>OV281364.1:11316505-12633010 GCA_923062675.1 Marasmarcha lunaedactyla | reverse complement strand
TAATATAATAATGCACAAAGAAAATCACCACAAATAGGCAAGAGTAGATGTGATTACTCGATTTGTTTATTATTATTAAGGTTTGAATTAAAATTAAGCATTTTGTTTGGCAATTAAAACAAGGAATCAAAACTTTGTTTCTGGGGCGGGTATAAAAGTGAAAAAGGAAACTTAATAGGCCAGTTCTATGTAAACTTTATAAACGAGCTATTGAATGAATGAGGTTCCTGGTTAGTAATAACATACACGTTTTCTTTAAGGTTCTAATTAATAGCTCTTATAAGATATATTCGCAGTGTTTTTTTATTTTTAAATACAGCTATCACTTTTATGCTATCTGATTAATTTACTGAAACGAAAACAAACGATGTTCATTTAGGTTTATGGGTTTTTTGACGTGTTATGTAACATAACATTTTTGAGTGGGCGTCCCAAAGAAATAAAACACGTATTTTTTATGTGAAAATTGGATAACTTTTTGTTATTACATTTATCTTCATCGATTAGTGAATTAGTTGGTTGATGTGGCTGACATCTATAACTGGAGAACTATAAAAGGGACAAAGTTGATATAAAAAAAGCCCAATATGATATAAAAGGGTTTCTTTTTTGTACAGTTAGAAGAAAAATACATACAGGAAGGGTTCCAAGATAGATGGCGGTGCAGATCGTATGTAAATACCACCGGCGTTGGTAATTGATTTTGAACTCCGTTTTGCTCACACTGCTTCAAAAGGTTACTGATGACTTTGCTTTGATTATATGAGTTAGTACAGACAACGCTTTCATTTAGTGTAAAAATATTTTCAAATATAACTTTGAGAAATCGTAATTTATCTCGTTTTGAATAAGGGTGTCTCTTTTGTTCTTACCTTTAGTGGTTCATTTTCGAATGTTACCATATCATTGTATCATGAAGAAATGAATTATCATAACATGTTATCTTAATCACTTCGTCATATCATATTATGGCGGCCGAGTAGCGTAGTGGTTAGTTTCTCTGCCTCATATGCCAGGTTCCAGTCCTGGTCGGGGCATTCATTTGTGTGATGGACACAAATGTTCTCGGGTCATGGTTGTTGGTATTTATATGCGTACTTTTACTCTGGGTTCCCCCCCAGTTCGCTGTATGGTCTAACACAAGCTCTGCTGACTTTGGGGCCATACAGTTGGTGTGATTGTCTGGGGATTTATTATTTATATTATATTTGAAGTTCTCATTTGGCTTTGAAGATATTCAATGGACTTAAATAAACCAATCATTATTTAAATGTTTCAAGTCGTAAATTTTATGTTATTTACATATATGTTATATAACTTTGACAAATCAGAACAAGAAATTCCCATATTGTTCTTGTTAAACCGTCTTAAACCGTCGCCGCGGTAGATGTGGGGTGGGGACTACAATAATACCTTTTTAATGTAAGCAATTTTTCAGTTCGTTATAACGAAAACACAGCAACAAAATTATATTTAGATTGTAAGAGTAAAGTGCCTCCTTATGTGATATGTTTAGTGTACTAAGTGTGTAAATAATAGTGAATAAATGGTTGATTTGTTATAATTATACATATTCATTTAATTTGTTTGGTTAATTTCTAGAGACTTCATTTTGAGATACTATATTATTTACACGAATAATTAAGGTCATTATTCGTGTGATGTCAAACGAGCGCTTTACCACGCTTGTAAGGCGGCGTCAAGCTGTGGGACGAAGCTGGGAAGCTGGGTTGTGTGCCATGAAACCAACCCATGGGATCACTCCATTTTCTAATTAAAAAAGACAAAATAGTGTTATTGGTGGATTTTTATTAACACAACGCTAAGTACCTGCGCACATCTTGGTTGGGACACGCAGTGTTTGCTTATTCACTGCGATCACACATAAAAACTATAGTTAAGCCATTACAAACCCTTCTTTGTTGTTACATACAACACTAGAAGTGCGAGCTGGACTTCCGATATGCCCATAAGTGTCAGCGAGAGGTCTGATAAAAATGATTTATGACTCAGTTCGCACGTTTGTAATGGCTCAACTTTAGATATAGAGTTCCATATAAATATGTCATGAAATGACCGTTATTACGTTATAACTTATGTAATTGTAAGATTTGATTTAAAACAGAATTTAGGAATTCCAAATGGGTTACAAAAATTTAAGTTATTTATGAACAAAGCTCGGCTTGATTTTTAGTCGAAATAAATTCGAAATTGTGATTTTATACTGATTTCTTGAATAAATGCATAGAGAATTTCACCTTTTTTTTTTACAAAAAATGACCAATTGCTTCTTTATTGTAAGATACATAACCCAAATACTCATTGGGGTATTCTTTTGGTGAAGATATTGTTCTGACCCGGTTTGTGAGTTTAGTTTTTAAATGTGATCGATGTTATTCATTCCGATCTAAAGGATTTATATTTTTGTTTAAGAGTATGTGGATCTAAATAGAAAGTTTTGTCATTTGGATGGTTTCTCAGGCTAAAGAACCAGGTTTTATTACAACATTGGTGCATAATGTTATTTTTATAAAAAATTTTTTAAAGTCTTTAAAATATTGGGTTGTAATCAATTTGTAAGATTGATTTTAATGTTACCTAATTATGTTCAATCGAGTCTTACTCAATTGGTTAAGTCATCTATTTGATTCAAAACTGGTTTATTTTAATGAGTAACGAAACTAAACTGCGGTTACTATAGTTTGATCTATGTTCAAAATAAAAAAGAATGCAAAGACTGCCACAATGCATTATGCAAATTTATTTTATTTCGATGAAATGGATTTATATATTTTGGCCTTTTATGTTAAATGTATGGTTTATTGATTTGGAAGTTTTATGCAATGCGGTCTCGTTTTATTTTATATTGAACTAATTTGGTGAATTTAGATCAGATTTGAAATATATGTTTTGAAAAATATGATTTGTAATTGTGTTTACCACACCACCTAAAGTGTATTTTTATTATGTTTAGGAAAGTGCTTTTTATTTTACCTATATTATGTAAGCGTGTGTAAAAATGTGTAAATAATGACGAAAATGTTATTTGTGAAGATTAAATAAATTTAAGATATAACAAATATTGTGTGTATTTCATGTTTTGTCAGTGACACTTAGGTTGAACGGATTTTCAAAAAAATCTGCAATCATGTATGAATGTATTTTGAATCCCCGGCACTCACCCCTTGTGCCACGTGTGTATCTCTAATACGATATAGTTTTTTTTATTTTAAGCTAAGTTCAAGTTTAGCCATGTTGGAAAAAAATAGGTTCAGCCGCTCAATTTTTTTACCTTATTCTGGGTTTTTGAATTTGTGTTTACAAAAATTGTTTTATATCAAGATTGTCGATACTTGAAAGTCAACGGCGATTGTACTTCATCATCAACGGTTTTGCTGGATTGCCTGATATTAGAAAAAATCAGATTCTGGCTGCCTATTTCTCTACCTTCACTATTTAGGTGATATCTTTTCCAGTTGTTTGAGTTGTTCACATCATAAAAGTCGTGTCCTAACAGAGGTACAACAATACTTGGTAAAACTTAAGAACTTTGATTTAAATAAATTTAAATAAAATATTTTTAGTTTGAAGCAAGTAACACTAAGGGACAGAAACTAAGATGAACGTACATATACCACATACCTAAGAAATTAGTGTCCATCGTATGTATAAATTCTACCAACCCGCAGTTGGCAAACCAAAATCCAACAATAAAGTACGAGTGGATGTGTTTAGTGGGCATGGCACGCGTGTCTAACTTGTTCAATGTAACAAGCCGGCGTTAGTCCTCTTTCGTCTATCCTTGGGCGTGGTCGTAATTATGCATTTATACGAAAATCTATTTTATATTTATAGAATTAAAGGAAATCTAAAAACTATACTGTCAGAAGAATTTTCATAGATCATGATTATTATTATTTTTTTATAAATTTATAAAAACATTTTGTTTTCAGCAGAATAAAAATACATCCAAGTTCATATTTAAAAGAAACCATATGCCCTAAAAATAAAGATCAAAATTGCTCATAGAGATTGGTCTAATTCAAACATTCTAAGCTTTTTCAAGCTACTCAATTAGCGTAGTGACAAAAGCAGTATTTTAAAGACATCGATACTTTTTCTTAACATACTTGAATGCTTACATTAAGCTCAAGAAATTACGTTATTATTATATAAAATATTCCTTTTTTAAATTTATAGCAACAGAAGGGAATAAAACGTTGGAAGCTATAATTAAATTAGAAGCCACAATTTCATAGCTCTTTGTGTATCAATAAAGATCAAACCGCTTTCACAATCTTCGTGTTATACAATTACTGCCTAATCGGCATTATTCTTGTGTACCCAACAAATTGAGGAAAGAAATGAAACATCTTTTTTTGTTCATCTATCAATATGGTAAAAAAAAAGCATGGAAAATTCTAAGATATCTATGATAAAATTTTCCATAGTTATAATTTTAGTTTAGTGCCATTATTGCCATACATAGGTTAGTTGTACACTGGCTAAAGAATTTTTTCAAACCGTATTGTTAGGAAATAATATAAGCTTGAAATCTGCTTTCACTGAATAAAGAAATGGATTTATTGTATAATTTGTAAAGATGTTGTTACTAAGTACTGTACCGTTAAGATGATGTAGTTTTATTTAAAAAAAAATTAAATTTGAAACATCTATAAAGCCATCCAAGAGTTAGTTACTTACGATTTCGCGTTTCCCAACAAAAAATTTAGATAGAAGTTGGTTGTAAGATGGACTTTTACAATAAGATGTAAGCTGTTTCTATACCTGGTATCTAACAAGCCTTTTGAATTCCTTGTTTAGTAAAGTGCTTCATAAAACATGAGTATCTCGTCAGTCACAGATTTATTTTTAAACCTTACTATTATTTAAGAGCCTTTATACAAATCAACGCTCTCCCGAATTAGGTAATAACTGCAACACGCACACGTATCCGTTACACGCAACATCTGCAGTGCTGTATGATACAGTCGCTGGCCGTCAAGTAGAGCGTCCACATAGGTTTTGATACTTATTCAAATATGTTTGACTTATTTTACGTTATTATATTTTAGTTTTGATTTATAGAAATATAAGTTTATGTAATATATTACTTGAGTTATGTTTTGCAAAGTAAGATATTTAAATACCTGGTTAGGATAATATGGGATGAAATAAAATTGGGTTACAATAAAGGCATTTTTTTATTTATTTATTTATTTTATTTATTTATCATCACAAAATCCACAGCTTAGTAATGCTAAAATAAATATAAAATATTTGAAACCGCCAGCCGTTTATGGAATTAAGTACATTTCTTTCCCTAACATTAAGCAGACTTATACAAGGCTTTGATACTTAAATTAAATTATTATAGATAAAATTATGAACATTCTAAATTAATAAACAGAATAACAGAAATAATAAAAATAATAATGAAATGAAATGAAATGAAATGAAATGAAATGAAATGAAATATTTATTTCTCAACATTGACAATTACTTGTTCTTATTGACGTCAAATAAAACATGATTCTACCACCAGTTCAAAAAAAACCTTCGTGAAGAAGAACTGGCAAGAAACTTCACGGGTATATTTTTTTTCAAAATAAATTTACAGAGTCTCTTTATGTCTATACAAAATTATTCTTTTCTGCATCTGTTAGCTCGGCAAGTCTCCCTCCCCCCGAGTATCCAAACGACGATAAACAGAACTAATATCAATCAAAGAATGAATTTCAAATTTATAACATCATTAAACTGCATACAATAATAAGACATACCCAAACATTGAAAAAAGAGAGGCAATACAAAATATATTTAATCAAAATACAAATTATAAATAAAAATACATATTATTGACTCTGGTGTAGTGTGTAATGTATGGATGTATATAATTGTAAGTAAGTGCGTGTTTGTGTGTTCAAAGAGTAGCTGAAAATTGTAAAAGTACTAACTTGTGAAGTAAGTTATAATTTATTTTTCTAAACTTGTCCCTACTTCCATGGAATATATCTGTGTTTTGTACAAATGTTTTATTGTATGTGTTATGCATTCTAGTGATAATTGAGTTTTGTGTGTAATTGGTTTTTGAGTGTTGTGGATGAAATATGTGTGTGTGTCTTGTTCTGGTGGAGAGAGCGCGCAAGGTAAGGGCGAGGCAAGTAAGTTCGCTGCAATCTACATTATTGCAGATGCCATGCAGAAAGAGCATATCCAGTAAGCAACGATGATTTTCCAGTGAGAGCAGATGGTGATGCTGACAAGCTTTAGGATATTTCATACGTGTCAAAAGTTGTGTATAGTTCAAGTGTTTAAGAAATTTCTTTTTCATTGTTTCGATTGTGTTCATTTAGACAACGTATTGAGGGTTCCATATCGAACTACAGTCCTCTAGTATGATTCAAACGAATGAATCATAGAGTATTTTTAAACAAATAATATCGGAAAAAGGAGCTGCATTCCTCAACACGAATCCTAAGTTTTTGTAAGCGTTTGTTAGAATACTTGCAATATGTTCATTATAATTTAGTTCCGTGTCAAGGACCACCCCCAAGTCACGAACAGGAGTAACTTTAATGACTTCTAGTCTATTGAAAGAATATGTAGTGTGAAGCTTTTTATTTTTTCGTGGTAGAGTGATATGTGAGCACTTGTTTACATTAACTGTTATGCGGTTACTAGTGTAGTACTCAGAAAAACTATCCAAATCCTCCAGTAATTTAAGACTGTGACCGATGTTTTTTATTTTCATGTAAATTTTTGTATCATCTCCGTACAATATAAAATGTGCATGATAGATAAATTGCCCGATGTCATAAAGGTACACAGAGTAAAGGAGAGGTTCTAAAATTGATCCCTGTGGAACACCTGATGGGAAGGAAATGTAGTTGGATCGATATCCACCCACCTCGACTGTCTGAGAATGATTACAAAGGTATGATTCCAGCCAACGCAACAAATTACCACATACTCCTACCTCTTGTAGCTTTCGTAGAAGGATGATGTGATTCACACAATCGAACGCTTTTTCGAAGTCAGTGTAAATCACATCAACTTGTCACCCACCCTCCATATCATAGAGAGTTGTGGTAATGGCAAGATTTGTACAAGTTGAACGGCCTTTCATAAACCCGTGCTGTTGAATAGGGATCATTTTACTACTTTCATTATGCACTGTTCTTTCTGCTACCTTACTGAGGACGTTCAACTTAGAAATTGGCCGATAGTTCTCAATCGTAGTTTTTGTCCCCTTTATATGCACAGGTGTGATATGTGCGGTTTTCCAAATTATGGGAACGCAACATTCTATAAAGCAACGATTAAGAATATATGTGACCGGAACTGATAGAGCTTTTGCACATTTTACAAACAGAAGAGGCGGCAGTTACATTCAAAACCTGGGCCTTGAGTTACATTCAAAACTTTTAATAATTTCTCACAATAATTTATGCAGTTTCGAGGAAACGTGGAGTTGTGTGGGTGTTATTATAATTGTTAAGGGGTATACTAAAGTTTTTTAAGAAAAAGGCATTGAAAGCAGTACAAATATATGATCCGCCACTAACGGTCAAACCATCATAGTCCATATGTGTAGGAAAATCTGATTTACACTTCCTTTTCGACCTCACATAGCTCCAGAAGTACTTACTATAAGTTTTAATTTTCATTTGAATATTAGTTTTCTTTTAGTTTTAAATTTAAATATTATGAAATATATTTTTTTCTTCATTTGAAGAGATTTATTTTATTGATATATAGACGTTTGTTATGGTCGTTATAAATTAAGATAAGAGTGATAACTAAATATAAATAAATAAAATTAGGGGGAATTTTTTTAAATTTATTATTATACAATACAGTAACAAACTTTAATTTGGGACCCACTTAAGGTGCAATATCGTATAGCAAATGGAAAATGACTAGAGCTATTAAATTGACTGATTACATTGACATATTTTTTACACTGTCAAAGAATAGGGATAAATGCTCCGTTACACCAACTGAGATGACGATATTATATTCTATTTTTAAAGAACAATGTTTACCAGTCCACACCGCAAAAAGACAAATAGATTTTTTTGTGATATGCAACTGCCATTGAATTTGATAGTACAGTCATGATTCAAATTCAGGGTACCACCCCGATTTCAAATAGGTATTTTATTTTGCGCTATTGAATAGCGTTTTCGGGGTTCCTGTTGAAAGCGGAACTTGGACATTTTATTTCCACGATCCCATCTCCGTATAGTCCAACAGGCGAGGCGCCCAAGAAAAAAAATTGTCATCTACGAATAGCCCACATTTTTTTATGGTAATGTTCTCCTGTTGCTCTAGTTGTTCTACTGGAGTCCTTCATTCAACTTCCCGTGTTGAATGCTGGCAACATTACTGAGGTTATAGGAGTAGAGCTAATTTTTTAAACGGAGCATGTTTTTATACGCTCATACATTTTTCAAAGATAAAAAACCATTAGTGCGTGGCTGGGTTCGTTAGAACAAACGACCTAAGTGTTAAGAGGCCAGCCACTGGTCACCACAGCTCTGAATCATCATCATCATCAACCCATTTTCAACCCACTGCAGGGTGCGAGCCTTCTCGCGGCTCTGAATAATATGTGTAATGAATGAATGAATGAATAAATAATAATAAGGTTACGTGCCTTTGTGCTTCTTTAGCCTTCGTAATGTTATTATTTTGGCCACCGCTTCGTTTTTTCTTTTTAAATTATATTGTTTCCTACCTTTATTACCCATTTTAAAAGTTTGTAGTAAGTACACGCGTGTTTAAAATAAAATGTTGGTCTTGGTATAACTGTATCTTTTTATTTTATATATAACTGTAATTTAATACATCTTACTCCGATGATGAAGCAAGTCAGAATTTGTTGGTTTTTTATTTCTTTTATGTGAAACATATATTCGAATATATTTTCTTCTTAATTTATATCGACCTCTTTACTGAAACGACGACGACGGTACCTAAAAATAAGGACTTTTAGAGGTTTGTTTATTATTTATTAGTAAAATAATACTTGGAAAAATGCAGTACTGCAGT
Source organism: Marasmarcha lunaedactyla (assembly GCA_923062675.1). Classification (NCBI taxonomy): domain Eukaryota; kingdom Metazoa; phylum Arthropoda; class Insecta; order Lepidoptera; family Pterophoridae; genus Marasmarcha; species Marasmarcha lunaedactyla. The sequence goes on along the minus strand of OV281364.1, from coordinate 12,623,953 downwards.
ATTGATTTTATTATTTATAATAAAGATAAATATTTATACCAAAAGTATTAAAATTGATGGCAAGCGTTCGATATTTACGACGGAGTTCGATAGCACTGGGCAAAAGCTTGGGAAAAAGAGCGATACGTCCACACTCTGAAAGGCCTCGGCCGGTACTAAATAAATACAAGCAGCGCGTGCATTACATTGTATATCAATTTTAGACATTTTAAAATGATTTTTTTTAGAAGTATTTTTAAATGGACTTGAATAATATTTATAATAGTTTTATTTCATTAGTTTCACTTATTTCATTACATCTTTGTTAGTAATTAGAAGTAAAAATTATTACTATTGTAACAATACAAGTGTATCGAAAACTGCGACAAATTAGACGGAAATCCAGCTTTTTCGCGCTTTTATGTTTGAGCCTTTAAAAAAATAATATTTTGTACAATTTTCTCTATAGACTCTTTTGACGACAATACAGAGACCACAACAAACTTTTTCTGTTTGTATCAGTTACTTTTATACTTATCGAACAGCAAAGTACACATGTTTGGTTAGATTACAAGAAAAAGCGTATGAACAATGAATTTCAATTAAAACATTAGCTGAAGAAATGAACATTTTCTCAACACATGTTTTAGACGATGAAATATCGAATAATGTGAATTCATATTTCGATGCATACCTACGTGTAATAATAGGTCTACCTATGAAACTGCCGTTTTGCCGTACTGGCCATTTCAAATGAAAATATTTTTTTTTTGACTGATAATTCTAATTTCAAATTAAATTTATTTGACAAACATGGAATTCTTTTTCTAAAATCGTCATTTGTTTAATAGTAAGTGTTTTGTTTTCAACGCATTCGAACATTTTTCGTCATCATGGATAAGTTAAAAATTCGAGTAATTATGGAGTATGAGTACCGTCGTGGCAGCAAAGCGGCACAAGCGGCACGCAACATCAACGACGTTTACGGAGCGAACACTACAAACGAACGCACCACCCGTTATTGGTTTACCCGCTTCCGTTCTGGAAATTTTGACCTGAAAAATGAACCCCGTGGTCGTCCGAAAACTTTGGTCGACAAGGACGAATTAAAGGCAATTGTGGAAGCTGATGAAACTCGATCCACGGCTGAATTAGCAGCAGCTTTCGACGTTAGCATCAAAACAATATTGGTCCATTTGCGTCAAATTGGCAAGGTAAAAAAGCTTGACAAATGGGTACCCCACGAACTCAATGACCGCCAGCGCGAAGTACGCGTGGAGACGTGCCTTGCACTGCTCAGCAGGCATACAAATGAAGGAATTCTGAACCGCATTGTTACTTGTGACGAGAAATGGATCCTGTTTGACAATCGTAAGCGCTCAGCAAGTTGGTTGGACCTTGGTTCAGCACCCAAACAATGCCCTAAACGAAAACTTACCCCTAGAAAAGTGATAGTCACTGTTTGGTGGTCTAACGCGGGTGTAATTCATCACAGCTTCTTGCCAAACGTGACAAGCATTACTGCAGATGTGTACTGTGAAGAACTGAACACAATGATGGAGAAGCTCGCACGTCTCCAACCAGCTTTGGTCAATCGTTCGGCTCCACTGCTCCTGCACGACAACGCGCGACCTCATACTGCACAGCAGACGGTCTCCAAGCTACAAGAGTTGGGGTTGGAAGTTCTCCGTCATCCGCCGTACTCACCAGACCTTGCGCCTACAGACTTCTACTTTTTCCAGAATTTGGATAACTTCTTGGCGGGAAAAAAATGTAATACCCGAGAGGCAGTACAAAATGCCTTTGAAGAATTTGTTGCCTCCCGTCCAGCTGATTTCTTCAAGAAAGGCATCAATAAGCTACCAGTGCGTTGGAAAAGATGCATTGATTGCATGGGTGATTATTTTGATTAATAGAAATAAAAAATATATAAAAAATTACGCTTCATTTATTTCGTGAAAAACGGCAATTTCATAGGTAAAGACCTAATATTTTGATCGGAAACGAACACTGAAAGCTCCTTAAATTGCACGATTTTGTATAAACGCTCTTAACTACTAGTATCTACTTATTATTAAGTCCCAGCCAAAAAATATATAATAATAATAATAAATAATAAATCCCCAGACAAACACACCAACTTTGTGGCCCCAAAGTAAGCAGAGCTTGTGTTATGGATGACCATACAGCGAACTGGGGGGGATCCCAGAATAAACATACATATATAAATACAAACAACCATGACCCGAGAACAAACATCTGTGTTCATGACACAATTGCATGCCCCGGCCAGGACTCGAACCTGGGACCTTCGTCAAATATGTAATCTCTTTCAGAAATACCTTTGTTCTGAAAGAAAGAATATGAAATAAATATATTTAAAATACTAGGTATAAAATAAATATTTCTTTAGACAGATAGGAATCTTAAGAAGAATGGTTACTTTAGTGTCAAGCTGTCATTCTTAACCAGATCTTGACCGGCAAATCATTACATTTCTCTCTCTCTCTCTTTATTTATGATGATAAAGGTTGCACAATTCATTTTACAATAGACTTGTACTGTTTACAATTATACACTAGTAGTACAAAAAGAAATTGTACTTTTAACAATTTAGTTAAACATTCATAAAATAAAGATGTAAATTAACTGGTGATTTTACAACAACTTATTAACATGTGACATTGTGGCCTCGTTTTCTTATTACGATTATGGGTAGACTCGACACAGTCTCGAATCACTTGCGCGTTGTACGGTCTTTCACAGGTAGACTACAGCGACGACGCATTTGTACTGGCGTATTTTCATACATTGTTACTTATGTTAAGATTTCACATTCATCAGTTATTAAATATTCTGGTTATATCTTCTTATTTTACCAAAAGAAAGAAGTCAAAAGATATTTTAATATAATTTAAAAGCATTTTACTTTCCTTTTTCAAATAATAAAATGATATGCCTCTTAGCTTATCAATTAGAATACGTTACTAAGGCGCTGGGCAAATGTGGACACTTTCTTGTCTTGTGTCGGACACAACACACCAGCACGCGGCCCTCCAGATCGTAATAGTAATTGTGATCATTATATCAGTTCACATTTCCTGTGTTTCAGTGTCTGTAGGGGCGGTTCCTACCCTTTAAATGGAACACAACTTCGATATTATTACGGCGGGCAAAATACGATGGTATTTGCCGCCCCGGACGATCTTATCAATGTAAATCTACAACCATACTCTACTCATGCTGCAGTATCTTGTGTTGGCAACAGGCGACCGGTAACTGTGTCCAGTTGCAGCTATTCGACACAGCAACTACGTCGTTCCTATGAAGGTGTGCTTTGCCGGCAGCAAAAACGAGTCCACGTTTGCGCAGCGCCTAATAGTGAACAAGGGGTTGCTTGGAAGAAACCGCTATAAGCAATATGGCCGCCAACATTGGCTTATTTAATGTTATTTTAATTAAACTTAAATGTTTGGTGTGTATTTTTTAGATATCGTATTATAATATTTAGAAGCGGTTCGTGAGATATCTTCAGTCTAAAACTCGAACGTACGACGCAAACTATATGTATAGTTAATTGTAAGAGGGATCACTAACTATCTCTCTACATCCGCTATAAGATTACAGACATATCGATTCCGGCTTTTTAAATATTCAACTACTTCGATGTTTACTGCACGTACCATTCGCGAACAGCAACTACCGGTAGTACAGTGAGCGTCACCAACGAAGGTGGAAATCCTCCGGGATCCATTCTCATCTGGGGGAGCGGAAGGGGTATGCCGGACTCCTACCGGCTAAAACCAGGCCTATGCAACCTTATCCGTATTACCCGTGGACCCCCTCATCTGTTTTCCGGTTTTGAAATACATAAATCGATTGGACTAATAATATGTACGTACTAATAAACACTTGAAAAAATGGTACCTTAATAGTTCAATAGTACTAGTTATAATGTTTCAGGAAGAAAAGTACTAGTTGCAAATACTGCAGCTAGTTTCCCCCGTGAAGATGAAGAAGAGCAACGGAGTAGAGGGAGCCTATCTGACATCCGGACACGCGGTGCTTATGGGTATCACTCTTCTCACTTGTTGTCTTGTCTTACGTATGTTTTACCTGCGACTTCTTGAGTAAATTACCTATCATCCAGGAATTTCGAATTCTGGAATAAATAACCACTGACAATTGTTGTTACCGCTGATGAACTGAATAACACTTTATAAACGTTGATGATTCCGACTGTGAAACGTGTTTTTGGTAGTCTGAAATTAAATTGAAATTGCTTTTTTTTGTCCTCGCTGTCATTATTCTTGATCACCCAAGAAACTGGAAATAAATAATGTGCGTGTACTTACATACAACACAATAACATTCAAGTTGGCATGACATTGGCGCGTTTGTCACGCAATGTTTACAACGCGGCGGGTGTGGCGGCCGCGGCCCCCGCCAACGTTTGTCCAACGTTGGTATAACCCAGACCTCGTTAAACAATCATTCGATGCAACAGGTTTGTTCTATCGTTGAGCACTGCTGTAACGAGCTGGGTTTTACATTTGGAATATTGGCCGATACTGCACCAGTGATTACTCGTGTCAAATCAGCGTGGTTGTGTTTTTCAACACACTCACTCAGTATCCTGTGGGCCGCCCCGCAGTGCGCACGCTTCTCATTTGTTCTATTTCATTTCGTTACAAAGCGACCTTGGCGCTATTTTGACGCCGCCTTCAGTTGAAGCAGAAACCCACAAGTAAGTCACTTCTATATTGACATCAGAACTTGTTGTCTCCATGATGACAGCTTTCTCTATTTGGAATAAGGGCCTAATAAAATGAAAGTAGTAAACATTTATGTCGGCCAAGGAAAATATTAATTGTTTTTTCGACTTAATGCTTATTTAAGCAGAATAAATTAGTTACTTTAATTTTCAAACAAAATCTTCTTAGAAGTAGTAAAGATACTTTTAATAGGTACCTCAACTTATCAGAAGGTTAATTAATTAATTAAACTTTTAGATAATAACAAAAACAAACGCACAAATTCACAAATTATCATCATCTTCAACGTTTAGGTGCCTACTTATTTTTATTATACAACCGCCCAACAAAAGCAAATACATATTAAAACAAATATTTTAATACCCTTTAATTTCCTCTTATCATTTAGATTAGTTTTCTTGACTGTTCTCTATCGATATATCTACAAATTACGATAAATGTTTGATCTTGTCCCCGCCACGAATGTTCCGACAAGTTCATTATTATTCATAACATTTAAATAAACCTAATTTCACTTAATTTAGAAACTGGTTCTCAGTTTGTATATTGGGTCTGTAAATAATCAAAAATATTTTATCTTTTTCATATCAAAACAATAGACTAATACGGTATGTAGGTTAGTTCTTTTGTGTATAAATCATTTTTAGGTATTTAATTATGTAACCACTTGTGATTGCAGTTTTCAAATGAGTCGCAGTTCGCAAATCGGATAGGTTATCAAAAATGATAACAACGTTTGTTTTTTGAAATGCAAGAAAAACAAAATTGACCCTAAAGTGAACCCTGTGCGAGACCGTCGGGTCAATTTCGGTATTAAAGCATAAACATGATAGCGTAATCTCTACATTTCGTTAACTGTAATAAAAAAGTACAATTATTTTTACATAAAAGAAAAAACAATTATTTTAACTACTCTCTCAATGTTAATAGCTCAAAGGCTTCCATCAAATCTGAAACGGAAGTAATCACTTCTCATTTTAAACTTTTTATTGAATTTTAAGTAGTTTGTGAACCATATTTTTAGATGTTGTTATTTTATTGATTTACAATTAACTGTAATGTTATTATAAAGATGGCTTTTCTTAGTAATAACAAAATGAAAGAATATCATGACTTCAGTGACGCACAAAGGTAATTTTTCAGTTATCCTCGAGACATAGGAACTATATACTTCCTTGCCTAGGCATGTCGCTATAGTTAACAATATAGTGCGTTCTATGAGCCTTAGCTTTTTTCATACTTATCTTGATGTGAATTGAATCTTGCAGTAAAAAGCCAGCATCCATCTTAAATATCTAACCGATTTGGCACCGGCCAGCGTGTTTTCTTGAGGGGTTTTATTTTTACGTTCCGTGGCTATCGTATTTTTTTCTTATTCCGCACTGATCAGCGCGTTGTTTGCTTTTATTAATAGACTTCATAATATTAAACTCTCATGTATTAAAATTGGTAATGTACGAACATGTGTTTATTTTGTAAGGTTTATAACTGCATTCCGCGATTCATTTGGTGCAAATGTTTTTTAAATAAGATTGAAGGCTGGACGCTCGTTCGTACAGCGTTCAACGTAATAAGTAATAACCGTTCATTAGAACTGTCACAGGACGATATATTCACAATTTATTATTGTTCGCGGCGTGTATCATAGCCCTGAACTCCTTGTAGCCGATGCGCTACAGCAGAAGAGTTTGCTATTTTGGTTGCAGTATTTATAAGTGCAATAGGATCTGACAACCTTGAAATTTGTATTATCAGTTCGTTAACCTCCCAAATAATTTTGAGTGTACTTCGTGTAGTATCGACGTTATATTATTGAGTACATTTATCTACGAGTATGTGGTACACCGGAATGTTTTTAAAAGCAATTGCTTACCATGATGTTAGACCACGCAAAGTATACGAAGCATCAGTGTTTAATTTATTAATTGCTCAAATTTTTTATTATGTAGTTACGCTAAATGAATTATTGTTTAAAAAGAATGAACATGCATTGTCTAATTACTAACTATTTGCAGAAGTTAATTATGAGCAAAGCATCAAGAATGTAATCAACGTTGTTTTTTCAAGGATCTACTCTACCTTCTAGTTTATTTGAAAGATAGTGGGTCGTTATAATTGACTACCTTTTTCTGTAATAAACTGTAGTTATACCTTTGTTTACTTCATTTAGCAGAAATTTGCAATTTTTTTTCCAATAGCAATATATAATTAATAATTATCATTTCAAATAGCTGAATATTAGAGCCATGCCACACGATGCGGTGCGGCGCCGCACCGCAGGTCATCTCGCTGGACTAGCGACGACAGCGGCACCGGTCAGGCGCCGCACCGCCGCAATCACCGCATCGTGTGGCACGGCTCATATAGCTTCGTGCTGTGTTGGGTGATCCTTGATTTTAATTAAATGAGGTTTATTACTTTGGCACTTTCGAATTCCTCTCTTGGTGTTTTAGTGGCGAAATATATATACCTACCACCTAAGCTACTCATTGACGGTTCGTATTTCGATTTAAATATATTATGTATATCTACTGAGGAGAACCAGCACGACTCGGACGAAAGACCTTAGAAATGCAGACGAATTGACCCAGATGTTATTGTACGTCAATATTAGCCACCGTGTTTCAATGTCGAACTTCTGTGAAAATAATTTAGTTTTTATTGAAAATATATCACAATTTCAGTGGATTATATAGCGGTTCTATAAAATGAAATAGTTTTGTCAAATAATTAGACATGCAAAGGCGTCTCTAAAAGCCACGTTACGGATGGAAGCTCCCTGTCTGCAGTGACAGTCTATCAGTCTGTAATTACCGCAAGTTCTTGGCATTATTGTTTTACTCATTATTCATAGGACGCCGTGTCCGCGGGCTGTGTAATATACGGGGTGGACATGTTAAAGTCGTTTTATATAAGTTTCGTAAACTGGGAACAGAGTGTCGATCTGTAGAATCGACAATTTGTCTATCTCCAGTGTATCCAAGAGTATTTAAAGTTATGTCGTTTTATATAGGTTTCGTAAACTGGGAACAGAGTGTCGATCTGTAGAATCGACAATTTGTCTATCTCCAGTGTATCCAAGAGTATTTAAAGTTATGTCGTTTTATATAGGTTTCGTAAACTGGGAACAGAGTGTCGATCTGTAGAATCGACAATTTGTCTATCTCCAGTGTATCCAAGAGTATTTAAAGTTATGTCGTTTTATATAGGTTTCGTAAACTGGGAACAGAGTGTCGATCTGTAGAATCGACAATTTGTCTATCTCCAGTGTATCCAAGAGTATTTAAAGTTATGTCGTTTTATATAGGTTTCGTAAACTGGGAACAGAGTATCGATCTGTAGAATCGACAATTTGTCTATCTCCAGTGTATCCAAGAGTATTTAAAGTTATGTCGTTTTATATAGGTTTCGTAAACTGGGAACAGAGTGTCGATCTGTAGAATCGACAATTTGTCTATCTCCAGTGTATCCAAGAGTATTTAAAGTTATGTCGTTTTATATAGGTTTCGTAAACTGGGAACAGAGTGTCGATCTGTAGAATCGACAATTTGTCTATCTCCAGTGTATCCAAGAGTATTTAAAGTTATGTCGTTTTATATAGGTTTCGTAAACTGGGAACAGAGTGTCGATCTGTAGAATCGACAATTTGTCTATCTCCAGTGTATCCAAGAGTATTTAAAGTTATGTCGTTTTATATAGGTTTCGTAAACTGGGAACAGAGTGTCGATCTGTAGAATCGACAATTTGTCTATCTCCAGTGTATCCAAGAGTATTTAAAGTTATGTCGTTTTATATAGGTTTCGTAAACTGGGAACAGAGTGTCGATCTGTAGAATCGACAATTTGTCTATCTCCAGTGTATCCAAGAGTATTTAAAGTTATGTCGTTTTATATAGGTTTCGTAAACTGGGAACAGAGTATCGATCTGTAGAATCGACAATTTGTCTATCTCCAGTGTATCCAAGAGTATTTAAAGTTATGTCGTTTTATATAGGTTTCGTAAACTGGGAACAGAGTCTCGATCTGTAGAATCGACAATTTGTCTATCTCCAGTGTATCCAAGAGTATTTAAAGTTATGTCGTTTTATATAGGTTTCGTAAACTGGGAACAGAGTGTCGATCTGTAGAATCGACAATTTGTCTATCTCCAGTGTATCCAAGAGTATTTAAAGTTATGTCGTTTTATATAGGTTTCGTAAACTGGGAACAGAGTATCGATCTGTAGAATCGACAATTTGTCTATCTCCAGTGTATCCAAGAGTATTTAAAGTTATGTCGTTTTATATAGGTTTCGTAAACTGGGAACAGAGTATCGATCTGTAGAATCGACAATTTGTCTATCTCCAGTGTATCCAAGAGTATTTAAAGTTATGTCGTTTTATATAGGTTTCGTAAACTGGGAACAGAGTATCGATCTGTAGAATCGACAATTTGTCTATCTCCAGTGTATCCAAGAGTATTTAAAGTTATGTCGTTTTATATAGGTTTCGTAAACTGGGAACAGAGTGTCGATCTGTAGAATCGACAATTTGTCTATCTCCAGTGTATCCAAGAGTATTTAAAGTTATGTCGTTTTATATAGGTTTCGTAAACTGGGAACAGAGTCTCGATCTGTAGAATCGACAATTTGTCTATCTCCAGTGTATCCAAGAGTATTTAAAGTTATGTCGTTTTATATAGGTTTCGTAAACTGGGAACAGAGTGTCGATCTGTAGAATCGACAATTTGTCTATCTCCAGTGTATCCAAGAGTATTTAAAGTTATGTCGTTTTATATAGGTTTCGTAAACTGGGAACAGAGTATCGATCTGTAGAATCGACAATTTGTCTATCTCCAGTGTATCCAAGAGTATTTAAAGTTGTGTCGTTTTATATAGGTTTCGTAAACTGGGAACAGAGTGTCGATCTGTAGAATCGACAATTTGTCTATCTCCAGTGTATCCAAGAGTATTTAAAGTTATGTCGTTTTATATAGGTTTCGTAAACTGGGAACAGAGTATCGATCTGTAGAATCGACAATTTGTCTATCTCCAGTGTATCCAAGAGTATTTAAAGTTATGTCGTTTTATATAGGTTTCGTAAACTGGGAACAGAGTGTCGATCTGTAGAATCGACAATTTGTCTATCTCCAGTGTATCCAAGAGTATTTAAAGTTATGTCGTTTTATATAGGTTTCGTAAACTGGGAACAGAGTGTCGATCTGTAGAATCGACAATTTGTCTATCTCCAGTGTATCCAAGAGTGTTTAAAGTTATGTCGTTTTATATAGGTTTCGTAAACTGGGAACAAAGTGTCGATCTGTAGAATCGACAATTTGTCTATCTCCAGTGTATCCAAGAGTATTTAAAGTTATGTAGTTTTATATAGGTTTCGTAAACTGGGAACAGAGTATCGATCTGTAGAATCGACAATTTGTCTATCTCCAGTGTATCCAAGAGTATTTAAAGTTATGTAGTTTTATATAGGTTTCGTAAACTGGGAACAGAGTATCGATCTGTAGAATCGACAATTTGTCTATCTCCAGTGTATCCAAGAGTATTTAAAGTTATGTCGTTTTATATAGGTTTCGTAAACTGGGAACAGAGTGTCGATCTGTAGAATCGACAATTTGTCTATCTCCAGTGTATCCAAGAGTGTTTAAAGTTATGTCGTTTTATATAGGTTTCGTAAACTGGGAACAAAGTGTCGATCTGTAGAATCGACAATTTGTCTATCTCCAGTGTATCCAAGAGTATTTAAAGTTATGTAGTTTTATATAGGTTTCGTAAACTGGGAACAGAGTGTCGATCTGTAGAATCGACAATTTGTCTATCTCCAGTGTATCCAAGAGTATTTAAAGTTATGTCGTTTTATATAGGTTTCGTAAACTGGGAACAGAGTGTCGATCTGTAGAATCGACAATTTGTCTATCTCCAGTGTATCCAAGAGTGTTTAAAGTTATGTCGTTTTATATAGGTTTCGTAAACTGGGAACAAAGTGTCGATCTGTAGAATCGACAATTTGTCTATCTCCAGTGTATCCAAGAGTATTTAAAGTTATGTAGTTTTATATAGGTTTCGTAAACTGGGAACAGAGTATCGATCTGTAGAATCGACAATTTGTCTATCTCCAGTGTATCCAAGAGTATTTAAAGTTATGTCGTTTTATATAGGTTTCGTAAACTGGGAACAGAGTGTCGATCTGTAGAATCGACAATTTGTCTATCTCCAGTGTATCCAAGAGTATTTAAAGTTATGTCGTTTTATATAGGTTTCGTAAACTGGAAACAGAGTATCGATCTGTAGAATCGACAATTTGTCTATCTCCAGTGTATCCAAGAGTATTTAAAGTTATGTCGTTTTATATAGGTTTCGTAATCTGGGAACAGAGTGTCGATCTGTAGAATCGACAATTTGTCTATCTCCAGTGTATCCAAGAGTATTTAAAGTTATGTCGTTTTATATAGGTTTCGTAAACTGGGAACAGAGTATCGATCTGTAGAATCGACAATTTGTCTATCTCCAGTGTATCCAAGAGTATTTAAAGTTATGTCGTTTTATATAGGTTTCGTAAACTGGGAACAGAGTATCGATCTGTAGAATCGACAATTTGTCTATCTCCAATGTATCCAAGAGTATTTAAAGTTATGTCGTTTTATATACGTTTCGTAAACTGGGAACAGAGTGTCGATCTGTAGAATCGACAATTGGTCTATCTTCAGTGTATCCAAGAGTATTTAAAGTTATGTCGTTTTATATAGGTTTCGTAAACTGGGAACAGAGTGTCGATCTGTAGAATCGACAATTTGTCTATCTCCAGTGTATCCAAGAGTGTTTAAAGTTATGTCGTTTTATATAGGTTTCGTAAACTGGGAACAGAGTGTCGATCTGTAGAATCGACAATTTGTCTATCTCCAGTGTATCCAAGAGTATTTAAAGTTATGTCGTTTTATATAGGTTTCGTAAACTGGGAACAGAGTATCGATCTGTAGAATCAACAATTTGTCTATCTCCAGTGTATCCAAGAGTATTTAAAGTTATGTCGTTTTATATAGGTTTCGTAAACTGGGAGCAGAGTATCGATCTGTAGAATCGACAATTTGTCTATCTCCAGTGTATCCAAGAGTATTTAAAGTTATGTCGTTTTATATAGGTTTCGTAAACTGGGAACAGAGTATCGATCTGTAGAATCGACAATTTGTCTATCTCCAGTGTATCCAAGAGTATTTAAAGTTATGTCGTTTTATATAGGTTTTGTAAACTGGGAACAGAGTGTCGATCTGTAGAATCGACAATTTGTCTATCTCCAGTGTATCCAAGAGTATTTAAAGTGATGTCGTTTTATATAGGTTTCGTAATCTGGGAACAGAGTGTCGATCTGTAGAATCGACAATTTGTCTATCTCCAGTGTATCCAAGAGTATTTTGGCCAAAGGTGTTTTAATCGATCTGACATGAAGATCATGTAAGAAACCACACTGTTAGAATGATAAGTTATTTATAAATGGAAAATATTTTATTAATAGGAAAACCTTTTTTTTATTTGAAAGATAACTTTAATTGATCTCATCAAAATAATGTTCAGTTCCGATGATGTGATTCGTGATTAATTGAAGGAAATCTTAAAAGTGAAAACCTACATGCCTAATTGAAAATCCTAGCACTGCAAATATAATAAAGGTACTGAGAATAAACACAGATTCGTAACTGCGCTATTGTTACATTTTGCTCTCTCTAAAACAAGCTTTTTAAAACATAACAGGATTGACAGTAAGTATCAGTTTACATAATCAAGCTTAGCAAAGTGAATCAGGCTTCGTAAAAATGAAAAAAAGGCCAGAAATAAATATGTAAAGTAGTCGCTCCGACTTGTTTGTGCGAGAGAGCTGTTGATCTCTTGCAACCAATAATTCACGAGCTACCAAGTCTTATGGTATAAACACGTGATAGTGAAATAACTATGTGAAGGGGCATTGCATCAAAAAGTCAATTATTAACATTGCTATTGCACTATGCATATGCACTATCTATTGGTACAAATAAAAATACTGATAGGTACGTGTGTGGAATTGTAACTTCTTCGTCAATTTTTTTTTGTTTGATCCTTTATTTTACATACAAATATAGAACCTGATATTTTATAAATATATACAGTGAACAGGTAGACCATTATTGAGAGGGGGGTCTAACGTGCTGGTTACACTTTTTTAAATGTAGTAGTATGGTGCAAAGCTACAAACAAAAATAATTATAAGCACATAAATATAAAAAAGTACTCAATTGCAGTAGCCCTATTTTGAAATTGTTACTAATAAAAATGTTTTTTGATGTCTGTGTTTTCGAATCTAACGTTGTCTTGCTGGTGCATCGGTGTCCCCTGTCCTCTGCACTGGCTGCGCCCGTTTCTGCTCGTGGTGGATGGAGACATCAGACGTTTTTGTTGTTGGGTTCTCCCACTGCACTGTCTTTCATAACGTTTGCACGTCTAGCTTACGACAATTGCCCCTTTAGAATAAGGTGTTATTTTTACTTATACAACGTGTTCCTTTTGATTTCCCGTAACTCTAGGGTATTAATGGGACCATGTAATAGAATCAAATAACATGTGTGAATAATTTTTCAATTCTTATGTAACACACCTTTATGAGAAGTATGACAACGTCGCATTTTTTATCCCTCAGAAAACATGAACGAAAATCATAAACAATATTTTATCAATCAAAGTAAGAGTAGCGTTAAGTCATAAGTACGGGACAACAGTACCGTTTTTAAAACAACCGGTGATTACAAAAGCTTCGCTGACAAATTCGGTTTTTATTTTTGATATTTTAAAGCCTTTGTATCTCTTAGGGATCAAATAAATTTTTTATAGATTTTACAAAACTTGGTAAAAAATGCATTTGCATCAAAAGATAGCCAGTGGTACAAATAACCCCTTTTGGTTATGTATCTTAGTTAGGTGGTTAATTGTACCAGAACTACAAAGGGTAATAAAAGACACATTAAGTTATTTAATCACAGTTTCTCAGTCATTTATTGAAAGTCTTATCAGCTTATAATCAACCTTAATAACTAACAACAAGGAAATCGAGAGATCAGTCTTTTAAATCAACAGAAATGCTAATTAATAATAAAAACATAAATATTCTACCCTTGTACCAAAAATTTAATTAGTTTTCTTTGACATACAATCAACTTTGGCCAAGACTTGCCACAATTGCTATTTCTAGCTTCATAACAATCACAAAATAGAAATAATTAAAAAACATATTTTTGTATGGAGGTACAACTGATCCCTGGCACAAATGACCCATCCGGAAAATTTATTTTAAACAATTTATTGGTCAGATTCGTAATTGTGACAATATAAATAGACTCCTGAGGCGTACATTCTTCACTAGCCCAAAACCCACATTACACTAGGGTGGCTGGAACTAAATAGTTCCATACATACAACTCAAAACTATTATTCTTGTCTTTCTCCTTCACTGCTTTCAGAATTATTCTTGTTGCTGTTTTATTTTTCTAGCTAGAGTTACACTTTTTACGGGGTTATTTGTACCACGGGTCAATTGTAACGGCACCATTGTCCCAGGCGATGTCGGTACTTTTGCCCCAAAGTACCTAATTTAGAGAAAACATACAAAAGGCATTACATTATTATCTAATAGTTTTAATATTTATCGAAAATTTAAACCTCGATATCCATTTAAACTGGCTATGACAATAACCTGTAGAAAAAGCTTTTATATTATGTATTAAAACCATTATAACATAAGCCACGGACTGCCGAAAATCAAAAATTCTCCGGCCACAGGTCCGATTCACAGCGCGCGTCGGCGACTGAGGGGCACGTTGGGATTCATATAGCGCCTGTCCTGGCACACTCATACATGCAAAGTTTAGCTCAGTAGTTAAAATATTGATATTGGTACTATTGACCCGTGTAACTATTGTACCCGGTCTACCCTACACATTTACTTATCCAAATTGTGTTACGTGCGCATTATGTGTAATTCTTGTGTTTTTTTTTTTTAATATACAAGTGTACGAATTAAAAGCGAAAACTTGTAATTGGCGCTCATTTACCAAAAAAACATTTACTTGTAAGTTTTCCAAAAATATTTAAATAAATTAATTAATTAATTTATGTCACTTAATATAAGGTATTATTTGAATTTCGATTATTAGGTATCAATAAAATGACTATATCGTGTGGAAAACGCAGTATTAAAGCATTTTTCAACAAGAATCTTTACATTTCGCAAATAAAGCAGACAGGCCCCTCTTTTTCTCAATTTATCTTAACGCAAATGTCATACTTGACATCATTGTGCAAGTTTATCGTAATTTGACAATGTTTACTTTAATTTATCACATTTTTTACCTAGGTTGTCCTCTGAGGTAACTTGTGTTACTGTGTGTACATGATTATGCTAAGATGCTATATTGTTCAAACAGCACTTCACGCCAGCCTTGGTGGACTGGTTTGTAGTTTATAGATTTTTAATAATATAAAAAACGATCTTGAATCAGACATAATATTTAAAAGAGTTATATTGTGAATTAGTAATGAGATTGCTTATTTATCCGGTTTAGGTGCCGATGGTGTATATGTTTATTGCAGGTGTGAAATAATAGATGGGAGAAAAGTTTTGTATCCATTTTGTTTATGTTTGTAGATCATAGACCAACAAGGATAAAGTACGCGTTTTAAATTTTAAAATTATGAGTTGAAGAGAGTAACATAGCATGTGTGTGGATAATCATTTTTAAAAATCGAACACAAAACAGATTGTAGTATCACAAAGGTACACACTACATACTAACCTCTATAAACTTTGCGAACATTGAATACCGGCGTAAAGGTAGTGTGTCAGTACTTTACAGAATAAATGACGAGCATTTTCGAACACAAAGACCCCTTTTTTTCATTAGTAGCTACCAGACGTTGTTTGAAAGTATAGTAACACTTGGATAGGCGTGATATTCCTAGTCTTCGTCGTTGTGAAAGTGAAAAACAGAGACTTAACCAAAATACAATAAAAATATATAAAATTGCTTATGTTTTCACGATTCAATATTTAAATAAAACACTTTTAATTTAATTATATTTTTACATCTTAGACACTCGTGACCGCGGTATCTGCAAAGCTACCGACACGCCGCGCCGCCGTGTCAAAAGGTAAAAATATAATTAAAAGCAATAAAATTTGGTTAAAATTGTTTAACTTAATACTAGCGACCCGCCTGGGCTTTTTAAATCTGCCATATCTTCTAAAATATTCATTTAATTTACACGCTGTAAAGGGCCATATTGATTTATATTACATGCACAACGTATTTAAGGTACTTAATTGGATAAGGATTAATGCTGTATTGCTTAAGCTGAATCGGTTCGTAAATAAACCATTATTTCTCGTATAAAGTAAAGGATAAAAATGGTTATTGTGGGTTATCCCTCAGAGATAGACATATGCCACCGCGGACTTTTTTGTAGACCTTTTAAGGTGTACAATACATGTCCGTTTGGATTGAGTAGCCACTCCAGATTTTAAAGGGCAGCTATCACCTATATTTAGTAGCCATGCAGATAATTTTGTAGGTCAAATTTTGTAAAGGTGCTCCTCAATCTAAACATTTAGATTGAGGAGCCACCTAGAACTCGTAATGTATTGAATGTAGATTACTGAAAATTATGTATCTGAGATCACTACGAAATCAAAAGCCAGACATACTAACTTAAAGTAGGCAAGCCTACTAAATGGCTACATACAATAATTCATTGCTGTATTCGTCATAATTGCTGGAAAAAAAAGCTTTTTGATGTTGCTTAAGGATTTGTTGCGAGGGGTGACCATAATATGTGAATGAAACTAGGATAAGTAATTTATCAAATTTAATAATTTGTTTTTACAAAATATAGGTGAGCGAATGGATGACTATTAGGTCTTCTGCGCTCTTACGGATTCTGGATTCATAGTCATCGTAACACAACATCACATCCTTTCCTAGGATATGACAATTATAGTGACCAATGCCAGTGATACTACCTCCGGGAATTAATTCTATAGCGCCCCATTAATGTGTATGAGCTGCCTAAAATCATTATAGATTCTGGTATCTCCTTCAGACTAATTTTCTTGCAACCATTTACTATGCACGTGTGTGTTATAGTTCGGTTTATGGCCCTAAGAACGAAGTAATATCTAAGGCTCGCTTTACGAGCAAGTGAGTTGAAAAGAAAGTTGTAGCTTTTGATGTACTGGTTACGTGGTATCTGAAATTTAACGTTATGTAGGTGCATGTGCATATTATCCTCATTAGACAATGTCTATTTCAAATTGTTGCAGATTCAATGTTATTATGGTTTTAATGGCCACACAGTCATGTTGTTGTAAGGGGGCAGTTTCTGGATGTGTAAACTCCGTACCCAAACTCTAAACATATTTAAAATTAAGCAAATAATAACACAAATATGAACAGAAGACAATAACTTACTTACTTGTAAACAGGAAACCAAACTGCACTTAATCAGTCACACAATATATAGGCATTAACCACAAATTATGATTAATAGAACTGCAAGTTATGCTTATTAATTTACTTTTTACTTCGCACACAAGAAACCTTCAATCACTAATGAACGTTACGTTACTAAGTAATTGTTATTGGTAGGAAGGTAAAAAATAATTTCCAATTACCCTCAACTAAATATATGGTCACCCCTCGCAACGAATCCTTAAGCAACATCAAAAAGCTTTTTTTTAGCAATTAAAACTAATACAGCAATGAATTGTATGTAGCCATTTAGTAGGCATGCCTACTATATGTTAGTATCTCTGGCTTTTGATTTCGTTGTGATCTCAGGTAAATTATTTGCTAAACGTTTGCTAAACGTCAGGAAAACTTTTGATGTATTTTACTACAAATTCCAAAATTTGACCTACAAAATTATCTGCATGGCTACTAAATAAAGGTGATAGCTGCCCTTAAAAATCTGGAGTGGCTACTCAATCCAAACGGACATTACAATACAGTAGTAGGTATATTATTTTGATCTATCTCGTAGGGTTCAGCCAGCGTTTACAATGTAAGCGCAAAAAAACCTTCCTCTTGAATTACTCTAACTATTTTAAAAAAACCACATCAAAATCCATTGCGTAGTTGTAAACATCTAAGCATACATAGAGACGGACAGACAGCGGGAAGCGACATTGTTTTATACTATGTAGTGATAGTGATTAAAAAAAAATAAACTAAGCGGAATAGCAATTCAAATGCGTGGCTGAGCCTTACAGATGTAGAGAAAGGGGTATTTGGCTACATTTTTATTACATATTTAAATTCAACAGTAAAGAAATGTTACGCAAGTAACAGAATGTTTATAATTAATAGTTTTCTAGATAGTGATATGTTTAACGAGCTGCTGCGAGTAGCCGAAAAACGCTCCATACAAAACGGTATCGAGTTGTGACGTCACAATGTGTAAATCGTACTAAGACTTATCCATATTTACATGCATACTGTCTTAATAAAACTTCTTATACTTAATATCAGTGAGCTTATAATATTAAACAATTTAACAAATTTTATAATAAGTTCATTGCTTCCTTTTTAAGTTTTCTAATCTTATATAATTTCAATATTCAATTCAAAACTTTATTTAAAAGAAATTTGGGTCAAAACAATTTGTGTGAAATCTCGCATTTTCATTTTCAATATACCCAATTCGCTAAAATCTCTTGCTTCAACTGAGTGTGGTAGCTACAAAACTATAGACTAAAGTTTGTGTCAGATTTGGATAATGCCTCTTCACGAAACTTCGGGTGACGTGTTCGAGGAGGTGGCGTTTACGACTTGTAGTAGGTACATTCGCGAACAGTTCCAGATCGCATTCGAATCCCCTGTCGTCCCTTAGTAATAGAGCGGCAAAAAAGTCCGATTATTGCCTCTAGTCTTAGCGATTGTATCTACCTACTACCAATACTGTTTGTTTTTCATGACGGCGTTGGCTTTTCTAATATCTGCGAACTAGCTCAGCAAAGAAATGTGGCTGTATTTCATTCATATAAAACATAGCAGATTTTAAAACAAACTTTTTAAGCAAATTACTAAAATTTTTTTCTTTTGATAATAAACGAATTCTATAGTATTTTGTCGTCAAATTGTCCGTGAAAATATAATGGTTTACCTCTTTAGGTAGTAACTTAATATAGTGAACAAAATGATTACTGTTTCAGATTTTTTGGTACAATTAGCATCATTACTGTAGCGCCTAGTCTGGTAAACTATTTTGCGTAAGGATTATAGGATAAACCTTTCAAATACAATATTTTTACTAAGGGTGAATTCTAATCTTGTTAATAATAAATCTTGAATTGTTATTAGACCTAAAACGGTATTTCGGAAGATCTTGCCGAGAAGACGCAATGGCCAATGAACTAAAGGAACATTTAAAGTTAAGATATGATGAGTGGGTATCTAACCCACTCATCTTCTTATGTACAAAGCAAACGCAAAGTTCTGTCTTTTTATAAATTTCGTGTAAACCACTCTATTATTTCTCTGTCATCTAAGCGAAACCAAAAACTATTAATTTAAAACGCAAAGTAATCATACATTTTTTTATGTTACTTAAGGGGTTTCAAATAACACAAAGTTTAGTTTTTACCTAAAATAACGTCTTAAAAGTTTGAGGCCATCTGCATGTTGTGATTGTTCTTGTTTCTTTAAGGAAAAGGTTTAAATATTATAAGATACTACGCAATGTTGATGTTGTGTTAATATATACAAAAACAGAAAGTTTTTGAAGATGTTGTGCAGAACACAGTGCACCTACGTAAGATGCAATAGGTCGTCGTATTGATTCTTATAAACACAAATAAGGTGTGTTTGAACACAGGTACAATGTGAGTTCGAGTCAATTTGCTGTCTGTATCTCTGAAGTGTATTACTATTTAGCGGTAGCAACTTTTATATTCAGTACATATAGTAATTAATATTTTGTGGTAAAATTCAAAAGCACACATAAAAAAACGCGATGAATCCGGTTATTAAGTGTTTTATTTAATATAATGAATCAAGAAAACCTAAATAAGTATTACAAAAATGACTTTAAAAAATAACCGAAACGTCCAACAACGCTCCTATGTAATAATATAAAGCTCTGTACATAAATCACTTTCTACAAACTCGTGAATGTTTGACCCCCCCGCATCCCGTGGATCCGTAACGATGACGACACATGAACCCTCGCAACCCTTACTATGATACGTGGTTATTTGTTTAGAAAAATGATTGGGTGGTTTTTAACTTAGAAAATATATAATTCTTGTCAGGTTGTACGTATCATTTTAGTGTTCTTCGTCACTTTTCACCAGTTGAGGCTGAACACAATTTGTAACTCGATTTTAATAATAAATTATTACATAAAATAAAAATGCGTATGTCTGTAAAACGATAAATGGTTTCTGAAATGCGTTTAGCGAAACCACAGACCCAAACTGTGTAAACATATAAACAGACGAGAGCATATAATGTTCTGTTGCTACACGGCGTTTATATAATTTGCTATGTTTACTACCTACATTTGTTTAGTCATTTCTTTTTTATATAATGAGTTATATAAATAAATTAAATGTAATCTTTAAATTGACACAATATAACGATCTAAAATTAAGCAGGCCGCTTGAAATAAATGAGACTGAAGTCGAAGTGGCTTTTCCACAGAATATGTGAAAATGAAAAAATGTAATGTGAGTTATAATAAGCACATATTTTTACCAGAGCATTATTGCTTATCAACAAGCAAAACAGATTTTGTCCTATTTACGATATTATTACTATCGAACTTCTAGTCTAAACTACCATTTGCGCCATAACTAAATGTTTTTTTTTAGTTTCTTGCATGTTTCTGGTACCTACTTTATTTTTTTTAAATTATGGTATTGAAAAGTCACAAATTGTTCTATAATTATTACCACTCTCGTCACAGTCCTTAACGTCAAACCAACGCTTGATGTACCTACCACCTACTTTCTACGGTGCCAATAAAAGCTCTTCGAATGAATGTTGCTGGGGCCGGTAAGGTAAGCTTAAGATAAAGTTATCTTGTAAAAACGATCGCCAACTTGTGTTTAAAACAACAAAGTTTTAAAGAGAGTTTAGTGCCTAAGCAAGCGGTAGGTAATGATTCGCAGCCGCCAGACGGCCGACAGTCGATAACGCGGTAATCCAAGTCGACTTATTTCATGTATTTATCAATTATCTAACAAAAAATTCAATTCTGTCCTCTATTTTTGTATTTCCTTTAGCTCTGTTATACTTAGTGGAAGAATTTAGTGCAGTGTTTTTGAATGCAAGTAAATAAGTGTAGATTCTACTTGCCACCTCTTCTTGCCATGTTGTGATGAAAGGAAATGCAGCCTTAATTTATAAATCGCAAACTATGCGAAATTTAGAAAACAAGCGTATGTTCTAAAACAGCAAAAAATGTTTGATATATCTATAAATAGTTAATAATATTCACAAAAGCAGTCATACCGCTCATAAGTCAACCATTTCTGTACAATCACGATACTTAACGATCAGAGTTATATGTAAATGTGACAAAAACAAGCAGGCTTGGCCAACGTTGGCCGAATGTTCGTAGTTGTGCGAGAGCGGCGTGTGCCATCGCACCTGATCCTTGCAGCCTTGTGTATGTGTGTTTGAGCAGAGTGACGTCATAGCTTCAACTCACAGTGGTTATTCTTCAATGGACTTTGTAAATAAAACGTTTAGTAACATAAAAGGGAAGAAAATGAAGGGGCAGGGAATAGGTACCTCTATGAGCGTGTAACGTCTTTTCATCAGGTGAGATGGAAGGCAATGTCTAATCCTTTATCATCAAAAACCTTTTGTAAGCATTGTAGGTATATATTTTTGTCGAAATAGTTTATTTATTATTATTATTTATTATTATTAGGCCCTATTAGCCTTTTAAATTTCACCGGACTGTGATCTACCGCTAAGGGCGGAACTTAAACTACTCCTAAATACGAAACGCCTACGAAAGGGCAGAGGGCCCGGACCTCGGCTTAGGACGTCGTATATTGAAACTACCACTGGTTCCGAAGAGTCAACAGCAGTTGGACGGCCTGTTTGGTGTGGAGGTAAGTAGCCTTGCCTTTCATGCCAGAGGTCCCAGGTTCGAATCCTGGTAGGGGCAGATATTTTATCATATTTGCTTTCTAGTCATGGACGTGTATGTATGTTTATTTAAGTTTATTTTCTTATATTTACATTTAAAAAAATATCCATGTGTGTTTATATATTTCTTAAGTTTATTTATCCGTTATCTAGTATCCATAACACAAGTTCTTAATGATACTTAATTTGGGCTAGATGATGTGGTGTGTCAGTTAGAATTATTTATTTATTATTATTATTCATTTATTTATTTTAGGTATAGTGAGTGCGACCCTAAAACAAGGGCGCGTCTTTGTGGACGGCCGTCGGCACTGAACAAAACCTACATAGCTATGAACACATATTTTAAATAAAAATTGAAGCATGCTACTGACTTTTTATGTGACGTAACGCTCCAAATTCAATAGTTGGAATTTTTAAGGTTAAGGAATGTTTAAGCCTGCCTGTTTAGTGTAACAATCAAGCGACGCACGATCTCAAAAATATTGAAAACCTTATCTTGTCGAACCAAAAAAGAGCATCTTGAATAAAAATTAGACAAATTAGAAAAATTAGAAATTTTTAATTATACAAACATTTACGATTGGATTTGTTGAACCATTTTTAAGCTTATTGCAATAGTTGACACTGACATAACTTTGGTAGAATGCTGATGAAAAATTAAAATGTTTGAATCCCAGGTTCCACAAACATCTAAAACTTTACAAACGTTTAACTCAAAGCGGAAATCAAACCCAAACTACCTGCGTTACGGCTAGTTCTTCACTCATGCGCAATGAAGTCGTCAAAATACAGCTTAAAAACTTCGAGGATTTTTTGTCTCAATAAAAACCTAAGACGGCCCAGCGTAGCATTTTACGCCGGAGGTCCCAGGACGGAATCCTGGTTGGGGCATTCATTTGTGTGATGAACATAGATGTTTGTTTTTGGGTCTTGGTTGTTTATATTTATACAGAGTGTAACATAAAAGAAGCATAATACTTAAGGGTCAGTAAATATACCATTGGTAGAATATACTGTAAAAGAATTGGAGTGATAGGGTCTGGTTAAGAGTTCCATAATTTTATATTTCAATTTTGTTACTTAACATTTTTGACAGCCCTAAGTGGTTTTCATATCTACCTATGCATGAGGCATGACGCGGCCGTCTTCACTTACCTACCTATCGAGTAGCAAGTGATGCGATGCGACTGGACACAATTTTAGTTATTTTAATGATTTATAAACAAAAAAAAACTCGTATTTTTTTATTTATTTGCGCCTCACGCGCCTCATGCACAGGTAGGTATGAAAACCACTGAGGGCTGTCAAAGATGTTAAAGTAGAAAAATTTAAATGTGTGAAAGGCTTAACCAGCCCCATTAACTCCAATTCTTTTACAGTGGTAACAACAATGGTATATTTACTGACCCTTAAGTATTATGCTTCCTTTATGTTACACCCTGTATACCTATGTATGTTTATTCTGGATTCAACCCCAGTTCTCTCAGCAACCTGTGATTTAGACAACATTATACCGCCAAACTTTGCAAAAGATAGCTCACTCAAAATATTGAATATAAACATAAGAAGCATTAATAAAAATATGGCTGGTTTTCTTACAATACTCGCTAGGACTAAACTTGAATGGGACATTATTACATTAACTGAGTGTTGGTTGCCTAACACTCAAAATATACCTTACCTAGCAGGCTATAACCAATTCGCAACAACCAACAACATTACTCAAAATGAAGGCGTCGTTGTCTATGTCCATAAAGCACTTACAGTCACAGTGGAAGAGCCCACGTTCCTAGATTCTAACTGTCTTCAAATAGTTATGAATTCAGATACTGTTTTACTAGCCATCTATCGTCCGCCAGGGTACAAAGACATTAAAAACTTTTTGAATTCTCTTGACATCACCTTGATTAATGTTGCACATTATAAAAATATTATAATTGCTGGAGACATTAACATAAACATCCATCAGGATCATCACGAATCTGTTAAAAGCAACTATTTAAACTTACTGGCTTCACATGGCTTACTACCTGCACACACACTACCAACTCGACAGCGTGCGTGCCTCGATCATATCATCTTAAAAAGCCAAGAGTCTGCCTACACCTATGTTGCACATTCTGCCCTAACAGACCACGACACGGTTCTAATATTTCTAGATAAAAGTGTCCCTAAAATAATCCCTAAAAAACTAGTAGTTCGCGTTAACCAAAAAAACTTAGACAATGACTTGACAAAATTAAATTATAGTGAGGTATATAATACGCAGGACCCTAATGTAGCAGTGGACACCATGATTAATTTAATTCAGCATATCATTGATAAAAATTCTAAAACTGTTAAGGTTCCTAACCGCAAACTAATATTAAAGCCTTGGATTACGCCTGGCCTATTACGATGTATACGACACAGAGATAGACTGCATAAAAAAGCTAAAAAAGAGCACAATAACATCACTCTAAAAATAACATTCAGCAGGTACAGGAATTTTTGTAATAAAATATTAAAGAAAGTTAAGATTGACTATGACAAAAAAGAAATTCTTCATGCCGGTAATAACCCTAAACAAATATGGTCAGCTATAAATAGCATTTCAGGCAGAAGCAAAAATAAGGAAAATACATCATTTCATTTGATAGCCGGAAATGAGAATAATATAAATAAGATAAATGACTATTTTGCTGAAATTGGAGAAAAACTAGCGCATCAAGTAGCACATGGTAAAGAACAAGTGGCGCAGCAAAACATTAATTACAATATATCACAGTCCATGGTAATGTTACCAACTGATGAGATCGAAGTTGCAACATTACTAAGATCACTCCGTAGTGGCTGTGCTGTGGGATGGGATAGAATATCTAGTAATCTTTTAAAGAGACATGAAGCCTCAATAGTTCCCCCTTTAACACACATATGCAATCTTTCTCTCTCCACAGGGAAATTTCCAAACGCATTCAAAAAGGCAGTAATCTATGCTATCTACAAGAGTGGTGGCAGGAGCTGTGTCAATAACTATAGACCGATAGCTATACTGCCGGCACTCTCAAAAATACTTGAACGGATCATGAATAATAGACTTATTCACTACTTAGACAAATATAACATCCTTTCGCCGACGCAATATGGTTTTCGAACAGGCAAGTCTACCTCTGACGCAGTTCATGATATGGTGAATTATGTTGTTACAAATATGGATAAGCGACAAAAGGTGCTGGGAGTATTTTTAGATCTGGCTAAGGCATTTGACACAGTTTCTGTCCCGATCCTTGTTAAAAAAATGGAAAAATTGGGAATAAGAGGAATTCCTCTAAGTCTTTTTCAAGATTATCTGAGTGCGCGTACCCAGAGAGTTAAGATAGGTAACAATATAAGTACCGAGCGCACCCTTACTTACGGTACCCCCCAGGGTAGTGTCCTAGGACCGACGTTATTTCTTATATATATAAACGACCTGGGTACGCTCACTTTACGAAAAGGCAAGGTGATTTCCTTTGCGGACGACACTGTCCTCTTATTCAGTGCCGATACTTGGACTACGGTGTACGCGAATGCTCAATCAGGCTTAAATTTGGTAGCAAGCTGGTTGCAAAATAACTTGCTAACTTTAAATACGGACAAAACTAATTACATTGCAATATCGTTAAAAAATAAACAACTAAATAAAGAAGCACAGCATTATATAATAGCCCACTCATGCTCCAAACCACATACCTCATCATGTACCTGCCCATGTATTTGTAAAAAACAGAGCGTCAAATACCTAGGCATAATTATTGACAGCAACTTACGATTTGCCGAGCACATAAACTCCCTTAAAAACAGAGTTAGAAAATTAATATACGTTTTTAAAACCCTTAGGCACGTACTTGACTTTAAAAAAATTAAATTAGTTTACTTTGCGCTTGCTCAGTCTATATTGTCTTATTGCATAACCTCTTCGGGCGGTGCACCAAAAACCTTATTACTACAATTGGAGAGAGCGCAAAGAGCCCTTCTTAAGGTATCTTCATTTCGACCCTATCGTTATCCCACGGCACAGTTATACGAAGAAAGTATAGTTTTAACAGTGCGTCAACTGTTTGTTCTCGAGACTGTACTCAAGCAACACAAACTACTTGAATGTGACCCTTCTTTAACTAGTGGTAAAAGAAGGTATAACCCCGTAAATCAACAACGTACTACGCTTGCAACAAAATTCTCTAACCGATTCTTTTGCTATCTGGGAGGCTTCCTGTACAATAAAATAAACCTTAAGTTACATATATTCCCCCTATCAAAAGCTAGGGTCAAGATGAAGCTAAGCAAATGGCTACAGACACTTAATTATGAAGACACTGAAGCTATTTTTGGCCGTCTTACTTAAAGTTAATAAAAAAAAAAAGAAAACAAAAGAAGAAAAACAAAAAACTAAATGAATAAAAAAAAAAGTAAATAAATAATAATAATAAAAAATTTTTATAGATACATGCACTATACATTATATGAACATACGTAAACCGAATTATTAATACACTTTAATATATTTACAGACACATACACACACACACACACTCACACATGCACCTACAAAACACACACACTCAAAGTTGCTATATTTAACATTATACCAACTGGTCAATTACATGTAACCTCATTGTAAAGTTATAATTGTTTACTACATTTATCATAATATCATACAAATGATAAGCGCCTATCTAACCATATATTTAAATGTACTTTATGGAGACCTGGTGTCCAGCAACACAGGCCGCAAGCCTAGTTTAGGCACCAGTCTCACACAATATCAATTTTGTAAATGAAAAAGAAAATATTGTAATAGATTTATTGCTTATATGTAAACATATTGTGATGAGAAAATAAATTATCATTATTATTATTATTATCATTATTAGTTCGCTGCATGGCAATCCATAACGCAAGCTCCGCTTACTTTGGCACCGTACATTTGGTGTGTTTATCTGGGGTGCTGATAAAAAAAAAGATAAGCAATACGGTAATTAAAAATAAAGATTACGCCGTCACATAATTGCTATCACCTTCAACGCTATATTTTGTTTGGTTCAGGAGCAGTTGAGATAAAAATTACATTTAAAAACTTATCTCATTATCTAGAGTCTCTGTGCCTATGTCAAAAGTATTTCTAATTATTAGTTTTTGCTCACCAAGGATCCCATAGATTACATTTTTTATCAGTAAAAACTTCCGGGATTCCTTTTTAGTGAAATTTCAAACGTTTTTTTTGGGTTGAAGTAATAAAATTAATAATTAAAAGTATAGATTTTGTCATGAAGTTGGTGCTGTTATGGGGTATCAAAGTATAGGAATCGTTCATAGGTATAATTGATATAACTAGGTTTTAATTTAAGTAAATATTGCAAATATTCGAATAACAGTGATTTGCAGATATTTACCCATATCCAAAGTTTATTAATTTCAAAGTTCGTAGCAATTTTCTACTTTTTTATATACCTATTAGCATTTAATATACCTATTTTACGTTAATAGTAAAAAAGTCCGTATCGCGATAAAACATCAAATTTCTTCCCAAAGTTAACTTTATTCACAAATGTTTAACCAGATCCATCCAGAATCGGTTCGGGACCCTTGTGTAACTACGATCTCTAGAAATGTTTATTTACAATTGATAAACTCTAGCGACAGAGGTTATAAAAGGCCTGGGGGATAATCAAAATCATCATTTGCAGAAAAGCCGTCGCGAGACAAGCATGTCGACTGCAGTGGAGACTTCTCCGGCCGTGGGACTGAACGGTCATGATAGTCCAGCAGTGGGGAACGGGACTGAGTGCAACGGGATCATGGACGAGAAAACATGGGAGGAACAGTTCTTACCCCCACCACTGAGGCTGGATGACCCCGTCAGAGCGCAAAAGGTCAGTCTTGTGATAATCTTTGGTTATATGCAGATGATTGTAGTTTCGTTTACTTTTTAGTGATTTCATTGTGACTCGTTAAGTTTTGAAGTACTATTTGAAAAATACCTTATGAAATTGTTCTGACAGTATTTAAAAATCAGTAGACCTGGGCTTCCAGGGTAAACATAGGGTGCAACTCTAAGATGTTACTGGCTTATCAAATTATTAAAATTTTTTATATCTTAGCGGTAGTACGACATTTTTATCTTTGGAAGTCCCAGAGCGTGGTAGATTTGATATTAACGAAATTGGGCATTAATTTGATTAGTAAATAAGCCATAATTGAGTTAAAATGAAATATCTTTAATTATCATTATTTAAAACCCTTTTATTCAAAATAACCTGGATTTAAAATGTCATATTAAGTTTATCTGATAGCTTAGTATGGCTAGACAAACTTACGCGATTAGAAATTTGTTTTGATGCGTTTCGATAACATCGCAAATGTAAAATTGTTTTAATTTATCTAGTACGAGAATAGATTTAAATTAATAATTGCATTACTATATGAATTATGAATTAATACTGAAAATATAATTGTACATAGGTATAGTTTGGTGACTTCAAAAACCACCGAATACGTTATTGCTTTATATTTGCCAGCCATTAAAAAGTATGATATTAATTATGAATTATGTTTGGCCATATTGAAATATTTACTTTTTTATATTCATCCCACAATCCAATACTTAACAGATATCTATCTACAAACACATCTCAATGGCTGCAGCCGTGCCCGTCTTTGTACCTATTGGTGCGTTCCGAATGCAATACCGAACACCATAGCGCTAAAACTGCTCATAACCGTTCAGCACTCGTAATGTTTTTGCTATTTGAATCGATTGCTCCTTGCTTATATCTAAAGTTTTAATTTAATTATTGAAACAGGGACCATTTTTATATATTATTACAAAAGAAAATTTATATGCAAGCTACTAATACTTTTAATCGACTAATAAAAACATCAACAAAGAAACGCGAACTGTCAGTTTTGACAAGCCGTTCAGAGCGACCAGTGTGAGCAGGAAGGTGGTTATGACGCATCGATATCGCTGTAAGCGCGCTCACAGGCATTCGGAGCGGGTATATGAGCGCTCTGAGCGATATAATCGGCAATCGGAACGCACCATATGCGATCTCTGCAACTGCAGCGTAAGTAATTAATCATTGCGATGATTAAACTGTAGCAATTGGAGAGATCGGAAACTACTAGAATACAGTAAAATAGAGAAAATAGAGAAACCGTTTAAAAAATACACAAAATTTAGGAAGCTCGTCTTACACATGTAATGCATGAGATAAGAGACCTTTATAACATTGTTTTTAATAACATAATTTAATTTTTTTAATGGAATTGCGATTTCATTTTGTAATATAGTTATTTTCTAGCTTTTTTTATCATGTAAATAGAAGTAGAATTTGTTATAATATTTTGAAACTCGTTCTAAGATGATCTTCGAAAGAGTTTTGCTGTTCGTAATAAAATAATATCTACTAACAACAAAGTCATATGACTTTTAATCTGACTGTATTTATACCATAAACATGTATGTTTCACTTCGAAGGTAGTCTAGTTAATTGTAAGTTTAAATTACCCTCCAACAATCACGTACAGGTGATTGAATACACACATGCTAGGTCTTGTGATTTCTATCAAACATGGCGTTATTACTACATCCGGTTTACACCGGAAGCACCTTCGACTGAATATGCCCCTATACCATGCATTTCACGACTTTTTTAAATGAATTTTTCCATTAGGTACACTTTAGCGTATTTTCCTTATTGGAGTAATTGGGAAAACTGAGTTTTACAGGTTCAAGGATGTATGTAATGTATGTTAATAAATTTGTAAGATTTTAGAGTAATTAATTCAACATTATAAGTGCTCTTATTTATCTACCTAGCATATACAGATAGCATACTCGCTATCATATATTTTATACATAACAGTCAATTCGTTGACTACAACCGCTGCTTCTATTGAGCAGTCACTTTATACTTTTGACCCATTGGAATGTAATATTCCAAAACATAGTATTAGGAATAATTTAAACATAAGTTAGTGACAACAGATAATACATCTAGCATATGAAATGAAATGAAATGAAATGAAATGAAACTACTATGTATCACAGAACACTGGCTCAGAAAGTGTCAAATTATGTCTTCATATAAGAATCATGTAATTGCTAGTTCATTCAACAGAGAACAAACAACTTGCGGCGGCTCAATGATCATCACTCATAAGAGCCTAACATTTAAAGAACTTCTGTCTGAAGTCTGTCAAGCGATCTGTTTAAATAGCCTGTATTGAGATAGGTAATATTGTTATAATAAGTGTATACAGACCCCCATCCTCACCGTTTGAAGTATTTGAGAGCACTATGGATGAGGTATTACATAGAGTAAATAACAAAAACAAAGAAATAATTATTTGTGGCGATTTTAATATTGATTTATTAGTAGAGACGTCACAAAGTAAACGATTCTTGAATCTTTTTAATTATTACAACCTAAAAAATCTCTTCTTAGAGCCTACGCGAATCACAGCGATCTCAGCCACATGGCTTGATAACATTTTTACAAATTTAATGCCATGTACAAAGTCAGTAATTAATAAACTACAATCAGATCATAGTGGGGAATTGGCCACTTTTGATATTGGGCTAAAACAGACTCTAAAAAGAGAAATTACCTTTATACCCATGAATGAGAGACGGCTTGAAACATTTAGGAAAAATGTATTTGAAAAAACATTTAAATTAGATTACAAAAAAAAAGAAAATATGTTTAAATAATAATTTATTTAGGTTTAGTGACTGGGCAACAGTGGGAATATGCAGAAGTAGAAATAGATTATATGAATTGTACAGTGAAAGAACTTATAATCATAATAAGACATTTTATGAATGTGTTAAAAAGTATTCAAAATTATTTAAACGAGTTTGCAGTGTAGCTAAATGTAATTACATTAATAATAAAATTAAATATAGTACTAACATTTCAAAAACTGCATGGAATATAATTTATCAAGAAACTGGGAAAGCAAAAGAACCGCACACCAAATATAATTTAAAAATTAATGATGAAGTGTTGTCAACTGACAAAGAAGTTGCTGAAGCATTTGAAATTTTTTTTACTGCCATCCCTGTGTCAACTACTTCGAGTGTTAATTCATGTTCCACTCTTGCACAGTCACTGCTAACGGAAAATGTAAATTCATGCGATATTGATTTTATTTTTAAACATGTTACTGTTCCACAAGTTTTAAATGCATTTAAAAGCATTAAAGTAAAAAAAAACTGCCAATTTAGATGGGATTTCTGTTAAAATTATTGAATCTGTCATTGACGGTAAAGCCCCGTAGTTAGCCAGTATATTTAATGACTGTGTTGATAATGGTGTTTTTCCTGATTTAATGAAATTGAGTGAGGTCATTCCAATATTCAAAGCAGGTAGTATGTCTGACCCTAATAATTTTAGACCTATATCAATACTACCAACACTCAGTAAGATTTTTGAAAAATTAATTTTAAATCAATTACTCTCTCATTCTTACGGTAATAGTTTAATGAATTTTAAGCAATTTGGTTTCACGCGGGGTCGCTCAAAAACCGATGCCGGTGGTGAGCTCATAAAACACGTATTCAGTGCCTGGGAGGAGTCGTGTGAGCTATTGGTGTCTTTTGTGACTTGTCCAAGGCGTTCGACTGTGTGGATCATACTACTCTACTCATGAAACTGCACCATTACGGCATAAAAAACCGAGCGCTTGCCTTGATTAAATCATATATTTCTAATAGAAAACAGAAAGTTGCAATAAATGGTAAATTTTTAGTATATATCAATGATCTGCCATCGGTCGTTAAGAATCAATGCGAGGTCATATTGTTTGCTGACGATACTTCCTTCTTATTTAAAATCAAAAGACAAGAACTGACTATCGAGCAGTAAACAAATGCATCTCCAACACAGAGCAGTGGTTCTCAGCTAATAATTTGCTCCTCAATGAAAAAAAACGAAATGTGTTAAGTTTACATTGCCAAATGTCAAACAGGTAAACACAAACATTGTAGTTAAGAGCCAGGAACTGACTCCTGTAAACTCAACTGTATTTCTGGGCATAACCTTAGACGCCAAACTCCAGTGGGGACCGCATGGTGATGGTTTAGCGAAAAGGCTTGGCTCTGCCGCATATGCTGTTAAAAAAATTAGACAAATTTCAAAACAACTGCTCGATTAGTCTATTTTGGTTACTTCCACAGCCACATGACATATGGTATTCTGCTGTGGGGGAGTGCTGCCGACATCGATACTATATTTATTCTGCAGAAAAAGGCTGTCCGCGCAATCTATCAGCTCGGTTCAAGGGTGTGACTTAGAAGTAAATTTAAGGAAATAAATATTCTTACCTTCCATTCACAATATATTTTAGAAAATTTAACGTATGTAAAAAAGAACATAACCTTGTTCAAAAGAAAAAAAGATCTGCACAGTGTTAACACAAGAGGAAGAAATATGCTGGCAGCTCATAATAGTAGGCTTCATAAAGTCACTAACTCATTCATGGGTCAATGTATACGCTTTTATAACAAGGTTCCTGAGGATATCCAAGCGCTTCCTATTGACAAATTCAAAGAAACTATAAAGGAGAAGTTGTGTGCTGAAGCATATTATAAACTATCCGATTATTTGGATGATAAAAGCCCTTGGGTATAATCCCCTCATTAACAGGATTGTACTAGTATTTGTAACAAAGCATGTGCAATGTGTCTGTATGTTCGATGAGTTCTTCGTCCCGATGAATATCTAAAGCGTCATTGTCACTAAAGTACGTCTTCTTATGGTAGCGTCGGGTGACGGGTCGCTCACTTCCCTCTAATATGGTTGAGGAGGGCGATGGCTGGATCAAGCGTTAACTCGTGAACGGGTGCCGTTTGAGGTGTTCGTCGTTTGGATACTTGGGGGGAGGGAGACTTGCCGAGCTAACAGATGCAGATAAGAATAATTTTGTATAGACATAAAGAGACTAAATTTATTTTGAAAAAAATATACCCGTGAAGTTTCTTGCCAGTTCTTCTTCACGAAGGTTTTTTCGAACTGGTGGTAGAATCATGTTTTATTTGACGTCAATAAGAACAAGTAATTGTCAATGTTGAGAAATAAATATTTCATTTCATTTTAAATATTTCATTTCATTTTAAATATTTCATTTCATTTCATTTCATTTACCTTTAACAATATTTGTTAATATCGAACATAAATAATACCGTAACTTTATACTTGTAACCATACTTTCTTGCTAACATTTCCGTAAGAAAAGAAAATTTTAAATTCCTGTGTCAATTGTAAGTATTTTCAAAAACATAACGGTTTGAAGAAATAGTGTATTTAATTTCTTAATAATATAAGTTAGGTACATACGTTGCTGAAACTTAGATGATTTAATAACAACTTACTATCCTGTCTCAAAAGTAAACATATAGGCTACAAGCAAGTCTTGAAGAATCCGGCTCAAACAAAGTCAAAACGTTTCATATTGAGACGTGAGTCTAACAGAACAAATCTGAATATTTATTTTCCCCTCAAGGTCGAAGAGATAACCAGTTTTTTGACACTCGTTTTATATAAAAATAACAAGGTACTTAACCGTTCTACGCCTTTCGTATTTTTGGTATTGTAATTTATTTATTTATTTATTATGTAAATATACATTATGTAATTTATTTATCTGACATTACATGACATTTCTTAACTCTATATACTGTATATGTGCACAATTTATAGTTGTATACAGCATTCGCTGTTACAGTGGTTAATGTAACATATAAATAAAACTACAATTTTATAAAACAGTAAGACGAATGAAATTTTCTTTTAATTAATTTAATTTGGTAGTCATAACATTTAAAAAAATAAATCAATTAGCATTTGTTACGTGTAGAAGTTATAAAAAATACAATTTAAAGACTACCATTAGGTAACATAACAGAACATCAGTTAGTTAAATACTTGAATAATTTACTTTAAAAAATAATAGGTCTTTACCTATGAAACTGCCGTTTTGCCATACTGGCCATTTCAAATGAAAATATTTTTTTTTTGACTGATAATTCTAATTTCAAATTAATTTTATTTGACAAACATGGAATTCTTTTTCTAAAATCGTCATTTGTTTAATAGTTAGTGTTTTGTTTTCAACGCATTCGAACATTTTTCGTCATCATGGATAAGTTACAAATTCGAGTAATTATGGAGTATGAGTACCGTCGTGGCAGCAAAGCGGCACAAGCGGCACGCAACATCAACGACGTTTACGGAGCGAACACTACAAACGAACGCACCACCCGTTATTGTTTTACCCGCTTCCGTTCTGGAAATTTTGACCTGAAAAATGAACCCCGTGGTCGTCCGAAAACTTTGGTCGACAATGACGAATTAAAGGCAATTGTGGAAGCTGATGAAACTCAATCCACGGCTGAATTAGCAGCAGCTTTCGACGTAAGTATCAAAACAATATTGGCCCATTTGCGTCAAATTGGCAAGGTAAAAAAGCTTGACAAATGGGTACCCCACGAACTCAATGACCGCCAGCGCGAAGTACGCGTGGAGACGTGCCTTGCACTGCTCAGCAGGCATACAAATGAAGGAATTCTGAACCGCATTGTTACTTGTGACGAGAAATGGATTTGTTTGACAATCGTAAGCGCTCAGCAAGTTGGTTGGACCCTGGTTCAGCACCCAAACAATGCCCTAAACGAAAACTTACCCCTAGAAAAGTGATGGTCACTGTTTGGTGGTCTAACGCGGTTGTAATTCATCACAGCTTCTTGCCAAACGGGACAAGCATTACTGCAGATGTGTACTGTGAAGAACTGAACACAATGATGGAGAAGCTCGCACGTCTTCAACCAGCTTTGGTAAATCGTTCGGCTCCACTACTCCTGCACGACAACGCGCGACCTCATACTGCACAGCAGACGGTCTCCAAGCTACAAGAGTTGGGGTTGGAAGTTCTCCGTCATCCGCCGTACTCACCAGACCTTGCGCCTACAGACTTCTACTTTTTCCAGAATTTGGATAACTACTTGGCGGGAAAAAAATTCAATACCCGAGAGGCAGTACAAAATGCCTTTGAAGAATTTATTGCCTCCCGTCCAGCTGATTTCTTCAAGAAAGGCATCAATAAGCTACCAATGCGTTGGCAAAGATGCATTGATTGCATGAGTGATTATTTTGATTAATAGAAATAAAAAATATATAAAAAAATAACGCTTCATTTATATCGTGAAAATCGGCAATTTCATAGGTAAAGACCTAATATTCATGCAGTCACTGAATATGTCCAGATCGCTTAAACAGGCATTAAACTAGTTATATGTACGGCACATTCTTATTAAATGCAAGTTGAGACCAAGGTTAGTTTTAGCTGACCGTTTGCCTAGAATTTTGGAAATACGTTGTCGAGGATAGTTCTATGGAACGTTCAGCGAGATATTTTCCAAAATCGAGGAGCAGTCTGCGGAGCCTTGCAGAATTTTATGGAGGAACGAAAGATCCCTTATCTGTCCGTGGTTTCGCAAGGTATGCATTTTAAAGAAGCTGAATCGATTTTTATAAGGACTTCTGTGTGATATTCCAGGACAAGCAAAAGCCAACATTCTAGTGAATCAGCGTATAAAACTTGGTGGAATAGGAAAAAAATAATACTAAATACAATGAGACAAAGTTGATACGTCACTGAAACAGCCACAAGTATAGATTAGAAATTTTAGGTTCTCAGTTATATGACAATATTGGTATAGCTTCTATCTGCTAATATGTTTATTTTCTTAAATGTCGTTAGAGGGAAGTTTGAAATATGATTACATGCAAATATATTTTAAGACGAAAGTTTTCCAATGAAGATAAGACAGTATTCCGATATAAGAAGCGTGCTCAAGGCCTATATACAAACACCTTAATATATTTGTACATTTTATATTTCTTTAGAAAAATCAGGACCCCTTGTCATCAACCAAAGTGATGGTTGAGGGCAATTTATAAGTTCACTACCACCTACAGCGAATTGTCGGTTATATCATACATAATGTATGAACACAATAACTTTTTTTACTATATTGGTACCATCACGGCTAAGCCTTAGGAAGCACGTCAGACAGCCGCGACGTTTCAGTAAAGAGGTTAACATGAATTAAGAAGAAAAGATATTTAAATATCCGTTTGACATAGAAGAAATAAAATGAGCAATACATTCTGACTTGCTCCGTCGTCGGAGTAACATGTACTAGATTAAAGTTAATAAAATAAAAGCACATAATTTGTCGTAGAGGATTTATTTTGTAATAGTGATTGTGATTATCATCTCGTCTGATGATGCGTCGCCGACTGTAACCTTCAGTTGCAGTTGCCTTTGTTCCAGTGATTGCACAAGCTGTTCCTTTTCTTTCTCCGGAACACAAAGCAGGCCGGATTGTACGTACCAGAAGAGATCCTAACAAAAAAACTTACTGAAAATAAAATAAAGTGTTCAAATTCATATTCAAACACTTATTTCTCAACATTGACAATTACTTGTTCTTATTGACGTCAAATAAAGCAAGACTCTACCACCAGTTCGGAAAACTTTCGTGAAGAAGAACTGGCAAGAAACTTCAAGGGTATATTTTTTTCAAAATAAATTTACAATGCCTCTTTATGTCTATACAAAATTATTGTTATCTGCATATGTTAGCTCGGCAAGTCTCCTTCCCCCAAGTATCCAGACGAACACCCTTAAAGGGCACCCGTTCACGAGTTAACGCGGGATCCAGCCATCGCCTTCCTCAACCATATTAGAGGGAAGTGAGCGACGTCACCCGAGGCTACCATAAGTAGCTACCATGTTCTATGTGTAATATAGCTCTATAATAACAAGTATAATATTTTTAATTACTTTACGACTAAACGTGCATGGTTTAGTTAGGTAAATAAATATTAAGAACCAAACGTTTGCACTACAATCTTTTCCTTTTGTTAAAATAATCTCCATACCTACGTTATATCGGGCCGACTTCGCCCGTTTCGCTTCGTTTGTAAGCTGTACGGCTGACAAAGTCAGCGACAAACATCCTCAGTTTATGGTGCAGATTTCTTATCTACCGCGCAAATTGTTTTACAACTCAATGATTATTATATTTCTTGAAAAGAAATGTTAATCTGCTATGTCGCTGGAAATTTACAAGTTTATTGCGTCGCAATTGTCTTAAGATTATGTTTCTCCGGCGGATTAAATTCTTTAAGTTTAATTATTTATTTATAGGTTTGTGGCTTCGCTCTAATGTGCGGTTTACATGTATTAAGTAGTTAAGTAGGTTACTAAATTTTAACTAAATTTTAAGTTACTACATGTCACTTGTGTGTCCAAACGGATTAAGTAGTTAAGTTCAATGAAGTTGAGCAGTGATGAATATCAAGCAATTCGTCAATTCTGTACTTCTGTAATTCTGGACAAATTCAGAGAAGAATTTGTTTCAGAAATTAAAATCTTTGCAAGATTATGTATTTTTCTAAATTTTTTAGGTTGACGGGCCGACGTCGATTGACGGACGATCGATTGGTGTGGTACCTGTACTAATGAGATGCCCTTAATAATCACTAGAGGGATATCAGCCTCTCCCAACTCAGGGGTGGCGTCAGACAATTGTAGGCCATCATGCCAGCTGCGGGTTTTGCAGACTTAACATTTCAAGGTGGTGTCAGACAATTGTAGGACATCACCCCTTCTGCGACGTCGACTGTTCTACTCTGCCATTGTGGTAACACCTTTAAATATTCTTCCACAAATTTTAAAGTTGAAACTAAACTCCACTCCGACATTTAAAAAAAAAGAGAAAATGCGACATAAATACGAGCTCTTGCCGCCACCCGCTTTGTCAACTTATGCACTTAACTAAAAAATCACGTCCAAACGTGTTAAGTGAGAAGCCCCGCCCACCTACTTATACGAAAAATAGAACGAATCCTAATCTACTTAATCACTTGCGTACTAAATTTTAACTTACCACTTGTCACTTATCTGACTGTTTACACGCAACTTTTAACTTAAAATTTAGTTACCAACTTAACCACTTAAGGCGTTTAAACCAGCCATAAGGCTTTTAAAACTTCACATTTCAGTGATAAAATTGTAATTCTTTGTTGTTCTTCTAGGTAGACCACATTCTTTTGAATAATTTACATGAATTAGGTACTTATAACTGTTAGAAACAGTATTTTCATCGTGATTAGCATCTAGTTTTAGTATGGCAATTTTTAAGCGTTTTCTTAGTTCCATTACACCGAGTCACAGCATGCGCCCACGCACGTGTACTGCAGCCGAGCCTATCGCTAATTAAGATAAAACAGCAATAAATCTTGATCTTTGCCATTTCTCTTTAGATTTCTCGCGAACTCTGCACGGTACGAAACAGCAAAATAATCTTTATTTACATTTTCTCAAACTGTCGTATATTCTTTAACAAAAACATTGCCCATTTTCGTGGAGATTACACGTTTTGTAGGTTAAAGATCGTAATAAATTAAAATGTTTTGTTAAAATTCTGTTGTTTTTGTTAACATTCATATTAATTTGATAACACTGAAAAACTGATAACTTTTATTTTGGCGTATTTAAGTAGTTAATTGATAAGAATC
Source organism: Marasmarcha lunaedactyla (assembly GCA_923062675.1). Classification (NCBI taxonomy): domain Eukaryota; kingdom Metazoa; phylum Arthropoda; class Insecta; order Lepidoptera; family Pterophoridae; genus Marasmarcha; species Marasmarcha lunaedactyla. The sequence continues at coordinate 12,585,418 of OV281364.1, read as the reverse complement.
CTGTAAGTATCGTAACCTGGGCCTCTCCATGACGTAAGTTCTAAAAGAAAGTTAATTGAGCGTCCGATGGCCGCGCCGAGGGGGTTCTCGTTTGATTAGCCAGTCATATGTCGGTACCGTACAACGTGCTCGGGAACGTTACTTGAAAGGGGTTAACAGAAGCTTGCATTCCTTCATGACAGTGTGCTGTGTTCTTGGCTGCAGGTCAATGGTCGCAAAGTGTATCAACAGTGAAAGCTTAATGGATATATTTATGGCCTTATCAATAATGGAAAATGGTAGAAAATAGCATCTTATAAATAAACTAACGATCCTCGTATAGATACGTGTTACGTTAATATTAATATTCGTAGCAGTGAAAAGCTTACTCTTTGAATACAAGTTCCTCACGAAAAAAATGTTTTGCTATCTTCTTTTCTTTTCTAAATCATGTCTAGGGCATACGTTCCAGCTACGAACTTCTTAATAACTAATCGTCTTATTTGTCAGTTACTTTGCTATATTGGGCATCAGAGGAAGAGGAAATCAGAATTTCACGAAATATAATGTGTAAATGCTTCTCTACTTACCTATTATGGTATAACACTGTTCAGAAGAACTGAAAATTATTTACCAGAGGAGTTGAGATACTTATACTACTTACATGCTATTTCCCGATTACTGTAATTTGTTCCGCCATTGTTATGCAAACGCTACTCTGTGCAATAACAAGTAAACGTTTAAAAATTAACATCTTGGATAATTCATTTTTAGAAAGTAATAATCTTTGTTTACAAACAGGAATATTTACCAATGATCAATAGGAAAAGAAACCAATGAAAGAAAAATAATTAAAGATAGAATACAACGCGTAACAAACCTTGTGTACAGGGCATAGTCGCCAAAATGCTGGAGCAGTTCTTGAACTGAATTGCCAGCCTTGGGGTTACGAGTTGCACGCACCGATCGTTGTCTGGAGGAAATCATTTCGTAGTAACAAGACCACCCGTAGCACGTTTTTATTTCAACTTCTTTTTTGCTGTCAATCTTATGGCGTGGAATATAAAGTATAAAATAATAAAATTTCACTGAAGAGACTGCTAACCCGAGGACCCCATGGCCTAAAGCCTGGAAATCTAACCATTTATAGACATTTCTTCCATTTAAGGTGAAATAAAGGTACCCCGTGTACATTCATGCAAATTATCTTTAAAAAACTGCAAATGTTTCTGGTATTGTGTAGCTCGTGTTTCTATGGTTTCTATGACCTTCAAGTCATAGTTTTGGAGGTTCGATCTTATCTGTCTAATATCGACAACGCAACGTTTGACGCACTCATGTCCCCTGCGATAAATGAGTTTATTTTGCTACCGAAATAAATGCGATACATGCGTATTTGAATGTAGGTAAATATCCTAAAGTGAGCGAGTTGTCATGAAAATTTTCGTCGTATAGTGAAAGGAAAATATTGTAATCGTATAAACATATGATTGTAATAGTAACTAAATAGTTTCAGTTAGGTTAATGTCAATAATATAATAATCACACTCAATATTAATAAATAGAGCACTTACAATTTTATTGATGATGTGAATGGGTGCGGATGTCAGTTACTATCAGCTGGTGCTCGTTTGCCGGCTGTGACAAAGGAAAATATTATTTCCCTTCTGCTTTATAATGACGTTTATTTAATTATATATATATATATATATATATATATATATATATATATATATGCAAATAAGTGACTCTTCAGTAGGTAAACGTACAGTTTAAATAAAAGTATTTTTTTCAACTCAACCTCGGAAAGCTTCTGTTTATTCGAAATCTGAGTGCAAAACTGCATTTAATCGCTAGCGTGGAAAGATTTTTTAAAAAGCAAACCTTTTTATGCATTAATACTTCAACACTTCACTTTCCATCATTTTTTTGGTTTGTGTTTTGATAAAATCTTAAAAATCATCATCTAGTAATTTTACTTTTACTTTTAAAAGAAGTAATCACTAATCGAATATATTATTTAAGCTGTTTTTCTTGCACCTAGCATTTTGCTCGCTGTAGTTACGTAAAATTGCGTGTTTCGCTCGGCAGCAAAGTTATTCTACGTCTCGTAGCTTTGAAACCCTCCATACGTTCAGGATCCTATATTCGCTCGTGGTTCAAACCGTGAATCCTTCGCTTTCCCTGGATTCAATGCAAGTACTCGCGCTAAAAAGCAACTTTGCGGCCTTGCATAATAAATAACAATTTTTCACCTTCTTCATTTTAAAAGCCTTATACCATAAAAGGCCACTTTTTAAGAATATATCTTCATATCAATACCTTCACGGTGTAGATAACGTGTATCAGAAACTCCCATTTAAAAACTTTTAATTAAACTACTGAAGGGTTGCTGACTTCTCTCTACTATGGTTGAGGAGCGCGATGGCTGGATCCCGCGTTAACTCGTGAACAGGTGCCGTTTGAGGGTGTTCGCCGTTTGGATACTTGGGGGGAGGGAGACTTGCCGAGCTTACAGATGCAGATAATAATAATTCTGTGTAGACATAAAGAGACTGTAAATTTATTTTGAAAAAAAAAATACTTGTGATGGTTCTTGCCAGTTCTTCTTCACGAAGGTTTTTCCGAACTGGTGGTAGAGTCATGCTTTATTTGACGTCAATAAGAACAAGTAATTGTCAATGTTGAGAAATAAATATTTCATTTCATTTCAAGGTACGGTTTCGTTCAACCCAAAGTTTTGAACTAACAACACAAATGTAATTAGAGTTGGTTGTCCCCATCGGCTGATTGCTGACTTGATGGATGGACCACCGATATAAATGTTATTGATGGGGCTTACTTCGCAACTCTGAAATATTAAATTTAATTAAATTTTTGGTATCTTGAAAATTTTGGAATTTAATGATTATTTATACCGATGGTAGCGTTTTAAAATTGACATTAAAGAGGAAGATATTGGCTTTTTAAATAGTTTGTGTTTTCTTTAATTGCCAGTATAAGCATTGGCCCTCGAGGGAACAGGAATGCTTTAATGTCTCCACATCCGTCTGTTCATGCTGCAAGACAAATATTAGTGCTGATAGAGTTTCTTATGCTAAGATCTCATCTGGGGCGCTACTGCAGTCCTTCCTATTTGGACCGCCATAATAATCACGTCACGTGGTTGAGTTCCGTTCAAAGGGAAGGATCAGCCAGTACCAGTACTGGAACAAACCCAATTCCAACTGATGCCTACGGTCGATGACGCATCATTAGTCTGTATAATAATCAAAATCAATGTTAATACACCAACGATCAATGATTAACATGGGGGATGACTGCACTTACCATCGCGTGGTAAGGTGTAAAAAAAGAGAGTTTTGCTTAATATGCGTTAATCTGGTGTTTTTTTTTAAATTTATCTCTAATTATGTGACTACTAACATTTCCGTCTCCTCCTACTAACTAACAATCTTCTCCGTCTTCTCCAGATAATGCGTCGGCTGTCCTCCCTGAACCTGTGTGGCGCCACTGCGCGGCGCGTCGGTGCCACCTTCGTGAGGGAGCTGCAGAGCGGTCTGCAGAAGAAGCCATCTTCTCTACAGATGGAGAACACTTATGTACCTGAACTGCCTAATGGGAAAGGTAAAATGATGCTGACATGAATGTTATATTAAACCTCCTTATAAACAACAATGGAACAGCGGCTCACGAGTAGACCCAAATTATTTCTATTATATTCCAACAGTTTTACGTGAATTTAGCCACACAGCTTGCGTAACCATGGGATGTTTTTTAATAACACATAAATAAAAGAAAACCTTACAACATTGATGTTTTTAAGGCTTGGGTAAAATCGTACGGTATCACGAACGATATATATATATATATATATATATATATATATATATATATATATATAGCATATGGTAAAATCGTAACAAGAAAACTAGCAGGAGACTTAATTATCTAAAGTAGGTACAGTCATAGATGGCAATGTTATTCATGTATCAAAGATAAGGAGTTTTAATATTGGAAATATGTAACACTTAACAAGTCGTATACACTCAATTGTTACAATACACTCATAGTACGCGAGGATTCTTTTAATTTTTACAAGGTTGTATTCCATCTCGTCTCAATAGTTCATAGATGCACACAAGAGGACACGTAAATTTTATTTCAATATACGACTTCCTAAGCCGAGGACCGTGCCCGAAAAAAAATGTCAATATCATTGTTTATACAAACAAAACTTAAATAACTGGATTCGTCGGTCGATTAGTGCATATATAGCGCGGTTTCAAAACTTAAATAACTGGATTTGTCGATCGATTAGTGCATAAATAGCGCGGTTTCAAAACAGAGCGGACGTACCGAAATAGCTGAAACCCTAGCCGATGGCTTAGCCTAACAATGTACACCGAGTACAGAAAGCACTAACGCTCTCCACATAGAAACTGTGAATTGCACAGCAGAAACTGATTGCGGCAACCCACCGACTGACACCCTCCAACCGGTAACGTTGGAACAGGTACAGACAATAATTAAAAACCATAATCACAGAAAGCCCTAGGTCCAGACGAAATACCAAACCGGGTTCTGAAAGCTCTCTCGGTTTAGGTAACGTCACTTTTGCGTCCAATAGGTGGACCGGAGCACATCTTGGAGTGGAGGAACGTAGGTCGCAATTCGATAGGCACGGATGCGCTTTTCTTTGAAGTGGTCTTTGAAGTGGCCTTAGACAAGGTCTGGCACGACGGCTTATTATTCAAGCTCTTCAAACTAGACGTGCCAGACAGCCTCGGACATCATACGAGACTTTCTGCAGTGTCGAACCTTTCGTTACAGATTGGAAGGTCTTGAACTAGTCGGTGTCCCTCAAGGCTCGGTACTTTCTAAGTTTTTGTTTTCACTCTACACTAGGAACAGTACAAAGACGGAAAAAGTAGAACTCGCCCTCTGTGCAGACGACACCGCGCTATGCATATCTGGTAGGAATCTAGCTAAGATAACTAAAATCCTTTAATCCGCAGCCAGCGCATTAGGCGATCGGTTTAGGGAATGGAGAATAGAAGTCAACCCAGAGAAAAGAGCAGCAGTGTACTTCTCTCTATCAAACAGTTCAAGGACAAGCAAAAGGATTACTCTGTTGATACTCCGATCCCCTAAGCTAAAAATAAAATGTTAAGGAGTCATTTTAGATAGTTGACTCACATTTATGCCTCACATCCAAACTCAATCACTTGCAGGTTTTTAACATTAGGTTCTGACGCAAATGCAGCAGATTCCCTCCCAATGTCTGCAATTTAGTTCTGCATAAAGATCTCGAATTGCCCACCATTGCCGCTTTTAAGAAATTGGCATCTAGGCGCCTCTTCAACAACGCTGAACCCGCTAATTAGTAAGTCAGATCACTATGCACCCAACCCAGACGCAGGGGTTTGTTACAAGCGTCTGCGTAACGTCTTAATAGATCCCGAAGACGCTATTACAACAAGAAACGCCAGTTCCAATTAGAAACAGGGCAACATGATATTCGAATCACCTAAGACACCGATGGGCCGGGCTAACGAGTTGTACGCACTCCTACTAAGTTTCTTGCTGGTTTTACGGTAGTAGATGACCCTTCAGAACCCGACGTAGTTTCAATATACGATGTCCTAAGACGAGGTCCGTGCCCTCTCCCTTTTGCCCTTAGACGTATCCAGCTAAGTTCTGGCTAAGCGACCTCAAACTTTATGCAGTGAAATAAAAGAAAAAAAGAAAAGCAGTCCATTTCGAAAACAAAAGTACGGACGTATCGTCGGCCTAAAGCGCGCGCTCTTTGCTGTACAATGCCCGTACTTAGATCGATCGCTTGAACAAATAAAAAAGAACCGATGAGTTAGAGTTTCCACGAAATCGCTACTCGCACACTAGTAAAATGTTGCAATAATCATTTGATTTCACACATTTAATGGATAACAATAAGTGGACGGGCGTGAACAAGCACACTTTCGATAAACAGACCCAGGGCGCTAGACTTATTCTAACTCAGTTATTTATTAATTTACAGAGGCGGGAGTCTTCCTGGCCTTAGACTTGGGAGGCACAAATTTCCGGATCCTTCTTCTGGAACTGAAGGCAGGACAGCTCATTAATGAAATCGTCGAACATTATCACATCAGGTGGGAGTGACAACATTCTTAATTATTACTACGGACTTGATAATCTAAATCTTGCGAAAAATTTGCCTGATTAACGCCAAGGCTATGAGATAGAGATGAATTATTAGAAATTGGTATTGTGCATACCTAATATTTCCTTGTTAATAATGTACTATCTATCGGATGTGCGGTTATGACATCGCCATAACAGATTGTTAATAAGCTTGGTGGTTAGTAGCTAACTCAAATGTTAACGAAACGGGACTTTGTCACAACCGTTGATAAAATAATACGAGTAATAAATGTCAGCTTAAACAATTTATTTTCGATTGTCTGTTTATAATAAATGCCACATAATCTATAGATATATAAATATGTAGGTAACTAAAAGCTGATTTTTCAAATTTCAGGTAACTTTTATCAATAGAATAACTTTAAGACTGACATAATTTCTATACAAAATCTTGTCAAGTCTCAAAGGTATTTTCCATACATTTAATAACTATCTCACGGTTGAAAAATCATCCCTAAATAACGTTAATATAAAAATTAAATTACTTTTATATTCTGTTATTTTATATTCCAGCGATGAACTAAGGCTAAGCACGGGGGAGGCGTTGTTCAACTTCTTGGCGGACTGCGTACTGGACTTCCTCACCAAGCAAGGAATACAGCACCAGAAGTTCAATTTAGGTACTCGTGCGCATAAAAAAATGTGTATCCCAAAGCTCGAACTTGCAAGCAGACATTAGAATATATTTTTGATTTCATTTTGTTTACATAATTTACAATTTTTTAATGTTGCCATACAGGGTTCAGGAAAAGATGTTCCACTGCTGGTATCGAAGTGGCATATCTTTTACTATTTACTATTCCTTGAACTCCCTCTCACATTTTTCCCGCACTATTTATATTCTTACTTCAAACTTACCAAACTACTCAACATGATCAACAACCCACTAAGAGAGATTCAACTGAGACTGAGAACATACTGCCATCACATTCCAGGGTTCACCTTCTCCTTCCCTATGAAGCACCACTCCATCTCCAGTGGGGAGCTGATCACGTGGACTAAGAGCTTCAACTGCTCCGGCATGGAAGGCGTAGATCTGTCGGGTTTGTTGCAGCGGTGCCTGGATGCCCGCGGACTGAAGGTGGCTGTGAGGGTACTGCTCAATGACACCACGGGGACGCTGGTGGCTGGTGCTCATATGCATCCTGATGTTGGGGTAGGTTGTACTTTGTGAAAGGTATAATTAAAAATAAATTAAATTATCTTTAAACACTGTATTACACAATCGATGAAAGTCTTCTTTTTTTCATTTTGATCATCTTCTCGATCTTTCAAGCAACACCTTAAACTTCGTCTTTTCAAATGTATTATAAGCAGAACGAAAGGAACATAGTCGATAGAAAGATAATAGCAATCGGTGAAGGTTTAGGGATGCTACTCGTTGCAGCAATTGAACACGAAACTACTTCCCGCTTTAACTTAACCTTTATTCATCTGGAGGTCGCGTGCTTAAGTTTCCCCAAAATTAAATCATCAGACTAGCATCAAGTTAATCCTTAAAAAAGAGCAGAGCTTCTGTTATCAGCTACAAAACAGTGCACCGTTGGGAACCTAGTATTAATAACCGAAACCTCCGAAATTCAAACAATTTGTTAAAAACTCGGTTGTAATCAATACAGCGAGGTGTTATTTTTGCTACTATTTATACAGTTATCTGCCTGACTTAAAGTCCACATGGCAAACATTTTTGTTTCAACAGAAATTAACATATTCTTTAACTTAGATCTTTCTTTTCCTTCAGATCGGCGTGATAATCGGCACAGGATCCAATGGGTGCTACATGGAGAAATCCTCGGAAGTGGTGTTCGAGACCTCCCGGCCAATCAACGCTGCCAACAGTGGGGTGTTGGTGGACATCGAGTGGGGGGCCTTCGGGGACAATGGCTGCCTCAGCTTCCTGAGGACGGAGTTCGATGAGACTGTGGATAGTAACTCACTGCTTGTTAATTCTTTTACGTAAGTTGATTGGAGGGTTAATATTCTTGTTGTTGTGCTTCAGAGAGCTCATAATTTTTTTAATGGTTTGCTGTAAGTTTCGGGTGGGTCTTGTACGAGTTGAAATTATAAATAAAATATAAATATTTTTTAAAGTAAGAATAAATACTCTCTAGCTATATATATTATTTTGTGTGCATGATTCAAATCCTACCAAGTAATATAGAGAGAGAATATTTTCGGTATTTTATGACACAAATTCTTTAATTAGATCACTTTTAACCCAAACTTCTCGGTAGTTGGATCAATTCATTGGTAATCGAGGGATTCGGGCTTAGGCATGTCAACCTGGTGACCAAATATACCTGGTCATTAAATTATACAAATTATTTATCAACCTTGGTTGCATAATATTGTCTTATATTCCGAGCCAAAATTTAGCCTGTTTGAAAAACAAAAATAATAAGCAAATCTTTTTTGAATTTTCACGATATATTAAATTTAATAAACTGTCAACATTCAACTGTCAAGTGGACGCCTGCCACCTTAGTCTCTCGTGATCACGGTGTCTGAAAAGGCACAGGAAAAACTAATTACATTGTAAATAACAATAATGACTTAAAAAATATTATGTAATTAGTTGTTATTGTGTTGCATTTTACCTTCACATGTTGTTTATGTGTTGGATCTTAAATTGTTAGCTTTTAATCTGCTTGTATGTAATATTGCATGCTGTTATATACATTTGTAGTTATGCAGTTGTAGTGTGAGGGACTTTTTTGTGCTGTGAATCTTGATAACTTCTTTTTTTACCACCTATAATGCAATAAATTTGATTTGATTTGAATGAAAAAAATCAGTTTGAAATAGTGTTTCATTTAAATTCGCAGGTTCGAGAAGTACATCGGCGGCAAGTACCTGGGCTGCCTGGTGACCGCCATCGTCCGAACCCTGCACGCCGAGGGTCTGTTCCCGGCGAGACTGCAGCAGTCGCTGCAGACGCAGCATCTCAGCCTCTTTGAACAGTTAGTAGTCATAGCTCTTTACGCTGTTGTGTGTCCTTTGATTAAAGTGAAATGGTGGTAGGTAGGTGATAAGCTTGACGCACGGGCCTCATAGATCATGTTTGTTTGAGGATGTTCGTCGTTTGGATACTTGGGGGTGGTAGACTGGCCGAGCTTACAGATGCAGATAAGAATATTTTTTTGTATACATAAAGAGACATTGTAAATTTACAACCGTGAAATTTCTTGCCAGTGCTTATTATTTATTTTTTTATTAAGTAATTTACAATGCTGAAAAATAAATATTTGAATTGGATAATCCTACACCTGATCTAACTTAGTCGCAATCCTACTGTCACTAGTGAATATAACAGAGGCTACGGCACGACATCCGTGCTGTTCCCGCACCATGTCTTTTTTCTCCATTAGTTTTTCAGTTTTATTCATGTAAAGTTTCATTAATGTAATTTACTTGACACTGAATGTAAATTGTAAGTGTCTGCATCCATCGCTTGAGTACACTGGCAAAAAATTAACTATTACTGCTATTTATTTATTTTATTGAGTTCCAATAGTTAATTCCGTTTCAATAATTGCAGAGAAGCCATGCTAGGCGAGGTGACACAGACGCGCGCAACTCTGTCTGCCCTGGTGGGGTGCAGCGTGTCGGCTGGCGACGCGCGCGTCGTTCAGTACGCAGCCTCGCGCGCGGCGCAGCGCGCTGCCGTTCTCATCTCAGTCTGTAAGTTCTAATCAGTACTTGAAATACCGGTATTTCTTTGAACGGAAACGGCTCTAAAAGACGTACTGGTGCCAGATATGGCTGTTCTTAGTAATTTACCGGTATCTTGGATACTGGTTCACATGGTAGAGTACCGGTTCTTTAACAGAAAAGAAATCGATATAATACCGGTCCTACAAAACCTTTACGAGCTAGAAAGATGGCACGTACAGTTAAAAAAGAGAAGTGGGTCGTCGAGCTCGATCATTTCTTTTGAAGCTCTATTCGATTCGAGTTCGTTCCGTGTGTTAATAACAACTGATTGCTGACAGAACAATGCCTGGTGCACACACACAAAATATGATGAATAGTGAGGATGGAAGATAACAACTTAAATTATGGCTGTTTTTCACTTATTGAGTAGTTAAGGTGTTAATTTTGTAACTTAATTTTAAGTAAAAAGAAACCCACCATTCCCTCAGATATTCAGCTATAAATATATGAATATAAACGATATCCCCCCCTCCCCAGGCATCGCCAAGCTACTGGAGCGCATGGATCGCCCCCACGTGACGGTGGCAGTCGACGGGTCGGTGTACAAGCGGCATCCCACCATCAGGCACATGATGAAGAAGTACATCGCGCTGCTGGCGCCGGGGTATCGGGTGAGTAGGGGACTTCTCGTGTCTGGATATTTAGGTTGTCTCGTGTATATTCTTTATAAACTGGATCTTTGAACTTGGCAGGTTTATACGTATGACGTATTCCGGTACTTTATCAAGGTCTCCTCGAAAGATCTCCACAAGCTAGGTCTTGTGTGACCTGCAACCAAATCAATTTTACATTCGTAGCATAATCATCTAGCATTATGGTGCTCGCTCATTTCTTTCTCTCTCATTTCTATATTCTCATTATGTAATAATAGGTAGGTATAGGTGGAATACGGAAACATAATTTAAATTGTAAAAAATTCTCCTGCTACAATTGTTTTTTGCTATGTTATGTTTTGACTACGTATTTGCATCCATTTTGATCTAAAAGTTTATTTAACTCTTGTTATAATAAAGATATTATTACAAATTTCAGTTCACTCTAATGGACGCGGAGGATGGCAGCGGCAAAGGCTCAGCTCTGACCGCCGCCATAGCCGCGAGAATTGCTGAACAGAACTCATAGCAACTTGCCCGCGCCACTCCAGTGACGACTGGCGTGACTCGCGTGACGCGTCGACGCAGACGTCCCTACGATCCAAAATAAATGGTTAACAAGAAAGATTTTGAAAGACTTAGCGATTAAAAAAAGTGCTGGTTAAGCTTGTAATATATAATTTTACTACATACAGGACAAAAGTTAAAATTCATATCAAATGATCCTGAAATTAATGAAATTAAAGCGAACGCGTGCTTCTAAATTGAAAAAATACTTCTTTTTTGGAACTATCTTAATCCGTAACAACATTTGTAATCAAATAATGCAGTGGACATGATCAAACTAAATAGTGTTGAAGGATTTTAAGACGTTGAGCGACGAGCCGTGCGACCGGACTAAACATAATAACTCAGTTAGTGGGTTAGAATGAATGTGCTACAGAAGACGCAGGGACGCATCGGAATTTCTCATGTTTTAGTGATATGTGCAAATGGAAAGAAAGACTGAACACTTTAGAATGTCATTAATTTAGATGTGACTAGAAGTTAGGTAATCGTTTTGTATCACTGTTATATTTTGAACGGTTTTGTTTCGTTTAATACTCAATGACATTTTGATATCAGTGTTGTAGATCAAGATATCGATGATAACTATATCTATTTATTTATCTAAATGTGATTATTTCGGAGTATAAGAATGCATTTACATTCAAGCTAAGCGGAGAATGGACCAATATCATTTATGAAATATATATAAAAACTGAGATGATATCAATGAATAACTAATGCGTCTCCGCTACGCTTTTATGAAAACACATCTCCTCACGCCAACATAGATTTGCATAGATTATCTCAGCTGAATGGTCAAATAATAAGTGGCTTTGTTTAATACTCTTTAAGAATGATTTTTGAATGCTCAGATAATTTTCTACAGTAGAATAATTTTGAGAATTTGCCATAATTTTTATATTAGTGTCAAAATTACTTTACTGATAAAATGTAACTGAGCATGAATAAACGTGTCAATATGACTTGCAGTAACAAAATAATGCATAAAAGTTGCCCAAAGAACTACATATCTGAATTTGCAAATGCCCGGGAAACGCTTCGTACAAAATGGTTCTGAGTTGTGTTGTGACGTCAAAACTCAGTAAAGTAGCCTAATGTATACTAATGTATAGGAATATTATTGAAAACTAAAAAGATTTAGCGGTTACCATACCGTCATATCAAATGTTAATATTTTTAATAGCTCGATTAAAGTGTTTTACACATTTTGAAATTAACCTTTAGTTTAATTTTTGTTTTTGTAACCATTCAACTTTTTATATCACTACTACTATTTTATTTTTCATGAATTTTTGAGTGGTAATACTTATCGTTTTAGTAATTCAGATGCTTTGATCTACCCAATTGTTTATCATTTCTCTGAGATAAGTCCTTGTAGAACCAGCCGTAGATATTGTGCGTCATATCGCTGATCGTTGTATCGCGGAAGCTCATGTACCTACTAGATATCAAGTTGCGTGTTTGTATATTGTGTATTTGGGTCATAAAGTTAGTTTTATATTATAATTTAGGTATACTGGTTGATATGATCCTAACTACATAGGATTTTATTGAATTTATACAAAGATATTGTAATATGGAAGTATGAAACCTCCCACAATTCGGTATGTAAAGTAATTATGAGTTACAAATTTTTTATTACTTCCTGAAAGAATGAGGTATTTTGGGGAAACTATTTGAATATTTGTGATTTCTGTGCAGTATTTAATTTTAAATACATTTTTATAAATATTCGTATGGTCAAGTCACAGAGTAGTCATCATTTAAATCGTATTCCAAAGTGTGTTAGGTATATTACCTGGAATAAACAACTCTAAAATTTTGTATGAATTGTTGATGATAGACGCTAAAAACAGTTTTAGGTACCAAAAAGAAGTTAGACGATGATTTTTCTAGATGACGTCAAATAGAGGTCAACTGTGAGTCAAATTATTTTATACCTACATTAAATGTTGACCTTAAAATTCAATGCTGGTAAAAAAGATAACACATTTTTGTCAACAAACTAGCTCTTACTAACAAAATATATAAAAATTTTTGAATATATATACATATATATTCTAATTCTCGGAATTAGAATCGGATTTTTTTTCTTTACATACCGAATTTTCATATCCATTTTTTATTTATCTTAGGTATTCCATAGAAATAGGTGTTTCTGTATGTAACGTGAGAATAAGCATATCAGTAATTAAAGTGAATAGTTAGAAACATTCATTTAATAAAGCCTTTTCCTCCAATAATGTTGTGCCATACATCGACAGGACATGTATGTATATAATATATTAAATAATGCTGCATTTCTACAAATGTTGCATGTATATTCTTTGCATTTTATAAAGCCTACCCTTTTTGGTGAATTGATTGCAAAATATTTGTTACCCATTGGTTTACAGATTATTATAAATATTTGGGCACAAAACCGCAGCCGTAGCATGGCGTGTCAAGACTTTTGTCGCGGATTATATCACTATTGGCTCGATATAATCAACATAATCGAATCCATTTTTATATCACGCCAAGACATTCTGAGTTGCATGGTCGACCCGTGCTACCAATTAAGGCTAATTTTGAGACTGGAAAAGGTCAGTGACTTGAGTCTTATCTCACCCGCGCTACGCGACTAATATAGAATGTAATGTTATGATTCGTCGTCAGTTTACAGGTGAAATAATTGCAACGATGCGATCATTTTAATGTTAAGTTTTTGGGATTATATTTTAAAATTGAACTATTGTAAATAAAGTATGTAGTTATATTTTATTAGAAACAATAAACGTTATTTGTTACATGAATTTGTTTGTTTTTTCAACAAGGCATAATTTTCAGCAATTAATTGTATTGGTAGCCCCTTCTTAATTTTACTTACCTACCATCGTTCATAAAACAGCTGTAGTCTGTGGTGACATCGTCTTCTGCTCTTTTGTTTAAATGAAGCGCTCATTTCTCCACCATTTACGTGAATAAGTCGAACTAATTCTTGTTCAGTACAGAAGTTGGAGAATGATCGTAGTATTCAGTTGATGCAAATGTGTTCCTCCTCAACCTGATGAGTTCTTAACGAGACTTTTTCTTCAAAACGAAGGTAGATGACTTTAAATTTAAGGCTACAATGAATAGAAGCATTGCTCAGGGCTATATACCAAATATAAAACCAGCAAAAGTTACAATTTGTAGCAACAAGGTTGAAATGATCATCACAGGGTGTTGATTTTTTTTAAATGGGTGTAGTTTCATAACCACAGGGTCAAGAATTTATTTTTTATTTTTCTGATAGCTGTTATATGACTTGTTGCTTTCGGCTTATCGTCGACTTTTGAGACACCCTGTATTTGACTAGGATCAGAGGTAGTATATATGGCCATAACGCCAGTAATACCGCCAAGCACGCGGTCCTACCAGTGGTCGCCAACGCGTGACGTCACGGTTGCCGTCACACTTGCCTACCGCGGCTATGGAACGCGTAGTCAAAACAACATAATGTTTTATATTTGTACATCTGCATTCTAAAATCAAATCAAATCAAATCATTTTATTTGCACAAATATAGGTATGTACAGGTGTAGGGTCATTACAGATATAAAAACACAATAGTTCAGCCATATTTCACTATAAAGGCATGTACATTACAATTTTATATTAGTATTTTTCAGTAAAATAAAATTCTTAAAAACAATTCTTAAGTCCAATATTATTTGTCATTTATCATTAAAATAACCTTGTACAGAATAATAATATTTTTCTATTAGTAAATATTTCAATTTTTGTTTGAACTCGTTAATATTATTAATGTCCTTTATATAATTTGGTAGTTTGTTATAGATTTTGGGAGCCATACCAAAGAAACTCTCAGAATATAGCGTAACGAGTATGCGAATTTATTTAATTTACTACATGTAGCCTCAATATGCTCTTTCCATCTAAGTTTTTCGTCAATAATTATTCCTCAAAATTTTGTCGACTTTACTTCATTTATTTAATGTCCTTTATAGTCAATATTGCATAACGTCAAGTCCCTATCTTTATTTTTAAAATTAATTATTTTTGTTTTAGTCAGATTCATTTTAAGGTTATTATTGGTCAACTAGTCCATAATGTTGTTCAAAGTAGATTTAACGTCAGATTTTAACATATCGAAGTCATTATTGCTACATATCAGAGTGCTGTCGTCTGCAAATAATATTATGTCATGTGATGTTATGTCAGGAAAGTCATTAATATAAATTAAAAATAATAATGGACCCAAAATACTACCCTGTGGTACACCATATTTGACAGGCCTAAATTGTGAGAGGAAGTTTTTTTGTGAGAAGAAGGACATAATCTCGTTATTACAGTGGCTTGAAGTCTGTTATCCAGGTACGATTTTACGAGATTTAGAGCAACGCCTCGAACTCCATACGCGTCAAGCTTATTTATGAGAATTTTGTGGTCAACAAAGTCAAAAGCTTTAGTTAAATCCATAAAAAGTGCACAAACAGGTGTCTTATTATCGACATCAATCAAAACCCTCTTCAAGCAACTGTACAATGCTAGGTTAATTCCCTTATTTTTTCTAAATCCAACTTGTGCTTCTGCTAAAAGTTGATACGTTTCAAAGTATTTATTAAGAGCATTGTATATAACCTTTTCAAAAATTTTGCAAAAAATTGTTAAACGTGCCACTGGCCTATATGACGACATGGATTGAGGGTCGGATTTCTTAAGTAAAGGTTTTATAATTGTTACTTTTAATGTCTCAGGAAATCTGCCACTTTCGATGCACAAATTAATCAAATAACTGAGGATAGGTGCAACATACTTTGCTACTTCTTTAATAATTCTTGTGGATATCTGGTCATATCCAGTACTATTCGTATCTTTAAGACTCTTTATTACTATCAAAATCTCATCAGCATTTGTAGGCGCCATGAAAAACGAGTGAGATTTTTGGGATTTACAATAATTATTGATTGCGTAATTATGTTTTTGACTCTCGACTTGATCAATGAAAAAATTATTAAAAGATTCGGCAATGTCATTGGAATTTGTCAATTTAGATTTATTATTTACTATTTCACTTATAATTTGTCTAGGGCTATTATTCTTAGTGTGTTTATTAATTAGGTTCCAAGTTGCTTTCATTTTGTTTGTAGATGTATCAATAAAGTAAATATTTTGCGCTTTTTGTGTTAATCTTATAATGTATTTAAGTCTTTGGGATTATGTTTTAAAATGATGTTTATTTTCGTGACTTGGTGCTTTTCTGTATTTCCAATGTAACTGTCTTATGTTTGCTACATTTTAAGATGCCTTTTGAGATCCAACTTGGGCGTGGATTACTTCGGATTTTTATGCGTTTCAATGAAAAGCACTGGTCATATATATGTTTGAATAAATCAAAAAAACTTTGGAATGCTTCATTGGGGTTTTCAGTGGTATAAAATCCACGTATATCCACAATAAGCAGCTAAATTTTAGAGCTTTTATATGTTCCTTAATTTTTTTTACGTTTTCCGAACTAAAGTCACGTTTCATTCTAAACCAGCATGGTATATTTATATTTTCCTTTACGGGGTACGTAAACAATTGTGCAGTGTGGTCTGACTGTGCCAATTCGAGAACTTTACTTTTATTAGGAAATGGACAGTTTTTTTTAATTGGCAGTTTATTTATGGCCCTTTTAAATTTCACCGGACTTTGTAGCTTAGCGCTGACAGCTCTTAGCTGGAATTTAAACTACTCCTACAAACGATATGCCTAAGGGCACCCGAAAGGGCTTCGAACGTCGTATATTGAAACCACCACTGGTTCGGAAGGGTCATCTACTGCCAAAGAACCAGCAAGAAACTCAGTAGGAATGCGTACGCCGCGTTAGCCTGGCCCACCAGTGGGTAAGGCGATTCGAATGCCGTGTTGCCCTATTTCTAACTCGAACACCGGCGTTCCTTGTTGTCCGGTCGCCTATAACGGATCGCCGCGTCTGGGTTGGCTGTGTATTCAGATGACTTATTGACAAGCGGGTTGGGATGGTGGGGAGCATTGTCGAAGTGGCGTCTAGAGCCAAATTCATGATTGCGGCAAACGCATTTGCGTAAGAACCTATTTTGAATAACCTGGAAGTGATTGACGTTCGACTTGCTGGCGTGAGCGAAAACGGCACTGGCATATGTCATGATGGGGCGGATCCAAGTTTTGTAAAGTGTAAGCTTATTTCTAAGCGACATATTACTCTTGTTGCAGATTAGAGGGTGCAGCCTACCCATGCCGAAGGCGGCTCGGTCCCGGACTCGTTTTATGTGATTTGCGAATGTAAGTCCACTATCTAAAGTGACTCCTAAATATTTGACTTTTTTAACCCAGGGGATCGGAGTACCAAACAGAGAGATCTGACCTAATCTTTTGGAGGGTTTCCTAGAGGTTGTCCCAGAGCAGGTTGAGAGAGAGTGAGAGTGAGAGAGAATTGCACTGCTGCACTTTTTTCTGGGTTGACTTTTATTCTCCATTTCCTAAAGTTGCACGTTATGTGCAAAGTTATCAAGACAAGTACCACTAGATAGTCTTGTTGTTCTCTAATTGCCAACACCAAATTAAAACTTTTAAAGAGCTGTTCAAATTCATTTGATTTCTTGCTATTTACTAACGTATCTACGTTAAAATCTCCGCATAACGCTATTTTCTTCTTACTAAAACCAATTTTACAAAGTATATCATGTAAGTTTTTGAAAAATATCTTGAGTGATTGTTTTTTTGATTTTGAAGGCCTATATATACATATTATTAACATATTATGACTAATTAATTCTATAGCTGAACACTCAATAACATTCGTAATTTGTACAGCTTCAACATTTCTAACCACGTGTTTTTTACGAACTGGAATACGTGAACCGCCATGCCTATTTTTTCTAGTGGTTAGACGCCAAAGAGAAATTTGTAATTTTCAAAATATATCTACTATCTGATATTAACATATTATGCTCTGTAATACACAAAACACCTATGATTTTATTGTCGTTTTCTAGTTGTTGTAATTGTACCATTAATAGATCTGACTTTTCCAATAGCCCGTTTATATTTTGATGCAAAATGTTTATGCCTTTAGAGACGAAAATTACTACGTACTGTGTTTGTGTTAGAGTCAGTTTTATAGCTAGAAGTACTTAACAACTCTTTCTTATTAGAACGTACAACGATAAAATCTGTTTGAGTACATTTATCCGAGGTTCTATTATTAGATTTAATTTGTTTAAGATGATTGTCATATTCTATGTATTTCATTTTATATTCTATGTGAAGAATATCCTTCAACAAAGTTCTGCACACATATAATGAAAAGTTTCCTTTGTATGGCAGTTGCCCCGAAAAGTTCATATCTACAAATCTTGCGTTATCATATTGGCTACATAAAAACTTCAGTCCATAATTAAGTTCATTTAAATAAATACTAAAAGGAACCTCAGAAATTAATACATTTGTGTTATTATTAGCTTTTAACCAAACATACAGGCTAGATCGCAATTCTTGCGGATTCACGTCGTTTGAACCTCTTAATACGATGACAAAGTCACTGCGATTCATTGTTTGAATTGATTCCATTTCTGAATTTAAAACGTCCTTCATTCGTTCACTTGGTTTCCAAAAACAAGAGACAGTATATTTTGAGCCCATAAGATTTTGAAGTAAGGGTTGCAGCTTTTTTCCTTGTTACTTTGCAAATCTGGAGTACTGTTATTCTTGGAAAAGTCATTGGTGTTAGTAACGTTTTTGTGTATTTAATTCTGTTTTTTTTTTACATTAGTACTTTTAGGAGTTACTTTATGTTTACTAGATGAACCCCATGTAGAAGTATCGGTGTAGACAGACTTGGTGTTCTTAAATGTTTGTTTTTTCTTTTTAACTGTGGTGTCAGATACATTTATATGGGTTTTATGTATTCGTTAAGTTTGTATTAAAGTCATTTAGTAAATTTTTTTTACATGTCGATAATTTTATAACATTTTTGTAGATCACTATGTAGACGTTTATTTTCGACATTCAAGTGCTCTATTTCCTGATTAGCACTACTCAACTCGATCTGCAACTTAGACTTTTGCTCTTGTAGTTCTCCAATACTGACACTGTCATTTAAAGATGTGTCAGGTAAGCTCATTGATGTTGTCTCACATAATGTCGAACTGTTGCTGGTGGTCTCATGGAATGAATTAGGTTTTTGCTTTTTCCTAATTGTGTTGTCATCTTCCATATTAATTAATTTACAATAATTGTTTGGTGATAAGCAATCTTATAACTATAGAATAATAAAAAAATTTATTAAATTAAACTACAGTGGAGACATGCAAATTTAACATTAAATTAAATTTTCATAAGCATGTCTAATATCTATATCCTTTTACAATTGCAAATTATGTGTTTATTAGACGTCTTTAACACTAAAATAAATTGTATTAAAAATCAATCATTCCACGTAAAAACAATTTGACACTTAACAAGTTATATACAAAAAGAAAAGGAAAATTAGGCTGTGTCAAAAATCTTTAGCAAAATTTATCTATGTCAAGAGAGTTTAGAGATTGAGCGTCAATTAAATTGTAACTAATTATTATTATGTATTCAATGTCAAAAAATATAGGTACTTACAAATATAATTAAAATCTTTAAACAAATATATCATTAAATTATTTTTTTATAAGCATATCTAATATCTATATCCTTTTCCAATTTCAAATTATCTGTTTTAATTGATGGCTTTTACAATAAATTGTCTTTACTATTAAATTAACTTTTTTTTTAAATCATTAAATGAAATTAAATTAAATTCCATGTATAAATAATTTGGCCCTTAACAATTGACATACATAAAGAAAAAATATATCTGTTCAAATAAATCTTTAACAAAAATTATGTCAAACGAGAGCTAGAGATTGTTCGTCAACAAAATTTTTAAAGTAAATTAATGTAAAATACAAATATAACTTTAAATTTGTTTATTTTTATATTTTAATAATCTCAAAAACATTGATTTTATTTACAACGCCCTCTATAAATCTTCCTTGGGACCAAAGATCCATAAAATGGATCTATTAATTAAACTATAAACTTTATGATAAACAGCGCCCTCTGCAAATCTTCATCCGCACTTCTTGAAGTTATGTCGATTTTTTGAACCCGTATGAAGAAGTAGTTTAGGCTAACTTTTATAGATGTCGCTATCACACAAATAAACCAAAAAGACGGTTAAATTTATGACGAATCTGCAGGTATTATTAAAAATCCGTTATCAGTTATCACTAAATATTTCACAAATTGCACTATTTCTTAAATTATTTTCACTAAATAGTTTAGATTTCCACTTATTATGATTTTGTTTCATTGACACTTGTTATTATAGAAGTCTGTTTCCGTTATTTACATCCACTTCACTATTGTTATTTAATGGTGTTAGGTATATTCGCAATTCACTGAGTATTCGTTTTGATAACGTTTTCACTGGATTATTGTAGCTAAAAATGTATTTTTTTCACTTTTGTTGTAGTTTACTTAGAATTTATATTTTTAAAACATTAAAATATACGCATACAATGTTTACTTGGCAAACAGCGCCATCTATCTCCTTCTTAATAACAAACTCGCATGTAAAGTGTTTATCCTTTTGTTTAACCCTAATCTACTCGCACTTCATCTGTTTAAAGAGCACAAAATTAACTACAATCGCGCGACCATCGCGTGCGTATGCTACTCGCATCCATCCAAGTCGCGTCGCATCTGTCGACTTCCGTCCGGGCCTTCGCTAGGCTTCTCACTGGTAGGCAAATTGCTTACCACACTTGCGTGCTCCCCGAGGAGCGTAAGATCCGCGCCGACCTAGGGAGCGACCCATTCGAGCTAGCGAACGAGGACATCCTGGAGTACCTCAAATCCCAGGGCTTCCCGGCTGAAGCTGTGCACAGTAACAGGGTATGCGTTACCCCTCTCGCTCTCGTCATCGTATCCAATTCTCCTAAATCGAGGGAGATCTTGAAAAAACGCAGCATAACCGCTAATTAAAACGGCTTATTAGATAAACCTTCACGTTTAGATTAAATTAGTTACGCGTTTTCAGCAGTTATTCACAGCCGTAGCTGTGCACCTTTAGTATTGCGTCAGTAGGGAAGCCTTGGGACTTAAGGACTTAAAGGATGTCTTCGTTCGTTAGATCGAACAGGATCCCCGAGGATTGCGCGAACCTTAGGATCCTCGCCGAGGTAGGTAGGCATTGAACCGTGTTATATGCTCGAGGCCGGTGTGTAAAAATGCTCTGACGCATACCTACCCTGCAGCCGGTCTGCGGGGTAATAGCGGGTCATCTGCTGGGAAATATCACGCCACTTAAGGCGCTCGGGGAGAAATAAAGTTAGTCACGGCCTGTGCAGCCAGAAAAGCTTCAACATCGGCCGAAAGCTGATTAAGGGGATTCGAGAGTACCTTTCTAGGTCTGGCGTCTTTGAACTTCAAGTTTAGGGACGGGCTATACGAAGCTGTCTCACAAATTAAATGATTGGGATGAGTTTTGGAGCGTTTGAAGAACGCGTCCGAGAGTTTTTTGAAGTGTTGTTGAACTGTAGGCAGTTCAAGATCTCCGTGCAGATCCGCGTTACGCACGTACCAAGGTGCGTTTGATTACTAGGAGGGAGGGGTCGGCGTTGGCTAAGATTGGGGAAGCATACGTCATGACTTTTCTAACGCAGGCCTTAAAGAGCGTTCGCTTGTTCCTAAGAGACATTTTACTGCGTTTACCTAACATACTGTTTAAGCGAACTAGATAGAGACGGGATCCACGGTGATGCTTAGTATTTAGTATTGCGTTTCCAGGGGATGGGGATACCCAGCATATGGACATGAGGGTGGTTTGGACGGCGGCGTTTGTGGTCGAAGCGAGTCATAGAGCGTACCCTCATATCTAAAACGAAATATGCGATATTTAAGATAGGATGGGATTATCCTGACTAGGCGATCCGGTAAGCCTATCTTATAAACTTTATAAATATAAACGTTGTGCCAAACATTATCGAAAGCCTTGGCTATGTCGAAGAATACTGCGATCGTCTTAGATCGCCTCGGATACAAGCCACCGAGTATGTACTTAACGATGAGATGGATTTGCTGAGGGCAGGAGTGCTTTGCACGAAAACCGAATTTATGAGGAATGATGCGGGGGTTCCTCATTCGAGAGAGTATGACTCTCTCGAGACGTTTAGCCATGGCCTTGAGGAGGCTGATGGGTCTGTGGTTAGCCGGGATGTTCAGAGGTTTACCCGGCTTGAGAATGCCTATGACTGTTGCTTCCTTCCAAGACTTTGGAAAGTAGCTAAGGTCGAAGCAGGCATCGCTAACAAGGTAAGCACCGGCCCCAGCAGGGTACATAAGTACATGCATCTGGAGACTTGTTGGATTGTTAAGTTCTAATGAGAAGAGAGATTTCACCAGTAGACACTGAGACGTGGTCTACCTGGGATGGGGAAATATTCTTCATGAGATCGTTCATCTGAGCATCTCGGATATCTGAGAGACAGAACTTAATTTTACGTTGTAGCTGATACGCAGCTTATCTATAGGCGGAGGTGGGGTAGAGCTTGGTTCTCCGGCGAGCCGCGTTCTTAGCTTTAATAAGATTGCTAACGGCTAAGGGAAGCGTGGATTTGCCTTGCTTAGCAACCTTTTCGTTGTCACTAATGGCTGAATTTATAGCATCAGTGAGGGAATCGACTTTCGAGTCTATTTTGTCCGGGCTATCAAGATAGTCGGATGAGATCGCGAGTGGTGAGTTTGGGGTTTCCATGGCCGATCCTAGGGCATGATTTACTTTAAAAAAAATTCCATTAAACCTTCCCAGTATAGGTTTTAAGAGAGGGGGCGCTGCTGTTTTGGGGCCGAGTACATAGGAGACTGGGTGGTGATCTGAGCCTAGGTCATCGAGCGGTTCGATGTACCTGAGATTGAGGGTCATTCCCTTGACTAGGTCAAAGTCAAGGAAGTCAGGGGAGTGGTTCGGGTGGTCTGGATAATGAGTGGGAGTGACAGTGGGATAGGTTGTCTATGTCAATGTGATGTTAAGGAGTGTAACTCTGTTGGTGTTAGTGGATAGACACGTCCAGTCAGTATGTTTGGAGTTGAAGTCCCTGAACATGATGACGGATTGCCCAAAGCCAAGAATGGCCTCAAAGTCGTTTTGGATAGAACTGGACAGGATAGTCGGAACGTATCTCAAGGATCGTATCGTAACGAATAGCGATGGGAAAAACGGCTTAAAATTTTTAAACGTTTAAACGTTGTGCTTTTTTTTAAAAAGCGTGCTTAAAAAAGTGCTTTTGACTTAAAACGCTTTTTTGTCTTAACACAACAATTCACAATCGTTTAGAAACTCGTTTAAACATATAAACGTAACGAAAGAAAGAGTAAATAGCTTTTAGGTATTTATAGATGTTTTCAGCTTGTGTTTCCAAGAATATTTTTGATAATCAATGATATTCTCTTTGTACTTGTCTCAGGACTATCTGAAATTATGGAAATCATTGGACTATGTAAATTACATTCGATATCAACAAATAAGCGTAAGCGCAAACTACTCGCACACGCTTACCCGTTCACAATAAAAAGCGTACTGAACACAGAGTACATTACTTATACTGAAACTTGGTACTGAATGAAAAAAGCACAAAGCAAAAAAGCCAGCTTTTTGTTTAAACCAAAATTGTTTTCAAACGAAAGTGTCAATCGATCTTGCTTGTATTGTAATAAGGTCTAATATCGAATGAACGTAGCCTACGAGACCTATGTAACGTAACGCGTTCAGAGCACGCATGTTGCCGCGAAATGTTGCGATAGTACTATAAATTTCAAATAGATGGCACGAGTTGTCAATAAAACTATTGGTGTGCAATTAAACGTTATCGGCTTAAAATAAAAAGCGTGCTTGAGCGCTCATGTTGAAAAGCATGCTTTTTTAAGTGCTTTTCGTTAAAACGATCTGGTAACGAAGCATCAATACTTCTGCTTTGCTCATTAATTTCTTATTAATATATTTAATTGAACTGTTCTTACACTTTTCAATGAATAATAGTAACTTGGTTCATACAAAAAATTCACGCGCAGTAACTTTTAAATACGTAATCTGTGTGTTTCGTTGCAGTATCGGCGACGTTTAAGCCGTGGGTGCGTAGAGCTGCTGAGCCGAGCTCAGATCGTAATTTGTTTCTAGTCTGTTAGCTATAAAATATATGAACTCATTTATTTCTAATCCAGAATAAAACAGTAGTAGAATCGGTCCATTAACAAGTAATAGATAAACGATGTTCATTTCCATGCTATTAGCTAACTTGCAAGCTACCTGATCTTTTTTTTTTTTGTTCCCCTCCACGGGAAGGGCAGGAGGATAAAAAATGCTCTGACGCATACTCTGGCGCGCGCGATCCAGAGTTATGTGGGACTCGTCCCGTCGCCTACCAGAACTACTACCCACTAAAAAACCCCCTGTCGGCTCGTGCATTTTTGCCACTCAGCCTTCATCTGAGCGACGGCCAATTGGAGAAAGAGGCCGCGCTAGCGGGGCCCTTAAGGGGTCACCCGCTGGGATTTACATAGCACTGAAGGTGCTCAAAATGAAAAGTAAATAATTAAAAACATTAAAAATTGAAAAATAAAATTGCATTAATTCGGGTTCACGTTAGAATTAGAATTTGCGGCCTGAAGGGCCTCGAGATCTAAAGTTAATTGCGTGGGTTCGCCAGTGTGCGCGTTTCTCGGTCTAGCGACTTTGTATACCGAATCTAAGACAGGAGCAGTATATGTGGCTGAATCTTGAACTAGAGGATTGGGATGGGATTCGGCGCGTTTGAAGAACGATTCTGAGAGTGTTTTGAGGTGCTGTTGCACTGTAGGTAGTTCAAGATCTCTGTGCAGGTCCGCGTTGCGCACGTACCAAGGTGCGTTTGTGGCCCTGCGGCAGAAGAGGTTTTGAACTACCTGCAGTTTGTGCAGGACGGAGGGTTTGGCGTGGGCAAAGACTGGCGAGGCATATGTCATGACTGGTCTAACGCAGACCTTATAAAGCGTACGTTTGTTTCTGAAGGACATTTTACTTTTTCTACCTAACATACTGTAAAGCCGGCCTAGGTAAAAACGTGCGAGTTTCGTTACTCTATCGACGTGAGGGTTGAAAGAAAGCGTCTGGTCTAAGATGACGCCTAAATATTTGGTAGTGCGCTTCCAGGGGATGGACTGGGGATGGATGGATGGGGGGGGACTCTGCGGCCTTTGGTGTAAAGGGCAGTGTCGTCGGCAAAGAGGGCGAGTTCGACGCCTTTCGACGGGACGGGGATATCGTTAGTATACACGGTGTACAATAGAGGGGCGAGGACTGAGCTTTGAGGGACTCCAGCCTTTATGAGACGGGGCGCGGAAATCGTGCCTTCGTGTTTATATCGAAACGTACGGTCTTTAAGAAACGACGCGATTATTCTAACTAGTCGATCCGGTAAGCCTATTTTGTAGAGTTTATAAACGAGGCCGCTGTGCCAGACTTTATCGAAAACCTTGGCTACGTCAAAGAAAACTGCGATCGTTTTAAAACGCCGCGGGTACTCGATGTACTCGACGATTCAATGGACTTGCTGAGGGCAGGAGTGCTTAGCGCGAAAGCCGAACTGATGGGGAATTATGAGAGGATTGCCATCCGTTGGAAACAGATGGTTTCCGCATTCGAGAGAGTATTACTCTCTCGAGAAGTTTAGACATTGCCTAGAGGAGGCTGATGGGTCTGTGGTTAGCCGAGATATTCAGAGGTTTACCCGGCTTGGGAATGCCTATGACTATCGGGACGAGTGAGAGGAGGGACGTGAGAGGCGGCGTCTACGCGTAAGGCTCGGGCCATACTATAATACGCTTGGTGGGACGGGGAGATATTTGCCATGAGATCGTTCATCTGGGCGTCTCAGAGTTCCGCGAGGCGAGATCTAACTTTGCGTTGTAGCTGATTCGCAGCTGTTCTATAGGCGGGCGTGGGATATTTCTTGGCTCTCCGGAGAGCCGCGTTCTTAGCTTTAATAAGATTGCTAATGGCTAAAGGAAGCTTGGGTTTGCCTTTCTTAGCAACCTTTTCATTTACACTGATGGCTGAGTTGATAGCATCAGTGAGAGAATTTACTAATGAATCAATTTTATCCGGGCTATCTAATTGTTCGGGAGAGATCGCGAGTGGAGAGTTCGGGGCCTCTAAGGTTGAAACTAACGTATTTTTAAAGCCTTTCCAGTTGGTAAAGGTCTTAGGACAAGTGACGTTAACGTTAGGCGGTCCTAGCACGAGGGAGACGGGGCGGTGGTCAGAACCTAGGTCATCGAGCGGTTCGATAGACCTGAGGTCGAGGTTGATTTGCTTGACGATTGCAAAGTCGAGGATGTCAGGAGAGTGGTTCGGGTTGTCGGGATAGTGAGTGGGAGTGATGGGGGAGACGACGTCTAAGTCGAGTGAGTTGGTGATGTCGAGGAGAGCGATACCGCTTTGTTTGTTCGATAGGCACGTCCAGTCAGTATGTTTGGAGTTAAAGTCTCTGAACATAATGACTGAACGGCCGAGGGCGAGAATGGTCTCAAAGTCGCTGCGGATAGGTTTGGTGCCACAAGGTATGTAGACTGAAGCTATGATGATGGTCGGATGACCAGTCATAGCCAATCTACATACAATGGCTTCCATGTTGAGGAGAGGAGGGGTAGGGAGAGGACAGCAATGGAATCCTCTTTTGTAGTATATAGCAGTGCCGCCGAAACCGTCGGAGTTGGGCCTATCATTACGTGTAAACGCGTATTTAGAAATAGCGAATCCCCTGGAGCGATTAGGAGTGAGCCATGTCTCCTGGAGAAGTAATAAGTCTGGTCGTTGTTCTGAAGGAACAGTTTGAGCTCGGGAAGGTTGGTGCTAAGGCTGCGAACGTTAAAAGATACTAGGGATAAGCCCTTGGGTTTGATACGACCGGACGCGGGATTTGCGGGTTTAGACATTATAATTTACTTATTTACGAATTTATACAAAAAATAAAATTTATAACGAATTTAGAAGCGAGTGAGTCTCGGCTAACGCAAATAAACGCTCTTGAGGAGAGCGGGCGGCTCGCAGTTTGCGTGCGAGTACGGAAATTTCGTTAATATCGACGTTTTGAATAACGTCGAACACGGTCTTCATGTCCTCAGCCAACGACGACTGAGGTGCGGATGACGGAGCAGGACGCGGCCCTACGAAAGCTACGGGAGCTGGGATGGGTCGGGAAGGTGCAGGTGGAACGGCCGGACGCTGCCTCCAAGACAGAGCCTGAGTAGGCGTCAGCTGAACGGGCTTTGCTTCCGGGGGACCCCGGTTGCGCAGCGGCGGCAAGTTAGCGGGAATGAGCGGCGGCGCCGGTTTAGGCGCGGCCCTCTTGGCGGTGGAGCGCGGAGCGCGCGGTTAACCCCTGTAGTTAGCTGTGTGGCCGGACTGGCCGCAAAGCACACAGGTAGGGGGGGAAGTGGATTCGTTATATGAGGATCCAGGCACTTAACGCACCTGGGGGGAGCTGAGCAGTTAGCCGCTGCGTGGCCATAGAGCTGGCAGCGGTGGCACTGCCCAGGGTGACCGCGGGGGTTGGGACGCTCGACGGACATATTCGAGAGTCCGCAGATTGTGCGAGCCTCTCTGAAGATCTCCCTCGAGTTGGGAGTATTAGACAAGATAACTAAAGCTAACGGAAAGCGCCTACAGCGGTTAGAGTGCATCTTGTGCACTGCTTCAGGCGGGAAGCCCTGAGACTTAAGGTCCTCGAGAATGTCTTCATTACTGAGTTCAAACGGGTCGCCCCGTAGTACTGCGCGGATCTTACGCTCCTCCGGGAGGGCGTAGGTGTGATACGCGATTAGATTTAACGAGAGTAACCTGGTACACGCGCGGAAGTCGTCGACGGTCGCTACTTGAATTTTGATTGTATCGCCAGCGTTGGCGGCTTTTAAGTAATTAATTTTGTGCTCTTTGCACAAGTTAGAAACCGCGGTCCAGCGCGTTTTTTCACGGAGGAAGACGGGTGGAGGGAGCTGAGGCTTCGGTGGGACTGGAGCGCAGCGCGACGCTGGCTTCGAAGGGACCGACGGAGACGCGGTCACTTCGAGTAACATGAGCGGCGCGGGGGCGGGTGTAGAAGACACCGGGGTTGGCTCGGGTGTTGAAGACACCGCGGCTTTTTTCGAACGCTTCTTAGAGCGTTTGGCAACTAACTGAAACGCGGGCTCAGGAGAGCCGGTTAGGGTGGCGGCGACCGACGAAGCTTCGGACGCGGCGGAGTCTGAATCGCTCCCGGGAGCGGTACGCTTCCTACGAGATGAGCGCGAGGATGAGACCGACGCGCAGTCCATATCGGATGGAACGGGAGACGCGGGAGAGCTATACACCTGAGGGGTCTGGACGTTGGAGGCCTGAGGGGCTGGGGTTGGGGCCTGAGGGGCCGGGAACGCGTTAAGCGCTAGTAGAGCCTGCGTAAATATGTCGTCAGAAATTGAAACACCCGACGCTGCGAGTGCTTGGGCGAACGCCTTCGCAATGTTTATGACGCTTTGCTTATCCATTTGGGAAGGTTGGGACTATGATAAGTATTTATAATTATATAACAAATGCCTATAGTTCCTAAATAAAAACCTAGCGAACCCTAGCGGCTAAGCTCCCTACCAGCGGTAGGGGGGCTGGGGAGAATAACTTAAAACTAACCGTAGTACGCCGAAGGCCGCTACCTAGAAACCTAAAAAAGGGTACGCAGGTAAAGAGTTGACCGCGTTAGGGTCAACCTTCACCAACAGAAAGGACAAATACACACGAAAACACACAGATATGATAAAAATAAATATGAAAATAGGATAAAATTAAATAAAATAAAGAAGAGAAATAAAATAAAAATAAAAGGACTGGTTCAGTACAAATTCGTTGTCACCGCTACCTAGAAACCTAAAAAAGGGTACGCAGGTAAAGAGTTGACCGCGTTAGGGTCAACCTTTACCGACAGAAAGGACAAATACACACGAAAACACACAGATATGATAAAAATAAATAAAATAGAGAAGAGAAATAAAATTAAAATAAAAGGACTGGTTCAGTACAAATTCGTTGTCACCGTTAAGTATCCTTTGTACTGAAACCAGACTACTTACGCTGGGCACAACACTGCACTCAGCACAAGCACAACACAACTTAGCACAGCACTTTGAAGACTAAGGGGCTTAGTCGCAAAGAAAAATCGCACTTCGATAGCACTCAGAGGGAGTAGAAAAACCTTGAAAACCGTAGCACGGAACCAACACGCTAAACTGTGATGTCAATAGACTGAGCGCCACGGAATATCGGGAAGGGACCGATCAACGGAAAACGGGGTCTTGCACGTCCGTACTGGGCGGCGATCGGAGCGAGAATGCTACCTGATCTTACACTTGCTCGCTATTAACGTAACAGTCACACCCCCGTCACCACCAACCCCCGCCAGGAGGCGACGGCGGCGCAGGCGCTCGGCGACGCGTCGCAAACAACGTGAAGCTCGAGTGACTGCCACGACCACTCGAAGGCATCCGGGGTGCAGCGCCGAGCTGCAACGTCGAAGTACCAACTCGGGATTCGAATATTATTTACCTCGGTAGCTTAACTTATCCAGCGCGTAATTATTGCAAACGATTCCCTATTAAATATAAAGATAGAGAGAGAACATCCATAAACTTATTTAAACCTTACCCATTCGATTGTGATAGCAACATTGAAAAATAATTTTCTTTCACTTTTATTAATCTAAAATTAGAAATGTAATTATTAAATAAAACATCAATAACAATGTAAAATTATATTTTAAGTAAGTAAGAGGCACTGATTAACAACATAGACAATATCCACTCAGCAATGCGACACGGAGCCCCTGGGTTCTTGGCTCTTCTCTCTGCTCCTGTCTGTCTTCTCTAGGAGACCTCCACCTTCTCTCGCACCTTGCGCAGGATGCTTTGCAGCTCCGACGCCGATGTGGTTTTGTACTGGGGAAATAGAACTGTATTACTAAAAGCCAATGATAATTAGTGGCGCATGTTTACTTAAGTATTTGTGTGCATGCACCATAAGAAATTATTCAAAGAATCGAGAAAGACGTTTGATTTTACAACAGTAATGTTTATTCCTTTCCACCTAGCTTCGAATCTCAGAACTTTAGGTAAGTCTTCGCGAATAGGTCAACCGCTACAGACACGGAGAGGCCGCCGAATCCCCGCCACATGTGTAATGACGTCATAATAAATAAAATATATAAAAATATAAACCATTTTGCATATATTGAATGATGACTATTTAGGATCATATGAAATCATAGCTTGAAAAAAAATTATTGTGCAAGCGTCAACATACAAAATAAAAAATATTTTGGTTAAATTTGAACCAATTCTTTATTTGCTTAAATTTGGTACATTTGTTAAGGATGTTAAGGTTTAAATACATAAATACATTCAGATCGGTCACACTCTGGCGTGCAAATATATGTATTTTATAAATATCAAATTATAATAATAGTATTACTATTTAAAAAAATAATAAATCAAGAGATAGAATGTCATTCTATATTTCCCCTTTAAATATTTCATTCAAAATACCAGTAGAAATGAGAATACAATAGGGGAAAAAAGCGACCATAATATGTTAATAGAACATAACGATACAATAATTGATTTAAATAAATATAACGTCATATAATTCAATTATTTGCATTTACATATTCACCAACGCTATAAAAACATTTATTAATTGACAATTTGAATATTTGACGCTTGAACTGGATCCCGCTTTAACTCGTGAACGGGTGCCGTTTGAGGGTGTTCGTCGTGGATACTTAAGGGGAGGGACTTGCTGAGCTAACAGATGCAGATAATATTAATTTTGTATAGATATGTAAAGTCATTGTAAATTTATTTTGAAAAAATGATACCCGTGAAGTTTCTTGCCAGTTCTTCTTCACGAAGGTTTTTTGCGAACTGGTGGCAGAGTCACGCTTTATTTGGCGTCAATAAGAACAAGTAATTGTCAATGTTGAGAAATAAATATTTGAATTGAATTTATAATTATTTGGTAAGTGGTTGTAGTGATTGACATAAGTACAATAAGCATTCCTGACGAATAAGTGCAACCGTCTGGGCGGCACTCTCCTTAATCTTCTTGATTCTAGCTTTGAAAATAAAAAAGTCGGATTGAAGTTTGAATAAATATTAGTTTTTTTAACAAAAAGTAAAATTTGTTACTTTCTTCTTTCATAAGTACAGAGTAATTCAGGCGTTGTATTCTATTTGTAATTAGGTATTTTTAATTTCTTGTTGTTCTTTGCCCTATTGTTAATTTGTAAATATGAATCTATTATTGTTATTAAAAATAATTACATGTGTGGAAAGTTTAATTTATGATTCCTTATAAGAGTAACTAAGTCCTCTATCCCTTATATCACTCAATAACCCCTATCAATGTAAGTCTTAAGTATTATGTACGTGAATATGGTTCATTACCCCTTGATGCATAAAACCTTTCAAATGCCACATATAACACTAACTGTATGAGCTGACATCCTAAACACAGAAGCACAACACCACCACCTGCCAGCCACCGCCACCGCCAGCATCCTCACCCGCGCTCCGCACGCCACTCACCCCGGAGATGTTCCTCTGCACGAGAACCTGCGAGTACAGCCTGCGACCCTCTTCGGGTCCCAGTGCCGTCTCCAGCTGACTGCGGGACAGAGCGAACAACTGGTGTCCTGCCATCCGCAGTTGGCGCTGAGCTGTTGAGCTGAAGCCCTTAGCTTCTAGCCATTCGGCGACCTCGTCTGGATTGGATTTCTGCAGAGATTGCATTACAAAACGAGTCTTAAAGCCAATTATGCAATAATTTAATAAGTACGTTTTACGTCCTATGTTGCATATACATATTAGAATAGACATAAAATTCCGTCACGAGAAACAAAAAACAAATGGTTTTAAGTATCGCACAATAAACTACAAGGGCCAATTGCGCAGTTCCACTTAGCCCCAGTTCCAGTTACTTAAAATGTCATGTCTATTGAACTGATAGAGACATAAAGGAATATTTAGCCTAGCGCTACCTAACTCAGAGCTGCCTGTGAGTATTGCGTCCTACAAACCGTTTTTCGCTATCTCTCATTACTCTACCTTATCTATATAAATGTCGGGAGTCCGCTTGATGTCCAGTTTGTTGCGTCGCTGCTGGATCTGCGGCAGCACCATCAGCAACTCCTCGTGCAGCCCACTCGTCGCTGACGTCGTGGATTTCGTTGCTGTTGACACGAGGCAAGAGTGTCAATATGTCAGATATTTAAATACCTCAGACTTTTATAGGTACAGGAGTCTTTAGCTCATAGTGTCAAGGTTAATCCATGGTGACAATCGTGGCGTATTACAAATGAAGGGTTCTCTTGGGAACCTGGGTAAATTTTTTATCATTATAGTTACAGGAGGTCAATCGAAATATAAATATATAAATAACTAAGAATAACAATTAAAAAATCTACAAAAAAATTATGAAAAGGTTTCATCAAGGTCACTTTAGGAATACAAATTTCCGATTTATATTTACTTTTTTAGGTATTCGTGTTACCTACTAAAAGTTAATTTTTAAATGCAAATTAATTTATGACAAGATAAAAAAGAAATAATAAATGCCTGCCAAATATGGAAAATCATTAGGACGCTATTTACAACCCAGTAGACATGGAGCTCGTTAGCAAGTGGTTGGGTTGCGATACTTACATTTCATGGTATCTGTCTTGTTCTGTGGCGGCATCACTAGCGGGGGAGGCGGCGGCGGGGGCGGGGGTGGGGGCGGCGCTTCTGCTGCTGGCTTGGCTGTCGGTAGGCAAGGCACACGCTGAATCACTCGCTTATGATAATTATTTATTTTTACAGTAGTGTTAATAACCCATGTCGCTTTAATTACAGTAAGTCATGTCTGTTTTTATAGGAAAATCAGACAGATCAATGTTTATACGATCTCGTTATACGGAAGGTGATGACGAAAATTAGGATGTTATACGTCAGTAGTTACTGAGTACCTGTTCTTGAAGAACCTAGGTCTCTAAGTTGCAGAGACATATTATGCAGATCGTCCCTGTTGTCACGTCAGAGAGAATCAGAACAGTCTGAATGTTGGCTCCGACTGTTAGCTGCTTACAACATTGGCTAATCTTTGTAGTTCAATGTTCGAAGCGAAAGGTAGCAAAGTACCATGCCTCCGGGCGGCCGCTTCCCGTCTATTTTGGCGATAAGGTTTATGCCTGTCAATTGAATGCAGCACGTTGTGAGTTATATTGCCGGCACGACACATTACAAGCCTAACCACACACATTTTGGTACACAGTTTCCCTTGTTTAAACTGAAAAAAAGATGTTATCCCGGCCCAACTAAGTTGAAACGCTAGATTTCAAGCGTTGCCGAAAGCGTATATTGGTATATGTATAGTGTCTTCTATGGCAACGGATTGTTACAACCCCTTCTAGTCTTCGATTCTGGAATCTTCTGGAAATTTGGTAGACAGTCCGGCCACCAAAAAGTTACTACTTTTTGGTGTCCTCATTTCTAATTCGCTATACGTTGATAATAAAGTAAGAACATATACATATGATAACAATGCAAGAAAGGTGAATACATATCTCGTAGCCCAAGGGCTGACGCACTGTGTCGGTCTGCTGTACAGTAACACGGTACCCACACCATTGGAGCTTCAAAGTAACATTATACTGTGTTTCTTAGTACTTCTTCGAAACTGAACCCGACCGTCATGTTGTTTTTATAAATAAAACTTTATCTTGATACGTATCTACGACCCAACAAGTATTTTTCCTAATGGCTAGTTTACACAGTGCGAGTTGCTGCCTAGTCAGTAGGCCGCTACTCGGCTCATTCACTCGCACGCCAGTAGCTCGGCTTGCCTTGGCTGTCTACACGCCACCTAGTAGCTGCTGCCTAGTCTTGAGAGTTGTCGCAATGGTGAGTGAAGGTGTTTTAATAAAAAAACGATATGTTCCAAAGATGCTTTTCTCATATCTCTTTTACGGTAGTTCTTATCGAAAGGATTCCATTGGTTTTCTTGTTCTCTGTACAGTTTCATGAGTGAAATATTATTATCAGAAGACTATCCGCAGCCATTATGAATTCGATAACCACTCGTACGTAGGCGCAGCACACAATAAAATACGGGTAACTCTCACAACAGTACGGCTGGCACTGGCGAGTGGCGAGCTCCTGCCGAACGCGTCCAAACGATGCGAGTGACGGCCGAGCTGCTGCCACGTGCGAGTTGCTGCCGGGCGAGCAGACGAGTGAAAACAAAAAATGTTGAAGTAACTCGAATGCGAGCTACAGCTCAACTCGCACGTGCTAGTTACTCGTAAATGACGTCAAAACAGTGCGAGTTACTGCAGTGCAGCTACTCGGCAGGCTGACTCGTACGCTAGCTCGCACTGTGTAAACTAGCCATAAAACATTAAGCCTAGAAACTTCAGTAGTAGAGTGAAAGGCACCTCTTGGATAGGCTTGTGGATGTCCTCGCCTTCGTCATCACTTGCCGTCAGTCGATATAGAAGAAGAAGACAAACGCAAACATTAGCAATTAAAAAAAACTTGTTTTTTGTTAATTACAACTTTTGTAGAAACATAATTTAGTAACCAACTGACAATTTTATTTAACGACTAAACAAACAATAATATAACAATAACATGAACAAGTAAACAATACAAAATAACTAAACAACAACCAGAGACTAGTAAATATCTATAGCCTAACCATGTCTAACAAAATTTTGTGACTTGAAAAATAGTTGTTTTTAAGATAGAGAGATGGCGTTAGTTGTATTAGATTTACAAGTTATTTAAATTTAGTCAAAATAATGCGTAAAAAAACTTAAGATGGAGCTGTTTACAAAATCATTTGATATTTCATTGCAAGTACTATCCGTAGGTATCAGGCGACAACAGACATTGCCAGCTAGTGCATGTCCAAAAACCAATACCTATTTGTTGTTTTAAATAACTTGAGACCGAATCGTGTAGAACCTGGCTAAATTACCTACATCTAGAATGGAGTGCGTACTATTTAGGATAAAATAAAAAATGTAGCACTACAAAAGTAACTAGGTATATTAAATCATTCCATTGTGTAGCCCTTATGAAGCAACCTCAAAATTCTGTCAAGAAAATATGCAGATGAAAGCAGCACCAACCTCACTCTTCGAGGAAAGACATATTAAGCTATACTAGGATACTAAAATGTACAGGGACATTACACGGGTGTGTACTATGTA
Organism: Marasmarcha lunaedactyla; assembly: GCA_923062675.1. Classification (NCBI taxonomy): domain Eukaryota; kingdom Metazoa; phylum Arthropoda; class Insecta; order Lepidoptera; family Pterophoridae; genus Marasmarcha; species Marasmarcha lunaedactyla. The sequence continues at coordinate 12,550,011 of OV281364.1, read as the reverse complement.
GCTAGGCTGAGATATATAAAGCGTGCTTACCGTAATGAGAGCCAAAAAATGGTTAACGCGTTCCTAAGTAAAGATTTTGTGCGGGCAATTTTTAATTTACCTTTACTGAATCAAAGTCTGGATTCGGTACGCATAATCCATAATTCGGATAGCCTAAAGTAACTATAATGGTCTCCGAGCGCGGACGTTAGACTTATTAAACAAATGGTTGAATAGAAAGCGACTTAGCTTTTTTCTCTTTTTTTTCTTCTTTTTTTTTACTTTAAAGAATAGATACATATTCTCAAAACAGTTGACATTGTTGTAATTCTTTTTTACTGAGATTTTTATCAGTATGCAGTATGAAACAAAGTCGCTTTTTGTTTGACCACTACGCTGAGACCGTTCTGAAATAAGTCTACGCACGCTTTATGGAATTCAGGCTTAGATACTTACATCTTAATTTAAATAAAACGCGACTAAAAAATAAAAAAGTAAAATTTCTTGCAAACTCACAAATACCAACAAGAGCTATGTAGAAAAACAACAGCATAAATTTTTTTCACTTAAGTTATTTTCTTTCAATTTCAACAATAAATAACTTATTTGCATGGCGTAGAATACACAACAGTTGGGCGTACGTTTTCCGTAACTTTGTAATAATCGAGCTACCGCGTGATGTTCATTTTGGTATTAAATCAAAGTCCCAGGTCCAGTAATTAATCTACTTTATATAATGTATACCTGAATGTATATGACTCTGGTAAGAGAGGTCTGAAGTATCTGTGTGGCAAGAGAGGCTGAAAAAGCGACATCGTGTTTTACGACCTACCAAATGGATAGCGTGGTCATGACGTCAAACGTTCAAACATTAAGTCATTCATTTATTTGTCGGAAGATTTATTTTTTTCTCCATTTTAAACAGTGGGAAGTGTGGGAAGTTGTCAAACAGTAGTAATCCTTAAACTAAAATACCATAGACTACTAAGTTCAGAATAAAAAGTTAAATCATGAGTATCACTAGACCCAGGCCACCCCCCACTAGAACAGTAAATATTTAGCCCATAAAGCTAGTACGAAGCGTGTAACATTATATTTCTAATTACAATATTTTCCATACCTATGAACCATTCTTGCAAATTCCATATTTTCAACACAGCACATATTGTTACACGCTGCTCCAAGCTCCCGCATTAGACACAAACAAGAAGGCAAAGGAAATGATAACACACAACATAGTTTTATTTTATAAAAGATTTAATGTATAAAAAGTACTTACAGATACGGATCAAGAGATAGACTACAGTTGAACTATTGTTGTATAACTATGTTTTTTGTGGAACTATTTTTATACAATAATCTGACTAATTTTAATTGTAAATACTCGTACATATACTATTATCTATTATTTGTTGCGCCAGTACAATAACACACAAAAATATGAAAGAAAAGAACGATTAGAAACATTTAAGATACACAGCTACGTATTTAAATAAGAACTTATTAACAAAATACAAAATTATACGGAATGCAAACAACAAGAAGGGATAGTTTAAGCAATATGTACTAATTTAAGAAATGCATTATGCTTTTATTAACAAAATATATTATGTTTCACCATCTAATTGTGTTGAGTTTCATTCGAAAACAAATGGTAAAAATTAACTGAAACACACATAAGCTCAATGCTTCAGGAATTATAGACTAAGAGCCATTATTTACGCGTTAAGTACTTTGGTTTATAGAGACTTTATCTTTAGCACAAAAACACTGGCAAACACTCCTAGCAAATAAGTAAGTAATTCTGAGTAACGGATGTAGTAAACATAAAAACCGAATTAGTCGATTTATTGTAGGAAGTAACTCTTAGTCCATATTTCCTGTTATACCACCCATGTTTTCGAACAATAAGCCAATCACATTGAGCTGCAAACTTGCACACGCAAAAGCACAGTCAAACACACGGACATACATAAAAACACAAAACCGACGAGTTCCGCTTCTAGCACAGACGATCATTTCTCTATAATAGCAATAAATACTCTACTTATTTTATAATGCGTATTTAGTAATGTAACTATGACTAAATAGTACTTTGATATGTCGTCCACGAACGAGGGCTTTGGTGAAGTAACGTCTCTAAACGTTTTTTTTTTAAATTAACGTTTGAAAAACGTTTCATAAGTTGATGATGAAAGCGTTATTTAACTTTTTGATTTCTACATAGCTTAAAATGGAATTATATTTTTTTGAATAATGCCATCATAATAGATATTTACTATTCATAATTTTTGTTTTAATGCTCGTTCGAGACATGGACAGAATATGTTTTAACTCTAACTAATTAGTCGTATTAGGTTTAACCATTAACTTACAAACAAATGGACTTTGGGTCTGGTGTAAAGCAAACTGGTGTGAATATCATACCAGTCTTGATTTGATCGGCCAACCGAGCCGACAACACATCTAAAATTACAAACTTTTTGGTGAAAACTATCAAAATTTGAACGCTTCAAGCAGTTGAAGCTGCTTAAGGTGATTTTATTGTGGCAAGCAATAATAAGCTGTAATGAAACGGTACAAGATTTAAATTTCAAGTTTAGTGATTTAATTTATTAATGTGTGGGTTTACTCTGGACACCTTGTACGTCAATTTTGTATAAGACCCACAGTCTATTTGTTTTTATGTCAATTATAAATAAAACATTATAAAACAATTACATGAAACATCTAACTTTGAATTTTCATCAAGTAGTTTTATCGAACAAAACACGCTTTTGTAATATTTGATGTTTTGATGTAATAATATGATTGTACTTGTGAAAATACGACTCAAAAGGTCATCTTTAGTCGATGCTAGAAGTATCGGAACTCGCCCTTTTTGCCGAGACGCTCACGCCGCAGCCAGTCTGCGCCCCTCTCGCCCCGTTCCCCTCGCTCGGCTCGCTCGGCACGTTCGCCCCGTTCGAGCCGCTCGAGCCGTTCGACCCGCTCACCCCGATCTACCCGATCGCGCGTACCCGTGCCTGTGGGACTGCTGCCGCCGGAGCCGCGGCCTCCAACGTCCTGAAAGTTAATAGTGAAATGAACCATAGTAAGAAATAATGATAGTGGTTTTCGTAAAAAAATAGTACGCGTATTTTAATTAAATGGCTACCCCTACACCATTGATAAATCCATAAACCCAATGTTATTTTACAATGTAAGTTAAATTTCACGATTGTTTCAGGAAAGTCATTTTTATTTATTTATTATTTAGTATTAATTTCAATTCTTTGACAACAATGTTTTAGTTACTAAATTGTTGTTTTATTACTTTCGACCATCAATTTTTGATTAAGAGTTCAAAAAATAAATCTTAAATATATGAAATAAATGAGAATCAAATAATAATGAATTTGCAGCTACTTTTAGATTTTTCAATAGCTACAGGAACACTGCTTGTACGTTTGCAGTGGCCACTAGCGAAACTGAGTTCATCTATTTATATAGTTATCAACAGTTGTATCTTAGTAAACACAGACTATTTTCAGCAACTTCTAATTTTATTGGAAACTACATAAACTAATGCCATGATAAGCTGTCTTGTTAATCTTTCTTTTACGCATAATCAAATATGTTGTACAAACAAATTAATTGTATGTAGTGAATACTTTGGATAAAGGAGAGCCGGGAACTTTTTTCTTTTTCCTCTCTGTCTGTCTGTAATACTTTTTGCAGGCCGAAGTATAAAGTTGTTCTGTGCATACTCTATCATTTGCAGTTTTTAACCTACCAATAATGGAACAAAATATTTATATTTTGTATTTCTGTCTATATTACGCCGACTACTCACAGGGCTGTAGACAGGGTTGGGGTACAGACGCAGCTCGAAGGGTGCCACGATGGTGTGCGGCACATGCGCCGTCACGCCCCGGCGGTTGCGCGCCTTCCACCACTTGCGAGAGTCGTCCAACACCTGGGATGCGTACACGAGTTAAGATAATTTATTAAAGAAATAAATAGGAATAATATGTCATTTTTGTTTGTCAGAACCGAGAATCGAGAACGCTATCACCCTAATAGTCAGTGTAGATGGACATTACTAATTAGTGTTGTTGAATCAAACAACTTTTCCAATTGATTTAATAATGAATCATCAATTGTGTTTCTGTCTGAGTAATAAGTAAGTTTGAGTGGCAGTCCATTTGAGTAAAGTTGATCAACTCTGTTATAGTATATGTATGTATATACAGTATATTGGCTGTAATTATTTATTGTGCGTACTTAAATAGATACCTAATTAACACAATAAATAATTAATCGAAAATAAAAATATCTCTATCTTAGAGTTGTGAATGAGTTGTTTATTTTTAATTTTCGAAATATTTTTAAAGAAGTCCCGCAGTGGACGGCTTCCTGAAGCAAGTATAGTGTATACAGGTGGCTGTGCAAGATTATCTCGAGAGTCCCCCATGAGGAGGCGTAAGTCCCGCAGTGGACGGCTTCCTGAAGCAAGTATCGTGCATACAGGTGGCTGTGCAAGATTATCTCGAGAGTCCCCCATGAGGAGGCGTAAGTCCCGCAGTGGACGGCTTCCTGAAGCAAGTATAGTGTATACAGGTGGCTGTGCAAGATTATCTCGAGAGTCCCCCATGAGGAGGCGTAAGTCCCGCAGTGGACGGCTTCCTGAAGCAAGTATCGTGCATACAGGTGGCTGTGCAAGATTATCTCGAGAGTCCCCCATGAGGAGGCGTAAGTCCCGCAGTGGACGGCTTCCTGAAGCAAGTATCGTGCATACAGGTGGCTGTGCAAGATTATCTCGAGAGTCCCCCATGAGCAGGCCCAAGTACCGAAGTGGACGGCTTCCTAAAGCAAGTATCGTGCATACAGGTGGCTGTGCAAGATTATCTCGAGAGTCCCCCATGAGCAGGCCCAAGTACCGAAGTGGACGGCTTCCTAAAGCAAGTATCGTGCATACAGGTGGCTGTGCAAGATTATCTCGAGAGTCCCCCATGAGCAGGCCTAAGTACCGAAGTGGACGGCTTCCTAAAGCAAGTATCGTGTATACAGGGTGGCTGTGCAAGCAGTTATCTTGAGAGTCCTCCATGAGGAGGCCTAAGTCCCACACTGGACGACAGTAGCTGTAGTTACTTAGAGTAATTTAACGCAAACTACACTGCCTTCCTTATCGGTGTTAGTCCTTCCTTGAAATTTTGTCAAGCAGTGACCTTATGTTTCATAAAAGTACTTACCGTGTTAACCGGTAGCTATAGCCACCGGAGAAATTCACCATGAAAAGCAAGCAATGTCTGATGCGGCACATCTTAGCTGGGTGACCGAAAGTGGTTAAGGATTTGAGCTTTTCAGCGCTTCGGCCCTCCGAGTCAAGCCGTCGGTCGTGGCTGTTGTTGGAAGATAACAGTCATGAAGCCACGTCATAGGCTTGTGAGGTTTCCAGAGGTGGCTTGGTACTACACTAAAGGCTGTAGCAGCTGTGTGTATTTACCTCGAGAAGTTCGCCGCGAACGACAGTGAGCTCCTTGTCGTTGTTGGCGGTGCGCGGGTAGGTGACGCGCACCACGCGCCCTCCCCTCGCTGCCACCCCGCGCGCCCACGCCTCGCCCAGGTCGTCTGGAAATGTAGACACTTCGTTAAGTGACAGTATAAGATACGTATCGGTACTACTACTGAACAAGAGACATCATTTAGAGAATTAGCACCCAAAATATGCGGACGCAGCAGTAAAAGGCATTTACTTAGTTCTTACTAAGTAGCAGACCCCTATGCAGTCGGTCACGTGCGTAGCCAACGCATCTGACCACAATGAATGAAGGTTTTGTAATTTACCTTCATAAAAGTGAAACAGGCAAGAGTGAGCATCAAACCTATTTTCAGTTAGGCTAGTTAGATTATAGACTTTATAATTTTAAATTAAATATGGTTATTTCTTTCTGGTTAATTCTGTTTCCTCTTGTACTGCTTCTACTGTATGAGATAACATATTTTTACTAGTTAACAAAGTGAGTTTATTTATTATAATTGTTAGAAGACATAGTAACTGCGCGTGGTAATCCGCTCAGTGTTGGTGGGGTGTAAGATGTAGAAGCAAATTTACCGTCATCTCTGTAGGTTTCTCGCTCGGGCGAGGACGCAGCGGACTCGGCCGAGTCGTCGCGAGCCACCGCGCGCCCGCCTCTGTAAGTAGAGAAGTCAGTTTTAATTCGTATTATTATTATTTTTTTTTATTGAAAAAGGATTAGACGTTTGTCTTCAATCTCACCTGATAGAAAGTGACGATGAAGACACAGGTATTACACGTCTATTCACTTGAAAGAACTAGGACTATAGTTTTCTGGAAAAACATTCCAGAATTTGAAGTCGTTTCTTTAAGATTTTTCTAATTTTCTGGTTTTATAAGCGCCGTTTGACCGTCTCTATCGATAGACAATTGCCTTGTGTCTGTAATGGCAGGTTTTAGCTTACTTTTAGCCGCAACAACCGCGGAAAGTGGGCCCTAGACAACGTTAAGAATCTCAAGTACCGCGTCTTACAAGTTGTATGAACTTTGGTCTTAAAACGAATGGTTTTTGCAAATTAACAAACTTCGCGTAGATAAGTATACAGATTTAGTGTTTGTTTGAAAATTGTATTTTGAAAATTACATATTATGTTTCAAAAGGCTTAGATGGTTATGTGTAAGTAACTAAATATAACTCATTTTGTCTATAATTTTTTATTGGAATCCACCTACGAGATATGCAGAAAGACACACATAAAAAATAACTTCATTCGACCCATAAGCATCCAAACTTAAAAAGGAGTAAGTGAAAAAACATGCATACTGTTTGATGGACTTAATAACAACTCTAAGCAATCTCTAGGACACCCAGTTATAGCTCAGCTTTATGCCACCATCATCTTCAACAGGATCATCCACCTTACTCACCGGACATAAGGCGCATATTGCTCTGAGTATGCGTCGACATCATCCCTTTCGTAGCTGACTGCCGCGCCCCCCGCGCCGCTCTCCCCTCGCTCGGATGATCTAACACACACACATACACACAAGTAGAGCAGCACACCATGAATGAGTTACACGTATGAGGGAATTTCAAACATAGCGGTTATTAATTCATAAATGAGATGAATCAGAAAAGAACAAAACCTTCTTAAGTGGCGTTTAATACGTTTGGATTCAATCATTATTTATTATAATTTAAATTTTAAATACCTTAACCAAATGTAGGACATTCCCATAACCGTGGTATAAATATGGTATAATATAAACAAAACGGCTTAGGATGAGGTGAGGTTCAGATGATTGCTGAATACTTTAAAGTAAGCGACACAAATTTACTTAGACACGATTACAAGTCAACACATTTATGAAGGGAAATGAAGGTAAATTGATTGAGAAAATTTTACATATTTGGTCTTACGTACAGTACAGATAACTAAGTTGCATTAAACGTATAACATAAATGTATGATATTATAACAAGTAATTAACCTTCTCAAGGGTGCATCGTCCACCTGGTAGTCAGGGGTCCAGCCGTCCATGAACACTGGCTGGTACGGCGGCACAGGCGTTTTCCATTGCTCCCTGGAAACGTAATTTTACTGTTAATGTCATTGATCTGAATCATCTGAGGAACTTAAAACTTCATTAACGCGTAGATAGGATTGCTAAGTCACAGTGATACTAAAATAACTGTTTATCCCTACTCTAGATAGGACACAGCGCCTGTCTGTACGTCGTACAGTGTACGATTGCGTCTAGCGATGGGTAACTCAGGAGTGATAGATAAAAAAGATATGTATCACTCCGTTTGAATCAATCACTCTTTATATTCGTTCATATCCAAATGTATCACTGTATCTTTACAACTCACTCGCTCACGCACGCGTCGTATGATTATCTCGCTCGCTCGCACAATGCTAGGAAAAGAAGTCTCGCAACTCGCAACAAATAGTTTTCAAAATAAATAGTTTCAGAACCCGTTATTGGGTACCGATAAATAGTTTCGTTTCTATACTGCAAAATGGCGCCATCACAAAGAAACAGCAACCGATTAAAACAAATCAATCTGTAATCTTTCATCTCATCATATCTTATTTATATCTCTCATTGATATATTTGATTGAGTTGAGCAGAGCAAACCTACGGAGTAGCGACGCGCGAGCATGAGCAACTGATACTTTTGTGATAAAGATACAAAAGAGTGATACATATCACAGTGATCGATCGTAAGATACATATCAATCTTTTCTTTTCAGTGATACATTTTGCCCACGACTGATTTCGTCCATTCAACACACAAAATTGAAAAACGCATAGTAATTAAGGTCTACGTATTGCCCCGTTAAGACCATTGAACATATCAACCAGACATGGAACAAATCATTAGTAACAGTGAAAATCATATGATTTTTTTTTTCATATATCATATCTGCTATCCAGCTTTAGAATCACAGTGATAATGATTTCTGTTGGTTGGTTGGTTGGTGGTGTGATTTTGGTGAGAGAGAGAGAGAATTAGCACGGCGGTAATGCGAGCGGCAGGATCGAGCGAGACGCACTTACTTACAGCGCTATGAGTGCGAGTAGCGCATTCGATCGCACTATGGCTCGCCGTTTCAGTCAATGTTTACATTCTAAATTAAACTTTAAGGCTATAAGAAAAAGGCTTACTCTAAAGATCTGCTATGTGCACAAATTTTATAGCCATCTACTGAACAAAAATTTTACTATTAAGATATTATTAGCACTGCATGATGGCGCTAAATTATAACCAATTGTAATTAAACTTTACGTCCATGTATTTATAAATTAATTTAGTATAAATCAGCACCACTCATTACTACCACTAGTCACTTCCGCGTGTTATTTCGTTTCGTCGTAATATCCGATTGAGCTGCATCCATTGCCGTTTTAATATGCGATTTGTAACAATATAGTCGATAAAATAATTCATTGGATATCAATATATTGTTTTCGATATTACGACATCGAATATAGTTTTATAATTACGTATAGAGTACGTACGTACGTACGTTCGTTACCTATTGATTGCGACTTGTTTACTTTGCAATTCAGTCGTTTCGTAGGAGATTTTTAGTTATAAAAATTTGCCTATAACTTATTAGACTTTAAGTTTTGTATGTCATGTATTTTCTACAAAGGATTTTTACATTGTCAGTCCTAAGCCTGATAAAGTATGAAGGGAATTTCATTGCTTATTTCTAATAAATTGTACCAAATAATACAGGTCTCAGATTTTTTTATCATGTTATTTCTATAAAAAACAAGCTTTAAAAATTTTGTTTCATTCAAGATTACACCCGAACAAAGTGAACTATGTAGCTAAATACATACATTGCAAGTTAAATAAAAGCACGTAAAACCAACAATAATTGCTATAAAAATCATTCAAATTAATTACGGTGAGAAATCACGGCTAATGAAAAATCACTCCCACATGATAAATCATACCCATGATAAATCATATCAATCATCATCATGATAAATCATACCCAATTAAAAATAGCAGGAGTGAAAAATAGCAGGTGTGAAAAGTAGCAGGTGATTTCACTGTGACAAAAAAAATCATTTTATCATATGATTGTTATTTGTAAATAGCAATCATTTCCATGCCTAATATCAACTAGCTTAGTACCTAAAATGATAACAATAAAACATGTCGCGATTTAAAATACTAGTGGCGCCATCTATCGGCGTTGGAAATAAACAGCGCCACTGTACAGATAAAGCGTAATCAAAGGAGTTTGTGGGTTTTTATAAAGTGTTGGACAATTAAGTGTATTGTGTTTTTCTAACAGAGGTGAACTATATGCTTTCTTTTTGCCAGTGAGGTCGACAGTCATTATATTATTCATTACTATTTTGTTTTAACATACTACGGCAAATTACTGTAGATCTTACGCCACGTGAATTTAATTTTTGCCTCGAAGAAGACTGCTTAGCGCTCATTGTGTTTATTTTTTTATGAGAAAAGTCTCTTTATTGAAATTTTGACCAACATTGCAGTAAGCACTAGTGATGTAACAAAGTCCAATATCGACAATGCACAACACATTTAATTCCGGTTCAGTTTGATAAATAATGACTCATTCATTAGGAAAAACAATTGAAATCAATTTGTAACTAACAGCCGATTAGGTAATTCTTTATTTACTATATTCTAAATTTTTTTAAATTAATAAGTGAATATGATGTCACGCTAAATATCATAGTTAACAGGTAACTGCGATAGGTCAACCGGTAAGTGCATGTGATTCAAGCAATGGTGAAAAGCGACACAAAAACAGTAACAAGTACACCGAAATACATTAAGTACAGGGAAGTAATTGAATGTCTATGATTGATGTAATTTATCTTTAAACAAAAGACCGTTGACCCGATGCCTGGTCATGTCTGCCAGAGCTCAAGAAACAATAGATACAAATAATAAATCCCGAGACAAACCTATCGTGTTGCGGGTGACCATACAGCGCACTGTGCGGGAACCCAGAATAAACATAAATTCTTATAAAAAACAGTTCATTTAGGGCCATTTTCCTTTATGTCTCTATCAGTTCAATAGACTGACATTTTAACTAACTAGCCAGCTAGTCCGGGGCTCAGTGAAGCTGCTCAAGTGGCCCTTAGTGACACTCACAGGCCACAATTTTTTTTTATTGAACGTTAATGAATAAGTATGCAATATAAAGTTTTTTTTTATGAATAAAAGATCAAAACACTTTCACACAGTATGGGCAAAATTTGCTGAACAACAGGGTTTCTAAGAACGAGTTATTTAGATCATTTTATTTTACTTAGAAGTTTTACCCGGTTCCACCCACTTCTCCGTTTTAAAATCAGTTCAACTGTTTCCACAACAAACAAACTTTTCTTCTCTAAAATCACAGAAAAAATAAATCTATTTAGTAGTGATCTATATTCTTATTTGATAATAAAAGTGTTCCTATCGTAGAAGGTAGACGAGCATTGTATGGTGTTCAAATAAAGCTATTTACCTAGGTATAAGCCAGGCGTCTCCCAACGAATGCCACAGCTCGGTTTCCTTGCTGGTCACACAGTTGGCCAGCAGATTGAGGGCGTCCCGTGTCAGCAGCGGCGACAACACGCGCGGCGGCAGGCGCGGCGCGGCGTCGCTGGCTGCGTCCACGATCAGCGCCAGCGGCGTGAACAAGAAGTGCACCAACTCTGGCGCATTCGGATCGTGAATATGCGCTCTGAGGCGGGCTAATAAGTTGAACGATAACTTGAACTTCTGTAACACATCGACGAAGTCTCTATCTGGCGGAGGACGGGCGCGTAGTTCTAACATGCCGTCCCCTGCTCCCCTGGCCCCTCGCGCTCCACGTCGTCGCCTCTCCAACTCGCGCGCAGCCGCGGCTGCATGCTGTAGCCGCGCGATGAACTTCTCTATGTCGTCGAAGCAACGGTTCAAGATGGCGATGTCTTGTTCGTAGAGACGCTCGGACCCGGTGGAGGACGCGTCGTCGCGTTCGCGGTTTTGACGACCCAGCTGGGCTGACATTTGCTGAAAAATAGGAAAGAAAATTATTTAAATAACCGTACAAAAAAAATGTGAAGGGACTCCAAATAACACAAGCATAAATTGTATACCAAAATTTTACAATTTATACTTAGGTGCTAGTTATTAGTTCAAATAGAAAACTACACAGAAATACTAAACATGTATTATGTAAAAAACAAATTTTCTCCTGGACCAAGCCAACTAGCCGGCTGTCAACGCGACGTCATATATTTTGGATACCGACAGCGGTGCTATCTTTAACAGCTTAAAAGCCTAAATAAAATACTAACATAATCCCGAATTCCAATTCTAAATAAAACTTACATCCAGCACAGCTTGTTTCCGCCGCGCCTGTGTGCCCCCGCTCGTGTCCGCCTGCATGGCCCCAACTGCAGTGGGTTTGCCTGCTTCTGTGTTACTTTTTATTTAAAGAACTAATTTTAAAACCACCCCGGACCACGCAACTCAAGTACACGGTACAATTATATGCACTACACACGACACACAAAAACACCCGGACCCTGATATCTCACGATTATCATCTAGTGAGTTTTCGGCAAAATCAAATATTATTTGATCATATAGATAAAAAATCTAACGCTTGTACGTTTTATGTGAGATGTTCACTCTACAAAATAACCAACGACAGTGTCCAAACATCGTTGTCTGCTCGGACGGTATGACACTCGCATGTTTTGCATTACTTTCTCTTAAGGATTTTAGAAAATTTAACGCACGAATTATTGATTAGTGTCGTAAGGACTGATTTGAAAAATATTTTCGATTGTTATCGTGCTTTGTTGGACCGTTCGTCATGCGTTCGAGGCGCTGGCCGAGTTATCGCGGAGATAAGCCGATATTCCATTGATAAGTAAGCCAATTGTTTCTAGAAGCATGGACATCAATATTATCGATTATAAACGCGATTTGTAATCGAATATTCTTGTAATTAAAGTAAACGCAATTAAAGTAAATCGATGTTTCGAAGTTCAAAGACGCCGCCGGCTTTTATTCAGCTACTGTGGAAGCAAATATGCGAGTAATGCGCAATTTAAACGAGTATTAGCCGTAATGCCATCAATTACGAAAACATTAATTTTCGATTATAACTGTGGAATGTTGATAATAATATAAATTAATATGTAGCTATTTTATTATATTGCTTCTTTTTAAACAGTAAAATGATTTGTTTAGATAATGACCGTTCAAGTAAATTAACTAAATTTATGTGCATCATTTTAATGCTTTAAATTTTATGCTTTATAATGTCACCTATCCAGGAAATATTCAAAATCGCATCTGTATTAGGCATTTTAAATTTTTTTTATGGTACGTCATATAGTAGTTTAATATTTAAGTAAAAATTTAAATATATTACAAATTTTTATAAGTGGTAATGGCAGAAAGTCTTTTATTAGTTACGTTGAAAAAAAAGGTGATAAATACATAAGTAAGTTTCTGGGACCAGTTAAGTTCTATACTTATCTAGAAGTAAAACATACCTGTCTTCGCGGCCTGTCAGATTCTGCATCTCGGTCTCGTTCTCTCTCCCTCTCAATCGCGAAGTCTCTCTCCCTCCCCGCCTCCGAGTCACCGCTACTGATTCCCCTGCGAACCGCAAACTTTCGATACATCCCTGTCCTTCAAAACTTGAGTATATCCTTTGGTTTATTGCTAAATACCAATCATAAGCTGACACGGGAAGCCCAAACTTATGCCGGAGGTGAAGCATATGGGACTGCGCTCACACTGTTTCGTATCGAGAGTACAAAATGGACTAACGTTTGAGATGCGTCATTGGAAGCTGATAAGATTTAGATTTAGTATTGAAAGCAAATCTTCAGAATTTTAAATACCTCGTTCTATTTATCTTCCAAGGATATTATAGAGTAAGATAAAGTTAGTATTTTGGTTCTGTGTCAACACATTGTAGATAAATATTGGTTAGCCCTAGGTTAAACATAACTATGTGAACCAAAGTTTTGCTCAGTGTGTTTGACTGGCAATTTTATAATTCTTTTTATTATGATTTGCATAAATTTCGATATAGCAAGCTTTCTACTTTATAGAATACCTCATGTAAGAGCATAATATCAATAAATATTAAATTAAAGGTGCGAATTGATACTGGTATCAGCACACAAATGTTTACAGTAAACACGGGAAATCCAATGTCTATTAAAATTTTGTCTTTACAAACGAAATAACTAAATGCAATCAATCCCCTCACTTCAAAGCATTAAGCTCTTCCACCAGCGTGTGCGCAGCCACATCGTGACACTGGAAGATGTGCAGCTCGTGGCGCGGCGGCGCGTGCGCTGGCGCAGCCGGCGGCGCGCCCACCACAAACGCCAGCACGTTGTTGTACAGCTCGGCAGGCTCGGGTGACGTGAAGGCCGTGGGGGACTGCACCCACGCGGCGGGGAATCGCTCCATTACTGACTGTGGGTAAGATATTGAACGTAACTGAAGGAGATCTTCATTAGTCACAATAAATTAAAACACCTCGACGAAAACGTTGTTTTCTAACAATCAGTGTAGTATTATTATGTAGACCTTTTTAAAAATATGAAATATTTGTCATCTGCGCATTCTTAAACTGATCACCCGCTTAGCGTGACACAGTGTCGAATGCCTTTCTCAGTTTGTGTTTTGCTCGTTTATTTTTAGGATTTGTTCCATGATACGCAAGATATTTATAAATACAAGGTTGCCTGGAAGAGATCACTCTTTTATTGATATGGGCGATATTGTCATTCCCTTTTGATAGGTTAATTTCTATTTTTTTTTTGTGTATTTGAATTTTTGTAACTGTTTTGGCAATTAAGTGTATTTTCATTTTCTATACTAATTGATCCAGTTTGGTCACAAAACTGGACACAATTAAATCATGAATATTGTAGGTGATTGCAATAAGTGGAACTCTGAAAATGGTATTCTGATCGAGGCTGCGCTTGCGCTTCAGCACATGTACAGGAAATAAAAATTAGGAACCGTTTAAATAAAGAAAACCGACAGGATGATTACAAGTAGGTATATGCAAATAAAGTTTCGATGAAAATCATTTACAATCTCTTAGCTAAAATTTCTCTTAATATATTGGCATTCACATTGACACATTTGCATCAACTATCAAAAATAAGTATTGCACAATTTTACAAAGATTTAACGTGGGATACCTTTTGAAGGTGTTATTTTTTAAGAATACTGTACGCAACATTTTATCATTTGACGTGTATAGGTATGAATGAGGAACAGAATGAGTCTTACCCCGGTCTCGTAGTCCATGACGAGGACCCACTGCCCGTCCAGACATAATTGCATTTTCTGACTCCATATTCCTATAACGAGACATTTTATTAGAAATAAATAAATAAAATTTGTACTTTGTCTACTGCTACCAGTGAACTACTTACTGTAGCTACTCGTTAACAAACACTCGTGGCGGATGTTTTATAAACAAGGACAATCGTTTATTGTGGTGTTTGCCCAATGAAACAGATATAACTATTTATTTTTAGACCCTTTGTACGAATATTAAGTGGTGGTACAGTTTGTTTTGTTAAGAGCTCTAAGTTAGCGGCTTGGGCGGTACTAAAGTCCCTTCTGTTTTGACTATCTTAATAATCACATTTATTGGTTGTGTTCCGATTGAAAGGAAGGTACAGCCAGTGCAATCACTGGAACAAGGCTATAACTGAGGCCTGCGGTCGTCGGCGCATCACTGATCACAACTAATATTATGCATAAAATATCTACGACTAATGGTGTCCGTGCGCACGTACACCACTTACCATCAGGCGAATAGCGTAACCGTTTTTCGGCTATGAAGATAGTAAAAAATATGGGTGCTAATTAAACAGACTTCTTTCTAATAGCATTATTCGCCTCTAAATATCTACATTGCTTTCTAAATTACTAAGTCAGCCACAATTTACGAGCGTCTGAACGATACTATCTTCGCCACTAAAAATATGCTGTTACATGATGTTTTTGCTATAAAATTTTGAATTATGGTGCTCCCGCACCATGCTCGCTTCGCTCGCTCGGCTTGCGCATGCGATAAATGCAGCCTAACATTAACCTAACCCAAAGATGAAAGACCATTCTTGACCTGTCAACATTTTGACAACTCGTATTATGTATAGATAAGTAATATAGTAAGAAAAATGACTAATTTTTAGCTGAACCATAAAACCTAATTCATGTCAAAAACTACAATCCACATAAAATGTATTGGGTTTTCTTTTTATAGTCATTTATTGACATTTGGTTTGCTACGAACGCGCGCAGTATATATATGGTCTATGACACGTTTCGTTCCAAATAAAGCTCGAACTTTACAATATTTCTAATTTGCTTATAAAGTAATAAAAATATATGACTATTTAAATTAAATTAAGATTCTATTTGTTAATTTATTTAAATTAATGCACATCAAAATGAAATAATGAATTATTTTTCTTAAATGTACAATACAGCTTAACTTAACTGTCATATTGACAATGTAAAAATTACAACGTCAGTTTAGATTTGAATGAAACGTTTGCATTCCTTCGTTTGCTTTTGCGTTATTGTGTACTGTGCGATACTACTCTGGATTTTTCTAACTTTTGATCACCTTGGCATTCCTCCCGGTTAACGCTTCTGGCTTCAGCTTCAACGATTACTTGCGCTAGTTTTACACGGATCTCGGATTTTGCTGAACTATTGGATTTACGTAGTGTGTTCCTGTTCGTTAAAATGTCGGCTACATCTAAAAGACTATAGATGGCGCAACGTATGCTGTGAATTAACTGTAACACCTTGTTATCGGTTTTGTATGTATATTCTAGGATCCTCGTAGTTCGCTACATGGTAACCCATAACACAAGCCTTTGCTTACTTTGGGGCCATGTTGTCTGAGGACTTTTATTTTAAAATCCACACATACCTACTTATCTGTGTAAAAATCTATAATCTAACTGGATAAAATGAACAGGTGTTTCACTATCCACATTACAATGCCGAGGCTTGCTAAACATCAATGAACTCATTTGAAATCGACATCTTTCATGTCATTTCATTACAGCGATAGAAGGTTTGTTTTAACCAAATATCAGTTTTCATACATGAATTTTAACATAATTATTGAGAATACTTAGTAATTTGAGGTTTTGAAAGGCTTTTTACCTCTTTAGCTTAAAAAAATAACATATCCGTGAGAATCTGAAACCAAAATCCTGAAATGAGCTGCACTTTCGTTTTTCCAAGTAAAAAATTGCCAAGATGTGCTATGAAAATTGATTGAATTTGACATATAACCTTGAAATATATTTTTCAATGTAACTTTTTTTCTGAATTGCGAAATTGCATTAAGTGGTTACCTTAAGTTTAGGAATATAACAGTATTTTTTTTTTTTTTTTTTTTTTTGTTCCCCTCCGCGGGAAGGGCAGGAGGATAAAAATGCCCTGACGCATACTCTGGCGCGATTCCAAAGTTATGTGGGACTCGTCCCGACGCCTACCAGGACCATACCCACTAAAAACCCCCTGTCGGCTCGTGCATTTTTGCCACTCAGCCTTCATCGGAGCGACGGCCAATTGGAGAAAGAGGCCGCGCTAGCGGGGCCCAGAAGGGGTCACCCGCTGGGATTACATAGCACTGAAGGTGCTCAAAAATTAAAAGTAAAATAAAAACATTAAAAAAGAAAAGTAAATAATGAAAACATTAAAAATTGAAAAATTAAATATGCATTAATTCGGATTTACGTTAGAATTAGAATTTGCGGCCAGAAGGGCCTCGAGATCGCGTGACAGTCTGGTGGATGAGTACGTTTGCGCATTTCTAGGCCTAGCGACTTTGAACTTCGAGTCTAACACAGGAGCAGCATATGAGACAGAATCACGAACTAGAGGATTGGGATGGGTTTCGGAGCGTTTGAAGAACGCTTCAGAGAGTGTTTTGAGATATTGTTGTACTGTAGGCAGTTCAAGATCTCTATGCAAGTCCGCGTTACGCACGTACCACGGTGCGCCTGTGGCCCGGCGGCAAAAGAGGTTTTGAACTACCTGCAGTTTGTGCAGGAGGGAGGGTTTGGCGTGGGCAAAGATTGGCGAGGCATACGTCATGACGGGTCTAACGCAGACCTTGTAAAGTGTACGTTTGTTTCTGAAGGACATTTTACTTTTTCTACCTAACATGCTATTTAGGCGGACTAAATAGTGACGAGCGAGTTTCGAAACTCTTTCAACGTGTGGCTTGAAAGAAAGCGTCGGATCTAATGTGACGCCTAAGTATTTAGTACTGCGCTTCCAGGGGATGGGAATGCCTAACATTCGAACGTGGGGATCGCCATCGGGACGACGGCGTTTGTGGTCGAAGCGCATCGCAGAACTCTTTTCAGGGTTCACATCGATGCGCCATTCTTGAAACCATGCACCAAGGGCGTTTACGGCCTTTTGGAGTCTGGTTACAAGGCGCCGAACACCGTGGCCTTTGGTATAGAGTGCGGTGTCGTCAGCGAAGAGGGCGAGTTCGACGCCTTTCGGCGGGATGGGAATGTCGTTGGTGTACACGGTGTACAGCAGAGGGGCGAGGACTGAGCCTTGAGGGACTCCAGCCTTTATGGGACGAGGTGCAGAAAGCGTGCCTTCGTGTTTAAATCGAAACGTACGGTCTTTGAGAAACGACGCTATTAACCTGACTAGGCGATCCGGTAAGCCTATCTTGTAGAGTTTATAAACGAGACCGCTGTGCCAGACTTTATCGAAAGCCTTGGCTACGTCAAAGAAAACCGCGACTGATTTATAACGACGCGGATAGAAACCGTCAAGTATATACTCGACGATTCGGTGGACTTGTTGAGGGCAGGAGTGTTTAGCGCGAAAGCCGAACTGATGGGGAATAATGAGAGGATCGCCATCCGTTGGAAACAGATGGTTCCGCATTCGAGAGAGTATGACTCTCTCGAGAAGTTTAGACATTGCCTTGAGGAGGCTGATGGGTCTGTGATTAGCCGGGACGTTCAGAGGTTTGCCCGGCTTGGGAATGCCTATGACTGTCGCTTCTTTCCAAGCTTTTGGAAAGTAGCTATGGTCGAAGCAGGCATTGAAAATGATAGCTAATAAGGTAAGCATCTGTTGAGGTAGGTGCTTAAGTGCGTGGTTGGAAATTCCATCCGCACCCGGAGCCTTTTTGGACTTTTGATTTCTAATGAGAAGCAAGATTTCATCATTAGAGACTGTGACAGGGTCGGCGGTGATGGGAAGAGAGTCTCTGCGAAGGACTTCGTCCTCCACCGCCTGGATGTGTGAGGGATCAGCAGGTTGCGTGCTGGGCGAGCATTGTGCGGCAATGCTGTCGGCGAAGCATTCGGCTTTCTCTTCGACTTCGAAGGCAGTAGTGCCGTCGGGACGAGTGAGAGGAGGAACGTGAGAAACGGTGTCTACGCGTAAGGCTCGGGCCATGCTATAGTACGCTTGGTGGGACGGAGAGATATTCGCCATGAGATCGTTCATCTGAGCGTCTCGGAGTTCCGCGAGGCAAGACCTAACTTTACGTTGAAGCTGATTCGCAGCTGTTCTATAGGCGGGCGTGGGATACTTCTTGGCTCTCCGGAGAGCCGCGTTTTTAGCTTTAATAAGATTGCTAACGGCTAAGGGAAGCGTGGGTTTGCCTTGCTTAGCAACCTTTTCGTTGTCACTGATGGCTGAGTTGATAGCATCAGTGAGAGAATTTACTAATGAATCGATTTTATCCGGGCTATCTAATTGTTCGGGAGAGATCGCGAGTGGAGAGTTCGGAGCCTCTAAGGCTGAAACTAACGTATTTTTAAAACCTTTCCAGTTGGTAAAGGTCTTAGGAGATGAGGCGTTATCGTTCGGCGGTCCTAGCACGAGGGAAACGGGGCGATGGTCGGAGCCTAGGTCATCGAGCGGTTCGATAGACCTTAGGTCAAGATTGATTCGCTTGATAATTGCAAAGTCGAGGATGTCAGGAGAGTAGGACGGGTTGTTGGGATAGTGAGTGGGAGTGACGGGGGATATGACATCTAGGTCAAGGGAGTTAGTGATGTCGAGGAGAGCGATACCGCTGGTGTTAGTCGATAGGCACGTCCAGTCAGTATGTTTGGAGTTAAAGTCTCCGAACATAATGACTGAATGGCCGAGGGCGAGAATGGCCTCAAAGTCGCTGCGGATTGGTCTGGTACCACTAGGTATGTAGATTGAAGCTATGATGATGGTCGGATGACCAGTCATAGCCAATCTACACACAGTGGCTTCCATGTTGAGGAGAGGAGGGGTAGGGAGAGGACAGCAATGGAAACCTCTTTTGTAATATATAGCGGTGCCGCCGAAACCGTCGGAGTTGGGCCTATCGTTACGAATAAACGCGTACTTCGGTATAGCGAATCCCCTGGAGCGGTTTGGAGTAAGCCATGTCTCCTGGAGAAGGAATAAGTCAGGTTCTTTGTTCTGAAGGAACAGTTTAATCTCGGGAAGGTTGGTGTTCAGGCTACGAGCGTTAAAAGATATTAGAGATATGCCCTTGGGTTTGATACGACAGGACGCGGGATTCGCGGGTCTAGACATTATAATTTATTATATACGAATTTATACAAATATAAAAGAATTTACAACGAACTTAGGAGCGAGTGATGCTCGGCTAAAGCAAATAAACGCTCTTGAGGAGAGCGGGCGGCTCGCAGTTTGCGTGCGAGCACGGAAATTTCGTTAATATCGACGTTTTGGATAACGTCGAACACGGTCTTCATGTCCTCAGCCAACGACGACTGAGGTGCGGATGACGGAGAAGGACGCGGCCCTACGGAAGCTACGGGAGCTGGGATGGGTCGGGAAGGTGCAGGCGGAACGGCCGGACGCTGCCTCCAAGACAGAGCCGGAGTAGGCGTCGGCTGAACGGGCTTTGCTTCCGGGGGACCCCGGTTGCGCAGCGGCGGGAAGTTAGCGTGAGTGAGCGGCGGCGCCGGTTTAGGCGCGACCCTCTTGGCGGTGGAACGCGGTGCACGCGGGCAGCCCCTGTAGTTAGCTGTGTGACCAAACTGGCCGCACAGCACACAGGCAGGGGGGGAAGTGGATTCGGGAGTGCGAGTGCACTCCTTTGTGAAATGTGGATCCAGGCACTTAACGCACCTGGGGGGAGCTGAGCAGTTAGCCGCTGCGTGGCCGTAGAGCTGGCAGCGGTGGCACTGCCCAGGGTGACCGCGGGGGTTGGGACGCTCGACGGAGATATTTGAGAGTCCGCAAATTGTGCGAGCCTCTCTAAAGATCTCCCTCGAGTTGGGAGTATTCGACAAGATTACCAACGCTAAGGGAAAACGCCTACCGCGGTTGGAGTGCATCTTGTGCACTGCTGTGACTGGGAAACCCTGAGACTTAAGGTCATCGAGAATGTCCTCGTTACTGAGTTCGAACGGGACGCCCCGTAGTACAGCGCGGATCTTACGCTCCTCCGGGAGGGCGTAGGTGTGATACGCGATTTGGTTTAATCCGAGTGACCTGGTAAACGCGCGGAAGTCGTCGACGGTCGCTATTTGAATCTTGATTGTATCGCCAGCGTTGGCGGCTTTTAAGTAATTAATTTTGTGCACTTTGCACAAGTTTGAAACCGCGGTCCAGCGCGCTTTTTCACGCAGGAAGACGGGCGGAGGGAGCTGAGGCTTCGGCGGGACGGGAGCGCAGCGCGTCGCTGGCTTCGATGTGACCGACGGAATCGCGGTCACTTCGAGTGACATGAGCGGCGCGGGGGCGGGTGTAGAAGACACCGGGGTTGGCTCGGGTGTTGAAGACACCGCGGCCTTTTTCGAACGCTTCTTAGAGCGTTTGGCAACTAATTGGAACTCGGGCTCTGGAGAGCCGGTTAGGGTGGCGGCGACCGACGAAGCTACGGACGCGGCGGAGTCTGAATCGCTCCCGGGAGCGGTACGCTTCCTACGAGAAGAGCGCGAGGATGAGACCGACGCGCAGTCCATATCGGATGGAACGGGAGACGCGGGAGAGCTATAGACCTGAGGGGTCTGGATGTTGGAGGCCTGAGGGGCTGGGGTTGGGGCCTGAGGGGCCGGGGACGCGATTGATGCCTGCAAGGCCTGCGTTAGGATGTCTTTTGGGATGGAGACGCCTGCCGCAGCAAGCGCCTGGGTGAACGCGTTAATAATGATTAGCGGATCCATTAGGGAGGGTTGGGACAATAATATGTAAAAATATAACTATAATAAGGATGCCTAGTTCCTAAAAACCTAGCAAAATCAAAGCGGCAAACCTCCCTACCAGCGGTAGGGGGGCTGGGGAGAAAAACTTAAAACTAACAATAGTACGCCGAAGGCCGCTACCTAGAAACCTAAAAAAGGGTACGCAGGTAAAGAGTTGACCGCGTTAGGGTCAACCTTTACCGACAGAAAGGACAAATACACACGAATACACACAAATATGATAAAAATAAATATGAAAATAGGAGAAAAATAAATAAAATAGAGAAGAGAAATAAATAAAAATAAAAAGGACTGGTTCAGTACAAATTCGTTGTCACCGTTAAGTATCCTTTGCACTGAAACCAGACTACTTACGCCGGGCACAACACTGCACTCAGCACAAGCACAACACAACTTAGCACAGCACTTTGAAGACTAAGAGGCTTAGTCGCAAAGAAAAATCGCACTTCGAAAGCACTCAGACGGAGTAGAAAGACTTAGAAACCCGTAGTACGGAGCCAACACGCTAGACTGTGACGTCAGTAAACTGAGCGCCACGGAATGGCGGGAAGGGACCGATCAACGGAGAGCTGGGTCTTGCACGTCCGCACCGCGTGGCGATCGGAGCGAGAATGATTCGTATAACAGTATGTTGTCTGCATCGTTTTTATATGTATACATTAGATCAATAGAGAACAGGCTGACAGGTCATTGCATATATGAAACATGGGCATTGTTCTTTAACTACTACGCTTTCTATAGAATATTTAGTAGGCATTGTAAAAAGACGAATTAGTGTATTAGAGGCTATCTCATTTTCCCGTGGCTTAGTTATAAAATTAGAAGTTTGATTACGTGGCCAAAAAAGAAATTTGGGGCTTGCCCTTGACTTATAATTTCCCGAAAAAAATCTGCATACATTTTATCTAGCCTGTTCTTAAGTTTTTAAAAGTTTAAATATCCACATGGTGCAGGTGTCACGTTTCATTATTTAGTTGTTCCTAAGTTAGTGGGCTAAAGTTTCGTAAAATAAACAAATTAACAGACTGTGGGTGTTCCTTCAAGTCGACAGTTTTACCTAGGTGCTTGCTTAGGTTGAGCTGAGCAATCTATCTTTATAGACGTCACTGTTAACTTTAACCTCAGATTAGGTATGGGCAATACGGTTTGAACAATTTTAAGGAAGAATTAAACATTTAGCATAACACGACTGTTTACGAAATGGATTATACAGCTATTCTTGGATGGTTAATAGCATAAAATCTGCCAATTCAACCTATTCGTGCAGTTAGTTTGAGCACAGGCAATATTTAGTACCTAAATATTAGATTTGCCTTATATGAGATAAATCTTAGTACGCTTTATAGACTAAAAAACTAAACACTTCCCTACCTTCAACAACCACGAAATTACACAGTTAAAACCAAGGCATTCATTAAAACATGAAACAAAAACTCATTCTCTCACCATTCGTTTTCTCAAGCTGCAGCAGCCTCCTCATTCCATCAGCTGGATGCAGGATGCCGGTGTCCCGCGTCACCGTGAAGGTGGCCAGGTGTTCCAGCACGTAGCCTCCCCCCGCGCCGCCGCCCCCACGCCCCTCCCGCCCCAGCGACATTCTAGTAGGGCATTACAGGCGTCTCGAGAGTGAAGATCTGGAAGAAACCATGAGGGGTAAAATACGAGTAATGTTTGTAGTTTAAATTTGGTAATAAATATTGTTTTTATTTTAACTTAGTTTTAATAGGTTCAGATAAATAAGAGGAATCAGAAAACCGGCGCATTTGAGTTTGTCCGAGCTTCCAATTACCCGAATTCGGGATAAGTAAATATACACAATGTGTTGCAGACTTGAACATACCTATAACACATATAGGTATTTTTTACAATTAAACTAAAATGAACATTAGTTACTTGATGAGTTGAAGTCAAAGAACAAAGACATGTAAGATAGCTAGAACAATACAAAATTTTCTTAAAATAAAACAAATATAACATTGTTATATTTTAACATTTGGATTGGGCATAAAATATTAAAGCTAAGTTACTATTCAACAAAAAATACTTTATTTGACATCGGTATACA
This sequence comes from Marasmarcha lunaedactyla, assembly GCA_923062675.1. Lineage (NCBI taxonomy): Eukaryota > Metazoa > Arthropoda > Insecta > Lepidoptera > Pterophoridae > Marasmarcha > Marasmarcha lunaedactyla. The sequence goes on along the minus strand of OV281364.1, from coordinate 12,526,208 downwards.
TCAACACGCTGCACGCTCATTTAGTTCGAGTATAGTAAATACAAACTATTCAATACATCTTGGTACTTGTATCAAAAACTGCTACAAACAGTGCCAAAGTGCAGTCTCCTCAAAAGAACCTTGATCCTTAATACAGTTTATATTTTTGATAGTCAATATGAACTTAAGTAATGTGAAATAAAATTTTAAAGAGTAATTCAACAGTGACCATGGTTGTTTGCAGTATTAAAACTTCCGCCTCGCATGTCAGATTTAGTGAATATGTAAACAAACTGTATACTTTACAACCACATATATTTTTGGCATGTGAGTCACACATCAGATATTCGCTGGTACTCTCGACCAAGCGTGACACTCGACTATATGCGTGGCGTCGGATACGAACAACAGCTCATTATTATAAATGATTAGTTCCCAACTAAATCGCAAAAGTAATCAATAATTATAAATCCTTAGACAAAAACACCAACTGTATGGCCCCAAAATAAGCAGAGCTAGTGTAATGGATGAGCATATATCAATGCCCTGACTGCGACTAGGACGTGGGACCGGTAAAGTATTAACGGTGCTTATTTCGCGGCGTTTGTTTTGTTTATTGGAAATTAAGGATTAAAATGGGAAGCCGCGTTTCATCTGTTCCTGTGGTTTGCTTGGTCCTGTAGTTAGCAAACTTATAGAAATACACAAGTACTTTGCGGTGGGTTAACACATCACTAAATAATTCTTATTGTACAAATTCCTATGAGATGGCGCTGCTGAGTCAACTAGTACATTCTAGTAGTATCTACTAGTCCAATTATAAATTAAGTAAACTTTTAGCAAGCATTTGGTGGTGTACCACTCAGCATTGCTGCTACTTTCGTTTTCTTGAGGGAAGTGATTCTAAATACCCCGTTAAGCAGAAAAATCTGGCGATCAAAATTTATCCAGCGCTTCTCGATTGCTTCACTTTCGTAGGCGTTGGTTCGTTTTGAAACAGCCATACTGTTGACTGGCACTTTGTTTCCGAATCATATTGATAAATCCAAGATTCATCACCTGTTATGATATCGTAAACACGGCGGGAACAACCTGCTTTGAATGTATCAATCATATCATGGCACCATTCCCCGCGCGCCTGCTTCTAAGCATCGGTGAGGTGGTAAAAGTACCCAGCATGAAACAATCCTCCTTACGTCAAAGTGGTTGTGTAGAATATCATGAACACTTCCAGATCCAGTTTGCAGATTGTGCTGAATTTCTCTTCAAATGTAAGTGACCACACTTAAACTCGTTCTACCAGCCAGTTGAAGGCGCCTTGTTCGTAAAAGCTAACTGAAGTCGATTAATCGATTCATCAGGTTTCATGTTGAACTTGACGACGGAAAAAATCATTGCACGAGAATGTTCCCGACGCAGATCCATTTTTCTATGACGCACAATAGTTTCATAATGTTGTTAAAAAATTTAGAGGCAACTGATAAATAATCGAATTTTCATAATAAATTATAACTCGCCCGCGTTCTACACATAAAAACTAATTACCGACAAAACTTTCTGCCAAGCTGTATACTTTCTGCCGATGAACTTCGCTGAGGTATTTATTTATGCTTTGCACATTACCTATGTACAAGAGGGCTTAATGCTATATGGCATTCTCTACCTACCAACCTTTAGGTACTAGATGAATATAAATATAAACAAGGTTATACGATTAGTTACGTGCATTACGGCCCCGCCTGTTATACACACGAAGGATTTTTTGTTTGTACGTTCTCGATAAACTCTGAAACTACTATGGCTACCGAATTAATTAAAATTCTATATTGTAAAGATACATTGTCAAAAAGTAGCATAGAGTAATAAATATTGATTTTTGCGAAGTTCCCGCGGAGTCTTGTTTCTTGCATGTCGTAGTCATGCTGTATACCTAATAACCGAGACTATGTATTTTACAAAGTTGACAAAAGAGTTTCGAGAGGTTTTCTTCCCCAGCTTTTTTCCCTCTATACCTATAATACATTTTAAAAGCCGCAGTTAAGCTGTATTCAAGGAATTACGACGAAGATGAAGAAATGACATTCATCACGTGTGAAATCAACACTATGCTGAAATAAAATATATTCATTATATTTTTGGATGCTTTTCACGCGTGGAACCGTTAAACATATAATTGTATTAAAATAAATAATTACCACTTACCTAACTCGAGGACTGTAACTTACAGCCGCTTGAAGAGTTTGTATAAAAATGTATAAATAAATACGGTCTTCTTCTAACACTGCACTGAAATAACTAATTCTTTGATCCAACCGATTCAGATCAATATCATACATATTCAATCTCGTGTTTTCGTAAAATAATTAAGAAATTTACTTTTACAATTTGATAGTGGCGTTTCTATTTCAAAACATATTTACAAAATCTATTTAATTATGCATGCAGAAACATTTCTGAATGCAGAAACATTTCTGAATGCAGAAACATTCTTGAATTTAGAACGCCTACAATCATCCTACAATTAAAGAAAACTTTATTGATTAATATCTAGTCATGTTATCGCGGGTTTTGTTATTTGGGTAAGGAACATTGCTGTGTCATTAGTTTTACATGTCTTTAAGTTCGATACAAATAAAATTAGACACAAAAAGTTAGATCAGGAATGAACGCGCGTTGAAGTCTTTTGCTCTCTCCTGCGGGAACTCTGAACGAGCTTGTACATTTTACTAAAGAGATCCTAGATCTTCCTATTCGAACTACGTTGTTTGGAAATATTTAAAAATAAAACTGAAATATGACCTTCAAATATAGCGATCCTACCGCGCTTTGATGTACAACTTGTTGTGAAATATAGTTGTTAAGAGATCCAAGAATATAAATTGTATGGTTGATGTAAATGTAAGCACAGGTTAGCGTTACATTATTTTTCACTACAAAATTTTAGCCAACTACAATTCAACAAAACTATAATAAAAAATCATTTATAGTTTCAAATAATTGCAACTATAAATAAATTGCAAACGTAGCAAAGATTGAACACATTTATAGATAACATTATTGGAACCAAAACACGACTCGATAGGCGTCCCTTTTCACTCATACCTCCTTGATAGTTTGTTTCCTCACCGAGTAAACGAATGCTAAGCATTAATTTGTGTTGAAACGAGAGACATTGTAAATTTATTTTGTGCACAAATGACCAGCCAAAATTCCTACCAGTTTTCTTCTCGAAGGGATTTGACGTCATTAACTGCAAAATAATTTCAATATTGAAAATGAAATATTTGAATTTAATGTTTGAACAACTATACACACATCTTAATACACCTACTTTCAAAATCCAACATTAGCGTACAATTATAATAGTGATTGGGTAACTTCGCAACTTGCTGATCAACAAGACCTTCAGCTCATTTGCTCAGCAGTTCGGGAGGTGGCGCGGGCGTGTGGCACAGACCGACCGAGGAAGCGACTTGCAACACCAGACTGCGCATGATTCATTCTTTGTATATGAATTAATTACTATGTTTAATTCTACTAAAACCTACAGAAAACTGATGTAGGTGTACACTGTTGTGTTTTATATTGAAATAAATTATTATACAGTTTCTAATTAACTATCTAACGTACTTCGCTTTGAGTTAGATAGCACAAGGCTAAATCCTGCTTTATGTCTCTGTCTGTTCAATACAAACAGAAAATGATGGATGGTCATTTTAACTAACTATAAATGTTATAAATAATGTAAGAATAATAAATCCCCAGACAAACACACCAACTGTTTGACCCCATAGTAGGCAGAGCTTATGTTATGGATGACCATACAGTGAACTGGGTTACACAGAATAAACATACATACATAATACGTTAAGCCATGACCCGAGAACAAAAATAAACGCCCCGACCAGGACTTGAACCGGGGACCTCCGGCTTATGGGGCAGAGGCACTAACCATTACGCTGCTCGGTCATCTTACTATATGCTTTCAACACCCGAATGCATGTGATTCATAGTTTGCATATTTATTAATTACTAGGTTTCATTTTGTAAACGCCTACAGACTATTGATGTAGGAGTACAATGTCTTGTTTTTTATTGAAATAAATTATTATATAGTATCTAATTTACTATCTAACATACGTAGCTTTGAGTTAGCTAAGACTAGGCTATATCTTCTATATCTTGCTTTATGCCTCCGTCTGTTCAATACAAACAGAAACTGATGGAGAGCCATTTTAAGTAACTAGCCGACTAGCCGGGGCTGAGTGGCGCTGCGCAGTGGCCCTTAGAGATGTATGAAGAATTTCAGGTGTAGACTTTCTAGGTAATTGGGTAGATGACACAATTTAAAAATTCAAGTTTTTATAATTTATTTATAAAATATTAGTTATTTTGACAGGTACAATGTTTTGAAAAATATAGTTTTGAATTTAATATCGAAATTATATAGATTTGAAAACTTAAAAAAAGAAGCAAAAACTTATTATAGTATATGCTAAATTTTTAAATATCATTAGCTTACTGACATTAAATATAACAATTTTTACTATGACAGTATGCATGTAAACGCATTATCTACGTAGCTATTATATATTTTATCCAAACGCCCATACAATTTTAGTATGATTCACAAGTCGTGACGTCACAGCTCAGTACCGTTTTGTATGGAGCGTTTTTCGGCGACTCGCAGCGGCTCCTCGAACACATCGCTGTATCTAGAAAACTATTGAGTGTAAACATACTGTTACTTTTGCAATATTTATTTACTGTTGATAAACTGTTTAAATATGAAATAAAAAAAAATTTGTCATATACCCAATTCCTTCGACTTATAGTTCTTTTAAGTCTATTAAGTTCGCAAAAAGACTGAACACATACAATTGGAAGAAAATAACTTCAGAATGTATTATATTATTTTGTAAAGTAAGGTAATTTGTAGGAATTTCATTCATTATTAAAAAAAAGGGATTGTGAAGAAGCACTGGTAAGAAACTTCACCAGCATCATTCTTTCAAATTAAATTTAAAATGGCTGTTGAGTTTATACAAACTTATTCTAATCTGCATCTGATAGCTCGGCAAGTCTCCCTCGCCACAACTATCCAAACTAGGAACACCCTCAAACGGCACCCGTGCACGAGTTAACGCGGGACCCAACCATACTGAGGTAAGTGAGCGACCCGTCACACGACGCTACTACATAGTAAAGCACAAGATCGAGTGCGCGGATGTCCTTCGGGGGACCATTGTATGTCTTTTGTACAGTGGACGTTTTTTGACTGGAGGAAGGGAAGAATGAGAGTTTTAAACATTTCTACACAAACAGAGGAATCCGTTTGTGAACTACAACTACATCTTCTTACTAATAGATATCTTGTTTCACGTTTTTGCTTTTTTAAAATAAAAACTTTAAACAAATTTACAATAACAAAGGTAATAAGTACGAAACCCAACGAGTTTAAAGCCAAATGACATAGAATTACTTCTCAAATCGGGGATCAGTGGTACGGAACAGCGTTCGTTATGAACAGTCGCGGAACTCGAGCGCATCCAGTTGCGTGCTGGAGTTCATAGCAATGTGCCAGCTTGTTATATTGTGGCTTAATGGCGATGAATGGAGCTGCGGATAGTATCGAGTAGTAGTTTAGTTTAGTAGTTAGATATATATTTTTAAATATAATAAATACAGAGACAATGAGAAGTGTAATTCATTGCAAAACTTCGTGGACTTCTGAAATACGAACCGGAATATTTCATAACCCAACTGAATTTTTCATACTGTTCGAAAATTGTAAAAAAGCTGTATAAGATTTATATCTTTATGACTAAGCTTCTTTAAGGCTGTTTTACAGCTTTGTCGCAGCCGGCAGACGATCACAGAATCCGTCTGATGGTAAGTCATAGCCATTCATTGTTCGCAGATCTATGTCTATGTTTAACAATAAAGTTTTTTACTATTTATCGATAAAGAAATATCGTAGTCGATCGTAGGCTTAAGTTGGGAGGCGTTTGGTTTTAACCGTACACGTGGTCATTATGGCGGCCGACGACTGTAGCACCGATCCAGACGAGATCTTAACAAAATAAACTCTATTACCACTTAATACAATATTTTACAATGCACTAATGTGTAATTTCTCGATGTATGTTCCTAATTTTTATTACTATTATTATTTAAATTTTTGAAATGTATTTTATTTATTTATGACAAAAGACATACACCACTATTAAACGATAATTTTCTAATGCAGCCGTGTAGTGAAACAAAACAAATCATTTTTCTTATCTATCTACATAAACAGCCAATGTTACTTTTGTAAACTAATTCAGGGAAACAGTGAATAAATCGATAATATCCGCGAATAATTACTTAGTTGAGAGCCTGATATTTGTTCGAAAGAAATCTTCGATTATTAATAATGTTCGTTCCATCGAATGTGGGTTAATACTACATATAAAAAAATACACAACTCTTTATCTTATCGCGTTTTTTGCCCGGGAACGTAATTCTCACGAGGTGTCACATTCCTCGACTCAGAATTCTTTGTTTAAATATCAGTCCAAGAAGTCTTTGAAATTTAGAGGTTTCCCTCTGTGAGTGAAAACATCTCGTTCTACATTTACAGTTCACGTAACCCGAGCGAAGTATACATATACTTCTATTAATACACCTAATCAATTCAATAGTTGACATTGAATTAACGATTATATTAACTGTATAACAAAAGACATTACAATGCTAAAAAGTTTTCTGGTAACACTAATCTTTTCTTCAATTTAATTTTTTAAAGCTAACCGCAATAAAGGTTTTAAAACTTATAATAGTTTAAAAGAAAAGCCAATACATACAAAATAGATATTAGAAAAGCGGTACACATTCATCACGTGAAAGGTTGATTCTTCGCTGTGTCTTGTAGGACTCCGTGAGCACGGAACTGGAATATTAAGGAGCGCGTTGCGTGTGAACCTACACGTCGCCGGGGGCTTATTCCCGTACCGATCGATATATTTTTAAATCAATTATAACGTTATTAAAACATTTATACCGCACAAATTGTATAATCAGTTAGTGGAAACTTCACAGGTTAACTACATGTTAAAATTGACCTGCAAATAAATTAAAATAGGAAAAAAGGCATTATTCGGAAATGCACTTAATTTTTTTAGTCTACCGATTATATGATTATTTTGGTCCCAGTTGTGTCCGTGATAGAGGTCACGATCAGTTCGACTTATAAGAGTGTTGGATTGCCTAAAACTATGTAGGTAGTTTGTACTGCGGTAAAAAAAAATCAACTGAGGCCATTTTGTTTATGTGATTCGTTGGCATTACTTTATCGATGGTCTATTGCATGGTAAGTTCTAACTACATCAAGATCTAACACCAAGTAACTATGTTACCACTCTCAAAGTCCACCAATCGCAGATAATCCACCTAATCCTTCGACAATTTAACGAACCATCCGCATTAAGGTCCCAGTAAGTACATTATAAGTGTAAGTTATTCTAACCGCCTATGTTGCGCAGTGACAGAGCGACCGAATACTAAGCGCGGGAGTTTGCATGCGCGCTTGCTGACTTCCATAGCTTTCTAGCTGCAAGTGAAATCATAGACGAATGGGTACTATGAACTGGTAGGAATGCTGTTTTGACGTATTTGCTTCTGTTTTCAAACGGTTAATATTAGTTGTTATTGTATATAAATACAAAATAAATTATTTTGATTTTGGTGAAAATTTTGTACCAACTAGAAGCAATGGACGCAGTTGACCGAAGAGCCCGAAAAATTATTAACAACTTTGACCTCACCACCAAAAAACGGCAAAGCCTCGACCATCGTCGCAAAGTTGCCAGTTTAGCAGTCTTCTACAGATTACATTTTGAAGAGTGCGCGAATGCTATTTTTGGTCAGGTTGAACCCACACCCTTATTACATCGGACTACTAGACGCAGACAGGCCTTCCATCCCTTTATGGTAGATATCCCAAGAAGTTGAACCAAACGCTTCGATAGTTCCTTTTCGGTGCGGGTCGCCCAAGGTGTGGAATGTACTGCCTGCGTCAGTTTTTCCAGAAAACTATAGTCCTAGTTCTTTCAAGCGTAGAGTGAATAGGTATCTCGTGGATAGACGTGTAACACCTTCGTCTTCATCGTCACTTTCCATCAGGTGAGATAGAAGACATACGTCTAATCCTTTATCAATAAAAAAATACATTAAATTACTTCATATGGTATTCCTTTGAGGTCATTGATCCTTTATACATATAGAGTATTCTTAACTCCGTCCTTTAAATCTAGGTAGGTAGGTATACGAAAGTTAACATTGTAAAAATTGTAGTTGAAAAAGAAATTGCAAAATCTAACCTTACATCAAATAATCCAAACCTATGAGAGATTCTCATACATCAGCGTCAAGCAGCCCAATCTACGCAAGAGAATTAATTTATTCACCAAACCCAGCATCAGAGTTCATTCAAAAGGAAATGAGTCATAATTTAAAAGATAATTTCTTTACACAAAGACCCTGAGAAACCAAACCTGCATTGTGTTAACCGTTTTGTTGACCTTTTTCAAAGTCACGGTTACAGTCTGATCAAGTTATATCTGCATTCAACGGCGGCGCTGGCTTCTATGTTAACATTTCTTTTTACCGAAGTTGCCATAATATGAATCTTTTAGTTCCATTTTTTGTCTACACGCAGTGATAAGTCAGTTGATCTGTACCATGTTACTAAATAGTGGTCTTGTGGGAACTTCAGTCTCCAATCGATATATGCATTCGCTTGATACTTATTTCTAACTTAGCTTCCTAGGTTTCTCACAGAAAAACTTAAAACAATAGAAGGGCATGATAGAATGAGTAAGGAAACTAGAGGCTTGTTTAACAATAACTTGAAAAAAAAAACAACTTTAATTGGCAATCTATTGGAAATTAAATTACGACGAGCATAATGAATTCACGTATGAGTTATTTTGTGGTTTTTACCCGAGTGTCAGGAGTTCAGAGTCAGGAGGGTTATGTGTTTCGAGTATATTTCTTTAACTCGCTTTACAGCCTAAACATTTTGACATTAGATTTGTCTCAACCGTGGAAGTGACATGAAATGACAAATGACATTTAATAATTGCAAGGGTAAATAACTATAGTCGAGTTTTTTATATTGTCAAATTCTGCAGTTCGGTTCAATTCCTCCATCTATAGTTATTTTTAATGTCTATGACAAGATTAGGTTTCTCCGACTTCATCAACTTCACCTTCTTTGTTTTGTTATAATGTATTTTTAATATTAAATAAAGTTTTAAATCACTGCCATGGTTCCGTATTATTCGCCTACCTTGGTATAATCACTAATACTCTAGCCCCTTATCTTAAATGCATGGAACATGACACCTGTAGTTGAGGTCAAATGACTTTGTTCATAAGTCACGTAAAGTATTTGTAACATGACAGCGCCACATTATACATAATAATATTCAAATGTTTTGTAGCTACTAAACTTTTTGCTGCAACCTCTGTGCTGAAACAGCCATTTGTTGTGATGAACTGTTTTTGGTCTGGGGAAAAATGCATAAAATATATTTAAAAAATTCAAAATCACATTTATGTTATTGTTATACCTGTGGTAGTATTATCAATACTCACGTGATAAAGAGGAATTGATCAGTATGTCTGTAACTAAAAGAACAATGATAGTTCTTCCACCAACAGCAAGCTCAATGGGCCACATACGTAACATACAGCTACGATATCACGAGCTTAGGAAAACTGCTAGAATATTATAAAGCTACGGAATCCAGTACCTATTATATACAAAACACATTGGTAGTTGCTTGCGTGTGATATCACGCTCGAACGCGCGGATGCGAATCGAATTCTAGACCCTGTGGGAATCTACAATAGGCGCACTTATTAAGAGTGAAAAATCGCTTGCGCCTTGTTTGGGGACGACGACACTACAGCGGTGTAGTGGGCTCGAGAGATAGCGAAGACCTAGCTAATTTGCAAGCCAAATGAAGACATCTTTCTACAATCACGTGTCACGTGACGCGTTTGACAAAGCCAACTAGACGGCTGTCAAATGTGAAGTATTTCGGATACAAACAACAGTGCTCTTATTATTAATTCGTTAGTTAATAACACCATTAATTTCCTGACTAAATTACTAAAGTTTGAGCATGCATTTTTTTAGTTTAGTATTTGTGGGTTGAAAGGGTACAGCCGCTTCTCTTCTCTCCGGAAGAAATGACATTGCGAAAAATTTACAGGTTAGATTTAATTTGAATTCGAGTACTGGGGAGCCTGCGCGTACGGTCCCGCTCGTACACAAGAAAGCTCAAATACTAGCGTATTGTTTTATTTCTCAACATTGAAGATTACTTGTTCTTATTGACGTTAAATAAAACTTGACTCTACTATCAGTTCGGAAAAACCATCGCGAAGGAGAACTGGCAAGAAACTTCACGGGTATATTTTTTTCAAAATCAATTTACAGTGTTTCTTTACAAAATTATTCTTATCTGCATCTGTTAGCTCGGAAAGTCTCCCTACCCCCAAGTATCCGAACGACGAACACCCTCAAACGGCACCCGTTCACGAGTTAACGCGGGATCCAGCCATCGCCCCCCTGAACCATATTAGAGGGAAGTGAGCGACCCGTCACCTGACGACGCTACCATTGTATTACGGTTGTACATTAACGGTAAAATTACCTGTGCTTGGTCTGCGGACTGCAGGTGGCTTGGGAGCTTTTATTTGTTTAATCATTTTTATTATCAACTTAAAGGTTTTGAAGCTATAACGTGGGCTAAGAAGCATTTTTTTTAATCCTTGTCTCATACGAGGATTTAAGAAAAAAAGATATTTTGTAATAAAGTACGGTGTATATATATTTTAGGTCATGCGTAAGAACCTAAACTGATAGCAGCCAAAGTCGCAACAAATATATAGTTTAAGTTATACGTTTCATAATTATGGATATAAGAAAATAATTTAGTGGCCTTGCAAAATTACCATACAATGATTTATCATTCAGCAATTTGAAATCACCAAAATTGCCAGTTACCAAATACGAAGTTAGGTCTTCAGGTCTGCTTATTCTTAGGCACTGCAAAGGTTTACATTAGTAAGTAGTAGGTATTAAACCAACAACTTCACTACGCAGTTCGGCATGTTTATATCTCATCTGCAGCCAAAACAGTCATGATTGTTCACTTGAATGTACCGCATTTGCGGTTTACACAACAGCCTTGCGTTGTTGACAGTTGACATATCGGTGTTTAGGATCAAAACAGGACAGGTAGCGTGCAACTCAAATGGTTTTACACTAGCAATAACATTGATTTACAGCCCATCGCCTAAAATAAATACATAGCTTCATTTTACGCACGTCTACGATACTAACAGGAAATGCCAGGGAAGTCAGCAAGGGTGAAGTGAGTTTTCGCCCCATTTATAATTCAGCACGCTTCCCAACCGTGGTTTGACAGACTTAGTAGTGCGTTAAGACAAAACCTAAGTGATACACCCTCTTGTGGGTAAGTACTCCGGGAATGAGGAGGGATATTTCAAAATCCAATCCGAAAACAAAACGAATGAACGCATGCTGCAATTCCAGACAGATTTCAGTCCAAAAGATAAAAGAGGTTATTTATTTCATTATGCGTTACAAAGTACAAACAACATTGAAAGTAAAAGGTATTTATACGTATGATAATCGATAGTAATTTAATAACACTTTTAAGAACTATATCTTTCCTTCTACATGCTAATTTAAATTGACATGCACCGATCTTAATATAGCTATATAGTTTTACATGATAAACTTTTAAATGTTCGTTATACTGGTGCCATGGTAGATAAAAAGATAAGAGCTCGCACTACACATGCTGTCGCGGCCACAGATACGTCGCCGCATGCGTCTGGAGAAAGTGACATAACTGCAGCCAGGTGACACTTTCAACTGCCGCTGCCGAAGCACGCCGCTCTCCGCAGTGTTTGACCCTGAGACCCTGAGAACTACGGGTGCTTATTAAACTGACCTCTTTTAATAGCATTGTACACCACAAAAAATCTATATTGCCATCTAAATTAAAAACTCAGTAACAACCGACGAGCGTCTAAATGGTATTACCATTTAGACGCTCGTCGGTTGTTGCATGATGTTTTTGCTATAACAATTTCTATTATCAAAAATTTATGAAATTAGAAGAATTCCATGAACTAACATGATGCTTAAGTAACTAACGACTGCGAGTTTAAATATATAGACAATAACAGATATTAATATATACATGCAAATTATTTTTATTTGTAGTGTATATTTTCCCTAATTATTTTGTATACATGTATTTTCTGGAGTTCTTAATTTTTGTAAGTTAAAGTCTTTTGAGCTGGTTGTATATGTTGTTTAATTAAAACCAGTGCACGTTTGAGTTTAAAAAAAAAGTTTCTTAACTTACCGGTGGCGAAAAATATATATTTTTTTAATAAGTTTAACTGTAATATATAAGGGTACCAATTGTAGTCGCTAGATGTGATTCCTTGTTAACGACGCAAGAAGAAACTGGGTGTTTCCGAAACATTTCAGCGTTCTTGGTTCAGTTTGATGAATGATATGTTCCGATTTTTGAATTCTACATATATGTTGATTCAGAAATTTAGAAATAATTAGAATATTAATTTAAGAGACAAAAAATTAAAGTTAGGAGCAAATATGTCCGGCGATTAGATAAAGAACGTGACATCAACTTCCTGTTGCACTCAGAACAATATTAGAGTTTAAATGTTGACGCATTTTTTACAAATCTTTTACAGTACATATTAGATTTATTATGAATAATATTTATCTTGTTGAAAATTAGATCATTCTTTGCAACAATACAAGTAAAGATTTCCTACAAAATGGCTTATACAGTGGTAGTAAGTTTATATTGTATTATATAAATGAGAGGATTGTTCTTTACTAAAATTATATGATTTTGAAAGCCCCAACGCCATTTATTCTATAAGAATTCGTTGGCGAAAACAAACAAAAGTATATTAAGCATTCAACGTTACTTTTAATAATTATTTTGTAGTTAGAAGCATTATATAAAATTAAGGATTCATATTTGTTAAAATCTTGCGCGCTTTGGGGTTTGTATTGGTATCACTAAAGGATAACAATTAGAATGTCAATTTCATGTTGTTTTTACAATAAAGGATCAACTGATATTCTTAAAATTAGATTTTCATTTATGTAAACTGACACGTAGGTTAATTTTAGCGCACCTGGTACGAAAGAAACAAAAAGTGAATCAGTTACGAGGTTTTGGCAACATTTTTATTGGTACTAAAACTTGATTTCTCGTTACTTAATTTTGCACCTTCTACGTATGAACAAATCTTTGACGCAAGTTTACAAGCTCCGGAGTGGTGTATGCTAACTTATAGTCTCCGCTGGCGTCATCGACGTTCGTGGCGAAGGGAGCGGAACGCGCGGAATGCAGCCTGAAGGTCTCGCCGCACTCCGACCGGTTCCTGACACGTCGCCAACCTCCGCGTCCCACCACGGAGGTTTAAGCCACGAGGCCGCAAGGAAAGGAGGTTTGTTTACTATACTTTCATGAGATTTTCATTGATATTTTACACTTCCAAGTTATACGGGAAGGCTGACGTCAAGCCTCCGGAATGCGGCCTGCTTCCCCCCACCGTCGCACGCAAACATGTGTACACCCTACGCACACAGGTGCGCATGTAAGCGCGCTTGCGCAACTGTGTGTGACCCGTCGCGTTACCCGCCCCGCGCGCCTCGCTCGCGATAACAGCCTTATCCGTTATCATGGATGAACCTTATTTTTTGCGCATTAAAACTGTTATTCGAGTAAAAGAGTCATCGCTGTACTTTGATAGCTCTAAAATCTGAACGACAATACTCAACGTGCTTAACTGTCTAGCGTGAATATGCTATAAATAAAACAGTTTCAGGAGTAATGTTGGCTGTACAAGCGCAACTGTACTAATTCCTAAAAACTACTCACAAAGTAACTGCACGCGTTATATACTTCGACGAACATTACCGACACAATACATTGAGACTTGGTTAATTCTAAATATTATCTGTCAACGTCGTTTTGACAGACAACAATGGTGATTGTTTATTTCAAAGGTTTTGTGGATAGGTATCTGGGATTTTTTAAATTCAATGATACAGAGGTTTCCTAGAGGTAGATCTGGTTGAATTTTTAACACATAGTTTTATTTAAAACCCCACACTCATTTCAAGAATTGAATGCTAAAGTAGGCACAACGGTATAAAATGTATGATCAATATCAAGCTGACCTTACTACGCCTGGAGTACAATGGGATGGAACAGTATTTTTGATCTTCCCTATCTTATGGTTGCATAATATAGAGCCTGAAAGTGGACGTTCACCACAAGGTAGGCAGTCACACTGCCAATCCGCTGATATAAAATAGCATGCAATTAATTGTAATATTTATAAAATTGTAATAAATACGGATTTAGCCAATTAAATTGGTACTTACAACTTGTAAAATCTCGCTTCAGCTATTTTCTCTTTCGACTGCAGCGCAGTGAGGTTACATATGACTAGGAACTTGAAAATGTAATGGAATGCACAACGCACTGGAATGTAAAGACATACATGACTAACGAGCGATACCTAAAATTGGCTGGTTCTATTAAAGCTGTTTGTCGTCACGACTTAATTGATAACTAGTTATTGTTATGTATTGTAATTGAAAGCCAGCTTCATTGTCGTAAGTTGATAGAATTTTGTTAGTTGACGAAAACCAGAAGAATAGTCTTTAATTATTATTGGCAACAGTTTTTACATACCTGTGGATCAGGCTATCAAGTGATACTTAGTCAACTTATTGGAATTTCAGAAGTGTTTTCTTAACGCAATGACTGGAGGGCACAAAACTAAAGCAAAACTGTTCAACATGTGGTGTAAGTAACGGGGAACGCTCGCGTCGACGTCGCGTCGTGTGCCTTGTGCTGCTAATGACGCACTCACGAAGCGGGGCACATCGCGGGATGTCACGTCGCGTCCGGAACTCCATGCACGGGAGAACTTCCTGGGTAGTTGAAGGTTCCTTGCGGCGCTATGTGCCAGCGTCCGGTCGGTAGCCGGCAGCGGCCAGAGCTGGCCGGAGCAACGACCTCTGTCCGCGCGCACACACTCAACCGACGATTTCCACTTTTCACTCACTTAAACTCCATAACTTTTGGCACTAGTGATCAAAACCGAGCGTGAGGGAATTTAGACGGGTTCGCGAGTATGAGATCCCGACAACGAGATCGTGCGGAGTGTTTGGGGAGATTAAGGTACGTCGGACCAGGTATGGCCGAGCCGGCGCGGCCGGCGGGGACTCACCTGGCACGGCGCGTCTTGCAGCTCGCGCGTCCTCGTGCCGCTTGCGTCGTGGGACTGAGCGCGCGAGGAGCGGGGCGCGGGGTCGCGGGCGCAGGCAGGCGGCGTCGGCGCGGGCACGGGCTAGGGGAGGGAGGCTGCCGCGCCGCCCGCCGCAGTCAGCGCGCGACGCTCCCCGACGAGCCACGCACCATGTCCGCCAACGGGGCGGCGCCGCAGCCGCGCCTGTGCCACGTGCGGAAGGTAGCGGACTTCGACGGCTACGGATTCAATCTGCACGCGGAGAAGGGCAAGCCGGGTCAGTACATCGGCAAGGTGGACGTGGGCAGCCCGGCGGAGACGGCTGGGCTGCGGCGTGGCGACCGCATCCTCGAGGTCAACGGCGGCAGCATCGCCGGTGAGACTCACCGCCAGGTGGTGGCACGGATTAAGCAGCGCCCGGATGACGCAGAGTTGCTGGTGGTGGCGCCGGCGCCAGGCGACGTGCTACCCGCGCTGGACGCGCCGGAGCCAGCCGCCGCTGAGCTCACTTCGCCTGCGCCGGCGCCAGGCGAGCAGCCTCGCCTGCAGCTGCCCCTCACGGCCGCCGAGATGCGCGCGCAGCTTGCTGCTCGTAAGAAGCAAGATCCCAAAAAGGTGCCTATGGACCTCAAGTCCAAGTTCGACATAGTGAAAAAACTGTGAGTGCGCGAGTGCCGCCGGCACCGGCCCGCCGGCCTGCCGCCGCGCCACCGCCGCGCCGACTACATTGCCATTGACTGCTTGTACATAATAAGGATCCCGTACGCTTTGTACCTTGTTGTTGACGTAACTTATGTATATAAATTTATTTTATGTATAATAAGATCGATTGAATTTTATTTTTTGATTTATCTAAATGTGTAGTGTAGACTTACTGTTACATGGAAGTATTGTAAGTGAAATTATTTTATTGTTGAATGATCAATAAATCGGGTTAATAGTAAGAAGGTTCGAGTGATTTTTGAATCGGCGCTAAGGCGGCGCGTGAGTCACGCACACGTCACCGCTGTCATATGCGCCCGCGCCGCCTACATCCTCGCCCAAAACAAAGTAGAACATCTATCTGGCAATTACGTTTTCGTTCTCGTCGCTTCAACAAATCGCCATCCTCCTCAAAATAGCCTATAACCGAGTCATTTTCCGAAATAAATCGATCAAAGTGATAAAATATATCTAAATTACTGATTTCCATAGATAACAAACCGTGTAACGCACATCACGGCACATCGCACATCACGGCATCGAGAAACAAAAACGTAGATATGAAAAAAATACCTTTGCGTGCGTCGCGTCACTCGGTGGATCAGTTTTTTTTTTCAATGGTCTCAGGTAGAGTCGCGCGCGCAACCTGTTTTTATGTAGCCGCTGTCCGCGCAGCCTCGCAGGGAAACGGTGATCATAATATTCTCTATTTTACGTTAGTGCTTGAATCACGGCAAGCAGGGTCAGGCTATTGAAATGGTTTGCAGCATAAAACGTTCAGGAGACGCGACCGTCGTCGTCATGAGGCGGGTGTGAAGGCCGCGGTGACACACTTTGGCAGCACTGCGGTTGCTCAATCATCATGTACTAATGATTCTAACTGTTTAGCAATATTTATTATGTTTTTGCAAAGCACCTTGACCAAGGCTCTTGGGCATACATTGAAATCGAAACGTGGAAATAACATAGATAGAAAAAGGTTATCCCATACGAAAGGCAGATTTTTTCAACCCTCCATTTCAGAGGAAAGACAACCTAGAAAAAAACTGATGAATAATCTTTTTTTTTAACTCATACCCAAACTTTTCTTGAATGCATTCCATAGGCAGTTGCATCAAATTTTGAAAAAAGGTGATACATCATATGACGGGCTTATTGCCGGACTGCGAATAACTTTCAGGCAATCTAGGACAAAAAGCAGAACGTAATTAGTATTAAGGTTTGGTCTAAAATGAGAACTAATTACATTTAATAACTTGTACCTATATGTAGAAAACTTTAGGTACGTCCTCTTGCTTGTAGTAGCGAGCAGATCGAATAGAGGTATTCGAAATTGGTACTAGGAATGAATCTCATGTGCTTTTACACAGTACGTGCACAAGAATGTAATTTCTTAAGTTTTTTACCTGTACAACATTGCATACTAATTAGCAGAACAAATTAAATCAATATGTTTTGAAAGCGTATTATCTAATCACTTGATAAACATACTTCTGTAAATGACGAAATTCAAGGCAAAACTTACTGTCTGAATCGTTATCATAGAAATATCCGAAACGTTCCAATGAAGAAGATCTTAAATAGAGCAAACTCTTAACGCAGAATCTTGTGTGGTATGGATCACGTAGACTTTTTCATATTGTGTTATCGCAGACTCCCAAATACCTACCTGAACTTTTGAGCTGACGACAGCCTAGCCTGAATCGACTAAACTGTCAAAATTGCAAAAGTTGAATAGTTAAATGAAATGGTAAGTAGAAGTTAAAATTGAAGAAACAGCCGGTGAAAGAAGAATTGATGACAAAGGTCGGTACTTATACTGCGCGTCCAACTGAACACAACGTTTATGATTTTAAAACGAAATAATTTTCGTATTAAAAACACTTAATATTAATGATGATCACACACAAAAGTTCCACTTACCACGAGGCCTTATATTACACTAGTTATTACCAATGACTGTTTTGAAACTGGAATGAAGTTAGTCCAGTTATAATATATAAAATAAATTATAATGAAAATTCAATAAATTCGTCTACTTAATTAAGGCTGTATGCGTCAGAGTCTGCAGAAGTCAAATTTAAGCTGAGACCTGACTTCAGCTATACTGTAGTAACTTACATAATTTATTTTATTTAGTTAGAATTATTGTAAGTGTGCTTTTCTAAATGCCAAATAGTTTTCAGGTTCGCACATTGGTAACTAGCAGACGCATCGTTTAAAAGGTAACAGGTACGATGCACGTCGGATTCTACTGTTATATATATATATTATATCGGCTTGTTTCTGGAATGTCCACAGCTCTTATTAAAACTGTGTTCATCAAATACTTACAGGATGCATTTTGGATAATGTCCAGATGTTATTTTTAAACTGATTGATTTCTCACCATTCCAAACTTAGTACTACAAGGAGCTTGAAAGCGTCTACGAACTTTCCCTCTGCAAGATAGAAAACTACGATAATTTTTTAGCTATCCAATTTCTACAAAAAAAGAACTATCATCTCTTAAAACAGGTTCGTACCTGGTGCCTCTGGTATCCGAGGCGGTGCAGAGACAGCACAAAGCAGACTTCCAACTAGAAATAAACATGATAGATGGTTTAAAGCGAAGGAAAGTGTTGCTTTTTTATCTAGTTTATAAATATTGGAAATTAGTTTTCAAATATATAATTTTGTATTAAATGACATGTGTTTAAATGACATCATCCATCGGGCTCTTGTTACCTCCAACACTTCCTCGGTTCTTGAACTGTCAGGACTGTTGCGTGACGATGGCAAGCGGCCCGATAGTATGACTCTGGTCCCGTGAGGATGGGTGGGCCGCTGGTGTGGGTGCATCCCACACCAGCAGCCTACCTGCGTAGACACTCTCGCGGTTTCCCATCTTCCTACAACTAGTGCACAATCTGGTTCTGCTGCTAATAACGCTGAAAGCCTCAAACGTAGAAAATATCAGTAAATAACAAATTTGGGTAGTGGGTATATTTTTGAGGATTTTGGCGTTGAAACCATTAGGTCCTGGGGACCAGGGGCTCATCGCCTTTTTTCGGACCTAGCGAGGCGATTGGTGAGTGAAACTCGTGACCTGGCACCTGGCACCTACCTCGCACAACGAATTTCTATTGCGATCCAGCGTGGTAATTCGGCCAGCCTTTTGGCTACGTTAATTTTATTTTATTTTATAATTGTTAATTTAAGTTAAATTTTGAATTTGTCAATAAAAAGATTTTATTATTAATTTTGTATTTAATAAATTAACTTTGAAGAATGGCCTGAAATTGATTTATTAACAGAAGCACTATTTTAGGAACTAAATAATTTTTATATCTTGAACTTGTATTTACTTGCTTCTCTACGCATAGATAATGGCCAGTTTTAAGCCGAGGTAGCATAGTCACAAATTTTTAGATATTGCGAACGCTCACGTGCCGTAGGTCGACATGCAAGAGTAGTTTATGCCACTAAATAGTTGGTTATTAATCCTGATTACCTGTGTTCTTGACCTGATGTTTGTTTACCTACAAAAAATTACGACTTCTTACCTTAACAAACAATTACTGTTGCGTTTACGTCATCGAAACGATCGCAGCTTCACCTACGGTAAGTACCTAAGGAATCTATTACAATGTACATACAACCTGACTTCAAGCTCTCCTCTTTGCGGTTATCTTAATCTTATCCGTTGATACTAAGGTTGCATTTCGCACTGAAACCTCAAGGATTTTCTTGCATCGTCACAAGGTGATCACCTAGACTAGATGACCTTGTTGAATTATTACTCATTGAATGTTAAGAAAAAAGCGTTAATCATCAAATAGAATACAATAGGTTGTTTCAAACACAGAGGCTGTAAAATATTTGATTATTATTGATTAGGTATTATTGATTATCAAGTTAGGTTATGTTAGTCCAAATCATTGCCATCGTCCAAATCGGGTTTAGGCAATCTACTGCTGCACTATATTATATGATGAGGGAGCGTTTTTAAGTTCGTGGAATGAGGGGATTGGAAGGGGATGATCATGCTCTTTTATGTAGTAACGTGTTTAGTGACTCATAATTAGTATTAATACTAAGTTTCAACATAATTAGACCATTAGCCTTTAAACTGTCGTCGATCAAGCCACATAATCGGGAGTGCCTTCCAAGTTCCTTACCAAGCAAGGAAAATCTGTTCAGACCATACAGAATGAGATGTCTTCGGTTTACGGGGACTCTTGCCCAGGAAAAACCATGGTTTACAAGTGGCACAGCTTATTCAACCAAGGCAGAGAATCATTGCAAGACGACCCACGGCCGGGTAGGGCCATCGAGGTGACTACCCCAGAATTATCCAAAAAGTCGAAAAATTTGTACTTGACGATGCTCGACTAAAAAAGAAACAACTCGCAGAAATGGTTGGAGTATCCGATACAACCATTTTAAAATTTTATATGATCATCTTGGCATGACTAAGGTCAGCGCAAGATGGGTGCCGAGGATGCTCACGCTGCCACAAATACAACAGCGCGTAGGGTGTTCTCGTGCGTTTTTGGGCCTCTGCAGTGAAGACAAGGAAGGCCTTTTGAAATGGACTGTTACTAGAGATGAAACTTGCGTTCATCACTATGAACCTGAGTCTAAACAAGATTACATGCAGTGGCATAAGAAGGGCACACCACCGCCTAAAAAGCTTGAGGTGGGATTCAGAAGGGATTCTTTTAATAGATTACAAAGACAAACACCTTTCTATAACCGGAGAATACTACGCTTCAGTATTTAAAAAATGAAAAGAAACACGAAAATAAGAAAGAGAAAAGTATGTTTGTTTATATTTAATGGACAACCCTGAATCTAGTCATCAAAGTAAACATACAAAGTTACACATAATACTATATCAAAATATTCCAACTGCTAGGGATCTTAGCCATGTTGCAATTCTATGATAGGAGAAATCGTAAACTGTATGGAAAATAGCTGTGGTGCTGCACAGCCCCAGGAGCTAAAACTAAACGAAACATTTGCGGATGAGGCCGCGCAAAACTGCAAGATACAGTTAAATAGGTATGTACATTAGTACCTTTTACAAGATTCCACGCCAAGATTCCTATAAGCTTAGCTTGCATTTCAACTAAGTTATGTATTACAAGGTCAGTTCGTTAGCTAGTTACACCTGCTGTATATGTTAAGTTTTCACAATTTTATTATTTGTTTCTTTTTATGTTGGAGTGCCTACACAAATGTGGTAGGTAACATAAAAATAAGGCGATAACACGCATCCCGTTAATCAAATGGGTATTAAGATATTATTTCTAAAATTATAAAATATCACAAAACAAAACATCGATATCAAAAATATAGAAAAAAACCAGACAATACAATATTACGTCGCAGTAGACTACCTGTATAAATACATAGAGATTATAACATTCTTTGGAGATGTTGTCACGTTTAGATCTATAAGTTAGTAGGTTCCCAGGTCACATATCTTGATGTCTCTTATTTGATCACTGAATTAATCTACAGTGTCTACAAAATCGCTAGGGTTCACATGCTCAATATGTACGTGATGTAGGAACTTTTTCATTAGGAACTAAAATAGCTGTATTTATTTATGTACACCATAAGTACAAAATAATATGTACCTACTGAGGGCAGGCCCTTTTTTTGAAATGACCCAGAATTTAGTAAGCTTATACTACGTTAGATGTGGCGGCTAATCGCCTGTTTCTTAGCTTACTCGTATGTAACGCAAACACTTCCAAGATAATCGATCACCGAGACCAGCCAGCTTGAATCGCCGCTTTTTCGTGATCTCTCAGCCTCCGCAAAGGAAGTCTTAACGAATTGGTCTTGATTTTGGATTGGCCCTATGGTGGCGAGCGTTGCTGTGGAGAAAGTCCATTTTCCTAATGTGACGCTAGTTAATGCCTCGGTCTGATCTCGCTAAGCTTGCGTTATATATTAATAAATAATGTGTACATGTCCACCAGACGAACCCGCTAAAATCACGGAATCGGTATGTTGCTTTGGTAGAGTGAGTGCCATTGTGGTGCAATGCGTTTCAATCCTAGGTGACTTTAATGCGCATCCAACTGCTAGTTTTAGTAAAGAACTCCTAGACGTTTGCGAAGAGCAGTGTTGGTCACGTGATAGATAAGTTGGGTATTAACTCCGGCTCATTCACATTCATAAGTGGAGCACATGGAAAGCGAAGATGGCTAGGTCACTGTGTCACTACGAAAGCTGCAGTCTGTTAGCATTGAGTTCGACATTGAGCATCGTGGTCTGATCACTTTCCTCTGCGTGTACGTAATATTAAACCATTAAATGAAAGTAGTGGCGTACGCTGGGAAATAAGGAGACAGGAGGAAATTAAGAAATATTTTAATAATTGCAGTAATCAGTTACCTTATTTAATAGATCAATTTTAATGTACTAGCTGTGATACTTTCAATAATTGTAGGGAATGTGTTAATGTACAGTATAATTTTATTGACGATTTGTATTTTAATATTATAAATGTATTACAGAAAGGCGCGCTGGGTATGGCTTACAAAGCGCCAAAACCGATCTATTATCATTTTGCATCAAAATTTAAAAATAATACCGCAACCTTTACCCGTCTCGTTGCGACACAATACAACATGAATACGGAAGATGAACTTGTGCAGTTTTCTGTTCAAATCATAAGAAATGCTGTCTGGATATTGCAACGGGAAAATACCCTGGCTAGTTTAGAACACATTTTGTACTGGGATATGTATTACGAAAATTGTGCATTTCGTTCAACCTGTTTGAAATTTGCCTACTTACCGCCTGCGCTTATGAAAACAAGAGTCCTACCGAAAGTCAAAAATAAAAGAGGATATCTTGGTTCATCGAAAAATTTTCGTCTAAATCTATCTATAAATACATCGTTGGTACAAGAGTAGGCAAGGTTCTTACGGTAGCGTCGGGTGACGGGTCGCTCACTTCCCTCTAATGTAGTTGAGGAGGGCAATGGCTGGATCCGGCGTTAACTCGTGCACGGGTGCCGTTTGAGGGTGTTCGTAGTTTGGATAATTGGGGGAAGGGAGACTTGCCAAGCTAACAGATGCGGATAAAAATAATTATGTATAGACATAAAGAGACACTGTAAATTTTTTGAAAAAAATGTATCCGTGAAGTATCTTGCCAGTTTTTCTTCATGAAGGTTTTTCCGAACTGGTGGTAGAGTCATGTTTTATTTGATGTCAATAGGAAAAAGTATTGTCAATATTGGGAAATAAATATTTTAATTTGAAAGGTATTTAAAAGGCTTCTGCAGCCAGTGCTTTTAAAAAACCTAAGAATTGATTTGGTTTGGTTTCCGGGCCGGCGGCGTGTCGGCGGATTCTGCCATACTGACCCTAAAATGCTTTGAACTTTTATAGAAAACATTACACCACTGTATACGCATGTTTTCTTGAATTAAGTAGGGCATTTAATCTGGAAAACTATGATGTTCTCTGGAAAAAACTGCTCAGCTTAGGAGTCAATAAAGGTGTGGTAGGTAAATCTTACGCGAGGCTGGTATGGAGAACAAACTAATTACGTGAAATGGGGCGATGCGACATTTAATTGTTATAAATTAGATTGCACCTAAGACGACTTACATCGCTGGACCTTTTTACTTATATATAATGTAAAATAAGTAATAATAATAATAATAATAATAATAATAATAATATTTCTAACAATCACTCCACATTCATTATCTAGCCCAAATTAAGTATCATTAAGAACTTGTGTTGTGGATACTAGATAACGGATAAATAAACTTAAGAAATATATAAGCACACATAGATTTTTTTTTTTTCATGTATAAATATTAGAAATAAACTTAAATAAACATATATACACATCCATGACTAGAAAGCAAATATAATAAAACATCTGCCCCTACCAGGATTCGAACCCGGGACCTCTGGCATGGAAGGCAAGGGTACTTACCTCCACACCAAACAGGCCGTAATAAATAAAATATTAATGACTTGATCGGAGAGCTGAGGTGCACTGGGGTTGGCTGACACGTGGGTACGGTGTGTTCTCACGGTGTGTTTCGGTGTGCGTTAACCGCCTCAGAAAAGTCTCAGTCGTCGTTAAAGGTCTCAGAAAGCTTTTATCAGTCTGTGAGCATTACGCTAGTGTTCACGGACTGACATACAAAGTTTTAAAAACCGAAACGATGGTCCTCACAGCTGGAAAGGGTCCAACGAATGCGCGAAAGTCTGCTTTTTTTAGTTTAATGCCCATAATTTCTAAAGAACATGGGATGGATTTTTTTCTGATTTTTCTGATGAAGGTTACCATCTATCCTATAGTCCCGTTTCGGCTTGCGGTTGAATTTTGGGACACCCTGTATATGTTTAATCAATATATTATAAATATAATAGAAATCAATGCCAAATTCAGTTCCTCGACAGACATATCTGTGTATGTCGTTGGCGACTTGTACTGTTTATTTATTTATTTATTACTTGGCACAGCTACAGTATACAATTTAATACATTAGATTTTCAACTTATAAACTAAATAAAGCATAATTAAAACTGCACACAGATAATTGCTACGCACAGCATTCTCAGTTACTCGTATTATTATAACAATAATATATAAATCTTTTATCTTTAAATTTTTATCTTTTATGTAGGTTAACACAAACTTATAATTACAATTACATATAAATCACAACAATAGATTATTTTTTTAATACAACTTTCAGGTAAGCATGTAAATGTTGATAAAATATATCTAAATCATTGCATTTTTCATTGTAAGCTCTAACAAGAATAAGAAACAACATCGGATCATTATAAGTGAAATTGTTACTACAAAATGGTAAATCAAACAATTTTGGCAACCTTTTACTACCCCCAACTCTCAGCGAAACATGGCTCAGTAGATCCATAACATCCCATTTGTTGAAGATTTTATAAGATTTTATTTTTTTTATTTTTATATTTTCATGTAATAAAAATGCACATTAACACTACATAGTTTAACTAATAACTAGCGTCATGCGCGTGTTTAGTAATCAGTGGATCGTTGCAAAAACAGTACGACTATGCATGATGTTGCACACCGCATGTAGGCAGGACCACTCAACTAAGTAAGTTAAATATTTTATTACTTCATTCGCCAGTTGTATCAACAGTTATTTACTGAATTTTTTATCAGTTGAGAGATGGGAAGAAAGTTTCTTTGAATTGTCGATGACGGAAATCGAATACAGGTCGCAACTACTGCTCCCATTCGGTCCGTCAACACTTTTAACCTTATGTTTTATGATCATTGAGATGAATACAAAATACAATAAAAATACGTTATTTCGGTAACCTAGCCTAATAGTGCTCCTTTTTAAGCTAATTTGCTTGTGAAAGGGGGCATCGCTTTTCTATAGTATGGTTACATAAGACTAATCCACCATAGATTGTCAGTACAAAGTAATTACAAATTATTTTCTTTATTTTTTTATTATAAAATATATATTATAACATTTTTTTAATGTTGTTCTTTAATGAAATTAAATTTATTATAAGCGTTTTGCTGGTCAGAGGATTTCGTTTGGGTAAACTAAAATAAATCGAAATCGTTTCATTATTTTAGGAGTAACAAAGACAGAAACCTAAATGCACTCATTCAACATCCAAAACCCCTTTTTATAAAGTGAAGGGAGTTCAGACTTATGTTATATCGAATACATTACTTTAGTTTATAGCTTCTAGATAACCGCAGACAGCAGTAGCAGTGAATTTGTGAGGTGTCGGTACCTGCGCGTGCGACCTTCATGTGACCATTGAAGCGCACTTTCCCACGCAGCTACTGATTCACAACTGCGCGGACGCCCGCTTCCGCCCGCAGACCATAAACCGGCACAAACTTGTGCTGGAGAAATCGACGTCGATTGCTACATTGCAGTGAATTAGCTGTTATAAAGTGACCTTAGTTGGCGTTTACAATACGTAATTATTGCTGGTTTTCTGTGGGATGTATGTAACTGTATGTACATCACGCTCAGGCCAACCGCACTACGTATGTACTAGATAAGTTGTAGCCTGTACTATATAACATTAAATAAAACTTTCAGAGTAGGGTATGGCGGAGTAGGAAGCCATCTTTAAAAGCAAGCCAGTTGTAGTGAACGAGGTATCCAAGAGGTATCTATTTTAACCAATAAAATCTTTATACGTTTTAGTTTCATAAGCGCTTTCGTAGGATTGATTTCAGAAAATTCTTACATCTGTAGTGCCCATCGAAGTGTAAAAGATAGTTAGAAGTGTTTTAGCACAATGCAATTTGTTTCAAAGAAACTCACAATCAAATTCAAATTCTTTGGGGCTATGTACTCCGAGATAGTGTTGCCGAGCGATAGTCGACTATCGATGATTAATCGATAGCCAAACAGAAGTAAGACTATCGATCAGCCTTTCGATAGTATCGATACTATCGATAGCACAGAAAAAGGCAATACTATTGAAGGAGTGCAATACTATCGATACTACCAATAGTATTGCGGTTCGTTAGTAACAAACTATCGATACTGTGGATTTTATTTACAACGATACTACCGATAGTATCGATACTATCGATATTGTCGACTGCTTTGGACTATCGATTGTTTAACAATTTGCAATAGTATTGTTTATAATTTTCAGGTATAACAGTCAATCACAATCAACTATGAGGATATAGGAATAAATAATATCAAACAGTTTTCCTTTCGTAATAATAATAACCTTGCATTATATTTATGATACATACATTGCCTTCTAATTACTATTTTATTAAAATAAAATTATCGGCCTATAATGGTCCTCAACTACATTACTGTTAAAACATACCTAATACTATTGCAAAAAAACACTCCTCCTAGCTTAAAATACTTATATTTTATTCAATAATAATAATAAATCCCCAGACAAACACACCGACTGTATGGCCCCAAACTAAGCAGAGCTTGTGTTATGGATGACCATACAACGAACTGGGTGGGAACCTCATCAACAGGATTTTACTAGTATTTGTAACAAAATATCTAAAGCGTCACTAAAGTACGTCTTCTTATGGTAGCTTATATATCGGCCTTCCGATATATCGATATCGACTTATTTCGATATATATTGATATTGACATGTCGATATTTTTAATAACCTTGCATCCCTACCGATGCCTATTGAGAGGGGGTTTCCTCACAATTGGAGTGCAGCAAACCGGCAAACCCACAGAGGTGGTTGATAAATAACGTCACGGTGAAAATATCACTGTGATCTGCGGTCTATGGATATCACTGTGACTTTTGTGACTACGTTCCTAAGAAACGTAGTCACAAAGTTCTTTAGTGCGAATCTCGACTCAGTCACTCTTTACTAGCAAAACGTGACAGAAAAAGTAATCGCGATACGAACGAACGGAACGCGATACTCTCGCTCGACTAATTTCGGCCGTCCGCGTCGTTACGGCTTGAGTGCGAGTGAGATAGAGGAAGCATCGGTCATTTTCACCGGTCAGATAAACATAATTATTATTGTAAGAAAGTAACGGATGATAAGCCTGCTTGCGTTACCTCGGGGCACTTCCAAGGCCCTTCAGGCTAAGGAAAAACCGGCAGACCCGATCCCATTGAACTTGGGCCTTTCCCAGGGTGACGGTACAGTGCTTGTCCGAATTAGCCCCCCCCCCCCGAAATTGTCCCCAGCCCCCCTACCGCGGGTAGGGTGGTTTAGGTGCTAGGTTTGCTAGGGAACCTAGGCATTATTATATATTTATATATTATATAGTTTAGTCCCAAGCCCTCCAATGGACCAGCAAAGCTTAGTAAAGTTTGCTAAATCATTCGCTCAGGCACTCGTTGCGTCGGGCGTCCCCATTTCTGATGACGTACTAACGCAGGCCTTACAGGCAACTATCGCATCCCCGGCCCCTCAGGCCACTAACGCCCAGACCCCGCGTTTACACTTGTCTCGTCCAAGCGCTCTAGGAAGCGCACAAAGCAAGCCGCGGTGTCTTCAACACCCGAGCCCACCCCGGTGTCTTCTACACCTCTTCCACCGCGCCGTTAATGTCACTGCAAGTGACCGCGACCCCGTCGGCTCCATCCAAGCCAGCAACGCGCTGCGCTCCCGTCCCACCCAAGCCTCAGCTCACTCCGCCCGTCTTTCTCTTATTATTCCCCATCAGTTCGGCTTTTGCGCTAAGCACTCCTGCCCTTAGCAAGTCCATCGAATCGTGGAGTACATACTCGAAGGTTTCTATCCGCGGCGTTTTAAAACGGTCGCAGTTTTGACGTAGCCAAGGCTTTCGATAAGTAAGGGTGGTGTAAGGGGGAGTCGCCTACCACCAAGACTCTCCAAATGCCAACCTCACCTGCCCGTGGTGCACCCTGCCGGACAGCGGACGAGGCTCTGGCGACCGATGAATGGCGGGATAACCATTTTGCAGGTGGTAGGTTTCGACCGCAGCTTGCAACCACCTTCGAGACAAAGCCATGCCGCCAAGTGACCTAGTCACTTTCCGGCATGATGTCTTGAATAGCCATTGGAGGAGAATAGGTCCGAGTAATTGCGCAGCGTATGAGAGCCCTTTGAACTCGATGGGTTATGATGCACCGGGTGGCTCATTCTGGAGGGCAGCGGGATCCAAAGAAACGATGCACCGCTGACCGACCGCAGGTTGTAGGGGGCCCAACTAGCGTTCTAGCCATTCGCGAAAGGCTGCCCCACCGCCTGTGTAAAATCCCGGGATTGCTCCATCGTGCCGGTTGGCGACCGGATGGTGAGGGCCCGATGACGATCCCTGGGGGGTTTTGGGCGTCCCCGCGGTCTCCATGTGAGTCCCCCACCAGTGGGTCTGACCACTCGAGTTGCTTGGTTCCAAACGTTGCGCTTCACTCAACTTCTATTCCTCTCCCCTATTCACCCTATTCACGTAATGGAAAAATCAAAAAAGAAAAATAAGTGCCGACAGCGGATGCACTCTCTCTCCCTAAAATTACACTTCTCTAACATCCGAGGAGTGCACTCAAATCTCCACGATGTCCACCACCACCTTGAGACAGAGAGGCCGCACTTATTCTTTCTGACAGAGACGCAGATCTGCGATCGTTCGGATCTGGCATACCTGCATTACCCATGCTATATCCTGGAGACCAAATTTCACCCCAATGCGGGCGTGTGCGTGTATGTCAGAGACGAGATCTGTTGTCGGCGTCTCCGATACTCGGAAGTTCCGGATTTTTCTGTTTTATGGGTCTATGTAGATACTGGCCTGGACCGAATTGTATACGCCAGTACTTACCGATCACACACGGGAGCTCAGGAGACAACTCGAAATAAAAATAAAAAATAAATCTCAGTGATACTGCAGATAAGGTCCAACGACGCTATCCCTCTGCGCAGTTGGTGTTCCTTGGGGACTTTAATGCCCACCATGGAGAGTGGCTGTTCAAGGAACCTATCGGTTCGCAGTAACTCATGGTCTCTCCCAGCTCGTCCACGAACCTACGCGCATTCCTGACGTTGTTGACCATACTGCGTATTGCTTGGACCTTCTGCTGACAACCGATCCAGTCAGATACTCGGTGTCCATATCTCCGCCATTAGGGACATCCGACCATGCTGTGCTGATGCTGTCTCCAGTGTGATATGTCAAGGTATGGAGTACTTTATACCGTTCTCTGATGTATCCCTGGAGTCCAAAGCCCGCCCATGGTTTAATGCTGATTGCCTCCTAGCTGAAAAGCGAAAGCATGTAGCATACCAAGCCTGCGCTAGCGCTCGCAGAAGCAAAGCTGGATCTCCCAGCTAAGAAGCAGGCGTACAATGCTGCTGCCAAGTCCTGCAAAAAGGTGATCAGAAGCGCTCGTTTCGACCACATTGGCCGTATCGGGGACAAGTTAACATCCTATCCCATGGGGAGTAAAGCTTTCTGGTCCCTTGCCAAGTCGGTTGAGATGAACTTCTGTCGCCCATCACTGCCACCACTGCAAAGGCCTGACGGGTCTTTGGCCCACAGCCAAAAGAGAAGGCAGACTTGTTCGCAAATCTCTTCGTGGAATGTTCACGTCTAGATTTCAAAGGTAAAAGCCCACCCACGTTACCCCCATTCGGCCCCAAGATGGAGGCCGTCCAAATTCACCAGAAACAGGTACTCAAATGCTTACAAAATCTAGACGTGAATAAGGCCAGTGGTCCGGATGGCATTCCCGCAGTGGTTTTAAAGCACTGTGCAGCCGAGTTGTCTCCTGTTTTGACACGCCTATATCGACTCTCTCTAAGGACTGGAAAAGTTCCAAAATCATGGAAGTTTGCAAACATACAGCCCGTACCAAAAAAGGGCAGTCGAGCCCACCCAGTCAACTATAGACCTATTGCAATCACTTCCATAATTTGCACAATTATGGAACGTGTATTGAACCATCGTCTCCTAACGTACCTAGAGACCAATGAGCTCCTCAGTGACAGTCAATATGGTTTCCACGGAGGACGCTCAACAGGAGACCTTCTAGTGTACGTTACGCATCTGTGGAGCATGGCTTTGGAAGAGCTAGGAGAGGCAATAGCCGTATCCTTGGATATCTCCAAGGCCTTTATCCCTTTCTCCCTTATCCAAGGGTATGGCATGAAGCCCTTTTGAGCAAGCTTCCTGCGTATGGCATACCATCTGGACTCTGTGACTGGATTTCTGATTTCCTGAGAGAACGGTCAATTCGAGTTGTTGTCGATGGCTTCTCATCGGACCTAATGGCGATCAACGCCGGCGTACCTCAGGGATCTGTTCTCTCTGCAACAATATTCCTGCTGCACATTAATGACCTTCTTTTATCGGAAGGCATTATTGGTTACGCCGATGACAGCACTGTTGTAGAGAGATATGTGTCCAATGCGCGAGCGAGTCCAAACCAGATCCAATTTCAGAGAGAGTCGATGATCGAACGGGTTGATTTGACACTATGTAGGGTTTCCGATTAGGGTGAAGCCAATCTTGTCAAGTTCAACCCTTCCAAAAGCCAGGCGTGTCTCTTCTCCGGTAAAAAGAGCACATTCAACTTGACGCCCACTTTCCAAAGTGTATCTGTACCGATCACAAACCAACTAGGGCTTCTAGGTATGACCATCACGTCGAAACTTAATTTCGGTCAACAGATTGAAACCATGGCACAGTCAGCTTCCAAAAAATTGAGAGTCATTGCAAAGCTCCGGCGGTACTTCAACTCCGAACAGCTGCTCAACCTGTAAACAGCCCAGGTTCGATCTTGTATGGAGTACTGCAGCCATCTTTGGCATGATTCCGCAAAATACCATCTTGAAGCGTTGGATTCTGTCGACCGAAGGGCTCGTAGACTCATAAGTGACGACAAACTTACTTCTTCTAGACTGCAAAGTCTCGAGCATCGTCGAAAAGTTGCTAGTCTATCTATTTTTTACAGATTGCACTTTGGAGAGTGTGCGAATGCTCTTTTTCAGTTGATCGAACCTTCCCTCTTTCTCCACCGGTCAACCAGACGCAGACAGAAGTTTCACACGTTTGTGGTTAGCGTGCCGATGAGCAGAACTAAACGGTTCGATAGCTCATATTTGGTTCGTGTTGCCAAAGAGTGGAACGATTTGCCTGCGTCTGTTTTTCCAGACAAATATAACCCTGGAGCTTTCAAGTGTAGAGTGAGTAGGTACCTCTTGGACAGGCGTGTATGATCCTCGTCTTCATCGTCACTTTCTGTCAGGTGAGATAGAAGACAAACGCCTGCTAATTACTAATAAAAAAAAAGAAGGTCTGGCACAGCGGTCTCGTCTATAAACTCTACAAAATAGGCTTACCGGATCGCCTAGTTCGGATAATCGCGTCGTTTCTCAAAGACCACACGTTTCGTTTCAAACATGAAGGCACGCTTTCCGCGCCTCGTCCCATAAAGGCTGGAGTCCCTCAAGGCTCAGTCCTCGCCCCTCTGTTCTGCATCGTGTACACTAACGATATTCCCGTCCCACCGAAAGGCGTCGAACTCGCCCTCTTTGCCGACGACACCGCCCTTTACACCAAAGACCATAGTGTCCCGGGTCTCGCCACCAGACTCCAAAAGGCCGTAATCGCCCTCGGTGCATGGTTTCAAAAATGGCGCATCGATGTAAACCCAGACAAGAGTTCTGCGGTTTACTTAAACTGCAAACACCGTCGTATCGCCGATTACAATCTCCACATCCGAATGTTAGGCATTCCCATCCCCTGGAAGCGCAGTACCAAATACTTAGGCGTCACCTTAGACCGGACGCTTCCTTTCAAAACACACGTCGATAGAGTAACGAAACTCGCCCGTTTTTACTTAGGCCGCCTTTATAGTATGTTAGGTAGAAAAAGTAAAATGTCTTTCAGAAATAAACGTACGCTTTATAAGACCTGCGTTAGACCCGTCATAACATATGCCTCGCAATCTTTGCCCACGCCAAACCCTCCGTCCTGCACAAACTGCAGGTAGTTCAAAATATCTTCTGCCGATGGGCCACAAACGCAACCTGGTACGTGCGCAACGCGAACCTGCACAGAGATCTTGAACTACCTACAGTGCAACAGCACCTCAAAACACTCTCGGAAGCGTTTTTTAAACGCTCCGAAACCCACCCCAATCCTCTAGTTCAGTCTCGTATACTACCCCTCTCTTAGATTCGAAGTTCAAAATCGCTAGACCGAGAAATGCACACATGAACGTAGCGACGCAGTTGACGCTAGATCTCGAAGATCTTCTGGCCGCAAATTCTAATTCTAATTTAAATTCGAATTAATTCAACTTTTAATTTTCATTTTGAGCACCTTCAGTGCTATGAATTCACCTTCAGTGCTTTGAGCACCTTCAGTGCTATGTAATTCCCAACGGGTGACCCCTTCTGGGCCCCACTAGCGCGGCCTCTTTCTCCAATTGATCGTCGCGCAGATGAAGGCTGTGTGGCCAAAAAATTGCACGAGTCATTCAGGGGTCAGTCATTTTGTGGGTAGAGGCTCTGGTAGGCTCGGAGTGACGAGTCCCACATAACTCCGATCTCGCGCGCGTGGTATGCGTAAGAACATTTTTTACTTCCTCCTGCCCTCTCCGTGGAGGGGAACAAAAAAAAAGTAACGTATTAAAAAATAAACATAAGTACCTAAAATAAAATAAAATAAAATATATGGATGTAAAACATATTTAGACTTCAAAGGTTTTAATATGAAATTAAAACTAAATATATAAACAATGAACCTGAAAACTTATTTTTTAATAGTATAATGTATTTTTTAATTATTAAAATGGTATTGCGACAAATTTTTTTTCTGGCACACTAAAATAACGTATTATAAATATCTACTTACTATTTGAATAAAAATAGCATAGAAAATAATTATTTGTCTTATAATTTATGTAATAATATCCGACTGACCGCGATGCATCTATTTACGCGGTTCGTAACGAAAGTATATTCTACATACAGTGATTCATTAGACGCTAACATTCCTACAGTTTCAGTTTCAGGAACTAATATTGATAAGTTAGTTAATTGAAAAATGGCAATCAGCCGCGATTGGTGTGGCGGGCTATTTCTGCCAGTGTCGCGTATTAGTGGAACACAGTACAAACAATAAAATAAAAGTTTCCAAAAAATAAATTCCGTTTTGCATTGGGATATATTATAGGCTATAACAAAATATAACACACTAACAATAACTTAAACTAATAAGAATTATTCATTATCTATATGGTTTAATACATGCTCAAACTAAACTAAACTTACTTACCAAAAGAAAAAAAAAAATTAAATAATAATAATAATATATATTACACAAAATACTTGCTAACAAAGTACAATCAAAGGCTAATATTAAATCGATGAATAAATTTACATAATATAATTAAAATCTTCGGGCTGTATGTAGAGAGGAGAGTCTTGATATTAGTTGGGCGCTGAATCTTAGGGGGAAGGAAATCAAATAGTGATACCGGAACGAGCGGGCAATATAAAAATATATGGTCCACTGTTCCTAAATCCTGACCATAGTCACAGAAGGGGGAAGAGCGAATTCCAATCCTGTTAAGGAAAATTGGGGAACAGCAGTGGCCTAAGCGAAGTCTAGAGATAACTGATGTTGTCCTTTTGTCTGCCTTTCTAAAAACCAAGGTCTATCGGGAATAAAAGGTCGGATGTCACCGTAGAGCTTATCTTTTACTTTCCGCGACGCCTCCCATTCGGAACTCCACACGGCCTGTAGGTGGGATTTAGCTAGGAGACTCAAATCCTGAGCGAAGCACATGTAGTAATCTGAGGAACCGATTTCAGCTGTAACGTTACCTGTGATACCAGAGTGACTAGGAATCCAGGCTAACACAATATTTATAGCTTGGGAACTGCAACAGAATAGGACATGTCTAATTTTGTTTATTATAGGGAGTTTTGAGCCTAATTTAAACGGGTTGCCTTCCAAAGCTGGAAGACAGCTTAGACAGTCTGTAAATACAATGCAATTATTTAAGTTGTTTTCAGCTATATACTTAACTGCTTCTAAAAGCACGATAGCCTCACCTGTGAAGACCGTAGATTGAGGAGGAGACTTGAAGGAGAACAGAACCGAGAATCGTGGAATCCACACGGCTGTCTCTACGTCTCCCGTAGAGGAGAGTTTAGAGGCGTCCGTGTAGACCTGAAGCCAGTCCCGATATTTTCTGTCTACAGCACTCAAAATTGCGGAATTGGCGTTTGGATCGTTCTTGGCAATGCCAAAACTTGTGTCTATAGTCGGAGTAAAAATCAGCGAATTATAAGGGAAAGTAAAAAGAAATGGACGGGCGCTTTTAAAAACTGGAGTACGGCAGATGTCTAGGTTAGCACAACTTTTTATGAGACAGGGCGGAATTTTATTTAACCAGTACCTAGAGTTTTCGATGGAGCGTTTTAGTAAAATGAGTTTAAGATGAAGGGGATGAGATGAAAGTTGTAACGACTTAGCTAGAAAGCGATCCGAGAGGTATTGACGTCGAAGATGCAGGGGAGAATCTGCACATTCGACCTGCATGGCATTAATTGGGGAAGACTTCATTGCATCTAAAACTATGCGAAGTGATTTACTTTTAATTTTAGTAATAGCGTCTAAACCTGGTTTATGGCAGGGTTCCAATAAGAAAGAGCCGTAGTCTATTAGACTCCGTATCATTGCGTTGTATATTAGCTTCTGGGTACCCCACCATACGCCAGACAGAGCCCGAATGGCGTTGATGTTGGGATCGCATTTTTTGGAAACATAGTTAAGGTATGGTGTCCCGGAAAGTTTTGAATCAAAAACTACACCATTGGAAAACGGAATTGGTTGACTTAGGAAAACAATTGAAATGGGAGGATAAACCCTTTTCCTAGTAAAAATTACAGCCTTAATTTTAGATGAAGATAGGGACAAACCGTGATTACCTAGCCAGATGCCTAATTAATAATAATAATATAAGCTTTATTATCACCACATCAGGTACAAAATAAAAATGGACAAGTAAAACCAGTAAAGGCAATAGCAATTAACTAAACCTCTTAAAAAATAAACTTATACAACTTTACACAACCTAAGTACTTAAATAAAATGAAAAGTAATTAACATACTGTGGCAATAAATGGCTGACAAACTCAGCAATGCATTATTATGCCGTACATAATAATGCGCTGATTTTAAGTAGCCACCGGGTACAACATATCGCAGGAACACACCGGTAGTGACCATTAATTCCATTTGTATGATTGAAATGAAGTACATGTGACCAATTAATATATGAATAAAATAATAATGAAATAATTACAGTAACATTAAGACCAAAATATAACATAATATAATGTAACTTTATATATTAATAATTTTAATGGCTAAGATAGAATATCAGGCTATAAAGAAAGTTGTCTCTCTAGCAGGAATCCCTTTAATTTCTTCCTGAAAGTAGTTTTTATTAAGGGAAGTTTTAGAGGTGGTGGAATATTGTTCCAACATTTTGTAGCCTGTTACCGAAAACTGCCTCGAAAGGCACAACCCTTAAAATTAGCCGTCACCAAAAGATGCGCAGAAGCTCTTGTTCTATAAGAGTTCCCTTGAGAGGACTAACGAAGCTTATCGTACAAGTATTTTGGGAATTTGTCAATAACAACCGAATGTACCTGACAAGTCAGGTGGAGCTCTCTACGGGACGTCATATTAAGGATCAGTTTTTCATTAAGGAAGGTGGTTATATGACATCGAGGAGGAATTTTGAAGCAAAAACGGTGGCAGGCATTTTGAATCGTTGGAGAAATTTTTGGCGCGATGAGTAAGGAGAGAACCAAATAATATATCTCCATAGTTTACTTTGGAGAGTATAAGTGACTTACATAGAAGTGATCGAACACTTTCCTATAGTAATTCTCTCACTCCGCACAGAATTTTCAATCGGTAAAAGCAAGATCTTACTAGCTAGAACACATGAGATTCGAACCTAAGACTACCGCCCAAAATAAAACCAAGACTGCGAGCTTCGCTTACCTGCTCTATGGTTTGACCACCAACAGTTACCACAGGAGACTTGCTTTTTATAAGCTGGATTTGCTTTTTTGATCCAAGGACAAGCAATTTGGATTTGCTGGGGTTCAATATAAGCGCATTACGCTCGGACCACTCTGCTATCCTGTCAAGATCAGAATTCATTTCCGTCACTGCAACATCAGTATCACAAGGCAGCAAAGAAACGATATAGTTGAGTGTCATCAGCATATAGATGGTACTGACAATGTTTAATCTGTGAGACAATATCTGATGTATACACCACAAACAGTAAAGGTCCCAAAAATGGAACCCTGGGGTACGCAGCTCTTAACTGGAAGCGACTGTGACGTTACCGGGAGCCCATTCTGACCACGAGTTCTAACGCGCTGTTCCCTGCCTGTTAGGTAGCTATCGAACCACTTTATTGCAGATTTGCTTAAACCGTAATATTTAAGCTTCGAGTAACAAGCGTATGTTTATTGATTCGAAGGCCCTAGAAAAATCGAGCAGAGAAAGTAGCGTGCCACAACCGCCATCCTGTTCTAGTAAAATTTTATCCACAACATCAAGCATGACCGTAACAGTACTGCGACCCGTCTTAAAGCCAGATTGGCGATCAGGGAGGATATTATTCTGCTCAATGTATTTTTTCAATTGTATATAGATCACATATTCCAGTACTTTTGAAACAAACGTTAATATACATGTGGGCCTTAAATCATGTGGACCTTGAGGATTAGAATTTTTTGGAATGGGGTTGACGATCGCAGTTTTCCAGCAACTAGGAAACGTGGAGGCGGGAATAGACCTGTTAATTATTGCTGTTATGATGGGTAGAATATGAGGTAGAGTTAAAAGAACCATGTCCCTGGTCACACCATCGCAGCCCTCGCAATTAGACTTAATAGCGAGGATGATTCTAGCCACCTCATACTCTGTCACAGGTTTTAAGTCACAATCAGAGGAAGAAAAACAGTTGGACTCGAAAAAATTCAATTCAGACGAAGGGCCAGTTGCCACTTTAGGTAAATCCAGAAAAAAAGTGTTTAATAAATTGGGTTCATTAAGGTTGGAGGGCAAGGAAGACACAGATCTATCCAAATCATACGTATAGATGTTATACAACAGGGGACTTAAGACGGACCCCTGTGGGAGACCTCACCAAACTTTCCGGGGCTGGAAGTTGGCGTGGGAGTGTCTGATTTGAATAGAGCCTTCTACTAATACATTGAAAATAAAAGTTGTAAGCCTTGTAGGAATACCTAAGGAAAGCATCTTAAGCCTAAGCAATGGAAGCTGGACATGGTCGTAAGCAGAACAAACATCCAAGAACACCCCCACGACCGATTCATTGCTAGATAGGGCTAACCTTAAATCGGCCGTGAAATTGCTCAAGCTGTCCATCGTGCTTAAGCCCTTACGAAAGCCAAATTGCGTATTGCTAAGAATATTATGGTATTCTATGTACCATTCCAGCCTATTTTTGACAAGGTGTTGTGTATCTTTCAACAGACAAGAGGCCAGGGCAACGGGACGGTACGAGTCTGCATCTAAAGGGTCTTTACCGCTTTTTAATAATGGGACAACTAAGTACAAGGATCTGGGATCTGGCCGGTAAGAAAAATTATACAAATAGTACTAAGGAGCGACCCTTTAAAGACTGTCCCTGCACTAGCTATAAGGCAGTACGGGATACCATCCAGGCCGGGGGACGAAACATGACGACCACTAAGGACAAGATTAAGTTCTTTCATAGAAAAGGAACGGTCAAAGGGGCAGTTTGAAGGCACAAACGATGAAAAAGGGACAGAAAGAAGATCGGAGTAAGGCACAAAAGGGGGGGCAATGTTATCAAAAAACTGATTAAGCCAAAGAGACGGCATATTAGAATTTGGAGATGGAGAATAAGACACAGAACCACGGAAACGTTTCAGAGCCCCCCACACCTTGAACGAAGGTGAGCGAGGAGATAAACTCTCGCAAAAACTACGCCAAGCTACGTTCTTTTTCTTTTTAAAAAACTTTCTCGCTTGTGCTGCCACTCTCTTATATTCTAAAAAGTTTTGAAGGGACATGCTAGCGATGTAGGATTTTCAGCCGAACGTCTTACTTCTGCAGGTAATACTCAGCCAGCACAATACTGAAAAGATTTTATTAACCCTTAACTTCGCAAAATGCATACTGAACAATTATAAGGTATTGGAGCAAAATACAAAATCCTTAAATTTTAAGATTGTTTTAGTAAAACGGGTTTGTCTTGTATTATGTTAACCGAAAAAAGTATTTTTTGAAATATTATTACTATAGATCTTAAAATATCCGTAGTGCCCTATAAAACACGTCGCTAACTTCGCGTAGATTAATTCTTGAGATGTTTGTGTCCTGTGAGGTACATTGCGGCTTTGTCCGAAGGAAGATTATTTAGGCTTATTTATAGTAATATATAGGCTTATTTCACCAACACCGAGCGAGTGTCAAATAACATAATTATGTCTAAATATGGTTCCTTTTCATGTTAATGTCATAGAGCTAGCGGAACAGAAAGATAATTTATGATAACCTTACTTGACACTTGCTTGAAGGCGGTGAAATAGACTCTTGGATCATATTTCACCAACTTCAGGTAAGTACCCTACATCGAGTTAATGTACCATTGATTATTTCTTATAGAAATAGAAAGTGAGTGATTTTACGGTTACCTCACTTGACACTCACCCGAAATTGGCAAACTAGGCCCAAAGGTTGTTAAATATGGTCATACACGATAATATATAACCAATAGGTAAATACCAATAAATTAAAAAGAAACTCTTATAATAAATTGGAATCTAGGTACTCTGAACCAAACTTTAGTAGTTTAACTTAGAAAGATTTTAGTTTTCCTATATTTACATAAAAATTTGTTGTAATTCAAAAATGTTGATAAAAAGAATCCGATTTATGTCGTCGAGCACCTCACGGCCGAAAACAAATCACTTCACGCTGCAACCCGTAGTAAAGTGAAAGAGCTTGGCTTTAAATACGTCTGGGTGCGCGACGGTAAAATCCTTATTCGTAAAAACGACGAATCACACTACATTTTTGTGAAAAATAGAGACATTTTAGAGAAATTGTCATAATGGCGCTATAATGGTTTTTGTTACTTAAAGGCATGACCACTAATTTAAATTGTTACTACCAAAATGTAAGAGGATTCAGAACCAAATCCGATCTCATATTTAAAAATGTTTTTGATGTTATAGTTTTAACAGAAACTTGGCTGAACAGTAATGTTTTGGATTACGAGTTGTTCGATAGTCGTTATCTTTAATATAGACGCGACCGAGAAAGTAGTGCGTTCCACTGTAGAAAAGAGGGAGGTGGTGTGCTTATAGCAATCTCTAGACGCTTCAGGTCGTTTCGGTTATTTGATTGTGAATCGGATTGCGAGGACCTATGGATTAAATTGGAACTGATAGACTCAGATGGCAAAGCAAAAAACTTAATTATTTGTGGAGTTTACATTCCTTCGCCCGTTCAGAAGCACATTCTTAAGGATTTTGTAGATAATTCGAATCGAGTCTTGGAGAGCACTAGTGGTGAGATCATCTTTCTCGGTGATTTCAATCCAAATAGTTTAGTGTGGAAAGAAAATCCTGGACTTACACCGGAAAAGTCTTGCGGATTATTGCACGATTTACTAGTCTATTTTATGTCATTGAATAATCTATCGCAACTTGATTCCAGATTAAACTAAAAATAGCTTAAAAAATGCTTGATCTTGTGCTAAGTACCATAACAACTTTACAGTTTCACATATGTCCTTGTCCGTTGGTTCCAATTGACTTTCACCACCCACCATTGCAATTTTCTATCATAATTGACTGTCCCGTAAATTTATCCCCTAAAGATAGTTTTAAATGTAATTTCTACAAAGCTGACTATGAGAAAATTTTAAGTGATTTAAATGACGTCAAGTGGAGCGATGAATTTAAGAACTGTGCTTCGGTCGATGCCATGGTGGCGGTTTTTTAGGGCCTATTGAAATCTTTTGTAAAACGACACGTTCCCAAATCAAGAACATGCAATAAAAATAAATTCCCTGTTTGGTTCTCAACCTCATTAATTCGATCGTTAAAAGAGAAACAAAAGTTCAGAATCAATTATCGAAATTATGGAAATCCCCATGACAAAATTGCATTTGACATACTGAGGGTGAGATGCACCCGCCTAGTGGACCTCAGTTATGCGAGGTACTTGGAGAGCTTAGAAACTTCCTTGAAGTCTATCCCTAAATTACTATGGACACAAATAAAATACAAAAGGAAAAGTAGTTCCACGTACTCTGCTCAAATGTCCTCTGCTGATAATGTCGCTACAAACGGACCTGACATCTGTAATCTCTTTGCCACTCAATTCTCCGCTGTATATAATACGGACTTTGTTCCTATCCCAAAGACCTATGACCCTATGACAAAGATATCGGTAACCAAAACTCAGGTCTACAGGATGTTAAAAAAACTTGACCCATCTAAAGGAGCTGGCTCGTATGAGATACCAGCGATGTTTGTTGTGAAGTGTGCGAGTGCTTTAGCTCGGCCTCTAAGCATTATTATAAATAAGTCTCTGAGCTCGGGCGTTTTTCCATCTGTTTGGAAAGAGACACTTGTCTTGCCTTTGTTTAAGCATGGTGATGGTGGTATGGTAAAGAACTATAGACCGATATCGCTACTTATTGTTTTCGCAAAGGTATTCGAAATGTGGCTATTTTCTATATTGTCCTGGCATTTTAAACAAATTGTCGTACAAGAACAGCATGGGTTTATAAAGGGAAGGTCTACAGCAACCAGTCTGACATGCTTTGTCGGAGACCTCACTGAGGCCATGGATCATGGAGAGTCTATAGATGCAATTTACACCGACTTCAGCGGGGCCTTCGACAAAGTGAACCATGAACTACTACTGTACAAGTTGTACCGCTGTGCAATCGGCGAGAGTTTCTTGAGTTGGTGCAGATCTTTCCTAACATGTAGGATATCAAGAGTTGTGATTTGCTCATCTGGGCCCTTTGTTGCTCATTCTGGTGTTCCTCAGGGATCCCATTTGGGCCCACTATTCTTTAACTTGTTTGTAAATGACATAGGGCCATGCTTCGTCAATTCAAAATTTTACATGTTTGCCGACGATCTCAAGTTTTTTGGTCCTGTTAACTCACCTAAGGATGCCTTGTTACTGCAAGGTGATCTAAACAATCTCGTGTCATGGTGTCGTTCGAATGGTATGACTTTAAACACTGAAAAATGTTATGTGGTTCGTTTTTGTGACCAAATGTTATCTGGGTCAAAATTCCCCGTTAAATAGAATGTTTAATAGCTACAATGCAGTTCATAACAAGAGTACAATACAAATTGATCACAAGGGTGGTTCGGGAGAACATTATGAAATTGATATTTTCTCAAATAGGCTTCACAGTTTTAGGATCGCTATTTCGATCGGATCAGTTTAGGATCGATATTTTAGGATCGGCTGACACTCTGTTCACCAGTTTAAATTCTGATTTTTATTTTTTATTTTCAATTTTGATTAAATATATTCAAGTTGATTTTAATTTCATTTTGGTACAATTTAATTTTGTTTGAATTTGATACAGTATATTTTGATTTATTGAATTGATATTATTAATATTGTATTGATTTAATGTAATTTCGATATGATTTTTAATTAATTTTGACTTGTCTTGATTTGTTTTTAATGCATTTTTAATATTTGTTTTATGTTGTCATTGTATTTTACTTTTTATTAATGTTATTGTAAGTGTTTGCATGCTGTTTGTGCCTATAAGTGAGCCAACATTTAGATTCATTTTTGTTATGTATTCATCTGTACTGTGTATGTATTAGTGTTGAGTTCGTTGGCGCAACTTTATAATAAATAAATGTTAGATTTCATAATAAAGGACAGGAATATTGGTTTATAAATATTACTGTTCTTTATTATGAAAACTAACGAAACAGTTGCGATCATTTTTGATGCACAAACGCATCTTGCATTGTGTGCACATAAATAATTATCCCAGAAACACAGTTTCTGCATCGACCTTTAGACGTGACGTTCGGGTAATGATTATATCTGTCGTATCTAGTTGCGTTAGCAGGGCGCACTTTAATAGGATTTACTATTATATTTTTGTGTGAAGGACCTGGAATATCTTTCAGGTTTGCCAAAACCTGAAGTGCTTCTGGGGCCTGTAAGCCTTCAGCGATTTGTATCCTAAATTCTTTCAATTTTATGTATTTGTCGTCCTTTTTTAGTAAAGCGTACTCTCTTCTATATAATAACCATGCGTTATTTATAGATATATCGAGTAGGTAACTGAGAAAAATTGCCATGTACCATTTGTGAGTCTTGTAATATGTTCGATAGATGGCAATCAGCATATCAGACAGGTCCACCCCTCCCATATGCCTGATATACTCTTGAATAATCTTCGGACATGGAATATCTATGTAGGCTTTGGCTTCCTTGTTATATCTTCTACACACGCCCATGGATTCCATGCCAACATAGGTAGTACCTATTATTACTGGTTTATTATCCAGCCATTTGAGCATAATTAATTTTTGGCCGTCACAAACTTGATGATCCATGAAACCACGTGGTTTCTTTTTGATTACTTTGTCTGATATTAAATCGCAGCCCCGTAAACGATTCTGACGAAATGTGCCTATAGATAACAATCCCATTTCGTCTCGTAGATAGCTCATCAGCTGAATGCTTGAGAAAAAGTTGTCAAAATACACAACAGACATAACTGGATTATTCATAGAGTGGCATAAGGTAAGAACCACTTTAGCGCCTAATCCCATCGATTTTTCTTGATTATATATATAATATAATAAAAAGATTATATATATATAATAAAAAGTCGTACACGATCCCTGGAACTCCAGCTCTAACAAATAGTTTATACCCCCATTTTTTGGATTAGGTTTTGCATATTGTCGGAAATTGCCGTCTTTCTTCCCTTTGTAGGGTATCGTCATTTCATGTATGGACATACGACTTTCTTCTTCAATATTTTTGCAATTATTTTTAAGATCTTCCACTAATGTCCTGATTTTGAAGTACCTAACAGTACTATGTTCAATATTTTCATTATTATTAAATTGTAAGTATCTTCTGATGTCTCATATTTTTTTAGAGGCATAATTTTTACTATTTGTTCAATTCTTGTTTTGGCGCTCCAATAATCTTTGTACGCAAGTAATTGTATAACACCCATCAATATTTCTATAAATAGAAAGTCTTGAAGATCTTGAGTAGTAACTTCAACCGTTTTGTGTCTTTTTGAAACGCGTAAAGTATCAAATCAAATCATTTATTGCACGAATATAGGTAAAAAAGATGTCATACAAGTAATAGCACAGTCATATTCTACCATTGCGGCGTGTACAAGGTTTAAGTTTAAAATTACAATTTACTCAAT
Source organism: Marasmarcha lunaedactyla (assembly GCA_923062675.1). NCBI lineage: Eukaryota > Metazoa > Arthropoda > Insecta > Lepidoptera > Pterophoridae > Marasmarcha > Marasmarcha lunaedactyla. Next base: position 12,482,155 of record OV281364.1, on the reverse strand, counting down.
TTATACATTTGTTATTTAAGTATTTATATGTCCTATAATAGCATTTATTTAATAGAAATGATTTTAAATTAAATTTGAATTCATCAAAATTAGTTAAATTTTTAATAGTTATAGGTAATTTATTATATATTCTAGGGGCCATCCCAAAGAAGCTTTCTGAAGACAAAATGGTTCCACGCGGTTGAGCTTTATGAATATCCTTCCGGTTAGTTTGTAATTTTTCAAACTTACTGTAATTTTTTCTAACGAACAAGGCAGTTTCGAGTATAGGTATAGAGAAATGGAAAAAGTCAAAATTCTTAACTTTTTGAAATAATGTTTGCAGGAATCTACAACTTTTAGATTATTAATTGATTTGATACACCGCTTTTGCGCTTTAAAAATATTTTCCTTATCAGCCGAGTTTCCCCAAGAAACTATGCCATATCGAAGTAACGACTCGACGTATGCATAATAAGCCGATAAAACTGCCGATTCATTGGCTATTCCTGCCAATTTCAGTAGTATGGTCTGTTCCCGAATCTTTTTAATCATATCGTCGGTAACAAAAGTTTAAAATATGTTGGCTCAATTCGCTCTGGTCTTGTAAAGTTATTTTCTTTAATGTTATGAACTTCGTGTAGAAATGAATCTCTTCTCCAGTTTAATTTCGTTGTTGTCGCTGCATTGCATTTCCCTTTGTTTGTTTTAGTATCAGCTCTTTTGTTTGTTGTAACTAAATTAGTTCTATTTGTTTTTTTTTTGTTGAGTTATTTATATTATTCGATATTTTTCTTTGTCTGTTACTTGATGTTGAAGGTTTTGGAGATAAAAGTCGTCTTTTATATGTTCTTTTTTTGGCACGTGCTTTTCTGTTTCTTTGTATTTCAAAATTGTTATCGATTTCCAGATCACTAGCGCCAGACGGGCAAGGACTTTCTTTATGTATTATTATTTGAGAAGCATTGTTGTCAATCATTTCGTCAACATCATCTGTAGGAACATTTTCGGGTATTACAGGGAATGAAATATCATTATCGGGTATAACAGATGGTGAGATTTGAATATTGTTGATTTTGTCATTTGTAATCCGTTTTTCCATCATACATTTTGATGAAATGTCATTAATAATAGATGTATTAGATGGTGGATTTATAACTTCATAAGCTGCAGGTGTGGGCACTGAAGTACAAGGTAAAAAAGTGCTTTTGTTGATATTAGAAATGTAATTGGGCTTGATTGTGCATAGTAGATTTTTGGGCGATTCCCGAATTTCATATATGTCGGAACTTTCTGTTTCACTATTACGAGGCAAACATTCGTCGTTGTTGAGTATATTATCCATTTCAAACAAATTATCATCGGAAATTTCTGACTCTGTATCAGAGTCTTTTTAAGGAACTATGGCCTCCATCATACGCTAAAACAAAAAACGGAAAAATAATCAGGCAAACATAAAAAGGATGAATGAAATCTAAATTTTTTATGTATTTATTAAAAGAAAAGAAACAACAAGATAATTAGTTTAGGGATTATCCATATACAATGTTGATAAAAGCCAGAGGCATTCAATGAAACCACATATACTATAAGTGCCTACTGTTAATCCGAAACTATTAAAAAAAAGTTTACGAGAAGTATACAAAAAAATGTTTTTCAAAGAACTTAAATAGCTTAATAATTAAGTTAAAATGTAAACATCCTTTGTTGAGTAGCCTGCCGCCACCTGCGTAACAAATTGGCAACATAGCATTTGAATAGCATAGCGCGTGCGGTGGCGGGCTCATCGGCTCGCACACCTACCTACACAGCGGAGCGCCTGGGTTTGATGTGGATGATAATGTAAACATGTGACGGTTGTCTATTTCGACCTCTTTTTGTCAGTAAATTTTATTTTTTTGTTGTTCCCGACGTAATTTTAAACTAGGAATTACGTAGTGTCGGAGAACGGCAATGTTTTGATTTGACAAGTGAGTCACGAAAAATTATTCATCAAAGCAACTTGAATCTATTTATTTATTATTTTTTCCGAGTTTATCATTCAAAATTATATAGTTAAGATATTTTATTATCGATAATCAAAGTTCTTTTTAAGAAACCTATTTTTTACGTTCACGTGTGTGCGTAGCCAAAATTGTTGGTAAGGATTCTCATTCATTAAAATTTATTTTATTGTTATTTTTTCTTTTCAGATCAAATTTAATTGTATTAATATTTCTGTTCTATTTTGTGTGACTATTTTTTATTTCAATTTTGTTTATATTTTTCTGTTTGTATTTACAGGCATTTTTGTATATTTTTAATTTTACCGAAAAAATAAACACAGGAGAGAATTTTGTGTTTTATTGAAACAACGCTCCATACTGGCGCCCGAATATTCAAACGTAGCTTATTGAGATGAGAGGAGAAATTGCAACAGAAGGAACAGAAGGAACAAAAGGAACAGAAGAATTGCAACATTAAAAATAATTTTTTTATAATTATTATTGAGGTCAGGCATAAAACTTTATTTGTTACCATTTTCAATCATTAATATTCACTATAATATATTTATATATGTATCTACTATAATATATCTACTATAATATATCGAAATACTGCTAAATTATTCAGACATTTAAGTTTCTTTAGTTTCTTTCGTTATAATATCCTTGAAGAAATTTTCTGAAGACACAACATTCTATAACCCAGTAATTTCACTATTTAAATAACATTTTCTATTCATTTTCATCACTTGAAAATACGTATATTTTTAAGGCTCTATTCTGCATAACGACTATTAACAAATTTGTTTCACTTTAACATTTTTTTTTGATTTTGCAATGAATTTTTCACAATTAAATAAACCTGAAATAATTTATGAATTAAAAATCAGAAATATAAATTTTTTCTTCGACGCAATCTGTAGACGAACTACGATCATTATTATTAAAAGAAGACAAAACAGAATTATTGCTAATTATCTCACGGCGAGCATAAGCCGATTCTTTTTGTATTATTTTTTTTTCTATGCACCTCATTATCGTTTGGCTATACCATTAACATTGACGTTGGTCAAAACTTATAATTAATTATCATCATCGTAGTATTAGGTTAACTTATTGTGTAATTTATTTAATATTTGCAATTCTAGGAGTGTAAACTCTTATTTTCAATATCTGTATTATACTTTATAGTATAATTTGTTAAATGTTATCAATTTTTTTTTCTCAATTTTTTTTCAAGCGGTTTGCAACTTGTAAAATTAAGCCTTCTGCACGAGCGTTTATTATGGTAACTCGTTAAACTAAACCATACCTATGTGTATTATTTATACACTTGAATCACTTTCCTGTGAGAATTATTTTCATATGCTTTCCGGCATATTTATTTCAGTCTTTAACTGAAACTTGTTTATAGTAATCACCGTGCGGGATTTAGCGACACGTTAAAGAAGCCATAAGCTATTAATATTTTCAGCGGATGGCAACTATTAAAGCCTTTTGCCGTTGCGTTCAACTCTATTGAGTTGACTTTTTTAGGATACGATTCCTCATAAGCAACTCTAACTGAATGATGTTTTATTTCCAGTAGTTGGAATAAGACTAGTATGAAAGAGAATGTATGTTGTAATTATAATGTACGTTGATGGAGTTGAACGATGTATATTAACATTGTATATTCCAGGATCATGTTTAAAATTTTATCATTCATGAACCATGTAATTTAAGATAATTATTTAGGATTTTTTTTTTTTCTCTCTCTCGTCTGTTTTGTTTTTTTTTCTTTTTCTATTAAATAACTTGTTGATATGCAATATATCAGTATTATTTTTTTTTCATATATACAGGATGTTTTTTCAAAAAAATTCTTCTATAGGATGTTAATATTAATTTTCATTTTGCTTTTAATTATTATTTTTTTTTGATTGTTCTTTCATTTAGCAGATTAAATATTAAAATTCGATATGTATATGCGGTTTATTTTGATTTGGTTTGAATTTGAAATTTTACTAAAAAAAATCTTTCAGATTTTTTTTTTCCCGGCCCCCGGGGTATTGTGACGGTTGTCTATTTCGACCTCTTTTTGTCAGTAAATTTTATTTTTTTGTTGTTCCCGACGTAATTTTAAACTAGGAATTACGTAGTGTCGGAGAACGGCAATGTTTTGATTTGACAAGTGAGTCACGAAAAATTATTCATCAAAGCAACTTGAATCTATTTATTTATTATTTTTTCCGAGTTTATCATTCAAAATTATATAGTTAAGATATTTTATTATCGATAATCAAAGTTCTTTTTAAGAAACCTATTTTTTACGTTCACGTGTGTGCGTAGCCAAAATTGTTGGTAAGGATTCTCATTCATTAAAATTTATTTTATTGTTATTTTTTCTTTTCAGATCAAATTTAATTGTATTAATATTTCTGTTCTATTTTGTGTGACTATTTTTTATTTCAATTTTGTTTATATTTTTCTGTTTGTATTTACAGGCATTTTTGTATATTTTTAATTTTACCGAAAAAATAAACACAGGAGAGAATTTTGTGTTTTATTGAAACTACGCTACAAACATGTGTTGTAGGTAACGTTGGAAGGTTTGATCAATGAAAATAATAAACAAAAATAACTAATTGTAACACTTACACATTAAATCTTCAATTGTTCGAAATGTCCGCCGTTTGCAATGGTACACAAATTATAACGACGTATAATATTGTTATTTAACCGTGCAATAAGGTCACTGTTTGTTGTAAAACTTTTTAATTTATTAAACGCTAAATTAGTCCGGTTTTTAAGTTCCTCTACGGTATTCACGTCTGTCGCGTACACTTCACCTTTCACGAACCCCCAGATAAAAAAATCCATTGGAGTGAGATCCGGGGACCGTGGTGGCCATAGTACTGGTCCAAATCGACCAATCCACTGCTGTCCAAACATTTCGGTGAGTAGCTCTCTGGAAGACATCACTGAATGTGGAGGAGCTCCGTCCAATTGGTACCATAAATGCCGATAATCGGCTAAGGGTAGTTCTTCGGTATATTCAGCAACGGGACCGGATAATATCTTCAAAAATTTTGCCACGTCAAGGGTGCCGTCAATAAAAACAGGGCTAATAATCTGGTCCCTGTGTATACCAGCCCACACATTAACAGAGAAGCGGTACTGATGCTCTGACTCCCGAATCATGCGTGGATTTTCAATAATCCAGTATCTGAGATTTTGTTGGTTCCATATGCCATTGCGCGTTAATGTGCTCTCGTCGGTCCACATGACATTTAATAAAAAATTCGGGTCGTCAGTAACTTTGTCAAGTGTCCACTGGCAGTGAGTACGCCTGACTGGCAAATCCCTTCTTAAAAGGGCTTGAACTTTTTTAAATTTGTAAGGTTTGCGTTTATTCCTTTTTAAAATGTTATGCACGGTTCTATAGCAAACTCTAAACTGGCGTGCGGCTCTATGCAGACTCGATGTGGGGTTGCGGTCAAAATAGTCAAGAATCTGTTGCTCGCGCGCAGTAGGTATCTGCTGCGGTGGGACTCCCTCCTGATGCGCTGCTAATGGTTTGTTTTCCCGTGCCGGTACGAGCGTTCCTAGGGCACGCGCGGCTGTCTCCATGCCTTTCTCGGTAAGTTTGCAGAGCTAGAGCTGCGTTTCCGTGGGATTCCCCGTAGATTAAAATCATGTCAGTGTATTCTGATGCCGTGTATGTAGCACGAGGCATTGTGGATGTCTTACGTACTTAAAAAATATTTAAAAACTACTCACAAAACTAAACCTTAAATACTCAGTTACGTGTCCTATCACAATAAAAACTTAACAATAGTAAATGGGACGCGTGAGCGACAATAATCTGTGCTGAATTGCGCAACGTGCACCCCGGATGCAACACGTCTTCGCACTAAACAAAGTAAAAATTGTGCCATTGAAACATATTGATCTACTTCTATTTCTGTTACGCTTATTACATTAGAGTGAGATAACCGTGATCTGTACTTTCTTTTAAGGAAAGATTTAGTAACGGTGTACTTCCTTGTTTGTATTGCAAACTTACGATGCGAACTGGCAACGTCGCGTCGCTCGTGTGAATTTTGTCGTTTAGATAACTATGTATGCCTATAGTACAAACTTACGATCAGGTGATCGGGAAGATACAGAGTGTTTAAATGAAACTAAGTAAAAACTAAAAAGCATTCCTGTGACTAAACTATTGCTTACATTGATCTGATTTTTGTTGTGTAGCCTGATATGTGGTTTCATTTAATGCCTCTCGCTTTTATCAACATTGTATATAAATTGATAAATTGACTGACTGACTGATATATTAACGCATGACCTAAACACCTTGATCTTGAGACTTGAAATTTTGAATGTAGGTTCTTTATACAAAGTAGGCAAGCACTAAGAAAGGATTTTTGGAAATTCATCCCCACTCATAAAATCAACTAAGCCTAGTTAGCAACGTGCCCTACAGGGTACGCAATAATTTTTCAATGAAGTTGGTTGCGTGCCCTACAGGGTATAGTTGAGTTTACACCTAAATATCAGACAAAGTCAAGCAAAAGGTTGTAAAAAAAGGATATATATTCATTTTTCGGTAATTGGTAAAGAAAATTTTGATATAAACCACTTGTTAGCGACGCAACATGAAACGGATTCGGCATAATAAGGACATAATCATATAATAGTTTTGTAAATAACGCTAGTCCACGCCCTCACTACTTGCGCCCGTCCTCGGATGGGTGGTTATTTTCGAGTGTGACGTAAGCAGCATCAGTCTCGGTTTGCGTGCGTTCCCGAGCGCACGTCGATCGCAGACGCATTTTCCGCTCCGTTAGCCTCCGCGCTAATCGAGCATTCAATTTTCTAAGGTCGTTACCGTTTTAAGCAATTTCATAGCCGTACCGTATTAAATTTCAAACGCCGTTTTCACGGCGATTAGTGGGTTGTAACCATACTTCATATTCGTTGAACGTGAGCTACGTCGACGGGCTTCGACGTTCCAGGTGTTCTTCGTCGAGTAAGTTCGTCGTGTTCAAGACTTCGAGGACTGGTGGATACGCGTAACGGTGCCAACGAAACCAGTCGGCGTTGCCCCGGTGCGCACAGTTTAGCCCTTCAGGCAAACAACAAACCGGAAGTCCCGATCCCATTTGCACTGGGCCTTACCCAGGGTGACGGAACCAGCGCTGTCCGAATATGGGGCACCGCTGCGGCCGTCCCGACCCCCCCTACCGCCGGTAGGGAGGCTTAGTTAGGTTTCTTTTGTACTAGGTCGTTCATAAATTATATATTTATTATATTAATTATTTTGATAGCACCCCTTCCCTCCCCGCCAGATGCAATGGCCGCGCAATCCCTCCAAGATATTGCGCAGCAACTTGCAGAAGGCATCGCCGCTTCAGGCTCCCCCGCCGACGCCAATGTAATAGCTCAATTACTTGGACGTTTTCTGCCCCTACTCGCCAACTTGGCTCCACAGGCCCCTCAGGCCCAGGCTTTTCAGGCCTCATCATCAACGCTGCCTCACAGCGCTCCCCCTTCCTCCGCCTCCAGTGAAACGGAGTGCGAGTTCTCGGACGCCACCTCGACGGCTACCTCAACCTCGGCCTCATCCGCCGCCCGCCCCTCCAAGTGCACTGCGTCTAGCAGCAGCGCCGAGTCCGCTTCCCAAGCGGACACCCTCACCGGCTCCCCTGAGCCTACCGTCACCTTTACGCTCGTAGAGCGCCGCTTCAAGCGGACAAAGTAATCCCGGGTGTCTCCGACACCCAACTCCAGGCCGGTGTCGCCGACACCAACCGCCTGCCCGGCGACACAGTCGCCCCCCTCCCCCGTCCCCCTGATGTCACTCAACGTGACTCTCCCAGCCGGCCCAACAGCCGCCCCCACCAAGCCAGCTTCGCGCTGCACGCCGGTCCTAGCCAAGGCGAAGACCCCTCCCCCCGTGTTCCTACGGGAAAAGGACAACTGGCCTCTAGTTTCAAACCTTTGCCGCGAGCAAAATATCAACTATGTACAGGCCACTAACATGAACGTGGCCGTCAAAATCACTGTTCCCACTGTAACGGATTTCAGAAATCTGGTACATCTCCTCACCCAAAGGCAGATCGCCAGTCATACGTACGCTCTCCCAGAAGAGCGTAAAACAAAAGCCATCCTACGGGGAGTCCCGTTTGAGTTCTCGAACGAGATCATCCTAGAGGATATCAAAGCTCAAGGCTTTCCCGCCGAGGCTGTGCACAAGATGCACAGCAAAAACGGCCGCCGTTTTCCCTTAGCCTTGGTCATACTGACCAACTCGCCTAAGTCGCGAGAGTTCTTCCGCGAGGCCCGCACTATCTGCGGCCTCTCCGGAATCTCCGTAGAGACGCCACATCGCCGTGGCTATCCCGGTCAGTGCCATAGGTGCCAATTATACGGGCACGCGGCGCTGAATTGTACCGCCAGCCCCAGGTGCGTAAAGTGCCTGGAGCCGCCCTTCACAAAGGAGTGCAACCGCACTCCGGAGTCAAACTCTCCTCCTTCTTGTGTGCTGTGTGGCCAGACCGGCCCACCCGCCCTGCTCCACAAGCAGGTCCCCAGATTTCTCCTCAGCCTTCTATGGCTGAAGATCTTAAACTAATCTTCAACACCATAAGAGGTGTTGACATGACCCAAGTAGTGCAGTGCGCTAGTAAACTACGCGCAGCCCGCGACTCGTACGAACGATTACTCGTAATCGCAGAGTACCAAACTCTAATTAAATCATTATAGGTACATCTATAATGAATACTCCTCTAAGCGCCACGACTGGTCGCACGAAACCCAGGGGTTTATCCCTGATCTCGTTTAACACCCGAGGTCTAATCGACCAACTTCCGGAGCTCAAACTGTTCATTAAGAACATACAGCCCGAGCTAATCCTTGTCCAAGAGACATTCTTAAAACCCCAGCACACCAGGGGTCTCAATATTCCTAGATACTCTCTTGTACGTGATGACAGGCCCGCTTCGGTCAGACTAGGCGGCACTGCCATATACTACAAGAGAAGTATTCACTGCACACCGATTCCCACGCCTCCACTCACCAACATGGAGGCCACAGTATGTAGACTGGCTATGACAGGTCACAGGACCATAGTCTTGGCCTCAGTCTACATACCTAGTGGTACAGCGCCCCTTCGTTGTGACTTCGAGGCCTTACTAGAACTGGGGCAATCCGTCATTATGTTCGGTGATTTTAATTGCAAACATACTGACTGGACTTGCTTGTCGACCAACAGCAGATTAATATTTCCCCCTCCCACACGGCGTACTATAGGATGGCGAAAGCCCTCCGACTAGACGCCCGTACTTACACCCCTCCGTTATCTCGTTCCGATGGCACTACCGCCTTCGAGGACGACGAGAAAGCTGAATGCTTCGCCGATAGCATTGGTTCACAATGCTAACCGAGTACCCAACCCACAGACCCAGCTCACATCCAGGCGGTGGAAGACGAAGTCGTTTGCAAAGACTCCCGTCCAGTCACCGCAGACCCCATCATAGTTTCTAATGATGAGATCCTATTCATCATTAGGAGACAGGAATCCAAGAAGGCCCCGGGTGCGGATGGAATTTCCAACCAAGCACTTAAGCAGCTGCCTCGGCAGGTGCTTACCTTACTTGCGATTATTTTCAATGCTTGCTTCGACCTAAGCTACTTTCCAAAAGCTTGGAAAGAAGCTATAGTCATAGGCATTCCCAAGCCGGGTAAACCTTTGAATAACCCGGCTAATCACAGACCCATCAGTCTACTCAAGGCAATGGCCAAACTTCTCGAGAGAGTCATACTCGCTCGAATGAAGGACCACCTGTTCCCAGCGGACGGTGACCCTCTCATTATCCCCCACCAATTCGGCTTTCGAGCCAAACACTCGTGCCCTCAGCAAGTCCATCGAATCGTCGAGTACATACTCGACGGCTTCTACCCCAGACGACTGAAAACAGTCGCGGTCTTCTTTGACGTAGCGAAGGCTTTTGACAAAGTCTGGCACGCAGGGCTCATTTACAAGCTTCACAACACAGGCTTGCCCGACCGACTAGTCAAACTAGTCGGCTCCTACCTTAAAGATCGCACCTTTCGTTTCAAACACGAAGGTACGCTCTCCACCCCCCGCCCCCTCAAGGCGGGCGTCCCTCAGGGCTCGGTACTCGCCCCGTTACTTTACACAATATACACCAATGACATACCTATTCCGTCTAAAGGTGTTCAACTCTCCCTCTTTGCCGACGACACTGCCCTATACGTCAAGGGCGTGCACGTCGACACACTCATCACCAAACTCCAGAAGGCCGTAAATGACCTCGGAGCCTGGTTTAAAAAATGGCGTATCGATGTAAATCCAGAGAAAAGCTCTGCGATGCGCTTCGATCATAAACGCCGTCGTCCCTACGACCCCCACATCCGAATGCTAGGTACGCCCATCCCGTGGGCACGCACCACCAAGTACCTAGGCGTAACGCTCGATCGTACGCTTTCATTCCGACCACACATTCTCCGAGTTACCAAACTCGCCCGTCTGTACATGGGCCGACTTAACAGTATGTTATGCCGGCACAGTAAAATGTCTCTTAGGAACAAGCGAACGCTTTTTAAGGTTTGCGTGAGACCAGTCATGACGTACGCCTCCCCAATCTTTGCACATGCTAAACCCTCCGATATGTATAAACTACAGGTAGTTCAGAATCTCTTCTGCCGCCGGGCCACGGATGCTCCGTGGTACGTGCGAAACGCAGACATGCACAGAGATCTCGAACTGCCTACTATACAACAACACCTTAGGACGCTCTCCACCGCTTTTTTCAAGCGATCCGAAGAGCACCCTAACCCCCTTATACGAGAGTCAGTAGCTTATACTGCTCCGTCCATGCCGTCGAGGTACAAAGTCCGTAGACCGAGAAATGCACTCTCGGATCCCCCTGATCAACTTTCGGCTAATCTGGACCAGCTTAAGGCTGCCCAGGCCGTATAATCACCAATATATAAATGTCATTTGCACCTTAAGTGATTAAGTATTCTCAGCGGGTGACCCGCTAGCGGGTCCCTGCTTGCGCGCCCACCTCCCTACCCGGGTGTCGCTCCGATGAAGGCTGACAGCATTCCCATGCTACAGCCATTTGGGTGGTTTTTAGTGGGTAGGTGCCACTTTGGTGAGTCCCACATAACCCCGCAGACGGCTGCGGAGGTATTCATGACGAATCTTCCACCTCCCTCCCGAGAGAGGGTGCTTCGGCAGCAAAAAAAAAAAAAACGTAAGCAAGTACTAATAAGATTCTTATAGGAAATTAGGATGTTATAGGAACCTAGGTATAGGTATATTTTGAATGCTATTTTGATATATGGTTGAATTGATGATATTTGTGTTTAATAAAGTTCTTAGATATTTCAGTGATAGATAAGCGTAATATGAGAAGCTTTATGTATATCTGAGATAGAGATTAGACCTAGGTTATTTGTAAAATACTGATTTGTTCAGATTTGTCATAATTGTGGTAATTTTATGGTTATTTCATATCAGATTAGGTAGATAATGGTAGATATAACGTTATTGTATAGAGGTTCATATAATAAAGTACTCATTTGAAGTAACAAATGACGTAATATGGTTAGATATCTTCTCGTTGAATAACTACGTAAATATATGGTTTATTGATAATAATGTGTAAATTGCTTTCTTTTATTGAAATGTAATAGTTATTTTCATGGTGTTTTACGTATTTTAAGAGAATAACGAAAAAACCTTTGTTGTTGTATATGTTCCTAATTGGTAGTTATATCTTGTTTGATTATGTTAAAAACTAATTGTTATTAGAATGTTTGCATATTTTAATAATGTAAAATTATAAAATTACGTTTGTAACCGTTTCGCCTTAGGTACAATGTTAGGCTAAGTAAGTAGTCTGCCGGCGCAAACGGTATTTTGAGATGGTCTTTGTTCTAGAAAGTTTTTTGTTTTTAATTTTATCAAATTGATATTTATGTCAACATATAGGAATCGTTTCGCTCTATTATTTGAATATAATATTGTAATAGTTTTGATGAATAGTTTGAAAGATAATTCGATGTAAAGTTTAGAATCCAAGTAAAACTTAAGTGTAATTAGGTGCAAATTGCACAAACGCGCCAGCCAATCAGAGCGCTGGAATTATTTAGGGCGAAATTTGTATAAAAGGCGCACGCCGAGCTATGGAAGTCGAACATTCTCGCTCCGATCGCCACGCGGTGCGGACGTGCAAGACCCAGTTCTCCGTTGATCGGTCCCTTCCCGCCATTCCGTGGCGCTCAGTCTACTGACGTCACAGTATAGCGTGTTGGTTCCGTGCTACGGTTTTCAAGGTTTTTCTACTCCGTCTGAGTGCTTTCGAAGTGCGATTTTTCTTTGCGACTAAGCCCCTTAGTCTTCAAAGTGCTGTGCTAAGTTGTGTTGTGCTTGTGCTGAGTGCAGTGTTGTGCCCAGCGTAAGTAGTCTGGTTTCAGTGCAAAGGATACTTAACGGTGACAACGAATTTGTACTGAACCAGTCCTTTTTATTTTTATTTATTTCTCTTCTCTATTTTATTTATTTTTCTCCTATTTTCATATTTATTTTTATCATATTTGTGTGTTTTCGTGTGTATTTGTCCTTTCTGTCGGTAAAGGTTGACCCTAACGCGGTCAACTCTTTACCTGCTTACCCTTTTTTTTAGGTTTCTAGGTAGCGGCCTTCGGCGTACTACGGTTAGTTTTAAGTTATTCTCCCCAGCCCCCCTACCGCTGGTAGGGAGGTTTGCCGCTAGGATTTTGCTAGGTTTTTAGGAACTAGGCATCTTTTATTATACTTATATTTTTACATATTATTGTCCCAACCCCTTCCCAAATGGATAAGCAAATCGTCATTAACATTGCGAAGGCGTTCGCCCAAGCACTCGCCTCGTCGGGTGTTTCAATTTCTGACGACATATTTACGCAAGCTGTACTAGCGCTTAACGCGTCCCCGGCCCCTCAGGCCCCAACCCCAGCCTCTCAGGCCTCTAACGTCCAGACCCCTCAGGTCTATAGCTCTCCCGCGTCTCCCGTTCCATCCGATATGGACTGCGCGTCGGTCTCATCCTCGCGCTCATCTCGTAGGAAGCGTACCGCTCCCGGGAGCGACTCAGACTCCGCCGCGTCCGTAGCTTCATCGGTCGCCGCCACCCTAACCGGCTCTCCAGAGCCCGAGTTCCAATTAGTTGCCAAACGCTCTAAGAAGCGTTCGAAAAAAGCCGCGGTGTCCTCAACACCCGAGCCAACCCCGGTGTCTTCTACACCCGCCCCCGCGCCGCTCTTGTCACTCGAAGTGACCGCGTCTCCGTCGGTCCCGTCTAAGCCAGCGACGCGCTGCGCTCCCGTCCCGCCGAAACCTCAGCTCCCTCCGCCTGTCTTCCTGCGTGAAAAAACGCGCTGGACCGCGGTTTCTAACCTGTGCAAAGTGCACAAAATTAATTACTTAAAAGCCGCCAATGCTGGCGATACGATCAAAATTCAAGTAGCGACCGTCGACGACTTCCGCGCGTTTACCAGGTTGCTCGGGTTAAATCAAATCGCGTACCACACCTACGCCCTCCCGGAGGAGCGTAAGATCCGCGCAGTACTACGGGGCGTCCCGTTCGAGCTCGCGAATGAAGAAATCCTTGAGGACCTTAAGTCCCAGGGTTTCCCGGCCAAAGCAGTGCACAAGATGCACTCTAACCGCGGTAGGCGCTTTCCGTTAGCTTTAGTTATCTTGTCGAATACTCCCAACTCGAGGGAGATCTTTAGAGAGGCTCGCACAATTTGCGGACTCTCAAATATCTCTGTTGAGCGTCCCAACCCCCGCGGTCACCCTGGGCTGTGCCACCGCTGCCAGCTCTACGGCCACGCAGCGGCTAACTGCTCAGCTCCCCCCAGGTGCGTTAAGTGCCTGGATCCACATTTTACGAAGGAGTGCACTCGCACTCCCGAATCCACTTCCCCCCCTGCCTGTGTGCTGTGCGGCCAGTCTGGTCACACAGCTAACTACAGGGGCTGCCCGCGTGCTCCGCGTTCCACCGCCAAGAGGGTCGCGCCTAAACCGGCGCCGCCGCTCACTCACGCTAACTTCCCGCCGCTGCGCAACCGGGGTCCCCCGGAAGCAAAGCCCGCTCAGCCGACGCCTACTCCGGCTCTGTCTTGGAGGCAGCGTCCGGACGTTCCGCCTGCACCTTCCCGACCCATCCCAGCTCCCGTAGCTTCCGTAGGGCCGCGTCCTTCTCCGTCATCCGCACCTCAGTCGTCGTTGGCTGAGGACATGAAGACCGTGTTCGACGTTATTCAAAACGTCGATATTAACGAAATTTCCGTGCTCGCACGCAAACTGCGAGCCGCCCGCTCTCCTCAAAAGCGTTTATTTGCTTTAGCCGAGCATCACTCGCTCCTAAGTTCGTTGTAAATTCTTTTATATTTGTATAAATTCGTAAATAATAAATTATAATGTCTAGACCCGCGAATCCCGCGTCCAGTCGTATTAAACCCAAGGGCTTATCCCTAGTATCTTTTAACGCTCGTAGCCTTAACACCAACCTTCCCGAAATTAAACTGTTCCTTCAGAACAAAGAACCTGACTTATTCCTTCTCCAGGAGACATGGCTTACTCCAAACCGCTCCAGGGGATTCGCTATACCTAAGTACGCGTTTATTCGTAACGATAGGCCCAACTCCGACGGTTTCGGCGGCACCGCTAAATATTACAAAAGAGGCTTCCACTGCTGTCCTCTCCCTACTCCTCCTCTCCTCAACATGGAAGCCACTGTGTGTAGATTGGCTATGACTGGTCATCCGACCATCATCATAGCTTCAATCTACATACCTAGTGGTACCAGACCAATCCGCAGCGACTTTGAGGCCATTCTCGCCCTCGGCCATTCAGTCATTATGTTCGGAGACTTTAACTCCAAACATACTGACTGGACGTGCCTATCGACTAACACCAGCGGTATCGCTCTCCTCGACATCACTAACTCCCTTAACCTAGACGTCATATCCCCCATCACTCCCACTCACTACCCCAATAACCCGTCCTACTCTCCTGACATCCTCGACTTTGCAATTATCAAGCGAATCAATCTTGATCTAAGGTCTATCGAACCGCTCGATGACCTAGGCTCCGACCATCGCCCCGTTTCCCTCGTGCTAGGACCGCCGAACGATAACGTCTCATCTCCTAAGACCTTTACCAACTGGAAAGGTTTTAAAAATACGTTAGTTTCAGCCTTAGAGGCTCCGAACTCTCCACTCGCGATCTCTCCCGAACAATTAGATAGCCCGGATAAAATCGATTCATTAGTAAATTCTCTCACTGATGCTATCAACTCAGCCATCAGTGACAACGAAAAGGTTGCTAAGCAAGGCAAACCCACGCTTCCCTTAGCCGTTAGCAATCTTATTAAAGCTAAAAACGCGGCTCTCCGGAGAGCCAAGAAATATCCCACGCCCGCCTATAGAACAGCTGCGAATCAGCTTCAACGTAAAGTTAGGTCTTGCCTCGCGGAACTCCGAGACGCTCAGATGAACGATCTCATGGCGAATATCTCTCCGTCCCACCAAGCGTACTATAGCATGGCCCGAGCCTTACGCGTAGACACCGTCTCTCACGTTCCTCCTCTCACTCGTCCCGATGGCACTACTGCCTTCGAAGTCGAAGAGAAAGCCGAATGCTTCGCCGACAGCATTGCCGCACAATGCTCGCCCAGCACGCAACCTGCTGATCCCTCACACATCCAGGCGGTGGAGGACGAAGTCCTTCGCAGAGACTCTCTCCCCATCACCGCCGACCCTGTCACAGTCTCTAATGACGAAATCTTGCTTCTCATTAGAAATCAAAAGTCCAAAAAGGCTCCGGGTGCGGATGGAATTTCCAACCACGCACTTAAGCACCTACCTCAACAGATGCTTACCTTGTTAGCTATCATTTTCAATGCCTGCTTCGACCATAGCTACTTTCCAAAAGCTTGGAAAGAAGCGACAGTCATAGGCATTCCCAAGCCGGGCAAACCTCTGAACGTCCCGGCTAATCACAGACCCATCAGCCTCCTCAAGGCAATGTCTAAACTTCTCGAGAGAGTCATACTCTCTCGAATGCGGAACCATCTGTTTCCAACGGATGGCGATCCTCTCATTATTCCCCATCAGTTCGGCTTTCGCGCTAAACACTCCTGCCCTCAGCAAGTCCACCGAATCGTCGAGTATATACTTGACGGTTTCTATCCGCGTCGTTATAAAACAGTCGCGGTTTTCTTTGACGTAGCCAAGGCTTTCGATAAAGTCTGGCACAGCGGTCTCGTTTATAAACTCTACAAGATAGGCTTACCGGATCGCCTAGTCAGGTTAATAGCGTCGTTTCTCAAAGACCGTACGTTTCGATTTAAACTAGACATGTGTAGTTCCGGACCGTAATAGTTCCAAGAACTATGTCCGACGATGGAACGATATCGTTCCGCTCCGATAAGTCAATATAAATAGGTTCATAGTTCCTTCATTCCATGTCCAGTCGTTACAAAAAGACCGATTGATTAAACGAACATGGGACGAAAGACTGAGTAGGACCGAGTGAATGCTAAAGCGAGCGCGCGCGCTCATGTTTAGCAGGTGTATACGAGAAAGGTACCTATATAATATGTAAGAACTACGTGCTATGAAATAATAAACCTAGTGCTGCGGTATTAAATTTGTGTTTTGATTAAGAAAACATCCTATGTACTTCACTTTCCTTACTTACAATTTTCATAAACATATTTGTGAGTTATTAAAAAAAAGTCAAATAAATTAAAAAATAACAAATACAAGTGTTAAAAATGTCTGTCTTTTTACTAGGTATATTCGATACAACTGATGAGCTCGAAAGACATGTAAGTAATAATAAAGCATTCTTCTTAGTTCCATCCAATCGTATGAACTATGAAAGAACATGGCATGAAGTAAAGTCTAACTCCATGGATATATAGTTCCGTGGACATGTTTCCTGGACCTAGTTCCGACAGTGAAAAGAACCGTTCCATGTTCAATCCGGTCCGGGACATGATTTGCGCACCTCTAATTTAAACACGAAGGCACGCTTTCTGCACCTCGTCCCATAAAGGCTGGAGTCCCTCAAGGCTCAGTCCTCGCCCCTCTGCTGTACACCGTGTACACCAACGACATTCCCATCCCGCCGAAAGGCGTCGAACTCGCCCTCTTTGCTGACGACACCGCACTCTATACCAAAGGCCACAGTGTTCGGCACCTTGTAACCAGACTCCAAAAGGCCGTAAACGCCCTTGGTGTATGGTTTCAAAAATGGCGCATCGATGTGAACCCTGAAAAGAGTTCTGCGATGCGCTTCGACCACAAACGCCGTCGTCCCGATGGCGATCCCCACGTTCGAATGTTAGGCATTCCCATCCCCTGGAAGCGCAGTACTAAATACTTAGGCGTCACATTAGATCCGACGCTTTCTTTCAAGCCACACGTCGAAAGAGTTTCGAAACTCGCTCGTCACTATTTAGTCCGCCTAAATAGCATGTTAGGTAGAAAAAGTAAAATGTCCTTCAGAAACAAACGTACACTTTACAAGGTCTGCGTTAGACCTGTCATGACGTATGCCTCGCCAATCTTTGCCCACGCCAAACCCTCCCTCCTGCACAAACTGCAGGTAGTTCAAAACCTCTTTTGCCGCCGGGCCACAAACGCACCGTGGTACGTGCGTAACGCGGACTTGCATAGAGATCTTGAACTGCCTACAGTACAACAACATCTCAAAACACTCTCTGAAGCGTTTTTCAAACGCTCCGAAACCCACCCCAATCCTCTAGTTCGTGATTCAGTCTCATATACTACTCCTGTGTTAGACTCGAAGTTCAAAGTCGCTAGGCCTAGAAATGCGCAAGCGTACTCATCCACCAGACTGTCACGCGATCTCGAGGCCCTTCTGGCCGCAAATTCTAATTCTAACGTAAATTCTAATTCTAACGTAAATCCTAATTCTAACGTAAATGCGAATTAACTCAATTTTATTTTGCAATTTTTTAATTTTTGTTTTAATTATTGATTTTCATTTTGAGCACCTTCAGTGCTATGTATTAACCTTCAGTGCTTTGAGCACCTTCAGTGCTATGTAATCCCAGCGGGTGACCCCTTCTGGGCCCCGCTAGCGCGGCCTCTTTCTCCAATTGGCCGTCGCTCAGATGAAGGCTGAGTGGCAAAAATGCACGAGCCGACAGGGGGTTTTTAGTGGGTATGGTCCTGGTAGGCGTCGGGACGAGTCCCACATAACTTTGGAATCGCGCCAGAGTATGCGTCAGGTTATTTTTATCCTCCTGCCCTTCCCGCGGAGGGGAACAAAAAAAAAACACACAAGTGAAGAAAGAACAACTAATAGGAAGAAAGAAACAGTTCGGTGCCTGCAGCGAAGAAAACAACAACTAATAAGAAGAAAGAAAAGTCTAATAAGAAGAAAAGTTCAGAAGATTCCAGCTAGAAGAAAGAAAGTGCTGTTCGGTGAATCCGGAGGCCAGTGAAGACGTAAGCGCTGTTCGGTGTATCCGGAGGCCAGTGAAGAGGTCTGAAGAAAGAAGCTGAACTACAGGAACAATTGCGGTTCATAGGGTTGTTTTAAGGTTTATTTGTTACCGCAATAAACGTTCATACTTTGAAGAAGTGTTGTTTTCACTGCGCTCCAACCTGCACTCGATCAAGTCGGGTGTCACTCCGTGGTTCGTCAGGTCGTGGTGTCTTCGGGGCTTCGAAGGGTTCTACGGCATCTTCCCAGCCGGCGCAAAACCCGCAACACCACTGTATAAAATCAATAAAACATAAAATAAACATTATTTTACCTGTACGCTGTTCTTGACGTTTCGACATTTTGGCCGATACTGTTTGAAAATGAGAGTTTAAATGGCTGTGACGTTTATTTATAATGTTATTGTTTACGAAGACAGCTAAATATCAAATATAGTAAACCATAGGCATAGATAATTACACTTCCGTATAATTAAATTCTCTTTGAATAGACATGTGTCCTAACTAAAGTGCACCTGCTCAAATTCATAACAAAATTTTTCGTACCCTACAGTGCACTTGATTTTTGCCAGACGTTTGCCGATTACAGCGCTCACACCGCTAAAACACACTTTTGCGCTGTGAGCGCTGTAATCGGCAAACGGAACGCAGCATAGTAGGTACACTAGTAAACTCTGAGTAAACTAGTAGACAGACTCGCCGTAGTTTATGTTCCTTGTGCTGCGCACGCATCTGCTAGCTAAGCTCGACATGAAATAAATAAATAAAATGAATTGAAATATCATTTTGTTTGAATAAAAGCAGTGACTTCCTTGTCGCCATGAGTAATATTGAGAAAAGTAAGGTACAGAAAAAATGGTGCTCGGTTGTAGGATGTGGTAATTCTAGTGATAATGGTAAAGGACTTCTTGGATTGCCCAAAAGTGTTGAACGGTAAGTTATTTAATTTAATTATAATATGAACTTGTTCCCTACACGTATTTAACGGTTCTCTTTTTTAGTGTATAATGCTCGTAGCAAAGCTAAGCTAATATATAACGAATTTTGTAAGTTATTGTCATTATCAGGTATCATTATTCATAAATTGACTTCACAGTAGTATGGCATCCAATATAACAGAAATATAGGTATATGCTTTTCTACTTTGAATTGAGCTCAGATATGCTGTTGAAAATAACAAACAAATTAACATTGTTTTATTTGTAACCATAAACAATGTTTTTCACTGAGTTATTTAAAATTAATGTCCAGACTGCATGATCCAATTTTTCTTTTACAGAGCAACAGAGTGGTTGCAAGCAGCAGGGTTAGGGCATCTCGTCGATCAATTGCCCTCTATGAAATCAATAAAATTTTGTAGAAAACATTTTTTGCCCACAAGCTTCATGAACAAACATATAGCTAGTGATGCAGTCCCTAGGTTATACTTACCAGGTAAAACTATGTATCTTTGACATTAATGATAGTTGTAACTGATTGGTTTTACACTTTTATGGAGAAAAAAAATTGTTTTTTGCAGTCAATAAAATCTAAAGCTCCTAAAGTAATTGTAACCATAATTAACCTTTAACAGATATACTTTTACTACATAACTACTTTCCAAAGCATATTCCATTATTATTTTTTAAATTTAGAAATGTTTTACAGAGCCAGATAAAACCCATCATGGAGTTCTATGTAGCAATTGTGAAACTTTAGTGTCAGAAGTCAGATACAAATGTACTGAGTGTGATGACTATGATTTGTGCAAAAGTTGTGAGAATAGGAATGTACATACAGAACACAATATGTTGAAATTAACCACACCGGTTTCTAATGTGAGTATTTGGTTTCTTTTAATTTACCTAAGCCTTTTCCAAAGTTTGGGCACAGTTTTTCTCTTTATTATTATAATAAAAAAGGGTAACATTTGTTAGTTTTAATTGATGTACTCTGAAGGTATTGAACTGATTTTATTAGCATCATTCAAAATCCCCATATTTGGAAGTAGCAAAACCGATTCGTTGTGATGTCAATTTCGCTAACTTCTAACTGTGGCGTCGAACAAAAATAACGTGACACTGTTCAGTGCCCACCGCCATACGATTAAATGACACCGATCTGTGTCTTCAGCCATGGGGAAAAGAAAACAGTATTTTGACCATCTTTTACATGTTCAAAGCTTGAATACTTTTAGTTTACATTCGAAATCTAACGTTAACGGCCAGGCACATTGTTTTAAGTGATAAGAAGTGGCAAAATAGTGTATTTCTGGAAATGGAGCGTAAGTGGCTTTTTTAATACAGGTGTGCTAAACCTTTTCAACTTATTTTGTCTAACTATCAGTGCCTAACGCCACACGCAAAAAACAGTGATGGCACTGAAATGTGCCATCCGCAACGAATCGGATAAGCTGTATTTTAGTAATTCCCAATAAAAAACAAAGTTGCTATTTTTTATAGTAATAGAAAGAGCTTATGGTCAGATAAAAGTTTTAAGAGGAATAAGACAACGAATTGTGTCTAAAAGTACTGTGTTTAACTCTTTCCGTCTAGGTGGTCGATTTATGACCACCTTTTTGAATGCATATGAATTCAAAATAACTCCAACTATATCGCCAGTTCCATACTAATTAGGCAGAAACTTTCGTATACAATGGCCTGACCTGACGTGACAACACTGATATCTTAATTTGAAACATTTGAACAAAAGTGTTACATACTTTGTTTGAGTTCTGTATTTGAAAATCATTAAAACAGGTAAGTGCTGGATTTTTAATATTATTTTTGCGGTCCCTTATTGATTATTAGTCACATTTTAATAATTATTGATAATAATAAGTTTATTTATTTATTAGAACGCAAAACAGATTACAGTCTTCTTAACAAAAATAATATTACATTAAGTTTTTAACCTAACTGTAAGCCAAAACATGTGTTACAGAAATATGTTGTAGCATTAGTGGTACGTATAGCTTAGTTTACAATAGGTCATACTAAATAACAAGAAATTATACAAAGATTATATTACATTGATTTAAACATGTATGTATTTGCACCCATGTTACTGAGGACATCGTTGAAAGATTCAATCACATTTTAAAATGTTGTAGATTGATCTTTTATATCTATTAAAATGACAGTCAAATAAATCTAAATCAAAAGCGGAATCGGCATTACAAACTTCGTCTACACATACGAACTATGGGGTTAAAATATGAAGTATTATTCCTGTAAACGTTTAAACTAAAAATTTTTGGCCTTCGAGACCTATAATTAATATTTATATCTATGAAGGACAACAATGATGAAGAATCTACCATGGAATGTACGATTTTGTACAGGAAAGTATAGTCACTGAGCCGGCGTCTAGTCTCCAATGAGAGCATTTTAAAATAAGTTAATCTGTCTTGGTAAGACCTTAATTTTCGATGGAGATTGTATCTGAAACAAATAATTTTAAAACAGTTTTTTTGCAATCTCTCTATACAATTACAATGCACCTTGTAAAAGGGAGACCAAATAACCGCACAATACTCTGAAATAGAACGTACGAGCGTATTAAACAAATATATAAAACTCCGAGGATTTTTTAAAGGTTTTGTTATACGGCTAATAAAACCAAGAGTTTTTGTACATCTATTAGTGACATAGCTGTAATGGTCATGAAAACTCAATTTATCATCAAATAATACGCCTAAATCTTTTGCAATTATTTTACGCTCTAAACATTGATCACCTAAATGATAATTAAATTGTACTTTGTTAATCTTTTTGGTAAACGAAATAACAAAACATTTTTGCACATTTAAAACCATACAGTTAGTAATACACCACTCCTGAATAGTATCCAGATCATGTTGTAATTCAATGGCTTCCTTGACGGAGGTTATCATATTAAAAACTTTCAAATCATCGGCATATAATAAACTTTGACATTTGAGGTGAATAACAAAGTCATTGATGAAAATTATGAAGAATAATGGTTCTAAATGAGACCCCTGAGGAACTCTAGAAGTATTGAAAACAGGAGACGACACTTCTCCTTTGAGAGTGACGAGTTGAGTTCGTCTATTCAAGTATGATTCTATCCATCTCAAAAGTGATCCATGAACCCCAAAAGCGTTAAGTTTCTGACACAGTATGTAATGGTTAACCCTGTCAAATGCTTTAGAGAAGTCGGTGTAAACCGAATCAACTTGCGCCCCTCTTGCAAAAGCAGAACATAAATAATTTTTGTATTCAAGAAGATTAGTTACGGTCGACCTTTTTGGAACGAATCCATGCTCTTTTGGAGACAGGAGCGGTTTAACATGGTATTGTAATACATCATATACTAGAGACTCCAGCACCTTAGCGAAGCAAGAAAGAATACTAACTGGTCTGTAATTTTCACAAGATGATTTATCACCATTTTTAAAAATTGGAACTATTTGAGCTATTTTCCAATACGTGGGGAAGATGCCAAGTTGAAATGACTGATTTAAAATTAGACATAGTGGTATAGCAAGTTCATCAGCACACATCTTAATGAAGTAAGGAGGTATACCATCGTGGCCTGCACCTTTAGATGGGTCGAGATTTTTTAATTTAGTCGCTACATCTTGTAAAGTGACATTAATGTTGCAAAGACAATTTACGTTATGGTAGCTCATATTTAGGTCAGGGTTACCATTGTTGATATTACTATTATCCGAGTAAACAGAACCAAAATGTTTTGAAAATAGCTCGCAGATACCCCTGTGATCCGATGAACTAAGAGTACCGTAGTTCATGGTGGACGGTATTGAATCTCTTGAGCTCTTTTTATTATTCACAAAAGACCAAAATGACTTTATGTTTGAGGTCAGTGTTTGTTCTATGCTAGAAATATATTTATTATAGCACTGATCTATAAGAAGCTTACTTCGAGTACGCAACATAGCAAAAGTGTCGTAATCGCGAGGGTTTTCGTATTTTTTATATAGTTGGTGATATTTAAACTTTTCTGCTATGCAACGTTTCAAAGCCGGAGTGTACCAAACAGGAAAATGATCTCTGCCCTTAGTAGTTTTCACTGTGTTATCATCAATAAGTTTATTTAAAACATTATAAAATGAAGTTACATTTGTATCGACGTTAGGAGAAGATAACAAAGTAAGCCAATCTATGTCCTTTAGTCCAACCTTAATTTTATCATAGTGGCATTTATAAAAATTCAGACGAACTTGTTTTTTATGCGATAATACCCGACTTTCAGAAATAGAAGTAATTGTAACACTAAGAGCAGGGTGATGTTTGTCCAAACGACTGATAGGCGCAGCTTCATTAACTTCAATGCCTTTAAGAGAAAACACTAAATCACGACAACGATTGTTAGTATTCGTTATAAAATTGAACTGAGAGAGATTACATAAGTGATAAAAGTTAAGAAGCAAGTTAGCTCTGACATCTGTAACTGAACTTTGCACTGGGCTCACATTCCTGTTCCATACAATATTAGGTACATTAAAGTCCCCTATACATACAAATTCATTAAAATCATTTGATTGCAAAATAATCTTCTGACAGTTGGTAAAAAATTCTATTAAGTTTCTAGTAGGCATATCGGGTGGTAAATAACAGACACAAAAATTTGTCATAATCTTATGCCCGGCAAAATACTTACCCAAATATCTTCAAAACTGCTCTCCCAAGAAAACTGCCGAATAACATTAAAACATTTTTTAATTGCAAAAATAACCCCGCCCCCCTCAGCTTTAGTCGCGTTTGTAGTATGTCGATCCCTTCTAAATAAATTGTATCTTGCATCGAATATTTCCTCACTAAAAATGCGTTATATATATATATATATATATATATATATATATATATACAGTGTGGATACCACTCATGGGCAAAAAATGAAACCACAAGTAATAATAGTCCACAGAAGTATAACTCAATCGAATATTACACGAAAAACCGCAAATTAAACAACTTTCATTTTCAAACAAAATAAATAGCAAAATAAATGCAGTATCAGTATAACACTCTGTTTGACGACGCACCTTAGCCTCAGCAGAAGAGTGGCAACGATGCACACGCATGGCGCGATAGGCAGCACGGCGCCGCCATCTTCGATTGTTGTTTTACGGTTTGCGACGTAATGAGAAAAAATCACTTACTTTCATTTTTTAACCGTGCTTTTTTATTTCGTCACGATTTAACTGAACTGAAAATAAACCCAATCATGGCGCACTATCCTATATTGTAGGACAGGTGCGAGTTGCGCCAAATCTCTCCCGATACATACGTAAAGTTAACACTGCATTCTGGCGACATTCAACATACATTAAAATCATGTATGTATACTTTGCAGCACTGTAAAAATGCTGTTGTTGTCGCGGTATTTTGTTAAAAAAAACACACACACACAAAAGTCAAGTACCTAGTGTCAATGTCACCATAACAAATAAATACTGAATAAATTAAACTACCTAACCTAACCACAGTTTACAATAATCACTGCACAATGCGCGAGCGCGAGTATCAAAAATCTCTGCAGTAAGCACATGCGCAGCGGCCCGGAAGTCTAGCGGTGAACTGACGAGTGACGAAACATAACTTCCCAGTTGGCAAAAAACATAAGTCATAAATAGTGCAAAAGGTGCAATGTCGGTATTGAATACTTATTTACAAGAAAAGGAACTATGATAATCATCAATGCACTAAAATAAGCGTATTTTTGCATTATTAGTTTTTATTATTATTGTTATTAACAATTAACAAATTATTTCAAGGAATGGACTATGTACCTATTATAATAAATGTTTATTTTTTGTTTTTACGATTGAATTTATCAATTTTAACAGGAGCGATTCGACTCGTCCCGTCTAGGCGTAACACGTAAAAACAATTCATAAGATTTCACTGTCTACTTCTTTATTTATTTTATCTCTAACTACACTTAATAATTTTTAATAAGAACGCTTTTAAGTACCGTTATGATAATTTTAAAACACTATGTACTAAGTGATTAAAGCAAAAACATTATAAACATAATCTCGGATCATTTTCTCTTTCAACTTATTTATTAACCGATTATTATTCCCTTTACAAAACAGTGGTAACTAACTGATTATAACATGCTATCTTACATACAACTTTAGAAAACAAGTTTGGCGGGTTTTGTCATTTTTCTCAAAAATATGATTTTGCACTTAGCATCCTTTTACGGTAGGGCGGCAGAACAGCTGGTGTGTCCACCCTGCACGCGCCCCACTCACGGGAATTCCCGCGCTCGGCAAATAACGCACTACGTGGCAACGTCGCATTTCTCCAACTAAGTACTAAATAATGTTAATTCAAGTTCATTGACTCATTGACCTAGTGTAGCAAATCTACAGAGTGTGTCTCTACGAATTTGCTCAAAATTAAAACTCTGGTTTTTGACCTAATTACTGGACCGATTTCTTTCATTTTTTGTATACTGTTAGAAAAGGCGACAACAAGTATGAGGTTTCATTTATTGCCCATAAGTGGTATCCATACTGTATATATATTTATATATATATATTTATATATAAAGTTACTTAATTTGTATTATACTTTTTTTTTTTCAATTATTAAAAGTGGTTTGTTTATCGAGCACCGCTCCAGTTATAACGGTTTTTCGTATATCGTTTCGCACGATGATTATTCATAACAAACTATTTTGTAACTTGATATTATAATTTATATAGTCTGGTATATGATATTTAAAAATAAATAGTCATAAATTTTATTAAAATCAATCTTTACGTTCATGTTTCAGAATGTTTAGAAGATTAGATGATTCAGCTATTGCTATTTTCTTGGTGCAGCTCAAGTTCCGACGAAGATGGTGAAATCGACCAACGACCTCCGATGCTCTTGGGTAATAAATTGGAAGTTCTGGTAGCACCTAATTCACCTATGTCAAATTTAGACGATGACGTTCCGTTGTCTAATCTGGTAGGTACATCATCTGCTTTGCCTGTGTCATACGCACCAAAATGGAAAAGGCACTATAAAATGGATTTACCAGGTAAATTTGATGAGCATGTTGGTGTAAGTGAACGCAGCTTAGAAAATATCACGCCTCTCACAATGTTTAGAAAATTTTGGTCAGAGGATTTGCAGGAGATTTTAAGCTTCCAAACAAATTTATACGCAAATCAAAAAGGCAAAAGCTATTCACCTACACTATACCTGAGAAAATGGATGTTTTCATAGCGCTTAATTTAGTTATGTACTTAAAAAACTCCCTAGCTATAAAGATTATTGATCATCAGCGATTGCATGACTCTTATATATCTGCTTTCATGCCTTTGAAAAGATTTAGTTGGCTACTCAATAATTTGCATATAAATGATAACAGCTTCATACCGCCTATCTCTAATCTTAACCATGATAAACTATATAAATTACGGCCTTTACTTGATATCATGCAAACACATAAACTTTAGACAGAATTACAGACCTACAGAAAAAATCGCAATTGATGAAAGTATAAAATTTAAGGGCAGAAGTTATATGAAGCAGTATATGCCAAAAAAAACCTGTAAAGCGAGGATATAAGGTCTGGATAAATGCACTGACAGTGGATATTGTCTTGAATTTGAGATATATAGCGGCAAGGTGGGCAATATGGTGGAGACCGACCTCGGTGGCCGAGTAGTGAGGCAATTTTGCGATGACCTCAAAGGCAAAAACCACAAGGTTTACTTCGATAACTATTTTAATAGTTATCATTGCAAGTTGATTTACTGCAGGATAATATTTATGCTTGCGGCACAGTCAATTCCAGTCGAAAATTACTGCCAAAACTAAAAGATGATAATAAGTTGCACAGAGGTGAACATGACTACCGCATAAGCGACACCAACGTAGGCATTTTGTAATTGAAGGACAAGCGAAGTGTTTACCTGCTCAGTAACTTTCACGATCCCACCAAACAGCCATCGCTTCCCGCAGGGAGCGGAACGGGGACTTACAGGAAGCGTCTTGCCCAGAGGCCGTTGTTGATTACAACGCCAACATGAATTATGTGGACAAGTTCGACCAGCTAAAGGGCAGCTATACGGTGGATAGAAAATCCAAAAAATGGTGGCATCGAATTTTTTTACATTTCCTAGACTGCAGTGTTGTAAATGCTTTCATGGCATACAAGGAAATTCAAAAAGAACAACGTCCTGATTTAGTCCAGTTAGTTTTGAAGGAGTTCCGACGTGCGGTATATCAAGGACTGCTGGCCCCAGCGTATGGGAACAGACGTCGCCCTAATTCAGTGCTTAGCAACCAATCTGGAGTATCCTCCCCTAGGCCAGTTATTATAAAAAAGTCAAAGCCATCAGTCCCCCAGGAAATCCGATAGGAAAGTAGTTGCCACCAGCCCAAAAGAGGTACATCAAGACGGTGCTGTAAATGCAGCACCAAAAAAGCTCCAGCACGCACTGTCTGGCAGTGCTCTATTTGTAAAGTTCCTCTCTGTATAAAGAAGAATAAGCCTTGTTTCAAAGCCTTTATAAAAAATAATTAACATTTAAGATATTTGTAATTATTTGTATATATTTGTATATATTATAATAAATAAACTCGATCTCATACATGTGTATCTATTGACCGTGGCGGTGAAAATTATCGACCACCACATTCCTCAAAAGCCTGCAGATCCATCCTTTTTTATTTATTTATTTTTTATAAAAATACCACCCCTTTAAAGTAAATCTGTAAAAATTTCACCAAAGTCGTAAAGCAAATAAAAGTGCGCTTGAAAGAGTTTAAACAATGGTACACAAAGGTCCTTATCTTGATCTTTTCTTTTTTAAATATTATTAGAATAGCTAGAACTATACTGCTGCATGTTCTGGATAACACTCATTGCTGTTATTACACATTGTTCTGTAATTTATCATATATCATTCCCTCCAGGTTTATGCCAAAGAAATGGTGAAAAAGTTAAAGACAGATTCTCTAAGATCACAAAAGAAAGATATTACTGCTGACCATCTGTCTCTATTAGCTCCTATGGTTATTAGTATTGACAGTGACACCCAAGAAGCCTCCAGTGATGATGAACCTATAACAAAATACATATCAAGAAAACAAGACTGTGAATTATCAGATGAAGTGAAAACTAAAATATGTAATGAAATCAATAGGGTGCTCAAGTCAGTCAATAAAACGCATAAGCCCATTCCATTGTCACAAAAACCCGTAACTCAGAAAACATTTAATATATCAACTCAAACAATGGAGGATGATGTATTTCCAGAAGTGGAATTTGCAGATGTTAATGATAGTGATTTTCAACCAGATATTAAATCTGAAGATGTATTGGATATGGCACCAGGTTAGTAATGATACATAAACAAATATAACAGTTAAATGTGACCTACTCTTATTTAAGGCATCCAGTAAAAAAAAACATTTTTAGCAAAATCAATTCTTTGGAGAGAGAAGTCACTACTGTTATTAGCTTTTTGTTTCTTTCATAAAAGTCAAAACTGCTGTTCCGAAGGGAAGCTGCAGTGAAAGCTACAAACACAATAAACGAACTCAACATTTTTATGAAACAACCCCTAAGTTCCTAGTATGCCGTTTATTATACTTACACTATTATTAGAATGCCGCTGTACTAGTTTCTGTTTATCCTAACTAATAAAAAAAATGTGAAAGCTAGTAATAGGCCTAATCGCACTGTCATCTGCCTTCTAAAACAGGGTAATATGGGACAGATATTAAATTCGTTTCATGAGAGTGTAGGTGTTGTGTCCTTCAAGCTGTAATCCTCATATTTGAAAACTCAATGAAAACGAATTTTGATAATGCTAAAAAATAGTCATGAAATAGTGATACATAGTCATGCATGTAAAAAAATTGTCGTATTATAGTTTCGGCGTTATAGCTGTAGGTTTGTGAGGATTATGGCTTGAACTTCAAGCTGTAATCCTCATCTCTCGTGCAAGCAAACGGTAAGGTCTATCGACTTGGTTTAGGTTCCTAAAAATAGTCATGAAATAGTGATAACGACATGCCAAACCTCAGAAATAGTCGATGAAAGATTCCAGAGATATAAAGGTACCCTGGTGAGGATTATGGCTTGAACATTTGAAAACTTCAAATTTCTCCGGAACGCCTACGACTTTCAGTTTAAAGTTTGTGCCAAAAAATAGTCATGAAATAGTCGTATGAAACGAAAATAATTTTGAGCTGATTTCATTTGAAATAAAAACTTGCGTTCCCTACATTTCTATGGCTGTACAGTCGCGTACAAAGTCATTATTTATCTTTGCTTAGTAAAAAAATTGCGCTCGTTTGGTTTGTTACTCATTTCCATTACTGTAAACAAACTTTGTAGACAGGGCTCTGAAATCGGTTTTGTAATAGGTACCTGAAGTAGTAGTTATCAATCCTAATTTACCGGTTAAAAACCGGAAATGAAAAGGAAACCGGTCAATTAGGGTTAGTAAGTACTATGAAAACCGATTTCAGAGCCCTGTCTACAAAGAATTTACAGTAATGAGTAACAATCCAAAAGAACGCAATTTCTTTACTAAGCAAAGATAAATTATGACTTTGTACGCGACTGAACATCCATAGAAATGTAGGAAAATTAAAAAGATTTTTAATCAAATTAAATCAGCTCAAAGTTAATTTGGTTTCGTACGACTATTTCATCACTACTTTTTGGCACAAACTTTAAACTGAAAGTCGTAGGCGTTCCGGAGAAATTTTAAGTTTTCAAATGTTCAAGCCATAATCCTCACCAGGATACCTTTATATCTCTGGAATCTTTCATCGACTATTTCTGAGGTTTGGCATGTCGTTATCACTATTTCATGACTATTTTTTGTAACCTAAACCAAGTCGATAGACCTTATTGTTTGCTTGCACGAGAGATGAGGATTACAGCTTGACGTTCAAGCCTTAATCCTCACCAACGTATATACCTTTATATCTCTGGAATCTTTCATCGACTATTTCTGCGGTTTGGCATGTCGTTATCACTATTTCATGACTATTTTTTGTAACCTAAACCAAGTCGATAGACCTTATTGTTTGCTTGCACGAGAGATGAGGATTACAGCTTGACGTTCAAGCCTTAATCCTCACCAACGTATAGCTATAACGGCGAAACTATAATATGACTATTTTTTTACATGCATGACTATTTATCACTATTTCATGACTATTTTTTAGCATTGTCAAAATTCGTTTTCATTGAGTTTTCAAATATGAGGATTACAGCTTGAAGGACACTAGATGTTTAAGAGTAATGAATGTTTTATATTAATAAATGTAAGTTTTGAACTTTACTTCGTTTCTTCTTTTTAACTTTGGCTTTGTTTTCGTTGACGTCACATAGTCGGTTTAATATGATATAGATTAAATACGATATAGATTATGGCAGTTATGTATTCATTTAAAAATGTTTATATCCAATATAATTTACTTCCAGAATCAGTGACTGAACCAGAACCAGCGTATAGTGGTAAGCTGTACAACTTGTTGACATCTTGAATTGCAAATGGAGAAGATTTTGAATGAGGAAATTAAATCAGAAGCAATCATTAATAGCTACTGACTCAACAAGACTTTTATGCTCATAGCCTTAAAAGTCTCTATTGCATGAAAATTATTTGATAAAAGGAAAGCTTAAATATAAAAATTTTGGATACAACACATATAATTATGTGAACTGTCTATGTTTAAAACAATATTAAAATCATTTATAATTGTACAATTCATACCAACATCTTAAATCAAACGGACAAGTAAAATATTGCAATATTTTTAAATAAAAATTAAAACCTTTTTATAAAATCTTTATTATAAAAGCTTAGTAGTATTACGACTATATCGTAAATAAACTTTTTCAACATATTTATTCAAGGTGATGTAAGCTACTTGTGAAATACAAGAATGACTAAGATATCCCTAGATAAAGGATAAGCTAGGTTATGTCGTTGAACATTCCCACTTACAACGAATGGCATGAACAAAGGTTGGGATGACGAGAGCATATGATATTTTATAAATCTATAATAATAAATAATAAATTCCCAGACAAACACACCAACTGTATAGCCACAAAGTAAGCAGAGCTTATATCATATATGACCATATAGCGAAAGGGCCGGGGAATCAAGAATATACAATTAACATAAATGACCATGACGTGATACCATGACTCGAGAATAAACATCTTTGTTTATCACACAAATGAATGCCCCGACCAGGCTTGAACCTGAGATTTCTGGCGTGTGAGGCAAGGCGATTTTACGTTTTCCCCAACTCTTATGGGATCAGGAGTTAGCATTGAAAATTACCGGAAAGATTTCCGTTTTGTTTCCGAAACTGAAGTTTATTTCAATTTTTATTTGGAACTTCGACATGGAAAAATAACACATTGATAAACAAGGCTAACTAAGTACGTAGGTACTAACCTCCCTTTGGAAGTTCGGAAGTTCAGAATTCATAATTGTCGTAAATAGGGAAAACGAAATAAAACTGATTCATGACAAACATACGTAGGGACGCCCAGTTCTAGTAATGGAAATACATCGTAATAATAGCGTACACTAACTGGTTAGAATGTGATTTTCTAAAATAACATAAGTTTTTACCTATCTAAGATCATGAACCTACAATACCTCTCAATAACTACAGTAAAGCTTTAATATCATTTGAATAATTCCGAATTGTTATCTAGGTATCTACTTTTTAGTTCGCTATGTGAAAATCTCTTTATTCACTGCTCTATGTAAGTCCACGTGGACTCAAAATAAATGAAGGGTACAGGCAAAGAACAGGGAATGTCACATTTTTTAATTATTTTTATTTTGTACGGGAAAGATTATAATGGTCTATGGTATTTCAATTCCCAATCACTAGCCTTTACAAAAACTCAACAGATGTCGCCAAAAACAAGTTTTTTTGTTTACGCCCGAAGAAAAGAACTAGGAATGTCCATGACATACCGGTGAAGAAGGAGGACTGTCCAAATTGACAGTTATGATTTGAGGTTAGAGTTGATCTTGCTTAGTTTGTGCTGTAATATTAAGTTCGATAATGATGTTTTCTGACTCAGATAAAGATGAAAACGATAATAATGTCATTAATAGATTGACAAAGAAAAAAAATAGACCGGTAGGACCGAAGATGTCATGAAAAAGTTGCGCCTTTCTTCTCATGAACTTGGGGCACCGTGTAACTGTTTAAGGTTCAAATGTTTCGAAGTTATAAATGAAAATTATCGAAAAGTGTCAGTGAGCAGAACTGTTCAAAGAAGAAGAAGCCGTAAGTTGGAAGATGAAGCTATAAATTTCAAAATACATGAAGAAATGTAAGATTCCTATTCAGAAGCAAAGGGAAGTGATGGTTTCTAAACAACATAGTCATATGATCCTGCACAGCGAAAATTATAATGGAACTTGGGAGAAAACTAAAGTTTTAAATAAAAGGTCACACATGTTACTAACAATGAATTTCAGCTCCCTGATTATTCATATAAAAAGTTTTTATCAATAAGTGAGGTTAAATACAAAGACTTAATGTGTCTGATGCCATTTTGTGACAAAGAAACTAAATTTTATTACTAAGCGCTGAAATATGACTCAAAAACAAAAGACGCTGATGACTGATTTGGATATTCCTTGTTTATGATTATGATACCATGGAATTCCTTGTTTCTTCTTCTTGTACTATGGTTAATACCTTCTTTTTTTGTCAAATTATATATTTTTATTAACTATAAAGTCTGATATTAGATACAATCATATTTTAATAATAAATATTAAATAGCTCTAAGTGAAAATTACTGTATACTTGGATCTCAATAAAAAAATTATGACTTCTAAACTTTTCACTGTATTTTTCTCAAAATTTATTAATTAGGACATTCCCTGTTGTTTGCCTGCACCCTTCAAATTGTCCCTCGCTTTTCAGCTTTTGCATGTCCGCGGCGCGTGTGGCGGCGATGCGTCTGAGTCTAGCTCCGCACACAATTTTATTCATTTCGTAAATAGACTGGGTTCCGTACTCATTGTTGTTTATAACCTACTAATTTCGAAATTTTATTTTCCAAAGTAGATACTTATTGAGAAACAACTAAATTGCTTTAGATTAGATTTATGATGAATTGAAGTAAGTTAAGTACTTAAGTTGACCAATAGTTAATTTTAAGATTTAAAGTAAAGATTCAAAATACCATCTTGAAGCGTTGGATTCTGTCGACCGAAGGGCCCGTAGACTCATAAGTGACGGCAAACTTACTTCTTCGAGACTGCAAAGTCTCGAGCATCGTCGAAAAGTTGCTAGTCTATCGGTTTTTTACAGATTGCACTTTGGAGAGTGTGCGAATGCTCTTTTTCAGTTGATCGAACCTTCCCCCTTTCTCCACCGGTCAACCAGGCGCAGACAGAAGTTTCACCCGTTTGTGGTTAGCGTGCCGATGAGCCGAACTAAACGGTTCGATAGCTCATTTTTGGTTCGTGTTGCCAAAGAGTGGAACGATTTGCCTGCGTCTGTTTTTCCAGACAAATATAACCCTGGAGCTTTCAAGTGTAGAGTGAATAGGTACCTCTTAGACAGGCGTGTACGATCCTCGTCTTCATCGTCACTTTCCATCAGGTGAGATGGAAGACAAACGCCTGCTAATTATTAATAAAAAAAAAAAAAAAGTAAAGATAAGATTTTAATATTATTATGTCAGCAAAAAGAAGTAAGTTTTGGTATTTTACGATTGAAAACTACTTGACGAAACCTTACGAAAATAACAAAATATGTGGTCGACTGGAACTGATTCCAATGGTACCTATCCAAATTTTTTTTTGTTAATGTTAATGTCTTGACGTGATAGTGATGATGAAAATGTACGGCATGTTTATTCGAATAATGAGTTCTCTGACATGGTGTTGTCTGTTGGCGCTGCTCGTAACCATTGTTAAACCGTTAATGAAGCTGAAAAAATGTTGATTATTATTGTTAAAGTAATATACAAGTGTTTTATTTTAAATCATTAACGTAACTAAAATCGTGTACTTCAAGCTGTAATCCTCATATTTGAAATCTCAATGAAAACGAATTTTGACAACGCTAAAAAATAGTCATGAAATAGTGATAAATAGTCATGCATGTAAAAAAATTGTATTATAGTTTCGGTGTTATAGCTGTAGGTTGGTGAGGATTAAGGCTTGAACGTCATTGATTAAATTGATTCATAGGACAGCTTTGTGCATTGAAATAGAAGGTGGACGTTTTGAGCCTTTTTTGTGATGCTGGCCTAGTGTGCATACACTAGTATGGAAGGAAAACCACTGTCGTCGCGCGCGTCCCACCCATCCCATGTCGCAGCCTATACGTGTGAATTAGTGAAGTGTTTTTACTTTTTAAGTATGACATACTTAAATATATTGAGTTTTAATTTACCCATGGGCCTATTGTATCGATTTTTCCCTTCTTAGTATGAAAGGCATGTGTTGCCTGAAAAAAATGTTGATTATTATTGTTAAAGTAATATACAAGTGTTTTATTTTTATTTTAAATCATTAAAGTAACTAAAATCGTGTCCTTCAAGCTGTAACCCTCATATAGAGAAACGACCGGGTGACACAGGGCGCTGGCCTTTCCGCTGTCGGATGAAGCCAGAGCTCTGCTGTGGCTGGCAATGAAGTGCCTCTCAAGAAGATAATTGTTAATACATAGGAATGCAATTTGTATGTTATTCTGTTTATTCTAGATATTACGCAAGTTTGTTGTTTTTTGTTAATAAGTTAAGTATTTAAATTGTAAGAATAACTTATGGAGCGTCATGATCTTATAGACCAAGCTCCTTAAATAAAGAAAAAAAAACCCTCATATTTGAAATCTCAAAGAAAACGAATTTTGACAATGCTAAAAAATAGTCATGAAATAGTGATAAATAGTCATGCATGTAAAAAAAATTGTCGTATTATAGTTTCGCCGTTATAGCTATAGGTTGGTGAGGATTATGGCTTGAACGTCAAGCTGTAATCCTCACCTCTGGTGCAAGCAGGTAAGGTCTATTTACTTGGTTTAAGTTCCAAACAATAGTCACGATATAGTGATAACGACATGCCAAGTCTCAGGAATAGTAGATGAAAGATTCCAGAGATATAAAGGTACCCTGGTGAGGATTATGGCTTGAATATTTGAAAACTTCAAATTTCTCAGGAACGCGTACGACTTTCAGTTTAAAGTTTGTGCCAAAAAGTAGTGATGAAATAGTCGTACGAAACCAAATTAATTTTGAGCTGATTTAATTGGAAAATAAAATCTTTTTAATTTCCCTACATTTCTATGGATGTACAGTCGCGTACAAAGTCATAATTTATCTTTGCTTAGTAAAAAAATTGCGCTCTTTCGGATTGTTACTCACTACTGTTATATCATCACACTATTGTTACACACTAAATTCTTTTTAGACAGGGCTCTGAAATCGGTTTTCATAGTACTTACTAACCCTAATTGACCGGTTAAAACCGGAAATGAAAAGGCGTATGAATAAATGTGTCGTTCTACGTGTAAAGGAAAGTAAGTACCTTACGTCGATTATGAATTTACTTTTAAGTTAATAATGAATAGGCACATCAACTTACTGTATCACACTTAAATTCATATTACAAATGATAAAAGTTTAACAAAACTGAGTGAAGTACAAGGGAAGCATGAATTTATTTGTTATGTATGTTTATGTAAGTAATTGCAACGTAGCGTATCTTTGTTTTGAGCGCAATCAACAATACAACTTGACAAAATACATTAATGAAGTGACATACTTACTTGGTAGCTTTGTAAACATATCATAATAGGTGAATACACCATACTCAATAAAGCAAACAACCTTTTTCTTTCGAGGGCCGCCCGCCCCTTCTACAGCACGTGTTTACAGCAAAGTACTCGACTGTACATCCATAGAAATGTAAAGAAAATAAAAAGATTTTATTTTCAAATGAAATCTATAATATATTTAATAAATAATTTTGGTTTCGTACGACTATTTCATCACTACTTTTTGGCACAAACTTTAAACTGAAAGTCGTAGACGTTCCGGAGAAATTTGAAGTTTTCAAATGTTCAAGCCATAATCCTCACCAATACCTTTATATCTCTGGAATCTTTCATCGACTATTTCTGAGATTTGGCATGTCGTTATCACTATATCGTGACTATTGTTTGGAACTTAAACCAAGTAAGTAGACCTTACCTGCTTGCACCAGAGGTGAGGATTACAGCTTGACGTTCAAGCCATAATCCTCACCAACCTATAGCTATAACGGCGAAACTATAATACGACAATTTTTTTACATGCATGACTATTTATCACTATTTCATGACTATTTTTTAGCATTGTCAAAATTGATTTTCATTGAGATTTCAAATATGAGGATTACAGCTTGAAGGACACGATTTTAGTTACTTTAATGATTTAAAATTAAAAAAAACACTTGTATTTACATATTTAAAATAATTTTTTAACAATAATAATAAACATTTTTTCAGGCAACACATGTCTTTCATACTAAGATGGGAAAAAAACGATACAATAGGCCCATGGGTACAATGCCTTAAACTAAAACTCAATGTATTTAAGTATGCCATACTTAAAAGTAAAAACACTTCACTAATTCACACGTAATTCACAGCTTGAACGACACCTAAAATCGTGTCCAGTCGCATCTCATCACGTGCTACTCGATAGATAGGTAAGTGACGACGGCTGCGCTCGGCACCACTCCGATCACCGCCTTGCGCGGCCCACGCATAAGTAGGTATGAAAACCAAAAATATTGAAGTAAAATATTGAAATGCGTGAAAGTCCTTAACACCCCCAATAACTTCTTTTACAGTATATTCTAACAATGGTATATTTACTGACCCTTAAGTATTATGCTTCCTTTAATAATAATAAATAATAAATCCCCAGACAAACACACCAATTGTATGGCCCCAAAGTAAGCAGAGCTTGTGTTATGGATGACTATACGGCCGACTGGGGGGGAACCCAGAATAAACATATTATTCTGAGTCCCCCCCCCCAGTCCGCCATATATAACGTTGATACAAGCGAGAGGCATTTAATGAAACCACATTTACTATAAGTGCCTACTGTTAATCCGAAACTATTAAAAAAAAGTTTATGAGAAGTATACGAAAAAACGTTTTTCAAAGAACTTAAATAGCTTAATAATTAAGTTAAAATGTAAACATCCTTTGTTGAGTAGCCTGCCGCCACCTGCGTAACAAATTGGCAACGTAGCATTTGAATAGCATAGCGCGTGCGGCAGCGGGCTCGCCGGCTCGCACACCTACCTTCACAGCGGTGCGCCCGGGTTTGATGTGGATGATAATGTAAACATGTGTTGTAGGAAACGTTGGAAGGTATGATCAAAGAAAATAATAAACAAAAACAATTAATTGTAACACTTACACATTAAATCTTCAATTGTTTGAAATGTCCGCCGTTTGCAATGGTACACAAGTATAACGACGTATAATATTGTTATTTAATCGTGCAATAAGGTTACTGTTTGTTGTTAAACTTTTTAATTTATTAAACGCTAAAATAGTCCGGTATTTAAGTTCCTCTACGGTATTCACGTCTGTGGCGTAGACTTCACTTTTCATAAACCCCCAGATAAAAAAATCCATTGACATGCGCGGCTGTCTTCATACCTTTCTCGGTAAGTTCGCAGAGCTAGTGCTGCGGTTCCGTGGTTTTTTTTCCCCTCCACGGAAAGGCCGGAGGATAAAAAATGCTCTGACGCATACTCTGGCGCGCGCGATCCAGAGTTATGTGGGACTCGTCCCGTCGCCTACCAGAACCTCTACCCACTAAAAATCCCCCTGTCAGCTCGTCCAATTTTTTTGCCAAGCAGCCTTCATCTGAGCGACGGGCAATTGGAGAAAGAGGCCGCGCTAGCGGGGCCCATAAGGGGTCACCCGCTGGGATTTACATAGCACTGAAGGTGAATACATAGCACTGAAGGTGCTCAAAATGAAAAGTAAATATTTGAAAACATTAAAATTAAAAATAAAATTGCATTAATTCGGATTTACGTTAGAATTAGAATTTGCGGCCTGAAGGGCTTCGAGATCTAAAGTTAATTGCGTGGGTTCGCCAGTGTGCGCGTTTCTCGGTCTAGCGATTTTGAATTTCGAATATAACGGACGCGGGATTTAAGGCGTTATATTTGCTTATTTACGAAATTATATAAAATAAAATTTATAACGAACTTAGAAGCGAGTGATGCTCGGCTAACGCAAATAAACGCTCTTGAGGAGAGCGGGCTGCTCGCAGTTTGCGTGCGAATACGGAAATTTCCTTAATGTCGACGTTTTGAATGACGTCGAACACGGTCTTCATGTCCTCAGCCAATGATGACTGAGGTGAAGATGACGGAGCGGGACGCGGGCCTACGGGAGCTGGGATAGGACGGGAAGGTGCAGGTGGAGCGGCCGGACGCTGCCTCCAGGACAGAGCCGGAGTAGGCGTCGGCTGAACAGGCTTTGCTTCCGGGGGACCCCGGTTGCGCAGCGGTGGGAAGTTGGCTGGAGTGAGCGGCGGCGCCGGTTTAGGCGCGGTCCTCTTAGCGGCGGAGCGCGGAGCGCGCGGACAGCCCCTGTAGTTAGCTGTGTAGCCGGACTGGCCGCAAAGCACACAGGCAGGGGGGGAAGTGCATTCGGGAGTGCGAGTGCACTCCTTAGTGATGTGGGGAACCAGGCCCTTAACGCACCTGGGGGAGCTGAGCAGTTAGCCGCTGCGTGGCCATAGAGCTGGCAGCGATGGCACTGCCCAGGGTGACCACGGGGGTTGGGACGCTCGACGGAGATGTTCGAGAGTCCGCAAATTGTGCGAGCCTCTCTGAAGATCTCCTTCGAGTTGGGAGTATTGGATGGGATATCTAATGCTAAAGAAAAACGCCTACCGCGGTTGGAGTGCATCTTGTGCACTGCTTCGGCCGGGAAACCCTGGGACTTAAGGTCCTCGAGGATTTCATCGTTCGCGAGCTCGAACGGGACGCCCCGTAGTACTGCGCGGATCTTACGCTCCTCCGGGAGGGCGTAGGTGTGATATGCGATTTGTTTTAGTGAAAGTAACCTGGTGAACGCGCGAAAGTCGTCGATGTTCGCGACCTGGATTTTAATTGAATCGCCTGCGTTGGTTGCTTTGAGATAGTTAATTTTTTGCTCTTTGCAAAGATTAGATACCGCGGTCCATCGTGCTTTTTCGAGGAGAAAGACGGGCGGAGGGAGCTGAGGCTTCGGTGGGACGGGAGCTTAGCGCGTCGCTGGCTTCGATAGGACCGACGGAGACGCGGTTACTTCGAGCGACGTCAATGGCACGGGGGCGGGTGTTGAAGACACCGGAGAGGGCTCGGGTATTGAGGATACCGAGGCTTTCTTCGAGCGTTTAGCGACTAACTGGAACGCGGGCTCAGGAGAGCCGGTTAAGGTGACAGCATCAGACGCGGGTTCGGAGTCGCTCCCGGGAGCGGTACGCTTGCGACGCGACGCTTGAGAGGATGTGACCGATTCACAGTCCATCTTGGACGGGACGGGAGACGCGGGGTCTGATGGGTCTGGACGATGGAGGCCTGAGGGGCCGGGGTTGAGGCCTGATGGGCCGGGGACGCGATAATTGCCTTTAAGGCCTGTGTTAGTACGTCATCGGAAAAAACGACGCCGGCCGCAACGAGCGTCTGGGCGAACGACCTAGCAAGGTTTACCAAGCTTTGCTGGTCCATTGGAGAGCTTGGTACCACAATATATAATATATAAATATATAATAATGCCTAGGTTCCCTAGCAAACCTAGCACCTAAACCTCCCTACCCGCGGTAGGGGGGCTGGGGACGACGCGAAGTGGTGCCCCTAATTCGGACAGCACTGTACCGTCACCCTGGGAAAGGCCCAAGTGCAATGGGATCGGGTCAGCCGGTTTCTCCTTGGCCTGAACGGCCTTGGAAGCGCACCGGGGCAACGCTATCAGGCTTAGTTGTCACCGTTAAGTATCCACCTGATCAAACGCGAGTCTACTGCGGAGTGTGTTGCCAATAAATTGACAACAAAAACCGGCCGTAGACCTGACGAGGTTGGGTTGCACAGAAGTGCGGGATTGACTACGTTACGACCGGCCGGGGCCGGCCGCAGAGCGAGTCTCTGACTACGTAACAGGCGCCAAGCGTCAAGTACGCAGCCAGAAAATCAGCCCGAGCCTTGTGAACTACTATCGAATTTAATCGACCGTAGTAAGCTCAGCTCTGTTGTTGCTGCGAGACCGACTTAGTTGCAGCCGATCGAA
This sequence comes from Marasmarcha lunaedactyla, assembly GCA_923062675.1. Taxonomy (NCBI): domain Eukaryota; kingdom Metazoa; phylum Arthropoda; class Insecta; order Lepidoptera; family Pterophoridae; genus Marasmarcha; species Marasmarcha lunaedactyla. Next base: position 12,441,360 of record OV281364.1, on the reverse strand, counting down.
ACTGGCCGCAGCGTAAGCCCTACAGAGGCTTATCTCGAGTCGTCGAGGACGAAGCGAGATTTGTACGAATCTCAGCGTATGAGTATTGCTAAGAGTTGTCGTCGTGAGACGACAATCGTGACTCAACAGCCGGTGCGATCGCGAACACGTCCGAGCGGGGCCGGACGCACAACGGATCTGAGAGTGGCGTTTGAGTATTGCTACGAGAGAAGTCGTGAGACAACAATCGTGACTCGGCAGCCGGGAGCGACCTTCAACATGTCCGAACGGGTCCGGACGCAGTCGGGTCTGGTTCCGTAGACTAAAATCATGTCAGTGTATTCTGACGCCGTGTATGTAGCACGAGGCATTGTGGATGTCTTACGTACTTACAAAATAATTAAAACTACTCACAAAACTAAACCGAAAATACTCAGTTACGTGTCCTATCACAATAAAAACTTAACATTAGTAAATGGGACGCGTGAGCGACAATAATCCGTGCTGAATTGCGCAACGTGCACCCCGGATGCAACGCGTCTTCGCACTAAACAAAGTAAAAATTGTGCCCTTGACCTAATTAGCCGAGCCGCCGCCGGCGCCATAGCAACATTCTGATCTATTTCTATTTCTGTTACGCTTATTACATTAGAGTGAGATAACCGTGATCTGTACTTTCTTTTAAGGAAAGATTTAGTACAAGTACTTCCTTGTTTGTACTGAAAACTTACGATGCGAACTGGCAACGTCGCTTCGCTCGCGTAAATTTTGTCGTTTAGATAACTACGTATGCCTATAGTACAAATTTACGATCAGGTGATCGGGAAGATACAGAGTGTTTAAATGAAACTAAGTAAAAACTAAAAAGCGTTCCTGTGACTAAACTGTTGCTTACATTGATCTGATTTTTGTTGTGTAGCCTGATAATGATACACAGAATATGTGGTTTCTTTTAATGCCTCTCGCTTTTATCAACGTTGTATAAATACAAACAACCATGACCCGAGAACAAACATCTGTGTTCATCACACAAATGAATGCCCCGGCCAGGACTCGAACCCGGGACATCCGGCGTATGAGGCAAGGCTTCTTACCACTACACCACTCGGTCGTCCTTTATGTTACACCTTGCATATTAAGGCGTTTTTGTAGATGCTACTTCGTCGTAATTTAATTAAAGGTAAGTTCATATGCATTACTTACACATTGTTGGTTGTGTTCCGACTAAACAGATGCACTGTCTTTGAAATTACGAAAACAAAGGCTATCCCAACCCAAGTCGACGATCTTATGGCATTTTTAGACCATTTTCCAAGCTTTTTTTTTTTCTCTTTATTATTTTTTATTTTTTTTATTGGGACTTTGGGTCACTACAGTTGTGACCATGTCAGTCCCATTGGAGCTTAATAATAGTACATCACAACTATGAGATTTTACAACATATTAAATATTAAAATTAGTAGGTACTTATTTTTCTAAAACTATTGTATACAAATATATAAATTAACTTAGAATTTTTAGTGCAAGGTTCAGAAATTAAACTTTGGATACATCCTAACAAGAAGGGATTACATCTTAAATTTTCCAAGCTTGAAGGACACAAATTTGGCCAATATGAATTGCCAATTACTTACTATTAATGATATTCATAGGCAAAGGTGCTATTTACCATCAGGAATATCACGTACACTTTAGCCGGATATAAAATGAGACAAAATAAACGCTATTTTTTTACTTATTATTACACATGAAACTTGCGTTTTTTAAGGGAGGAACGTAGTAATAGTAAATTAAAAAATATATTATATATTTATTTAATCAAATTATGTACCATTGCTCTCTATGCACTTTTGCCGTCTCATAGGTATCTATATATTTAGATCCCTTTACTAAAAATACCATTCGGACGGGAATCAATAAAACTTTTGAAGGCGCTTTGGACTGCCCCATCAGAGTTGGAGTTCCCTTGCAAGAAGTTATACAAATTCCGAAAAAAATGGTAATCTGTTGGAGCAAAGTCCGGGGAGTACGGTGGATGTCTCAGAGGTATCAATTGAAGCTCCTCTAATTTGGTAGCCGTCTGTTGTGCAGTGTGTAGTCTAGCGTTGTCCTACAACAGCAGTGGCCTAGAGCGGTTGACCAGCCTCGGTTCTTTAGCAACTAGCTTTTCCATCATGGTTTGCAGTTGCTGACAATAATCGTCTGGCCAAACTTAAGAAAGCTAGTCCACCAAACGCTCACAAGTAACTTTTTTGAGTAAATTTTCGCTTGGGGCAGGGTTTGGCTGGTTCGCCAGGGTTCAACCATTGCGATGAGCGTTTCCGATTGTACAGAATCCACTTTTCCATTATTGTGCCGGTTGAGTAATGTAACGCAACAGTCGACGCGCGCTTGTCGGTTTGCTGCACTCAATTCATGAGGTACCCACCTCTCAAGCATATTCAAATCATTTAGTGCACGAATATAGGTAAAATTTAAGATGTCATACAAGTAATAGCACAATCATATTCTACCATTGCGGCGTGTACAAGGTTTAAGTTTAAAATTACAATTACGCAATTTATACATTTGTTATTTAAATATTCATATGTCCTATAACAGCATTTATTTAATAGATATGATTTTGAATTATATTTGAATTCATCGTAATTAGTTACATTTTTAATAGTTATAGGTAATTTATTATATATTCTAGGACCATCCCAAAGAAGCTTTCTGAAAAAAAAGTGGTTTCACGTGGTTGAGCTTTAAGAATATCCTTCCGGTTACATTGTAATTTTTTCTAACGAACAAGGCAGTTTCGAGTATATAACCTTCATTTTCACCTTCCCAATTTGCTTCAAGTGGATTAAAACAGCTTTGTCACTAACACTGCAGCCTACACCTAAATCGGACGTGGTTTGCAATAGATCCGGTTCAACAATAGACTTCAATTCTTCATTATCAACTTTGGTCTCCGGCCGTCCACGGGGCTTGTTCTGCAGGTTGAAATTTCCAGAACGAAAATGTTGGAACCAAAAACGCACTGTGTTTTCCTTTGCGACACCGCCGCCCTACACAGCATTAATACTTCAAGCCATTTCTGCAGCACTGGTGCCACGATGGAACTCGTACTCGTACCTAAATAAAACGATATTTCAATTTTTCCATTTCGTAAACTTTTTGTCGCAAAGAAAATATCAAAAGAGGAAAAAACTAATTAAGTACGGTTTTCGAAACACAATAGCTGTATCAATTTGAAATTGGAATAATACAGATATAAGAGAGATAATACAGATCAAAGTGGCCAGTACGACAAAATGTCAATTTCACATGTAAAGACCAAATATGTCCTCGAAAGACTGACATAATTTAGGTCAATGAAATAGGTCCTTCCTGCGAAAAATTCACCAATCGGGTTACCTACTGGAGCGGCGTGGGAAAGAAATATAAAGTTTAATATTGAAATGGACTGTATTTGGCGGCGCGGCACCCTAATCCCTAAGGGAAAGAGTATTTATGGGTTAAAAGTATCTTCGAAAAGTGGAGTAATCAGGATAGCTGGTAAACAAAAGGTTATAATTCGCGAATATTCGAATGCAAATATAATGTTAAACCAAATAAAACTAGCACGCACCGCTATCTTCTTAGCGGCTTTCAGTTGGGTTTCACTGCACTACACGAACAGTTCGTTGAAAATGTCTAAAGCACTGGCCAGGCTGTCACAACGTCCAACGATATAACAATAAAATCTTGATAATTGCCAACAAGTTGGGTGTGGCGGATACAAGGGCTGCGAGTGAGCGTCCTTGCGCGAGCGGTGGTAGCTGCAGACTCTCTCCATCTTGATTCCTTCCGTTGGCCGAAGGTGCGTGATATTTGAAGATTGAAGGTAGTTCCCTACATCGAGCAATGCGATTGGCTAATACGCTTGGGAAAGAACTCTGACAATATCGCGAATTTATAATTTTAAATATGGCGGTAACACCTACATTAATTTCCTAATAATGCAAGAAAATGTTAGATAAATGATGTTGGTCGATCCTTGCACAGCGAATACGTACCCTTATGGTATACGCATATGGTTTATCAGCCTGTGGTAAGTCTAAGGAAAGCCACTGAGATTGGCTTCCATCATAGACTAAGTGGCACCCTGGCACACATGAAGGTGGAAATTGTGTGCCAATTTAGTACGCCTGGACGTTCACTATCGGCCGCACTAAGTCAAAAGGTTACCAAAGGCGCTTCTAGGTATCGATTTTGCTTTATCTAAGTCCATATTTGCTAAGCAAATCTATTAAGAGCGTCGTAATCTAAGTCGTCAGTGACGCAGGTAACTTGGATGTTGTCACTATTTTAAGCATCGAACAAAAGATTTCTTTATTAAAAATTACCAAGTTGCTAAGAGACCATGGAGAACTTTTTTTAGTCTAAGGAGAACATTTTAGTAATATAAAATTCAACTGAACAAGTTCTAAAAATCTAAATAAGTACCGTATTACTGTCCCAAATCAAGCTGATAGTTACATTAACTTCCAAACAGCAAAAAAATCTTCTAAACAAACGAAAGACAAGACATCGGAATGCGTGCTTGGGAATACGTCAATTTGTAGTTGCAATATTTGCTTATTTGATTCCTGTGATACGTGCAATAAAAAACAGAGACACAGAAAATTGTATTTGCTGTTTCCCTTATTTGGAAAATGTACTAATATACATGGCGACTATTCGTCAAATATCTCAAATACGTAAACACAAACAGCCATGTGGATCATGCCCATCCAATATCTACCATATAACCCTCACTTATGATATTGGACTGTACTTCATATGATCAGCTTCCTGGCTACGATATGAATTAAAGATCCATAGCATTTATTTTGAATAATTGGATCGGCTCACCCACACACAAAAAGTAAAATATCTCAGCAATATCTATCCCCGCAATGCATGCGTCCAGTTACAGCATATAATAGACTCGGCCTTATAATTTGCAGAAGTAAAGAATCTGAGTATCATGCGGAGTCTCCCATACACAATTCGGTATGTAAAGAAAAAAGTTCAGGTTCTAATTATCATTATTATTATTTTAAGTTTTATTATTAAGAGTTTATTAGTAGTTAGTATTAAGAGTTATTATTATTATAATCAAGTTTCCAATGTCTGTGAGCGCGCTCACAGCGATATCGATACGTCATCAATGACGTCACAAACGCCGCCATCTTCCAGCTCACAGTGCCTAAGCTACGGAGCATGGTCGCTGTGAGCGGCCTGTCAAAACTTACACGTGACGTTAGTTTGTTGATGTTTTTATTAGTCGATTAAAGCTTTAAAAAGCTTGCTTATTAATTTCTGCTCCATTCAGGGTCAAAGATCTTAATGAAATGGTTACTTTAAACTTAAGCGCGATATTTACCGTTCCGATTGCAATAGCACTAATAACACTTTTAGCGCGCTCAAACGAATCGGAACGGTTTTGAGCACTTTTAGCGCTGTGAGCGGCAAACGGAACGCACTAAATAACTATTTCTGGCTATTTCAAGTATTAGTAAAATAAAAGTATTAATAAAATTAGAACACTGCTTTCAACGCAAATGTTTATCGACCCAGGTTCTAATTCTAAAACCATTCGGAAATATAATTTTTTTGTTTTCTTTTTTGTCAACTTTTTTTTCTAATTTGTAACAAATCATAGAGCAATGCGATTGAGCTTATTTGAACGATAATACACTCACTTTCAACCTCTATACGACGTGATTGAGTCGCATCAACTTCTAATTACTCTTTGGTTAAATTGATATGTCAATATTTTTGATAAATATCTGTCATAAGGCTGATTGCCATGAATAAAACGAAAAATTGAATTGAATTGAATCCATAGAAAATTGTAGAGTTGTTCATTACAGTATAATAATAAATTTAAAAAATGAACTACTCAGAGCCGTAATCTTACGAAATTATTTGAAATTAAATACTGCAATAAATCACAAATATTGAAATTGTTTTCTCAAAATACCTCATTCTTTCGGAAAAAATATTAAAAGGATACTTCTAAATTACTTTACATTCACGAATTATTTGTTCAAAATTGTTTTTTGACTTATTCAGCTATGAATTAATTCTTTATACATTTATCTTTACGTCCTTGCTTTTCTATTATCTTTTCGAACAAAAAGCCCACTTTCAGGATTGTCATGAGTATTGACGAACCCGGTCAACTTTGGAGCGCTGTAAAAGCATTATAAATGAATAAAATTCAAAAAATATTAGATAAAAATATTCCTCAAAAGACAATCTACAATATTGGTCTGAAGTAATTTTCTTGTAAAATGTAAAAAAAAAGTGATATAGCAAAAATGTTAATTTTTTGAGAAATTTTTGCACGTTTTTGTTTATAACTTCTTTGTTTTTGATTTTACGATAAAAAGTTACATAAACAAAATGGTAGACAAAGTAACTTGCTATAAATTATGGTTCACAAATTTTTTTGTACTATTAATACTTTAGCAGATATAGCGAAAAAAGCGTTCTCACCCCTTTTTCTAAGATGGTGGCCGTGGGTAGGGTGGCAACCCCACAAACTTGGGGTTAAGCTTCTACTGACGCCCCTTCATGACCCGAAAATAAAATTGCTTCCTCAAAGAAATGTTTTACAATATTTTAAACAAAACACTTTTAAAACTGATTTTTTAGTCCGATATGTCATCTGTCGACGTTTGTCTTCTAACCTGTCATTGTCATTTGTCATAAACGAAAACGAGCTTGTGTTTTTGTGTGTACTGTGCGAGATGAATTAAATTTAATCACTCAAATTATTCTAATTTCTTCCGCTTGTTTGTTTAACAATGTAGCATTGTCGCAGTATTTCATAAATAAATATTTTACTAATAGGAACTTTGAAGATATTTTAACAATGGATTCCTGGCAGTCCGGAGTGGGTAATCCAAGCTCCGATTCAAGAGACACAGATGAACCGGCACCTCCAGGAATACCTGAATCAGAACATCAACTGGTAAGTAAAGAGGTTTATCCATCTGTAAAATAGTTGGGAGAATAATCATTAACGCTAACATTTCCAATTTTTACCTTAGCTTGCATCCATGAGGGAACTTTTGGTGAGTTCTGTTGTTGCATATTGTCGATAACTAGTTGAGTAATAAAATAAATCATGACCGGAATACACAAAACTGAACAAAGATCCTTGAAAATTGTATATTATATAATTAACACTATATAATATGTCTAAAAGTGAACCAGCTCTTATAAGTGAACCATGAACGCAATATAATTTCTTAAACATATGGACTGAATATATGTTTTTTAAATTTCAGCAAGCATTAGACCCAAATAAGAAAACTTCTGTGTTTCAACCAGCACTTTCTTTAAAAGGAATTGAAATTGCTAAGAAGAGATTACGAGCATTTTCTATTCAGAAGAGGGCTCCTCTCACTCCATCCCCTGTGGCCAAAGCATCCACTTCAAGTACTAGTAAGTTTTATACTTAAATGTATGGAAAAATTAAGTTTCCTAACAGCATTATATATAAATGTTAATTAAATCTTATGAAAATTGGTGTTTGGTTCCCATTCTGATAATATTGTCTTGTTTGCTTCTTGAATTGTAATTCTATAGAAGTTATATACCAAAGGGTGCATCTGTTTTGCTATGCAATCTGGTGACTTTATTTATGTGTTTGAATGCCATTAAGTATGTTAATAATTTTGGTTAGGCACTGTAAACTTACCTATTCTAATTAATTATGCTTAATATGGTAAAAATTGTAAGCAAACCTCTCATTGATTGATGTGTACCTATTTCTTTTAGGTAATACTGTATTAATTGGTAAATTGAGCAGTATAAAACCAGCACAGCCTAAACTAGAAGATCCTGATGTTAAGAAACTTCCAAAACCTCCAAAACCAGGGAAAAGGGTTTCACAACATGGTGTGTATAAAATATTTTTTATATATCACAATTTCATATGTGGCTTGTTTTCTGTCTTGGAGTAAAATTAGAGTAACTCCATAAAAATAATGCTAGTTGATCCTTTGATTAATGTATGTAGTTATTGTTTGACCGAACTAAAAACATCTTTTAAAAAACATTTCAGTTATACTTAGAAAAATATGAACAAGTACTAGTACACAATATGAACAAGGATTTTCTTTATCGTTTTCTTATGGCTAGGCATTTCGCTTAAAATTTATCTGTTGAAAGTAACAAAGTTGAAGAAGATATACCCTCCAACTCAACATCATTAAACAAACATTGACCAAAGTCACAAAATTTTAATATTTTCCTTTAGGAACTGACTCATACTGTGACCTGCAAAAGAAGACCCTTTCCGAAATTGAAGACATGAAGCGTAAGATGGAGTTAGTAGAGCTTGGTATACCCCTTGGTCTGATTTGTCCGACAAGTGCTATAAATGAAAAAGCTATGCCTACAAAGGCCATGCCTCCTATCAAATCTTTTCTGGGTAAGTGCTTTTTTTAATGCTTCTTACATTGTTACCTTACAGTCTTTGACCTTTGTATGTTTTTTTTTCTATGTTCACAATACCTAGTAATAAAAACTTATCATAATGAGCTATGCACAGTACAAGTGTATCATATTAATAATTTATGAAAAAAATTTAAAACTTTGCTTGTCAGATTGTAAAAAGTACGAATTAAATCTGTGCTAAATAGAATTGAATCATCAAAATACCACATCCTTTGAGTAATTTTTTTAAATGTTCCTTTCTTTCACTTTCTTGTATAATGCAAGAAGGTATTGAGGTGCCCGGCAAGAAGAAGGCAGTTCATGAACAAATTCATGTGATTATAGGTAAATAGTGTTGGGAAAATTAGTATGTAGCAGAATTTTCACAGGTATTTGTAGAGATTATGTAGGTAGTAATGATGCAGTATTCTTTATTCCAAATTTGGCGGCTTGTTAGAATTTTTTAAGGTTGGGTAAGGAAATAAAGGTATGTTGGTTGTTGTTGTAATTGAAGATTCCCTACATAAAATGATTAAGAAATTTTCCAAGGTGAAGGGTATTATCGACAATATGATATTTTACAGTAAACTTTGTATTTTCTGTCTAGAAAGAAATTGCACTTTATTTGTAATTGAACTTAATTGATAGTTGGTTATAAATTCTGTAAGTATATTACATCGTTTTTCTTTAAAAATAGTACATTTCGTTACTATGGTCATACGACGTATTTTTTACAATAAAATTAAAACAAATACAAAGTTCAACAGACCTTAATTGTAATATTACAGATCCCAAAAAAGTCGATGAAATTATAAGAGAAGCCAAAAAGGCAAAAGCTGAAGGTAAAGAATTTAAATTCGATTACAACAAGCTTCTCCCTGACTATGACAATCCGTTTCAACGTAAGAAAGATGATGAAACCAAAAAAGAAGATAATAAAAACAAATATCGTAAATCTAATAAATATAAGGGCAAAAAAAGTAAACATTATGGAAATTCATACTCAAAAAGACATTCATCAGATCATAAGAAAGATGACCGAAGTAGACATAAAGATAAATCTTCTGACACAGACAAAAGTAGCAAACCCTGCACTGATACAGATAATGCTAATGAACATGCAAAACCTGCCGAAAAAGAGAAAGAAGTCAAAGAGGCAGACGATGAGCTTCTAGGATACGTCGTATGTGACAGTTGGTCTTTAGATAATGATGAGAAAACAAACAGTTCCAGCCCCAAAGTTGGGGTTAAAGATGTTATACCCACAGATACGGTTGTGAATGAACCAATCATTTCCAACGAACCTGAATCTTTGGACCAAATCCCAATGCCTGGAGAAGATCCAGAAAACGATCCCCTATTAGCTCCTAAAAAGATTGAAAGGTTACAGCCAGTAATTGATTCTTTTAAGTTCGAAATTGACGAACCCAATGATGATGACATGATGGATTTGTATGATATACCTTTACCTAAGAAAAAACGTTACGAATCACCATCTCCACAGATCCTCGAAGATGAACATTCAAAGGAATCAATGAATGATGGAATGAATGATGATACATTCTTAGAATCTATCATCAATGAAATAAAGACTGAAGGTATGGTTGATGATGATGATTTAAGTCCTGAAAAGGGTCTGGTCGAGTATGAGATCTCGCCTCCTAAAGATTTCTCCAAAGATGCCAGAGCTGGGTCCATTACTCCCGAACTTGACGATAGTATGCGTGAATTACAGTTTAGTCAGCGTAGTAACTACTCTGATGGATACAGATCTGGGGAGAGTGGTTACAAATCTACGGAAAGTGGGTACAAGTCAGGTAGAAGCAGTCAATCCTCAGAAAACTATAGAATGTCGATGGATAAAGATTCGGAAGACACGATGGATTCGAAAATTACTAAGGCAACTGCGGAGTCTTTAGAAACATGGTCGTTTGTGATGAAGATCTGTCAGCCGTTGCTGTTTAGACATGATAAAAATAACTGTTACAAGTGAGTATTTCAAGTTAAAAATAAATTCATTTGAAAAATCTGTAGTTTAGATGAGTCATTTTATGGAACTCTTACTTTTGTTTGTTCTCGCATTGTGGATATTCCTATTTCCTCTTGGTACCATCAGTATATGAAAAAAATCTGCTTCTCTTAGTAATAATCATATGGGATCTAGAGCTAAGCTTGCCAACTTTGAAACAAAAAAAAACTTATAAAAATAACTTAAGTTGAGCAATAAAACTTATTTGGCATATATCTTCCCGCCACTTTTTCTCCCAATCTGTATTTTAAAATTGTAAATAATAAAGAGAACCTTTTTGTTCCTTTAAAAAAAATGACTTTTTGATAGATGTCTGTTATTTGACACACTCAGTTATGTTTGTTTACATTAGTGGCTCCTAGTAAATCAATTATAAATAAACAATTAATTACAGTTCTGTTTATCCTTCAATGTTTATCAGTTGGTTACTTAATATGTTCCTTTAAAAATGAATACCCTTATTCTGATCCCATTATCAAAGAAATCGTCTACTATAGCACTTAATACAACTAATAAAAAACCCTAAGTAAGAAATAAACTGGAAGATTTTTCTTTTTTTGTGTTAAAGAGGTTTTAATATCTTCTTATTCTCAGAGAGACCAGGTCTACTCCGAAGCTGTGGTATACCGAGGCGGCTAAACATTGCCATTGTGTGAAAGATCGTATGATTGTTTACAGTGAACTGGATTCCTGCAAAACTAGTCTTGTTGAAGCACTGTACAGCTGTGATCAGTAAGTGTTTTGAAAATTTGAAGTACTTACGGTTCGAGCTATCTTTACTTGTGTGTTTAAGAGATCTTCATAGTCATTCCCATGTAAATCTTTCATAATGTTACTTAGTACTGAGAAACTAATCAAAATATATCTTTAGAATTATTATTATCATTTAGATTTTTTTTAGTCAGGAAGAAGCTAATCTATATTATGATACATTCCTAAACTTAAACAAATGTTCTATAAAAGAATTGTAATAATAATTGTCTATGATTCGTTTATTAACTTGTTACATGGCAACATTGCAAAAATTTTGTTATACTTTGTGAACCAAAGTTATTGAGAGTTGCTTTGATAGAGAAATTTTAAATGTTGATATGATACTTAAGATTTAATTGAGACTTGCTACATTTATAATATAAATTTAAATTTTAATCAAATGTGTATTTTATTGCCAAATTAACATCTGAAAAGAGAGGAACAAATATTAAGTTAGTTTTGATAAAATAGTGTTTGGAATGAATGTTGCAAGTCCTTTTGCTTTAAAGACCTTTGTCTTCAGGAAAAATACTCCTGTGACCCCTTTTCTATGTGAAAGTACTACGTAGCATACTGCCCTGTGATTGGTCGGTTTTCATTCATTACTTAAAATCAGCGACGTTATACGATGTTACACGAAGCCTCACGTAGTTAAATTGTAGATCCAACGATGCAATGAACAGTTTTTACAAAAGTGTGCTAAGAGATTTTATCTCCTGCTTTCTTTCGTTTCGGTCTACCATTGGTCTGCGTCTTTTAATATCCGTAAATCTTTACTTTCTTTAGGTACCGTATCGTAGAATATCATATATCGATCACATACAAAGACATAGATACATTCATACATTCACTCAGATACAATTAGTGTCCGAAAAGTGTCATCACCAAAAGATTGCCCAAATGAGTACTGTTTTTTTTTCAATTTAATAGCAATAGTTTGCATTCCTACTGAGTTTCTTGCTGGTGCTTTGCCAGAGATGACCCTTACGAACCAGTGGTAGTTTCAATATACGCCGTCCTAAGCCGAGGACGCACCTCTTAGCCCTTAGGCGTTTCGTATGTAGGAGTATTCTATTCCGAAAAAAATAAATATATAGTTTAGTTCGATAACCAACATGTCATAATATTTTTACAATTACACGTCTAGTTCTCCAAAAAGCAATTATCATATTTTCGGATAGTATATTTGTAATTATTGTAAATGTATTAAAATGAACATGTGAGTAGAGCCAAGAAATCAGTATAAAACCATGTATTTCAGTTTAATTCAACAGCCAGTTTTGCTCATAAATAGTTTTCGAGGTCGGCTTTGTAAATTCAATTTTAAATCATGCACATAGGCTTATATTGCAATAACATAGGTTTTTATGAACCAATCCTAATTTCTTGACAAATGTCTAAAACATTGTGGACAGTTTAAAGCAGTGTATCCCAATCTTTTTTAGGCCATGACCCACCTTAACATTTCTAAAATTTGTATGCCACCATACATAAATTTTAACCTTTAAAAATGGTTTTGTTCCCGTAAGAAATATAAATGATAAGTTTTACGATACACAAGTACGACACTTTAAACTTTAAAGTGTCGTATTTGTGTATCTAGTTTTTATTTTAAATCAAACGTACCTACAATTATACAAGGTCCTACATCTTTATTTGTTTAATCATTTACAGAATATTAGATAGTCCAATACCTACAGCTCGATCTTGGTATCCACAAAAAGCTCTGGAATCGACGGAAAATGCCACAATACCAGTGGCAAGCGAGTGGGAAGATGATGCAGTGTTCAGAAGAAGAGAGCAGAGAGTAGAAGATAAGAAGATTGGCAAAAGAGCTGAGGATCAACGTGACGAAATGTCGTTGGATACGGAATATCAACGGTTAGTTCTTGCAAAAATTTGCGCATTTCTATTCAGAAATAAGTTAAATTGGTATTCTAATTTTATCAAATTTAAATAATAAAACATAAATTCGTATATTGACACAAGTTTAGGTACAAAAATAATAGGAAATAAAAAAAAATAAAGCTGATTTTCAAAATTTTCACTGACGGACTTAACGGTTTTTCAAATTTATTTTACTTGATTATGTAATTTAAATTTTAATAAGAATACAAAGAAATAAGTTCAGAAATAAGTTAAATTGGTATTCTAATTTTATCAAATTTAAATAATAAAACATAAATTCGTATATTGACACAAGTTTAGGTACAAAAATAATAGGAAATAAAAAAAAATAAAGCTGATTTTCAAAATTTTCACTGACAGACTTAACGGTTTTTCAAATTTATTTTACTTGATTATGTAATTTAAATTTTAATAAGAATAGAAAGACGAAAGTAGCGTAGTGGTTAGTAGACCTGCCTCATTCGCCGGAGGTCCTAGGTTCGAGTCCGGGCTTGTGCTTTGAACATAGATGTTTGTTCTCGGGTCATGGTTGTTTATATTTATGTATGTATGTTTATTCTGAGTTCCCCCTGTTCGATGTACCACGTGTATCCACGACAAAAAAAATAAATATATTAAGAGCCCAAGAGCTCGCGATGATCGGACCTTCGTCATATTATACAAGCCGAAAGTTTACGTGTGTATGTCCCCAGCAAGTACAAGTATGAACCATCCCCGATTATGAAGTTAGGATATAGGTGGCTGTGGCAGGTAACAGGTAGCACAGGTGTATTAAATTGCACCTTAGTTTCGTTAAAGTATATAGCTCACTTTTTACATATTTTATTTGTAATAACATAAGAAATCACTTCGTCAGCCACTTAGTGCGGTTTCAACTCCCGTGTCAAACACCCTTAAACTTTGATAATTTGTATATTATATTATATTAAATGTTACTTGGGGAACCATCAAAATATGTTTCTAGTCAAATACTATTAAAATATGAAAATACATTGAAAAGGCAATATGTAAACTAATTGACATGGTATATTTAAATGAATATGGTGCTGCAATGGTCCGGGACCCTGTGGTTACCCCTAACCTACAGGAGGACTTTTACCTACGGAAGAATTTATTACTATTACTTTTGATATATTTATTTTCATTCAATTCGAATACATTTATTATCCTTAACACTATCGAGGTGGTTGTCTTGCTAATAGAATGCTAGAACATTCCTTTTTGTTTTATCTCCGAGTCAAGTTTGGAACTTTTAATGTAACGTCAAAATTCTACGTTGCATGCATTGTTTGTTTGCGCAATAAGGTATTCTATCATATAAAGCACTCAGACGTTGTGGTATCTACTATCAATTTCAAGTTGAAGCCTAGTTTGAGAGGGCCCATTACAAACTTGATAGATTCATCGACCTTAATCTTTAAGACTATGCAAAGCTATACAGCTGTTTTTTGGATATGTTGAAGTTTGTTCAGTTATCTCAAGATTCTCGAAGTCGAAAACACGATTATAAACACAAATTTTGATAGAAAAAAATCGCGAAAAGTATTTGTTTTATTCATGTTTTATCATTCATCTCTGAATTCTAATGGCGTTTCAGATTAATATTTACACTGCACGATGGTTATTTTATTGCTCAATACTTTTTTGAATGTTTCGACCGTTTTCTTTTAAATTAGAAAGTATTCGACTTCGGCGCTTACGTTGAATATTTAAACGAGATTGGCAACTATCGCTGTCCTCCTCACTCTCAAGTTAAAAGCAATAGTTTATTTGTTACGTGTTGGAAAATTTATGAATGAAAAAAAGAATTTATCGGAAATTCATAAAATAATAATCGGAAGAAAGAGGATTTATCATTATTATCTTATTAATTTATCACGCCAAATGCAAAATTCGGATTCCATAAAATAAAGGAGCAAATAAGGAAGAGAGAAAAAGAAGCCTTGCACTAACCTGCCTTCTGCTGGTCGGTCCTGGAACACAGCTCAGATGGTCGGGTTATCCTGGGGTGGTTGGTGGACTTTGACCGTGACTCCACGTTATCCAGGTTGCTTCGCTTTGCCGCGTTGATTTGGTTTTGTCCAAATATTGAGTTTGATTCATGTGTATACGATATTTTATAAGAATGCCGGTGCGGGAGACGAGGTGCTTAAATCAGCACCTTAGGACGACAGGAACGGTAGTTGCAGCGATAGAATCAGAGGAATAATATTCGAGATATTGACTAGTGTACATCGTTTGATATGGTCGAATGTAATGCAAGGCGAGGGAAGGGGGGTGGTAGGTGAGGTATCATACATACAATTTTGTTTCTTAATAGATATCTAGATGGCGTTACAGATTATTAAAATATATTGTACAAATATAATATTAACCCTCTTATTACTAGCGTTCCTTTAACGGACCATGAGAAAATAAAATTATTAAAAATAATGGCCCTCGACACGGTTCCAATTCCGATACTGGCAAATAAACTAGAGAATCATGGTGTTCGTGGCAACGTATTAAATATCTTCCAGAGTTATCTCCAGGATCGCCAGCGGTGTGTAAAGATCTACTCTTTTACTAGTGAAATGGTAAACATTCACTTATGGTGTCCCTCAGGGTAGCATTTTAGGCCCGACGCTATTTCAGCTGTACATAAACAATTTCTGAAAGTTTATTTATTTATTTTATTTATTTATTTAGGAAACAAACAGTTACTACTATAAAACACAGTACTATTATTAATATTATTTTAACATTAACCAGCAAAGTTTCCATAGCTAAATTATTACATTTACAGTCGGTGGAAAGAAAAAGAACAAAAAACAAGAACACATTTCAATTCAACAAAAAACAAGAACACAATTCAAACCTTTAAACTCAAAATTACATTACTACAATATATATCACAATCAATGGTGTAATTAATTTTGATAGAATTCTGACATACAAATCTGATACATATCTGAATTCTTTGACTTTATCCAACTATTTATATTGACACAAATGAGAGACCAGTATTTTACCTATACTATTTCTAAATTTACTGGAAGAGAGGTGAAAAATATCAATATCATTTAACAATTTATTATGTAAATTACATGATCTATTAATGAAGCAATTAGTAGCATAATTTGTTCTTGAAGGATTCAATGCAAAAGTACGTTTATTTCTCGCATTTAGACGGGGGCAGAGAAATCTTATTCTGCTCAACAAATATGGAGAGTCAATATCACTACGTAAAATTTTATAAAGAAACATTTGATCTTGCACTCCTCGCCTAACGGTAAGGCACGGAAGGCTAACTAGCTCATACGAAGAACGTGATACATAACGGCGGTAATCAAGGTGTTTTTGAAATTTCCTTTGGATTTTGTTAATCTCATCAATATATTTGCCATAAAAAGGGTTCCAGACAGCCGAAGCATACTCGAGGAGAGATCTGACCAAAGAGTTAAACAATGTTATGAGAGTATGGATATCTTTAAAATCCCTACAGACTCTTAATACAAATCCCAACATGCGGTACGATTTATTAACAACATGCTCAACGTGAGAATCTACATTTAACATCCCTCATTGCGAAATATTTACTTATGCGGACGACACAGCACTTTTCGTACATGGCTATGACTGAGAAAATGTTAAACAACATGCAGAGGCTCTCAACATGCTCTTGAATCTGTAATGAGTTGGCTTTCCACTAATCTGCTAACTTTAAATATTAAAAAACCCCAAGTGATTCCTTTTACACTATCACCAGCATCAGTCCCTTTGCAGGGAGATTCAAATATTGTTGTCCATAACTATTATGCACCATCCCCTAATTGTGGCTGTGCTTCACCCTCGTTTGTCCAGAGGGTTAACTATCTGGGTATTTATATTGAAGCTAACTTAAACTGGCGTTCCCCAAATTTTTGCACTGAAAGCAAGCCTTCGGCAAATGATCTACATATTTAAAATTCTTAGACATGTGGCCGACCCTCAGACAGTAAGAACTGTATATCTAGCCTTATGCCGGTCAGTATTGGCATACTGTATCCCTGTTTGGGGTGGAGCTGGAAAAACCTTAATTCTAGGACTGGAAAAGGCACAAAGAGCCATCCTAAAAGTAATGACTCATAAAAATATCCGTTACCCCACCGAATCCTTATACTCCGAATGCCAATTTCTGACTGTTCGGCAACTCTATATACTCAGTTGTATATTACGCAAACGGGCTGAGTTACCACTTGACCCAGCCGTCCTGGCGCGACAGTCCTGTGCCAATGTATGTCTAGCAGTCACCCACAGAACTTCTTTTGCCTCTTGCCAGTACAATGTTCTCTCCTCAAGGCTATATAATATAATCCACAAAGCCAATTGTATTTATCCTCTAATCACATTTGAAGTTAAGAAAAATACCACCATATATCTCCTGTAGCTATCTTACACGGAAACTGAAAATCTCTTTATATAGCATGAACTTTATGAAATTTGCAAAGTCTGTTATTGAAATTTTCTTTTTTTTATTGTTAAAATACAACCTTGTTAAAAAACTATTGTTATTACACTTAGAGCCACTTTTTAATAATTGTTATGTACGCCGTAATTGTCATGTATATTAGAACATTACGTTAGTATAAGAAGTTTTATCGTGAATGTATGTGATATATGTGATGTGGTTGTACTTTTTATAATAAATAAATAAATAGCATGTCTTGTCATTTTCATCATTATTCATTGTATGATCCCTTAATTTATTATACAATTGCAATATATTATTATTTGTAAAATAACATCATCATCAATAACACACCATACACACACTGCTCATCCATAAACTTCCTCAAAATACACTATTACACACTATACACACATTAGCATGCATAATTCTGAGCGTTTTTATTTTATTTTATTTGTAACCACATTCAGTTATTGTCTGCCTTACTGTACCTAACCGCTTACATAAGTTACTTCCCTCATTATAAAAAAAGAAAACAATGCAATCTTACCGGAGGAATCACTGACTCTGATAATTTTAAATGTAAAATAGTTTTGGAGTCAGGGGTCTACTTGTCATGTGCACCTAACTTACTATACAGCCCAAAAATTGTTAATTGTATAGCTTTAAGCTTACTCTGTAAGACTGACATGACTATTTGTGTGGGTTATGAATAAATGATTATTATTATTAATGTGGGTATTGCTTTTTTTACTTTAATGTTTCTAGTGTGCTGTGACTAAATGTATTGAACATTTTATAAACGTTATTTAGTGTTGGTGTGATTATATGCAGAAATATTGACCTTTGAGTGCTTTAGTATTTTTATCATGAGTGAATACAGGTTAGTTATAATAAAATCTAATAAGTAAGTAATATTTTAGGAATCGTATTTTATGAAGCAGACTGGAACCCATATATATTTAGCATTTTTGGATAGCATAGCATAGCTGGTTTTTATAATAAAATTCATGTTTTATGAAGGTGTTCCTTATAAGTGTAACGCGTTGTTTGCGGAGTGGTAATTGAGGGTCCAGAAAGGAAATACCAAAGCTCTCTTCTATGTTTATTTTGCAGTAAAATTAAAAATATACAAAAATGCCTGTAAATACAAACAAAAAATATAAAAAAAATTGAAATAAAAAATAGTCACACAAAATAAAACAGAAACATTAATACAATTAAATTTGATCTGAAAAGAAAAAGTAACAACAAAATAAAATTTTAATGAATGAGAATCCTTACCAAAAATTTTGGCTACGCACACTCGTGTACGTAAAAATAAATTATTGATTTCATGAAAACTTTGATTGTAGATAATAAAAAATTGATAAACATGTAATTTTGAATAATAAACTCGGAAACAATAATAAATAAATAGATTCTAGTTGTTATGATGGATAATTTTTCGTGACTGGCTTGTCAAATCAAAACATTGCCGTTCTCCGACACTACGTAATTCGTAGTTTAAAATTACGTCGGGAACGACAAAAAAATAAAATTTACTGACAAAAAGAGGTCGAAATAGACAACCGTCACAATACCCCGGGGGCCGGGAAAAAAAAATCTGAAAGATTTTTTCAGTATAGTTTTTAAAAAAAAATATTCAAACCAAATCAAAATAAACTGCATATACATATCGAATTTTAATATTTAATCTGCCAAATGAAAGAACAATCAAAAAAAAATAATAATTAAAAGCAAAATGAAAATTAATATTAACATCCTATAGAAGAATTTTTCTGAAAAAACATCCTGTATATATGAAAAAAAAAAAAATAATACTGATATATTGCATATCAACAAGTTATTTAATAGAAAAAAGAAAACAAAACAGACGAGAGAGAGAAAAAAAAAAATCCTAAATAATTATCTTAAATTACATGGTTCATGAATGATAAAATTTTAAACATGTTCCTGGAATATACAATGTTAATATACATCGTTCAACTCCATCAACGTACATTATAATTACAACATACATTCTCTTTCATACTAGTCTTATTCCAACTACTGGAAATAAAACATCATGCAGTTAGAGTTGCTTATGAGGAATCGTATCCTAAATAAGTCAACTCAACAGAGTTGGACGCAACGGCAAAAGGCTTTAATAGTTGCCATCCGCTGAAAATATTAATAGCTTATGGCTTCTTTAACGTGTCGCTAACTCCCGCACGGTGATTACTATAAACAAGTTTCAGTTAAAGACTGAAATAAATATGCCGGAAAGAAAAGAAAATCATAGCCAGTCGTGAAACATTGACTTTTAAATAAAATCCAAGGGTCTTTTGTGAAGTAATTAAAATACTTATGTAATAAACATATGAAAATAATTCTCACGGGAAAGTGATTCAAGCGTATAAATAATACACATAGGTATGGTTTAGTTTAACGAGTTACCTTAATAAACGCTCGTGCAGAAGGCTTAATTTTACAAGTTGCAAACCGCTTGAAAAAAAAAATTGAGAAAAAAAAATTGATAACATTTAACAAATTATACTATAAAGTATAATACAGATATTGAAAATAAGAGTTTACACTCCTAGAATTGCAAATATTAAATAAATTACACAATAAGTTAACCTAATACTACGATGATGATAATTAATTATAAGTTTTGACCAACGTCAATGTTAATGGTATAGCTAAACGATAATGAGGTGCATAGAAAAAAAAAAAATAAGACAAAAAGAATCGGCTTATGCTCGCCGTGAGATAATTAGCAATAATTATATATGAATTCATATAAAGTAATTGGTAACAACCAATCTAGTCACTCAAAGAAGAAGTTAAACGCGGTAGAGGTTTAATGTCTCTGATATGCCAACGACCTAATGGGTTATTATTCATATCCACTAAATCGTAAATTAATGGTGAAACTTTATTTGAAACTTTACATTTAATAAATTTGGGTGCAAACTTAGCACAAAAATGTTTTTTAGAGGAACTTATTACATGGTTTCGCCTCCAAACAATATCACCGTTATTAAATTCTAAATTCTGATGATGTTTGTTATAATAAGTTGCATTATATTGATGTGCATTAAATAACCGTTTCTGTACTTCGGAAAAGATAGGTATTAATTGTCCTATGTTTTCAGCATATACATCCTTAGGACTGAAAATTAGTTCATCTCTGGAATCTTTATTTTTGTAGATAGATCCACATGTAACAGCTTCTCTACCAAATACTAAAAATGATGGAGTGAATTTTGTGGTTTCATTAACCGCAGTATTAATTTTTTAATGGTATTAATATCCTCTGAAAATTCTTCTGGGCTATTTTGTAAAATTTCTGTTTCAGAATCTACATTAATATTTAATAATAATGATCGTAGTTCGTCTACAGATTGCGTCGAAGAAAAATTTATATTTCTGATTTTTAATTCATAAATTATTTCAGGTTTATTTAGTTGTGAAAAATTCATTGCAAAATCCAAAAAAAAAAAAAAATGTTAAAGTGAAATAAATTTGTTAATAGTCGTTATGCAGAAAAGAGCCTTAAAAATATACGTATTTTCAAGTGATGAAAATGAATAGAAAATGTTATTTAAATAGTGAAATTACTGGGTTATAGAATAAATGTTGTGCCTTCAGAAAATTTCTTCAAAGATATTATAACGAAAGAAACTAAAGAAACTTAAATGTCTGAATAATTTAGCAGTAATTTGATATATTATAGTAGATATATAACCTAACTAGTGAATGTTAATGGTTCAAAATGGTAACAAATAAAGTTTTATGCCTGACCTCAATAATAATTATAAAAAAATTATTTTTAATGTTGCTATTCCTCTGTTGATATTGTTCCTCCTCTCTTCTCCATAAACTGCGTTTGAATGGTCGGCGCCAGTGTGTAACGCGTTGTTTGCGGAGTGGTAATTGAGGGTCCAGAAAGGAAATACCAAAGCTCTCTTCTATGTTTATTTTGCAGTAAAATTAAAAATATACAAAAATGCCTGTAAATACAAACAAAAAATATAAACAAAATTGAAATAAAAAATAGTCACACAAAATAAAACAGAAACATTAATACAATTAAATTTGATCTGAAAAGAAAAAGTAACAACAAAATAAAATTTTAATGAATGAGAATCCTTACCAAAAATTTTGGCTACGCACACTCGTGTACGTAAAAATAAATTATTGATTTCATGAAAACTTTGATTGCAGATAATAAAAAATTGATAAACATGTAATTTTGAATAATAAACTCGGAAACAATAATAAATAAATAGATTCTAGTTGTTATGATGGATAATTTTTCGTGACTGGCTTGTCAAATCAAAACATTGCCGTTCTCCGACACTACGTAATTCGTAGTTTAAAATTACGTCGGGAACGACAAAAAAATAAAATTTACTGACAAAAAGAGGTCGAAATAGACAACCGTCACATAAGGACCACTAGTAAAATACACTGCTGTGGCGTTCGTCATACTGAAGTTCGACTTCGTTTGAATGAAATATTGGAGCTGTTGGGATTTGATGAAAATGACCAGTTCCAGATATATCAACTTTGTCACCAACAAACTTCAATGCAGATGTCACAGATGAGGATTCTGGTTACAAAAATCAGGTATCATTGGCAAATTGGCCTGGATCTCAGTTGCGAGTAGAAGCTGAAGTTCACCTTAGAGATTATGAGTCCTCAGACGAAGACAACATACCTATTGCCCAATTAGCCAAAAGAGGGCGAGTCACTAGTACGTCTGCTGTCACCAATATCTCTCCACAAATCTCTTCTACACCGATTGTTTTAAAGAACAAGTTTCAGTCCTGCATAGCAGAAGAAGAAGTTGTGTGTAAATGGCAGTACAATAGTGTGGTGACAGTTGCATCAAATGCAGTAAAAGTAATACCAAATAATAAGATAAAAAGATTTTCTCAACAACAAAAGAAATAGTTGATCAACCTGCTACCATCAAAGCATATAATGAAAACATGGGTGGAGTAGATCGGTCTGAACAAAATATCGGTTCATACCGGACTTCTATTCCTGGGAAGAAATGGTACTTTTCACTTTTATGCCACTGCCTTGACATGGCAGTAAATAATGCATAGCAGATTTATAAAAAAGATAGTGGATATTATGATCACTTAGGGCTCAGAAGAAATATTGCAACGAGTTTATTGGAAACCTATAAGGTAGAAGGTAATCAAAAAAAAAGGGATGTCGAATTTCTAAGAACTATCACCCGGAGTCGAGATATTATAATATAGGTTATATTATTAGGTATACAAGTGACCGACTGAGGTGCCCTGTGTGTCACAAAAAAGCTAACTTTTCATGTGTAAAGTGTAAAGTAAACTTGCA
Organism: Marasmarcha lunaedactyla; assembly: GCA_923062675.1. Lineage (NCBI taxonomy): Eukaryota > Metazoa > Arthropoda > Insecta > Lepidoptera > Pterophoridae > Marasmarcha > Marasmarcha lunaedactyla. Next base: position 12,418,444 of record OV281364.1, on the reverse strand, counting down.
GTCGAAGTTCGGTTTTTAAAATTATCATACAAAAACATAATTATATTGTAACCATCCTTTTTTCATTTAATAAATAAAATATTTTTTAAAAAATATAACTAAGTTTAGCATATCACCTAATAGTAGCTTATCTTACTAGCGGGCCTTTTAAGGAACACCCAGTTTTCGCTTTTTCGATGTCGAAATATTTTTCTAAATATTTTTCTTGTACCACTTTCATTACTTACCTTAAATACCATGTTAAAACTTCATACAAATAGCGCATCTTAATTTTTCCCGTAACAAGCGGGTTAACTATTTTTAACAAATTCTTATTTGTCTGTTCATATCTGTGATTTATGGAAATGAACCATTTTTCATTATTGTTTGACAATATGTCAATGAAAAATAAAATACTTTGTATCGCGTATTTTTAAGACATACAAGTATTTATGGTGTTTGTTTTAAAATTAATTTATTCTCCTATATCCTACAGATTCATGGAATCCGTGTGGCCGGCGGTGGACAGTAAAGCAGATTCTCGCAGTACGACGCCTACGCAAGAAGCCACTCAAATGCACAAGGATGGAGAAGACAAGAGAAGAGGAAAGAAGATGAGCAGTGAGGGGTGGAGTCAGGAATCTGATGTAGAAGAAGAGGAAGTTAGGTAATATAGGATGTGTTTATTTGTGTGATGTAAAACTTATACCTATTTTGAAAACTATAGTTAAGAAATTTTACCAGAAAGCGGATTTTATGGTACACTAAATTAGGCAGACTACTTGAAGCCGCGTTAAATAAAGCAAACAATATTGACTACATGACAAACTAGTTAGTTTTGAACTTTTTACATTGATATACGAAGATACACGTGTAAAGAAAAAAAAATCAGATCCGATTCAAAAACCGTTTTGAGATTTTTAAAGATCCTTAGACGAAAAGAGACCTTTTTAAAGATATTTTGTAATTAAATGTTAGCTAAACTAAATGTAAAAAGTTATAGTAAAATAAAAGTTCTGGTTTAGCTGTCAATCTTTGCTATGAAACCTGTCATCAAGACGGGTATCTCGGCTAAACTAACTTTAATTTGCATCTTAGATTTTGACGACCGCGTGGCGAAGTCGGTAGTAGCCCTGTCTGGTCGGGGCACTCATTTGTGTGATGAACAAATATGTTGTAAATATATTTATAAATGTATGTTTATTTTGGGTTCATCCACAACATAAACTCCTCTTACTTTCCGCCCTATGGGTGCGTTAAGCTTGTATAATAAGGGGTGTAACATAAAGGAAGCATAATACTTAAGAGTCAGTAAATATACCATTGTTAGAATATACCGTAAAAGAATTGGGGTTATTGGGGCTGGTTAAGACTTCCATATTTTTTTATTTAAAGGAGGAAGAAAGTTGTGAGCTTGGCGGTTACGACATCTTCACATTTTTATGATTATTGTTTTGGAAATATCAAGAATTCAACAAAAAAAATCTTTTTTGGTTATTTCAAACGACTGTTAAAACATTTTTACACATTTTATAAAGTTATCAATGAAAAAACCTTTGGAAAAATATGTTGGTTTTGTCATTTGTATTTTAGCATCACAGCAGTATGTCATATAGCATAATATGTCAAATCTACTACAACGGTCATTAGTTTCGTTTATTTTCGTACCTCACGAGTGCTCTCTATAAAGAAGTGAAATAAGTGTTTTAATTGGGTCTCCACTATGCAATATCAATTAACAGGATGTGTACCAAGCTTATATTTTCTTGAGAATTATTTATTTTCCTTATTAAAACTAAAAAATGAACTGTGTGTATTAGTTATAATTCTCAAAAAAACATGTAGCCAGTAACCTATACTGTTAATTTTTCTTACCATATTTCAAGTATTTATAACTCTGTTTTCAGATTGCAAAATGTTCTGAAACTTTTTTTATTATATTGTTGATATTATATAGATTTAAATTTCAAAATGTTAACTCAACAGAAGCCCTGGGTCCAGGCTTGTATGGAAAGGTGGGTTTCTCCTTTTTTACTTCAACATCTTTGACAGCCGTAAGTGGTTTTCATACCTTCCTATGCATAAGGCGCGCGAGGCGGCGCTCGCTCCGATCTTAGATAGCTTGGGTCCAACGGAGTTGGTACATAAGTATATTGGCCTTCGCAGTGTCAATCATACACAGACAACCCTGTATCTGAGGCGCCATTTCACCAAGTGATTGACGTCCAAAAGAGCGCCAGCTCGTCGAGCTCTGGTACTCGGATTATCTACGACGTGAGCGGCTTCTACTCATAGTAAGTATCATTACATAAAACTCGTTGCTTTAATACACGTGCCGTTAATATCCTCCTTGAAGACATTTTAACTTTACTTTAATAAAATAGCTACCTACCATAGCGACTTACGTTCACAAAAGATACGAAGGAACTATAATAAATAACTTAATTATTATTATTACTAAGTGAACGAAAGCAAACCCCTTTCTTTAAAATTTGTGATCATTCAGCATACGGTTTACCTAAATTCCAAATTTCTTCCTAACCCATTTAGAAGTTATTGCGCGCAAGAGATAAAATTACTTAACAAACATTCGCTTAACCTCACAAACTTTCACACGTAGGTATGTTGGTATAATATTAGTACAAATAATATTAGTCCCTACTGTGTTTGGATCCGTAAAATGACATTTTCTATTAAGTAAGTACGTAGGTACCTACTTACCTCTCTTTCGATGTTCGGAAGTTCGTAATATGCATGCACCCACATTAGTGCGTTTATTAACACGTTCACACACACACAACTAAAACATAGGCACTAGATTACCACTGCACACAAAAACACCTAAATAAGAAAAATTAATAAAGTACAATAAAACACTTGCACTCCGCCCGCTCGCCTTGAAGATCAGTCGTGAACTGAAATAAAATAAATCTTTAAAATAAAGCCGCGCAAATGCCGAGAGAAATGCATAGAGCAGTGATATGAAGTTTCGCACATAGCAAACTAAAAAGTAGGTAGATAAAATTTCGGAATTATCTAAATGATATTATAGCTTAACTATACTTATTGAGAGATAGTTTAGGTACTTACATGATTTTTAGTTTAGGTAGTATGTCATGGTAAAGTGAGTTATTTTCTTCGCCAAAAAAAGATTAAAATAACTTTTAAAAAGTTAAGTAATAACAATGAAAATACATAACTGTCGTAAATAGGGAAAACGAAATAAAACTGATTCATGACAAACTTAGTTGCGGATGCCCAGTTTTAGGAAATACATCGTAATAATAGCATACACTTACTGGTTAGGTTAGGTTAGTACCTTACCTAAGCTTTTACCTATATAAGATCATGCACCTACAATACCTCTCAATAACTACAGTAAAGCTTTAATATCATTTGAATAATTCCGAATTGTTATCTAGGTATCTACTTTTTAGTTTGCTATGTGAAAATCTGTTTATTCACTTCTCTACTTGGATAGAGTCCACGTGGACTCAAAATAAAATGTCCCTAGCTTTTCGGCTTTTGCATGTCCGCGGCGCGTGTGGCGGCGATGCGTCTGAGTCTAGCTCCGCTCACAATTTTATTCATTTCGAAAATAGACTGGGTTCCGTACTCATAATTTTTTATAACCTACTATTTTCGTTATTTTATTTTCCAAAGTAGATAACTTATTGAGAAAAATCTGAATTGCTTTAGATAAGATTTATGATGTGTTGAAGTAAGTTAAGTACTTAACTTGATCAATAGTTAAATTTAAACATTTAAAGTTAAGATAGGACTTTAATATTATTATGTCAGCAAAAAAAAGTATTAGTATTTTACGATTGAAAGCTACTTGACGAACCCTTACGAAAATAACGAAATAGTGACACTACGCTGCCCTGAATATCGCCTATGGGTAGTCGACTGAAACTGATTTCGATGGTACTCAAAATTAAGATTTTTATTATTTAAAACCTAAATTTTTTAAAGGAAAAATCCTTTCGTTGGCTTATTAGTACGTCAATGCTTTTTAGGTATTAATTTTATTTTTTAATTTTAGTATTTTCGTGTCCTTTGTGAGCGTTAGTCGCTATCCCAATTTTTTTTTGTTAATGTTAATGTCTGGACGTGATAGTACTGAAGAAAATGCACGGCATGTTTATTCGAATAATAAGTTCTATGACATAATGTTGTGTGTTGGCAATGCTCGTAACCACAGCATTAATGAAGCTCGTGAAATTTACCAGCAGGGTAAATGTTATGTGAAAAGTTACGTATATGCAAAGGAGTGCAATGCGGGAAGAAATGCTAGAAAGAACCTCGCGCGCCCCATGCTTCGATAGTTATGAAAACCACTAAGACTGTCAAAGATGTCGAAGTAAAAAAAATTAAATATGTTGAAGTCTTAACCACCCCCAATAACTCTAATTATTTTACAGTATATTCTAACAATGGTATATTTACTGACCCTTAAGTATTATGCTTCCTTTATGTTACACCGTGTATACATCAACGATGTGTGCGTGATAAAAATGTACTGATTGTACACGCACACCGAAGCGACTAGAACTAGGCTTGACAAGATGGCGGCTGCCACACAAAGCTAAGTTGCATATTTACATGCACACGCACATATAGGCCCACGTGCACCAATGATTTGAACCGTCTATGACAAAAACGACTTGGTGATTCCAAGTAATAATTTCTGATAATGGCAATCAAATTCCACTTGGAATTTCCAATGGTGAATATATTGTGAAAACAAATCAGTTCAGAAGTTTGTTTCTATTTGATAGCGCAATCGAATTCCATACGCGGACATAGAAGAACAAAGAACCAAGAAGTTTCTTTAGCTTAAATATAAAATAAATTTATTTTCAATAGAAATAAAGTTATTAAGCATAAAACCATTTGAAAATGGCCGTAAACATTTAACCCATTAAAATTTGTCTGAACAATTTTCATAATTCATTCGCCGTTGGATAATTGTTACAGGATTTTGATTGCTATTATGAGAAAATGTTAAAGTATTACTTGTAAATACTTGTGCGGATAATAACTATTTATTTATGTATGTCAGTTTAAATGTTAATTCCAGTAGAAAACCGAAGTCCAAAGAAGCCAAACGGAAGTCACGGAAACGCAAGCACTCTGTGTCCGTTTCTTCTCAATCGGAAGTAGACGAAACGCCCAAGAAGAAGAAGAAATCTGATAAAAAGAAGGTGACTTATTAAATTTAATTAATATATCAGACTTACTTCCGGTGTCACTTCCCTCTAATATGGTTGAGGAGGGCGATGGCTGGATCCCGCGTTAACTCGTGAACGGGTGCCGTTTGAGGGTGTTCGTCGTTTGGATACTTGCCGAGCTAACAGATGCAGATAACAATAATTTTGTATAGACATAAAGAGACTTTGTAAATTTATTTTGAAAAAAATATACCCGTGAAGTTTCTTGCCAGTTCTTCTTCACGAAGGTTTTTTTCGGACTGGTGGTAGAATCATGTTTTATTTGACGTCAATAAGAACAAGTAATTGTCAATGTTGAGAAATAAATATTTGAATTTGAATTTTGAATTTGAATTTGTAGTGCAGCAGAGTTGAGAGTAGAGTGCAGAAAGGTTAGATAATGCATTATTTATTAACCTGTCAAAGTTTTTCAGGATAGATCCTACAGGTTTTGGATTCAAGTACAGTATTATTTAGGAAAATTACTAGCTTTCCATTTCTCTTATTTATTGTATTTTTGGCTAAATTTGTCTTACATCTAACTTCGATGGAAAGTGACTATGAAACTAATAAGTGTTTAGCTTTTTTCCTAACGTATTTTTACCTAAGTTTTTTATATATATCAATTATTGTACATTATTGTGTTCTTAAACAGCAATGTACTCTATTTATGTAAAAAAACAATATATATATTTAAAATTACATAAAACCAGATGAGTTAAAACAAATGATCAATAAAACCAAGTTTAGAAAAATAAGGTAAAACTAAAATTATATTGCCTTTTAAAAACTATCCCATGCAATGGAAATAAAAATGAATATTCTATGTGAATTCACAGAGTTTACAGGAGAAGAAGAAATCTAGAACGAAAGCGTCGAAAAATAAGCGAAGCGAAAAGAAGAAGAAGTTGAAGGAGAAACATAAAAAAAAGAAAAAGTCCGTAGAATCTCTCGGTGATGATGACAAGGGTAAGCTCCGATCCTTGTTATATACAGGATGACTGGTGGGTCACTTTCGAAATTGATACTAGAACGTGATAGTTTGAGATCATACATGAAGAGAAAAAATATAATTAAAAATTAATATTAATTATTTACTGAGTAAACTAACCCGAAAGTTAAAGGATTAATTACGCAACGCTTGGTTACACTAGCGTAGGTACTACTTAGCACGGACGTACGCACGGCGCTATCAACACAGTATAGGTAGGTGGGGAGGTATAGTCGTAGTATATAGCATTCGCTTCAAAATGGTTTGCGGGGTCTGTCGGCCCTTTCTTTCTCTATTTAACTAATACCTACTGGCTGGTCGGCGCTTGCGCTCACACTTATTAGTGACGGGCGGGCGGCGGGATGATAGAATAGGTACCTAGCGGGTGGTGGCGTACGGTGTGGCGGGCAAACTACTTTGTTCGCGCCGCGATCTGCGTGCCAGGTCACGTGCCGCGGTTGACTCAGGCGTCGGGAAAGTGTAGGGAAACAACACTTTATTTATTTATAGGGAATTATAGTTAAAAATTAAGTATCTACGTTTATTACATAATTATGACCAGAATCGAGTACAGAGTGCTCTCCTTCAATATCTAAAATTTGTCACCAGCCACCCTGTATATATATATATATATATATATATATATATATATATATATCCTTTTTATTTTCCTAGCAAAACTATTGTAAACCAAGGTTTTAGTTTAGTCCCCGTTTCCGTCGAAACGCCCTATTTGCCACCATGCTCATGCTTTGAATTCTTTATTCCTTATGTACGTTTAGCTTTCTTGGTTTAGGTCATACACTAAATATTACTCCGTATACGATCAAAATGTGCGAGGAAATGTCTTTTTTAGAAAATTTACCAATACTGATGCGGGAACTAACGCCGTTGGAACTGGGTTTGAATGACAGATCGGCACATAAATGTACATACAAACAACAAAGTTATGTGCGCAGTCAGTTGATATGTACGGTCAATATACATCTTGTATTTTTGTCTAGAGTAGCAACGCATACAATTTATTTATAAACACGTTATCGTTTAAATAAAGATGACGAATAAATTCAATGTTTTATTTAACGCTCAAAACACTTATTTTTATAAAAACAATACTAGTTTAGATTGTACTACAGAAACCCTCTTTCTCAACAGAAAACAGAAAGAAAGACCACAAGAAATCTAAAAAGAAGAAGCAGCAGAAAATCAAAAAGAAGGACGCTAAAAAGAAGAAATCAAAAGCGAAATCCAGCAGCTCAGAAACTTCTAGCAGTAGCAGCACAGAAACTTCTTCAGACTCGGAATCTAGCGCAGAAGTTAAAAGACGGAAAAAGAAGAATGCCCAATCAAAAAAGAGGAAAAAAGACAAAAAACGTAACATTTCAAGCTCCGAATCAGCTCAAAGCGAAGACTTATTCGACGTTAACATTCTTAAAAATATCAAGAAAGAAAAAGAAATAGAAGATGAAAAAAGTTCACGTAAATTAGCTGAGCAGGAATTTTCTCCTAGAAGACAAGTCATGAAAAGACCTGAAATCATCAATGTTAAAGAACTGCAGAATGATTTCGTTGGCAATAATATTCATATAAAACAAGAGATTGTAGAAGAAGAAGCTAAAAACTGCGTTATAGAAGAAATTACAGAAATCGTTGCCGAAGATTCGACTGAGAAGCAAGATTTGGAAGTGATTGAGAAGGAAGATAAAAGTGATAAAAGTGATTTTAAGGTATGTATGTTACATTATTATGTCTTTGGCCTATTGTTTATAAACTAGATGTGATCTGTGGCTTTGTTCGCGCAACGTGCGGTTTTGAACCGGAGCTGTAGCGGGCGATACATAAGTTTAAAAATTCACTGAGAGCAAATATCTAAACATATATTTTTTGTTTATATTGATTAACTGCAAATATAAATTAATATTTCTTTGAACTATTGGCTATGGTGCTGCAATAACTTATATTGTTATTTATGATGAGAAAAGATTTTAAATAACAATCATTTTCCATTTCATATTTCGATAAACAATGTGGTGGTTTTCCAATTTTATCTGTCCAAAGTTGTTGTAGTTTAATCAAACAGTTATATAATTTTTTTAATTGTTCTTAATTACAAAGTAGTAAAATTATGAGCCATTTTAAGATCCTAACTTCACGAGTTTTACTAACAACTAATCTGACAAAACGATTGCATAAATCTGTTGTATATATGTACCTTATTTACTAACTATGTCATCCACACCATTACAGGAACCCCAAGAAATCCCATCAATAAAACCAATACAAGATGAATCAAATCTTTCTCAAAGCTCGTCGCAGGCTTCTCAAGAATCCATAGTGAGCATAAAACTACCAACTTACGAAAAAGATGACAGCCATTTAAGACCTTCTTCGCAGAATTCCAATTATAGTTTTAACGATGTAATAGCAAGTCAAAATGCAGGTTTCAACAAGGAGGATGCATGCGAAGAAAATTATGAACCGGAGAATTATGATGTTTATGAACAAATGGCTTTGGCTTATCAGAACGATGTGGCTAATCAGGTAAAAAGGTTTTAAAATTTTAGATAAATAGTTTCGATCTTAAAACGATGATACAATCACATCAGCAGTGGATATGGTTGTTGTCGATAACAATCCCAGATGTCTGCTCTCCGGTTTATAAATTGATTGATGCCGTAAACAGCAACAACAGCAACAAACAAGCCGGTTCAATTCCTGGGCGTGGCTTGCTTATTGTCAAACAACTTTGAAAGCAGATTTCCTTCTTTAACAATATATAGGAATGCATTCTAACGATAAAACTTGCTATCTTCAGTATTCAGAGCACCATCCCTCCAGATGGCATCGCAAAATTCCACACTGTATAATAATTTGTTTATTTTCTGTCACCAATTTAGTTCGTTATTTGTCGTAACATTTCTAACCAATCAAACCATTTTAGCAAAGCTCCGCCCAATTAGAAACCACGGAACAGAAAATAGAAACCGTAGTTCGACAGCGAATCCCCGGCGAAATTAAATGTGATTGGAGAGTCGGGGATGATAATATTGTAGACCCTAATCGACCTAGGCGACCCTCCAGATGGGGTAAGTAGCTATATTAAAACTAGTATGTAGATTTTGGGATAAATGAAAGGCCTACAATGAAGGTCCAATTTAGGATGCAAAAACATTACACTAGGAACCGAACCTATTATATATGGTTGAACTCATTTTTGTGCGCGGTCTTATGAGTACATGTGCTTGTAAATATGCAACTAAATGTTGTCTGGCAGCCGCCGTCTTGTGTTCTCATCTCTTGGTGTGCGTGTGTGTGTGTACGGTCCGTGCATCTCGTCACGCACACACAGTTGCTGTATACGCACAAGCTTAACGCACACACCAATCAACCGTCTATATCAAAACTTCTCCTAACTTTAAATCAATTTTTAAGTTGAGTTTTAGTAGGTTTAATATTGTTCTCTGAAGAAATTTTTGCTATTTGGCCTGTAGCTAAGCTACCTAATTTGTTGATATCATATCATAACCATAAATAGCGCAAAATATAAAAATCAATAAAGTTGTGTTATAAAGACAATACAAAAAATGTATGATTCATGCCATACCACTGTCTTCAGTGCTTATTTAATTTGCTTAATTTTTGAATTGTGACGAACTTAATGAAAACACTCGTTTACAGCTATAATTAAATTATTCATTGTGCATTTTTGTACGATTAAAATGTACAGATTTATTATATTTTGTATTCTACAGACATAACAAGTTTGATTTATTTGATTTAAATTATATTTACAGGACTGAAACCAGGCGAAGTAAACATAATACTGACTGGAGCGAATTCGCACCAATTCAAGAAAGACGACAGCAAAGACAAGAAGGAACAGAACGTCTACCAAATCGAGAGTGTCCTCAGTAGGACCGATAGCTCCTGTTCTATGAGGTAATTTATTATTATAATAAATCATTTATTCAGTAAAAATCAGATATTAAATAACATGTTGTTTTTTCTAGTGGGTATAGCTATACCCGTGACAGGAGACCTCACTCTTCCATACCATATTATTTATTTATGACATTTACTCAGACAAGACTGCTTTTATACTCTACTTCGGAACGGTTTATTCATCTGTAAGGAATCAGGAATTTGTGCTATTCTACCCATTTCATGTCCAGATACTAGAGAATATTAAATAAAAGACATATCTTCATTTTTATATTTGAATCGTATAAAAATCCATCTTATAATTTTAAGCCCATTCTAAGTAATATTTATAATATCGATCTGATCAAAACCGCATAAGCATTTAAATGAAAATTAATGTCACTAATCATAGGTTAAAACAAATTTATTTTCATAATATAAAGCATATTTAAATGTTTTACAACCAGACTTTAAGGTTGTAACTTTTTACCAAAACTTTTTTTGTAATTTGTATTTTTGATTATGTGTTTTCCACTTACTAAGAAAGTAGGTATATATCTCGTAGACGCTGCTTAAACAAGCCTTTTAACTAAATGATTGGTTAGTGTATTATAAAGCAAGCAAGCGGTGAAGGGATCGGTGCCATCAGGATAATTGAATACATAACAAAAGCGTATAACGTTAAACCAAACTGTTTAGTTAAAGGCGAATTGTACTATCCCCCTGCGGCGTACATATAGTTTGTAATTTTTACGTTATTGTTTTTGCCTTAGTCATTGCAAATAAACATTTTATTCATTAATTTTCAGTTACGATGAAGCGTACATGGACACCTACGGCGAGCTAGACCGCTTGCAATACGGGGACTGCTTCGCCGACATTCCGCCGGTACCGCTGCAGGAGAACAAGAAGGAGGAGAAAACCAACAATTCCAGATCCAGTTTGGATGAACGAATCGACTTAGCTCTCAAGAATACTGGTCAGCTATGTTTTTTTTGCTAAATTAGTGTGGAAAAGCCAAACATTTACTTCAAACACAGGGTAAACTTTAGAAAATGTAGCCTTAAACATAACGTTGGTACAATAGTTGCCAGTACCAGTTATGCCTATACCCGAGGTCTATGATCCGAGTCAAGATACAATCATTGATATCTTCTTGTTCTAGTAACATTAAGTAATGTTCTTATATGTTTACCTCTTGTTTGCTAAATCATATAAGTTCTTAATGACAAAATTCACATTACTTATTTATTATAACATATCTTTTAGAAATACGAGTGTTGTTTATCTCTATTCATTATCACATTAGCTATTCTGCCACCCGCTGGCCACTTTGCCCTATGTACAGAGTAATTTAGGCCTTGTATTCTATCTTTAATTATTTTTCTTTCCTTTTTTTTTCCATTGTTAATTTGTATTATGATTAAAGAAAATAAACTATTCCACTTATATTACAAACATGCAAGACTATGTTCCTCAAGTGGGCCGAGTTTGTAGCTTAGCGCTGACGGCGCTTAGCTGGAACTTAAACTACTCCTACATACGATATGTCTAAGGGCACCCGAGAGGGCACGGACCTCGGCTTAGGACGTCGTATATTGAAACTAAAACTAAACTAAACTGGTTCGGAAGGATCATCTACTGCCAAAAAACCAGCCAGAAACTCAGTAGGAATGCGCACGCCGCGTTAGCCAGGCCCACAGGTGGGTTAGCCGATTCGGATGCCGTGTTGCCATATTTCAATTTGGTAAACAAAGTGTGCTGATATATAAATAGAATATGGGATTTCGACATACTACATATTAGGGGTGTAACGGAAGTGATGGTACCGGAACCAGAATTGGAACCGGAGGCGGGAAAAAAATCTAAAAGGACTAAAAACATTTATTTGGTTTCATGAATTGTGGGACCCCAAGTTTAGTAAAATATTACAACAATAATCAGATAAAAAAAAAACAATACAGTGTTACACCTACCTAGGTGTTAAAAGAAAAAAATCTAAAATATTAAACAGTAGATTTTGTTTAAAAATCAAATCAAATCAGTAAATTAAAGCAAATCAGCGACTCCAAAAGAATCAAATTATATTTAATGAATAAATATTCACAGCTTTATCTCCTTCCAGTCTACTCCTTAACGGATCATAGATTAGGTCAGACACGACAAATAATGGCGGGCAATCGAATCCAGGGGTTTGAATTTAGTATTTACTTTCCACCATACATACTAAGGGATATAAAATAATAAGGGAATACGTTTTTCTCTGCTGACTGCGGCCTCCGGATATCATCCTCCAATATAGCTCCGGTTCAAAAGTTTCGGAACCAGAACCGGAATCGGACCTCCGTAACATCCCATATATATATATATATATATATATATAGTAATACATAGGCTAATTAACAAACTTGATACCAACTAAGCATTGCTATTACCGCAGTGTTGGGGGAAGTAGCGCGAGAAGAAGGTAGTGCGCAAGACGACAAAGGTGCTCCGGAAAAGGGAATATTAGTTATGTGAGTACTTTTGTAATGACAGTTACTAAAAATTACGCTTTTAATATAATGCTATAGTTTATACCAGCTATATAGCTTTTAATATATAATAGCGTTTGCATAGAACCAGTTGCTTTTTAACCAATCATTGCAATTTATTACTGATATGAAATCATTTTCAACACATGACTTTGTTTTTTTTTTAATTAATAAAGCTTTACTTCTATACTGTTATTATACAGAAAAGATTTGTTTAGTTGTAGATTGTGTAAGATTGTAACCAATGAAACCAAAAATAACTTAACTACTTCACTTTAGATAAGGAAAGCTGCATTATTAGCGAGTAAGTCAGGCTGTATTTTATTTTCAAACAAATTAGAGATCCCTACAAATTTACAATAATGTAAACCACGGTTTAAAAAATTTGCAGATAAAGGTCATTACTATTAATTATTAGCTACGTGAAATAATGTACTACCTGTTTAAAGTACACTAAAAAAAGTCATGAGGTAATATATCTAAGAATTATAGTTGTCACAATGACCATTTATTGTTAAAATTTATAAAAAAAAATGTATTGTAAGGAGTTGTTATCTTACATTTGACCAATTAAAGTACTAATTTATCTTTCGATCTATAGATATAAAATAAAATAAGTAAATAAACTATAAAAGTAACACACATTTTGTAAGTTAAATAAAGCTTGTTATACTATTTCCATTTCCTTATTTTCTCGATGACAGCTCCTGTGTAACCTTGTGCGAGTTACGTATGCATTATTTTATAAAAATATAACGTTTACACACATACAAGGTTATATAATACCAGAGTCGGAGAAACTGATAGGGATGGAGCTAGAGAGCATTATATCAAATTAGAACTGTCATCGAGAAAATAAAGAAATGGACATAGTATAAGAATATTCGATCAATGCAGGTGCCTCCTTTGTTTGATATTATTCCAACATATCGATAACACTAGTTTTTAACTCGATTCTCCTCGTATTACACATTCGAGATAAGACAGATGTTTTGGTTCACTATTTGAGCGAACTTTCATCTGGCCCATTAGCTCAGTTGGTTAGAGCGTCGTGCTAATAACGCGAAGGTCGCGGGTTCGATCCCCTCATGGGCCACATCTTTTTTTGTTTTTTTATTTTATTAATTTGTACTATTAAAATTATTGGAAATTGATTTTTAAATTTTCTTTTTTTTATAAATTTTTCTGTATTTTTCTATTTATCAGCTCAAATAAAATTTATATATTTTGTCAATTCATATTTTAAGTTGTTGTATTTTTTTTATATGTTTTTCTAATACTTTTTATATAAATTGATATTTTTTTTAATATTTATTATTATTATACAGCCATCATCACTTTTTATTTTATACATTTAGATAGGACTTTTATACTTATATATTTAAATTGAAATATCAAAAAATTTATGTAATTATTCATATTTCTTGATATTTCAGGAAATCATTGACGGATAGTAAGGGATCAAAAAGCGTCAGTTTTGCTGATGGATATAAACCTGGACAGGATTCCGATGTTGAGGAACCGCCTAAAACTAAGGTAACCATTAAGTACTTTCTATTTCTGGTATTTTTTATGATTATCTATTTGTTTGTAAAGGGACTTGATGAAATGTGGTCTGAGTTGTGATTTTTATGAATAGGTATACTGTTAGGCTGCTGATTTTCTTAGTGGTAGTCTTACTTACTAATTACAGTAAAGAAAACATACTTTATACAAAAATAATTTTTAAGGGCTGTGAATTTTTATAATGACTAAATAAACACTTAATCCCTAAACTATGACTGATCCCTAATGCGCGGTTTGTAGTTAAGTTGGTAACTAAATTTTAAGTTACTGCATGTCACTTGTGTGTCCAAACGGATTAAGTAGTTCAATGAAGATGAGCAGTGATGAATCTCAAGGATTTCGTCAATTCTGTACTTAGATATATGGTAAATGTGATTTTGGACAAATTCAGAGAAGAATTTTATTCGGAAATTAAAATCTTTACAAGAATATGTTTTTTTCTAAATTTTTATCCTACAAGCATATCTATTTTAAATATTCTTCAACAAATTTTAAAGTTGCAACTAAACTACACTCCGACATTAAAAAAAAAAAGAGTAAATGCGAAATAAATACGAGCTCTTGCCGCCACCAGCTTTGTCAACTTATGCACTTAACTAAATAATCACGTCCAAACGTGTTGAGTGAGAAGCCCCGCCCACCTACTTATACGAAAAATACAACGAATCCTAATCTACTTTATCACTTGTGTACCAAATTTTAAGTTACCACTTGTCACTTAACTGACTGTTTACACGCAACTTTTAACTTAATATTTAGTTACCAACTTAACCACTTAACTCGTGTAAACCGGCTGTAAGTACGTGTAATGAAGCATTTCGATGGGAACAGGATTGATGGATGTCGCGAGCTTACATATATTAGGTCTTTACCTATGAAATTGCCGTTTTTCACGAAATAAATGTAGCGTAATTTTTTATATATTTTTTATTTCTATTAATCAAAATAATCACCCATGCAATCAATGCATCTTTGCCAACGCATTGGTAGCTTATTGATGCCTTTCTTGAAGAAATCAGCTGGACGGGAGGCAACAAATTCTTCAAAGGCATTTTGTACTGCCTCTCGGGCATTGAATTTTTTTCCCGCCAAGAAGTTATCCAAATTCTGGAAAAAGTAGAAGTCTGTAGGCGCAAGGTCTGGTGAGTACGGCGGATGACGGAGAACTTCCAACCCCAACTCTTGTAGCTTGGAGACCGTCTGCTGTGCAGTATGAGGTCGCGGGTTGTCGTGCAGGAGCAGTGGAGCCGAATGATTGACCAAAGCTGGTTGGAGACGTGCGAGCTTCTCCATCATTGTGTTCAGTTCTTCACAGTACACATCTGCAGTAATGCTTGTCCCGTTTGGCAAGAAGCTGTGATGAATTACACCCGCGTTAGACCACCAAACAGTGACCATCACTTTTCTAGGGGTAAGTTTTCGTTTAGGGCATTGTTTGGGTGCTGAACCAGGGTCCAACCAACTTGCTGAGCGCTTACGATTGTCAAACAGGATCCATTTCTCGTCACAAGTAACAATGCGGTTCAGAATTCCTTCATTTGTATGCCTGCTGAGCAGTGCAAGGCACGTCTCCACGCATACTTCGCGCTGGCGGTCATTGAGTTCGTGGGGTACCCATTTGTCAAGCTTTTTTACCTTGCCAATTTGACGCAAATGGACCAATATTGTTTTGCTGCTAACGTCGAAAGCTGCTGCTAATTCAGCCGTGGATTGAGTTTCATCAGCTTCCACAATTGGCTTTAATTCGTCATGGTCGACCAAAGTTTTCGGACGACCACGGGGTTCATTTTTCAGGTCAAAATTTCCAGAACGGAAGCGGGTAAACCAATAACGGGTGGTGCGTTCGTTTGTAGTGTTCGCTCCGTAAACGTCGTTGATGTTGCGTGCCGCTTGTGCCGCTTTGCTGCCACGACGGTACTCATACTCCATAATTACTCGAATTTTTAACTTATCCATGATGACGAAAAATGTTGTGTGCGTTGAAAACAAAACACTAACTATTAAACAAATGACGATTTTAGAAAAAGAATTCCATGTTTGTCAAATAAAATTAATTTGAAATTAGAATTATCAGTCAAAAAAAATATATTTTCATTTGAAATGGCCAGTACGGCAAAACGGCAGTTTCATAGGTAAAGACCTATTATAAATATAAACAACAATGACCCGAGAACGAACATCTGTGTTCATCACACGAATGAACATGAACTACGGCCGAGTGGTGTAGTGGGTAGTGGCCCTGCCTAATACGCCGGAGCTCCCAGGTTTGCTGTGTGTTATTCTGGGTTCCCCGTCAGTTTTCGGTATCGTATAACTTAAGGCCTTCTTACTTTGGGCCCATACTGGTGGGTTTGTCTGGGGATTTATTAAATTTATATATAATTTTCGTTTCTAGAAGCGCGTGCGTCGCTACGGCTGCCCCTGGCCGTGTCCCAGCACGCACCCGGACCACGTGTCGCTGTGGGACGCGCTGCCCCCTCCACCGCCGCCGCCCGGCTCGCCTCCCCCTCACCCGTGCGTTGTTTATTTATTGTTTTATAATTATTACCAATTTAATCGCTAAGATACAAGGATATCACACATGTGTTATGTAAACAATTTATGTTTGTGTGCATTACTGTTATTATAATCAAATCTTAGAAATATACGTGTTAATTTGTAAATGGTTTCTTAACAGACGACAATGATGGAGATTAATAGGAACATGTGGGTATTTTGATACGTCAAAGAGACGCGAGGACGAAAGTGTGATTGATTCTTGTGAATCTTGTCAAAGACAATGGGCGTCTATGTTGTGCAAGACTGCTTACGTAAAGGATTCCAAAGGGACTCTTAGTGCAGTTGGTGGCGCTCCTTACACATTTTTTAAATGAATAACTGATACTTGGTTATTATAAATAAAGAGATCAGCTAAAGCTTATAATGCCATTTATCAAACTGTAGATTAATTACGACAGTGTCGATCCCCGGTGTCAGCTGAATTTACCAATGATCAGAGAGACCAATGGGTTTAAACAACAGTATATCAAGACGACTGCTGCTGTAAGGAAACCCACATACCTTAGAAATTATTTCGAATTTGTAATATGTCAAGTCCGCCAACTTGCGGTAGGCAAGGAAGGTGGACTGTAAACTGCGGGACGCCACCCCTTAGTCGGGTGAGGCTCATGTCCGACAGTGGGATTATGAAGGCTGTCGTGACGTGACGTGACGTGAACTCTGTCAAATCGAAATTTTACAAAAAGTGTCGATATGTCAATGTATCGAAAGCTGTTTGATTATAATTTAATCACCATTCAATCACTTTAATTTAGAATCCCGTAAATCATAGTTTAAATAACCACAATAGACTCAAGAATTCTTAACATTTATTTTGATTTCAGTACGCAAGCACCACCACCGAGTAATATGCGTGTACCGATGGGACAGATGCCTATGGGACCTCCGATAAATCCCCAGATAAATCCTCCAATGAATTCACAACTTCGGCCTCAAATGAATCCTCAAATAAATCCCCAGATGAATCCTCCAATGAATTCACATCTGGGGCCTCAAATGAATCCTCAACTTGGGCCTCAAATGAATCCTCCAATTAATACGCAACTTGGGCCTCAAATTAATCCACAAATGAACCCACAATTGGGCCAAATGCCTCCATTGCGACCATTAGGCCCGCAAATGCCCATGATGAACAACATTCGAATGCCTCCAGACATGCCCATCGGTCAAATACCCATGAATCAACAAATGGCCATGAATGGGCCGCCTATGGGCATGAATGGGCCGCCCATATCGCTAAACCAGCAAATGCAGATAAATCAACAGATTCAGTTGATCAATAACATGAGGATGGGTCAGGAAATACCGATGGGACAAATGCAGATGCCGAATCAAATGATGCAACCGCATCCGGGACAATTCGGTAAGATCATTTTTGATATTAATGTCAGTGTAAAATGAGATATCACGATGGATATCAATAAATATAATTCCGCACAATCCCGTCCATGAATAAATAAAGAATATCCATAATTTGTGAACAAACGTCTGTTCATCACACAAGCAATATAAACCTGTCCGTTATTTCATCAATGTGTTTTATTTATGTTAATTATAAAAAATGTTACTATACGAGTATTATTAGCTGAGACTATGCTATCATCGAGAATCCATCACATTTATACTGATTCATTGTAGGAGTATAGTAAAAAATGGACCATACATTTCGTATATCAATAATATTAAAAAAAAAAAATAATAATGACGAAATTGTCTTCCATCAAAAGTAACGTTACAGAAGTAGGGCTTATGTGACTGTTTATATATTTTAATTCAGTCTAATTTACAATTTTGTTCTATTTCAGATCCATCGACGTCGTTACCAAACTTCATGCCCCCCGAACCCCCGCCTGGTCTCATTACGTTTAATTAAAAACTGTATTTTTAAGGATAAACTAGATATAAGAATTATTTTATAAGCTTGACGAGAGATATTAAAAGAGTATTTGTTATATTTTGGCGTTTCATTGAACTTTACACATCTTTAGGGAACTTAACCACACGTTCCCACAGATGTGAATGTAGTGACCCGGCCGCAACCCACTGCCCTATAGTCGTCGGAAAGTCGTACTAATCGCTTAGGTAAAGTTGGTATTGCGATATAGATCACGCGTTGATTGGTCGGTTGAGTGGCGCCTCACCGCTACATCTTTTCTTAAGGTTTTTGTCTTTGTACGTCATTTTATTTTTTTAGTTGAGTAAGTGGCGCAACACAAAAATATACGCCACTATTTTTAGTAAATAATACATATAATAAAAGTTTTAATTTTACAAATCAAATGTTTATTTTACATTTATTTATGTTAAATATATTTTAAATGTTTGATTATGCCAAGAATGATGGAGCTATATGGTTTCAATATTTCGATCTTTGTCCGCTAATAACTGATACTTTAGCGCATACTGCCCAAAATCAAGAAAAATGGCAGGAAACATCGCGGGTGTCATTTTTCTGGTAAGGCGGAGCTCCCGAGGTGTATATCAGACTGTCCTATTGTTCTTTTGACCCGGCATTTGTACGACTATAGGTACATGGTATAAATGCTAGCATTTGTTTTTGCTAATTCATATTGTACACTGCACACAAGGAAATGATATACAGGTCGACCAACACCTCTGTGAACTGACAAGCTTTGCTAGTATTGTTTAGATGTTGCTATTATATTAAAGTGTTTACTATACTTTTTCCATTTCTTTATTTTCTCGAGGACAGTTCTAATTTGATATAATGCTCTCTAGCTCCATCCAATAGCTCCATCCCTATCAGTTTCTCCGACTCTGGTATTATATAACCTTGTACGTGTGTAAACGTCATGTTTTTATAAAATAATGCATACATAATGTAAAAAAAAACGCTCGCACAAGTTTACACAGGAGCTGTCATCGAGAAAATAAAGAAGTGGAAATAGTATAGTGTCGGTAAAATTATAAAAACATAGATTGTATTTAAAATAATTGCAAGAAAGTTTTAAGATTTCCGAGTTTTAGATTAATGCCGTTACCATCAAGCTGTGACTAAGTATCGGTAACTAAGTTCTACTCGATTTTAACATATAATTACATTCAGAACCTGATAACGTCTTCTTTCTATTTAATTAAAAACTAAGGAAAAATGCTCTAGAGAGAATTTCAGCTACCATCGTCAAGGAATTAATACGTACTATCAGACGGTTAACTTCTGTTATGCTAGCCTAATATACTGGTTTGGTATGCACGTTCCAACCACAGTAAATATAATAACACTCAGTGGATGTCATCCACCAGCTTACTTCGGATCACCGGCCGGTAGTCATGCAGCTAGGTATCCCAACTGACCCCGTTCCTCAATCGAGGTCACACATCGATTGGATCAAACTATCGGATGCCTTTAAGGATACCGACAGTCCCGACGTAAACACCATTCACCAACCTACGATCTGCTATCAGTGCATCCTTCAGGCAGGTTCCGGCGGCGAATGATCGACGCTGGGTCCTACCTGAGGATGTAAGGGAGTTGTTGAGAGCAAAGAACGCAGCTATCGGCTATTACGCTCCGACCGAGGAAAATCGCATCCGTATGAGAGCCCTACAGCGAGATGTTAAATCTCGCATACGCGAACTGCGCTCTAACAACTGGGACGCGCTTCTTGAATAGATTTCGCCTGGCTTACTGGAACTTGGCGAAGTCTTTGGAGATGCACTCTATCGCGTCAACGATGCCTCCGGTCCTCCGCCCATGACCCGCTTTCGATGACTCCGAAAAAGTTGAAACCCTAGCCGACAGCTTAGCCGAACAGTGTACACCGAGTACAGAAAGACTAACGCCCTCCACATAGAAACTGAATAGCACAGTCGGTACCAGAAGGCCTGGTTAATACCATAGGAAGTACGACACCCCTCGGCTGAGCATGGGTGGGATTGGCATTGCTCTCAGTAGGGAAATCAAGCTCTTGGGGGTTATACTAGATGATAAGCTTACCTTCAATCAGCGCGTAAAGGGTCAGTGCAGAAAAGCAATAGCTGCTGCTAGAGTGGCTAAGGTAAGTTGGGGATTGCACCCTGAAGTCGTACGGATAATTTATACTGCCACGATATAGCCCATAATCCTGTATGCCGCTAGTGTTTGGGCCCCTGCCGCAAACAAGATCTGTGTGAGGGAAAACTTAATTCTATACAGCGAGGATTTACGCAGAAGATATGCAAAGCTTACCACACAACCTCCCTAAATTCCACGCTGATCCTGACTGGGGTCCTTTCGTTGGACCTTCGTGTAAGAGAGGTCGCCTCTTTGTATGAGGCAAAGAGGGGAGTGTTTCAGCCAGGATTGGAGTTCCAAGCGCTGGTAGACCAGGAACAACTTGACGCTAACAGTGACTTTGACAAACGGATCTTCACCGATGGGCGTAAGATTGACGGCCGGGTCGGAGCTTGTGGAATAGAGAATCCGAAACCAAGGCCGTCAAACTTAGCCTCCCATCGAACTGTACCGTCTACCAAGCGGAACTCCTCGCAATTTTCAGGGCCTCAAAAACTGTTCTTACCAGAAGTGAAAGAACATTTGCTCTAGAGTAGCCCTTTAAACTATCACAAGCCTGAAAAGTATGCACCCTCTTGCCACCAAGACCAGACAGAACATTAGTGAATTATCACAGCAAGGCAAATTGTTAAATCTGTTTTGGATTAAGGCTCATGCTGGTCTTGAGGGCAATGAGAGAGCGAATTACCTGGCTAAAGAGGCTGCCCTGAAGTTGAGGAAGAAAGCCCACTATGACAAGTGCCCTGTATCTTTCGTCAAGCGATGGATTCGGATGCAATCGCTTGACGAGTGGAACAGTAGGTACAAGTCAAATCCAACGGCTACAACTACCAAAATCTTCTTCCCTGACGCTATTGGGGCACACAGAATTGTGGGTAAACTGGAAACTTCGGCTATATTGAAACAGATATTAACAGGACATGGAGGGTTCTCAGAGTATCTAGTGCGCTTTAGATGCAAAGAGGACCCTTCATGTGCCTGCGACTTGGGCAAGCTGGAAAGAGTGCAACATATGAATGTCCAATTTTCGCCTCGCATAGACACAATAGATAAATATTAATATTGTAGAGGAAAACATTGCAGAAATTATGGCTAATAAAAATAGAGCTATATTTATAGAATTTACTAAAACGATAATAAACCACAATAAGATATAATAAAGTATTTTGAACCAATATTGTAGGTAATATTTGTAACAATATACAACATTAAGTAGTAATAAAAACTATATAGAGATGAGTAAATTTTGTAAATAAGAATAATAGTCATAAATACTGTAAGAAATGCAAGTAATGCTAAGGTTAAGTAAGAAATGTACGAACACCCTAACATAATGTGCTGAAAGGCAATTGTTAAAGCAGATTAAGAGTTAAAATGTAACTAAATAAGAATGTTAACGTAAAAATAAAAATGGGTTGTTGTACAGTCATGAAATAAATAAAACCTGTGAAGTAGATAGAAGTACAGTAGACAAGACGGGAAATCCCACCCGATGTAGAGTATGAAAGAGATGAATGAAAGAAAGATACAGTATGTAGAATGAAAGTGCGAGAAGCATTAAAGCGAGAACTGGTATGAATGAGAAATAGCTAAAATAGACTGCGCCATTGCAAAAAAAAACCCACCGAATGACACCGTCCAACCGGTAACGGAGAGTACAAACAATAATTAAAAATCTTAAATCACGGAAAGCCCCAGGTGCAGGCGAAATATCAAAAAGGTTCTGAAAACTCGCACTCATACAACTGTTAGTCGTTTTTTCAATAACTTATTAACAAACTGCTCCTTTCCGCAAACGTGGAAGGAAGCGATTGTCATAGGTATTAGGAAACCCGGAAAACCGGCTAATCTACCTTCATGATACCATCCTATTAGCTTGCTTAGCGCGGTAGGCAAATTATACGAAATGATAACTTTGACCAGGCTCCGAGAGGTCATTCATTCGAAGCACCTGTTACCGGATGAACAGTTTTGCTTTAGGTCCCGTCACTCCTGCCTCCAACAGGTGTACCGCATCACGGGGCACATCTTGGAGCAAAGCGCACAGCACTTTTCTATTCGAAAGGCGAAAGCCTTCGACAAGGTTATTTTATTCAAGCTTGTTATTCAAGCTCTTCAAACTAGGCGTGCCAGACAGCCTCGTGCACTTCTCCGACTTTGTTTTTACTATACACTAGTGACATGCCAAGGACGGAGAAAGTAGACCTAGCGCTCTTCGCAGGTGACACCGCGCTATATACATCTGATAGAAATCTACGTAGGTTAACTAGAATACTTCAATCTGCAGCCAACGCATTAGGTTGGTTTGCGCTTGGTTTAGTAAATGGAGAATAGAAGTCAACCCAGAAAAAAGTGCAGCAGTGTACTTCTCTCTCTCAACCTGTTCTAGGACAACCTCTAGGAAACCCTCCAAAAGATTAGGTCAGATCACTCTGTTTGGTACTCCGATCTCATGGGCTAAAAAAGTCAAATAATTAGGAGTCACTTTAGATAGTGGACTCACATAAAACGCGTCCGGAACCGAGCCGCCTTTGTCATGGGTAGGCTGCACCCTCTAATCTGCAAGGAGAGTAAAATGTCCATTAGAAATAAGCTTACACTTTACAAAACTTGCATCTGCCCCAATCATGACATATGCCAGTGTGGCTTTCGCTCACGCCAGCAAGTCGAACCTCAATCACTTGCAGGTTATACAAAATAGGTTCTTACGGAAATGCGTCGGGGCACCGCCCTATGTCCGCAACCTAGATCTGCACAAGGATCTCGAGCTGCCTACCATTTTGAGCGCATTCATGAAGTTGGCGTCTAGTCAATGAGTCAGCTGACTACACAGCCAACCCAGACGCGGCGGCTCGTTATAGGCGTCCGCGTAACGTGTTCACAGACCCCGACGACGCTATTACAACAAGGAACGCCGCTGTTCCAGTTAGAAATAGGGCAACATGTTATTCGAATAGCCTAAGTAACCCATCGTTGGGCCAGTCTAAAGCATCGTACGCAATCTTACTGAGTTTCTTGCTGGTAGTTCGAGAAAAAAACTGCTTTTTTTCCATTTAAAGATCCATAGAAAGAAGAAAATTGATCCATTTAAAGTTAAGGTGCAATACAAAATAATAGAAATTTTAATGATAAAGGTAATTGATATATATTTTTTTCTTCTTTCTTCTGGATTTGGTGGTGGTAACCTGGTAATAAATTTTATTTCGGGCGCCAATGTGACGCCGCTGGCTTCCCTGCCTTTCAGAAGCGTATTACAAGGGTAATGATGGCGTTTCAAATATAATACTAAAAATTTTTGTCATATTGATTTTGAGACCATACATTAACGTTTTGTTTACAATTGGCAGCCGCTTGTCTTCCATCTCATCTGAAGGAAAGTACAGATGTTGAGCATCCGTATTACATGCCTATCCAAAAGAAAAATATGTACACTACGTCTCAAAGGCGCAGGGAGACCATTTATCGAACAAAAAATTTATTGTTGAGATGCTTTCTTCGGCTTTTTGGTACATCGAGCTTTTTGGACTGTGCAATCTCGTCTTAGTAAGAATCAAAATGTTTTAAAATAAACTTTCGAAGTAATTCTAAATAAATCTCTAAATTAGTATTCCAGAAAATTTATATATAGTTATATCAAAAAGCCTACTGTAAAATCAACAGTTATTTCTACGCTGAAAAGGCGTGGGATCACTGTACGGATCAAATAGTCTTGTATTTGTTCCTCGAATGTCCTAGTGAAATTGTTGCTGCTTTGACGACCGAGTAGCGCAGTGGTTAGTGGCCCTGCCTCATACGCCGGAGGTCCCAGGTTCGAGTCCTGGCCGGGGCATTTGTTTGTGTGATAAATATAAATGTTTGTTTTCGGTTCATGGTTGTTGATATTTAAATATCTATGTTTACTCTGGGTCCCCCCCAGTTCGCTGTATGGTCCAGAACACAAGCTCTGCTTACTTTGGGGCCATTACTGGGGCACAGACAATCATACCATTTGGTGTGATTGTCTGGGGTTTTTTATTTATTTATTCACAGAATCTCTTCACATAATAAATACAACGAATTTTAAAGCTAAAAAATTAGAATTAAACTATGTACAAGTTAAAAACAAAATAATAGAACACATTATGCACAGAGAATGTGAAAGAGCACTGACCTAGCTTTCACGTTGCGGGAATCGCAACGCTGATCTTCCGTCAGCGCACCGGACGCCACGTGCTGCGAATCGCACATCGACTACTGACTAGGCCAACTGTATACTGTAAAAGTATGTGTTTTGTGAATATTTTGCTAAATTTAAAACACATAGATAATACATAAATAGTAGTTAAGGAAGAAAGGAAAGGGAAATGAGGATATATCATTATAAAACCTAAATGAAAGCGAACAAAAAAGAACAAGAAATATGAAGGAAAATGCCAGCAGTATCAAATGTAGAAGATAATTTCTGTACGTATTTTTGAATTGACTTCTAATTGTTATGTTTCTTATCGGTGGCGGGATATTATTCCAGCACTTGGTGGCATTGTAGGAAAAACTACCTCGGAAGACTACACTTTTATGAGGATGAGGAAGTAGCGGTTTATTGCAGGATCTCATGCTATTTTCTCTTATGTTTTCCCTTCGCCATCTCAATTTATTATACAAGTATATAGGTTCCTTTGTGCGGACTATGTCAAACAGGAGAGTAGCGAGGTACAGATCATACCTGTAGCTGATTTCTAATAAATTGCAACTATTAATAAATGGAGTTACGTGAGTACGTGGTGGGGTATTTAGGCAGAACCGAGCGCAGGCGTTCTGAACACGTTGCAAGAGTTTCATATGTTTTTTGTGTAGTCTACGCCCAAAACGATAGCTCCATAATTTAATTTGGATAAAATGAGTGACACCTAACATAACCCTCATTTTAACACTAATGAAATCCCTTATCTTGTACAGCATCTTAAGTCGATAAAGGGAGTCGCAAACAATGACATTTATATGATTCTAAAAACGTAAGGTATCATCTATGATAAGGCCAAGGTCTCGCGCCTCCTCCACTGGGTTATGAGTATGGTTATACTATTTACCCCTTTGTACCGAGAACACGATATTTAGATTTTTCAGGGTTGAGATATAGGCTATGTTTAGATGACCAAGTAGCAATGTTAGATAAATCTTCATTCATTTTTGAAATTGCATCATTAATGTTATGTCTGTTTGCAGGAATGTATAACTGGAGATCATCAGCATAATTTATTATTTGCAATGCTTTATTTGGTTTATTAAGTCAGCAGTGTATATGATAAATAGTAATGGGCCACAAAAACACTCGATGTTTCGGTACAGTCCGAAAGAATTACTTTTTGCAAACGACCAGTTAAGTAACTATAGAACCATGAAACTGTTTTCGGATCAAAACCGTAGAAACTTAGTTTCTACGTAAAGAAGTAAAGTAGTGTCGATGCAGTCAAAAGCACTTGAATAATCTAGCAATGTAAGGATAGTTGCGTCATTTTTGTCGCAGCTTGAGAGAGCATTGTCAATCTAAGAGTGCCGTGGTCGTACTATGTTTTTTTCTAAAACCCGACTGTTGCGTATTTTATTATTGTTTATTTATTATTATGCTACCACTACTAATTATTATTTTGCTATATTTACAGACGGTAAACGAGCACCGACCCGTCTGATTTTAAGTGGCATATCGACGTCGTTAGTTGTAGGGTGTCGTATTGAATGATATTATTATATAATGGTACCTTGCCGCCCGCGCGCATCATTATCCTGATCGCACTGGCTTCCCTTTATCTGGAACAACACTGCGTAAATTAGGATGGGGTGTAGTACCGCTCTAAAGGAGAATCTTAAGGTTGTTACCACACCAATCGAACGACCGTCGATCGACGTTGCCTGTTCCACGCTACCATCGATAATTGACGATCGATGGCGTCGATCGACTGGTGTGGTAACACCCTAACATAAGAAACACTACAGCCACATAATCAAAAACTTTGTCAAAATAGTATCGAGAGCTTTTTCTCGTCATTCCTTTCTTATACTTCAGGTAGTACCTTTCAAAAGCCAAAGTTGTAGGTTGGAATCCTGACTTTCACCGAGTAATTCAAGGTACACAAAATTTCTTTTATATACCTAAACCTCTCAGGTAAAGGCTTTATGGTGGCCGTCACATGCATGGACTATACATGTTTTGATAATATTTGTGCACTGATTTTTAGTTTACAAGCTGAGGGCAGTAGTTATTCGTGGCGACTACTACGCTTGCTTGATTCTTACCGGTGTCAGAGAAATCAAGCAGTAACCTATTGGTAAAGGCTTTCTCTCTACCCTGATATCTCTGAGTTGTGGCGTACCTCAGGGATCTCATATAGGCTTAGGTATTGGTTAGCGACATTCCATCAGAATTTTTCACTCCCAAATTTTGCTGTTTGAAGATGATATTAAAATATTTTGGAAATAATATCTACTATCATGTGATGTCCTACATCTGCTGCAGGAAAATTTACAAATCAATGCCTTATCTTATTACTAAATCTTACCTAATATCAACCGTAATAAACGCAGCGTTTTCTTATGATTAAGTCAGGATTTGATTTCTATAAAAGTGGAGTTAGGATCTCAGAATCTTCTTATATAAAAGCTTTTATTTTAAAAAAGAGATTTTGTGTATATTGTGTTTACAAAAGTTTTGTTCGTTCCTGTGCTCGAACATGCATCTACGTTCTGGAATTCTCAATTCGATATTAAATCTACATATTGAAAATATCGAGGGAATCCAATAAAGATCTTTAACATTTTAATAATAATATGTTTTACGTGTTAGGTTGTATTTGAAGCTGGATAATGTCTGTATATCAATATAATAAAACTACATTGAAACAAAATGTTAATTACATTAACGTGAATTGATTACTGTAAATGTTTTATAATTAACTTAATATATTTCTTGACCTTGTAGTAGTTTACTAGCTTTAAAACTAAAAAAGGTTAAGTATACATGACGTAGATAGAGGTACACCTATGTAGGTACAGTTAACAGCTTACCAACTTCCCAAAAAAGTTACTAATTTTCTGAATCAACTTACAGCCTAGACTTAACCCACAAAGAGCTCAAAATCAATTTAGCAAATTTGGCGTTTTGTGGTAGGTTGATGAGCTGATGACTGATGACTTCCAGAATCGAAACTAACGACAATTATTTTTATAAAAGCTAGATGGTGCTGTTGGTAAATAGAAAATATCTCTTATAACTACATTGTCGGGAAACTCTTAGTACAAAGGAAAACACATATAGATGGCGTTACTAGTATTTCACGTAGAGTTGCTCTACATAAATGTTACCTATCTTAAAAGAGCACGTAAAGGGCCTTTTTATTTACTGAGTTTTTATATAGAAAACTAGTCACGTAGAAAAAATCAAATATAGTGTTATATACAGTTTATAAAATAAATAGGAAACTTTCAAGTTTAAAGCTATGCGCTTAAAGTCATCTTCGAAACTCAGTTTCTCAAACACGCTAAATGGCTATTCAGGATACGACTAACGAATCAAACCTAAACAAAAGGCGACCTAAGCACGAAACTACATCGGAAAGCTAGTTCGTTCGTCAAAATCCGAATAGCACCTGTCGGTTTTATACGGCTGCGATCGTTAGCTGAAAGATCGGCGCGCGACTGCGCGAGGCTGCAGGGCTCAGTACCTCGCGACGCCCGGACACGGCCGCACCGGCCCGCTGCCCCGCCACTATTTAAATCACCATCGCGCATGCCACTATTGATCCGACGAAACCCGAAATGGTCCCGTAACTAGGTTAGCCGGCTAAAATTAAAAGGTGCGTTCCGAATTCAAGGTTGGACCCGCCGCCGGCGCAGCCCGCAAATAGACCTAACGTGCATGGAAAACTATAGTTTTACACTCTAATGTTTAAGGAAAATGGACGAAAATTGCGTGCTTTTATAAACAGCAATGGCGGATAGGAATTATGTAAGCTACGTACGTTATTGTTAAGGAAAAATAGGTAGAAAGTGCTGTTTTCTTTGATTAGATTCTGTTACATAAGTTTTAGTTGTTCAAGGTGCGATTTTCATGCTTGTGCTTTTTTTCTTAAAGTTCCAGAGCGCTCTTTTGGAAGTGCCAAAGGATTTTGGTTCGTAAGTACCTTATATAGCCGATGGATGTAACGAGATTAGCTAATCGATAAAATTGGAGGTCCCGGAGAAAATCGCTAAATTTTACGAAAACACGTGTCGTGTAGATGCTTGTCAGTGATCGATTTCTTGGCCTTAGATCAAAATTTTACAGTGAAATTGGGGCCACTGTATGAGTGTATACGAAGTATTTTAATATTGTTTAAGAGTGTTAGAGACAAGCGAAAGAATAAACTCAAATTGTTTGTTAATTTCATTTCATACATGACGATACATCATTTCAATTAGATTTAAGCATTTCGCTTTATTTCAGTTAAAATCTCCGGCGAATAAACGATAAATATCATGAAATAAAAATGCCTTCTTTTTCAACGAAGTTAGTTCAATCAAGAAATGAGCTTAATCTTTAATTAAATCACATTTTAGCTAATGGTTAAATAGTTGTAGCAACACTAAAAATGATTAACTGTTAGCTACATTTTAACTATAATAATAATAACTTTATTTTCATTTAAAATCAAGTTTTACAGGGTTATCATCTGGGGCCCTCTGTTTAGCTCAGAATTACTGTGTTAAAGGGTCCATATAATCTCTTATATGCTTTAATTTTTCCATGTTAAACAAAATTATAATAAACTAGACGATCTATATAGATAGATAGAGCATAAAACTTTAATAAGAATAAAACGGTTTGTTGTCCAAGTTTGTTTTTCAAAAGTTACTAGTCCATTATCAAGAATAAAAGTGTCTTTTGTCAAATAGTTACTCTGTTAGTAAGAAGCCTGTCTTTCTTGATTGCTACGTTCCTATATTTAACGATTTAACTTTATTAATCGTTAAATCGTTAAAACCCGAAAATTTTTCATAAAAGCCAACACTAAATGATAAAATAAATCCGTTTTATATTTATCTCTTGCTTTTAACAAACATATTTGTTTTTACTTGTTTTCTTTTTCTCGTTATAAGTTTTTAATATTCTTGTAATTAACATTTTAATTTGGTCATATCAGCATTAGATCAAACATTACAAGCAAATAAATTAATGTAACAAAATCACGGTCATCTATTTTATATTTAAATATAACATCGAATGAAATTAGTTAATTTTTATACATCGATAATAAGTCAATTATATAATAAAGGATATACATTTATCGCTTACCCAGAAGGTTCTAGTGATAGGAGATACTAAGGTTATTATGGCAAGTCAAATAATGTTTGTCATAAGTGGTATAACTTTTGTCGGTTTCATGAGATTACTATTTGCGCGAAGACGCAGTGTGGCTTAACGCTCTAGATTTATACATAAAAAAATAAAGCTATAATCACGGACGTAAAAAATAGGCGGACGGAGCATTGCCGAACTTAGAAGTGAAGCACCAAAGGATGCCGATCCGCTTGTACACACAAGCCACACGCACACATTTACATCAATAGGATGCCGATCAGCCGGCACAACGCAGCCGAAACTCATTGGTGGTAGTTGTGTCGTTGTTGCGACGAAAATTAAAAAACAATGCCGTCTTGTGCAGTTAAATTTTGTAGAAATAATTCCACTTACAATAAAAAATGTCAGGGAATCACGTTTCATAAGTAAGTTTATAATTTATCACGTTGTTTTTCACATTTTGATTAAATTACATCAATTGGAATAAAATACCTAAATGCCTTAGCTCATTCACCTGTGTTGCTAGGAATAAAATCTGTACAGGTGAGGTATAAATATTGGACTAGGTATTAGGAATAGGTATTATAATATTTTTTAAAAACTAGTACGTACATAATCCCAGGGGTCGAGTATAAGTTTCATGTTCATATAGCACTACCGCCAGTGCCATCTAGGATATTATTTGCGTATTATTTATTTAGTTTTAGTGGCCGCACTTTTTGAACTTTTTAGTTCCTAGACAGATTACTTTAAAACTCTATACCTGGTCCATTAAGTTTCTGAACACGAATCTGACAACAGAATTAGAAAAAGTAGGTGCCATTTTGAACTTTTTAGTTACTTTACCGATTGCTTTCAATTATGTTATCAGATTCATGTTTGACGTACTCACAGATATCGATTTTAAAAGCAATCTATCTAGTAAAGCAATCTATCTCCTAACGTCGAGAACGGAATGGAAGATTGTTTTCTACCTAATACATAGAAATAAAAATAATACATAAATATTGGTAGCGTTGCATACTTATTAGGCGCAGGTTCATAAATATTAGGATTAGATATCTGGATTAGGTATTTTTAAATATTAGGATTAGATGGAACAGGTAGCGAAATTTTTACCGTAATTTGGGGTAATTTTTCTTTTATGGCCACACTCCATTCACTCACACAAACTCACGCCGCCGCCATTGCTATGCTTCAGTTTATGCTTAGCGATGTTCCGTCCGCCTATTTTTTACGTCCGTGGCTATAATAAGAAAAACTTTAAAGGATATTGAAAACTCAACTTCATACGTCTGTTTCTCTTGAACATTACAGCCTACGTTATCAATAAAAATCCTATTTAATAAATAAATATAATACTTTCAACCAAGGTTAGCTTTAATTTGTTTTGTATTTTAAACTCACATTTCATTTGTTTGTTTACACGACCATCGAAACAGTAAAGAGGTTGGTCTACGCCCACTCATTACGCGAGTTCAATCTCATTTAAATTGAATGTTTTGTTGTCAGAACTGTTCGTTTCTCAATAAATAATATTAAAGTTAAATATAGGCTAGACTGTCTAATTTATAACGCCTGATACTTAGCTTTGAAATGTAAAACGATAGGCGAGTAAAACCGTGTTAATAGTTGTCTATTGAGATCCAGCGCAGTTTTGGTTATGTCACCCTATGTAAAAAGTAATTTAGGCTAGTAATCTATATACAGTAAATTTTTTTACTTGTTCTTCTTAATTCTTTGTTCAGACTTGTAAGTTTTCTTTTGCATTTATATGAAATACCTTATGGTATTTTAATAATTCATATGCAAAAAAAGTAACGCAAAAAAATTTAAGTGAACCAAAAACACCCAGGGCATCTAAAGTAACTTACCGAATTATTTTGAAAAAATAAAAATGTCAGAGAATAAATTGTAGTATTTTTTTATTTTACAAAATATAGTGGCTGGATCTCGCGTTAACCTCGTGAACGGGTGCCGTTTGAGGGTGTTCGTTGTTTAGATAGTTGGGGGGAGGTAGACTTGCCAAGCTAACAGATCCAGATAAGAATAATTTTGTGTAGAGATAAAGAGACATTGTAAATTTATTTTGAAAAAATTATACTTGTGGTGTGTCTTGCCAGTTCTTCTTCACGAAGGTTTTTCCGAACTGGTCGTAGAGTCATGCTTTATTTAACGTCAATAAAAACAAGTAATTGTCAATATTGAGAAATAAATATTTGAATTTGAATTTTAGTCTCAAATACCAAACAATTTCCGATGCACTGATCACTGATTGATCATCAACCACGATATTTTCCTGCAAATATATTATCGATGTTTTTTGATTGATTTTTAGAAAATCGATACGCCACATAAGTGCCGGAGACACGAGGCGTAGCTGTGGCTGAGGTGTTCGACGTGTTGAGTTATATTGGCGGTTACAAGTTTGAACAATATGGGTTTATTCGTTGGAAATTTCTCGAGTCACATCAATTAGTACATATAGTTAATTATACGTTCAAATCAAACGAAAAATATTAAAATGTAGTACTAAAAATGTTCAAGCCACAAGCATGAAGATGCGATCGAACTCGATCTAATTGTTATATTTTTACATTAAAATACATTTTGTCCTTGTGATTCCTTTAAAAAGCTCAACAATCGAATCTCGCCTTCATTAAAATAATATTCTGAATCATAATCTAAGCGGAAGGCCCAAGTAGGACATCTCAAATTCGAGATGAAAGTGTATAGACATTTTCATCTCTACCGCCGACAAGGACTCACTGCATGTTGATCGAGAAACTTTGTGAAATATCAAATCGAATTAAATCAAAATTTAATTCTCGAAGAAAAATTCTCTGGATTTTAGAAAATTAAATGTTTTTCTCTCATTTTGACATTATCTTGAGAAATGAGAATTGTCTTTCTGAATGCCTCGAGTTTATGGATAGTTATGTGGCAGTTTATTAAAAGGAACTAAGGATAGAGGTACATATTGGTAATTCATCCTCATGAATAATTTTATAGATATTTTGTTGATATTGAATTGAATTGAATACATTTAACTTAAATATATATATAAACTTCTAAATAAGATTTAATCTTCCGTTGCACCAACAAAATTTAGTTTTATCTGGAAAAAAAGAATATTATAATATTAATAACTTAGAGGTATATGACGTCGAACAATTAAATCTTTTCAAAAACCTTAATATATGTATGGTGTTTTATGTTTTTGATTTATTGCTGTAAAAGACATAATAATGTAAATTGTTAATTAGTACATATATTCAGCGATTTTTAGTTTATATTTTTCTGTTTTCCTTACAATCAACTTAACCAAGTTAAAGTATGGCTTAAGATTTAAAAAAACAAAAAACCCACCAAACAAAAGTAAAAGTAGTAAAAGGAAACAAGTAGAATATAAATGTTAATGAATAATATTGAAACCGTGTTTGTTGTTTTTTCAATTCGCGGATATCATATCAATCGATTTTAGGTGTTATTTCTGTATCCACAAGATCCATTATTAAGGAAAGTTTCTTAAATCTAACAAAATTGTAAGCGGAACCGCGTGATACAGTGTTCGTTAATTTTTCAACTCAATTACCGCCCTTTTGGAATTAATATTCGAAAAATCCCTTTTATGTACTGCCCTACACCCCATAAGGACAACCCGTACAAAGTAACATGTGTCTTATGTGTTCTGGTTTAGGTTTGCCTTGTTTGCCAGCTCTAAATACTCGGATCGGCATTAATCGGCAAAGCCGTGCGGCATAGTGGAATATATGCATTTGGATGTTCGGGAAAAGTGTCGCCGGCCGATACCATTCGGGATTCGGCGAGGCGAGCCGAACGTACTGACCTGCATAAAGCCCAAATGTCGCCTCTTTTCGTTCAATAAAACAAATATATGAGCCAATATGTGAAAAGCGCCCCCTTCGCGTTTTGTTTACTAGATAATTGAATTGAAATATATGAAGGTAATCTGAATAAGGAAGAAAGTCCCGAACGTAGGAAAATTGCAAAATGTATGAAAATAAAAACCGATACATGAAAGTTCGGCTAACCGTATTTTATTATCATAAAAAAGTTCTGGCAACAGGGACAAATACTATTCCCCTTTCAAATTTAACTTTGATAGTTTTAGGAACCTTGGGAGTTTTCCTTTTTCATTCATTTTGGGTTTGTTTAAGGTATTGTTCATTCTTTGTAGCTATTTTGATTTTTCGTATGCTAGGGATTTTTGGTATGCTTAATCGATTTTGCTAAGTATAATTAGCTCCACTTTTAAAGAAGGTTGCATGTATATTAGAACTTATTGATCTTACATAAAACATGCCCTCATAAACATATGCTAAAATACGTGTTTTTCATAAATATGGAGGAGCCAATTTTATAAGTGATTACTACGAGACCGTAGCGTCCGTAGCAAAATATACCGTAGCGTCAAGTAACTTTGTTATTTTAATAATTTTGCACAATATACCGGCGGCGTTGCGCTAACGTGGACACTTTTGTATCTTGTGTTGGGGACAACCAAAATAAAATATTGAATTTTTATATAATCATAATGAAATCAATGATTCCCACGAAGACGTGGATAAATTTGCTTCTACTTGGAAAAAATGTTTGTTAAAAATGAATTTCAAACAAATTGAACAAAAATATCAAACTATGGTATCAAGTGACAAGCCATGTCGGCAAACTGCCGCTGGACACAGCCACTGCGATTCCTATGATATTACGCTGTGAGAGCAAGACAAGTTTATAGGTTTACGCATCGCCATCAACCCAGAAAACATTACCATCAGTGCCACATTCGAAGACGAATCATTTTACATTATTTTTAAAGAAAATTTCGTGTTATTCGTTCTTTTAATATTATCGTAACATATAAGTTCTCAATAATACCCCACTTACTTTTTGTTATTAAATTTACTATAATTTCACTACATACCTATACACTATATTTAATTAAGGCAAGACTTTATTTTCTATTTCCTTATTTACCATTACAACCACATCCATAACAAAGTCATTACCTACACCAAAATTTACTCACAAGCGTGCATTTTTCTATACGACAAACAATTTTTAATTAACCACAACCCCTCTTAATAACTAAAGCGACCCTTGGGACCTAGTTTAAATGCATCGTGCACCTTCTATCACGGAACCCGGTCTCACTCTAACCTAAATAGCTTACGCACAGAGATGTGACCTCTGGCATTTAGCAGGGCAACCTTTGGGTCACCTATCGTATTGGGCTGGGTTATACGAGTTGTGGATATTTGCTTTGTTTGATATTTTAAATTGTGTTCTAGATTGATAAAATGTAGTGGGCTTTTCATGTTCAAAATGGGTATAACGATATAAGAATATGACAAGGACAAATTACAGTTAAATACGTGGAATCATTTAATTTGTAGGGCTATTTAACCTAAATTCACAAATAGTTCAGTTCATAAATAGTGTATAGTTTCTAAGAGAGTATATTTTTTTAATTTTAAATGAAGATAAGTGGTTGGCAATTTGTATATTTTCTGCCCCAATAATTTTATAAAATATTTTTTTATAAAAGAGTACCGAGAGGTTTTTCCGTCATTTCTTTTTCCTCTCGGTCTACCTATAATACCTTGTAACAGCCGAAGTACAGTTGGATTTACACAATCATGATGATGAAGAAAAATAAGTCTTTCACAAAGTGTAAAAACTTTTACCTCTGATAAAATAAAATTTTTGATTATTGTTAATATCTCAACAATGTCGAGTTCTTATCGCGTGAGGGAGTTGCAACCCCTGGTATCAGAGTTGATCCAGTTGCTGCTGGAAACCCCACAGGCCCCTGACGTGGCTTCAGGACTGTTCTCTTACGAGAACGCTCAAGTTCTTCAGCCACTGGCAGTCATCCATCCTAGGTCTGCCGCACCGAACGCTGGTTAACTTGACAATAGTCAAGCGTAAGTAACAACTGTTCGACCGTGAGCGCTATTGCGATAAGTATCACAAAAAAGTGCATTAAGTATTAGAAAGGGCTTGAGGAAGTTTCAACAATAGTTAATAATCAAGAATCGCGTTAATTATGTTTTTACACAATATTAGATAGCCGCCTGGCTTAGTGGATAGCTCTGCCTCACATGCTGAAGCTCCCAGGCTCCCAGGTTCTCGGACCAAGATTGCTCATATTCATACATCTATGTTCGTTCCCCCCCAGTTCACTGTATGATTATCCATAAAACAACCTCCGCGTAATTAGGGGCCATACTGTTGGGGTTTTTTTGTCTATGGAATTAATATTATTTGATATTTATATTTATACAGCTATTAATTGTTTTGATTCACCCTGGTAATCAGCTGGATTGGTTCACGATAGATCATCACTTGCGATGGCTGGATCCCGCGTTAACTCATGAACGGGCACCACGAGTTTTTCATTTGTCAACAATCGATTCGAGCACACAATTTGCAGTTGGCCCAAAATAAATTCGGTCGTTCCTTGTCACTTCACTTATTTATCTAATTGGGATACCTATACAACATAATAAAAAAAGATTTTCAAAGATACAATATTCAAAGGATTTAATATCAATGGTTATGCTGAGGGTTCAGAGAGAGACTTTTCTCACTGTGACCTGGAAGATGTACATATTGTAAGTAATGGCCTTCTTCTAATAGCTCTTGTTCCAAGTCAGCTATGATCCTATAGGACTTGGACAGTGCGAGTTTGGAGTTTGTGCGATGTCTTTTGGTTCCAAATATTAGAATTTACTAGGTGTTTATTTGGAAGCGTTTCTGTCACAGAGACATGGGTGGGTGCTTGTTCTTTTAACAACAGACTCTGCAATCCGGGTCATCTGTGAGCTCCAATTTCATTTTGTGTTTATTAAGTCTGCAGTGACCTGTAAATATTTTTTGATTAGACAGTCGTAGGTGATCTCGAGGGATGAGGTGTTTGGTGTGTTTTTTGGTCGGTCCTCTTCGTTTTTTACATGATTATTTCTCGTGATGTGAGACTTGGCTTATTTATAAAACAACGCGGGACAGTGGTATCGATGGTTAATTTTGATGTTTTATTTGTTTAAATTACAAACTTTTTTACGTATACTACGGTATACAAATAGAAACGCTAATTACATAGGCGCAAATAAGATGGCATTAGGCCTGTTACTTTTATGATACGTTTTTTTTTAAATTTTGAAGTTATAGTCACTAACTAGACTTGCTTTTGTATAACTTTTGACGACCATGTGTTGTAGTGATAGGTAGCCTTGACTCATACGCTGAAGGTCCCAGGTTCGAGTCCTGGCCGAGGCATTTATTTTTGTTTATATCTGTATGTTTATTTTTTTTTTATTGAAAAAGGATTAGACGTTTGTCTTCTATCTCACCTGATGGAAAGTGACGATGAAGACGAAGGTGTTACACGTCTATCCACGAGATACCTATTCACTCGACGCTTGAAAGAACTAGGATTATAGTTTTCTAGAAAAACAGACGCAGGCAGTTACTTTCTAGGTTCCCCCCCAGTTCGCTGGATGGTCATCCATATCACAAGCTCTGCTTACTTTGGGGCCATACTGTTGCGCTTTGTTGGGGATTTTTTTTGGCCAGACAGTCACATGATGGAATTTGCAGCTATAATTTGTAATAAAACTTTGAAACTGTTCACTTTTTAAAATATTATGGACAGTAGCTACATTCCTTATTTATGTACTTGTTTATGTAAACCATTAGTTTAACGAATAACTATTAATAACTTAACATTTTTAAAGTGGTATAATCGTATTGTGTTTGTTAGAAAATGCTAATTACGGAGAATGAAAATAAAACACTTTTAATACAATAAATCTTTTAATATGATGAATCGAAGAATATATCTCCAAAACAAAAAAAAATTATAATCTAAAATAATAATATCTAAAAAGTATTGTTTTGCTGAAGCAAAATAAAAAGGCAGGCAAAAAAAACTTGCTTATTTACTGCAAATATACTTTCTCTACTCGTTTTGTAGCCGTATATCGTCAAGTTGTTTTGTTCACATTTTTCTGTAGTTCTTATGTTTATCCCGTTTTAACCCCTTGGAACCTTGCAAGAAAAGGGTTTCCCCTTAATTTATTGTGTATCGAATACGGGCATCGAAAAACGGGTTGTAGGTCGCGTTTTCTGAGGAAAATAGACAATATGTGTAAAAACTACTAGTGTAATATATCAAAATCAGTTGGAACATATTAATAAACTGTTGTACTAAAGTACATCTTCTTACGGGTCGTTCACTTTCCTCTAATATGTTGAGGAGGGCGACGGCTGGCTTCCGTGCTGTGCTTGTAAACGGGTGCTGGCTGAGGGTGTTCGTCGTTTGGATAGTTTGTGGGTCGTCGTTTGGATAGGTGGTTAGGTTCTGGTGGTTACATTGATATTTGGCACAATCCACCAATAGGTGTTGGACATCATCGATTTTTCCACAAGTTTCGCAATTTGGCGATTCTAACTTTTTCATAAGATATTCAAACCTATTGGATGGATAGTGCCCTGAGCGAGTCTATGTGCCATTTTAATAAAAGTTTATAAATATTTAAATTTTTAAATATTTGAATTTGAATAAGTAGCCCTAACGAAGTAAAAATAGTAGCTAGGTATTTTAAAAACAGTTCTTCCAATCATTTATTTTTGAATGGTATTTAAATTGTTAGTAAAGCTATTTATTATATTTCAACTGTCATATAGCCAGGTCGTTATTAAAACAACACTTGTTGAAATATTTTAATCAAATATGTAAGTGCGAGCAATGCCACGGGCATTGGGTAGTATATTTCATTCAAAAATAGCATCGCACTCCGAGGGAGACATAAATTAAAAAAAAATTTTTTATAGAATTATTAAGACTTTTCCTGTGGTTTCATAGGGAGAAATAACCAACTACCTAATCTCTCTTTTTTACGATATTACTATAGAATTAACCCTTTTCTAGCCATACCACATGGTTCTTGATAGCGATGTAGCATTATAATTTTGCCAGTTTATTGACCACTTTAAGTCTCGCAGTGGTTCCCACAGATGCCCCACTGGATTTGAAACCACAGAGCGCAATATACCTAATTAAATAAGTTTTGTAATTAGGCACGTTATAAAATTTATTAATGCGTTTAGATACGTTATTGTTGAGCTTATCATGATCTGAAATATCTATTGACTCGTTATAGTTTCTTTCTCATTATATTGTTATTATAAAATTCGTAAGTATTATAAGCATTGATTGAACATACTTTTTTACTACAAACATTCAGCAACAATTATTAAAACAACTAATAAATACTTGTCATTCGACATCCTCATTTTTTTAACTTTTGTAACAAGCTTTCTCTAGCGGTTCCGTTCTTGTGAAGGTTAGATCAAAATATGTACCCATGTTTAATTTTAACAAGCTGCGGAGTTTGACAAATAAAAAAACCTGAGTCCGGAAAATTTCTGATTTCGTGAGAATTCCAAAAAATAATACGAGTAGACACGATGTCACTCCTACAACTAAGACAAATCTAATGACAACTCATATGTTGAAGTCCGTCAAACTGTTCAGGCTGTAGAGGACGCCACAGAAACATACATACATACATACATACATACACTAGAAAATCACGACCCTCCTTCAAACAGTCGGGTAATAATGACTGGCTTTCATATAAAATGTTTATATTTAACCATTTAAAACCTCACCATTTCCGAAAAAAATTATTATTGGGCGTCTATGACGTAATAGCGGTCTGAATATCAAATATAAGAGATTTTTTCACTGGGATCTGTCAACTTTGTCAGTACTTAAGAATTTTCATTCTTATTTCATATTTAGAGCACATATAGGTATTCCTCCTAGTTCGCTCTATGGTCATCCATAACACAAGCTCTGCTTGTTTGTCTGGGGATTTATTATTATTATTATATATTCTTAAAACTATTTATTTACAATTAAAAATATTTACATAAAATATTTGAAGATGCAACGCCTAAATTATTTCGTACACAGGGCAGAGTGGTCTACAGGCTGGCAGAATTGTCGCGTTCGACCGCTAGCTGACACGTTCTGCAAAATAAGTTCCAACCTTAGGGTCACAGTGTCACTCACCAAGCGTTTTGAAATTAGTGTAAAATTAAACTACCATGTTCCTTTTTATTGAGATAATCTAAATTACTAAATTACCAAGGCGGATATTAAGACTCGTTAAACGCACTTGGAACGCATGAAAATGTTTATTAGAACAACCATGAATATGGATGAGCCATGGAATTATATGAATAATAAAAAGGGTGGATAAGTTATGAGACGGCACAAGTGGAAGAAAATTCATGATTTGCCGACCGGCTTTAATAAATTAGTACTAACTGAAAATAATCGATTGCATAGTAGAGTTTTTCGGTAGTCGAGGAGTTTAACTTAATTATTACATATATTTTATACCATCTTATTACACAGATTGAGTTTTATTTATAATAGTTGATTTATTTATCAATCTTCCACAAAAACCGAGCAGATAATACAGTTTGCACCCTGTATTATGCCTTTATGGACAAATCCCACGCTGCTCTAAGATGTAGTTTTTTTAGTATTTGAATTGCCTGTATAACTTTACTTATTCAAACTCTTGCACGGGAAGAAATCTTAGGGTTAGAGAGTGTGTTACGTAAATAATTTTCTAAACCGTGGAGGTGCAATTCTTTTACCAATGTGTATGAGACTAACAAAAAACATACAAGAAATAAGAGATACGTTAGTAAATGTTTAAGTAATATTAGAAAAAAGTGAAAATATCTCGAAAATATCCATGTGAAAAGTTCTCAAGTTTTTAATGACAATATTACGCCTCTGAGAGACCTAGTTATTGTATCGCAAACGTTTGAAAACATACATAAATACAGACTGACTGAAATCACTGCGAAACACATACCTACTCTACTGCAGTATGTCTTTGTGTATTAGTTATAAATGTCAACTGCTTGTCAAAACAAAACCTTTTTGTAGTTCATCGAAATACTCAAGGGTATACGTACTTATAATATTAGGTCTTTACCTAAGAAATTGCCGTTTTTCACGAAATAAATGAAGCGTAATTTTTTATATATTTTTTATTTCTATTAATCAAAATAATCACCCATGCAATCAATGCATCTTTGCCAACGCATTGGTAGCTTATTGATGCCTTTCTTGAAGAAATCAGCTGGACGGGAGGCAACAAATTCTTCAAAGGCATTTTGTACTGCCTCTCGGGTATTGAATTTTTTCCCGCCAAGAAGTTATCCGAATTCTGGAAAAAGTAGAAGTCTGTAGGCGCAAGGTCTGGTGAGTACGGCGGATGACGGAGAACTTCCAACCCCAACTCTTGTAGCTTGGAGACCGTCTGCTGTGCAGTATGAGGTCGCGCGTTGTCGTGCAGGAGCAGTGGAGCCGAGCGATTGACCAAAGCTGGTTGGAGACGTGCGAGCTTCTCCATCATTGTGTTCAGTTCTTCACAGTACACATCTGCAGTAATGCTGGTCCCGTTTGGCAAGAAGCTGTGATGAATTACACCCGCGTTAGACCACCAAACAGTGACCATCACTTTTCTAGGGGTAAGTTTTCGTTTAGGGCATTGTTTGGGTGCTGAACCAGGGTCCAACCAACTTGCTGAGCGCTTACGATTGTCAAACAGGATCCATTTCTCGTCACAAGTAACAATGCGGTTCAGAATTCCTTCATTTGTATGCCTGCTGAGCAGTGCAAGGCACGTCTCCACGCGTACTTCGCGCTGGCGGTCATTGAGTTCGTGGGGTACCCATTTGTCAAGCTTTTTTACCTTGCCAATTTGACGCAAATGGACCAATATTGTTTTGATGCTAACGTCGAAAGCTGCTGCTAATTCAGCCGTGGATTGAGTTTCATCAGCTTCCACAATTGCCTTTAATTCGTCATTGTCGACCAAAGTTTTCGGACGACCACGGGGTTCATTTTTCAGGTCAAAATTTCCAGAACGGAAGCGGGTAAACCAATAACGGGTGGTGCGTTCGTTTGTAGTGTTCGCTCCGTAAACGTCGTTGATGTTGCGTGCCGCTTGTGCCGCTTTGCTGCCACGACGG
The DNA here is from genome assembly GCA_923062675.1 of Marasmarcha lunaedactyla. NCBI lineage: Eukaryota > Metazoa > Arthropoda > Insecta > Lepidoptera > Pterophoridae > Marasmarcha > Marasmarcha lunaedactyla. The sequence goes on along the minus strand of OV281364.1, from coordinate 12,376,266 downwards.
TACTCATACTCCATAATTACTCGAATTTTTAACTTATCCATGATGACGAAAAATGTTCGAATGCGTTGAAAACAAAACACTAACTATTAAACAAATGACGATTTTAGAAAAAGAATTCCATGTTTGTCAAATAAAATTAATTTGAAATTAGAATTATCAGTCAAAAAAAAAATATTTTCATTTGAAATGGCCAGTACGGCAAAACGGCAGTTTCATAGGTAAAGACCTATTATTTATTTCAGCAGGTTAAAGTGTGTTCTTGGGTGTTTGTTTGCGGCATGTATCTCCCATGCGGGTTCGGATACCGGCCATTTGGACCAATTTTTATGCGGTTTTTTTCGTTTGCTAGCTGATAAATCTAGAGTGTTCTGGGCAATGTTGCTGCAGTAAAGTTTTTTATGTTACGATCAATTCCAACAAGGCAATTCCAACTTATGCCTACGACGGCAACGGGTCGTTAATCGATAATCAATAATTTATGATTAATGATGTCAATGGGTACGGATGCTTCTTCCCATCCACATCGAATGCTCGTTTGCCAACAAAGAGTAAAGTTAAAAAAAAAAGATGAAAATTGGCACTTACTCGCGATCAAAGGTTATGCATGTATTTTTTTTTTGTCAACAGGGAGATTTTTTGTGTTTCTAAATACCTTGTTGTCATAGGCCTCACTGTATTATCAAAACATGCAAACAAACACATTAAAGACATTTTCCATCACAGGTTATCTATTAAGACTTATTTTGCTTAGCAACAGCAACTGACACCGAAAGCTAAAGTTATTTCCAATTTATTTATTTATGTAACCCTAAGAATACACTCTTAATGTGTTACAGATTGTTCGCGAGCCATCCGTAATTAAAAATAATGTTTTATTTTCTTGGAATACGTTCAGAAAATCGTTTAGTCTATTGTTAATATCCCTTTTATTGTAGTTTTTGATTTATGTTCGGTTGGAAGTGTGATTTGTTTTCTTTGTACCTATTTAAAGGTCTTTAAAATTTAACTGAAACGTGGTTTGTTTAAGAAACCGTCTGTTGTTTTAAGAACCTACCGATAAATTCTATTTGCATTCGTAATCGTAACGTAACCAAAAAAATTAAAATAGCTTTAAGCATTAGAATGCCCAGCTTTCAGTGTAAAAACTAACCTGAAATGCCATCAGAATTCAGCCTAAATATATAATAGGTCTTTACCTATGAAACTGCCGTTTTGCCGTACTGGCCATTTCAAATGAAAATATTTTTTTTTTGAGTGATAATTCTAATTTCAAATTAATTTTATTTGACAAACATGGAATTCTTTTTCTAAAATCGTCATTTGTTTAATAGTTAGTGTTTTGTTTTCAACGCATTCGAACATTTTTCGTCATCATGGATAAGTTAAAAATTCGAGTAATTATGGAGTATGAGTACCGTCGTCGCAGCAAAGCGGCACAAGCGGCACGCAATATCAACGACGTTTACGGAGCGAACACTACAAACGAACGCACCACCTGTTATTGGTTTACCCGCTTCCGTTCTGGAAATTTTGACCTGAAAAATGAACCCCGTGGTCTTCCGAAAACTTTGGTCGACAATGACGAATTAAAGGCAATTGTGAAAGCTGATGAAACTCAATCCACGGCTGAATTAGCAGCAGCTTTCGACGTTAGCATTAAAACAATATTGGTCCATTTGCGTCAAATTGGCAAGGTAAAAAAGCTTGACAAATGGGTACCCCACGAACTCAATGACCGCCAGCGCGAAGTACGCGTGGAGACGTGCCTTGCACTGCTCAGCAGGCATACAAATGAAGGAATTCTGAACCGCATTGTTACTTGTGACGAGAAATGGATCCTGTTTGACAATCGTAAGTGCTCAGCAAGTTGGTTGCACCCTGGTTCAGCACCCAAACAATGCCCTAAATGAAAACTTACCCCTAGAAAAGTGATGGTCACTGTTTGGTGGTCTAACGCGGGTGTAATTCATCACAGCTTCTTGCCAAACGGGACCAGCATTACTGCAGATGTGTACTGTGAAGAACTGAACACAATGATGGAGAAGCTCGCACGTCTCCAACCAGCTTTGGTCAATCGCTCGGCTCCACTGCTCCTGCACGACAACGCGCGACCTCATACTGCACAGCAGACGGTCTCCAAGCTACAAGAGTTGGGGTTGGAAGTTCTCCGTCATCCGCCGTACTCACCAGACCTTGCGCCTACAGACTTCTACTTTTTCCAGAATTTGGATAACTTCTTGGCGGGAAAAAAATTCAATACCCGAGAGGCAGTACAAAATGCCTTTGAAGAATTTGTTGCCTCCCGTCCAGCTGATTTCTTCAAGAAAGGCATCAATAAGCTACCAATGCGTTGGCAAAGATGCATTGATTGCATGGGTGATTATTTTGATTAATAGAAATAAAAAATATATAAAAAAATTACGCTTCATTTATTTCGTGAAAAACGGCAATTTCATAGGTAAAGACCTAATATAAGGCCTGCTTAGAGTACTCTTAGCTAAATGTTCAAATGAAAATCGATTTTGTTTCATTCAGCATGACGCATTCAACATTGATGAAAATTCACTCAGAAATAATGGCTGTCAGTTTGACAAGATTCGTGTCACATGTTTTAAGAATATGTATATTGTATCTACTGTACAAAAGTAATAAAGTCGCTTTTTATATGACCACTTAATTGAGATTACTCTAATGGCTGGTTTACACGCGTTTAGTATTTAAGTTGGTAACTAAATTTAATTTAAAAATTATGTGTAAACAGTCAGTTAAGTGACAAGTGGTAATATAAAATTTGGTACGCAAATTATTAAATAGATTAGGATTCGCTCTATTTTTCGTTTAAGTAGGCGGGCGGGGCTTCTCACTTAACACGTTTGAACGTTAAGTAATTGATATTTTAGTTAAGTGCATAAGTTGACAAAGCGGTTGGCGGCAAGAGCTCGTATTAATTTCGCATTTTCTCTTTTTTATCAAAATAAAAATAAATTTATTTTTAACTTTAAAATTTTTGAATAATATTTAAAATAAATGCCTGTGTAACAAACGAAGTAGAAAAGTTTAGCAAATAAACATATTCTTTTGAAGATTTTAATTTCCGAAACAATTTCTTCTCTGAATTTGTCTAAAATCCCGTTTATCACATATCTAAGTATAGAATTGACGGATTCCTTGACATTCATCAATTGTCCAACTTTATTGAACTTTTGAGCTCAACTACTTAATCCGTTTGGACACACAAGTGACACGTTTAAAATTTAGTAACCAACTTAACTACTTACTTAGAAGTCAACCCAGAGAAAAGTGCATGCTCTCTCTCTCTTAAATTAAAAGGGCTCATAAACGAACAGACCATTACGAAGCAAAAATGTAATTAAAAAATGCGCGTGTAGTCATGTAGTTTTAAGATATACATGTTTTACTGAGCGCATCAAGTATACAATAAAGACGCATTCTTATTGGTTGTTGATTTTTAAAGCTACTCTGTGGTTGGTGCAATACATTTATAAGTTTAAAATATACAATTGAAATAGTGCAAGTGTTGATTCACCGCTTTAGTAAATGTAGTATACTTAGTCTACGACGACTGGTCGGCCTGTCGCATGATAGAAGGACAATTTGAAGACTATTTCAAGATAGTTCGATGAGAACTTTACAGAAATGAACTAAGTATTTAACGACCTAAATTGGCTTACTTTTGTACTTTTTAATCACTAACCATCTTTACCACTAACGATATCTACAGATTCCCTGACATCTATGTTTGCATTGAATTACATAACAGATGTTTACATTACGATATTTTTCATTAATATTTAAAAGAAAAATATTTTTTTTTCATGGCGTTTTATAATGTTTACAAGAGAATAGTTTCATTGTTTTTAGTGGTTGTAGAGATTATTTATTTATTTATTTATTACAAAATGCACAGCTCTTAATTTAATTAAAGTTATTAATTATCTATAAAATACTGACAGCCAGTTATTGATCTAAAATGTTTATTTTAATACACGTTCACAGAGTTTCTTTTGTTAAGATTGTTCGATTTTGTCTGGGCCATTTCTTTCCGCCATAATAATCACGTTACGTGGTTATTTTTCTTTTAAATAGAAAGAACAGCCAGTGCCGTTAGTGAAACAAAGCAAAACCAATTGATGCCTACGGCTGGCAACGCATTGATAGTCAACCGACGGTTATTGATGTGTGTCATCAGGTGGGTCGGCTGCTTGTCGGCTATGACTCCAGTAAAAATTCATATTTACTCAGTTGTTCTTCTTTTGTTTTTTTTAGACAATTCCACAAAGTTGTTTTGATTGTCCGATTGTCATCATTGGTCACATCGTCCGAAACTAATTGTGTTTCTTCGCAAATAAATGTAAGATACCTATGAATGTAAGCAAAAAGGCCTCATGTCTCAATCCTGAGCTTTTATGCCGCTGATCGCTTAAAAACCGTTTTAATAACCCTTATCTATCATTTCGAGCCCATTTCACATAATTTTCTATGTTAAATCTAGTTTAAAATAATGTTCATTCACCACACTCAGTGACCTAATTGCGGACGCCCCGACCTTTACCATTTAGATCACGTGATCGCGGTCGGTCTCATCTAGGTCTGCTTGCAGAGAAGCACTCTGTTGTTGAAACTAGCTTACACGACGTTTTTACGAAAACAACGTATTCATGATTAAGTTATATTCTCAATAAGGTCCGAGTGAGGTTGTACTGCGTAACTTTTGAGCCTGTGAGTGTTTTGATTCAAAATATGTTATAGATGATTCAAATAATTTGTGTGCTCGACCCTGGTGTGCATTCAGCTTGTTTGTATACAGCAACTGTGTGTGTGTACGCACACTGTGCTAAATGTCTTGATTATACACGCACACCAAAGTGATGAGTATAATGACTGCTATTCACGAAGTCGCGGAACACCTTTATGTTCTGTGATTGCACAATGCGACGTTTAGACCAAAAAAATAGGCGGGAACTTAACAAATGTTTTTTTGTTTTGTTTTTTTGTAAGATCTCGTCCAGGGCGGTAGTACAGTGCTTCTTATTTTGACCGCCATATCTAATGATCAAGTTTCCGTGGTTTGGTACTGGTCAAAGGGAAGGGAAACCAGTGCAATTACTGGGAAGACAATGTTAACTAGAGCTATGCTCGGCAAATAATAATCACATTTAATATGAATAAATACAATTACTTACCATTAGGTGGGCCGCGTACACGTTTGTTGGTTATGAACATAGTAAAAAAAATTACATTCACTGTACACGGTTTGACAAGATGGCGGCCGCCACACAAAATGGAGTTGCATATTTACAAGCACACGCGTACACAGGCCCGCGCGCACTAATTAGTAGAATCATCTGTAGTGATGTTTAATTGTTCTAAAACGGCTTTAACAATATAAAATGTCCGTTTTGGTATCGGTAAGGTTGTAATAAATTATTATTCATATTAATTGTCTTTTGTCTTACGTATTATAAGGAAACAAATAATTATTTGCACTTTTGGAAAAGAACAAATAGTATATACTCCATGAGGTAGAATGACCGGCAGGCGTCGCTAGGGCGACACAAGACAAAAAATTCGAAAGGAATTACATACTTACAGTCTACCCAAATTTAACAAAGATTTCATAAACATTTCAAGGATATTTACAATTATATTTTATAATTCTTACTTCTCATAAAATACTGTTTTTAGATCAAATAATAATATTCTTTTATTTGCCACATAAGTAACATTTTGTAAATATTATTATTCTTTACATGCTTGCTACGTCTCGGTAAACGGCCTATTTACATGTTTGACTTTTCGTGGTTTACCAAGCATGTAAAGCCAGCATTAGACAAAGACGCACGTCTTTGCAATCGATCTCTTTCGATTTGCGTTCCGAGCAGAAGTGGACCTTCCAGTAATACGTATTAATTTCACGCAAAATCGTGATATATTGCGTGACATAAGTCTTGTTTTGGCGTGGCATGCTAAATGTAAAAAGCTTATAGGATGATGAAGAGATAAGCTACGTATAGTTTTCCGTGCACGACAAATAGTCCTATCTTTGGCATTTCAACAAAAAAACATAAAATAAATTTAATTATGTAAACTTGCACAATACTCTCACCAATATTACGTTTTTATCCTTGTATTTTTTTGTTTTCCAGGTAAGCGGATTGTTGACTGAAAGTGATTAGCTTTCAAACCAAATTGAAGGTAATGTGAAGATAAGTCATTATTTATTTTATTTACTTAATGGTAACTAGAAACATATAAAAATCGTCATAAAGCTATAAGAAATTTTGAAAGAAATACAGTATGGCCCACTTTGCGTAGACGTATGCACGATAGACCTTTCGAATACAAGATACCTGCGATTGTATAAACGAGTATATCTAAAAACATCGATATAAAAAACATCGATATAAAAAACAGTAAGATTACCGATTGGTTTACTTCATTTCCCTAATAAAAAAGACAAAAATAAATGCAGATATATTTGTGGTAGATTTTACTAAAGTAAAGTATCGGAAGATGGGTGACAAGCACGGGTCTTGGAAATCTTGTTCCCCATCGCCTGATTTTGTCTTGCATGTTTTGCATCATTCTCTTCTATGTATATAGCAATATAATTGAGTTTGTGTGAGTAAATCTTTAAAACTGTGTGAGTTAATAATTTGACTTGAATTAAAAGCAGCCTTACTGTACATAATTGTATTGTTTTGACCTTCAAAATTACGAACAACACATTTATTATTTGACTTAAATTGTATATTGAAGTTATCATTTACAGATAATTACGGGATAGCATTTTCTTTTCTTATAAACTCTTTGTATTCGGTCCCTGGTTGTACAATATTGAAACGATAATTTTTTTGCCATAGCAGCGTTATGGAAGCGTTGATAATTTCCGATCCCCTTGAAAGATTCAGTGAGGACTAGCTTATCTGATTAGCTTCAGCTACTTTTTTTAAATTAAAAAAAAATATCCGTCTCATCGTTTCGAAGTTTAACTATTACAAAAAAACACTACTTTATTTTCATAATAAAAATACAGATTTACTTTCGACGGACATATTGGTGCTTGTAGGGCAGTAAAGCGTACAGCATTACTCATATACAGTTTATTTTACATAGTTGATATGATCAATTTTAAGTGCCAGTAACACACCTAGTACATTTAGCCCAGTAAATAGATACCTATCACTTATAATTCCCACCAAAGATGAGGCAAAAGAATCAGAAGGCCGTAGAAAAATAAACGGAATTCTAAACTAATAACTACGAGTACTTCAAAAACAATCTAAAACTCATTTGATCACTTAAATAACTGCAGGTAATGCGTACGTTAAATTGTTGTCTTTAGTATTTATGTTATTAAAAGCGACACAGCTCCGCGGCTAACCTATCATTGATGTTTTTGGATTGGCGCCAAAGATGACGGCCATTTTGGCCGCGCACGCGCGTTGTGGTCCTGTTTTCCTGGGTTCCAACTTTTGACAACGATTTTGCCTCAATCCGTCATAAGTAGAAACTTTGTTCTAGATCTGCGTTAAAATGTTTTTATATCTAAAGTATTTTAATTTAAAAAAAAATATTTATATTTTCTCAAATACTGATGTACCTGACTAAAACATTACAATTGATATGGAGATTACGACCAGACGAAACTACCGAATTGCGAATTGTGAATTGGCGCTACACGGACACATTTTAGCAAATTTGTTTTACGCGTTTAACATTTATAGTTTTTGATAAACTTTTCAATGGCTTCTCGTAATGCTCGTATGCTAAAGCAGTACTAGGCCTATTTCTTGTAATAAGAACCTATGCTCCGTTCCAGTGTTAGGGTTATCCCTTTAGAAAAATCTAAAATGGTAACTTAGACAGCAAATTATTCAATTGTACGTTAAGGTGAACTAATTTCTCCTTGAGTAATAGAAATATAGATAATATGATAGGTAACTACGTAACTGTAGTTATATCAATCATGTTGTTAATTGTATTACTACAAATAAAACTTTATGATGTCACGTTAATCCATTTCGTGAAGTTCTTTTTTTTCGCAATCGACTTGTTAATCAGGTCATACGAGTAGTACAAAGGCAAATTTTCTTAATTTGAGGAAAACTTTGACAAACAGCAGTGTACACAGTACATTTTTATGTCAATATCGTATATTTTAAGTATTAAAACCAAACTGAGTATGTATTCGCCAGTACATAGTTACAAATGAATTAAATGTCCTTACAAATAACGCGATGTCAACGTTTTCTTTAAATTTACAATATTATATTAAACATTATTACAGTTACTTTACCAGGTCCAGATAGTAACTATATAATTTATAAAACTTAAAATTAAATTAATCAAGAAAATAAAACAACAAAGAAACTACATTAAGTCAAACATTAACACCATAAAGCAATAAATTTAAAACGACTCGTGTAATATCAGTTATAAAAGTTGATAATTAAAATAAATAGTTATAATTTAAAAAAAATTTAATAAATAAAAAAATGCAGGTTTTTTAAGGTATTTAAAGAACAAAGTTGTAAGTGCGTACTGTTCTTAATAATCTTATTACATTACCTTGAAATTCTGATTTCAACTCGAGTACGCCCTGCATTCATTGGATGCGGCATCCGTTATAGGGTTCAAATTGGCCATAGATATATTTTATTCATTTCGCATATTTGAGTATTTCTTGTACAACACACGTAACTTAAAAAATAATAAGTTTCAGAATCGTATGAAATACACAATAACACAAGTAAAATACTTGCTTAGAAGCAGTGTACTTTTTGTAATTTAGGAACGTAGTAAATAAATCCTGCTAACTTTCCAAATTATAAAACACTTTGAGTAATCTGAGAATAAGCTAAAATAATAACAAAAAGCAAGTCGGAATCTACAATTCGACGTCATTATCGCCGTCGTCGACGTAAGCTCCATCTGATTCATTTGGGCTAACAAACATGGCTAACAACATTGCTCATGCGCACAATTGTTGGGTCTGAGTGGGGGGGATCCTTCAATCGAAAATCAGCAGTAAGGTGTATAAATCGAAGAAAGATAAGTTAAATTATTCATTGTAATAAGCCGAGCATTATTTCATTTTCTTTAAAATCAGTGCCATATGCTGAAAAGACATCGTATAAAATTAAAAGTATAAGACGTACATGAAAAAATTCAATGTATTCAAAGATACATTCGAGGACGCGAAGATACAACAGACACGACTGAGGTCTGCTTAGGAGTCTTTCTGAGGCGTGTCTGTGTGAATGCGTCAATATCAGCGTTTCTATAAATACAATTGAGCTTAAATCTAAACTAAAGATGATAAATTTTCTTTAAAAATAATGCTATCTACAGATCTTACGCTCAAAAAAGCTTTGCCTTTTTTCACACTACTTGTGTCCATTTTTATTTTTTCGAGTAAACACAAATCATAGTCCTCAATGGATTAACCAGAAAATAATACATTTTTAAAGTATAATGCAAGAATTTAAAATGGCTTAGTAATGTATCATATAGAACTATCAAATAAACCGTTACTTCAGGTCTGCTCGTTTTAATTGCCATTTTAATTTATAATCCTGGGATAACTAGCAACACCGTGTCGTTAACAAAAGGTTTAAAAATAACCGGTTGTTTAAACCCGGTATATGTGTTGGTAAAGATATAAAATAAATGGATATTCTCCAGAGTTTCTTTATTGCGAAAATAACGGCTGTTAAAATCGATTGTGCCATAAACAATGTTTTTTTTATGTAGCTGAAAAATGTATCTAAATTTTAATCTATGTATATTGTTCTTTATAATTGATTTTTGAAGGGGAATTTCACCTGTGAATATTGTTGCACACTCTCACGAGTACCAACAAGGTTCTTGTCTCAGAAGCTAAAGAAAAGGGTTTTTGAATTTGGGGGACGCTCGAACCTTGACAGCGTATAGAGTCTTGGTAAAGCGATAATAGCCAATTTTGACAATTGTGACAAAAGAAATGTCACAACCTGGGCTAGGTCTTAGTAGACCATCTAAAAATATTGACAAATAAATGGTAATTATAGGAAAAATACAATAATTTGATTTAATTAGTAGTTAGATAGTAAGAAAATAAAAAAATCAACATTATTTGTGTTCGTTTTAGCGGGCAACATTGAAAGTTAGTCTTTTCAATGGCGGAACTTGTCAAGTGAAGTTAGTTCACCAAGCAGAGGGGACAGCCACTTCACTCACAGCACACTTCACTCACATCACATTGAAAGTTTTCTGTGTGTGTGTGTTTGATTGTTCGTTGCGCTTGAGTTCTTTCTTTCGGTTTCTTTTTAACTTAACAACTGTTAAATAAGCTAAAATAACAAAACACAAAACAAATCAATTCAATTCTTTGGTCTTAATGGCAACCAGCCATCGATACTACTCGACACACAAAACAAAAAGATATAAGTAAACTTTAGCTGTCAAAATGACATTTTTTTCCGCCATGATGTTTTTTGTTTGTGTTGCACACCAATAATGCACAATTTTATTTCCTACCAATAAAAAAAGTGTTTTAATAACAATTCAACAATCGAAAAGTGTTCTAAGGATCTTAAACTATTTTTTGATAAAGTGTACAAAGACCTGGCCCAGACTCCTTGCATTTTGGAACAATTCTTTTATTTAGTCTAGACCTTTCAACATGGAACTATATAAGTTTCATAGTGTTCTTTTCGCCTAATGTGGTTTGTTGCGTCCAGATTACGGCGTATATTATCCATAATCCATCGTTAAATGCTTAATAATACATTTGAGATAATCGGGACGATGGTCGAAAATACAGTTCCGGTAGGTAAGTCAACAAACGCGAGATCATTATCATCTCGCGTCAGAGGATTAACACCGCTCGACTACTTTTTGTGGGGCGACGTGAACAAACCACAGACAACTGCCACCCTGGAGATAAACATAACTCGCGTTCTTCATGAAATTGTGGCCCGTTCATGCGAAGAAGTCGTCCGCAGTTGGTTCAGCAGGATAGCAGTGGCCGTTTGATCGAAATTATGTGCCTTTTTTATTAAATTTCCTATAAATTTTTTTTTCTATAAAATAAAATAAAATATGTGTCAATATTACTTAGAGAGGTCGTTTTATTTTATTTCAAAATTCAAGCGCTCTTTATTCCGTTTATGTTAAATGTTCATAAATTAAGAATCCCAAATTTTTTTGGAATCGCTTTTTTATTAATTCAAGTAGCAAAAAGCTGGTTGGAAAAGAAACGGTACTTGTCACAGATGTAAGTATACAAGATATTAAGCGTGTATTTTTTTGCGAGAAAATTGCAAAAACAAGATATCACTTTTAGGATTTTATATCTCAAATAAAAAAGATTGTCAGCGATGGTGGATCCATAAGACACAATAAGAAGACACACGATTTCTTAGAGCCGCTACCCACACGTTCGGGCCGGCAAATTCGGAGTCGACAGTCTTTTTCGAACGGCAATCTGGCCCGAACCAACCGCTTTACTTATTCGCTAAAACTCAAACCACATTGGTCGGGCCGCCTTTTTCCCGAACGTGCATCTACACATCTAAGACTCTGCCGTCCGGCAGTGCCGGCTGATACCGGCCCGAATATGTAGATATAAAATAATAATAATAAAAATGTTTATTTCATGTAAACTCTGTTAAAGTACTTATGTAGCTTTGGCTATGAAATAAATTATTATTATTATATAGTAATTGCTGATGAATACTGAAAAAGCTTGTATGTTTTATTTCTGAGCATTAACCTTGAACAGGCTCTTAAACTTACGCTAGACAACAATAAATGTACCAATGCCAATGTAAAATGTACCAAGGAGATAACAACACGCAGACAACATATTTTATCGTAAATTGAACCCTGAAGGTACAAAAGGCAAGATGATCGTTTGTATGAAGGACCTTTACCGAAATGTAGCGCACAACAAACTCAACCGACGTAGCTAACAAAGGAAATTAATAACAAAAGATTACTTAAATTCCTGAAGTTTCTAATCACCTCATTATATTGCACAAAAATTTACCTTGAACCTATGACGTCATTAATGACCAAATAAAACACGTTATAACCGTTATTAATAACGCAAGATATGGCGATAGCGTACGTCAAAACTCGGCCCTCTCGATGTCACGTGACGCTACGGAAACACGCAACGCTATTACATATAGAGGTGGGTAGTACATTATTGTTTAATCTGTTATATTGGATTACTTAGAAATATATAATTATAATTTTAAACTAGCAACAATAAAAAATACAGAAAGGCTTTTAATTTTAGCATTTTAGGAAGTGGTGGTGTTCTAAGTTAAAACAGAACAAATAGTTAAAGCAAAAGCAGTTAGTTTTTAGTTTAATTTCTTATAAAATATATAAATTTTACGTTTCACACAAACCAGGCGAGTGATCCGTTTGTAGAGTACGCCTGATCGATTTTTACTTTTCATTATAGCTAATACTATTAGCTGTACAATGTGTCCGGGAAAGTAGTAATCAAACTTTATGAAATACTCATAACTTAACGACCTAGTTTTGTGAACCTCTTAAAAAACCTAAAAAAGAAACGTGAAAAGATTTCACGTGTTTTTTAATTAAACAAATCCTAACTCTCTAAAATTAAATGTATTTGCTCCTTCTACTGATAGTTAATCTAATTAGTTATCGAACGATGCCAAAGTATTGCTTATAGTATCAAGGGGCACATGCACATGTTTTTGAAAGACAAGGTCAAAACTAAGAAAAAATTAATAAGTAGTTCGAACTCAGCGAGGGCCGGCCAGACTCCTGACTTTAGGTATTTCCATCGACCAAATTGTCTCTTAAAGTTTGATTAGTACTTGCCCAGATATATTGTATAGCTTCTTTGGAAAATTCGCCCAGAATTGCGTCTGCAGAATTGGTCTGGTAAAACTGTCGATCGACGTCGACTGTTCCATTCTAGCATAGATCGATAGTGTTGATCGACGATCGATCGATTGGTGTGGTAACACCCTTACACACATTTACAAAAAGTCACAAAATGCCTGTGAGTTTTAAGAATTCAGAATCTACCAATCGATAACTTTGGTTAAGACAAAAAGCACACTGCGGTATCAATTTGGTTAATGTCCAAGTACATGTAGGTGTTACCAGGTCTAGCCTGGGCAAAATATATTTAAGAAAACGAAAAAATATAAAAAATATCATAAACAATCACGCCAAATATATCAATGCAATATTTTCACGTCAAAACTTCACCAAACACCCTGTATAACCGCACCTTACGAAACATCATGTTTCAATGACGTCCCCGATGACGCAGTGCTGACGTCACGCGGTTTGGCACAGTCCTTAGGTATCACAAATAAATCCGACCGGGTGATAGTGAAAAGATTTTAATAGATCTCGAATTATACAATAGCTAAAAATGATTATAAACGTCCAACTATTGTCATTGTGTTCAACGTCATTGTGACAGCTCCTGGTGTTTTTTGTTATATAAATAGTACTAGATTTGCCAAAGCATTCGCTCACATATTACTTTCAACCAGAAAAGTATATATTGTGAGATCATTAAGGAAAATAATATTAACAATAATAACAGTTAGGTATCTATCACGCCATTCCAATTAAGAATGGCATTATGACAGAACTTAATTGACGGGAATGTTATAAGTATAAACAATTCAACAACCGACATGGCACCATTAATTTTTTTCTGCTAGTGTGTATTGGAGCAACCAACATGTAACTGACCATATGACAAGCAAGCAGATTGTTTGGAATATTCGGGATACGCGGATTTATTAATTCAAAACGTTATCCCTTTATTATCCGGAAAGAATTGTGGCTTTAATGATATTCCGCCGTACCTCTGTGCTTAGCAGCTATAAGAATAAAAACAGACAATGGAAACAAAAATATATCTAAATATTAACACAACGAACACGAATTGGTTGGACAATAATTGAACGACTAACAATAAAGTATATATATACTAACAAACATAAATATACAACATATATATATATATATATATATATATATAAACAATATATATATACTAACAAATAAGTAAAGTAAAAATAATAAATTATTATTCAATAATCTTTGTAAGTTCATTTGATCACACATTAACTATCGAGCGATCCTGTTGAATTTCAGGATAACAGTTAAGTATGTTATTCCAGGTAATATTTTATCCATATGCCATAATTCAAACCCTTTCAGTCGTTTTTGCGTGATTGAGTAACAAGCATCGAAACATACAAACTTTCACATTTAGGTATAATAATAATAGGATTATTACAAAGTTGAACTGTTTTTTGTTGGTTTTTGTTTTGTTTGTAAAAGTCTGAGGTTCCTTATGAATTTAACATTATCGTGGAAAGCATTATAATCGGTAAGAATATAGGTGTTTGCATCCGCAGATCCGAGATTACACATTTTTCTTCTTAAATCTACCAACATCGCATTGCCACAAACTCTGATACTCCAATACTGGAAAACGCCAACATCAGCTTTTTCAGTTTGACTACGGAGCAATTAAACAAGCTTGAATGCCTCATAAATATTTGTATTAGATTCATATTTGGTTTAGACAAATATGACTCATTTTCGACATCCGCAATAAACTCGAGGGATTTCAAATTCGCCTTTGTCGGAATACTCACATATTGAGCATTTAATATGGAATACTGTTCAACCATATCCTGCCTCTGTATATAAAAGAACGATTCGGCATCAACACCATGAACGTAACTTGCGATCGGCCAGCAACTTTCTGCTGGCAATTCCAAGTCACAGCTATGACGTCTATCAGCACCCGTTACAGTAGGATCATCTCCCTATGGAACTCTTTGCCTCCTGCTTTTCACAACATTCAATCTATTGATAAAATCCAAGTTATCTAACTATTGACAGTAGGAACGAGAAAACAGGGAAAGAAAAATTATTAAAGACTTAATGCAACTACTAAATTACCTAAAATGAGTCATCGAATAAATTATTTTTATCTTTGTTCTTGAATACTATTTAAAAAATAATATGTGTCAAAAACATTTAAACACACATTGTAGATGATTGTAGGTGTATATTATGTTAAATAAATATATACACTAAAAACAACGCAATTAGGTGCCTACATTAATTTAAATTTGGTTTCCTTTTTTCATAATGTAAAAAGAAAACTGGCTGATGTTTGGTTCCCGGAAGATATCGATGTTAAGCGATAAGGTCGGTTTTTAATTTAATTGAAATATCCATTGAAAATTCGACATTTCACAGAAAAAGATTTTCCAAAAACATGCACCAAAAACCGGAAGAGTCGAACCTCAGGTGTCATGGCGGCTTCACTTCCGTACGCCATGACGCTGTTCCAAGTTTAAATATTTACGCTTTGACACATGACAGCCGGGTGGATTAATACGTAGGGCTTAAAATCTTTTACGGAGCTTTAACCGGAGTTTTGGTTCAATTTCGTTTTTGTAACATACATTTATGATCAAAAGATGTGAATTTATAAGATTTATGGGTTAAATGAAGGCTGATGAATGAAGATTTTTTATTAACTTTAGCTGACAGCTTTGTTCGTTCATGTTTTTCGAAGTGGACTGTATATGTAGTGCCCTATTGGCACGATTTCATCAGATTTTGTGGCTAGAGCTAGGCCGGTTTAGAAACCGGAACTTAAAACTACACCTACATACGATATGCTTAAGTAATGTTTTTAAATCAAAAATCTTTCGCCTGTTTGCTCCTGCAACGCAGTGCAATATTGCTAGATGAAATTTGATGTAAGTAGGTAGATACATTATCGGTTAGCTATTTTCTCTACGCACGGGTCTTGATTTGGAAGCCTCAGTTAGTTTCTTAAACATAAAGCCCTCTGAAGAACATTCTAGAGCAAGCTGAGTGGTGTTAGTGGTAGTAACCCTGCTTGATACACAGCAGAACCCAAATTCGAGCCCTGGTTTGTCATGGTTGTTTATATTTATATACGTATGTTTGTTTTGAACTCAACCCAGCTGTATGTCATTATGATAAAAGCTCTGCTTACTTCGGGGCCATACAGGTGGTGTGTTTTACCTGGGGATATATTTCTTAATTTTATTTATGTCGCCGCAAAGATAACCATCCGCTTGGCTACGACCTCCTAAAAATAACTTAAATACTAGAATGCTAAACTTATATCTATCTTATATGTTATTTATTTACAGCTCTATTCTTTATATGATGTCAATAAAACTCCAATGTTTATTAGAATATGTCTAGATCTCGACTCAACAAGATGGCGCTCAGATTGCCGTCTAAATCATATTTAAACACACCGAACTACATTTTAGAATACAAAGTCAGCAACTCGGTAATAAAACAATAATAAAACGCCAACCAACAGACACAAATAGTTTATATTTATTAACCGATTTGAAACGAGGAGGTTTATGTTGCTCACGCTAAACTTGTATGTACTCTCAGTCCGTTGTGATAATCATAAAAAAGGTGTAGTTTAAGTTTAGAACAGTAGCGCTGGCAGTTTTACATGTTTCATATTTGTCAATTTTGCGATTGATCAATAACGTGTGAATATAGTTTGTCGGCTTTTTCAATAGATGTCGCACTGCGTACGATATATATATTCTTGACATAATTTTAGACGAGCCTTGAGAAAGTTCACCTACGTGGCTTTTGATCTTATCGACATTCGATCTTGATTATACCAAAAAATGGATATTTATAAAAAAAATATTATTTTCAAACTACTTATTTATTTTTTCGGTTTCTACAAACGGTTCATAACAATTGAATTATTTATTAAGTTTTCATTGCATAAGCATAAAGAATATTGGCAAACTCATATACATTGTCAGTACCGCTTTTATTTTCGCAGATCATTCACGAATCTCAAATTGAATATGAGGGTTTGACTATTTGAATGATGGATAATCGAAATGCAATCATAAGATTTATACAGAAGTTGGGAATAAAAGTCCAAATTATAATCTAACCTCAAAAAACACGTGAAAAGGACGTGAAAACGTTGTTTACTCAATAGGACGAATACGGTTAGAGGGTTAATACGTTCATATAATGATCAGATGAAGCTATTGAAATTAAAACACCCTAATTGCAATCGTGAAGATGGCTTGAAGCTTTCTTCAACATGGGATCTCATACTTAAAAACATAAAATCCAACATCTTCCAAGCTGCAAGACCAAAACTCAAGACACTGTCAGCTCATTCTGTGTGAATCCTGAACTCATGAGGGCGCATTGAAATGGCGGCTCAATGTCTTTGAAGTTTGACAGATTGACAGTGTTTAATTTTTCTAGATGTCGTTGAAAAAATAAATGCGTTGTTACGGGAATAATTGGATTTTATTACATTTCTAAGTATCCCCAACAACTATCTCAATATTTGAGCTTGGTATTATTTACCAAGTATCTAATATTGACCTATAAACTATATATGGCCCGGTTTTGATGTGATTACAATTTATAAATATTACGGGGTACCCAGTCTGCCATTCTCTTTTAAAGTAACAGCAAATTCTAAGAATGCATTCTAAGGTTAGGTACTCAACAGTAATAAAATAAATACTACCACAGCAAAAAACTTAAATAATTACAGAAATAAAGGCTTGATTTTAATATGTATAATTGCAAGGGTGAAAAGCAACATGTCGTATTTATATAAGATTCAAACAGCCACGCTTGCGTTGAACACGCAACGTAAAAGGGCACTTACAGGTGTCTTTTTCCATTTGGGAAAGTAAAACATTAAAATAAATTGTTTTTCCGAATTGCTACGCCAGTTCAATGCAAACTTATTTAAATAAATATTTGATATCGAAGTTAATTTTAGGTAGAATTTTTGGTAGGATTAGTCTAGATTAGGTCTATTTTGGGTTGTTACTCTGTTTATTACAGCTACCTAAAATGTTAGTTCTTAACATTTATGAGTAAAGGTGAAAAAGGTGATGTAATTGTGAAGAATTAAATATATGAGGTTCTTTTTTAATCTTTCACAACTACAATTTTGCCCGATGAAAAAGGATTCGCAGCTTTAGAACAAAAATAACCTCTCTATGACAAATATATTAACCTACGTAAGGCCTAAAGAACGAATATTTTCCGACTTACACAGTACTTCTGAGAACTCAAGCTATGTCAAGTTTTAAAATTTTTGGCTTATTTCTTTTTGTATGTGTGCTTGAACGTGCGTCTATATGATGATAATATTTATGTGTACGTGGAGAGTGCAAATATTCAATGCCTATAAATAGCTCACTAGTTTGTTATATATTTAAGGCGTTACATCCAACATAGTGCTAGAAAAAATATGCCAAAAGAATTGCTTCCTTTGTGTTTGACATTCCGCGCTTAGCCTTGGTGGGTTCTAATGGATGGTATCAATCACATCAAACAATCAATCGTATCAATCACAGGTATGAAATCACATTGAATCCATTTTGACGAGACTGATGTCACATGTTTCTAGAAATGTATTCTTACTAGTTAACGAAATTGTGGGCAAGCAAGTTGTGGAGGTGCATATTGTATTAAACGAAATTAAAATTGATTAAAGTTATGTTAATAAACAAATTTTGGATTAAATAATAAATTATTGATTTTATATCATTTATTCTTCTAATTATTTACTGAATGCCACTACAAAACAAAATATGCGTTATGAATAAATATAACTATTTGTAATCCTATTCGCTTGTTAATCGTGTATCCCGCCAGCTTAAGACATAATTTCTCAGCAAAGCCCCTTAATGCGATTATAAGGAAACAATAATAAGGAGAAGGAATTTTGTTAATGAGCAAATGACGCTACTCCATTTTCTTTCAAAACTACTACGACTATTAGATAAAACCTTTGTCAACCGAGGTTGAACCTTTTTTTTATTGCCAAAAAGTACAATTTAAGATATGTGTAGGTAAAAAACGAGTAAATCAAAAAATACATACCTAAAAGAACCGAGATATTTCTAGGTATTAAAAATATGCAACAAGCCCTTTCTTAGATACTTAAGTTCGAAAATATCTTGCGTTCTTACTTATCTCTCACCAAAAAAAATTTATTTTGTGTCATCATTATTTTTTGTCTTGTAATCAAACTGTAATTTAGTAACTGCGTAACACAAAGACCTAGTAAGTCTTACTATACTTCTTTGTATATGAAAAAAAAACCCTCAAAATGTATATTTAAAAAGGTTTAAATCATGACCAAATAAAGAAGTGCTTAACGAGGATAAGGCAATGCGTTTTTTCATAATTCCGTGGAAGGACCCACGCTCACTTATTTAACATTTTTATTTAGCATGACCAGGTGGGTTTACACGGCAGAAGACATAACTTACCGACAATTAGGGAAGCTACGTTTTTTTAAGGACCTTAATGGGTACTACACGGCTGAAAAACATTTTTGTAGGGGTTGATGCCGAAAGAATTACAGAGTATTTTTTGTATAATCTGTGTATTCCGTATTCTGAAGTTAATAATTGAAGTTTTTCGTCTTAGGAGTTTTCCTGCAACTGACTAAACATGATTTGTATCTGCTTGAAATGTTGATTTACTCAATTGGTTGTGCTTGCTTGGTGGAACAGAAAATGTACGGATCTGAAATCAAATTAGAGTATTTTAAAATAAATAAAAAAGAATTATGTTCTCAGTTTTATTGTTGTAAAGTATTTAAAACAAAGAAATGTCAGTTCACTAGTATTACGGAATTTTCCAATTTTCTTAAATGGTATTAAGTAACATGAGCTAATTCGATATATTTTGTGGTTTGTTTCTTGTTTGCCATTTGTTACCCTTGCCACGTGCGTCGTCATATGTTAGTGACAGTAGAGCATCTTTTGATATGATTTAATTTAGGGCGAAACCACAGTCCCTCCTATTCTGATCACTATTTATGTTTCCAACGACCTCGTCAACGACCTTGTTTTGTTCCGGTTGAAGGGAAGGAGGAGCCAGTGCAATTACAATCCAATAAAGTAATAATTATTAATATTGATAAATAAAACATCTAATATTAAAAGATGCAAGTGCATAGATCGAGTACATAAGTCTGCAAGGCAAACATGAATTGATAAGTAACTGCTTAGTCTCCCCTATATGAGTCACCTGTCTGGGAATTGCATAATTATTATAATGAAATTCCCATTTATTATTGATTACACTAAGTGTTCATAACAATAATTTCATAATAAAACAAAAAAATTAAATAAAGCAATCGCGCCATTAACGTAGACAAACCGGGCAATCCGAGCAGTCGAGCGGAGATCAAGGTGAAAATATATTAATTTATAAAATAAACCTTAAATCTCAGATACAGATTCTCAAATAGATATAAGAAATAAATGTTATTATTTCAGCTATTGTCTATTATTTGTGTTTATGACATCAATCATAAGATGTAATTATTTAGAAAAATTAAATCAGCTGCTAAAATTTGCCCGCTTTCGCTAAAATAAAGCAAGATTTATACAGGGTATTTTACATGTTGTTGTTCTAACGGTGGCATTGTTGCTTAAAAAAAGGTATGGAATATTTTAAAATTTACATATAATTGTTATATTTTAAGATCATTTGTTAACAGCAAAACATTAATAAAGTGTAAATAAATCTTTAGAGTAAAAGTGTAAATGAGTCTATAGATTCAAATTATAAGTAAGTTTCTATAAGGGAGTTGAAATTACTATATAAATAAGAAATATTAATATTAATTCATAGCTATTAAACATAAAAGCACATTTGCGTACTCTTCTACATATGCCTATTCATAAAACCGATTACTTTTCTTACTCTTTCTCTGTTCATGCAGCCAGATTGTGGAACTCACTTCCTCACATTATTCGTGAGTCTAAGTCTATTTCTATCTTTAAGAAAAAAGTAAAAGATCACTACTTTTCTCGACTATGAGTTGTATTACCCACCTCACTATCTTAACTTCAAATGTATTTTAGTTATTTATGTATTTTACTCAGGTATTTATAATATGATGTACATGTATGTATATATAAATATGTATGTATGTATTAATATTCATAAATATTAATTGGTTCAATCATCATATAGTATTTAAGTCTATTAAGTCGTAGTACACACTATCATTGCTTTTTGACCAAACTCTCCAGTCTTGGGTCCGCTGGAAGAAATTTCTTTAGAAATAACCTTTGTACTTACATATTTTGTATTGTTTCTATAAATTATCTGTTAACTTGTGTGTACATAAATTGTTAAATAAATAAATAAAACTTCTTTATTTCATTAATTATTTGAAACACTTAAAATTAGCGAAGTTGAAACATCTCTGTTTAACAGTCGCACTTGGGGAAGACAAATTTTAATGGTTACTTAAAGTGCAACTTTATATATTTTTTGTGTAGCAAATCTAAACTTAGACGGAGCATAGATACAGTATAAATTGCCTAAACAAAATCTTTACTTAAGAGCGCCTCTAGTATTCAAGCGACGTCCCTGAGGGAGGCCGTAAGTACTCACCGAATTCATTCAACACGAGATCTTTTTTGTATACGAACAGCTGTCCATAAAATAATTTACAAAATCTATGCGTAGTTAACTTTGGTTCTTTATATTAATTTTTAATACAATAGTGTTACCATTAATATCGACGCTATTTTACTGAATTAGTAACTATTTACACAAATAACCAATATAAGAACAAAGAAAGGAAAATAAAACGCCCGAACGCACCTTCATTATAATGTACAAATGTCTAATGGAATTAGCATATTAAGTTCAAAATGTTTCTTTTTAATATTATTTATTTATTATTTATTAATGTTATTATGTATAACTATAAAATATTATTAATTCTCTTTAATAACTTTAACAAGTATACCTAACTGGTAACCGTCCCATTCGCAAATGGGTGTGGCCCTAAGCGATGACGTCACCAGTTCATAAGTAGGTTATCTGAAGCAGTAGATAGTACAATTTATTAATTTTCTATATTACGTTCGATAGACACTATACAATTATCTGTATTGTAGATAATATTTAGGGAGATTCTGCGAAAATCCTTGCGAAAGTGTGCAGATATGATGGTTATTTGAGGCTTATAAAATTTTACCATAATTAAATACAAGGTTGGTTACACCTCGACTTAAAACTATTCAATCAAATGCCTGAGGATCTGATAAAGTGTCTAATTAATTGTACATAAAAGTATTTAAAGTAAGTACCTATACCTATGGGTTGAATTTTAGTTAATTTCCAAATTTGGTGTAGATGATCTTTTCGTGACAGTAAACAATATTTTAAAACCTTTGTAAAAATTTGTTTGGAGTTTCGGTAAAAATGTATGCACCCGAACATTCATTTCGTATTTTTTTACCCATGAGGACATGAAGTTGTTCGTTTACAAGAATAGATCGCCTACATCTAATCCTTTCTCAATAAAAAAAACACTTTAAATTTGGCAATTAGAAATATCGAAATGATCGTTCTTAGTGTTCCTACGTACAAATTGTGGTGATTTGTGTGACAAGATTCGGGTGGGTTTTATTTAAAGTTACTTATTTAGAAACAGGTGACGGTTTGTATTTCTCGCTTTGCCCCAAGAGTGGTTGTTTTATCTTCAGGTATATTTTGTACCAATATTAACAATTTGCCATTTTTGGTTGGTGATTAATTGTTGGTGTATACTAACACTATAAAGAGGAGAAGTCTGTTTGATTTATTTTATGTGTAAGCAATTATTGATGTTAAAAAATATGTTCAATAACATATCAAAAATAACAGTCTTTATTTTATTACTTGAAGCATTTCAAGATGATTTCTTTTACGTTCAGGGAAAAGGGCTGATGAGTTCAGACCAAAATTCTGAGCAACTTACCCAAAGGCAACAAAAAAAAAAGGGCATAGAAGTTCTAAGCGTCAGTACCAATTTTGTGTGTCAATTAATTTGGCCTTTTTCCGAAAAGTAAAAAATCACCAGGTATACTGTTTATCTACTATAGTAAGTGGTAGACGTATAGATCGTCTTTTAGCTGGAAATTGAGTCCAAGGGCACATAATATTATCACATTGGAACGTTTAGTTATGCTTAATAAACCGTTGACCACGAGCCCCGAAGAGCCACAATAGAACAGAACCTTCTTTTGGCTTAATTTCCTTGGCTCATTCTTCTATTATTGATTCTCAGTCTCTTATGTACCACTTTAAATCGGTACAATAACTATAATGTATTGACAATTTGTATAGTTACTAAACGCACGAGTAATTTCTTTATGGTTTTATAACAACAATAGATCAGTCTTATTCTATAAAATATTTAACTTCATAGAATACTGTATATCTCCTGTATACGACTTGCCATAACACGTGAATAGATGATTTAATAAACCTTTATTTGAAGACAGTTTGTATTCCCAAATAATAATGTTACATATAATAATAACTATAATAGAATCTGTATAAGCACATAAGGCATACATACATGTTTCATCTTAGGAGGTTAGGGCATCATTTAAACAATATCGCAAAAATAGGTCTAGATTTGTTATGTTTTGTTGTGATTTTAATTTTCTGCTTTAATTTAGATCTTGGCTCATTTTAAGTCATACCAAGAAAACGACGACCGAGTAGCGTAGGTCATACGCCGGAGGTCCCAGGTTTGAGTCCTGGCCAGGGCATTCATTTGTGTGATGTACATAAATGTTTGTTCTCGGTTCATGGTTGTTGATATTTATGTGTGTATGTTTACTCTGGGTTCCCCCCCAGTTCGCTGTATGGTCATCCATAACACAAGCTATGCTTACTTTGGGGCCATACAGTTGGTGTGTTTGTCTGGGGATTTATTATTATTATTATAGTTAAAACCGATTTCGTTGCCCGTTTTAATTCAGAATGTAGAAAATCATAACTGCAAAATCGAACACATCACGAACCTCGTAAACATTACAAAAAACTGATTTGCTCTGCCGATTAACAAAAGAGTAAGAACTTAACATAACAAATTTAAATTCCCGCCAAATCTCAAACAAAATATCAAGACCAATCAATCTCACAAATTAAAATAAACAAGAAACAGCTAAAACAAATTTTTCCTCCGACTTTATTAGTAATGCGTTATTTAACTATACGCAGTACACACAGCTCTAAATACGCGCCATGCCGGCGACCAAATAGCCTTGAACCCTCTAGTTAGGGGGTAGCCACCCTGGTCCCACCCCTGCCTTCCATTTAGGAGTAACTTAAGATGAACGATTGTAGGGTAAATCTTGAGCTGTTTTAATGTTGGGATGTATGGGATACGTTGGAATGTAGGTTAAAATGTTTTAATTTTATTCTTATGAAGGGCTGTTAGAAGACGCACACATCCGGGCCGGCACGTTCTGTTCGCAGTATGTCTTGAACGGCAAGCTCAGCCCGGGCAATTGCCACACATATTGTGCCGCGGGTAGTCGATACGGGTTTTATTCGGCACATTTGGTTTCTCCCGCTAAGAACCCGAACGATATAACTCAGGCGGCTTTTTCCAAAGGCCCGAATAACAAAGGCCGAAACGCCCGAATATGTGGGCAGCGCCCCTTATGCCTGGTTTACACGTATTAAGTAGTTAAGTTGCAAGCGCTAAAACGCAAGCGATTAAGTAAATTAGGAGTCGTCCTTTTTTTCTGGTAACTAGGTGGACGGGGCTTCTCACTTAATGCGGTTGGACATGATTTTTAGTTAAGTGTATGAGTTGACATAGCGGTTGGCGGCAAGAGCTCGTACTTATTTCGGATTTTTTTCTTTTTTTTTCAAAAATTCGAGGTGGAGTTTAGAGTCTGCTGTAAAATTTGTTGAAAAATATTTAAAATATACGAAATGAATTGTTTGTAGAATGCGAAGTAAAACCTTCAGAATAAAAGACATATTCTTCTAGAGGTTTTAATTTCCAAAACAAATTTTTCTCTGAATTTGTCCAAAATCCAACGTCACAAATTTAAGTACAGAATTGTCAAATTCCTTGAGTTTCATCACTATTCATTTTTGTTGAACTTATGAGCTTAACTATTTAATGCGTTTGGACACACAAGTGCAAGCTTAACCTTAACTTCTAAAGCGTTAACCATTATCTGTGCAGTTATTTATTTAGCGAGTAATGTAAATATTAGGTCTTTACCTATAAAATTGCCGTTTTTCACGAAATAAATGAAGCGTAATTTTTTTGTATATTTTTTATTTCTATTAATCAAAATAATCACCCATGCAATCAATGCATCTTTGCCAACGCATTGGTAGCTTATTGATGCCTTTCTTGAAGAAATCAGCTGGACGGGAGGTAACAAATTCTTCAAAGGCATTTTGTACTGCCTCTCGGGTATTGAATTTTTTTCCCGCCAAGAAGTTATCCAAATTCTGGAAAAAGTAGAAGTCTGTAGGCGCAAGGTCTGGTGAGTACGGCGGATGACGGAGAACTTCCAACCCCAACTCTTGTAGCTTGGAGACCGTCTGCTGTGCAGTATGAGGTCGCGCGTTGTCGTGCAGGAGCAGTGGAGCCGAACGATTGACCAAAGCTGGTTGGAGACGTGCGAGCTTCTCCATCATTGTGTTCAGTTCTTCACAGTACACATCTGCATTAATGCTTGTCCCGTTTGGCAAGAAGCTGTGATGAATTACACCCGCGTTAGACCACCAAACAGTGACCATCACTTTTCTAGGGGTAAGTTTTCGTTTAGGGAATTGTTTGGGTGCTGAACCAGGGTCCAACCAACTTGCTGACCGCTTGCGATTGTCAAACAGGATCCATTTCTCGTCACAAGTAACAATGCGGTTCAGAATTCCTTCATTTGTATGCCTGCTGAGCAGTGCAAGGCACGTCTCCACGCGTACTTCGCGCTGGCGGTCATTGAGTTCGTGGGGTACCCATTTGTCAAGCTTTTTTACCTTGCCAACTTGACGCAAATGGACCAATATTGTTTTGATGCTAACGTCGAAAGCTGCTGCTAATTCAGCCGTGGATTGAGTTTCATCAGCTTCCACAATTGCCTTTAATTCGTCATTGTCGACCAAAGTTTTCGGACGACCACGGGGTTCATTTTTCAAGTCAAAATTTCCAGAACGGAAGCGGGTAAACCAATAACGGGTGGTGCGTTCGTTTGTAGTGTTCGCTCCGTAAACGTCGTTGATGTTGCGTGCCGCTTGTGCCGCTTTGCTGCCACGACGGTACTCATACTCCATAATTACTCGAATTTTTAACTAATCCATGATGACGAAAAATGTTCGAATGCGTTGAAAACAAAACACTAACTATTAAACAAATGACGATTTTAGAAAAAGAATTCCATGTTTGTCAAATAAAATTAATTTGAAATTAGAATTATCAGTCAAAAAAAAAATATTTTCATTTGAAATGGCCAGTACGGTAAAACGGCAGTTTCATAGGTAAAGACCTATTATAATTTTTTTAATAATAATGCACGATGAAATCAGTTTTTACTACACTTAGACGATGACAAACCTAACAGAAATACATAGGTCCTGATACCTGGAAATCTCTTGCCTGTGTTATATCTTTTCTTTTTAAAATTTAATTCTGTTATATATATACAAGTCCAGGCTTTAAACTATACTAGATTCATCGCCAAGGTGTGGCATGAACTGCCTGCGTCTGTTTTCCCAGAAAACTATAGTCCTAGTTCTTTCAAGCGTCGAGTGAATAGGTATCTCGTGGATAGACGTGTAACACCTTCGTCTTCTTCGTCAATTTCCATCAGGTGAGATAGAAGACAAACGTCTAATCCTTTTTCAATAAAAAAAAAAATAAATAAATAACCGTATGGATCAGAAAAATATGTGAGTAAATGGTTAGTATTCTTTTATGAAAGGTCGAATAGATACTTAGTATGAAGTTGGTTACACAGTAAATGAGCTCAACAGATACACTGATTATGGTGTTCGAAACCTGTTCAAAATTCAAATTCAAATTTTTGAATTTACCTACTACCGGCGTTTGCGTGAATGATGTATTTAATTTTATTGACATACAGCTATTTCAATAGCTAGTAACTTATATTTTTTTTTTAATAAAGCTGAAGGGTTGATGGTTTCGTTGAAATGATTAACCATTTTTTGGATAATTATTAGTTAGTTTTTTTCTCGTCCGCAATACATAAATTCCATTGAAAGGCTTATTAGAAAATAATGTCATCTATTTTATGGCTAGTGTTTTTGTTACTTCCGTCGATAAAATAGCTGAATCTTGTATAGTAAGAACTGTACGTTTTCTTTTATTTAGAACGTATATTTATCTACGTAAAGAATATAATCAATGCGCATTTGACGGCCTGTTTGGTGTGGCGGTAAGTACCCGTGCCAGAGGTCCCGGGTTCGAATCCTGGTAGAGGCAGATACTTTATTATATTGACTTTCTAGTCATGGATGTGTATGTATGTTTATTTAAGTTTATTTCTAATATTTATACATGAAAAAAAAATCTATGTGTGTATCCGTTATCTAGTATCCATAACATTTTTAATGATACTTAATTTGGGCTAGATAATGTGGTGTGATTGTTAGAAATATTATTATTATATTTTTATTAATGCGCAGACTAACGACACATATTACGAAGGTTAAAAAGCGAACACCTATACATATCTGTTTCCTTACTATTACAAAAAACATTACACTGCTTTTTAACGTAAAACGTCCAACGTCAAGTAAAACCCGATGAACAATAACAATCTGTGACGCCCATCGCATAAACACCAATGTTGCGTGGCAGGCGTATTAATCAATACGGGTGTTTGGCTTGGCTTCGCAACTCTGAAACCGTTGGCTTCAATTCAATGACTTCAAAAACACAGATAGCCAATACAGTAAATAAATTTGCATTACTATTTTCAAAATGTGGGTACTTCGAAATGTTGTAGCTTTGATTTGACTTTATGACGCAGGTTCAAATCCTAGTATGTAAAGTTTTTTTAATGTTTCTTTTTATTTTATATTTGAACTTGTGTTGTAGATTTTGTATTATTTTCTTTAAATATTTCTTTTGTATAAATATAGTTAATGTTCATACTTCAAATAGAAATTATGATTTACATTAAAAAAATGATTTAAATTCATAACCCTGGAATATTTTATTTTCGTTCTGATCCAAAATCTTCCAAAACGGCTAAAGGTATTTCTTAAACGAATATCTTATATACATAATAATAATAATATGTATCAAGAGGTAAATATAAAAAAAATTATAAATATTCAAATCATTATAAACTTCAAATATGCACGTAGCAACACATTTAAAATTCCTGGTTTTTTAAAGTAAAACAATAAAACTAATTAAATCGACGGTGAAGTACCTACCTTCTATCTAAGTAAATGCAATTTTACAGGAGACAAAAAAACACTCATTTATGTTACAGAAATTATGAATAAATTATTACTCAGAGAACACAACCACAACTTGAGCCGAGTTAGGTATTTATCAATACCGCCCATCTCATTTTTTGTTGATTCAAAAAAAATCGAACTGGTGGTAGAATCATGTTTTATTTGACGTCAATAAGAACAAGTAATTGTCAATGTTGAGAAATAAATATTTCATTTCATTTCATCAACAACATTGAGACAGGAGGTATTGGCACTTCACAGTCGAAATATGAAATGTATCGATCACTTAAGTTTGACCTTCATTTTAGTTCCCATAGATAACCACAGATGTCATTGAACATAAAAACAAGGTCTATGCCTTAAATCTATAAATCCTTACAAAAATAAACTAATTTATTGACTTAACAAAAACATAAAATTTTTCTAAATTTTTTTTTAAGTTGCTGGTAAACAAAACTTTAAATAAAAATTTCGACACGATTTCTTATTTACAAGATTTTTGATCGATGACGCTAGATCGCGCTATCAACTTTTTTAATGTTCCTGATTTCTTATTGGAATTTTGAAGTCCAATTGGCGGGGTGGTCTAGTTCTACACAGTAAGCCAGCAATTGAGGGGCTGGGCACCTACCCTCGACGCCCGAATGTCACATCCAACACTATATGCCATGCTACATGTGTTCTTAAACACCCAAAAACTTGAAAAAAAAAATTCTGGTACTTGACCGTATAGAGATTACTCAACACCACTGCAGTAGAACGCTTTGACCACCCTTTTTTGTATTATAAAGCTGTATTTTTCAGCTGCTTTTTGCGGCAAATGATTAACATTTATTTATAATACAAACAAATACCCAGTTCTATATATATATTTATTTTTAACACCCGATTAGTATTTATATATATTTTTACTATTTCTTTGTATTGACTACTCTTTACATTCTCTGTACCGTCTGCATACGTATAGAAAAAAATATTAGGTTTCTTTTTTCTTATTTATTGTGATTTATTACAAAATATTTTTGATAATAAATAAATAATGAATCTCAGGTTGTACGATTATGTGTTATTGAAGTTTAAATGTCTTACATAATGCAAAAGCTCGCAGAATAACCTCGTTGCACCTATCACAATTATTGATAAACTACATAAAACCTATCTAAATTATGGCAAATATCCAACTTTTTATAAACCATTTAGCCATTTATCTTAATGTTCCTATACTTTTATGTTATGCTTAGTTTTATGCCTAGGTATTTTCATATTCTGTTTGTTAAACAAAATAATTATTTTTAATATAGCCTTATTTTTTTTTTTAAATAACTGTCATGTATTTATATTTTATGTTATTTTTAAGAATTCAAACACTTGTGCCACGGGCCCTGAATTCAACTCCTGGTTGGAATTTAAAGTTTTTAATGCTCAATTCTAAGGAATTAGAGGAAATCCCATTCGTTTACTTACTTAGACATAGAGGATTATACTACATAGCTATTTACTATAGGTATATAACCTTGTTGCCAAGGCAAACTCGCGTAGTAGTGTAGTGTTCGAATAGTCTTTTACATTTCAATTTACGTAAAAAATTAAAATAGGGACTAATTATACGAACTTTACACCCCGTTTTTAATCTAAGAAATGAGAATTTGTCAGTATATTTTATTAATATTATTATGAAATAATGACAAGAATGAGTATAATTAGGCTATGCAGCTTAAAAATGGTTCCTTTGATCCAATATACAAAGGCTTTTTCCAAGGATCTCTACCCTTCTGTCTTCCATGCTCGAAGCACCTTGTGGAGCGCCTGATTCTTGTTCAATTCAAATCAGTTTCTAAGTAAAGATTCTTAGCAATGCTTCTAGAACATTGAATTGTTTGTATTTTTCTGACGGCGGTAACAATTTTTCTTTGCCTTATGTTCTGACTACTAAGTACCCACTATAGTAATTTGATTAAAGTAATACAACGGAAGATGGGTGACAAGCTCCTAACACACGGAAGCCATAATTCTTGTTCCCGTCGCTTGATTTAACTTAGTTGCAAGTTGCAACCCGCGAAAAGAACCGAAGCAATACGAGAACGAACGAACAAATTTTATCCCATCTTGCTCGCGCACCTCGTCATTGTATCTTTCTGAGTTCATTACTTAAGAGTTCCAACAATATATATATACTTAAGCTGGTGTGAGTACCGATCCATGGCTCAAGTTATTTTTATTACATTATGTACGAACATCACCGATCTGCCGTTATATAAATTTAGATGTATATACCTTTCGTACATACTTCTGATAGGTTATTCGTGTTAAAAGTTTTATCAAAATTACCATTTACACATTTTAAATTTTAAGTATGATGCTCAGTTGCGATAGAACTGTAACATATCATTTACCAAGCTGTCAGATTATGTTCAACATTTTACATGAAAATTGATAAGCAAGAATAAAACTTAAACAACCGTTTGTAGTTTTCTAACTTTTTTTCTTTTCCTTTTGTTTCAATAAGATGATTTCTAAATATTTTTGTTAAGTAAGCACACAAATATAGCACTAAAACTGATTAAAAAAATTATAACAGTGAAATAAAAGAATACTATTCAAATGAAATTGAATATCAAGGCAAAAATGTATGACAAAAATGCTCTTGTACACAATACCAATGTTAAGAGATAATACAAAACGGAGGGCGTCCTCCAATTGACCTACAATGAAAATTTGGCACACGCATTCAGTAGAAAATAAAATGAAATAATTATTGGTGTTGCTTTTTAGGGGTGGAAGGAAAATTTTGTACTTTCTGAGCAATTTTGGAGGGTGGTTAAGATTTATGATGTAATTTTATTCATTTGTAAGGTATTAAAAACTTACTTTTAGGTATTTGAAGATACATCTGCTTTTTTATTATTAAGATCACAAGATCTAAAATAGATTCTTTTCGAATGAAACTTGTTCTCCATCCATCCAAAAAGACAGGGGAAAATACAGAAGAGATGTAATTAAAATTCTGGAGAAAGCAAGTTTGCTCAACATTCTTTTATGGTATCATATCATGGTATCTCATATAATTGCATTTTAAATTATTATTTGCATACCCTAAGACATATTTTCACTAAGATTTTTTTCATATTTGTTTCTTCATCGTCACTTTCCATCAGGTGAGTTGGAAGTCAAACGCCTGCTAATTATCAATAACAAAAAAAAAGGTAAGTTTATGTCGGAAGA
Organism: Marasmarcha lunaedactyla; assembly: GCA_923062675.1. NCBI lineage: Eukaryota > Metazoa > Arthropoda > Insecta > Lepidoptera > Pterophoridae > Marasmarcha > Marasmarcha lunaedactyla. Next base: position 12,344,676 of record OV281364.1, on the reverse strand, counting down.
TATAAATTCGTAAGTAAAACGGATGTTTTCATGTCGAGGTGGTGCCGGGGCTCGCTCAAACAAACGCGAGTCTCCAAATGAAAGTAGCCTCGAAATCTTCCTAAGGTTACAGTGTCGAAAATGTACATTTACAACATTTCTAAATATTTCAAAAGGTAATATTTCCGTTACAGTCATGCTTTTAGCAAACTATTTTTAGTCATTTTCTGTGGGTTGAACAACATGCAAATGAAATATACCATAAAGTTACTTTGTAAGGCAGCAATAAATTAAATACCAAATATCATATGATATTTAATTTAGTTAATACCTTAAAATTACATAAACTCAAAGCTAAGTTATTCAAATTATATATGTGCTTAAAAACAACCTTAAAAACCTTATAACAAAACGACCTGTTTGTCTGTCGATTACTTAAAATTCTTATAATTGTATCTCTCGGAATTAGATTATTCAAACTATTAAGTAATAATAGTAATAATAAAAATCGCTCGGTAATAACTTCAATTGGAAGTGTATACTTTGGTAATGGCTTCACCATATATATAGATAATACCGATCGATAAAAGCATTTTTATGGTTTTCTGGAAATGATATGCACAATTCAAAACACTTCTTGCACCGTTATCTTTGTTAACCACGTCTTATTATTGGCTAATGTACACAGAGCGATACTGTAAATAAAAATGTATGATTCTAAAGGGGATAAAATGGACTTCAGCACCATCTTGACACTAACGGTAATAAAGTGTTCAAATTCTTATAAAAATTAGGTACTACACAGGTATTCTGTTGTTACAATATTTACATATTTTGAAAACATAAATAAAAATTGTGTAATGAACCAAATTGCGTATTATTTTTCTACCCTCTCATATTCTTCACAGAGCTTCACAGATTCGCGGTAATAGCTGCGATCAGTCTAGCATATCTCGGAAATTGCTTCATCAGACTTTATATTTTTTTAAATGTTTTTTTGTAACCTATCTATTTCACTACAGATTTCTACATTTTACCGATAGGTAAAGTCAAGTTTTAGAAAATATATAGATTCAACCGTTTTTATAATCGGAAGTTCTTATAAGACTCAAACCTAAAGATAATAGTTGTATGTACCTTTTATCCGAAAAAAATAACACCCTGTACTTTTGTGACACCAATTGATAGGATCAATTTAACACACTTGATAATTTAAATGAACAAAGAACCATAAAGCCTAAAATTATTTGACTTGAAAAAAAAACTGATAAGAAACGAGTAAACTAAAATGCTATCTCAAGTATTTATAGTACAAGAGCATTACAAAATTCCACCCTGTATATGTGACCACGTTATCTATAATGTTATTGCAATGAGGAAAGATTTGTTGGTTTTAAATGCGATCGATAAACCCTTAAACATAAAAATTTATTTTACCAGTAAGAAGGTAAATTGTTAAGAAACATGGCTACATTTTCGTCCGTTCATCGAGCTACGTACGGCTATAGGTAGATGTCAAAGAAATTAAAAACTTAATAAATCATGATTTCATGGTTTTTAGTTCGGGTGCAAAGATTTAAGAAATTACACAACGTAGCAACAATTATATAGAAACCGCTTTTTAAAAACAAGATTTCATATAAAAAATACATTTACAGATTTCTATATAATATGAAAATCGGAATAAATCCTTAATCCTTCTTCGTCTTGAATAAGTCACTACACAATTTATAGTATATCTTAATAAAGAAAACGCGCATGCCTACGGCTGGCTACGATGAGCCTACGCGACTACGTGTCGTAGTCGTTAAATGACTCCTTTATAGCTATCTGCTACGAGGCCGTATAAAAAATATTGCCAGCCATAAAGTTATGGTCGTTTTTATTGTAAGTATATGTAATTGTAATTGTCCCTTTAACCTCTTTATGAAATGTGCCGTTAAATTTGAACAAACTACACGGACGTTTCGATTTTAGTGTTTTACTGAAGTAAATTTGTGGTTTCGGTTTCTAGCAAAAACTCTTTGAAACCTTTTTGTATGTAATGTCAATACATAAACTAAACAAGTTTATGAAATGCAGGAAGGGTATTTTTCTTAAAGTATGACAATGACATAAGATAACTCTATTTAAATCTAGTTATAATAAATATTAATAATATTAAATAAATAATAAATATTTTCTAACAATCACACCGCATTAGCTAGCCCAGATTAAGCATCATTAAGAACTTGTGTTATGGATACTAGATAACGGATAAATAAACTTAAGAAATATTAAAAACACATAAATATTTTTTTAATATGTAAATATTAGAAATATACTTAAATAAACATACATACACATCCATGACCAGAAAGCAAATATGATAAAATATCTGCCCCTACCAGGATTCGAACCCGGGACCTCTGGCATGAAAGGCAAGGCTACTTACCTCCACACCAAACAGGCTGTCTAGTTATATTAGGTTCATTACAGTCTTTATGTCTAGTTTTGTTCATACATGATATTTTTTAAGCAGATATTTTAATTAGATTTTTTGTAATTAGAATCGATAAATTGCATACTGAACTAACCGCTGCACAAGTAATACAATTTAAATTCCAGATCTTTAACTGCACAGTGATCTTTAAACAAGTTGTTTACTAAACTATTATTGTCTTTAACATTGTGATAGCCGGCAAAAGACCTCACAATCTATTTAAAGATGACGTCTTATGTGTCATCACAGAATACATTTGCTTGGGCATGGCTTTATTGATATATAACTGGATTTCACCCCTTTAGGGATAAATTATCAAAAATACTTTTATTAGTGTTCCCCTCCACTACATAATGAACCACTGCACAAAGTTTCTTATGCCTGGGTGCACTGGCTTAGGCTGCTGTGGCCCACAAAGTAAGACGCTGCGTTGCCAACTTAGGCTTCAGCTGATCTGATGGATGTTTATATTTATAAATGTATGTTTATTCTGGGTTTCCCCTCCCCATTTTGCTATATGGCTATAAAGTTGGTGTGTTTGTCTGGTGATTTATTATATTATTATTACAGCTACAATTTTTCGCTATCCTCGAAATTTCTAAATTGCTTTTTTTACTTGTTTCAGATAACCGTGACAAATTAGAGTACGTAGAGAGACAACAACACCGAATATCCTTTAAAACGCTTTTTATGGAGCAGGACGGGTATATGTCGCGTGTTTCGACGCGAATCAAAAAACAAAAGACGCACGACTGTAGGTAATACAGTCCAAGAGCGAGCAGCCATTTTGAATTTCACAAAAAGGACCTTAAATAATATAGGACTGGACTTGCCTTACTTACTTTATATAATGTGTTCGCTATAGTTTTTCCGTGTAGTTTTCGAGTTAGTTTTGAAATTAGTGGCGGGGACAGTCGCAGCGTGCAGTCGGTTTGAAGTGACTATTTTGTGTGCTATGCGGGGGCGAGCGCGGACCATTGTAAAGAAGATTTGCACATTGGTTTGACGAAACCGATAAGGTAAGTGCAGATGTTGGTGGAGGATGCTCATTTGTGGCTTTGGTTTGTACTTGAGACATATTAGATATAACTTTTAATTTACGCAATTTTTCACAAATCTGCATAGAATAAACGCTTTAAAACAAATGTTATTACTACTTTTTGAGAAAACCTTTTGAAAGCCAGTTAAATCAAGAATGTATTTCGTACGTTTACAGTTATTTTATGAATCAATTTCTGATGAGAAAACCAATTTTAACCTGACCCTACTTATCTCAACTTTTTAATTTTTTTTTTGTTATTGTAACCTATTGAAATTAATCCCTGAAAAATCTATTCCATAATGGGCATTGTCATATAAAAATATATATATTAATTATTAAAAATTATTAATGATTTTAATTAAGTTGTTTTATCATAGGTAACAATAAAAGTAAGTTATTTTACTTGACACGTAATAGTACCAAGATATATAGTGATTTTCATAATATTTATACAAAGACACGCCTTGTAATATAGGGTTAAACTCAAACCTCATATTTTGACATTTCTCTCTATTTACTGCGTTATTACAAAATAAAATATTAATGAAATGGCATCGCCAACACAATGTTGGATCTTTGATTCGAAGTCATAAAATAATTCAAGAAAACTTACACATGTTAAAATACTTTAATCTGCATCGAGATTGCGTTTATACAACTTCACTTAGGCTTTTAACTTAAATGGACATGCATGTTTTTTATTTGTCGAGGTTTAAAAAACTTTATAGGTACATAAAGTGGTTTGTAACAATTTTAGCCTCCGGGATCATTGTCTTTTTTTTTATTGAAAAAGGAGTAGACGTTTGTCTTCTATCTCACCTGATGGAAAGTGACGATGCAGACGAAGGTGTTACACGTCTATCCACGAGATACCTATTCACTCAACGCTTGAAAGAACTAGGACTATAGTTTTCTGGAAAAACAGACGCAGAATATGTCCTAAGAAATAAATACAAAAAATCTAACCTTTAGAAATCAGAAATTTAAAGGTCAAAGTCACAGATGACAGTGATTGTTGCCTTTTTTTAACTACCGTGTTCAATTTTATGTTTAATTTAAATAGTTTAGTAGTCCAAAAATAAATATAGTATTATAATTATACATTTTTTGATATAGTTTGAAAGAATTGTTCATGTATTTTTTCTACGTTGACCACTATTTTCTACTCATTATTTATACATGTCATGACTTAAATAGCTCCAATAAAGACAACGACGAAACTAAAACGCAAATGCACTCTCAGCACTAAACTCAAGATCGAACGAAGATACATCAGCATCAACTCCTGACCTATAAAATAAGACTACAAAATCTTTGATTGGAAAAATCTCATCAAGCTCTGTTCATCTCTGTCTAACTTGACCTAACATCTACTTAATAAAGCGAGGCAGCTAGTTGTGGGTAAGTTGTGCTGTGAAATGTGGGTCAGATAGGGTACTTAAGTCTTGACGTAGGTCTTTAAGATGGACTGTTGGTATAAGAATAGTGACATTAGTCTATTTACTGATTGCATAAAAATGAGGTTATCGATATAAACTGTGTGTACCGAAATATTATATTTGAAATTTGCATTAAATTCAATCGAATGCTTTAGTTAGGTTATGACAGGTGGTGGTACTTCATAAAATATGTGAGAAAAGAAATGTCACAACCTGGGCTAGGTCTTTGTACACCATCTAAAAAAATAGACAAATTAATGGTAATTATAGGAAAAATACAAATAATTTGATTTAATCAGTAGTTAAATGGTAAGAAAATAAGAAAGTCAACATTATTTGTGTTCGTTTTAGCGGGCATCATTGACAATGAGTCTTTTCTATGGCGGAAGTTGTCAAGTGAAGTTAGTTCACTAAGCAGAGGGTACAGCCACCTCACTGACAGCACACTTCACTCACATCACATTGATAGTTATCTGTCTGTGTGTTTGATTGTTCGTTGCGCTTGAGTTCTTTCTTTCGGTTTCTTTTTAACTTTACAACTGTTAAATAAGCTAAAAATACACAAAACAATTCAATTCAATTCTGTGGACGTAATGGCAACCAGCCATCGATACTACTCGAAACACAAAAAAAGATATAAGTAAACCTTAACTGTCAAAATGACATTTTTTCCGCCATGATGTTTTTTGTTTTGTGTTGCACACTAATAATGCACAATTTCATTTCCTACCAATAAATAAAATGTTTTAATAACAATTTAACAATCGAAAAGTGTTTTAAGCATCTTAAACTATTTTTTGATAAAGTGTACAAAGACCTGGCCCAGACTCCTTGCATTTTGGGACATTTCTTTTATTTTATTACTACTTATCGTTATAATGTAGTTTATTGCCTTATATCGTGAGTAATTTTATTTATTGTATTTGTTACTGTAATTTTTATATCGTATCTATGTATTTTGTTATCCGGTTTTGATATCCGGTTCCTCAGAATTACGTAAAACTTCTTTCTAAATCATACTTGATACTCTTCAAAATATGACATACTTTTTAAGTTATACCACAAGCCCTGTTTAGTAAACATTTTTAATAAAATATGAGCATATTTAGCCAGTGTCATGGACGACCACTCAATTAGATCTGTTTAGTAAAAAAATAAGTCACGAATTAAAAAGACAAAAGTAGAAGTAATTGGAAGAATTAAAACCTGAAATCACAACGATGCGAAACTTGGGAATTGCTAATAGTTATTAAAATCATTTATTACGTGAATAACCTTAGCAGTGGGAGAATTTTCAATGTTAAGAAGTCCTCTGGAGCGGTACTACAGTCATTCATATTTTAACCGCCATTATAACCATGTCACGTGGTCGTGAACCGGATAACAAGAAAGGAACAGCCAGAGTAATTTCTCGAACAATGGCAATCTAAACTTTAGCCAATGCATCATTAATCTATAACCAATAAATAACACTATAATAAATCAAAAAGTATAATATTGATAATGTCCATGGGCACGGAAACCACTTTCCATGATGTCCTTTGGATAGTTTGGAGACTTGCCGAGCTAACAGATGCAGATAAGAATAACTTTGTATAGAAATAACAAGATTCTGTAAATTTATTTTCAAAAAAAATATACCCTTGAAGTATCTTGCCAATTCTTCTTCACGAAGGTTTTTCCGAACTGGTGGTAGGTACAGTCATGTTTTATTTGACGTCAATAAGAACAAGTAATCGTCGACGTTGAGAAATAAATATTTGAATTTGAATTTGATGCTCGCTTGCAGGCTATGGCAAAGTCTAAAACAAATATCTCTATTTATTAGGTGATGATAACAGGTCTATCTTTCGGAACTATTCTACAATAAACAAAACATGTTGACTTTTAATTGCAATTGAACTCTTTGGTGGTGCGCTGTAGGTTAAAAATTATGAATAAAAATATGAATGTACGTATACTAAAACTGTTTTCCCTAGAAATATGACGCCTGAAAGGAGAAAATGTGTATCAAAATCGTAGGTCTCCACCACGGTGAATTTGTATATTGTAATTGTTACTAAACAGAAACTTGTAGAATTGTAGTAAGTAATCTACAATTACATTTACAATTTGGGTCGACTTAACGCATCTACCCTGTATATGCTTTTGAATAAAGATGTTCTCTTATCTAAGGTCTGGTAATTTATGTAACAGTTTTGTTTAGCTTAGGATTACAAAATTTGGTTCTTTTATGGAATTAGTACCAACTGGAGTCCTTGCTGTGTGATGGTTTAATATGATAGTTTATATCACATTTACATAAGCTACTTTGCTCTTTTCTATGTAAATTAAATACCTACTAACTTGTTTCAATATGTTTATTCAATATGTTTAACTTGTCGCTAATGTGACTATAATTTAATTATAACTGGTATAAACAGTGATAATCAAATCAGAAATAAATAATTTCTTTATAAATGTTACCTTTTACCGTACTAACAAAAGTTAATAGTAACATTGTTCCAATCTTATAAAATCATAATTATTCCACAAAAATGACAAAACTAGTCCAACGGAATCTTATCAAATATCATTGACGCACTTTACTTTTACTTATTTGATAAGAATTTGGACTAAACATGCCGCATTGAATTGACGTATGTATAGCAGATATCCAGGTATGATTAAGATAGATAAGTGGTTAGGTACATAAATATTGTGTAAATACCTAAGGTAGTTTTTTGATAACGTATTTGCTTTATTTCAATGACATATTTAATAATTAACTTCATTTTTCAACTATGAAGGTTTCATTGAAAATTATTTTCGTTCATACCAATTACAAAATATTAGAATTATTATACAGTAGAATAACAATCGTTCTTAGGCATTACTAGCTTTACGTTACTGACGGTATTAGTTTCTGATAGAACTAATTAAAAGTTTCCATAGCAGGTAGTCTTCATACAAAAAAAAAACTAGGAATTATGTTAAGTAGTTAGTTAGTGAGTTAGGAATTATGTCTATGGCTTAATCTTTTTCATTATGATGATTGCTATTGGTATGATTATATATTATATTGATATGATATTGCTCCTTTCGGGCGTACAATTGTCATATGTCACTCATTATGAATGACAGCACTATGTTTAATCAATCAGCTCGATCTGCCATTACGGTTTTGGTGTTTGACGAGTGAACGTTTGCGTTGATTAGTTTCCGTAACTTATCCTCTCAATTCCCAAATACTGTAATTGCGTTTATTCGTGATTCACGTGCTTCACAATATACAACAAGTGCTACTATGCGAAGGTACGTCATATTCCATCACTTTCCAAGAACTGAGTTAGGACTTAACATTGGTTATCGTGTCTTTGTGCTATTATATAAATTATGTTTGTGCTATTATAAGTATTAGTGTTAGTGGTAGAACTTCGTAAATTGTTTGTGAGCCACAGACATTTTGAGATTAAATGTTTTCTGGTTTGCTCAATAAGACTAGCGGTGTTTAATTGATGTAATATAATTAACAGGATATTAAAAGGTACTGATGTCTCGCGTCTAGAAAAATAAAAACTTGCCTACCATACAATACAAATCATATAAAAAAATATAAAAAAAGTTACGAAATAAAAAAATTAATATATACAACTAGTCTTTTATTTATTTTGCTTTCTTTATCTTATAGATTATTAAAAGGACGTCATTGTAAAATTAAGAAACCAAGGACAACCTGATTTAAAAAAAAAGAGTTGTCAAATTGAAGAGGAGGGTTCCTAGTTTGTTACACGCGGAACTAAAGGTTTCTTTTGTTCATAACAATTTTTTTTATTAACACCATTATTACATAAGGAAAGGAGTACAATTTATAAGGAAATATTGCACCTTCAAATATATAAAAAATCAAAATGTTGAAAAAACTTCAGCATTATCTGTTTAAAAAAGAACCATTGTGTTCCACAAAGAATTAAAAAGAGTTAAAAGTTACGTTCAACGCCAGCAAACCGCCGTAGCGCTGTGAGCGCTGCAGGCGTGGAACGAGTGTGGAAGTTAGCAGTCTAAGTGTTTTCGCTGCAGCAGCTGAGGCTATCCGCGATCGATGAACCATGCGCGCGCTTTTCATGACGTCATCGCGCCGGGCGGGCCAGTCTCCAAATCGTGTAATTTAGTTATTTTCATTTAAGATTTTTCCTTTTGCGGTGTTGCGGGAAAGTTATGTATTTATACGTTTTGAATATTGAAAAAAATTACAAGCTAAACTGATTAAAGCGAACAAAAATTAAGCTTATTTTTAAGTTGGGTCTTTTTTGTGGTCCAATCGCATACAAAGCTTGTGTCAAGGAGGACTATTCCTAAAGCAAAATAGGGATAAATCACACCACAAAGAGAAGGTCATAATTGTGATAATTTTCAAGGTTTAAGCACTTAATGCTAAAAACATTTGTTTCTTTCAAAAGTACCTAAGCATATTGCTATTTTATGAAAAAAAACTAGATTCCTCATTAGTTGGATTGGATACCAAATATTCGACTATTATAATATTATGTAAATATACAGCATAGTAACGCTAGCTCACATTTCTTAGGAAATCAAAGTTATCGAATCTATATTCACATAATCAAACTAGATTTATTTTGCGTGAAATTAACAATTTCGTTGAAATTGGAAATGAGTTAAGTAGACAGTCAGGCTAGTAAAAATACAAAATAATAATTTCCAGTACTAAGGTTCCTAACGAAGAAGGTTTGCAAAAAAAAGTTTTTATGCATAGAACGCTGGCGAGTTATAATTTATTTTGAAAATTCGATATTTTTTTTTATTAATAATTAGCAGGCGTTTGTTGTCCATCTCACCTGATGGAAAGTGACGATGAAGACGAGGATCATACACGCCTGTCCAAGAGGTACCTATTCACTCTACACTTGAAAGCTCCAGGGTTATATTTGTCTGGAAAAACAGACGCAGGCAAATCGTTCCACTCTTTGGCAACACGTACCAAAAATGAGCTATCGAACCGTTTAGTTCTGCTCATCGGCACGCTAACCACAAACGGGTGAAACTTCTGTCTCCGTCTGGTTGACCGGTGGAGAAAGGGGGAAGGTTCGATCAACTGAAAAAGGGCATTCGCACACTCTCCAAAGTGCAATTTGTAAAAAACCGATAGACTAGCAACTTTTCGACGATGCTCGAGACTTTGCAGTCTAGAAGAAGTAAGTTTGTCGTCACTTATGAGTCTACGGGCCCTTCGGTTGACAGAATCCAACGCTTCAAGATGGTATTTTGCGGAATCATACCAAAGATGGCTGCAGTACTCCATACAAGATCGAACCTGGGCTGTGTACAGGTTGAGCAGCTGTTCGGAGTTGAAGTACCGCCGGACCTTTGCGATGACTCCCAATTTTTTGGAAGCTGACTGTGCCATGGTTTCAATCTGTTGACCGAAATTAAGTTTCGACGTGATGGTCATGCGTAGAAGCCCTAATTGGTTTGTGATCGGTACAGATACACTTTGGAAAGTGGGCGTCAAGTTGAATTTGCTCTTTTTACCAGATAAGAGACACGCCTGGGTTTTGGAAGGGTTGAACTTGACAAGGTTGGCTTCACCCCAATCGGAAACCCTACATAGTGTCAAATCAACCCGTTCGATCATCGACTCTCTCTGAAATTGGATCTTGTTTGGACTTGCTCGCGCATTGGACACATATCTCTCTACAACAGTGCTGTCATCGGCGTAACCAATAATGCCTTCCGATAAAAGAAGGTCATTAATGTGCAGCAGGAATAATGTTGCAGAGAGAACAGATCCCTGAGGTACGCTGGCGTTGATCGCCATTAGATCCGATGAGAAGCCATCGACAACTCGAATTGACCGTTCCCTCAGGAAATCAGAAATCCAGTCGCAGAGTCCAGATGGTATGCCATACGCAGGAAGCTTGCTCAATTTAAACGTAAAAACATATTTGTTCCAAATTTAAATTTTCCTCTAAACTTTTTTACCAGCATTATGAAACTAATTGTGTGTCATAGAAAAATGGATCTGCGTCGGGAACATTTTCGTGCATTGATTTTTTCCGACTTCAAGTCCAACTTGAAACCTGATGAATCGTTTAATCGATTCCAGTTAGCCTTTAAAGTAACTGTGTACCACCGTGATAACGAGTTTAAGTGCAGTTGCTTAAATTTGAAGGATCAAAAAAGAAGTGGTCTTCCTTTGACTGCTATTACGAAAGAAAACGTACTACAAGTGAAAAAATGTATTCAACAACACCGGCCAATCACATACGAGGAGATTCAGCACAATCTGCAGATCGCATCGAAAAGTGTTCACGATTCCATTCGAGAAGGCCGTTGAGGAAGTACATGTAGCAGACTGGAAAATGTGCTTTGAAAAATGGTTCAGACGCATGCAATTTTGTATAGAGGATGGTGGAGAATTCTTTGAAAGATGTAATAAAAAAATATAACCTATAAAACATTTTAATTTTTTTTTTTGAAAACTTTCTAAAGGTCCCACGTGTCATATTATTGAATCAATGCACGTCAGTGAAAATTGTTTAATAGATACACATTAAAGTATCTTACCTTATAGAACTTATCAGTAAAAAAATCACACAACTTAAAATTAACGCAACTGTTGTTATTAAAGCTAGTTACAAATTGCTAATAAATAGATATTGGTGGACAGATCCTTCAGGCGGAAAACAAATGGACTAAATCGAAAAATCAACTCCTTAATGCGAGCTAGGTGGGCGAAGGTAAATAATCATAAGTCCCTATGATCATAAAAGTGATGGTCAAAAGATGAATCAGTTTTAATGGACAAAACATGTTACACTTAAACAATACGGGTCCTCTTTGAACAGATAAACTCTATCTTGTTTAGTCTGGCTATTTGGATTTCTTCTTTTAGAACGCGATGTTACCTGATAAAGGTCTGTACACAATAACTAAAGTTTGGTGAAAAATACACTGCAACTCGCCATGCGTGTCAAAAATGTATCCTCTATTAAGTATAGATACAGAATATGGTTCAACTCATTTGCGCACAGGCCTTGTGTGTTGTGTGCGTGTGCTTGTAAAAATGCAACCTCATTTTTAAATAAAACATTAAAGCTTTTTTGTCCGATTATATTTTTACATTTTAATTCGATATTTCGGTATCTTTACAAATCTTCCTGGTGACCATGACGTCGGTTAAAATTTAAAATTACGATTAAAAGCGATAAAATCAAGTTAAAAGATTTAATATAATGTATCGTGAAATTTTAAGGAAATATTACATCTTGATTTTGTGTGGCAGCCGCCATCTTGTCGAACTGTGAGCCCATCACACATTAACCGCAGGCACAAATGAAATGACTTGAACAGCTGTTAATGCATATTTTAAAAGTGTAACAACGAGGATAAATGTGTCGTATTGTACACTTCTATACTACCTATTATTTGGACGCAAGATTTGTTTGTTTGTGTATATGTGATCTGAAAACTTTAAAACTGCTTAAATGACTTTTAAATTTCCTTCAAGGTATGAAAGGCACGTTATCCAAAAAGAGGATAAGAGATATTTTATTCCGGAATTCCCACGGGATCAAAATATGCGACACTGAAAGGCTTTAGAAGTACATAGGTAACTGTATATTTTCTCGCGTCCACTTCGGTAAGGACACATGTATGACGTGACCTCTATCTTTGCATGTATTCTGCGGCTTTCTTCAAGGTAATAAATGATACCTATGTTCTTAAATGTCGCATAAGTTAATAGTTTATAGCACTCTCTATTCATTTTTGCTGGGTACATTTTCGAATTTATAATAATCAAAATCAAAATCTTTATTGCCAAAAATACGGTGAAGATCAAATTCTTAATATAAAATATGATTTTACTGTCGTGCAGCATGTAATCTTATTCTTATCTTATATTTACATCTTAGAGAATTCCAATTTAGTATTCTAATATTCATCAACACTAAAAAACATTTAGCGATTAGAAATTGGCTCAACATGAATAAATTGTTTGATAGTCATACATTTGAAATTATTCGGTAAATTATTATAAATTTTTACAGCCTTCTAATACTATTTATGTCTACTAGGTATCAAATGTTTTACGACCCAGTTTATTAACACACATTAGTTTTTTTTATTAAAGAGACTCTCATAGGCTTAAGTAAAAACCGTATAATTTTGTCAAATCAATTGAAAACCTTGAATCTCTGTGTACTAGACTTTACCTCATTAATTCGCGTCTGTCGCCTATTTCTGTCTACCCGCCAAACAACAGCACAGATGTATAGACAATGAAATAATCGACTCGAATGATATGATTTACCTACGCACTCGCAATACTGGAATAAACTATTCATCATTGGGTGATGGACAGATGGCGCTTACTTTCAAAACTTGAACGAACATGTGTATGTATGTAGATTCGCGAGATTACCACCGGTTTCCATGGTTTCTGAATAAAGTATAACTATATTTTGTATTTTATATTTTGTTAATAAGCTGACTAGCTAGTTTTGGATAATTACCGAATAAATTTTAAAATTGCTCGAGTATCTCGTTTCATTTGATTTTATTTGTCATCCCATTACAAATTGATGCTATGTTTCCTTCAGCACTCTTACGTAAGTACATGATACTTCAATATCTATGATCGTATGCCCTTGAGGGCCTAAGTACTCAGTCTCTACTATGAAATTTTTATTTAGGCAAAAAGTTAAAACCAAAATTATACTTCACTTGGAATAGCCCTCCGTAATTTCACTGGCTCACGTTTAATTTCATCCCATTTTGACGACCGAGTAGCGTAGTGGTCAGTAGCCCTGCCTCATACACCAGAGGTCCCAAGTTCCAGTGCTGGCCGGGGCATTAATTTATGTGATGAACATAAATGCTTGTTCTCGGGTCATGGTTGTAGATTTTTTTTAATTTTTTATATTGTTTTATTTATTGGTTCACAAACCACACAATACACAAATAGTCACAATGTTTAAACTTAGATATATTACATCAGTGCTTATCTTAAAATAGTGAATACAACAAAACATATACCTAATTAAATTTTTACCATTTAGGAAACATTTAGGAAATATTTCTTTTATCAAAACTAAAAAAGAATAAACAATAATTTTTAAATAGTGAATAACCTGACACATTTATTTATTACACTGAGATAAAAAAAAATACATTATTTAATCAAGAACACAAACTTGTTTGGCTCCCAAATTATCATTTAGGCATTTATATATTGTAGTTTTAGCTGTGCTAATGCTAATTATTCTGCTGAGAGGTGAATTTTGCCCTACTCTAGTTCTGTAATGTGGAATGTGCAATGTTTGTCTGTTGCATAGCCTGCTACCCTGTCGACCACTAACATAATTTTCTGACGAAAAACGCTGCAGTATACAAGTCCGTTCATTACTTTGTATAAATACGTAATGCGATTTTCCGTCTGGAACACAGTGTATCTAAACTGAAATACTGTACCCGATACTCGTATGACTTTAAATCTTTACATTTATTCATCTTATACGCTAAATTTTACAATTAAGGTTTTTGAACTCGTTCGATTCTGCTAGAGTGGACATTGTAACAAGGAGTCCAGATTTGGCTAGCAAAGAACTACGTATTAAGCTGCTATAGATAAGTATGACTGCAGTTGGATCTTTGAGAGAGGTCACCTGTCGATTAATAAAACCTAACAAACGGGAGGACCTCAATACCAAAGCATCAATGTGATTTTTTAAATTTAATTTATTGTGTACTATAACACCGAAGTCACATAATAGACACCTCATTTAAAGTTAATCCATAGATCGTATAAATATAGTTATTTTTATTAATTTTCTTACTACATTTTATACTATTACATTTACTTATATTTAATGACAATCGGTTTCGAGAGCACCACTCGAATACTTTGTCTATTTGAGATTATAGGAACCTAGAGTCCTCTTCAGTGTTTATGACTTTGGATAGTTTTAGGTCATCGGCATGGGTACATGGTAAAATTATATTTAATTAGATCCGCTAAACCATTTACAAAAATAATAAAAATTATTCACTTTACGTATGTATGTTTATTCTGGGTTCCCCCTGTTCGCCGTGTGGCCATCCATAACGCAAGCTCTGCTTACTTAAGGCCATTTAGTTGGTTTGTTTTTCTGGGGATTTATTTATTTATTTTGTCTTATACCGTTAAAATTTAAAAATATACAATTCACCGTAGTTAGTGGAGGTTCGCAAGTAATCAGTATTCCGTTGTGTTATGCTAAAATATATAAGATATAAGATTACCTATACATATACATGGCTCAAAAGAAAATCATTGAAAACTTATAAAAAAAAATGTTAGACCCTTTTCCATTAATTTTCTAACGCATTGACAAATTGGAGAGGTAAAATCCAGCTTTAAAATCTATCTAAAGTAAGGCAATTTAGTAGAATGAAAAGCCGTGAAAGGACGTCAATGGGACATCATAGTTCACTGGGCCTCCTTTTTTCTGAATTCGATAGAAAAGTTCACGGAAAAAAATGAGCCAAAATGGCCATTTCATTGTGAGCATACTAATACTTTAAAATCATCTACCCTTAGTTAGAACTCTCAGGAGATTTCGTAACTATTTTTTTATGTTACTTACTTACTTATCATCGTTTATAAAGTTACGTATCAACTTGAAAATTATCAAAAATATACGTGCTTTAAAGCACCCATAAATGATATCCAATATAAAATCAATCATGTTTCCTGAATTATAAGAATCCGCCTAAAGTGCCTAAACCATCGTTTTACAAAGTATTTTATGTCATCATACCCAAGATTCTTGGTCGGAATTCCGTTTAACTAATAATTTGAAAGTATACTCCCACTGCGGGTAAAAAAAATTATAACTATCGAAGTATATAATCTATAACTTCCTCTTTTCAAAAATCCAAGTGGTTTTAACGCGAGACTAATATAGCGAGGTAAATGAAGGTTGATACACTTGTCATAATTCTAATTTGGAAAGGTTCTAGTCCTACCTATGTGAACTCAAACATTTTAGCTTTCCTAACTCACTGTTTTAGTCAAAGTAAATTCAAGTACCTACACCTACTGCTAAGAAAAGTGTAATAACATAAACGTCACTTTAATAAATTAAATTAAATAAATTATTGTAAATTTACACAATAGAGTAATTGCTTAGCTGTCATGCTGTTTTACGATTCTTACTATTTCACTGAAATCTAAAAACCAACTTCCGCCACTATCAGACAGTGTCGTCACAAAAGTAGGTTTCATTTTACCTACAAAGTTTTTGTAGTTTTATGTTTCCAGAACGTTAGCAACTGTTACGTTGAATCTTAACCTTTTCATTTATGTAACGAGTAAGTAATGGATACATGCCATGATAAGTAAATTCTATAAGATCCGCATTTCTTTTGAAATCGATCGGTTAGTATTAAGCGCAGGGCTGTCATTCACTGACGTCGTGCTCGTACTTCACTGACGCATGCGCGTCTGGCTAACGTCTACTACGAACGGATATAGATGAATCTTGGCTTGCTTGTATTTTGTAAGCCTGCAGAGTTCTTTAGAACGTGGCTGCCTTATCGCTTTGTTGTACTAAGCTTCGCTTCTAAACTAGATAAACCTTTACCGCATTGCTATATAGATAACTGAACAATTAGATTTCTATTTTGTTAAGTTAAAAGATAGTATCTTTTGTATGTTTAATGTAATTTAAATTTCCTGGCAAGATATCACTAAGCCCACACTCATTCCAACTCCAAGAGTGATCGCAAGTGCGAGGCGAGCAAAAGATTCGATTACGTTACGTCGCGTTCCGTATTGCCGGCTCTTTACATTTGGCCGGTTAGTAAGACTGTCAGTACTGTCGCTAGTGTCAGTGTCAGTCAGGCAGTCAGAAAAGCGGACTCGAACCGCGCGGTTGCGCGGCCTGTTGTTGGTGCTTGTAGTTTTTTTTAGTTTGACAGTTGGCGCGTTTTCCTTTTCTGTTTAATGTAATTTTTTTGGAAATCATAGATTTTAAGTTAGTGTAATCTGTGTATTTTCTAAATACGATAAGTGTACGACTAGTCTTTTGTGAATTCTGCTCGCCGGCTGTGATTCAGTGAATATACGGCCTGCAACTCTAATCGTTGGTTGAGAGTTAAATTTTGTGATTTCTCCTAGGGAAATTGTTTCGTGGAGTATTGACTGCATTGCCCAGATCGACAAAGGTATGTGTTACAAATAGTTATGTGCAGAGAATAGCTAAAGCGATATAAAGCTTGAAATAACTCGGACATCGGCAATGCGATTTGGGGCAGTGATTTTCTCTTCCGTCTGAACGGGTTCCAAATATAGAGAATAGGGTGTTGGCATAGCAATATACGTTTTATTGCTGTTTTACATTTAGTAGTTTTGCTTTTATAGTATTTAATTGTGATTTTATGCGAGTGTAACGTTGGAAGTGGTGATTTTCCCTTGGTGGCCGGGTCGAGACGACGAGACAGCTGTGCCATACGTAACGAGTAAAAATAAATACTCTCAGCATTATCGGGTAGTAGACAAACCGGCTTTGCTGAGGACACGGTATTATTAGTGCATATTATACAATAAATGCTTGGTAAAGTTAGGTTATTTTACATTTTTATACTCTATCCTAGACTCAGTTTTTAATGTGGATATTGTAATAACTCCCATAATTTTAAGTAGGTGGTGCTATTTTTGTAAATAATAAACTACCTCTTAACAAACACTAAGTGATATTTCTGTTAAGATAGTGCATTTGAAGGTTATAGATTTGTTATATAAAGTATGCATGTTCATTAAAATAATTATTATATATGTCAGATATCTATTACAGTAGTAAATTGATATAAGTGTACTAGCTGATAGTACTGATAAAGTTGCAAATAAAAAACAGGTATCTCTTAGATAATTAATTGAGTACCCAGATTATTTATTTATGAACCTTACTAGACTTATAAATTCACACATTCATCTGTTATATTATTGTTGTATTACAATATTGAAGTAAAGTTCACATTGGTTACACACACCAAAATCTTAAAAATAACCTTTTACTTATTTTATTTATACCTAATGCATGAGGCTATTTTTTCATTGTTTTAATTCAATGTATAAACTCATAGTATGTATGTTTTCAAAGACATGCTTTGTTTCATTGAACTCTTATGAAAATTATCAGAAACAGATCTATTAACACTATCTTTAACACTTGTGTAATAAATGAACCTAACTTTTTATCTATATAATTTTATATAGCTGTGTAGGTTATATTACTTAAATTTAATAAATATTATGACACCAAAAGGTAATAAAATTTAGAGAGGAAACATTTTTTTAAATAATATTCAGTTATTATGTTATGTTTTTAGAGAGAATGGACAGTATTTGCTAAATCTAAAAAAAATATTGCTTTGTAACCTACAGACTAGTAAACTAGATTACCTATATGTGTACAGTATTATAGTTCTATAGTGCATTCAAGCCTTATAATTCAAAATTACTTTGTAATTTATATTATATATATTATATTATAAGCCAAGCCAAAACCATAATATAATTCTGTAAAAATGTCATAATTCATTAGCTATTATGTAATGAAATAATTTTATCAATACAGCATATAGTACACATCCATGGTTATTTTGTTATTTTGTAGTGCAGCCTTGGAACTAAAACATCATATCAAATTGTTGTTATAAAAACTCACAGTATATTGGTATTTTTGTGCTGAATTGTTTTTTTTGTTGTCTTTTTTCAATGTGAAATGTTGGCTCTACTTTATTTCAACCACCTCAGAATGCCTCTAAATGTTTGTCAGAGATTTGTGTAACTCATCTTTGTAAACATCATTATAAAATTTTTTTGTAAATTTAAGTTGGAATATTTTATTTGAAAAACTTACATCTCCAGTCTGCTGGATGAATAAATTTTGACTTATTGCTAAGTTTTATGTACAAGAAATTCGAAAAAATATAAACGATGGTAAGATTTCATTTGGATTGAAAATCCAAGATGTGTAGAACAGTGATAGCAGATTGAAGATTTAAAGCAGTGCAACAGTTTGAGTTCTTGTGAAAGAGTCACTTCCTGACCCGTTAGTTTTTCCTTAAGGATTTCCCTTACCATTAAGTAGTAACACCACATAAATACAAGCAAAATATACTTAACATACCTCAAATTGGTTTTTATTAATACTATTATTTATAAACTTGTATATTACAGATAGACTAATAGCAAATATTATGGTCATTATCTTTCCATTTATGCTTAATAGTTTTAATATAGTTCAGCAGTATATTTTATTTTATTCAGCAGTATGTTTTATAAAAGGAAAATAATCACCACAAAAGGCCTCTATCTAAGCTGATATAGATAAGGTTCTTTATGATTTCAATTAATATCAACCTATTGAACATTCAGCTATTAATACAGGGATCATAATATTCATGGGCCGAGCTGTCTGTATGACATGTATATTGACCTTATACAATCAAGTTATTGGCATGTGAATTGATCCCCAACTTTTAATAACAAACCTTAATTATTCCTGACAAGTATCATATGTGATTATTGTAATTAAAAATCTCATTTATGTTGAAGCTATCTTGAATCTTTCTCATTTGAAAAACAACCCTAACTTGTTTTTTTTTTGAAAAAATAGATATTGAAGTAACATATATGCTCACACATATTCTAGGTTGAATAAAAGTTACTTGTATAGCCATATCTGCTTATTTTTGATTGTATTGATTTTTGCTGGCAAGCGGCCAAACTGGGTTGCCTATCTCGGAATTTGTGAGACAAATTAAGTATTCTTGATTTCTTATATAAATCTTTTATATTTTATTCTTGAATTATACTACTATTTATTGGTAACTAGTTGCTTTATTAGTTTTCGTTTCTTATATTTTATGGTGGCAGAACAAAATAAATCAAATAGTATTTTGGTGAGTTCATACAGTTTTGATCTTGAGTCAGTGTTGAGACTTTTCTTACACTGTTATAATACTAAAATAAAATATTCTTTTCACATAATCAATATCAAAGTTCATGAATAAAATGAGTCAATATAAGGTACTTAAAAACCAGGGTTTTTATAGTTATAAATATTATAATAATATGTTGAAGATCACATGGCTCTTGCCACATCTACACTAACCTAATTAATATTCACCACCTCCCAATTTGGCATTGTCTAGGGTTCAGCACAATCTGTTCTAGGTAAATTATTGCCAGTACACGAAAATTACATTACGGGGACGCAGCTCAAGATGTTTTTAATTGGCGTATTTCATTGCGGGAGGTGCCTTTAGGAGTGGGGGAGGATCAATGTATTTTTATCGCGTGCGCATCGTCATAACACCTGCGTCACACGGTGTTACGTTATTAGAAAAGTGGTGTCTTTTTGTGACGTCAGGGTATGCAGTGGTATATTTTCTTGTGTTGTGCTGTCAGGAAAATGGATAAGTGGGTGGGTTGCAATCGCATTGAGTTATGCCATGTAGTAGTCCATTTTGTGTTAAATTTACAGATCTATTTAAATTATCTAATTAAAAAATATAATTTTATAGTATATATGTGTCGTGCGTATTATATGTATGACAGGACGCTTCTAATATTTACTGGTGTATGTCACTCCGGTGTTTTGTTTTCTTTTAAAAATTACCCGGATCAACAGAATTTCGTTTATACAAATGGCTAATTTTGTGGAGTTAATTGATAATTTTGATACTAGCACTAGCTGTGAAGCCTACGCATGTGAAGTGGGCGAATGCAGGAAATTACTCCCGCGTAAAACTAACCTGTCGCTTCTCATACAAAATATAAGGAGCTTAAACTGCAACTTTGCGGGCTTTGAGGCACTAACAGCAATGTTAGAGACGAATTGTGATATATTAGTACTAACCGAATGTTGGATGTCCTGTGTCTCTAGTATACCTTTAAT
Organism: Marasmarcha lunaedactyla; assembly: GCA_923062675.1. NCBI lineage: Eukaryota > Metazoa > Arthropoda > Insecta > Lepidoptera > Pterophoridae > Marasmarcha > Marasmarcha lunaedactyla. The sequence continues at coordinate 12,323,787 of OV281364.1, read as the reverse complement.
AAGAGGTTACAATGTTATTGCGTCTAAAAAAAATATGATACAAAATGATGGAGTTGTGGCATATATCAAAGATGAACTCGTTTTTGATGTTGAAGAGCCCAATGTGCAGGACTGTAATTGCCTACTTATTAAACTTGGAGATAGACATACAGCAATTCTAGCAGTTTACCGATCCCCTTCATATCACAATTTAGATCCATTTTTGAAATCTCTAGATCAAATATTGAGAAGTCTATCGAGTTTTAAAAATATAGCCCTGGTCGGTGATATAAATATAGATACAATAACTGAGGTTCCTAACGCAAACATTGATAAGTACCTGGCACTAACGGCTTACCATGGACTTTTTCCCTCTCATACTCTACCCAGGCGCGATAAGGCCTGTTTAGATCATACATTGCTTAGAACGAAAATCCCACCATTGACCTTAGTGATAGAATCCACCTTAACTGATCACAAGACCGTGATCACATGTCTTAAGACACAATCCGTCCGCCAATTCACATCTGTATCCCGCACGGTGATTGACAAAGAGAATTTGGCTAAATATATAAACAATATAAATTTTAATATAATTTATGAAACGAACGACTGTAATAAGGCTCTTGATCGTCTAATAAATAAAATCAGAAAAGGCATCGAAATTAGTTCCAAAACTGTACCATTAGCGCGTCGAAAAAGGATAATTAAGCCCTGGATTACCCCTGGCCTTCTGAGGTGCATTAGAAACAGAGATCGCCTCCATAAAAAAGCTAAATCTTGTCCTGAAAACTCTATCCTAAAAATAACTTATAATCGTTACAGAAACTTTTGTTGCATGATTCTCAAAAAAGTTAAACGTACTTATGAAAGAGACCTCATTCAGAAAGCGGGTAGTGATTGTAAAAAGCTATGGGACTCAGTTAAACAGATCACAAGTACGACTAGAAATACACCACTTCCTAAAGAGCTATTGAATATATCAGATTGTCCTCAAAATTCAGTAGATTTAGTAAATCATTACTTTGTAAACGTAGGCAAAACATTGGCTGAAAAAATAGTTACAACTTCTTCTTCAAATTTACTACCAGTTGCGTCTAATAAAGGTTCTTATTCTTTTGTCCTCCATGGCACAAACGAAGCTGAAGTAAAAAATCTCATCTCGAGTCTTAAAAACGAATGCAGTGTGGGTTGGGATAACATCTCCAACCGATTACTTAAAGAACACAAAGACGCTCTTGTGCCGCATTAAACGTACATTTTTAACTTGTGTTTTTCTAATGGAATCTTTCCTAAAGCTCTGAAGATATCGCAAATACGTCCAATTTATAAGGGAGCAGGGGACAGATACCTAGTCGGAAGTTACAACCTATAGCAATACTTCCTGCAATTTCTAAAATATTAGAAAAGTTAATTAATAACAGACTTACTAATTACATTTAATCCAAACCGTTACTATCAGAATTCCAGTATGGTTTTCGTCAAAACAAATCTACAGATGACGCAGTTAATGATATTACTAATTACATAACAACAAATTTAGACCGAGGTTATAAATGTATTTCAATATTTTTGGACTTGGCAAAGGCATTTGACACGGTGTCTGTCCCCATACTACTCAAAAAGTTGGAAAACATAGGTATTAGGGGCAAACAACTTGATCTTTTTACCGACTATCTTTCGGACCGACTTCAGTGTGTAAAGATAGGTTCCTTTAGTAGTTCTGACCTTTCTATAACTTACGGTGTACCGCAGGGCAGCATCTTAGGGCCAGCTCTCTTTCTAATTTATATAAATGATTTGCTAAGCCTTGCGTTGCGTCAAGGAAGAATTATTTCATACGCTGATGACACCGCCCTTATTTTTGTTGCAAAAACTTGGAAAGAGGCATATTTATCCGCCCAACACGGTTTTGATTTAGTTAAGAAGTGGCTGGAGAGCAACATCTTAACTCTAAATACTGAAAAAACTAAATACCTGGCTTTTTCTTGGCACACCTTATCCCACCACCTTAATCTGGTTGCTCATGACTGCCCCGACTACTGCAACTTTATGTCTAATACACGTTGTCGTTGTAGACCACTAGAACGTGTAAATTTTATAAAATATCTGGGTGATAATAGATGATCATCTCACTTTTAAACAACATGCCGAATATTTAGCAAAGAGAGTTCGCAAACTGATATATGACATGTTGTTCCACCAGCTATTCTCAAAGGGATTTACTTTGCCTTGTGTCAGTCGCTACTCACGTATTGCATATCGTCCTGGGGAGGAGCTTCCAAAACTACGTTAAAAAAGCTTGAGGTTGCGCAAAGAACAATTCTTAAAGTCTGTACATTTAAACCTTTCCTGTGTCCAACGAAACTTCTGTATGAATATAGTGAGGTATTGACTGTGCGACAACTGTTTATACTTAGGATAATTCTTAAGCAGCATTCTTTGTTAAAATATTCCCCAAATAGGGTCAAAAAGCGTCGATGGTATGCTGTTTGTGATCGTAGTTTTGCTGCGAAAACGACTGCTGTCCAGAGATTCTTTCCCTTTTTAGGCCCGATCATCTACAATAAGACGAATAAACTATTAGGTGTGTATTCGATGCACAAATCCACAGTCAAAAAAGTCGTAACAACCTTTCTGCTGACAATGTCTTATGATGAAACTGAAAAATACATTGGTATATGTTCGTAAATAATAATAACAATCCATTTGAATGTAAATAACTTCTTACACTACACTTTTACTCACCCTCTCCCATTCACTCACTCATGCACATCACACACACGCACACGTACACTTCACACACACCGAGAGGACTGACATATTAAGTATAAGTTATAATTGTTTATTATTAGTAATAGTTTTTACGTTATAATTGGGAAAACATTGTACTTTGTGACCTATAATGTATCCAACTTCTGAGGTCTGAGGATAGAGGCGCTGTATGCTGAAGTACGGGCTATACCCAGTTCGGCAACAGATGCGGAACCTAAAATAATTGTACATAAGATTAAGTATAGGCTTAAGTACCCTATGTAAATCTTTTTGGAAAATAAAAATTATTATTATTATTATTATTATTATTTATCGATCAAAATTCAGCTCATAGCCTTGATCCGCTCAGGTGCGCATTTTGTCCTGTATTTTAAACAAATAGCTATTGTCCCTATGATCCTGCTTAATATATACTACCTATATTTATTCGACCGATAAAACCACATTGAATGACTGGAGTAACGAGGATCCAATCTCTAGTAAGAAAATAAAAGAATAGAAATATAGAAGTAGAAATACTTGATGGTTAACAATCTAAACACGTACAAAAAGTCACGTGTATGTTATTTATAAAACTTTCTCCTTTAGGCAGCTGTAACTCCACCCCCGGCGAGAAATAGAGTAGCTATCAATTAATTTCACGCTCAAGAAACGTACAATAAATAATGTAAATGTAGATGCTGTGTCAATAAAAGAGAAGTGCGAGTAATCCCCCGTCGTACTCGTGAACTCGTTTTTTTAGGCCGCCTAAGCAGCACCCTCCGCGGGGAGGGAGGTGGAAGATGCGTCATGCATCAGCCGCAGCCGGTCTGCGGGGTGATGTGACTCACCAAAGTGGCACCTAAAAACCACCTTCACGGCTGTGGCATGGGAATGCTATGCAGCCTTCATCGGAGCGACACCCGATTAGGGAAGGGGGTGCGCTTCTCGCCAACTCTTATTTAGTTTCTAGCTGTACTCCCTACTACTTGTCGACGGTGGTACAAGCGCCTTACGGCCAGTCTTGAGACGTCAGATGTCTTACTCTTACTTAGAAGCTCCTAAAGATTTTGCTAAGCAAATCTAGACTTGGATTGAGTACAGATAAAATATAAATTCGCAAATTTAAATCTGTACTTAGGAGCGCCTTGAGTAACAATATGATGTTTTGAGTGCCGCCGTTAATATTTTAAAATAATTTGACGTCTTTCCTGCCTGCTCAGACAATTCTTTCGAATATTACGTGATTATTTATTATTTAGGTCAATGCTTTGATGATGTCACTCGAGCCAGCTTATAACTCCATATATATTGTTAAGGTTATGCGTCGAGATAGCATCGCATGCCGATGAGTTAACTAGAATTTATTAATAACCACCCCTCGTCAATGGTATTGTGTTGGTTTATAAATATAGTTGTGTGGTGCTTTTTTATAGTATCCTTTATGATTACAGTTAAGTATTTTGACGGTAGTGATGTTGTCAGTTGAATATAATGGATTATCTATTTATTGAAATTGAAATCTGCGTGTAAGCATATGCATATTTAAAGAAAGGGATTTTGAGAAAGCGCTCCTATTTGTCTCTATGTGAACATTACTGCAGTCTATATTCGCACGCGCCTGTAAGGACAGCAGCAGCAATTCATTTGTGCTTTTCATCTAAGCCTCATTAGTGTTTTATAAATAACAATTGTTTCGCACCAAACTGATACAAGTTGACCGTTTTAAGATATGACTACATAGACCACGCGTGGTAAGATGTAAATACTAAATCTTAAGATAAAATAGCAATAAATAATTTACATGCCGACTTCTTTCTTTTTGTTAAAAGTAGAATGTACATTGAATAAATCACATCCATTCGAACTGCATGGCAAATTCTTATAGCTGACTCCAAAACGAACGATTAAGTATAATATTTATAGAATAAAATGCGAAATATTTATTATTCGTAAACTGTCATCATTGTTCAACTTACTTAATGTTTTGTGTAACGAGGATCTCTCGTCTCCACGAGGACTACTAAGATATATTGACCACGAGGCCGTCGCGTTTAAAAATGAAAATAATTCTCGAATGTTTAGTTCTTACTGTTCTGGTTATTTAGGATTATCTTTACCAATAAACAGATTCCTAGATCAAAGATTGATCGACAGCAAGCCGCCTTGCACTGCAATAGCTATCACAGCGGAGCTTTCAGTGCAGTCCGCTTTCACGCTGAAGTCCATTGTTTTCAAGTGACTGAGGGTAGATACAAAAGCTCGTGCACGTGTCGAAGTTAGCGAATATGCAGTTAGGGGGGTAAGCACTAACGTTTATTTCTATTAGCATCTTTGTAGATTTTTGAAATGGTTTTAGCTATGCAATAATGTGGAGAAGGGAGGTGTATGCTTCTATCATTTCATAGCTCAGATAAAATGTAATCAAAAAATGGTAGCAGAGGCATTTTTGCATTCGAGCTGAATAAGATTAGCGCCTTTGTAAATGGCAATGGCGTAAACTAAAGAAAGAAAGAAAGAAGGAGATTTGTTTCATTGCCACGGAAGAGGAAAAATACAAATTATGCAACACAAGAATAAAAAAATAAGAAAATATCAGTTTAGGAAACAAGCTACAAACCTAACTTCTGCATTTTTTATTTAATCAAATATTTAAACTATATCTCATATTCATATAAACGTTATAATTATAAATGTTGATATAGTGAATGACATTCACAAAAACCCGCCGCACCATGTATGGTCTATGATCGCACTTTACGATTAATAGACCAATAATTTGTGTGGATGGCACTCAATTTATAAGACAGGCCACGTGTCATGGTTGGTGGATATGTTAAGTGCCACCGATTAAAATGTTTTATCTCTACGAGGTAATAATTAGTATGACCCGAGGAGCACGATATCGCAGTGTCAATTGACATCACCAGATTTGACATTAGATCTGACGTGTTTTTGGCATGATTGTCCTTATGAGGTGTAACAAAACTGCAATCTAATACTTAGCCATATAGAGCTTTGTTTAAAGTAAAATATCGGTTGATAGAAGACAAGCTCCAAACCTACCTTGTGCATTTTTAATTTAATCAAATATATAGAGACAACGTGTTCATAGAATAATTCACTTCAACTACCTATTTTATAAAATATTAGACTTTACAGATTGAAAAATTCGTACCAATTAATAAAACTTAGCCACTTTCAATGTTTCTCAACACCACGTATGCGAAACGGTGTTTGTTTTTTGCAAATTCCTGACGTATAAATGTGAAAAATTCTGCCGAAAAACGTAAGTCGTTTTTCTTGGAAATGGGTCCAACTACTATATAACAGTGAGTACGACGTATTGCCTCATAACCTCCCTTCCAGCTCTTAGAGGACCTTGAAAGGGTTATATACAGTCCCAGAATTGATAGTAGTCTGTTAAAATAAATCCATAATTTTTGAGTGTATTTTCTGGTCTAGCTTTTACAAAATAAGTAAGTGTTAATAATGTTCGTTTGAATTCGATTGAATGTAGTATTAAAGTCAAAAAAGTAAACTTGAAGCCGGACGTTCCAGGTTGGGGCATTCAACGTAATTAACACAGATGTTTGTTGTCGTGTCATGGTTGATTTATATATGTATGTTTATTCTGGGCTCCCCTCAGTTCGTTGTATGGTCATCCATAACACAAACTCTGCTTACTTTGAGGCTATACAGTTGTTGTGTTTGTCTGGGGATTTATTTATTATATATAAAATCAGCATATCCAATAGTACTAAATATTAGTAAACCAGAGTGTTGAACACCGTATTTCTGATTCGCCGTAACTAGTTTTTAATTTTCTCATTAGCCTGAAATCTACAAATCGTACTTAGACTTATCTCAGTTAAATGATCAAATGAAAAGCGACTTTGTTACATGCTGTGTAGTATACATAATCCGAAAACAAGTGAAAACCAATTTTGTCACTTGTCATATGTCAGATTTTCATCACTATATAGTAGAAAACAAAGTTGCAACTTATTTGAGCAGACCTTATTTGAGAGGTAAGTCGAGTTGGTACTAAGCACGTTTAGATTTCACCCTAAATGGCTAGGCTTTACAAATTGGTCCGCTGAAGCAGTTTATTGTAATCTTTTTTTTATTTTTTTATTGAAAAAGGATTAGACGTTTGTCTTCTATCTATAATTATTTTGGCTTCTCTGTTATAACAAATTTTGAATATGGAAATCAGTTTAACGGCCGCTCTCAGAGACTTGAAATGGTTACTTAAGACGCACCTAAGTATACGTTTTGCTTGGCGAATTTATACTTTATCTGAGCTTTTTGTAAGTCTAGATTTGCATGGCAAAATCTATTATGTTTCTTACTGAATTTAGGTACTTCTATATAATTAAATGTTATGTTTCACAATCACAGTTTTGTGACCAGTTTAACTGATCTTAGAAAAACCCAATTAAAAAACAAATCTTCAAAATTCCATAATCACAAGTTCATTTCTAAAAATAAAAAAAAACGGAATCCAACAAAGATTAGTTTTTGCATACGAATACGGTCCACGACATTTGGCCGAATCTGTCTCTGGGGGGCTGTTAAGAGGATAAATAAACGTTCAGAGTGTGCGGCCCCGCTGGGTTATAATGTGGCGAAATTAACGATTACCCTGGATTTTTAGGAAGTGGTTTGCAAGAGGTCGTATTTTCGTGCAAGTGGGGCTATTTGTAAAAGTGTGATGAGTTTTTGGGGTGTCTTCTTCTGTAATGTTGCTGTTGGGATTGTATTTTGAGTGTAGATGAGATTAAAAATGGAGGGCTGGATGTCGCTGACCTCGTGAACGGGTGCCGTTTTAGGGTGTTTGTTATTTCGATAATTGGGGGGAGGGAGACTTGCCGAGCTAACAGATGCAAATAAGATTTTTTTTATAGACATAAAGAGACATTGTAAAATGATTTAAAAAAATTATACTTACCCGTGAAGTTTATTGCCAGTTCTTCAGGAAGGTTTTTCCGAACTGGTGGTAGAGTCATGTTTTATTTGACGTCGATAAGTACAAGTAATTGTCAATGTTGAGTTATAATTATTTGAATTTGACTTTATTTGAATTTGAATAAAATGCTTTGTATGGTGAATTTGACTATTAAATTTTGCTGCTGTTGTGCTATATAAATACAATTTAACTTCGCCAAATAAAAAGCAAATTAAACTATTAGAATTACTATAAATAATCAGTCTTTAAAATTTGTATTTTATCATGCGACTGAACAAAAAACCTTAAAATGGTAGAATTTAAGTTGGAAGAATGACACAATCTAAGTTACTCTACCAACTTATCTACACAGCCAACAATGGCGCTAGTTTCTACCTGACTGCCGTTTTGAATAAAGACTCCACAGAAAAGATGTCGTTCTGTTTTTATTCGCAAAACGAAGTTGGTTGCTAGTTTGAGGCATGAGAACGGCTCACAATGTGCGTAGGCGTCGATTGTTTTAATGCGAGCGATGACTCATGGGTCGGACGACACGGTCGCTATTATCAGTACATAGTTGATTCACAATAAACTCGTTTTTAGCTTCAATTTGCTGTTCGCAATGTATAAATATTCAGTTGTAAATATGTAGTTTTGAATCTACGTACCAAATATACCAAACAAATGTTATATATACGATTTTCTCTGAATCTTTACACAAGGCTAAGTTTGTAATCGAAGTGGAATTATATAAAATTCACGTAATTAGCGATTCGATTATCAAAATATGTCACACCTTTATTATCTTTTAATCTTATCTATTGTCCGTAGCTTCTTCCTGTCTGCCCAATATTTAGGATTGGTAATTAAGGATACATTTGGATATAACTTTTTCGTTCATTTTTGAAGAATGTTCTATGTACCTTCAAGCTAAGATACTTAAACTTAGAATTCTCGTGCACACGATTAGGAAATATTTCATACTAAGGATCGCCGCCCCTTATTTACCGACTTATGTAACGTCAATAAAATGTGTAGGTTGTTCTACAATGTTTTCCCAGCAGAATCCAAATAGCTCTTGAATTTATAATTCTTCAGTTATTAAGTAAGCATTATTCAAAGTGGACGTTTTCGGTACATTCATATCTGAGAGATAAACTTTTGTAAAATAAAACAAATTGATTTTAGCTCTACAGTATAGTGGTAAATAAAAATTTCATGATTATCGGTCGAGTACTTAATTGGCGTAATAAGCAAACAATGTCAATTTCGCATTTATAATATCACTTATAATAATAATTAATCCCCGTACACACCAACTGTATAGCCCCAAAGTAAGCAGAGCTTGTCTTGTATTGTAATAATAATAATAATAAATTCTTTATTTGCTAGTATAAGCGTTACAATAGGTCTTAATTTTTAATATTAATGTCCGTACATATACTGCTACAATGTCAGCGTGCAAATTTACATAATGTCAATAATTAAAATTATTAAGTTAAGAGATTTGAAATATTTACACTCATGAAATTTATACAATAAAGCTATTCAATAAAAACACATGTCACATAATAAAAATTGTGTCATAAATCAACATTCAAATAAAATAGTAAATGTCAAAATGTAAATAAAAAATAAAAATAAATTAAAACAGTATGTAGTGTAGTGTATTATTAATGTAGTGTACTTACATTCAGCGGACTGGGCGGGAACCCAGAATAAACATTCATATATAAATATAAACAACTATGACGCGAAAACAAAACAAATGTTCACCACAAAAATGATTGCCCCGACCAGGCTCGAACCTGGTACCTCCGTATAACGCCGGGCCACTAAGGCCACTCGTTCGTCTAAAAAAACTAAAAGACAATATTTTTAATAAGTTTTTTTTCCAAAACACACGTTAATTTCTAATACTGACGTACAGGAGCGCATGGGTCATTAAGTAGTAGGAATTCGCAACCTAGCCCACGAGATATTTGCGGTGACGTCACCCGTCACCTAGGCCCGAGGTCACCGGCCATCACAGTATTACATCACCGCTTTAATGTTGCGTCGTCTTTTAGGGTACCCTGACTGATTGCGAAAAGGTAAACGTGACACGTATTAGTTTTTATTTATGTTCAATTTATATTTGTACCTGTCTCTTTCAACTGCTTTTTGGCAGAAGGGACTGGATGAAATATAAATTAAAAACTCAAACATTTATTTCTCAACATTGACAATTACTTGTTCTTATTGACGTCAAATAAAACATGACTTTACCACCAGTTCGGAAAAACCTTCTTGAAGAAGAACTGGCAAGAAACTTCACGGGTATATTTTTTTTCAAAATAAATTCACAGTGTCTCTTTATGTCTATACAAAATTATTCTTATCTGCATGTGTTAGCTCGGCAAGTCTCCCACCCCCCAAGTATCCAAACTACGAACACCCTCAAACGGCACCCGTTCCCGAGTTAACGCATATTAGAGAGAAGTGGGCGACCCGTCGTCCTACGTAAAAGGAATGTGCGTATGCAAAAGTCTTAAAGAATATCTAGATTTCGGGAATGGAATAAGTCACAGTTGGTTGATTGGTTAGACTAAATCGCGCTGTTAAATTTCCTAATAATTTTAATATACAATAATTATGTGTAGGTAAGGGAATTTTGTTTCGGTTACGCTTGTTTGCTTCCGAAAAACATAGAAAATACTAAAATAAATGATAGTTTTGTTGAGTTTTCAATTAAAGTTTTATTATTATTTTGAATAATACTTTTTAATCCTATTATCGTAGTCGAGTACGAGTAATGTTAAGAATGTGTATTTTTACTGAAATAAAAATCTCTGGTTGAAAGTAATTCGTATCTCATTCTTGCCCTTCATTCTGAAAATATTTTATTGAACGAAAAGTTATTACAAAATATGGTCGTTCTTTATATATCCAAAAACACCTAAAAAACGCTTATAAATAGATACGGAACCAGACCCTTGACCCCAGTCAATAGAAACCGGCTTTTGTTTTTCTAAAATGGTCGTGAGTAGGTAGCTTTAATATCCTCGGCGTGTAATTTGCTCTGTAGTGCTATTACTAGGCAGTTCACCACAGATAAAATGATACAATTATCAAGGCTTTTATATTCCATATAAATAATTTTAAAAAATATCTTATTTTGTACACTGCGTCAGCGAAAACTGTTCATGGCCAGGTCACATTGCTCGTACGATTGTATTTATATATATTATATATTTTTATATTGTTTTAATGCCTACAACTGTAAGCGAGAAGCGTTATTTGACGAAGTAAAAGATCGCATGGGCTCGAACCCCACAAGTACCCCAACCTTCTAAGTAATTCTACTCATGGAAATCCTAACAGCTGCCAATTGTGTGGATGTGTGTGATGGTAAAAAAGGCACAATAATTCCTACTTGTAGAAACTTTTCGGACGAACCAATATAATAATGACAATAATGACAATGACCAAAATGACCTCATGGCAAGAATGAAAAAGATGACCTCAGCGGACTTTGGTGAGGCAGAGTTACGTTACACACTTTATATCCAACGAAGCATCGGTGTGATCATTTAAGTTCCAGTTTCGAATCCAGGAGCTCTGGAGTCAGAAACTAAATCAAACTGCAGCGAAAGAGTAAAAAAAAGAGTTCCGAGGTCCTCAATTATTGTGGCACAAAAATGGTCTCCACAAATCTAGACACAATTACGATCAATAATTTCTAAAGTAATAAAAAAACAAAGAATTTGGCAAAAAAAGAAGTGAAAGGAACCTCTAATGACAATATCAAACTGTGTAACGTATTTACCTCAAGTCTCGACTATGTATAAACGTGACTGAAGACCTTTCAAAATTCAATGTCACAGCAGTGCATATTTTACGCGCGCGTTAACTGTTTTGTGTGTATCTTTCAGCAATTTTTACTTACATTTGTAGCTTTATCACGGCATTAATAGCATTTGCTGAAGACATTGTAGGTGTGGTTTTAAAGCAGGACAATATTGTATCAAATGTAACGGTGACGTCACGTAGTAGGTTCTCTTATGTTTGGATTGTCTTTTGTTCATTCTCTGGTATTGGTCTTATTTTTATTCAATGTAAGTCTGACATTTTTTAAATCATTGTGAGTATCCAAGTAGTTGCTCTTGGATAGGCGAGTATAGATTTTTGCAGGCGGCCCTGCGTGAGCGTATGCGTGGCCGCCATCTTGTCAAACCGTGTTCTCGTCGGTTTCGTGTACATGTACAATCAGTACATTTCGCCATGCAGACATAGTAATAATAATAATTAACAGTGGCTGTATTTATAGAAGGTTATTGCACACGTAGGGCCGCGAGAACAAATCATTTGAACTATCTTTAACGTCCTAGACTTAGGTTGCGTAGCCGCCATAACTGTACCGGAATTCAGCGGTGTGCGAAGAATAAATCGACCAATAAAATCACGCAAAATTAGTTCTGTTTTTGGATTAAGGAAAGTGAAGTAATAATATTGCAAATGGCGGCGGAGCAACGTTTTTTTTTATCTTTCAGGTGAGATGGAACTGAAGACAAATGCCTAACCGATAGACAAGAAAAAGAAAAGATAATGCATAATCTTACCCAATTGACGCATAGGTATACTGTAAAAATAGTATTTTATTTATTTAGACTGTAACCTTGAATTTGTGCGCTTGCACAAACATTTCTTGAGCGCTTGATTTAGTTTTTTCCAACTTTTTGTCTTTTTTATGTTGGCAATGCAAAGAATTATTAAGCTATATAAGGAAATCTGGAAAGCAGGTTAGATAGTTAGTAAAATAAAGTGTTTTTTGAAGGATTAAACCATTAAACACGCGAAAGAAACGTTTTTTACAATAGTTTAAGTTTGGTATTTCGATGATTTAAAAATTCCTTTAGCATTTATGCTGTCTTATAGTTAATTCAAAACAAATATCATATGAATATGTGCATAAAATTTGCATGGCCTGTTAAACAACTTTAGATATTAACTGAAAAACCCACCCCAAACAAAGCTATCCACATTGGATGGCTGGATCCCGCGTTAACTCATGAACGGTTGCCGTCTGAGGGTGTTGTCGTTTGGGTACTTGGGGGGAGGGAGACTTGCCGAACTAACGGATGCAGATAAGAATAACTTTGTATAGACATAAAGAGACTGTGTAAATTGATTTAAAAAATAATATACCCGTGAAGTTTCTAGCCAGTTCTTCTTCACGAAGGTTTTTTCGAACTGGTGGTAGAGTCATGTTTTATTTGACATCAATAAGACCAAGTAATTGTCAATGTTGAGAAAAAATTTTTTTTTCATTTCATTGGTCCAAACACTACTTACATTAAAAGGTACACATTTAAACCCGACCAATTTGCCACACATTTAATTCCAAATTACAGCCTCCCAACTCCCTGATTTTCCTCAATCTCTTACAACATTTATTTCCGCCGTATTCCTGCAAACGGTTGTCACAGCGGAGGAAAACCTAAGTTTCCAGGGACTTTATTGTCTTCTCGCTGCACTGGTAAATTGGACGTCATATATCATAGGGAAACTTTGCCGAGTATGTAACGGCGTCTTGAGATACTGTGGCGGTGTTCCTTTTGCGATATTAAGTGGGGGTTGAGTCTGTAGAGAATATTGGGCGCACTCTTAGGCTAGCTGATAGGTCAGTTAAAATGTCTCTTTGTCACTTTCTAATTCTATTAAACTGAGAGGGACTTAAAGCAATAATTAGCCTAGCGTTAGCCTAGTTTTAGCCTAGCGCTTGTCTCTATAGAAGCTTTTAGCTGCTTAAGGATCAGTAAGACTTAAAGAAGTAAATATTTTGTTTTTAGATAGATATTCGAAACATGGTAATGATTAGTTTAGAGAATTTATAAACCTTTATATGTAATATATAAACTCTTATAAATATATATATCTAAACCTCTTTTATTTGTTATATTTGGGGATTGATTCGGCTAAATAAATATGTATTTATCAAAATCCAGACTCAATTTGAGCAATGAGCTATGCCTAAAACTAAACCACATTAGAACTCGGACATCGTCAACATACCCCATCCAATTTTTTGACTTATTCTAATAATCCATGTCAGTCTCTTAGTTTCAATTACGTAAGTGAGGGGTTATTGGCCGCCTGTCCTGGCAAGCAGCCAACGGCGTGTTCCTACTGCTGCCTGGATCGCTTCTTGTTGCCTCCGCTAGGCTCTATGGCTAGACTTTATTGCCGACGGTTTCTTCTTGTTATGTCAACTCTGGGTCGTTTAGCCGATTTGTGACATGATTTTTTTTTCGTGGGTTGATAGGGGAATCTTGTTTCTATAGAAACTTGGTGTACTTAACGACAGTTGATGGGTCTTGGGAATTGGGATGGCTAATTTAGGCACGTTCTAAAAGTTTAGAGCTGAAGACATAGTCTACCGTATACGTTTGTTAGTATTTACGAGTCCTCGTATTTACGATCCAGTCATCTTCTTGATATTGAAATAACAATTTATGTATCTGCGTCGCTTGTAATACTTTAGAGATTCGAGTTATATTTTAATCTTGAGGTAAATAAGAAATCGTGCCTATTTGCCATGATGCTCTGCACAAAATGACATTATTGATGACAATTTCAATCTTAATCCTACTTTTCTAAACGTTAAGATCACGCAACTTGCGTGACAGATCAATGCTAACTCTACAAGTAAATAAAATGTTTACTTAATTTCTTGGACAATTTGTAAGTAATCGAATACTAACTCACTCAGTATTGGGATAGTAGAAAACGTAAATATTTAAAAAGACTAACACGTTTACCGTGATGAGTGAGCTTATCCGAACGTAAAACTAAACAATTTTATTTGGCAACATACATGTTAGACGCGAGGTTCTACTTAAAATATTCACATACATTCGCAATGAAAATGACATTATTCGTGGCATTCTGAAAAGTGACGTTTCACTTACAGGTTAGAACCTTAAATTGTATAAAAAGATTGAACAGATGTTGTTGCACCTTTCGAAGTATTTGAAACTCCACCTGTTTGCTATTCATTTTTGAGAACTTTTTTTAACTTTTTGTCGACAATCTCGTACTTAGGTATGTTTGAGTGTCTATTACGGTTTGATAAGAAGATTGTTTCAATAAAATAAACAATAACAATCTATGAAATGAATAAAATAAGTGCGTATCGAGATATATTTCGCCTACTCTTTTCTCACCCTTACATTCTCCTATATATTAATTAACTCTGATAGTAACCCCCGCTCTCGCTCCGCATGTTTATTTTAAATTGAAGTAATGTCAACTATTGGTATAAATAAGTGTTTGATTTTAGTTGCTTATATGTGTTTTCATGTTAGAATATTATTCTGTAAGACCCACTGTTACAATTTAAAAACGTGATTTTGAAGAAGTGTTTTTATTTTTAAAATTGAATGTTGTGTCTCCCTTAAAGTGTCGACCATTGGTGCCTTTACCTTAGATCAAGCATATTTGCTGAACAACAACCTATTTTAAAACACTTCACTATCCATCCATGAAAGCTACACTATTCATGAGTGACGTAATCGCTATTTGATCCCTAAATTCCCACTGTATTAGACAGGAGTTACGTGGGTGTAGCAGCGTTGGGCCCTCAGAACCTACATATTACATATTAGGGAAACAAACAGCATAACAATATTTCTTAAATATTAAACAAAACATTCGTTTTTGTCTTAAATATTAAATATTGCCAATAAAGTTTCCGCTGTTAAATTACAAATTTAAGAGCAGGTTATATTCTTGTTACAAAGGACAGAAAAATAAAATGATATTTAAAAAGAGGAATATGTTAGACAAGTGGATTAATTAAACTTTTTTAAGCTTTAATTATTTCTCTTAAAATTGGGGAACAGTGAATGCAAAAATATCATTATTTTCACAAAGTTGGGGATAGCTATTACACGACCTGGGAATAAACGAGTTCATGGCATAATTTGTTTTATAAGGAAAATCTTTTATTGCGGCTGATAGTGAAACCTGATATGATTTAACATAATTTGTTTGTATATAGCCTCGTATTTCAATTGGTAGTAGCACCGCCTTATAGTACACTAGTACTCTCTCGAATCCTGATCGGGACAAAGTATTTTTGATGATCAACAAATCCAATATACTTATGGCTGTTTTCAAAGTTTTACTGTCATAGAATTGTGATGAATTTTGAATGAGTCCCATATCCAGGTCAAGACTTTTCCTTAGTGACTTAAATCATTATAAAACCTCTGATTTTTATAACAGATCAAAAACAAATCCTTAAAGTTTAACTAAAAAAAAAGTTCAAAAACAATTGCCTTTAAAAACTTAAATTAAAAGTGATATTATGCCATTAGCATTTTCTCTGCATCGTTAACATCATATTAGTACCGCACGCTAGCAATAGATGGCGTTATTAATAAAAAGAGCCAAGTCAGAGTAGTTTTAGCTCCGAGAGTTCCGCATAACCTAATTACTGAATGTAAAAGCGTTTTGCTTTTCGAATCTTGTACGAGAAGGCACTTGAACTTTGCTCGGAAGGTGGCCTAAAAGTTTTCATTTCTTATGATGTTTTTAGTGTTTTTTGTATTTCCGGCTTAAGTAATTTGAAGAGAGAATAGTGTACTTTCTTGCAATTATTAATGTTCATGAATATGGAGAGAGGGCTGCATGAATGAGCAAGTGAACGTTTTTAATATTATTGAAACATTTACTTATCAGATTCCGGAAATAACCCAAGGTTCCTTTTTTTGGGTTTCCAAATGTTTTAATAAAAAAGATTTTAAAAATTGTGCAAATGAATCTTATGAATTGATGGAAATCGTTTTTGTGTTATATATGAGTAAGACACCTTTTAATATCAGAATCTTGTAATATATCAATCTAGGCTTTATTTAGTATAATTGAATTCTAAGTACAAACCAAGTTAATCTCTATTTCACGAATCTCCAAAAAAAAAGCAATCAGTTCGGTCGCAGACGCACGCTGTTTATTTCCAGCTGGTCCGAGCGTCTGGTGGCGGCTGTAGGTCGTAGTTATTTCAAATTTCGAATGTGTCACTTTCAATTTATTTCTCTATGAGTTTACGTGGCGCACGCGCCTTTAGATTAACTTCAGCAGCGTATCTCGTGGAGGTGAAACAAAAGAAGTCTGCAGCGTAGTTTTTTCAGTCATAAAAATGTTCTGTATGATTTACAAACAAGTAATAAAATACTCTTTTCTTTTATCTTGTTTAAGTATAGTCTGGAGATTCAGATTCGTTGCAGGCTAAAATTCGCATTAGAATTCGCAATCCCCTGTCGTGTGGTCGTCTTGTAGTAAGTAATACCAAATATCGAAGCTGCAAGCCTGTTCACGTCTTTAGCCTGGGCCTCCATCGGGAGCGCTAACAAAACTTTTGAATTGCACACTAGCTGCATCCTGTAACTTTTTCCATAAAGTTTAAAAATTAAAAAGTAACCTCTGTATATTCGATAATCTACATCATAGCAAAGATTTGCCTATTTGATATTTAAACTGCATACGATGATTTAACCAGGCGCCAATTTATAAATGAAACACAATAAGGAAACGGCATGACGTGTAATGGATTTACAATGAATATTTACAAGACGATTTTATCATAAAATGAGACCTAGTCAAGGACTAGCATGATTACATACAGTGATAGGAATGTTAATTTACTTATGTATCTATGTATTTATTTAATATATGATGTCAAACTGCTGTCTTGGCTTGAATAAATATCGTTTTATCAGTTGAGGCTGTGGAGAAGTATGGTTCTTGTAGGTCGTCTAAAATATAAATGAGAATTGTATATATTTTCTTAAGAAAGTCTTGTCAATCGTTAAAACCATTCTACTGATAACATTCTGAGCATTGAAAACACGGCCTTAAATCTTCTTTTTATTGAGTAGTTATTAAGTTTTGACTTATCGAATAACTATATTTATTTTCATAATTTATATTTTATTTTAATTTATTTAAACTGAATATTCTATCGTTATTCCAGATCAGATGGCTAGGACTTTTAGCTATTTTGTCGTAAATAACTACAAACACAAATACAAACCTTCTCTTCTATATTTTTTGTCTATAATTCAAAGCCGCCTTTTATAAAATGGACGTATATATTCACCCATAAGATTGTAACCCAACAATTTAATTCTTCAAATCAACATTTCAACGAACAGTATAAATATCCATTCCCCTGACATAATAAAGACCTAATACGTACAACAGATCTGCCTATTTAACTATCCACACAGCGCTGTCATACAAACTCATACAGAACGATACAATTCAATAAGGTACACCGACCAGCTTGTCTCTGCAGCCAAGGGTGGCGTTGCGTTCTACGCGTTTGGCATTGTAGTTTCGTAGCAAATACTTTAGTTCTAGATTTTGCAGGTGTACAGATACGTTGTTGGTATTGTGTTCATTCATATCTGGTTAGCTGACGGAGTGACCCTCGCTGTTATTGGATGGTGTAAGTGGGTAGTTAAGCCGTACGTGTGAAGGTGAGTGGAAAGGTCTTGGGTTCGATGTGTCGTTCGGTGGACGGTTTTTTAATAAGGGGCGTTTTTCGTTGCGTGTTTTGATAGTCGTTGTTTAGATAATATTAGTCTCCAAGTCATTATTTAGCGCCTGATTTCACTTGACTTGTTTAATATGTTCGCTACCTTATATAAGCCATAATTTGTTTTTTTTAATACTTTGGGTTAGTAGCTCAGGTAACGTAATGATTAGCAGAATGTTTAAGTTGTTAGTTGCCTCGAAAATAATACCTAAGCCAAAAAAGTTGATGATATTTGTGACGCTGAGAACTATTATTATATTTTCATATAATTATAAATCCACCCCCTTAGTTGGTCTAGGTGGATGTTCCTGCAGTGGGACAGTCGTGGATCACTATCAATTAATTTGTCATGGCTACATACAGCTACGCAAACGTTTTATGGAAAACCGAACAGGAGGTTTATTTTGGAGGAACCTAAAAACGAATTACAATTTTTCACTTTTCAATGATTTGTTTATTATTAGTTAGGTACTAGGAACCCACCACTCAACTTCACCACATCTGCATTCAAACCCAAATGAAAATTCATCAAAAACTTAATGAATTACAAACAACGTGCTATACTGAAATAAGGAGTTGAATAAACTGCCGCTCGGCCTAATCGGCTAAAATAACTACCACGACGCGAAAATTATTCCAATTTCTCCCAAAAGTTTAGATTATTTTGTTCCAAAGTAAACCGGGGCCTCTTAAGTGGAGTTAAAATATGAGGGCACTTTCCAATTTGGTGGTGGTTTAATTAAGAATTGAATTTAGATATTTAAAAATGGCTGTAAAAATTTTGGTAAGTGTGAAGGGGTGGGTTTAAGTAGCACTTTGATTGTTATTTATAATAATTCGTACATAAGCAAGTTCCCAAAGGTAAGTAGAGTTCAAATTAACATTGTTTGCAGATCCGCTGCGATATTACGTAAGAAAAACAATCATCATAGGTAGTTTTTTTGACATGAATTATTCTATAGAAAGGTACATAATAAGCTTACGGAGCTATTGTCTACCACAACACCCTCTATAATTTTACTACAGGGGCATCAGACTAACCCAGCTAAGGCTCTGTAACCACCAATGCGAGAAGAACCTTGGCTGCGTTCAAGAAAAACTCCACCAATTACTTTACACCATTTTCCAAATTCAAGGGTGACAAATATTAAATACATGATCCTATTGGTCGACTTTTTCCTCGCTAAGCTTCCTGCTTTAAGTGGTGGTTTCAGGAAATTTGATACGGCGTACCCACATATTACTAACAGACAGATCCATGACATCAAACACCAGAAATCGAACACCTGATTTGAGCCAAGGCTACCACAAGTAACACTAAATTTACATGTATTTACAATTTAAATTTAAAAATTAAATAAGTTTAGCGTTGGTGATTGTTTATAGGTTTTAAAAAGAAATAATAACCAAGTTATATACCCAATAAAATTGTAACTTTGTGGCAGACTATTGTTTTTTGTTTTACATAAAACGTTTTACATAAAGCTTTCGTGTAAAAGCTAATAACTTTTTTGATGTCGAAGTTGAATTAAATTAAAATAAATTTAGCACAACGTTTGAGTACAGCGTTGCGGAGTTCATGTCTTTATCGGATGCATACATTATTCAAAGGATAATACAATGAGAGTGAACTAGTTCGTTCCCGCGGTTTTTTTCTGAATGTCTGTTAAAAAATAATATAAATATTAATAGTGAGAAGTTAAGAGTGCCAACCGGGACTCGCGCTCCACTGCAATTTTTCACAAAAACTAGTTGGGCATAACTTCACAGATGGCACTCGTTTCAGTTGTTGATAACTCCGGGATCATAGACAGAAATACACTTTATTTATTTATTTTTTAGAAAACCAACAGCGATATACATAACAATGACAATACACTTATCAAATTGCATCAAAACCGGATAATATACAATTCAATACACTTTATTGCCGATAAAAAGAAACAGAATACAGAAATTTACAAAATAATAATATCACATTCAAACAAAATGGCCTTCCAGGCAACCGACAAATAAGAGACATTGCAATAATAAAAATAAAAAGAGGCAGTGCGTTTCATATAAAACCAACGCGAGAGGAGCAGAAAACAACATACATAATCACTTATATTAGAGATTAACAAATCACGCAATACAGATTTTCTTACTAGGGATAAAAAAACAAAAAGCAGGTCATAAAACAAAAGAAATACACAGGGATAAGTGGTTTTGAAAAGAAGCTATCAGACAGAGACAAAATGACAGTGGTTTTAAGCTCAGTATCAAAAGCATAACACGGTTCTCGGATCAATAACGGCCGCACTCATAGACCTAAGACTCACTTAGGGCGCTTTTAATTTTTAGTTTTCTTTAGAAGTTATAGACTTATGCGAAGTAATATATAAAGTATAAATTCGCAAAGCAAAATCTGTTCTTAGGAGAACCGTTCGATGTCTGGGTGGCTGCTGTAATAATTACTTGGATCAACTTCAAATGTGAATAAGTAATGACAGTTAGTTATACTTACCTCTATAGACTTATTGTTAAATTAGTAACTATTAACTTTTCAAATTGTTCTGTACATGAATCATTATATTCGACATAATTTAAATGGTAATCGTAAAACGACCAATGAACAATGTACCTACCATATGTAACTTATGTAGTCAATAAGTTTATTATGACGCTCAAGTTAGTATGTTAAACTTGAGACTGTCTACCACCGCATGTATGTTGGTCTGATAAATACACTAACTAGTGGACCAATGCGGATGAAACTGAGATCGCAAGTAAGCAACAACCCCATAGACTATCCACCTTATTCATAATAATGAGTGAAATGACACAGGTTTATACTATGTATTTTTTCTCTCTCACTCATTTGCAAAATGAGAGAGAGAGTAACCGTAATTGTGTAGTAGTTTAATAAAAATAGGTATATCGTGCTTTTGTGAATATGAGGCTTAGTATATTATTTCATTATGACTACCCGAGAGTGTAATAACACTGTCGCTGTTACAAAAACTGTAACCGGTCAGTGAGTCAAACCCTACGTAAATGTACAGTGCTACCAATTGATCTGTCCAGTGGACAAAATCGGAACTAAAACATACCTATGGCAACTATGTTGTAAAAATAAATGTAAACATAGAAGGCAGCGCCGCCCTTGATCGCAGCGATAAATTGGTCGGTGTGCCGACTTATGACTACCTGTCATTCAGAAACTTTTACAATGGCATAAGATTTGCTTTCCTTTTCTATTTTTTTTTTAATATTTTGGTAAATTTCCATCAAGGAGACTCTTCTCCCTCGCACACTTTGATCAGCGTTACGGAGTGATACTAAGGCTATCCTACGACCTAATATGAAAAGGTTACCTTTCCTGAAGTGAATTAAATAATATACTTTAAATAAAACACTATTTAACCGGATTTTATGTAATATGTATAATGAATCGTGAAAACTTCGGAAATAATAAATATATCTAAGTTAATGAACTCGTTAAAGAACTTATAATTAACCCAAGAACACTAAGCGTGACTTGACCTATTTACTAAATTGTTAGTAAATCTTCTATAAAAATCTTCACTTTCTATTGTGTGAAATATTCATTTTTGTACAAATTTTTTTTCAAATCGCAATCTTGCAACCTTTCTTGATGAATAAGATGATAAATCACACCAATCCAACAGAAACAAGGTCCCTTGAAGGTGACACGTCCTCATAATGGTATTTTTTTTTCTATAACTACTATTAATTTATGGGGTCATGCGAAACCGGTATCTGACCCGATTGTTCAGACCCTTAGTGTTGCAAATGGCCCGGGATACCTCGCAGCTTACATTTTTGGTTTAGTACTTTAGCTTATTATATCGTGAGATAACTTATAGAATAGGTTACGCCAGATATGTACCTATGTATACACCCGAAATATACAGAATGTAATACAAGTCATCCTATAATAATAATAATTCATTTATTTCTCCAAAATCAAATACAAATTGTTTGCATGTTTAAGATAAAAATGTACAGTAGCATCAATTACCAAATACAAAAATACAATACATCCTTAATGTTAAAGAGTTAAACTGAACAACTTTTTCCGAGAAATGTAGGTCAAATTCGCAAAAACACCTTTTTTCAGTTTTCATTTCTGATTTGTGAAGTGTCCAAAACGAATCTTCTTTTCTAATACAAACATAAATGTATCACAAAGGAAGTACCATGGTTTAGGGACACCTATATCAGAAAGTTTTCAATCCGAAAAAAATGTAGATAACTCCACCCGAAACGTAAAAAAATATTAAGATTAAAAAAGCGCTTAAAGTTATAAAAGACTAGGCTCGAGTGGTTTAAATGACATGCATATATAAACTATTGCGAAAATGTCTATTCACAGTTTATAGTAAACATTTTCGCGTGTTTCGTCCAATTTATTTTTTTTTTTTTTTTTTTTTTTTGCTGCCGAGGCACCCTCACGGGAGGGAGGTGGAAGATGCGTCATGCATACCCGCCCGCAGGTAAATTCCTCTGCGGGGGGGTTATGTGGGACTCACCAGAATGGCACCTACCCACTAAAAACCACCTGTTGGCTGTGGTAAGCGTATACCTTTAGCCTTCATCGGAAGCGACACCCGTCGGGAAGTTGGGCGCGCTGGCGGAGACCCGCTAGCGGGTCTTCCGCCTGTAGTGAAAGTTGCACTGAAGGTGCTCAAAGGGACATGAGTTGGTGGCCGTTCTGGGCAGCCTCCGGTGAAGCCGGGGCTGGGCAGAGGTCGGCCGAAGCATGATTTAGGGATCAATTCATTTAAATGAACCTACAATGAATTGAGAAGGGAACTATGCTCCGCCAGAGCTAGCAAACGCTCTGTCGGAGTACGTGAAGCCCTAAGTTTGCGGGCTAAGACTGCGATTTCACTAACATCGACATTTTTAATAGCGTCGCAGACGATACGCATATCGTCTGCTACGGAGGATTGAGGAGTGGGTTTGTATGGGCGAGGAGCCGGGATGGGATTCGATGCGGGACGCTGCCTCCAGTTTTCTGGAGCAGGCTTGGGCTGAGTAGGCTTTGCAGCCGGAGGAACCCGGCTACGCAGCGGCGGAAAGTTTTCTTGAGAAAGGCGCGGGGCCTGTTTGGGAGCCGCCCTTTTGAAATTGGAGCGCATACAACGGGGTGCACGAGGGCAGCCCCTGTAGTTTGCGGTGTGGCCGGACTGGCCACAAAGCACGCAATCGGGAGGAGAGGGAGTTTCAGGAGTGCGATTGCACTCCTTAGTGAAGTGCGGGACCAGGCACTTGACGCACCTGGGCGGTGCGCGGCAGTTGGCTGCCGCGTGCCCGTACAACTGGCACCGATGGCACTGGCCGGGATGACCGCGGCGATGAGGCGCCTCGATTGAGATCCCAGAGAGGCCGCAAATAGAGCTAACCCCTTTCAGGATCTCTCTGGACTTGGGGACGTTGGCGAGAATCACCAAAGCGAGAGGGTGTTGCCTCCCGTTCTTGCTGTGCATTTTATGCACCGCGAGTGCCGGGAAGCCTTGGGACTGCAGATCCTCCAGGATGGCCTCGTTCGATAATTCGAACGGGATTCCCCTGAGTACCGCTCTGATCTTACGCTCTTCTGACAGAGCATAAGTGTGATAAGCATATTGCTTATCGGTGAGGAGCTTAGTCAAAGCTCGGAAATCGTCTATCGACGAGACAGTGATTTTAATAGATTCACCCGAGTTTACCGCTCGGGTGTAATGGATTTTGTGCTCATTGCACAGTGTCGAGACCTCAGTCCATTTACCCTTTTCCCGAAGGAAAACGGGTGGTGGGACCTTGGCCTTGACAGAAGTTGGGGCCGGAGCGGGTGTTGAAGACACCGGGGCAGCTGGCGTTGAAGACGCCGCAGGAGGTGTAGGGACGGGCGTGGAGGGCGCCGGGTCTTGTTTCGAGCGCTTCTTAGAGCGCTTCTTAACAAGGGTGAAAGAGGGAGACTCAGGGCCAGTTGGGGTGGCGTCCGAGGAAGACTCAGTCGCGGGTGCGCGCTTGCGGCGCAGAGGGACGTCTACTTCGCACTCCATGTCACTGGAGGAAGGGGACGCGGGAGGGCCTAAGACCTGAGGGGTCTGGGGAACTGGGGTGGCCTGAGGGGCCATTGTGGACATTATCGTCATGAAATGAGGGATGAGAGAATCTAAGAAACGGAACTTGTCAGCATTTATATGTATGCCTTCAGCACCGGTACTATCAACTAACTTCTTCCTAATCTCATCAGAGCTTAGGGAAGCCATTGCGGAGGGGTTGGGGAGGGACAGTATATGAACCTAACAACGATGACTAACTTCCTAAAACCACCCTACACGCAGTAGGGCGGTTGAGAACGACGCGGATAACTTACTCGAACACGGCACTTGGAGTCCTGGAACAACGAATTCCCGTCGACGAAGCTCACGTTCCACGAAGTACGGTTAACAAGCCACTATTCGCCGTGAAAACGGCGTTAGAAACTTATTAGAAGTACGGTTAACGAGCCACTGTCCGCCGTGAAAACGGCGTTAGAAACTTAATACGGTAAACTATGAAATTTGGGTGCTCAATTAGCGCGGGGGCTAAAAGAGCGGGAAGGCGTCTGCGATCGACGTGCGCTCGAGAACGCACGCAGACCGAGACTGCGTCCAATTTATTTCTAAAACATGTTTCTATTGGAACGAAGGCAATCCCGGTTAGATCACGATATTTCGTAAGCTACTCAACATGTCCAGGTGATGTTACTGGTAATTTGATAAATATTTCAGCTTTTCGAAGTAACGTAACCTGACGCTGTTTTGGCGGCGGATTCATCACTTTTATTTATTCTTGAATTAGCAAAGCAAATAGGAGACATTTGTTGTTTTAATTTCATTGGCTAAAATAAATAAACGGTGTTCAGAGATTTTGAAATAGTGAGGAAGGTGGTGTGTTCCTTGTACACGAACGTTTACCAATAAAGAGAAAAATGTAGGCATATTTATCGCAATATTTACAAAATAATTATCTTTTCGATTTTACTTATTTCTTAACTTCTGAAATGATATTATTTGCTTGAGTTTTGATTATTAAACTACAACAATATTTTCTAATTTATTAAAAATATGTCTATTTTGATATATAATTTGCTTGATGAATCCCGAAAGTATATGTATTAGGGCGAATATACCCCGCTAACGTGAAAAAGGCCTGGGTGGCCTCAATATTGTCGACCCCTAATTTTTACTTGACGCCATACCTAATATTGCATAAATTTAGTTATGTGTATGGCAGTTTTGCGAAGGCTAAAAAGGGTCAGCAGTTAGAACCGTAATTTGAACAAGATTTCTTGGTCGAACGAAAAAAGAAAGATTTTTCACATAGGTACCAAAATTATGTAATAGATATTTTTTACTGTTACCATGTTTTGATAGTGATAAAAATATGAAGGAATTAGTGTACGTTTCTTATATAATGAGTAAGCAAACATAAATTTTCTTGATCATAATATACTTGGTAATAATAAACTCATAAAAACACTAGATAAAACTGTATTAAGATCTTTGTCTCGGGACGGTTTTTATTATTTAACTCATGAAAATTGCAAACTGAAAAGTAGCTTATTATGTTTGATACCGTAAAATTTCCTAAAACGCGACTAAAACTCATAAACCTTTGATACTTATTACAAAAATGTCTCCCGGTATTTTAGAGCGTAAAATAAAATTGATCTAAAGAACAAAAGCTGCCTAATATGTATTTAAGATGTTTTCTGTAGCACAGAACTGGCAAGTCTTGGAATGCTTTTTCTCTTTCCCATGGTGGGTCTCTTTCTGGCGGCACATATAGCTGCCGTGCCAAGTTTCCATATTGAGCGTATGAGCCAGCAAGCTTTATGGCTTTTAGTATCGGCTTTAAACGGCTTCTCCAAGTAGTTATGTTTGAGGCCTCGTTCGACCTACTTGGCATTAATGAAGTGCTTTACATAATCCAACTAAGCTCGGCTATGAACTTTACTGCAATTCAAAGCCTTATTAATGATGAAGTTTGAAGTAAAAATACGATATTAACTTCTAACGCGTAAAGTTTTGATTCTCGGGTTGGTTTGTTGGTAAATGTCAAGGGATTCGTTTAATTACGAGGAATGCATGGTTGTAAGTAACCTTGGTGCAGCTTGGTCGGCGTCGCGACTGGCCGGGCCGCCGCTCCATTTCCATTAGGAGCGAGCGCTCGTGTCTCGCCCGGGTGGGCGTGGCTACCCGGCCGGTCAATAGCACGGTACTCAGCGTCTCTCTCACTCACCCCTACATCGCATAGCGCCATCCCGCTTCCCCCGGGGATGATTGAAACGTCTGATGCCGCAGGCGCCCCGTTCCCCGCCGCATACCCCTCCGCCAAGGACGTTCAGTGAATCCGTCCTTCTCTGTCGATAGCACGTGTCCCCTTTACTATTTTTTATAATGTGTGCCCCCCTGATGCCGCGAAATTCACAACCAATTATGAGTCAAGTGCCTGATAATTTAGGTGACAAATTTGATGCTTGAAAGGAGCTACTCGCTCGCGTTTAGCGATGAGCGTCACACTCCGTACTTGGGGACAATTAGTTGCTGATGTGAAGTGATATGGAGATAAGAAGTTCTTCGGAAACATTACATTTCTGTGTTTTCCGGCCTGTGTTCTTCGTCTTGGAAACTCGTCAAAACTTCAGGTACGTCTCGCGATTTGCATGCAATTTTTTTATTGATCGGGTGCTAGATAACCTCTAACCTTATCGTTTGTACGAAAACGGCGATAATCGATTGTCAATAAGCATTACTTAATCTTTTAGCTGCTAGTGATGTGCAGGGTAACTAAGCGTATCGAAATTTCCATTTCAAATAGTCTATACGTCGCCAAGAGTCTAGACGGCAGACACATTACAATAGACAGAGGCATCGCGATACGATGTTCAGGAGCCGTGACTCACCACACACCCGACCAGTCCCAAATTTTTTTGTAATCGAATCCATCTTTTGTTTACGATAAAAGCAATATGGGAGCGATTGTCATTGGATACGTGCAGAAAAAGCTTGGCACTCGCCTTTGCGCGTTACTCACTTCAATTTTTTCCCGCTTAACACGTAGAATGACCTCATTCTCATTGGATATGCCAGTAGGCGTCTATAGATTTACGACGTGCCGTGTAATGGTAAAGAAAAATTAGTGATATTACTCAGTGCCAGTGCATAGGGATGAGCCACTCGATGGCATCATGACTTGTGACGTCATCGTTGGAACATAAGCGGCCGTGTATGATCGAGGCCAATTTACTTGAACAACGACCTATAGACACAATTTAGTGTTCAGTGTCAAAATTCAATTTAATTAATTCACAGTGAACCGATGTTGAGCAAGGCCTTTATAACGCAATGGTGAGTTGTGGTTTGTGGAGTTAAAAGTAGCAATGTATTTTTTTTTGTTGTACTTATGTGCATTTAACCGAGGCTACGCTTCCGTTTCCCGTTTTATGTAAAATTTCGAAAAGTATGCAAAATTCTACTTAGTTCCAAAAAGTTATTTTCCAATCAGCAGACACATAGGCTAGTTCTCTTATTAATCATGTGCCAAATGTAGTACTTTAAAACTTCGTTTTAGTTTTAGATATCCCTGTTTTTGACAAACTAAAAAAGAGAAAAAAGCTTCCTCGCTTTATAATATTTACAATAAAAACCTATCTACTTTGAAATGAGAAAATCTCCCAAGCCCTTGTTTTATCGACGTTTTCCATCAAACGAATTGGAGAATCCTCAAGAAATATCCTAAGCCTTATTGAGTTGAATTCTTTCCTTCCCATTTCTTAGCACTTAAGCCGTCATTGGCGACAAATGACGTCATGGAAAAGCGGGAAAACACTTGATATTTGACACCGAGTCGCTAAAATGTTTAGACGTCGACTTTTGTTTCAAAGAAAATGAAGGGCAGACATAGTCTGTTTAAATGACCTAAAAACTGTAGGAATCTGTAATTTGGACATAAGTTCACCAGTGATATATTTTAACCTTAATAATCTGATTATAGAATTATTAATACTGATTATTTTGTATTGTTTAATCTTCAATGAACAGTGGGTAACAATAGTAATTCCTCATTCGAATTTATTTAACTAACAAGCTACCCTTGACCACACTCCATTTTCTGGTTTTCGTCATACATTCGCCAATATTCTGTTACCTTATCAATTTTGATTGTAAAATGAGAAAATTCCAGCATAGCTTCATTTTTCAAAAGAATGTAGAATATTATATGTTTAGTAGTTATTGTACTGATTTTTCTAAATTAATGAAATTTTTTTTTTTAAATCCCCAGACAAACACACCAACTGTTTGGCCCCAAAGTAAGCAGAGCTTGTGTTATGGATAACCATACAGCGAACTGGGGGGGGGACCCAGAATAAACATACATATATAAATACAAACAACCATGACCCGAGAACAAACATCTGTGTTCATCACACAAATGAATGCCCCGGCCAGGACTCGAACCTGGGACCTTCGGCGTATGAGGCAAGGCTACTTACCACTACACCACTCGGTCGTCAATATATTTAAGCTTATAATTGGATTCCGCAGGTTTCCTAACAAATCAAGATAACTTTCCGAATGCCTAGTCCTCTATTTCATTCCGTAAATTCAGCCGATTCCATTTCATACCGTTTTTAACTGCTCCCTCGGTCTCGGTTCGAATTGAGAACGATTTGTTTTTAGAATTGGACTCTGCTTTAACGAGTTTTTTTTAACTGTCGATTCAAGTGTCAACGGCATTGGACTGAATGTTAGCATATTTTTTTTAATTTTCTCTGGATTTTGATTGGTTTGGTCAAAATAGACATATCGGTGCTGAATTTGGGTAAACGTTTTTGGAACATTATTACAAATAAATGCGGTCAAACATGACCCTAACCGCAAGATATAAACCAATTATAATCCAATGTAGAAAATCCATGAATCTGCAATTTCACGGCGCATACCGCCCATAAATGCCCGTATTGTGGTTTTTTTAAACCACTGACAACACTGTACAAAAACTAGTTAAGCTGATGTCATTGCAATGGATACTGAATATTTAGTTTCGTTGACTCATATCTCTGCCATGCCGTTACAAAGTTGAGTGAATTATGCTTTTTTCATGTTTTACCTAGTAAATTTATTGTTGGAGAATTCGCAAGAGTATGTAAACAATTTTGGCTGTTTGTCAGAGGACTATGATTTAATAGTTTTATCGTGTACAATGGTTTATCTTCGTATTAGTCACGTTCTAAAAAGTAAAAGAAAAGTACACGTACATATTTTCCACTCTTTCTCGTTTTTGATGGTAGTGTGTTAATTTAATAAAACTCACTTCTACTAGCCCATCAAGTACAGACATGACAGTTGGGTGATTTGGAGCAGGCTCGTTTTCGCATTCGATTCCCCTGCAGTGTCGTCTTCCCCTAGTAAACGCGAGTGATTGTCGTCGTTGCGTTGCTTGTTCTCAACCGAGTGAGTTGATTGTACTGTTTTAATTTTACCAATGTGGGTAGGTAACTTTAAAAAAAAAATTGATAAAAATGCGACAATCAGTGTTTTTTCAGTGAAATAAAAAAAATACAACAAAAACCTATGGGTTTGCTTTACCGACCTATCTAAATATTATGATTACGTTCATCAAAAATTTATTTCAAATTGCCGCTTCGTTTAAAATGAAGTCCCACGATAATTTAAGGTTTGGAAAATCTTCCCTCAACGACAAGACAACCCTTCTCGTGGTATGAAATGTCAGAAGTCGGTGTTCTTGGTAAATATTTGCCCTTCGGACCCTTCTGACCGTCTTTTAACGTTAGTAATTGATTTATTTGCGGACCGTACCTTCTGTCTTTTAGTTGTTGTGTGCTTTGTGCTGAGTGGCTACTACTGGTACTTTATTTGTCTCATGTTTTCTTACTTCTCCGTGCATTATTATATGCATCGTATATTATTTTTTGCTGATTGTACAGTCGGCCAAAAAGTAGGCTATCGACCAATGGGTAAAGTTCATTTGCACGTCATAAAACAGAAAGGTTCAGTCCCTTTATTTTATCCCTTATATTTTAGTTACACAGAAAGTTTAACTTTTTAAAGTTTTACGACTTCAGTTTTACGGCTCCAATGGCGATAAGGGATGTTCAAGGATAAGTTAGATAAGACTATACTATTTATTATATATTAGTATGGAACTAGAAGCCGTGCCTCCAGAGTCTGTAGATTGAATACAAAAATAAAAGCTTTGTGCGATGTATCTTAACTTAGAACATATAAATAAGGTTTAAAAATATCTACACTAAGCTTGTCTCACATTCCTGCTCAAAGCCACCCGAAGCGTCTATATTGCATCTTCGTGACAATATTAGTTGGACACGAAAGTGTCAGCCCTGAAGAGCAACCGATACAACGCCGGAAATAGAAGCGCATACACTTTTATTATAACTATGCTTCTAGGGTTGGCACTCATTGGATAACTTTTTTTGTTTGAAAAATTATTCTTTGTTTTTTGCGAAACGGCTTGCCTTAGCGTAACTATTTGAATCGTAAAAACAATAATTCATGAATAATCATTCATTGTCATACGTGTACATAAGTTGAATGTGTTAAGTTCGTTAAATATCAACTTAGAGTATTTATTTCGGATCTCTTTTATAAATATACAATAAAATGGACGCAGTATTTTAGAATTACTATTTGTTGTTAACTGTTTATATAGAAAGAATACATGACTTTGTTTTAATTATTTGTAACAAAAAAAAATCTATCATATATCTCATATATCAAAAAATATATCTAGATAACACCCCTACCATACGGTATTCCAGACGAAAATGGCCGAACTGCGTCCGTTAGAATTTAAACCTTAATCTATCAGTACAATTGGTAATATATTAAATTTTAGTATCTACGATTTATTATGTTCTATGACCCGGTCGACTTTGAATAGGCATTATTTATATGGAGTGCCTAGCCTGGATTTTGTTCAGAGTGGAGTAATCTAGAGTTTTCTTTGTTTTTAAGATTACGTGAAAATAAGCGCAAACCTTAAAGTTTGAAACGGGCTGAAAATTGTGTAAAATACATTTTATGGATGGTTGACCTTTTGGTACTGAGGATTTGGAAACGATATGTATACGTTTTCTGAAAATTATTTTATTTTATTTAATTATGCAGCTAACATTCTGACTCAGGACGTGAATCGGTTACTTAGGTGGTTCCTATTATAGATGTGTCTGACTAAATCTAGACTTTGACAAATTATGTATGTCGTTGCCGTATCGTAGAATTGCCCACATCATGAAATGTTCGACCATTTCATGAAATGACTGATTGTTGTTTAGCCACATCATGAAATGTTCGATCATTTCATGAAATGATTGATTGTTGTTTAGCCACATCATGAAATGTTCGATCATGAAATGATTGATTGTTGTTTGTCCACATCATGATATGGCTTGGTCAGATCAATGGTAAGAAATCTTTTATCGATATGGCCAACTAACGCTTGGCTACTTCATGAAATGCCCAAATTTATTTGATCATATTGTAAAACGGTTTCTTTAACTTCCGTTAGAGGCGCTGGAAGGTATTGTCAGCTGATTTATCAAACAACAACATGTGTCGTTTTGTTAAACATTTTATGCCCCTCTTGTACTTTATATTAAATTTAATTTTAAGTATGACGCGTCGCCGGGTGATGCCGCGCTGCCGCTCACTTCGTTCGCTCGGCTCGCGCAAACCGCAGCAAATCAAGTAACAAGTAATAAAAAATTTGTTCAAATCGCAAAACTTTTGTGATTCACCGATGTGGCCAAATTTAG
This sequence comes from Marasmarcha lunaedactyla, assembly GCA_923062675.1. Lineage (NCBI taxonomy): Eukaryota > Metazoa > Arthropoda > Insecta > Lepidoptera > Pterophoridae > Marasmarcha > Marasmarcha lunaedactyla. The sequence continues at coordinate 12,291,684 of OV281364.1, read as the reverse complement.
TTGGCCACTACATAACGCAAGTGGCCACGACGACATATATAAAGTACAGGTTCGCTTAGCAAAACCTTTATTTTGGAGCGCCTTAAGTAATCATTTAACGTCTCTAAGTGCGGCTGTAAGACAATATATTTTTTTTAAATTGTTTAAAAAAGCATTTTCTTCTGAAACATAATATTTTAACTAATAAATGTTTTAGCTTACTAAAATTCAGTAGTAAGGTTAAGTAGTAAATTAACTTAATTCCTAATTAAAATATTGGCCGAGCTCCTCATGACTGCGTTGTATGCCTCATACGGCTGCACCCTTATTTGTGCTACTCGTATTAGTAGACAATGGCGTAGGGTCCGCAAAACAAGAAATTCTTTGTTCTTGGAAGATTTGAGGCAGACAAGTATCTAGTCCTATTCAGTTACAAAATTCTTGCCATTATAATTTTAACTATATTTGTTTAACCCTTCCCGTCTGTATCGAAGGATGTAAAATAAAATAAATATGTTAAAATACGCGTGTATATGCAAGGGATTTTAGTAGTGTGACCATTTCAAGAGCAAAACCTAAAAACATAACCTAAAAAGTAAAAAAACTGAAAATTTATCGAACTCTAGCAATAATGAAAACTTCGTATTTTTGCAGACTGTTCATGATTACTCACTAGTGTAATCGACTTTACGATACAAATGTGGTAACAAATATTGCTTTACATAATTAAGATCTTATTTTAGATCGGAATATAACTTGATTTTGACACGTAACAGGAGTTAGTAACTATTGAAGAAGTGTGACAAGTATTTTTCGTGATTTCATGCCATATTATTAACATTTTAAATTGTATTATTGAGTGTTAATTTCAACACTTATCGTGTACAGACAACAGCTAATTCAATATGGACTGGTATGTGACAGTAAACACGTTGACGTGGGTGTGTTCCGGTTAAAGGCAAGGGACAATAACTGGAACAAAGGCAGTTCCAGCTAAAACCTACGGTCGGCAACGCATCATTAGTCGATATAATAATCATACTCAATATTGAGAACGAAACATCTACGACTAAGTATGTCACTGGGCGCGAATGCCTCTTACCATCTCGAGCGTCGGGTGCTCGTTTGTCACCTAGGAAAATGTAAATGCTTTCAAAGCTTGTCCATTACAAATATACAAATAACATCTGTATAATGGAAGTCGGCACGAGAGGCGTTCGAGCGAGACGCTTCCAATGTCAGCGTAGTTAAACTATTCGAAAAGTTTAGTCCAATTTAACGTTAATTAGAATTTACTTGACACTGTTTTAAAGTTGTTCGTGCGAGACTCTTTATCCCGGAGTTCGGTCTAGTTATATCCTTGCGTACAGGGTGTTCCTGATGTCACTTTTTCAACCACCGACGCGTGAGTCATACATACATTTGGGTGTTTAAATGTATTGTGTGTATCTGTACCTAAATTATATAGGTACAGTTGTGTTAAAATAAAATATTGGTTTTGATATAACTTCCTTTTTTATTTTTAATACCATGAATCTAGTACATCTTACTCCGATGGTGGAGCAAGTCAGAATGTATGGTTTCTTTTATTTCTTTTACGTCAAACATATATTTAAATATCTTTTCTTCCTAATTCATATCGACCTCTTTACTGAAACATCGCGGCATTCTCACGTGCTTCCTAAGGGTGTTACCACACCAATCGATGGACGTCGATCGATGGTAGAATGGAACAGGCAACTTGACGTCGTTTGACGTCGATCGGTCGACGTCGACCGACGGTTGATTGACTGGTGTGGTAACACCCTAAGGTTTAGCCGTGACGGTACCTATTTCTCTGTGGCATCGTAACCCCCACGCGTATGGACCGATTTCGACGGGGTTTGTTTTGTTGTTTTTGTTTGATCGAAAGAGTTTGTAGCCATGTTTAAATAAATTCGGCTCAGCCATTTAAAAGTTAAGCAGGTTTCGCCCGTCAGTTGGGTGTTAGTTTGATTTGTGTTTACAAATAACTTGCATGTGTTGTTTTTTTAATGTTTTTTTGTATTGTTCTCAGGTCGCCACCTGCACCATAATAGGAAGCCATACGTCGCGACGGAAAGACGGGTGCTACACGCACTCGTGGTACGTACAATTTATTTATTTACAATTTATGTAATTTAATTTAATTCTGTTATGAACACGAAAGGCGTTCGTAGAAATTCTGAGTTCAAGGATAAAAGTTGAGTCATACTTGAAGGTTTTAAACCAAAGGTAAAGATCTAGACAATACAAAAATGTAATATTAGTAATATTGTATGAAGTGATGGAAATAAAGTGTTTACCTATCCATTTATTTTATTCCCATGCATTTGGTTGGATGTGTTTCTTTTTCTAATATTTACTAGAAGACTAACGATAGCAATTTTATTTAACATTAAGCCTTTACTAATAGCATAGTTTAAAACAATAACCCAGCCATTAAATTATTTAGTTTTTTTGCCATACTCCAATAGGAGGAACTGTAGACATCTGATAAAACTTTAATTACTGCCCTTATTTGAATTTTTTAAAACCCAAAAATTTAATATTCAAAACCAGTGTACATGAAAACTATTAACCCCATAGCGCACTATGAAGCCAACCATATTAAATCAATTTTGGCGTTTCACTGATACCACAACCGGCTGTAAGGTAGGTCTTCGGTCAAAACTAATCCAGCCGTACAAATATCAATCCTATAAATAGGTTAGTTGTGAGTACTTTGTGTGTACTCATAAGTACGTGCCTAGAATGGAACGTGTACTACCTTTGGCGTTGTCGGTAAATTCGATGTACCGTTGGGCCGCTAGAGACCCCATGCGTGCGATAAAAGGTTATCGCACTTGGGTAGGAATATTTGGACATCGTGTGATGTATGTGGGGTTGTGGAATGTACGTGGAGCTCCCATTTGTGAGATATAAGATTTTATGGGTAGATGTAAAAATATGTGTTGGCGTAGAATTATTAGGTAAAGTGAATATAGAAAAACTGTATATTTTATTTTAACCTGGAATCAATGTTGGTTAGGGTAGGTTACCGTGGTGCTTAACCTAAAAACGTATTGCGATCAGAAAGATATTTGTTTTTCATGTGATTTTCATGTAAAGCGAACTGATGCAGTATTTTACTTTAGCAGGTTAAAAAAACGTATTGACATATACAAACAAATGTATAGGAGGTTGTTTTATTATTTAAAAAAGCCTTAATATAATTAACAGCAAATATATTTCGAAGATATATTTATCCTCATATAAAAATTTATTTTCCCGTCGATGACCGACGACTTGATCAAGTATGTAGTGCGACATTCACAGGGTGTTTAAGGATTCCCGTCACGCCACGCCACACCACGTCGCGTCGGTTTGCATGCAAATCGGATTTAGCTGAAACCTTCTCGAGCAGGCAATCCATGTTTACTTGAATTTTCTATAGGAAATTTCCATCGGTGTTGCAAAAATGCGCCGGTGTACTTTTCTTAGCTGATTGGATGGTGTTGTTTGCGAATATTAGTTATAATATTTAAATTTTTGATGATTCAAACTAAATTCAAAACGTGCTCGAAAAAAAGAACTAATCCGTATTTTGAATCCAGTTAGTTGCCATCGAATGGTCGTACTTGGATTGGATTCTAAGTTGTTTGTTTACAATAGAAAGATTAACTACGCGCAATGTAAATAAATTACCCATTTTTAGATTTAAAGATAACCTAAAAATATTGATAGTTCAATAAATACAAAACGATTAATGTATTTGTTGGAATTAATCAGTAAACATATAATGAATATAAATAATTATAAATCGTTAAGATAACATTGGTATTTATCAATGTGTAAAGTAGCATTCCATCTGCGCAATCGTGTTGAAGCATACTATGCGATTCAAATGAGAATGGAAACGTCAATGACCTCTGTCAAATTTCACTTGAAAATTATGGTCTGCAAAGAAAATTTTTGTGCATAAAAATAATGATTTATTTTACTTTATTTATTAAAGTATTATATCGAAAAGAAATTTTTCAAAATAAAACTGTATTCAAAAAAACTGTTATGAGTTAATAAAAAGGCACAAACCACCAAAAAAACTATGTCAAAAATAACATTTTCAACTCTCACGGTTTTGAAATTTCGAGGTTGCTACCTAACATGACAAAAACATCAAAAGTTAGAAAGCCAAATTGAGAGTTTGACGTTAGAAGCAATTGCTTGTTTAAATAAATTCTATTTAAAAAAATTCTTTTTTTGCTCACACTACCTAACCGGTTCGAATTGACAGCTAAGACGTCACAATATGGCGCTAAGTCGGTCCTATTGTTATTTGAAAAGCATAGTATATCTTTGAATGGACAAAAGGCCCTCCCTGTAGATAAATGAATCTGTTTTAACTCGTATGTAGTTTGATTAAAGTAAAATAGTGGAAGACAAGTGACTGTCTTAGGGGCGATACCGTCGTGTTCGTGCCGACACGTTCGGTTCGGCAGTATTTGTTGTCCGACAGGGCCGATCAGAAGCCGATGTGTAGTAATCTACACATATTCGGGTAGTCCATCCGGGTTTTTTGCAGGTGGGCACAATCGGCACGTCATGCTAATATCCGAATGGTCTGAGCCGGTTTTTCCCGACCAGTCATAACGCTCTTCAGCAATGGTATTCAAACATACACAATTATAACATTATTGAAATTAAAAATAAGACAGAGGGAGCAAGACCGACGCCTCAGTTCTATTCGCGTAGTGACAGTCGGTTTGCGACTAACTTAAATAAGGCGACACGGGGACACGAAATACTTTGTATCGCTCGCAAGCCTTAGCCATCAATTTATTTCTTTTATGTCGCGAAACAATATTAAATAGTTGCTACGGCGATGCGATACGGTGAGCCAGCTCAGCGGTAAAATGCTCAGAGAGCAGTTCGGTGGTGTCCAGCTTTATAAAATTTATTCAGTTTGTGTTAGTAATTGTGTGTGTGTACCAGAGCCATGTATCAGCTGCGCGATGTTAAGAACATTAGTTACGTTTCGTTATTTTATTATTATCAATGGTTATGTAGCTTCTCGTTCTGAACCAAAGTTTTGAATCTGATTGGTGAATCAGATATTTTTGAGTCATGATCGTTATAAATTTATTTGTCTAGTTCCCTTATTTATGTGATGGTCCCATATTTGGTGTACTTCTAACGGTCCCAGCTTCGTTTATTTACCGGGACATGCGTCTATTATTTTTAGAGGTCATGACAGTAAACACGGAACTTCTTCCCAACCTAAGACAGCTCTGTTATAGAACTTGGTCGGAATACTTTGACGAAAGGTCCGTATCAAAGGGTATTTGGTATAAAGTGATTCAACCATCCCTTCCTTTAGCTCTCTGGTTTGATATGGATGGAACTAGCAGACAAATGATAGTGACGCTTCTGAGGCTTCGAACTGGGCATATACCTCTCAACAGCTTCGGATACATGATGCGCAAGGTTGACTCCCCTAACTGTGGGGAGTGTGGAGTTATTGAGGATGCTCATCATATCTTGACGGAATGCACTCGGGTCGAGGCTCAGAGACGTCACGCCTTCGGAACTAGAGATTTTAACGTAGGGTTTTTCAATAGCATCTTGGCTTCGCCTCTATCGGGTAAAGCCAAGGTGCTCTTTCAATTAATTTCATTAGGTTTAAGGTTGAGGGTAGGTTAAGTTATTTTTAAATTAGTATCACTACTTTGTTTTTTCATAAATTTATAAAATGTAAGCAATAATGGGAGTGACATTTCCATTGGAAAAAACTCACTAAACTAAATAAATGATTTAAAAAAAAAAGTGACAGTAAACGGCATGTTTCCAAAGAATTCTTATATATTTTTAATAAACTTAACTGAAAATCATCCTGACGAATTCATCACAAAAGAAACTGTAAAACTCAAGTCACCAAAGGCTTTGTCGCATAATAAAAACTCCTTTTGTTCCCGACGTCTAATCGATTCCAAATTTATGCTTCGAAATTTGAATTTACGCGCCAAACGCCATCAATCATCTATGATACGCGGCAAATTTCATAACATTTTCAAGGAAATTTATGAATGAGTGGCTTCTAATTTCTAGAATGACTTAGAATTAAGCACACAATAATATTAAATATTATGCAGTTTGGGGTAACTCGGTATTTGTATACAGCCTTGGTGTTTGGGGACTGATTTAACTGATAAGTTGAAATGTTTTGCAGAATTCAATAGGTATAACTTTCATGCCGGGTGATTATTTTTCGGTTCCGCTGTCCGGGTTTCCGGGTCTCCGCTGTATATCTTTGGAAAAGTTTCCCAGAATTATGATCTTAACCCATTTGCCGATTTTCCGACTTGTAACACTTTCAAAAATCACATTTGTCTGATAAAATTCTTATCACTTTTTTTCGACTTTTTTCTTGAGTAGAATGTTCCAGAAAACCATTCTACCGTGGCACTGCTTTGTTAGGAGCCCTACCTTCTTTGTATCATTTTTGTGCTTTTTGTCCAACTTAATAACGTGCCATTGACGTCTGAGGCTCCGGAAATTGTCTAGAATTTTTGTAAGAAAGGATTTGAAGTGAAGAAAGTTGATGGATCCGATATTCTTGAAAATGTACATGTATTTTTGTGAGGTTTGAAAGTCTCTACGAGCTAGGACACATCTGCATTTATAAATTATTTACCAAATAACGTAACATCGCCTTCGTTGCAAATTTATTGACTCTTGTAAATTTACATAATATCATTTAATTGATTGTGCATTTTTATTTTCGAATAGGTATAGGTGAGGGAACTCGCTGGAAGGCTATGGCGAGAATAGCTTGCACGTTGTTCGGTCTTTTGTAGGCGCTACGAATACTTAGGGCCGATAACCCTGCAAAGGATTTAAATACGAATCCGAGCCGCCGCGAAGTCTGTAAATCCTAGTTTCACTGAAACATTTCAACTATTCTTTGTTGGTTGAAACATCAGCCTCCATTAAACCTCCATTAAATAGAAAAAATTGGTTTTTGAACGAGCTTATCTTGCTATAAAACATCTGATCCTGGTATCTTTATGGGTGGAGTATTTAGTATAACGTCCTCTACTTTTTCATCAAAAGGTTGAGGAAATCGTTTTTAAATTTCTACAGGTGTAGTTTTTTTTCCTCTTCAGGGAGGGCAGGGGGCTAAAAATGCTCTGACACATACCCCGCAGCCGGTGTGCAGAAGGATGTGGGCTTGCTTCGAACTACTAGAACCCAAACCACTAAAAACCATCTGTTTGATTCTATTGGCATTCTATTGCCTCACAGCCTTCATCGGATGCGACTGCCAGTTGGAGAAAAGGCCGCAGCAGTTAAAATTCGCTTAAAACAAGATGGTATTGTAAAGGAGACCACGCGTTGTAATTGGTCGGTTGAGTAGCGCGTCATCGCTACACCTATTATTTTAAAAATCTTAATTTATTTTGTGCGATCATTACTTGTTTAACATTTTATGCCTACAAAACGTCTACATAACCTAGATTTCAATCTACCCGCATATAACCAACCATGGCGTGTCAACACACGCGATTATTAACCAATAACCGATCAGAATGTCGGTGAACTTAGTCGAGCCGCGGTGAACATAGGCCCCATGTAAGCAAAACGTTGTTGAGCAACTTTTAATGAACTTTTTCCCGTTAAAGGGTTAAAGATGACGTAGCTTTTTTTGTTAGAAATTTCCCGGTAATCAGTGGGGTTATCGTTTGAAAGTTGTTGAGGGCTATCGAAATGAACTATTAAGTTAATAATAGCTTTCAGAAACTTTTCTCTAAAGTTGGGCATAAGTTAATTTTTTGTAGAGCTTTTTGTTTAAATTTATACTTCTTTTGAACTTGTTCTTGTGGTTTTTAATTGGCTTCAACAGATCACGTTCTTTCTTTGTTGTTTGCACAAGCTAAGTAAAAAACTTTGAAAATCTAACTTTAATAATCTATTATATGTAATTCGAGTACCTAGATCTGATTAATTGGGGCTACAATAGATAAATCAGAAGCTAGACATTACGTAAACAGTATTTTTAATTTGTGACCAAACAAACCTCTATATATTTATTATTTTTAATATCTTCTTCCATCTTACGTTACTTAATACGCTCCTAAATATAGATTTTTCATAGAATCTTCATTATAGCTACACGTCACTAAAGTTTAGATTTGTTAAGCAAAAGGTGCGCCTGCGTGCGCAACCATTTGACAGATCCAGAGTGTCGTATGTCAGACCTACAACTAATATAGGTATAGGTAGCCACAGCGCAGAAGTAGCTTAACTCATAAATAAGAAAGCATTGCTCATAAAACCACAGTTAAACCTTCAAATAAATAATCACCTGTCCCTTACAACAATACATCATTCTCGCTCCGATCGCCGCCCAGTTCGGACGTGCAAGCCCCGTTCTCCGTCGATCGGTCCTTTCCCGCTATTCCGTGGCGCTCAGTCTACTGACGTCACAGTCTAGCGTGCTGGTTCCGTGCCACGGTTTTCTAAGTCTTTCTACTCCGTCTGAGTGCTTTCGAAGTGCGATTTTTCTTTGCGACTAAGCCTCTTAGTCTTCAAAGTGCTGTGCTAAGTTGTGTTGTGCTTGTGCTGAGTGCAGTGTTGTGCCCAGCGTAAGTAGTCTGGTCTCAGTACAAAGGATACTTAACGGTGACAACGAATTTGTACTGAACCAGTCCTTTTTATTTTTATTTATTTCTCTTCTCTCTTCTATTTATTTTTTTTCTCCTATTTTCATATTTATTTTTATCATATTTGTGTGTTTTCGTGTGTATCTGTCCTTTCTGTCGGTAAAGGTTGACCCTAACGCGGTCAACTCTTTACCTGCGTACCCTTTTTTAGGTTTCTAGGTAGCGGCCTTCGGCGTATTACTGTTAGTTTTTAAGTTATTCTCCCCAGCCCCCCTACCGCTGGTAGGGAGGTTTACCGCTAGGATTTTGCTAGGTTTTTAGGAACTAGGCATCTTTTATTATACTTATATTTATTAATATTACTGTCCCAACTCTCCCTTATGGATCCGCTAAGCGCTATTAACGCGTTCACCAAGGCACTTGCTGCGGTAGGCGTCTACATCCCGAATGACATCATAACGCAGGCCTTGCAGGCATCAATCGCGTCCCCGGCCCCTCAGGCCTCAACCCCGGCCCCTCAGGCCTCAACCCCGGCCCCTCAGGCCTCAACCCCGGCCCCTCAGGCCTCCAACGTCGAGACCCCTCAGGTCTTAAGCTCTCCCGCGTCTCCCGCCTCGTCCGAGATGGACTGCGAATCGGTCGCATCCTCTCACGCGTCGCGTCGTAAGCGTACCGCTCCCGGGAGCGACTCCGAACCCGCGTCTGACACGTCGTCAGATGCCGTCACCTTAACCGGCTCTCCTGAGCCCGCCTTTCAACTTGTCGCCAAGCGCTCCAAGAAGCGCTCTAAGAAAGCTTCGGTATCTTCAATACCCGAGCCCTCCCCGGTGTCTTCAACACCAGCACCCGCGCCGTTAGAATCGCTCGTAGTAACCGCGTCTCCGTCGGTCACATCGAAGCCAGCGACGCGCTGCGCTCCCGTCCCGCCGAAGCCTCAGCTCCCTCCGCCCGTATTCCTGCGTGAAAAAGCGCGCTGGACCGCGGTTTCGAACTTGTGCAAAGAGCACAAAATTAATTACCTAAAAGCAACCAATGCAGGCGACACAATTAAAATCCAGGTCGCGACCGTCAACGACTTCCGCGAGTTCACTCGGTTACTTTCTTTAAAACAAATAGCTTATCACACCTACGCCCTCCCGGAGGAGCGTAAGATCCGCGCAGTTCTACGGGGCGTCCCGTTCGAGCTCGAGAACGAAGAAATCCTCGAGGACCTTAAGTCTCAGGGTTTCCCGGTCACAGCAGTGCACAAGATGCACTCCAACCGCGGTAGGCGTTTTCCTTTAGCATTAGTAATCCTTGCAAATACTCCCAACTCGAAGGAGATTTTCAGAGAGGCTCGCACAATCTGCGGACTCTCGAACATCTCCGTCGAGCGTCCCAACCCCCGCGGTCATCCTGGGCAGTGCCACCGCTGCCAGCTCTATGGCCACGCAGCGGCTAACTGTTCAGCTCCCCCCAGGTGCGTAAAGTGCCTGGATCCTCACTTCACTAAGGAGTGCACTCGCACTCCCGAATCCACTTCCCCCCCTGCCTGTGTGCTGTGCGGCCAGTCCGGCCACACAGCAAACTACAGGGGCTGCCCGCGCGCTCCGCGCTCCACCGTCAAGAGGGTCGCGCCTAAACCGGCGCCACCGCTCACCTCCGCTAACTTCCCGCCGCTGCGCAACCGGGGTCCCCCGGAAGCAAAGCCCGTTCAGCCGACGCCTACTCCGGCTCTGTCTTGGAGGCAGCGTCCGGCCGTCCCGCCTGCACCTTCCCGACCCATCCCAGCTCCCGTAGCTCCCGTAGGGCCGCGTCCCGCGTTGTCATCTTCCCCTCAGTCGTCGTTGGCTGAGGACATGAAGCCCGTGTTCGACGTCATCCAAAACGTCGACATTAACGAAATCTCCGTACTCGCACGCAAACTGCGAGCTGCCCGCTCTCCTCAAGAGCGTTTATTCGCGTTAGCCGAGCATCACTCGCTCCTAAGTTCGTTATAAATTCTTTTATTTTTATTTTTGTATAAATTCGTAAATAAATTAATTTAATGTCTAGACCCGCGAATCCCGCGTCCAGTCGTATTAAACCTAAGGGCTTATCCCTAGTATCTTTTAACGCTTGTAGCCTTAATACCAACCTTCCCGAGATTAAACTGTTCCTTCAGAACAAAGAACCTGACTTATTCCTTCTCCAGGAGACATGGCTTACTCCAAACCGCTCCAGGGGATTCGCTATACCTAAGTACGCGCTTACTCGCAACGATAGGCCCAACTCCGACGGATACGGCGGCACCGCGATATATTACAAAAGAGGCTTCCATTGCTGTCCTCTCCCTACCCCTCCTCTCCTCAACATGGAGGCCACTGTGTGTAGATTGGCTATGACTGGTCATCCGACCATCATCATAGCTTCAGTCTACATACCTAGTGGTACCAGACCAATCCGCAGCGACTTTGAGGCCATTCTCGCCCTCGGCCATTCAGTCATTATGTTCGGAGACTTTAACTCCAAACATACTGACTGGACGTGCCTATCGACCAACACCAGCGGTATCGCTCTCCTCGACATCACTAACTCCCTTGACTTAGACGTCATATCCCCCATCACTCCCACTCACTATCCCAAAAACCCGACCTATTCTCCTGACATCCTCGACTTTGCAATAATCAAGCGAATCAATCTTGATCTCAGGTCCATCGAACCGCTCGATGACCTAGGCTCCGACCATCGCCCCGTCTCCCTCGTGCTAGGCGCGCCTAACGTTAACGTCACACCGCCAAAGACCTTTACCAACTGGAAAGGCTTTAAAAATACGTTAGTTTCAGCCTTAGAGGCACCGAACTCTCCGCTCGCGATTTCGCCCGACCAATTAGACAGCCCGATTAAAATAGATTCGATAGTCGATAATCTCACTGATGCTATCAACTCAGCCATCAGCGACAACGTAATCATTGCTAAGCAAGGCAAACCCGCGCTTCCCTTAGCCATTAGCAATCTCATTAAAGCTAAGAACGCGGCTCTCCGGAGAGCCAAGAAATATCCCACGCCCGCATATAGAACAGCTGCGAATCAGCTTCAACGTAAAGTTAGGTCTCGCCTCGCGGAACTCCGTGACACTCAGTTTAACGATCTCATGGAGAATATCTCCCCGTCCCACCAAGCGTATTATCGAATGGCCCGAGCTTTACGCGTAGACACCGCCTCTCACGTTCCTCCTCTCACTCGCCCCGACGGCACCATTGCCTTCGAAGTCGAAGAGAAAGCCGAATGCTTCGCCGACAGCATAGCGGCACAATGTTCGCCCAGCACGCAACCCGCGGATCCCTCCCACATCCAGGCGGTGGAGGACGAAGTTCTCCGCAGAGAATCTCTCCCTATCACCGACGACCCCGTCACAGTCTCTAATGATGAAATCTTGCTTCTCATTAGAAAACAAAAGTCCAAAAAGGCTCCGGGTGCGGATGGAATTTCCAACCACGCACTTAAGCACCTGCCACAGCAGGTGCTTACCTTGTTAGCTATCATCTTCAATGCCTGCTTTGACCATAGCTACTTTCCAAAAGCCTGGAAAGAAGCGACAGTCATAGGCATTCCCAAGCCGGGTAAACCTCTGAACATCCCGGCTAATCACAGACCCATCAGCCTCCTCAAGGCAATGTCTAAACTTCTCGAAAGAGTCATACTCTCTCGAATGCGGAACCATCTGTTTCCAACGGATGGCGACCCGCTCATTATTCCCCATCAGTTCGGCTTTCGCGCTAAGCACTCCTGCCCTCAGCAAGTTCATCGAATCGTCGAGTACATTCTCGAAGGATTCTATCCGCATCGTAAAAAATCAATCGCGGTTCTCTTTGACGTAGCCAAGGCTTTCGACAAAGTCTGGCACAGCGGTCTCGTTTTTAAACTCTATAAAATAGGCTTACCGGTTCGCCTAGTCAGATTAATCGCGTCGTTTCTTAAAGACCGTACGTTTCGATTCAAACATGAAGGCACGCTCTCCGCGCCTCGTCCCATAAAGGCTGGAGTCCCGCAAGGCTCAGTCCTCGCCCCTCTGCTGTACACCGTGTACACTAATGACATGCCCATCCCGCCGAAAGGCGTCGAACTCGCCCTCTTTGCAGACGATACCGCCCTTTACACTAAAGGTCAAAGGATCCCGTATAACATCACCAGACTCCAAAAGGCCGTAAACGCCCTCGGTGTTTGGTTTCAAAAATGGCGTATCGATGTCAACCCAGAAAAGAGTTCTGCCATTCTATTCGACCACAAACGTCGTAATCGCCGCAACGATCCCCACATTCGAATGTTAGGTATTCCTATCCCCTGGAAGCGCAGTATCAAATACTTAGGCGTCACCTTAGATCAGACGCTTTCTTTTAAGCCACACGTCGATAGAGTAACGAAACTCGCGCGTTTCTACTTAAGCCGCTTAAATAGTATGATAGGTAGAAAAAGTAAAATGTCTTTTAGAAATAAACGTACGCTTTACAAGGTCTGCGTTAGACCCGTCATGTCATATGCTTCGCCAGTCTTTGCCCATGCCAATCCCTCCGTCCTGTATAAGCTGCAGGTAGTTCAAAATCTCTTCTGCCGCAGGGCCACAGACGCACCTTGGTATGTGCGCAACGCGGACCTGCACAGAGATCTTGAACTACCTACAGTGCAACAGCACTTCAAAACACTCTCAGAATCGTTCTTCAAACGCGCCGAATCCCATCCCAATCATCTTGTTCGAGATTCAGTCTCATATACTGCTCCTGTGTTAGATTCGAAATTCAAAGTCGCTAGGCCGAGAAACGCGCACACGGGCGAACCTTCGCAGTTAACTTTAGCTCTCGAGGCCCTTCAGGCCGCAAATCCTAATTCTAACGTAAATTCTAATTCTAACGTAAATCCGAATTAATGCTATTTTTATTTTTCATTTTTAATGTTTTTATTTTTTACTTTTCTTTTTTGAGCACCTTCAGTGCTATGTGAATCTCAGCGGGTGACCCCTTAAGGGCCCCGCTGGCGCGGCCTCTTTCTCCAATTGGCCGTCGTTCAGATGAAGGCTGAGTGGCAAAAATGCACGAGCCGACAGGGGGTTTTTTAGTGGGTATGGTTCTGGTAGGCGTCGGGACGAGTCCCACATAACTCCGATCGCGCGCGCGGAGTATGCGTCAGAGCATTTTTTATGTCCTCCTGCCCTTCCCGTGGAGGGGAACCAAAAAAAAAAAAAAAAAAAAAAAAAATTACAACAATATTTAAATAGACAAAGACAAGGCTAGCTTCTAAAAGAAGCGGCCCCACAAAACAGGCTGTTGGAATAACAATAGGCTAAGGGCTAATTAAGGTGTCGAATCACGTACTTCCGGTTAGAAAACAGCTACTGCTCCACCAAGTCAACTAGACGCCCGTTTGGAATTTGACCTCTAATTACAATTTTTACAATTAGTTCAAGTAAAACAAGCAGTGTGAAAAAAGTGACGAGCTGAACGAGGGATTTGTTAATTAAGTCTTCGTCTTGATTACTGACTTAAAATTCTGAAATAATAAGAGTTTCGGCTATTGTTATCCAAAATAAATGCCTCGATTAAGTCATTTATTCGATTAGTATAAAAATAGAATGATTGCCGCGCTGTAGATAGGTACTGTATGTAGTAACTGAAGTGTTGATAGAAGCTTTTGTTGATAGAAGCTTTTGGCTGGCCTTATACTTTGGCTGGCTGGCTAGCGCATTATAACTAACGCCTATAAGTTCTTTCGGGTTCCCGTGAATATTTAGAAAAGAAATTAGACGTCAGGTGGTATTAAAAGAAAATAAATTTGAGAACTGCTTATAGCAATCGACTTTGGAGTAAGGCGGCCACAGGTTTTTGTTTTACTAAATTTATCTGTTTTTCTAAAATATAGCATAGACGTGTAATATTTAATATTTTTACAATCTTTTAGGAAAGATTTTAAAACAGAAACGGAACTGTATCTCATCTCGAAGGTCTCATGTTTGAAGTGAATGTAGGAACCAGTACGTAGCACGAAAACTTTATATTTGTGATGTGTAAATGGTCGAGTGTGTAAATCTCCTTTGAAAGAAGAATTTGACTTTGTGAATGGAAACTTTGACATTTATTTGGTATTTCACTTGCGCTAGAGCATGTTTTTTTAGAATATAAAAGATAGCCTGGTTTTCGAAGAATAGGCTTTCGGGGAATCGGCGTTATGTAATGTTTGATTTAATAATAATTGACAGAAGACAATACAATTTAGTGGTAGTTCTTAGAGTTTCTCGAGTTAAGATCTCGTCTAGGGCGGTACTATTTATTTATGTAAGACGCCAAAAGTATATATACAAATCATGGATTAAATATGAACATAATGACGTATTACTAGTATGTACACATTTAGAGGCAAATACAGCATTCCTTAATGTCAATTAAACATGCAGAAATAATATGAAAAAAAAATTTTCATATTTTTGTTTAAATACACGCTCATATAAAAAAAAACATTAGTTTACGATTCCAATTTTTACATTAATGTCAAACAAAATCCATCGAAACATTAGAAGAAGAAAAAAAAACAAAAAACAAATCCTTCCTATTTTGACCACGTCTACGTGGTTGTGTTCCAGTCAAAGTTAGTGGAATTACTGAAACAATTCCAACTTATAAATACGGTCGGCAACGCATCATCAATACGCCTACGATTAATGATGTCCAGTCACCATCAGGTGGATCGTCAGCTCGTTTGCCGATTTCGACAAAGTTAAAGTCACCTCCTGACTCGGCGGCGTGAAGCCGTATCAGCCGTTCTGTTCTATCATAATGAGCAAAAATCTTATTTTTCTTAAGGTTTCATACCGCTATAATATGTAAAAACATCAATTAGAAATGTTAATAAAAACAATTTAATATGTATTTACTTAAAAAGTTTAAATAACAACTGATCTAACTTCACTATTGTAACTTGTTTTACCTTAAACATGTGAATTATTTGAACTTTCTGGGGTGGAGTGTAGAAGAGAACCAGTTCAAATTAAATGTTCTATCTGTGCGTATGATCTGGATGGAGACCATGTCCGCTCCTGCGCCGCTGTGACAACCTGTAAGAAATATTTCATGACTAGTTGTTGTGTAGTTCAGGTGTGAAAGAGTAGCATAATATTCGTTACTATTATTGTTTTAAAGCCTGCAATATTCACCAGTTGGCTGATGTGGGAAAAAGCAAGGTGAAAAATATAAATACGCCTCAAAATATCATGAGCACTTAGGTATATCATGCAATTCTTCTTAAGGTGCCTTTCCAACCTGTGAAGGTTAGCTATCAGCGTCTCGTTCGCGCGATTAAAATTATATAATTTCCATGACACACAGTAAAGTAAAGCATCTATTTCGGTTATTATTAACGCGGGTTTAACCAAATATAAATTACTTAATACATCTACCTATCTAAACGATACGCCCACAAATGTACCAGCTTCCCACACAGTTCGAGCCTTGTTAATTAATCGGTTTGTTAATTTTAACTAATTAGATGTTATAAAATTCCTTTAGTTGTTTCTCGTAGCTTGCTTTTTTAATTTGAAATGAAAAAGGGGCAAAACGAACGGAGCCAAACGTACTAGGTTAATGTTCTGGACCAAAATGATGAGTTATTATATAGTCAGTACCATTCATGAAGTCGCATCCCACTACATTTTTGTTATATGGTCGCATATTACGATGTATTATTATTATTTTGAGTACAGCTGTTGTTACTACACAATAACTATTTCTGCCAATTTCAAGTAGTACGATGTATGGATCAAAAAGTCGTGGGGCATGACTTCTTGGATGACAATCCCCATCAGGGATTTTAATGTGAAAATCGGATCCGGTAATCCGGCGGATCCGGCATCAATATACGTCCACCGGAGCCGGTTCCAGTACACCGGATCCGGTGAGAATTTAACAGATTCTTTTACACGTCATTAACGGTCCATGTTGGAATGAAAGCAAGCTATCCTGGGAAAATTACGCCGGATTGCAATCCTTACTCACCATACACCGTTGTATAATGCGTGATTTGCTGCAGTAATAATAGTAGTTAGTTAAAATTACCATATGGATCATTTTGTTTGTTTTCAACACTAAATGATGAGGGTACCCACTTTGTGAGGATAAGAGAAATAATTTGTGAGGCGACCTAAAAAGCTTTGAACTATTATTGCCTTAATTAGAGTGAAGGCTGACCCTCGAATGATTTTACGTTTAAGAAATTACTTGGGCTGATGACAAAAACATTTATATTTCCACAGTATTTAAGTTAAATTTCGTATAAACAATCACAACTCAGTGGTTTTTACTGCACAGGTACTCGTGTGCCGACTGCATCTTTAGCCAATTGAATGTTTGAGTTCCCAGTATGTAGCGAACACGCAAATTTTCATGAAACTTGTAAACGCGTGCGAATGTGCGTGTTCTATGTGAAGTAATCACTCGAAAATGCTTTCTTTTAAGTTGTGCTGCTTGGCTTGTTCATATTAAACTTCGTCGACCTATATTAAGGCTATTTTTAGATATGGTTTGTGTGACATCGTCCATATCTTAAATTGGATCTAAGGACAGATCTATGATGACTGCACTTATTACCATAGTTGTTCGTGAGTTATATAGGGCACAATGTTTATGTATAGTTTGACTTTCAATGCAACATTGTGAGGCTGCCCGTTGCCGTAGGATTTGTATGAAAAGTCCAATGTTGTTTTATTTTTCGCTATATGATGTCTTCGAGATGCTCTGAATTTCGCCCCTTTTCCGGACGGTAAAAAAGTTATCAAATCATATACAACACAACACAATAGAAATAACATATTTATTGCCAAAAAAAAAAAAAACAAAGCACCGATAAGAAATCTCTTAAATATATCACAAAATTTCGTGGATAACGTTTGTACAATCGAAATTTTTCCCTTGAATTAAACATTCTGATATGTTATAGTGAAAACATAAATTAAACAACACTTGTACTCACCACAAATACAAAATGTACAAAAAATATATCCAATGCTTGATAGCCATATTAACTTCGAGGCCATAGGAAAAGTATTTTTGCTTGTATGGGGAAACTTAATTTGAAAGTTCGTTAAAAAGAAAGTTATACTGCCGCATTCGATACTTTTAATTGTTTCTTAGGACGCGACTTTGTATAGATTTTGCTTAGCAAATTTAGGCTTTATATTTACATAGTCTGAGTCTAGTTTTGCTGAGAAACATATTTAAACATCTCTGAGTACAACTGTTGTAATGGATACAGCCGATCGTCGTGTTGCGAAATTAATGGATGGGAATTCTTGTAAAATAAAAATAAAAATTCTTTATGTTCGCCGCATACAATACCGATAGATTATGTTGCTGATTGTGGCTGTTACCTTCAGAATGTTCGACGTGGGTAGGGTACGTTCATTGCCTAGACTTGATGCCGCAGCTTCTTAAAGGCGTGTTATACCTAACTTTGGATTACGTAATATACTTTAAAGCTTGTAATATGTTTACTAAGGTGATTTCAAGGTACAGAAAAGAAACGAAATGTACATACATATCAATTCTAAAAGTAAATGAAAAGAAAATTGGATTCTTGTTCGATGTGTTTATTTCTGTAACATATCTTGGAATTATGTTTGGGTTTTCTAGTTGATGGTTTTTTTTTTCAAATACTCTTATTTAGAAATAAGAAAGGTAGACGACCTACTTCTTAACAGTCTTAAGGTCACGGCCCCTGTTAAAGGATTTTACAGGTTGTTCCGAAAAAATTTATATAATAAGACTTCTAGACAAAAATTAATGTTACGTTATCTTTATACGTTTACCAAAAAAAAAAAAAAATCTGACTTTTGTAATATTTCTACAAAAAGTTAATGCTTACAATTCGGTATTTAAACAAAAAAAATTGATTCAATACATCAACCCAATCCAATTTTATTAAATATATTTTGTTAGTAACGGCTCGGAGAAAAAAATATGTACCAAAAAACTACTTTACATATACCGAAATATGATAAAAATTTGAGTAACAGTCGAGACATTGGTTAATTGAACCTTTCTTGTTCTTTAACTTGTCTTAATTATATATTAATACAAACAATGGCTCCTCGGGAATTTTAAAATGTTAATTTTTAGATGTAAATCCGTAAATCTTAATCATTATATGAAATAAAATATAAAAATATAATAAGAAATGATTCAATTATTGTTACGTAAAATATTACTAGATTTAGGTACTCCGAAGTGCTAGGAGCTAATATAAGTCAAATGCATCAATGTCGGTACATACGTTTCGTTTTGTATATTAATGGTGGCTCTATCCCTATATTTTTGCAATCAGCTCGGACGAAACATTCGATTAAAAAATAAATATCAAGCTGATGAAACGAGCTGTGTTATGTATGCCTAAAAAGCCTTTATTCTTTGCCACAGCCAATTTAAAACTACCCCTGTTATAACAGTCGTACATTCGGTCCAACTTTTTAAACTGTACTCGGCGTTCGGTACGTTTTTCAAGATGGCCGCTTATAGCGTCTCGAACGTGTTGAGAATCTGAAACTACCCTCATGTTTATAAGAGAATAAAACGTTAAAATAAAACTCGGTTCCGTACAGAGATTCTTTATTGCCGTGAATTGTGTGAAAATGTAAGCTTTGTTTCTATGTCGGATTAGACGCGAGCTTTGAGAATGCAGTTTTCTAACCTCGTGATAAAATAATAGATTACAGACTCTAGCGATGTTTGTATTAAAATATTAAGTCAATTATATACATAAACATATACACACGTTCTATGTATTGGTATAAGTTGAGAGGAAAAGTTTCGAAGAAAGCATCCCATAAGTTTTTGGTTTGACTTAATCATCTTTTTACATCAATGTTTGTCTGGACTCAAACACGGGATCTCTGGTATTTAAGTTTTTTCCACTATTCATTAAAACGTAAAACAAATAAAGTATGAATTGCATCACATTAGCGTATCGCATTCCTTTCTCTTTCTTTGGAGGTGTAAATAAAATGTATGTTAGTTTCGCGTGTTTTCTTTCACTTTTTTTCATAATTTGTTACAGTTTGTGGAATGTTCTGCACTTTAAATAAATTGGAAAGTTAATTTAAGTATATTATATATTCACGGTACTTAATTTTTAATATGTAATGACGTAACATTTTTGGTAATAAGGTAAGTCAATTATTAATAAACTAGACTTGTGAATAATGTTTAGTAGGCTTGTGCAAGCGTTTCTTAGTGTAATTTGAAGTTTAATATTTAGGGTTTGCCAGATGACGTTATTTTAATCTACTTTCACTCTTTTATTCTACTGACAAATCTCTTGCAAATGCAGTTTTATAGTCAAACATCAGCAAAATTATCAGCTATATGCTGTACATACAGAGTGTAAAATAAAGGAAGCATAATACTTAGGGGTCAGTAAGTATACCATTGTTAGATTATACTGTAAAAGAATTGGAGTTGAAGGGGCTGGTTAAGACTTCTATAATTTTTTATTTAAATTTTTTTACTCAACATCTTTGACAGCCCTAAGTGGTTTTCATATCTACTTATGCATGAGGCGAGCGCAGCCGTCGTCACTTACCTACCTATCGAGTAGCACGTAATGCGATGCGACTGGACAGGATTTTAGTTACTTTAATGATTTCAAATAAATAAAAAAACTCGTATTTTTCTATTTATTTGCGCCTCGCGCGCCTAATGCGTAGGTAGGTATGAAAACAACCAAGGACTGTCAAAGATGTTAAGGTTAAAAAATTTTTGTGTGAAAGTCTTAACCACCCCCAATAACTTCAATTATTTTACAGTGTATTCTAACAATGGTATACTTACTGACCCTTAAGTATTATGCTTCCTTTATTTTGCACCCTGTACATAGCTATAGTTATAATATATCAGATAGAAAGTGTAATAGTTGCAGGTGTGGTCGAGATAAAGCCGGCTTCGGCACGCGATTCCGCTGTATTTCACTTATTTAACTTTTGCTATGTCTATTCACAAAAGCATGTAAATTATAACCTGTAAGTGGCGAAGTTTCGACCTTGAAGCCAAAATGGTTTCTTTCTTTTGTTGATCTGTGTGAAGTTTCTTTTTTTGTCTTTTAATAAATTATTTTTGGTAGAAAAACAAACACATAGGTTTGAATATGGGGATCATCTCAACTCATGCAGTTATAACTATTATTATGTAAGTTTTGTTAAAAATAACTGCCATGACATCGTCAGAATTGACAATCTAGAGTGAAAGTGCAATCCTATCAATATTATAAAATTGTTGACCTATTCGAGCTTTAAGTTTTTTTCGAGTTAATAATCCCACAACTTTCACATCAGTAATAGCTTTCGCTGGACTGATTGATACAGTTCCCCCGGTTAAAACTATCACTTAATAATTAACAACGAACATATATCTCACAGAATTGCAATTCCACGCTGGAAAAATTCAGCCAAGCCAATCAGCAATTTGTTGGTACTTTAAACTACCCACGTGATTGACACATTACGCCAACCATGGTCCGCCAATCACCCCACTGGTCGACCGATCGGTAATAAAATGTGTGCTTTAAAACTGCGTTATATAGGTTACAGTGTAGTGCCAATTTGATACTGAATTTAATGTACTTGAATAGTTAATGAAAGGGGTTATGCGGAGTTTATGTTAGTTTTACCTTAATTATTTAATGAATAATTTTAGTTTTACTTATCGTTTAAATAGTTTGTTGGCGCCTTTCTGCTGAATTATTCTTTTATTTGTTCATCACTAGATAATTCGTTTGGTTTGCGTAAACTATCACATCCAAATTAAAATAACCGCGAAAGAATCAATCAGTATACTCGTAAAACGAATTAATTAAAACCCAATGGAAGTCTCGCACCTTTATTAAAAGTACTAGGGGAACAAAAGGGGACAGGAGTGTGAGGTTTGCCAGCCGCATCTGAGTTGAGAGTCATTGAACGGTCGGCAATTAGGTCGGTCGAGTGGCCATCTCTCACGGCTTCTACCGCCCTGGTACATGTGTGCTCTAAATCAGATATAACATTGATTTGAACGTTGGTTTACTAGTATAATATTTTTATGAAATAATTGGTGGCCTGTTAGTGTAAAAAATTTATGAATAAACCATATAACCACAAAGTTTTAACGGAAATTTTAGTAAACTAATTTATACGTTACACCTTTTTAGAGTTGAAGCAGCACGCTCCTAAACAAAATAAGAATACAAATCACATCGCTGATCGAATAAATCTTTATCAAGTCATATTTTGTGTCCTGAATACATATAATACTAAAGCGCACTATTCTTCTATTCAGTCTGAAGTCAAGCAAACGACCACTATGCTTAGCCGTAAAAGCGTCTGGAATCGAGAATCCTAACCATTATTAATGCCGTACCTAGCTTGGGCTTACCTTAGGCCCAGAATATATTGCTTGCGCCGTTGTGGTGGAGGTTAATATTGGACTTTAACCGGATTACTGATATCGTAATATGTAGTAAATATTCATATGAATTCGTATAGTTTTCAAGCAGAACGTTAGTTTCTCTGGAAAATACTGAGAGAAAGAGTTGGCCGCACAGCACACAGTAAACCGTCTTTGTTAAAAAGTCGAATGCATCCATTGAAATCCAGCTACACGGAAATCTGTTAACTAGGTCGCCTGACGTATTGGAAGGCAAACTTGGCGAGAACACACAAACAAACTTGATTGAGTGCGCCACTAATCGTTACGGCGGAATTAATGGCGGTGCAACTCGGCAGCGTACGCGGGACTGTTTTCATATTTAGCTATGCGCTTGCATGCGCTGTGCTGCTTTTGAAATAGCTCTAAGTTGGCCTTTTGTGGACGTGTGCATAAGAGGGATCTTGATTCTGTTTTTTTTTTTTTGGTAGTTGGTTTTAGGGTTAAAAGTGATAGTTTATGTTGACCATAGACACATGTTCTTAATTTTGGTACCTACTTCGAAATGATGTTCCTTTTAAGCACGATTCTACTAAAAAGAGTAATTTTACTTCATCCAACTTTAATATATACAAATATAGCAATATACCTTCGATATGCAACCAATACAATCTTCAAAAAATAACCTCTCTTTACATTCAAACTTTCTAGCTCCATCTAACCACCACAAAGACATTTAATGTATCTTCTTCCCCGTAACTTGAACCTCTTCCTTGGATACTTAATAACTCACTCAACTTCTAAGTACCAAGTTTGCGTCGTCAAAGTTGCGAGGTGCCTTTATGACCCCATAGAGGCATCCGACACGTAACTGCAATGCTATGCATAATTTAGTCGATCGCCGTGAATGGTTAATAAAATATCGTGTCCTTGGTACGTTTAATGTCGAATTTTTGGGCAGTTGTTCCTTTATCGGTTTAGTTCGAGATTACAGTAAGGTATATTGTTTCATGTGAGAATGGTGTTGACGAAATCAGGCTGGGTTTATACTGTATTACTTGCGTCTTGTAAACTTTAGTTAATGACAAGTACTTGGTACTACGTTTCGCAGAAATACAGAAATTTAAACATAGCTACAGCTAATTTAATCTTCTCATATCTAATGTTATTTTTCTGACTATCGTTTGTGAACTGGTTTGACACTGTTCAAACCCGCTGTAAAAGAAGTAATTTTTACGGAAAATAACTTGTCACTTAACTCTTCTTTGTCAATTAAAACCGACCCGCAATTATGCAAACCGGACACCGTTCCGTAGAGGTGTGCACTCCCCCAGCTATTTAATTATGAAGCCACTGACAACTAAGTGCATCCGAATGGGACATTTTACAGCACAATATATATTAACGTTTTTATTATTACTGGGCTATTTCTTTTACATTCAGCTTGTTTATTCTTGTTGAAGAAATGTTCAAAAATCTGCAATATTTTTCGTTGTGTTCGACATTTGTTTTCCTTTCTTCTTTGCTCTATTTACGGCGGGACAGCTTGATTTTCGTCGAAACAAACAGCATGGCTGATAAACGAAAAATATGCCAATCCAAATTAAAATATGAAATTTTCGAAATATAATAATAATAAAAATCATTTATTCTCTCCAAAAACGATGTTATTAATTATAGGAGACTGGACGCCTAAGCTAGGACAAGCCTGTATTATAGGACTCCAGGTCACCACTGACAGTAAAATTTGAGGAAATTATTTTAATTTAAAACACATTTTGGACAAGCAAAGGATACATGACAATACACATTTTGGACAAGCAAAGGATACATGACAATATAATAAGTTGTGTATGTGTGTGTATTGGTGGAGGGGTGCTATATGTAGAGTATATGGGTTGGAATTTGTATTACTAGTGAATTATAGTAAAGTTAAGAGTGATTCCGTTGCTTCATAGTCCACTGAAAGCAAAAACATCTGTAATCTCTTCTTACAGTTTACTCCAGCTAGGTCATATATTTTTACTTTTTAATTTACTTTATTACAGGAAGAGAAAGAACTTTTGGGCGAAGCTGAATAGTCCAAAATGCATGACCCTCTGTAACGATCTTGAATGCACGGCTATAACCATCACAAGCACACTATGGTAGGATCTCTCGAATTAATCTCGCACGACCCCATCATTTAGGTGCTGTAAAGGTTGACGTCTAATTAAGTTCGAGAGATACCAATTAAGGTTTAAGTACTCAAAATTTAATACATACAAGTTATCAAACAGGGAATGTTACTGAATCTAAACGGCTTGAGAAGATCAAATATTTCTTTCAAAAAATAAACTCTATCACAGGCGAAAAGTTTGTCATAGCAACGAAACATTTACCTTACATTCCGTCCTTCTGTCATAGTAGATACGGAACGACCCATAAAATTTTACTATCTTGTCGTATAATGCTCTCGTAAGTATTCGATCATTTTGGGAACGGAGCTTCAGGAAGCGAATTCCTTTATGGCCTTGAAAAGTCTCTTAATATTTGGATCCTCCGTTACGGATTGTGATAGGCGGCTGTGTTAGGCCTTATTGTTCGGTTCTGTATTTTAGAGAGGAAATATTTTTTCTAAAATGTAAGGAAATATTTGAACGATAGCCAATTAGCTGGTTTATTTGAGTATTTTGTTTCAGACAATAAGGTATCTCTACAAGTTTCAGACATAGTGTTGGGTAACGATGGGTTTGTGTAATACGATGCATAACTGATAGTCTTAACATTACCAATATATGTATCCCCGTTACGTAAACTGTAAAAATGTATTCTTAAATTTGAATCTACTACTATCTTCAACCGAACTAACCAAATATCAGTCAAACGTAACGTCATTTATTTAGTACGAAGTTATTATTTATTTCCGTAAGTATATAGTATTTAGTGCTGACATATTATTACGTGTACTGCAACAAGTCTTTCCCGGTCAAAGTTTCCATTTCAAGCCGTAAAAGATAAGCGTGGATGTCATTTCGAAACACTGATAGAAACTTTGGTTTGAACATATTAAATTCTTTGTCCGCAGAGCTAGAGGGTTGCGGGGCGTGGTGCGGGCGGCGGCCGCGGGCCCGGCACCATGGCGACGGTCGAAGGGCGGCCGGCTCAGTATGGAGTCACGTTGCGACAGCTCCGCGAGCTGATGGAGTCGCGTGGCTCCGAGGGCATGGCCAAGATCAACGCTCTCGGTGGCCCGCAGGAGATCTGCAAGAAGTTGTATACCTCGCCCACAGATGGTAAGTGCCTGTTGGAAAAGTCTAGGTGGCTGGAGAGAAGTGAAGGATATTCTTGGAAGTTGATCTAGATGAAGAGATTAAAGATGAAATATACTGGTAAATGTTATTTATGTTATAAACGGTAAGCACGTTGAGCTGTAATATCTTAGAAAGCTGAATTAGTCATGTTATTCTAATCAGCGCACAGAAATGTGTAGTTTTTTTTTTCGTGTGCGTCCAGAAATTACTAAGACTTAAGTCCATAGTGTTTGAGCCGTCGGCCCATGATGTTTCGACATATAATACCGTCATGATTATTTTTAATAGATTGACTACATAGTCACGAACCATATTTAAAAGGTTATTGAATTAACTTTTTTGTTTTTGGTAGTTTAATTAAATAATGAAGTGAAAGGAAATCTTACGTATAACACTAGAGTCACATTTCCAAAATCTTAATTAGAATATAGAAAGAAAACACATTTAAACATTAGACTAACCAGGCTTTTAAAGAAAGGGGTCTGTACCCGCGACAAGTCGAGGAGGTCTCAAAATGCGAGAAACTGACGCTACTGAGCCATATTATCTCTCGACCCGAAGCGAGTGTTTGTCGCGTTTAGACACCTTCCCGGCTAATTATGCTAGCCCCGTGCAACTTTATAGACGCAAACAAGTTTAAGTGTATGATCAAGATACATACTGAGATATTCTTGGTAATGCCCGCAACCTTCCGCGCTTATGAAGCTTGTTTTCAGCTTGACTTTTTATTTTCTAACACACGAGAGTTTTTTTGGATAGATATATTGGAGTTTTATTGGTCGCCGCTCCGGCAAGCTCTGCGTTCCAGGACTTCGAGTCTTCGACTTCGAGTAAGTTATCCGCGTCGTCCCCAACCCCACTACCGCGGGTAGGGAGGTTTTAGGAAGTTATTCTTGTTAGGATTGTGTCATAGTATATATATTTATATATTATGACCCTCCCCAACCCCTCCGCAATGGCTTCCCTAAGCTCTGAGGAAATAACGTCAAAATTAATAGATAGTATCTATGCTCAAGGCATGCACATGAACGGTGGAATGGTTCGTAACTAAGACACCTTTATCCCTCATATCATGACATTGATTCCCACACTGGCCCCTCAGGCCACTCCAGTTCCCCAGACCCCTCTGGTCTTAGGCCCTCCCGCGTCCCCTTCCTCCAGTGACATGGAGTGCGAAGTAGACGTCCCTTCGCGCCGCAAGCGCGCACCCGCGGCCGAGTCTCAACTGGCTCTGAGCCTTCCAATTTCACCCTTGTTAGGAAGCGCTCTAAGAAGCGTTCGAAACAAGCCCCGGCGTCCTCAACGCCTGTCCCGGTGTCTACAACACCCTCCGCGGCGTCTCCGAAACCAGCTGCCCCGGTGCCTTCAATACCCGCTCCGGCCCCAACTTCTGTCAAGGCTAAGGTCCCACCACCCGTTTTCCTTCGGGAAAAGGGTAAATGGACTGAGGTTTCGACATTGTGCAAAGAGCACAAGATCCATTACACCCGAGCGACCAACTCGGGTGAATCCATTAAAATTACAGTCTCGTCGTTAGACGATTTCCGAGCTTTGACAAAGCTACTCGCCGATAAGCAATATGCTTATATTAAGCTCTCCCAGAAGAGCGTAAGTTCAGAGCGGTACTCAGGGGAGTCCCGTTCGAATTATCGAGGGCCTGCAGTCCCAAAGCTTCCCGGCACTTGTGGTGCATAAAATGTTCAGAAGGTACGGGAGGCGTCACCCTCTCGCCTTGGTGGTTCTCACCAATGTACCCAAGTCCAGGGAGATCTTCAAAGAGGTCAGCAACATATACGGCCTCTCTGGGATCTCGATCGAGGCGCCTCATCGCGGTCATCCCGGCCAGTACCACCGGTGCCAGTTAGTTGTACGGGCATGCGGCGGCCAACTGCGCCGCCCTGCCCAGGTGCGTAAAGTGCCTGGTCCCTCACTTCACTAAGGAGTGCAATCGCACTCCTGAAACTCCTTCTCCTCCTGGCCAGTCTGGCCACACCGCAAATTACAGGGGCTGCCCTCGTGCACCCCGTTGTATGCGTCCCAATTCTAAGAGGGCGGCACCCAAACAGGCCCCGCCCCTTTCTCAGGAAAACTTTCCGCCGCTCCGGCTGCAAAGCCTACTCAGCCCAAGCCTGCTCCAGAGAACTGGAGGCAGCGCCCCGCTGCACTAGCAATCCGATCCCGGCTCCTCGCCCATACAAATCCACTCCTCTGCGATATGCGTATCGTCTGCGACGCTATCAAAAATATTGATGTTGGGGAAATTTCAGTCTTAGCCCGTAAACTTAGGGCTTCACGTTCTCCGACAGAGCGACTGCCAGCTCTGGCGGAGCATAGTTCCCTTCTCAATTCATTATAGGTTCATTTAAATGAATTTATCCCTAAGTCAAGCTTCGGCCGACCTCTGCGCAGCCTCCGGTGAAGCCGGATCGGCCACCAACTCATGTCCCTTTGAGCACCTTCAGTTCAACTTTCACATCCGGCGGAAGACCCGCTAGCGGCTAGAAGGGTAACGGTAAAATTTTGCCACAGCCAAAGAGGTGGTGTTTAGTGGGTAGGTGCCATTCCGGTGAGGCCCACATAACCCCGCAGAAGGCTGCGGCGGTATGCATGATGCATCTTGCACCTCCCTCCCGTGAGGATGTTGCTTCGGCGGCAAAAAAAAAAAAGATATAACATAAGAAGAAAAAAAGTCAAAAAAAAAAGGAAAATCGAAAGCGCACATCCCCTTGTTGCAAAATAACAGAGCGAATATTTGATTGACGTATTTTAATTTTGAAGCTTGGTGATAGAACTAAAAGAAAACAAAACTCACTAAAAGTTATAGTATCAATCGAAATAATGCTTTGCAAGATTATACAATTAACATAATTAAGTTTCTAATACGTTTTTGATATTATTTATTTAGTTTTAAATGTTTACTTTATATCTTTACTGAAAGCTTTATGTCTTTATTTTTAAAATAATCCACAAGCAAAAACTCATTTTGCATTGAATCAGCAACCCCAACGTTACGCAGCTATTGTATGGAGACTCCTCACGTTTAGTTTCTTATTAATTGAGATAATTTTATTGGGAAATATTTTAGTTCTGATCCTTTTTAAATAATCATTTACATAAATGATACAAATTATCGTGCATTCCATTCGTCCATTAAGTGCTGAAACAAAAAGCTTACTGACGGCCTAAAATGGACTTAACCCTTTAAATATTTACGAGTATCTTGATACAATGTTGGCAGAATATAAAAAAGAATGGATTCATACCCTTCCTGTAACATATTACTATGCTATCTTTCAAATAATGAAATAGGAAATAATGTCAGAATTTACATAACACAATAGAACAGTATTGACCTCGGGAAATTCGAAACCAATAAACCATTTCAACAATACTAACTGACGCCTCAAGTTCGCCCCTTGTCAATTCAGTAATTAATGAAATTTAACACAAAATGAAGACATTCCATTCATAGCAATACAAAGAGGACTCATGGTTATTACGTCGTAGAAAGCAAGGTCGCCACGCGATGTCAATAAAATGACAACTTTATTAAACTTGAAACATCTCAGGCACGAGATTCATTTAGAAATACCAATACCCACCCTTAAATATACGAAACCATTACTTCGGCACCCAAATTAGGGCTTAAACTTTGGCACATTTGTATAAAATCTAGAAGAAAAGAAGATCAAGCATAACCGTTCAGTTTTATTTGCTTCATTTTTTTAATTATGGAAGCAAACTCATCGCTCTAACTGAGCCTCAGACCATTGTTGAGAATAAATTAAAATGGCTGTATAATCTAGTCGTAATTAGGGATTTGCTGACAGCTCGGCATATAGTAAACAAATTATACGACAGGGTGGCGTTAGAAAAAGTTGCTCCTAGTATTTTTAGTCAACGTTTATCGTATGAGAAAGGCAAAAACTATGCCATACAACCTGGACTGTCCTAAACATTTATTCAATGTCGAGCACTGAAAAGGCATATTGCGATATTTTAAAAACTTCGTCCTCTTTACAGCCCACCTATTTTATACTATACATTCAGACCGGCTTTTCTTAGCTTATCTTTTTTCTTAATTTGATTGAGGAAAATCCCTCATTTAGTCGTAAAAGTAAAGCAATGAATCTGTAATTAATTAAAGCTCAGCGGAGATTATACAATTCTATGGTAAACAGTTGAAGTAAAATTATTCTAGAAATATGATTAGTTACACTCGTAAATATGACCACCTGGTATAGCTTATCGATCAAAATAATTGTGTTTGTTAATTACTAACTTGTGTCAAAGTATTTTATTTATAGACATAGTGGTCAATTATTATGTACCGAGTAATTGGTAGTTTATGTTCAGTCAAGTCTAGTTTTTACAAAAACTTACTAACTATTAAACTCAAAAATCTTTGATGTTTAAATCTATAATGTTCAGCAACAGATCCTTATTAAACCCGTTTCCACGGAGCAATAACCTTTATAACCTTCTCATAATACTCTGTATATTTATTTTCGGAAGTTTTATCTCTACACTGCCGACTATGAGAAAGCATCAATAAAAAGCTTTTAGTTATTTTAACCATCGATTTATGAATACTCTCAAACTGACGTCTTCGTTTCGTTAGTAATTTAATCTTTAGGAGTTACAATCTTTGATGCATCGCATATTTTATCCAACTATTGGATTTTATCAAATAATTTTAGTTGTGAATACCGATATGTTTTCTGCTTGCCTAAGGTTCCGCAAAATATTTTCCCGTTGACAAATGTGTTTTGCATAAAATTTCCTTATGAGAAAACTTTAAGGTACGTTTCGCAATCCAACAGAAAACTTTGTCGATCCAATCCACGGAAATGGCATTTTTGTTATAAATCACGGTACAGCCACAACTTGATCTGCAGATAATCGTTCTACACGTACATCGGACCGAGGCTGACACGGGTAAATCCCCGAGGATATCCTAGTTGGCTAGGCACGTGCCTATGAAGCTGATTGCACAGATTTATCTTCCTCCAGCGTTGTGATATTTACTTCGTTTTGTGTAAATTGTGAATTTATTCTTGATTCGATTTCAATTCTTGATCAACATTTGATATCACGATATTTATAATTCAGTACGGTTCTGTCCGTGGGGATTTCACTGTAGCCATTTTGTTCGCGACGCGATTGGTTTTTTTTTTGGAGCAAGTTAGCCATTACACGCATTGTCGAATGATATATTGATTGGAATCGTATACTTGAATTGATGAAGGTGTCTTTCCTATTCTGGATTTCTAGAGGAACGCATGTTTTATCTTGTGGTTGTTGAAACACCAAACAGCTGTAATAGAGTCTAAATTCAAGTGCCTCTGTGAGTGAGTAAACTTCTTGGATAGTCGTGTGAAATTTTTGGCTTCATTGTAATTTTCCATTAAATGAAAAGAAAGAAAAATGCATATAAAATTTTTTTTTTAATTAAAACTTGATAAAAAGTAAATAATAACTTAAATAAAAAAGATAAAATTCTAAACATATAATACTCAATTCCGAATATGTTCCAATACAAAATGTTAGATATCCATTCGATTAAAGGTGTAACTATTGGCCAGGAACTGAGTTGCGTAAAGTGGAGCAGAACAAGATCCGATAGGTCGATAAGCATCAGCCCCGACGGAGCTGGCTGGCACCCGCCGGTCGATACACCGATAATGTCACTGCTGCGGCCGTCCACGCCAAATGTGGCCATTTTGAAATGAATACTATCGCCGTTCGCGTGATATTGCCTTTGTTGGTTACAGGTGACATGTGAGTCGACTGGGAAATGCTGTTCTATGTTCGTTTTTTATTTCCGTTGCATATCTTTTTTACCACCATTTTGTTGCTGTATTTACGTATTTCCTGCGATTTCCTCAGGTTAATCTGTAGGGTGTTTTTAAATTAATTCACAGTAATCGTCTATTAATGTGGCCCCCAATTAAGTTTATTTGCATCTGTAATGCGCAGAAGGATTAAAGGCTGTTCGGCTATAAGCGGTTTAGTTAATCGAATTGTCAATCTAAATCCGGTAAGCGTGGAGCGTGAGAGGATTTATCATTGCGTTTTGAGAAGGTTTTTAATTTGAAACTTTACTGTAGAGAAAAAATGTTTTTTTCTCTCTTAACAACCATACATGTTTTAGAACCATACATGTAAAGAATTCTTTACAATTTATTGAAATACTTTTGTTGATGTATATGGTTGTATAATATTTTAATATTATTTTCGTTGGAGTCACCGTTGAAAGTTTTCTAGACTGCCAATTCAACGCCACAATTTCAAATACGTTGGACTCATGTCTGTAAAACTGTTTAACAAATATCATTCATCGGAGTCTAATTAGCACCTCACACGTTGTTCTACTTTTTACAATTCATACAATAATCTGGTTTTGTTTTCTGAATCTTCCTCCTTTTCATTGGACCTCTTTGATCTGGAAAAAACAATAAAATCAAAAATAAAAAGTAACTTTTTTAATTTCAAGTTGCCTCTGTTTATGTGTGATCCCTTCCGTAATGAAAACCTGGTCGTCGCTGGCGTCGGTTCTCGGTCAGCAAACAAATCAGTAATAAAATATTTAGGTGTTCGTGCCATTCTCGAAATGGCCAAGTCAGGGGTCATTGAACCGTCAGCTGATCAATAAAAGGAAGGTCATCCACCTGAAATTTTGACTTAGCGTTAAACAGAAGCTAGATAAAAGCAAGAAATTGGAACTGACATCAAACATGTATGCTCTGCGTTCGTCTTTGTTCTTCTATTGTTAGAATTTTAATTGTACTTGCACGATTAATGTTTTCGTAGCACGATCAGCTAAATTATATTTAGTACGTTTACGAAGTTTGCAAGAATTTCAGACTACATTTTTTTATAAATTGTTGAGAATATAATTTGTAAAGAGAAAATTACTTGAGCATACAATTTTGTGAAAACAATGTGCGCAAATTGGAGACTTTAAATTTACTTAGTTGTTAATTTGAGTTTTGAGTTTTTCCTAATACTCCAGCTTCTATTAATATATGGTCTATATCAGAATGTGGCAACATTCAGGTTATTTGGATGATTCAGATGGTAGAATGGACCAGTCGACGTCGATCGATGTAACACCAATCGACCCTAACAAGTAACGCACGGGGTTTATAGTTAATCATTATATTTATTTGACATTTATTTCTGTGTAACATTTTATTACTTCGTGAATCATTATGACTATATTAAAGACCATCTTGAATATTGGTGCAATATTGATGCTCAATACTGCTGTTTATTTTGCCATTGTCAGCGTAATATTATATCAACTAAAAGTAATATATTTTGCAATATCTGGAATAATGTAGTATGAATGCTACTCTCATAAAAATATTCTGCTACTTTCATCTCTTCCCCAACCTGAAAGTGTCCTTCTGTAAGCTTTGTTTTAAGTGTTCATCTGCAAGCACTTCAACACCCCTAGGTCGATTTTCGCGTGACCTTCCCCGTTTCGTACTTGATAGATCGCCGTTGTCAAAGAAAATGTTTGTGAGCGAAGAAAAATGACCCCTGTTCCTTGTGCAGGGTGTAATGTCTTTATCTTGCGCGAAATTTCTTGTTGGAATACAAACGTACAAGTCGTTTGAACGCAGACATTTTATCGCTAAGAGTATTCTTATGTTACAAACATTACGTATGAGTGATTTTCTTGTATATTTATGTTCCTCTTCAAAAGCTTTGGTAGTAACATTCTCATGTATGCTTTTGTCATTTGTAATTTTGTTGAATTGTATCAGTTTATTTAGTCTGTCTTCCAAATAACGTCGGAGCTTTTATATGTTGCTCTTAGATCTTTTGACAATTGTTTTTCGTTGCATTTGCGTCTGTAGTAAACGCAAGATTCTTTCGGGACCATTTCAATTTCGAACTTCATTACCGCATACACACATTAGTGAGGTATCAGGAAATATTTAGGAATCAGCCGAATTAATCACACCGCATCAGGCGAGTTACACGTGGAAGATTGCCAGAATTCGCATTACAATAATAATTTTAATCGCAAGAAGTTTTGATAACTAAATTGGCAACACTCACCGGCTACAACGGGTTGCGGTGTGGTACCATTTGGCAATCCGATTTTATGAATTTTGGGTTTTTTGTGTATTTACTTAAAGAGATGGTTTTTGGAGACTATGAATTATGACAAATTTGGCTTGTACTTTATAATTCTATTCATAAACTATGGTCAAAGAAGTAACCCTGAAATCAATAAATTTGGGATAATTTTGATATTGTTGGTTATATTTTATACATCGGATAAATCCGGCGAGCCACTAAAATCCGACTATACTGAATGCATATTATAAAATTATTCTATCCTCTAACGTCATCAGAATCATAAAATTGCCAACGAAACCAGACATAACCTTTTCATAAGAATTAACATATCCTTAAATAGGATTGTATTAAATACACCACCAATTCACACCTGATTACCTACATTTATGGCTTAAGACGTCATAGCATGACGTCACTCTTAGAATTATGCAGTCCTTGTACACCAATCGGTATTCTCTAGTTCGTGGGATGAGTGAAATATTATCCTACTGCAGTATGATATTCATTACGCATATCTTTATTGCGCTGGCGTCATTTTAAATGAATCTGCTTTTATATTTCATGGCTTCGCTTTGTGGACTTCAGCTTTATAAATGAAACTAGATAATATGCTTTTCTCGAAGGTCAAAATCTCCATTTGACTGCATTTTGTGACGTTAAAAATAAATAAAAACTAATGATGGTCTATCAGTAAATTAAGGGGTTTTCAGATTTCGTCCTGGAAATTAACATGACCCGTCTGGTCCGTTAAGTTAAATCTGAAGCACTTTTAAAAGTAATTTTGGAGAAATGCGTCAAAGATCTCAAGAAGTAACACGGTTGCTCGAAGTTTTTCATACGTTTTATATGGTATGATAAGAGGTATAAAGTAACCCCCAACGATTTTATACCATTAAAATCTCTACTCTTTTTATCTTACATGTAACTACTATTATCTGATACCTTTGCCGGCAGTACGTTTTTTATTTTCACACGATTGTCAACCTTATAACAATGATAAAGAGTAGTGTTTCCTTTTTCTTCCCGTACAATGTAACTGGTGTTAGCAAGAACAGCTTACATCAAGCAGGCTTTGTAGCAGCAAGGTGAGGTAAATCGCATTAGGGATCATTAATCGAGGGTCGCGCTGCTAGGTCCAGGGGCATACTTCCGAAGTATCATTGTTGTAACTATACTAGTAGATAGGTAGGTATTCGTTTTTGAAGAGCTCTTCTGGGCACCTACAGTCTATGTTATTTGGTATAAAATTATGTGGTTTTTATCTGATAAAAGGGATTGAATAGCCTGTGAAATGACAGGAACAAGGGCTATTCAAACTGAAGGCTTCGGCACTCATCACCCTTAATTATGTTTTTCTATTATAGTACCTAAGTTCAATGATGACGTTTAATTGGTGCACATACCGGTGATACTTACGATCAGATTTCGATTACCGGCTTTGAAAATGTAAAAAAAGATATGCTACGAAATGTATATGTTAGAAAGGAAATGTAAAAAAAGATTTTAAAGGTGGTATGTAGAAGATTTACGAGAAGCCATGGATTTTCTCAGTACCTTTTTCGAGATGTGGATTGATTGTGACAAATCTTGAAGATTGGATCGGAAGGAAAGGAATAGGACAGAAGTGACAAAGATTTTCAACTGTAGTTTGAATTTGATTTTAGAACATTCTATTGGTTTGAAAGTTGTTGAACGGAGACTTTTTTTGTATGTCACAACGGCATAGTGGGCATAACGAATTTGGTGTCCAAATTACTCAAGTGCTATCAAATTAATGTCGAATGTGTACTTGTAGTTGACAGTCTCGCGGTGGTTTTTATATATATATATATATATATGCGATTATACAATAGCTTACCGTCCTTTATTTTTAAATTATCCTACCATTAATTAAATAAATCAACGTGTTGTCTTCCAATGACATCAATAATAAAAACCCTATCCATATTCTGCATAAAAGCCGTCCTCTCTCATAAAGTATTAATGACCTCGATAAAGACTAGAATAGCCCTTTGAAAGGGTGACCCTACAGTCAACCCAGTGACATATACAACCACTGCGGATGTGACGTCATTGATATACGGCCTACATTAGTTTATGATGATGAAGAATGACTGCTGGAAGATAAATGACAAATTGATTTACATCATAGAATGGGCAGTGCGAGTTCCATATATGTCTTGTCTATGGCTAAAAGGTTTGTCTTATGTAAGTGCTATGTTGTGGCTTTTAAAAACATGATATTATTCAGTATATTTTTATAATGTGCTGAAGTATGCCTTTTATACTTTCTAGGAGGAATATTAGCAAAAAATATTTATAACGGTGTAACGCTTACTTTTTTAATAGATATTATTTCACTCAAGAAAATTAAAGGTAGTGATTATTAATTCTAATTTATTTAAGTATATGTAATAAGTTTGTAAACTTTCATTAAATTAATTGAAAACTGACAAAGCGATTATCTTACTTATTTTTTATATCGTAATAACTGTGACCTAAGATTTTAAAGGCTTAGGTAGTTCTAAAACTTGTAATAAATATGCCTACCGAAAATTCACTAATGCATTGAAAATCCAATAATTTTTCATATCGACTAAAAGCTTTTTTTTTCAAAACACGCGAACAAAATTGCATCTTTGACCCAATTTTAGAAATTCAATCAGCCGATACGAGTTAGCCTGACCTTGGTTTACTCAACCACGAGTGGCCGAAGACTAAGGGGTGATGGTATATCACATGCGGGGTTTCGTACCAGGTCCCACCTATGGTACGTAAACCCAAGGTTAAAGTACACTGGGTTATTCTGGTTTGGTGCAAGCTACGACTTCTTGCTTCATTGTTGGGATTTTTTGAAGGTTATTATAATGGAGTTTGTAGGTAAAGATTCGAAATGAAATATTTGTCGAAATGAATAATTTGGCGACTTTTTAAAGTTATCTTAGTTGATCTGACAAGAAATATTCTAATAGTTATGTACGAAAGAACATTGGCAGATCGCCATACATGGTTTTAGTTAGAGTTAAAGTGGAGCGTTTAGAAGTCAAAAATATCTAAAACTAAAGGACATAATATACGGATCCACTTTAAAAATATATATATCATGGAGTATGTCTAGGAACAATAATAATTGCATTTTCAATAAGTACTAGTTTTGAGGTTATGTTTTTAAATTACCTACATATACATAGGCAATTACTACTATCACCAACCATGATAATAATGACACGTAAATGTTCATCTATATCTTTAGCTTAATCAACTAGTCCAAAAATCACAGCAATAAGTCAATACAATCGATGGTAGAATAGAACAGTCGACGTCGATCGACAAAGGCACTCACAAGTGACAAGTCAAAAAGTAACGAAACGGTTATGTTTTTATCTCAAATTCGCCGGCCAAAGGCAAAAGCTATACAGCCAAGGATAAGGACTCCAGTGAGTAATAAATCATTTTCATTATTAGAATAAAATATATATTCTTACATAAAAATGAGTCCTTACATTCTGAAGTGACTATAATTTCCTATATTTAAAAATTATATTACAAAACCAAATACTTGTGCTTGGTCACAATCAATACTATGTATCGTAACAAAAAATGACAGGAGGTACAACATACTGATCAAGTCAAATCAAGCTTTATAAATCAACTATTTTATGGAGAGTTCTACACATGAAGCTAACATTAGGGAAATTCACATTAATAAAAAGAATAAACAAAAGTACTAGTTACTTTTCTAAACGCTCACTGTTTACTTAAATAAAGATTCGCCAATATTCTTTATAGACACATATAATTGGTTATCGTTCCTGGTACAAGCTTTTAATTAGATTAGTTAAAACGAAGAATCTGTATAGCGTGTTGGCTAAACGTAGTAATTCAACTTAAATGGCTAATATTTAATTTGTTCTCTGAATGGTCTATCAATGACATTATATGACTTTGTAACACATTATTCTTGTTTCAATATTAACGAAAACAGCTCAATTACAGTATAAAAAGACAAGAATATTAATGCATCAACCCATCACAAAGACTTCGCAAAAAAGTGCCTACCTTCATAATTGAATCCTTTATTTGCAAATGAGCCGTTTAATGCGTTTCGCTTTTTCGCCCTCATGTTATATGCAGAAACATTATCGTAAAGCGCTTTCCTGGAAACAGACAATATCTCACGCTAAAGGGGACAGAGGGCATTAAAATTTCATGGCTGTTGTTAAAGTTTGTCTTTCAGGGAATCCGGAATCGAATGCTCGACCGTTTTAGAAGTAGAGTTAACCGGTGTTAGGAGGCATACTAATTTGGGTGTGCTGTGATGAGAGATGTAGTTTGATTGGAAGTTTTATTTTATTGCTTAGGAAGTAACTACTCAAAGGTTACGGTGTACGGTACGTTCTATCGAATCGATGTGTTGCAGGAAAAAGCCTTAAGATAAATTATAAAATTTAACATCATCCGTGGGTTGTAATGTAGGTGCTTAAATTGTCTAAAATAATACACTATTCAATTATTTACAGAAATACAATCATGTTCACCTTATAACGTAATAACAACCGAGCACAGCATTTATATTATTATCTTACTCAACACAGTAGCTTTTTAATACGAACATAGAAAAAGTGCGAATTTAAATAGTTTTCTTAATGTGCTTAATATATTTTTCCATTGAAGTAGAGAAGATATCTAGATTTTGACAGATTTTGTGTTTTTTTTTACATTCAACAAAACAAACGTGTTTGCTTTTGGATAAATGTTAAACAAGACGTATTTTTGTAAAATTATCCCTTTTGTGGGTTTTCGAGTTATACGATATACTCATTACTCATAGTTATGTTACAATTAGTGCTGATTGGGCTTAATTATTCCTTCCTTTGTCAGATACAGATGTAGTATTTACTATTGCATTACACCATCCTCCAGTACAGGATATCATCAATACTGACTTCCATAGTTCAGAAAACCCGATGTATTTACTATAAAATATGTTTTTGTAATCTTTTGATAGCTCGTTTGCGTGATTAAGAAAATACAGCTTAAATTAGGTAAAACCTATGTTTAGGTTAAAAATTTTGTCAAAGTGTTGTTGGACTGTTAAGAAACCATAAATAACACACAGATTCTCGCAGTTATTATGATAATACTGTTTATTCATTTATATATGGATGTGTTCAAAATGTTGTTTAACATTTTATTACATTATGCGACAGGTATGTCTGTATCTACATAATATTGCCTCAGAAATTATTAATAAATTAATCTATTAGGATCGCGATTACAATGTAAATCGTCACTCGAGTCCTTGAAAGGTAACTTCAAACCGCTTTCCTCAATCGATACACAGTCATAAGTCAGCGGCGCTACACTAAAATAGCACGCTCGTCAGTCCATCGGTTCCGTTGTCAACTGGTTGATGTACTTAGGTATTATTCCTTAGCGCAGTTTCTGTTCAACTTGACAAATATGTACAGCGGTAAATTATGCTCCGACTCCGGGCTTTGCTCCGTCCTCGTTTTTCGCCGTGGAATCAATTTCTGCGATGACGTCACCGCAACCCCCTGCGCGCCACTCCCCCGCGCCCTATCCAGTAGAAACAGGGATACCGCCATTTCCGCTCCTTACATAGCGCTGTCTTCCATTTAGCCTTCTTTCATAAGTTTACGTGCCCCATTTTTCCATTTGGATAGTTATTGGTTTTGCCTTTTGTTGTTCAAATTTCGTGAAACTACGTGCCGAGGTAGATCTTTTTAGTTGATAGTTAATTATGAAATTAAATTTCATACTATTACTTTTTTTTTATTTCAAAAACAACGATTTTCAAAAACGAACGTTCCTGACGATACTACATGAATAATTATTTCTGAGGTGATTAGGTCATATTTTATTGAGAAGTCCCTTGATAGTTAAAAAACTCTTTGAGTTTGCAGAGTAAGCTATAAAACATTGTATAGTCAAAACTTTTTAAATAATAAAGAAAGAGTCTTTGATATAACAAGCTACTTTGTATCTAAATGTTTTCCTTCCAATTTTATGATAGAGTACGGTAACGGTGCAAGAGCCGTCGATAACACAAACACAGAACGTAATTTGTGTACTTTGGGAGGAACTTAAAACTGGCGCGCAACAGAAACAAACCAGGTACGAGTGTTTTATGATTGAATGTTCACAGGTATGTAGGTATTAATATTATGCGAAAACCAAAATAAACCTGAACACTAACGAAAGACGGACGACTGTTGAACGGCCAAAACAAATAACCAAATGTTCACAAAATATGTACTCCAGACGTTATTACGTACTCCATCATTGCGTACACCTCGAGTTAATGTGAACTGTAACAGTAAACTGAACGAAACAATCAGGCTAAATTTAAAATTTGTTTATACAACCACTGGTGCAAGGTTTCTTCATCGAAAAACTGTTTTCATAAACCGTTTTAACTTGGCCCTTTCACCTTATCAAATATTTTGCATATCAATAAATTTTATTAAGTGAAATGAAATGAAATATTTATTTCTCAACATTGACAATTACTTGTTCTTATTGATGTCAAATAAAACATGACTCTACCACCAGTTCGGAAAAACCTTCGTGAAGAAGAACTGGCAAGAAACTTCACGTGTATATTTTTTTCAAAATAAATTTACAGAGTCTCTTTATGTCATACAAAGTTATTCTTATCTGCATCTGTTAGCTCGGTAAGTCTCCCTCCCCCCAAGTATCCAAACGACGAACACCCTCAAACGGCACCCGTTCACGAGTTAACGCGGGATCCAGCCATGCGCTTCATTAGTTCTGAATTCCAAACACGGTTTTCTTATTTTAGTTCTGTTAATAAGTGATATCATTGGAGTTTTACGTTCACATGATTTATCTAAGCTCAATAATGTCGTTATGTCTGACGTAGCTTTTGCGAAATCAATGAACATCATAATCTTAAATATAAATCGTGCGAAATTCTAGTTGTATCTTTTCATTGGTGAAAATCTAATTAGTCACTTGATTTCTAAAAAT
The DNA here is from genome assembly GCA_923062675.1 of Marasmarcha lunaedactyla. Taxonomy (NCBI): domain Eukaryota; kingdom Metazoa; phylum Arthropoda; class Insecta; order Lepidoptera; family Pterophoridae; genus Marasmarcha; species Marasmarcha lunaedactyla. Next base: position 12,251,253 of record OV281364.1, on the reverse strand, counting down.
CGCAGACACATAGAAACGAATTCCGAGACATGTTTTGCGACCGACCGAAATAGATCGCAGCGGGTACAACATAGAACCCTGTGGGACGCCCGCCCGGAACTTCCGTCTCGTTTTATCACCCAAACTTTAGATATATCTGTCTTTCTCTACCGCGCATAGTTATTGTTTTAAAGAATAGCACGGTTATAAGGTGGACTGAAAATAGTCAGCGCCACTATAATACGAGGTCATCCCAGTGCGTGTGTATGTTAGAGCGTGCGTTTCTTTGCAAATCATTAATCATACTAGAAAATGTATTACTAGGAGTGTCGATATCAATATTGTTATTTCCGTGTGAATTCCCATCGACGATACTAATTTTCTAAAACTCTAGCTACTCCTTATTGTTTGTTGTTACTGATAATACGCAATCAAGGGCTTGTTGCAATAACCGTATTAGCGCTTAGGTGATATAACAATGTATGTAATGGTGTACATACATTTGCTGACGTCATGAAACACTCATAACGCTCAGCTCGGGTTGTAATAGATGCCATTTAGTCAAAAGCAACGACTCGCAATTACGTGCTTGCAATTTGTTTCTGCGGCAATATCTTGTATGTGATGCTACATTTTGTTATAATGCGAGCTTTACAATAAGAGACATTAAAAAGTTGAGCTATCGTCTAATTTCAAATTTGTTTCCTTTTGTATTGTCATTGTCGGTATATCTTTACTGTCTTATTACAAAGGTAATGTTTGAAAGAGTATGAACTGGTTTGTTTATTCATAATGGATTCAACATTAACAAATGTTTAAACTGCTTCTTCACCATTAGAAAGCTCGCAAAGTTCAGGAGTAACATAGGCATAGACTACTCCACAATATCTCAGGACAAGGAGGTTATAATAAATAGTATATTATGCAACTAGTGAATAAAGGAAGGATTTAAAGCGAGGGCCGTAGATGAGTCACGAGCAAGTGAAGGATTCTAACGATTGAATCCTGAGCGACGCGAGTGATTCATGGCCCTCGATATATATTCGTACTTTATTCAGGAGTTGCATACTATACTTTATACCATGACTACGAGAAAAAGACATAATTTAAGCGAAAATAGAAATTTAATCAAGAAATAGTAAATGTTACATTAATTGAAATGGACATTAAAATTAGAGCAATGACTGAAATTAAGCGTAATTTTCTTATTATTATCATTAGGGTGGTCAACTTGTGAACACTGTTTTTTTTTCTATAATGGCAGCAAAGAACACAAAACAGTTTTTAATATAATGCCTAACTCCTTGTCGCAAATATCGACCAATCAAATCTCGAGAATTTATTTTCACCAAAGAGTTTGAATTTCCAATCTTAGCGCAAGGAGTTTGTGTAAGCATTGAAATGGAGATCGGATATATTTTGTGTTCCAAATTCAAACACCAAAACAGTGAATAAAAACAAAACAGTGAATAAAAGGCCTTTTTATTCACTGTTTTGCGTGAATAAAATAAGCTTTTTAGAGTAGGTATGGTATAAACATCTTTATTTACCAGAAGCAGTACATATTTCAAAAAGAAGTCATTGTCAAGCCCGTGTCGCGAGGCACTACGTTGAGTTAACAATATCATTTGAAATTTTTTGCACGTCAGAGATTTTTAAATTATAGTTTGAAAAGTAACAAAAATTAACATTTACATTATAATAAGTATAATAATAATAACTTTTTTACTAACTCAGAAAAGTGTTACAAGCTTATGTGAAGTCTCTGACCCTTAAACAGGACAAAGTTTTTATTTTAGGGGTCAGCGGCCTTTCCCATTTTAATTTCTTAAAACTATGTACAGTTTTAATTAAAAAATTTATTGTTATATTTATACATTACAATTCACTGTATAAATAAGATTGACATAGTTACATTTTTTTTACCGTATTTTGTTTCCCTTATTATAATAATATATTGTTCTACTAATATATTTATTTTTGTCTTTGATTTCTACAATGGTATCTTTCCCACCGGTATTTATTAGGCTATTGTATTATTTGAGGCAGTATGAACGACATATTATGAAACTTTTTTTATGGTAAAGCAGCAAAGTTTTTAGTTTCTCTATTACGTTTAGTCGAACATACTTTTTTTTACTTCTGAATGTTACCAAACTATTTGGTAATTATCAAACTTATCAGGTACGAATTTGTGGCAGGTAATATAAACGAACATTAGAAACAAAATGCGCGATTATTAAACTCTTAGCTTTCAGTAAGGCTTATGCTATTGCCCTTCAAGGAATTACCGGGTGACCGATTATGTTAATCATAAGGTTTGAACTTTATACTCCAACTTTATAAGCAAAAAATTTCCATTTCCAAGGTTTAAATTATTCCTAGGCCGGGCATTTTTTCCCTTTTCCGTGAACAGCGAGAACGCATTTTGCAATTATGATTTACGCCACTGTTGCAGGGAACATAAAAGAATTTGACGGTAAAGTTTCAGCCAACAAAGGAATCCTCTTTTGTGGCTGAAATTATTTTTTTGATTCAAACAAATAAACGATTTGGTGTTAATGTTGGAATTCTCTGTTACATTTGTCCAGACAAGCATACTTTATTATTTTGATTTCTGAATATTTTTATGTTCTTTGATGTTTGAATATAGAAATTTGTATTTAGAAATATGTATTTCAGTATGACGGTATAGGGCTTTGATCTATTTATATTATAGTAAGTATCTAATAAGTAGAGCTTGTCGCTATTTATAGTCTTAAACTCACACTTCAATATCGCAATCCGGGTAGTAAAAACACCGCATAGCCGTCATAAAATTAAAATTATTGCATTATTTGTTATTTATTAAATGAATTAGTTAGAATAAAGTTTAAATAAAACCTTTTTATTATTTTCCGTTCCTTGTCTCCAATATAAAACAGAGAAAAAAAGAACAAAAAACACAACTAAACACCTTCAGACTTGGCTAAATACGGTCAAGACGTTTCACTAAATATTCTTGTTTACAAAGTACATCAAAACTGATTAATTATCAGAGCACTTAATAAGGACGTCATTCATTTAGTATATTAATACACTATGTCGTAGTGATTTCATTTATGTATAGGCAACCTGCCCTTTGGCAAGATTCCGTTGCCAGGCTTACGCGACCACCTTACGTTGATCCATCGCAGTTCATTGCCTTTGATTCTACTCGATTATCCGTTGTTCTACCGCGGGCGGCGTGGGAGATCAGCACTACTGGTTTATCATTGTATATGACTTGGCACCTATATACATGATTCGATTAATGTGTGTTCGTCGTTGATTCTGATTCTAATCGCGTGTAGAAGTTTATTTTATTTATATACCAATATATCATTCTGTAATCGACTCAGGGTTTGCATAATGCGAATTTTTCAATCTCGAATTTAATTGAATCGTGTTCGAAGTTTATAAAACTTTATACTTTAAACTGTCGTATATTTTCAACGACTTATAGTTAAATTCAATAAAACTGTTCTTTTCATAGCTTCCAAATAATATTATAAACTCTAAAGTTCTAAAAAGCTATAGATTTAAAAGTTATTTTTATTGAAAAACCATTTATAACACATTCAATGAATACGTACGTTACAAGCGTGAATTACAATATATATTTCTTCCTTGAACACGAGTAAAGTTTGTCATGGTTGGTTTTTCTATACGTATATTTTCCTTATATCATACCTTTATTATAAATTACGCTATATTAATTTATGTATTATAGTAAGATAAAGCCAAGACATTTCCACCGCCTGTTTGAACCTGTGAATGGTGACCTTGAAGATAACCTTTTTAATCCCCCCAGCTTATACCTACGTGGCACATACGTGGAATACCGGAGCATACATTTATAAATAAACCTGCGGTAACCAATAGTATAGAAATTCCTGTCGCTCTCACGGCGGCGGATGACGCGGGAGTTATTTTGACGTCGCATAACGTCAATGCGGTCGGTGACGTGCGCTGTCAGACTGGTCTCGTGCTCCGATGTGACATCTCATGCATTGCGTTTATTAGAGGGTGTCTAGTGTAGAGTTACCGATTTGTGTCGGAGTGCAGGAATTTTTTATGTTTCGTTACCTAGAGGGTGACAACGGGTCCATATCAATAGGCCTGCGTTATCCATCCGAAAGATTTTATGAAAATATCATCGGTTAATAATATCATCAATATATCATAGGTAAATAGTTAACTAGTTAACATTATCACATATTGCCGCCATTACAACGAATAATTAAAATTAAAAACATTTATGAATTTATGTCAAGTTCTAAAAATTCTCTATATCTAAAGGTTATCTGAGCAAATTATGTAAAAAAATATTCAAAATAATTCATATAAACATCAAAGGGTTTGTTTTCATTTACTTGAAGTATTTTCTTACATGAGAAATGAAACGCAAATAAATTTATTTACATATTTTTCCGTAACAATCATTTTAAAATGTGTGAATATAATGAAGCACACCGAAGATATTTTACCGTGATTTTAACTAAACTCAATAATGCAAATGGAAGCTATTATAAAATTGAAGACATACCAACGATGAGAAAAACCTCCCACCTAAATGAAATGAGAGCGTAAAGGGAACCTTTCTTACATCCTTCGAAATTACACATTTCATTATATCCCAAATTTTCTTTTGCCTCTCGGAGGAAAATCACTTTACCCTTTTTCTCGTTTGGAATATCACCTCGATTCTGATCCGGTCTTTTGCCCTGCTTTTGCTTATCAAGTATACAATTTTACTGAATCACATTCGGTAGAGGCGTTAAGTGGAGACATCTACTTAGGTATAATTTCGTAAGGACTCGGAAATTGAGTTGCTATTGTCTTTTTTTTTGATACATTTGTTGCGTTTTATGTTGATGATAATGTGTCGTTTACTGTGGCTTTTTGCTGACCTTACGATCTCTGTTCGTATGAGATCTTGGTTTTCTCGTAATTAATTTAAATAAGTTGGCATATTCTCACCAGCAAGTACTGTTATATGGACCTTAGTTACTTTATATTACTGATACTTTATCTTTTATCGTAAGCCTTATCGTTTTTAATTAAATAGTAATATTTTCTGTCAATATCTTTAAATAATCCTTTGATAATGTATCGATTTCTGTTTTTTTTTAACGATTTGTAAAACACTATTTTCAGTATCCTAATAAGTCAAGGTGAAAAAGCCTGAGTATCTACAATTTGTGTATACTTTACCTCATGTAACTTATTTCTCCTTCTTATAACTAAATTCTAACTTATAGCCGTATCAATTTTCAAAATGTTTAAACAGTCCACGATCCAGTCGTCGAGATATACCATTTCACGAGATCTTCCAGGAAATGTATCCTCGCTCGGTTACTCGCCCGTGCCACTGACATGCGAGCAATGGATTATGTCGAAAATACCCCCGTGACTAATGTTGTATTCTTGACTCTGAACGCTTCAATTTTCTATTGATATTTGTATTTCATTTTGTCAGTGTTTATGTGGATGGCAAATATTTTGATTTTCTTGATATGTCGGTTCGTAGAAGTTTTGGTTTTTTGTAGTTGTATTGAATTGAAAGCTTCTTTTTGATGTTTTTTTGTGTAGGCACGTAGGCGAACATTTACGTAATGTGCAATGTATGTTATCAGATATATCAAGGTTCCAAGTGCACTAACGCAAAGGTTAACTACATAAATGTGTGTCTTTCTTTCTTAAGTCCGCTAACCTTAGGTCAGCTTAACCGTGAAAAATGTATTCCATCCAAATTTTATAAATAATTATCCGTCGGATTCTTTGATTAAACTTAGATTATACTAGAGTTATTTTTCACACTTTGCAATCTTGTTTAAATCGACTGATATATCGTAAATATGTACGAAACATTCATAATAATTTTAATCGAAACTTTATGTTGTCTATCGAGATCTATTTTCGTTTATCGCAGGAACCCATATATTGCTTTTAATCTGTAACTAGTCAGATTATTATCGAAATTATTTTAATTCGTTACATAATTCAAGACTGCTTTATATCTATCAAACTGATAATGCTGGACATATTGTGATATCTTATAAAATTGGAACCAAAGAAGGGCTAGTTAATATAAAAATAAATTCAGCCATTTATGTTTTGCACATTATCTATTTTGAATATTACATTTAGTCGTTGCGATTATAAGTATTTGTAAAAAAAACTAGGGATGGGTTTCGACTTTTTTTCTTAGAAAAACTAAGCAAATGAGATTGTCGAATGTTTTTGGCGCGCCTCGCAGCAAATGTTTATTCTTTTTTCTAAATATTTCTTTTAAAGATAATAATAGTTTTTAAACGTTAAAAGATTACCATGAATCGGAACAACATTGACAAATGTAGAAGCAGTTTCTGAATTAAGGAAATGATTAATGTTTGAATAATTTGTTGCATTTGTTCGGAGTATCACTGTGTAATGTCTCTGGTTATCATATTTAAATCTGTTTCATGATCATTAGATGAGTATGTACTATTGTTTTTTACTTAATGTATATATTTAGTACTTTAAATTCATGTACTTGAATTAATGCAATAAAATCTTACTACATACTACATAGACCTAGGAGCGTAGGTAAAGCAATATAAGATGTTTTTTCTTGTTAAATATTTACCTACGGCCGAGTACGCCGTGTCTCATACGCCGGAGGTCCCAGGTTCGAGTCCTGGCCGGGGCATTCATTTGTGTGATGGACACAGATGTTTGTTCTCGGGTCATGGTTGTTGATATTTATATATGTATGTTTATTCTGGGATCCACCCACCCCCAGTTCGTTATACGGTAATCCATAACAGAAGCTCAGCTTACTTTGGAGTCATACAGTTGGTGAGTTTGTCTGGGGATTTATAAATATTTAGAAAAAGTCATAAAGATGGTCCTTTAGTGATACTCTCTTTCATAAATTCTAGTACCCAAATTTGTTACACGATGATTGTAGGAAACACCCTTTTCAAGCGCAATATTTTACCTAAATACAGTCCACAGGCAGTTGCCATAAAAAGATGGATTACAATTTTAAAAAATAACGCTCGTCTGCCCATGACCTCCAACAGCGTGTGTGACCTTGACTGTAACATGATCAGGGTTGTCAATTGAAATAATAGAAACGGAACGAAACGTGTTCCTAAAAGCGACGATTGTTATGTAAACTTGTATCAATTAGATTACGCGGTATGAAACGAAACGCACGAGTGAGGCGCCGTTCGCATAGTTCGTCGTGATTTTAAAATTAATTTGCATTTTAAATGTAATAGTAAATATATTTGGAGTAAAATAATAATATTTGGACCTAGCATACTAGCGTCTAGACTTGGTATTATACTTGTGTTTTGAATACAATATAATAAATAAACCTTAGTATATGATAATGTTTCAAAGACGCGCAATGATTATCGAAGTTCAATTAAAATTTAAAATCTTAGGGCTGCCAAAGTCAACTTAAAATCGACATTTTAAAAGGTTTATCGATCGATATGCAGCGCGTGCTTGTAAGCGGTAGAGATGAAAATACAAACGCAAAATCATCGCAAATCGTCTGTAATACTTTGACGAAAAGTTCGATACGTTTAAAATGGACGCACTTCACACATTGCATATTTATTCAAGAAATGTGTAGGAATGTCCTAATAAATAATTTTGGGGTTATTACCTTCTTAGTTAAGATGTTTTCTTACATTTTAACGTTATACAAAATAACATGAACAGCAACAGTTCAAACCAAAAGTATTAAAAATTTTGAGTTTGGAATTACTTTACGGATAAACACTTTCATCACCATCTCTGCTTTAATGAGGTCGAAGCGATTGTGCATTATTTATATTTTCAGTATAAACGGTGTTTATGACAACAAAATTGTTTGCTTTTTGGCCATCCTGTTTATTCAGTACGTAATTAAACGACTTGTTTGATTCGTATTTGTGAATCATTATTTTTTATTATTATGTTAAGGACAACGAGGCAAAAATAATGTTGCATGTAAATCCGAGTAAAACCGTGTCTTATTTATTGTATTCATAAGGAATGTAACTGCTACCGAGCTCAGCGTTTGCAAGTTTTATATTTTTATGAATTAATTTTTGAAGTAAATTGTAATATACGGAAGATTTTAAAAGCTAGTTTTGAAATGATTTTTACGTTGAAACGTTTTTACTGTGAAGTTCACTGAATCAACAGTGAACTTCACAGAAACGCTTAAATTTGTGATTTTTTATATTTTGTTAAAGAAGATACTTATTTCGGTATATAGGTAATGCGCGCACTAGTAGAGGTAATGAAATTTTCTAACGAAAACTAATAAGAAGAAAAAGTCAAATCCGATCCATCCATAAAAATGTGATATCCCTTGTATATTTTATATTGTATTTACATGCGAATCTGGATGTAAGTCAATAAACATATATTTCAAAGGGGTACATTGTTTTGCTAACGGCATGGTACCTGTTTATTTATGTTCTCTATAATGTGATCAAATTTTTATTGCTTACAATTTTTCTTACGCATTTCCAAAGTAATACTAAAGATACTTACGATACACGGTTATAGGCATTAAAGTACTATTTATATAAAACTTTACGTAGCAGGTTACGATTTAGATGTATTTTCGTATCGTAGTTCGTAAATTTATTTTCGTCTTTGTAGCCAGTAGCGATAAACTATTTATTCGGGATCTGGACCTCCTTCGAAAACTGTACACGAACTTGCCACAACAACGGTTCAATATTCCGTTTGAATAACTGCAAAAATATTTCATAATTGAAATATACACAGTACAATTTCACTGTGGCATGTCTACAAATGGAATTTCATATAGATGTCGGCGACTCGTGTAAATTCAGCGAGGAATGCTAATTCACCGGCGCCCGGTGGAAGTTTTTACTTTCAATTGAATTTATAATAGGTCTCTCTAGGAAAAGTTTAACAATTTATGTGGCAACAACTTAGTACTGTTTCAGTTTTCATATTTTGACTGAGCCCTCATTTATTTTTATTGCATTTTGAGTTTAGAAATTTTTATTTTGATCCGAAATAAGGAAAATCACAGTACGCTCCATCTCATGAAAATGTAGTTGATGCAAACATAATTTACAATTCAAGATCGTAAAAAAGTAATGCAAAATTTATTTTGTTAGCAAGCATCGTTTTGTATAAGAATATTATCAAGGGTAGCAACGTACCGATCACAGTCAATGTATTCAATAAGGTTTATGATCAACTTTCCGTTTTACGCTTGAGCGTTCATGTTATTTCATCCGAAGAAGACGCTCCGTTCTCATCTATTATGAATGAATTTTCTAACATCGCCCAATGAACTGAACAGCACGTCGGTATGAATGCGCCTTTGTATTATGCAAACTACCCACCGACCGGACGGAGCCAAGCGCTTTTCGAACTTCGAAGTCGAAACTAAAAGTTATTTTTGAGCTTTCGAAGAGTAATCATTATTATATAGGAGTATTGAGTTTTATCGCCTATGCTTTACATTACCAATGTTAGTTGCAGGTTTATGTTACCTTCTTAAATACTTTTAATAAAATTGTTGGTTTTGAATATGTTTAGAAGAAAATTATGAACGGTGTTCTCATATATCTTAAGTTATTTAATGGAACACCCTCCAGACTTAAGGTTGCTAGAATAAATTTATCATAAAAGCAGTCAGTTCCTTTGAACTCATACAATATTTCAGGACTAAAGTAATGTTTTTGTCTACAGGTCTTAGCGGTTCGAGAGCGGACCTGCAGCATCGGCGCGAAGTCTTCGGTTCGAATTTGATCCCACCGAAACCGCCCAAAACCTTCCTCACGTTGGTATGGGAGGCCCTGCAGGACGTTACCCTTATCATTCTGGAAGTGGCTGCCGTTGTCTCATTAGGACTGAGTTTTTACAAACCACCAGATGACCCCGCAGAATTAGGTAATATCATCCCCTTATAATCTGCATGAACTATCGATAGGGCTACATCAGCAAGCAGTTCTCTTCACTTTCTATGAACAATTAAATTAATCAATAGTTGTTGGTGTTATTCAAACTTCGAATGTAGTTTCGAAAGTAGTATAAATTCAGGGTGTTTTTAAATTTGTTAAGTCAGCCAGATTTAATTTGAGGATACTAAAAAAATCTACTACTATACAATGAAATGATAATGAAATTGTAGAGTAGAATATAAACATGTGATGGCCGACAAATATTAATGTATTAATTTCTTTTTCAATAACTATTTGGAAAACGATAGATGATGACCCTGGTAAGAATAAACAATTTATACATTTCATCGATTTTAACCCTAGTAGACACCTGAAAGTCCTCAAAGAAATTGGCTGTTGCAATAAAGTTTTATAAAACGACATTTAAAATTAAAACTGTTTCAATGTAATAATGGTGCAACTAGATCGATTTTCGATATCTGTACTAAAAATAAAAATCATGGTTTTTATAAAAATAAGTGTAACTTGCATGTAAACCTTCAAAACCTTGCGGTACACCCCTAAAATCGACAAAGTTATGGTTTGGATATCTACAAGTTTCAGTGCAACGCTTGCAAATTGTAATAGAAAGGACAAAATCGAAAATAATCTTCTCATAAAATGTTATCGATTCTTATAAACTTATGATCAGTTAAGTTGTTGAATGCATTGAACATTTCTAAAAACCATGATATCTGTAGATTGATTTAGTTGCGCGTAATTTGAGTACTGATTAGTATGTGTGTGTATGCATCCCGTCTGACGTGTATGCAAACCGTCTGACTTCAATCCGCGTGCTCCTTTTAGTTTCCTAGATAAGTATTGGCATCTTCTGTCTCTATATATTTTATTAATCTGGGAAATTTTTATATTCGGTGTTTGTTTGATATTGTATTAGAACGTAGTCGATGTTTCTTCCAGTAGTTTGTTGGTTATCTTCGGTACATCGGATATCATATTTTCTATATTATGCAGTCTCTATAATTGCGAGTTAAACGGCAATTTTCCGATTGAGATATCGATGTCCATTGAACTGAATCATGGAACCAATACAGTGTAATTTCCAAGCCTAATGATTGATCACTTGTCCTGATTTGATCTCTGTGTACTGTGCTTTATGTTACATTTTCAAATGTATGTACGTGGTTTGCATATATTTTTTTATTTTTAGTTTCACTGGGCACCTTCGAAGTTCTGTTAATGTTGAATGGCACTTGTAGTTCGCGACATATCTGTTTTACGGAAACGACTTGTCGTCTTCAAATCATTTGTTTGATATCGATGTTGTACAACTAAATAGACAATACTAAAGAGTTTCATCATAAAAACGAATTGTATAATTTTTCCTGTAGCATAAATAAATAAAGCCATGTTAATGTTGAAAACTGTCTTAAAATAGTTTTTATTTACATAAGTCTTTACGACTATAAAGTTATTACTCTTCGCAGATTCGCATAGTATTAGACTTCATACAATAAATCTAATGAAACATACGTAATAGTCTGATATGCAGCCATTTCATACTAATGGTTTATTAAATTCAATACGACTCCATTAGAGCGAATGCCCCGTTTGATATGAGAAGCCAATGACTATAATGTTAGTAATTTAATTAAGTTCCCTCGATCTTACTCTTACACGTTCAATTTATGTATTTGAGAACGAGATGGCAATAACAGTCTGATGTATGCTGAATTCGCAATGTAATATTTTCTTTTTGTTTTCGTACGGAATAAAATGCAGTGGCGTTAATTGGATGCCATTTTCAAATTTCGAAATATATTGTTTTTAATAAACCGTATTTCTTGAATTTGCAATAAGCTTAAGCTAAGCGATATTAAATCCTTGTAGCCAGCAATAAATAATATATTTTTTTAAATAAACAATTAGAGATCTGCATTTAGTGTCTTTACCGAATTAAGGTTCGTTTCAGAATTTTATTACCTTAGGATTTCTGTTAATAAACGTACTAATATTGTTATTTGGATATTTTTACAGCACATTTAGACGAAGAAGAAGGACATTATCAGTGGATCGAAGGCCTCGCGATATTAATTTCTGTCATAGTCGTCGTTATAGTAACAGCGTTCAATGATTATACAAAAGAACGGCAATTCAGGTACGTTGGATGTAAAATTTAAATTTTTTGAATGTCTATTAGTGTTCCCTAATAAGGCAATTACATCTAAAGCATGGACATTTTATATTATGTATGTTTTGAACAGACAAAACCGTGTTAAAAAAAGAACACAAAGATGCTTATTTTAAAATTATTAACGCCTTAGTCTTTGATGTAATTTTAGCATCCGTGTTGATTCGGAGGCATTAAATAATACTTTTCTAAACTAGTTCAAAAAAAATATCTACGCTGTCGTCAGACTGTAAACGTAGTTTTTGTCTCGTATATTTAACGATTTTGGTTGATCGTGTGTATGTATATGTACAATACGAAGGTTTTCTATTTTCTGAAACATAAAGTTTTTTTGCATCTCTATCTCCCTAATGAAATATAACTTTGCTTTTGTTGACAGTAGTTGATCAGTTATTAATTTCTGTATTCTGGCTGTTCATCCACCGAACACCCTTGTACACCTTTGGTGGACCCGCAGTCTGTCAGTCTGATAAAAAAATCCAAGTTTTCCAGAAGTCTAAACCTCCTTTCTCCCAATATTCCAGAGGACTCCAAAACCGGATAGAAGGCGAGCATAAGTTTGCCGTGATCCGAGCGAACGAGGTGAAACAGGTGCCGATAAGCGAGATCGTAGTCGGTGACATATGTCAGATTAAATATGGCGATCTGCTGCCGGCCGATGGCATGCTGCTGCAGAGTAATGATTTGAAGGTAGGTTAGAGAAGATATTAAGCTAAAATCTAAAAAGTGTGCTAAGAGTTATCAAACCTATATTGTCAATTAAAAAGCGAGTTGTTTTGTAGGATATAGTGATTGAAATGAAGTAAAAAATAATGGGTCCCATTTTAACAAGATTGGTGTCACATGTTTTTAGAATATATATATCTTGTAGTAAAAAATAAATATGATTTTGTAAGAGTAAGAGTTAATGTACGCTTTATATAATCAGCATTAGAGTAACTACTATTTAAAACCTGTGAGTACAAACAAGGTTTATCTAATGGTTGATGACGCCAATTACATCGACAGTAAGTACATGTATTACGATTGAAAGTAAGCAAAGTGATTGATGATCGTAACTAGCGGGATCCCATCCGAAACGCCAGGAGTCGTGTTAAATAGGAGTTGATTTATACATGTGTGCTGGGTGTTGACAGTGAAACTACAGTTGGTAATTTCCGTAGTCTTAGATACGAGCTGAAATACAGACATTACAATTACAAAAAATTTACAATGCCGCATGATGTTGTAGATCATCATAAGACCAAAAGGGATACGTAAAACCGTCATTAAGTGATCATACTAAATCACGCCGAAGGTTAAGTTGGAATAGCTTTTCGTTCTTCTACTTTCACAGGCTAATTGATATCATTCTCTTTTCCCTTCGTGAAGGGACTAAATATTTCGAGGATAATTATTTTTTGTTAGGATATAAGATGGCAGCACTATCCTAAAACTTCACCTCTATAAAACACCTATCATAGTCATCAGGAGATTACAAAAGTGGCATTATTTTTGTCGTCTTCCAAAATCAGAAACGTCACAACCCGGTCTCCGTTCCAATTCACATAAAATGTTAGAAACGTGATGTAAATGACGAAACTTTCGGTCTAGACTCCGTGGTTAATAACACCGAACCATTTCGAAAAGTAATTTGGCTGGCTCGACTGGAAACGATGCATTTTCCTAATATGTCTACATGTCGCTGGCGAAATCTTCGCTAAGGACTTGAAATTGAGCAGAAGAGTTTGTCGAAAATGGAATTGTATGTTGTTGAAAGTCACTGAGAGAGTTCAGATAGCATTGTTACCTGTCTTTTGTACCTCAAGTCATATTGATAAGGACCTTGGTATATTAGATAAAATGGACATTTTGTGTGATTGACAAAAGGTTTTATTAAGCACATAGAAAATGACATTTATCATGTCCACGAGAGTAAAAAGGTTTACATCATTTAACGATACACAACACTGTGACCCGAGCTTATATTCACAAGTATAATTCAGTAATGAAAAAGTGACAAAACTTCCGTATGTGTTTTGAGTTTTATCAATTTATAAATTAAACTAAAGCAGCCGAATGTGGCAACCATACCTAAAGTGAGAAAATGATAGTAGTTTATCAGATTTAGTATTATTGATATCAATTGATTTGATTTTAAAGACATATACCGTATCAGATGTACTTGATTGATACGCCGGTATCTCGTGCGTCAATAATAGTAATATATAAAAATTGGTGATAGCTTTCATTCGATCTGTATATTTTATATATTTAAGGTAGTATTTTCTTTTAAAGGCTCCTGTTTAATTAATTTTGCTGCTATGAAAGCAAGTTATTCTTCAATCTGTTTACAAAGTATTTCTTCAATTATTATTTTAAATAAACATGATTTTGATTAATTATTATTTTAAATTTTTTGACGTCAAATTGTTTTATTGTTAACCTACGTTCACATTATATTTTCATTAAATATAGATTTCTCAAAACTATGTTTCGAATTAACGTAGATTTATGCAATGATGTAAACCCGGCGGGAGGCGCAACCTTTTTAAAACATAAACAATCGCTACCGGGTAAAAAATACCACAGTGAAAAAGTACAAATAACACAGAATTTCTGATGAACCTTGAATAATGTTGTTATTTTGTAAATTTTACCCTATCTTAGTAATATATATTCAGAAAAATAATAAAGAAAGTGCATTAAAAAAAATTATATGATACTATTTCTTACATACTCAAAAAAGAACATGTCTTCTAGTTCAAAGGGAACTATATTCCTAGGCATCTTGTAAATTATAACAAAAAATATAGTCTCCTCAAAGTTTTTCTTATTCACATCACTTATGTAATATAGCACCTAATTTAGCATTTAATTTACGTTGCATACTAAACATTTTTATAATCTATTTGATATTTTCATAACAAGAGTCATTACAAATTGGTACAGTATGTTCACGGCAAATCAATTCCAAGCACAATTACAATTAGTTTAAGTTTTACGGTCTTTTCTCCATCTTCCATTTTTCATATCATTACATCTCTAATATAAATCGAATCCATTTTTATAACCCAAAAAAAAGCAAAGTACATTGTTATTATAAGTACCTACATTATTATTACAACAATTAAAAAAAAAAACAAAAAACATGCAACATAGTGTCGCAACATTCATAAAATTACTAAAAATATAAAACATAATGATCAAAAATCATAACATTATTATAAAATGAAATAGTACGTAAACAGTCGCTGCCGGGTAAAAAATGCCCATACTCACTTTGTACGCCCATGGGGTCTAACCGAAAGGCGCTAATTGAGAGGGGCCGGGAGAGCGCGTTCCTTAATATCATACTAGAAGCTACTTACCGTTCAAAAGTATGAAAAACAAAAAATACGACATGTTTTTATACCTCTGTGGTACATTTTACCCTATAGCGCCTACCGCCGGGTTAATAGACCATCCAGTAATTTTACGTGAAATTATGATTTATAAGAAATTGAAAAAGGACCTCTATCTTTTCTTTATCCTCTAAGTATGTCATTTTCTAAAATTAAAAATCCTAAATCTATATTTCACATTATTTCTGAAGTACCAAGACATAAGTAATACCTAAAAACCATACCACCGTGAAAACCGAAGGTATCGTATCAAAATCTTGTAAACCTTGGCGGTAGCAACAGAACACCTTCACATAACAGAATTGAAAAAACTATCTGAATCTTTAAAGTATTTAACTAGGTTTCTTGAAATAATCATTTTCCTGATAAAACAGGTATATATAATGATTGATAAGACAATGACGAAGGTTGGATGCGGTATTTTTATCTCTTATTTACTAGGTCTGTTTATTTTCTGATAGTCTCAAGTCTTTTTATGTGTTAATATGGGTTCTTACAAAGATAATGTCGGAATGAGAATGATAATGTCGGTTTTTTATATGATGATTTTATAAATATGTAAGAAGTGCTATTTTTGGTAATAAAGGATTTTCTGACAGCTCGGAAAAATAGTAAATAATTTACACGAAAGGTAGAGCTAGTAAAAGATGGTCCTTTTATGGATTTTTTAGTTTACGTACATCTGGTCTGTCGTAAAGGTTTATTAAGCAATATTTTTACATTTATTTAATTGTTGGAGCTCTGCATAGGTATACTGTGGAATTTTAGAAACTTTTGTCTTTTTTTCAGCCTTACTATCTTATACTGAAAAAAAGAAGAATACATATTCATTTGTCAGAAACATCGTTAAAAAAAATACTTAAATATCTAGTGGTTGTTTCACTTGGCCATAGCCTGTATCGAAGCAACCATTTTTATAATAAAAGTACACTACAGAAATGTACATTTACAATTTCAATACTTCATCTATTTCATACTTTTATAATTATAATTATTATTATTATACGATTTTGAAAAGGTCTTCCGTAACATCATAGGTTTAGTGTATGCAGCCATGTTTGTATAATGAATTTAGCTTCTAATATTTTCTTATTTCTTAAGTCACAATTTTGGGTTAATTTTCTGTAAATATAGGCATTAATAAAATCACCCAGACGCTGCGCAAAACTGGTATTCACTGCTGGCTGATTATTATGTAGGTCCGGCGACTAGCAATAAGTTGATAGTCAGGTGAAGATAATAATGACCTGAGTCTTAAGAGCAGTGCCGTATAGTTAGTACGCCAGCTTTCTTGTATAGGCTTTCAGATGGATACCTAAGAAATTTCTTGAGCATTACCTTTCGGACTGTTCTTTGAGCTCTTTCTGCTTGAATCAAGTGAGACTTGGCTGCACTGCCCCCACATGTAATGCAGTATACTATCAGGGATTGACAGAGTGCATAGTACACACCGATTAAGGTATTTTTGCACGCCGCGTCACGAAGATTACGCATTATATTTATTATTTTTCTTATTCAACCAGATAACATGTGAATATGTGATTTGAAATTTAAATTTTCATCTATGTGAATTCCTAAATATTTTGTAACAGGTGTGCGTGTTAAAGACTCACATTAGGATTAAAAATATTCTGTTTACACGAATGGACTATGTAATACTATTTAATCGGACCAGCTTCTCGTGGCGCCATCTATCGAGGGCATTGGAACTATTTCTTTTATTAATTTGATTGAGGAAAATCCTTAATTGGTATGGTTGAAGTATAAATTTTGGAAGTGGCTCGATTGTTTAGGCAATATTATCGCTAGGCAATTAAAATAATGTTGTCAATTTAAGCAACATTTTACAGTCAACAGCTGATCAACCTATCACAAAATGTTGTTTTTTGAATAGATTTTCAACTTAGAGTTCACCTTCAAAGAGTAAAAATCAATTAAGAAAATTTGACATTTGTGTTAGGTTGATGAGTTAATTAAATGAGATGATTAAAGCAATTTGTAAGAGAGGTATCCAAAATAATAAGGGTATATGATGAAATTCGGAATAGATTTCTTTCATGGTAAATAACAAGCTTAAGAAAAAATGTTAAATACGGCTTCAAATATTTTATTGTAAACTGATAATTATATTTTACGAAATACTTTTATTTATGCATGACTATAATGATCTTTGATATAAGAATGTAGTTTTAACTTAGCAAACGTTAACAGCTAGTAATGTGGAACTAGCCTAATTTCTGGTTCCGAAACGCCAACAAATAGTGAAGTGATTTTCAGCTTGCACGGTGAAATAAAACCCTCAGAATTACACACCATAAAAGACTATTCCGGCTTAATCATTTGTCAATCATTCCGGCTTAGATTATTGATGGGAATATGCTCTCATGTTAAGATTCCCATATGCGGGCCTTTATTTTTGGCATAAGACATGTTTGGTATGAATTAGTAACCCCCAAATAGGAAGTTAATTATAGTAGAAGTGTAATTTATAATGGATTGTCGAGCGACCTTCCCTTTCAATCCTTTACTACTAAACTAAACAAGGGTTGCAGGAAAAGTACATACTTTTGTAATTTTGTCACGTAAATAAATAGTGGCATAAAATACCAAAATTATTAAAATAGAGCTGATGCATCCGGAGTATAGGACGACACGTTTCAAGGGTCTAGTTAGTTATTTTAGAAAGATTGCTTCACTTGGCTGTAAAATTGCCTTCGCCTTCGCTATGTCTAGGGCTTCAAGTTAGACTGTCTGGTGTTATAAGAGGTGTGTAGATAGTTCATAGCAATTCATTACTTCAAATAATACATAACTAATATAACCTGAGTTTGAGACCATTAAGCTGTAAAAAATCGATGATTAAGTTTCAACCAAGGGTTTAAATTTAATGAATTTACGGGATTCTTACCACGATTTTTGAGTTTTATTTCGCGCGTCCAATATTTCGATGCTGTAGCAAGCACCATGACAATCAATGGTTTGTATACCTTACTGGTTAAAAACTCAACCCTTTATCGGGGGGTGCAGTTTTATATCTTACTTGAAACACTTTTGAGCATTGTTATAAGTAAAATTTAAACTGTTCCTATTATTAATAGTAATATATGCTTTTAACAGATTGATGAGTCATCTTTGACTGGAGAATCTGACCATGTTAAGAAGGGAGAATCTTTTGATCCTATGGTGCTATCCGGGACCCATGTGATGGAGGGTAAGTTTTAAACTCTAAAATCACTTAAAGTCTGGGCAGTTAAATCTGAAGTGGAATTTGATTTATTGTTTAATTTATGATAATCTCTAAGAAGCCATTTCGTGAAAGAGACTTTTCTATGAAGTAAAAGTGTAACATCTTTTAATTTGTAATAAAAGACCTTTTTCGTTTTAGTCGTGTACATTACCTTAACAAGTAAACTAAGTATTTTTCTACTATCAGAATTGCTAGCAAAACTCATACTAATTTGTAACAAAAAAAAACTGAAACACAAAAATGGCAAAGTAAAAAACAGTTTGCTACATTTTTTCTTTACTCTAAAATAACAATAATTACACAAACGTTTCGAAAAAAAATTGTAGGTTCCGGCAAAATGTTAGTAACAGCTGTCGGTGTAAACTCCCAAGCTGGTATAATATTCACTCTACTGGGCGCTGCTGTCGAAAAACAGGATAAAGAAATTAAGCAGATGAAAAAAGGTCAGTTTTCATCTCGTTGGTCTTAGATTAGAGTTAACGCAGATTTTAATTGATACCCTCCCCCCCCCTTTCTTCATTTAGTATGGGTTTTTGGTTGATTGGTTACTTTTCATATGGTGATTATAGCCTAATTTTTCCTTTTTGGAAGTATAAGTAGTAATTTGTTAAATTTGAAGGCGGACCCAGATTGTATTTACATGCGATTGACGAATAAGTTAGTAATTAGTCTCCATATCTAGCATGCCAACTTTTTACTACATACAAATTTCATTTAGTTATAATTTCCTGAATCATGCAGATATACCAAAAGGCCTCATTAAATAAGTAATCAACCAAACCAAACCTACAAATTCTCTAGTGAAAACCCCTGCCCCTTGCAAAGTTCTAGTTAAAAGCATTTATAAAAATTACTTTGCTCATTTAGCCTACATAGCTGAACCATTAATATACGAGCTTTTACCATTTATATATATATAAAAGCAATCGTCCTTAAAAAGCTTTCGAAATCATTCTCTGCTTTCAACGCCAGAAAAGGCTATAACATGTATTTTGAATAAAGTATCAACATTTATAAAATACAGTGTGGGTCATAAAAATGTGTACAACATTATTTAATTGTATGTATTGTGATTAAATCTTGTTTGTGTCCTAAATGAGCATTGTAACTACTCCTAGCTTGAAAGGAAACATTAGTGTTTTAAAACTGAATTGAAGCCCTCTCAAATCATTGACCATTGCATATTGATGAAATTGATATAAAACAAGAGATAAAACAAAAAAAATATTCACCATCCTTTTTACTCATTTCTTAACTGAATACACTTTTAAACTTAAGCATATGTACAATACTATTTTATTTTCAATTTCTTCTGAAAACATGAGATTATTTTATTTATTGATGGTAAAATAATATTATTTTCTACAATATTGTTGTTTGTATATCTGTTGTGTTTGACTAATATGTCTTCTTGTGGCATGGTTTAGAAATAGAAATATATATACATTTTTAAGAATAAACAAACACATTGGCTACATAAATCCTTAATAAACTAAATAATCTCGTTGCAGTGTCATTAAAACCTTGTATAACGTCAAAAAAAGTCTAAAAGCATACATTATAAATGCAGAACTTAGTTGCAAAATACGAGCATTTGTTATTCCTGAAATGCCCGTATTTTTTAAAAATCCTTTAGTTATTTAGAGCCACAACCAACTTTCATAGTGTGACCCATATCAATGACATCCATTTTTTTTTCTCCACCCCCGACCTGGCCTGCTGCACGCACCTCCGACGAAAAAATTAAATAATATATATAAATAAATATAAAATAAACATACACATCGAAACCGCATCGTGTTTATGTCGTGTTGACCGCATGATGTATTAAACATACCGAAATCTTCCCGTTGTTAAATGTGTATGCTTGTTCAATTGGAAATTGGGAAATTAGAAGCTAAAAAGCAGCGAAAGGCGACGCAACGCAAGAGCCTCACTGGTAAGTCACCCCCGACGCTTGCTTTATTCAAAACAACTCCTTTTGTTACACTTAAAGCCAAAAACTCTTTGAATCTTTAAACAAAGTATATATACCATGCTTTAGTATACTGAGGCATAGTCAAATAGCTCAATAAATAAAAAAAATTTTTGGCCTCAAGTGTATTTTTGAAAATAATCTCCAACCTTTTCGTAGATTTTTGATAGATCACTTAAATCAATTTATTAACCCTTAATTCTGTATTTAACCTACAGAATTCAGCTTCCTAGTTGATTTGAATATCACCTTTAGTGGCATATGAGTAGAGTTGATTTTAGTAGTTTTTTTTATTACCACCTTTCTTTCTTTAACAGGTTACTTTATAAGTAAATTCAAGGCAAAGCACAGTAGTTAAGCGATTATTTTCTATGAAAATTAAGGAATTTGATATAATGGAGGCACACTTTTTAATGTAATCGATATTAGCTGTTTTATTGTGCGGTATTTTCTTCTTAATTTAATACAGAACTAATTTATTTAATTACTAATTTGATACTGTACAGGGAGCTTAAGTGAAGTTCTTATTGCGTAGACCTAGTAGTTTACATTTGTTTGTAGATATCTTGATCTATTATTGTGAGGAGTTTTACCTCCAATATTAATAATTGATTGCATAATTCTAAAACTCGACATTTTCACCCATATTATGTTGGTCTATAAGCATTTTGTCTTTGCTCACCGAACCATGAAGATATGAGTTTCAACTCATACGTTAGTTCATCGAATCTTTATCGAAACCTAAACTCCCCTTGAGAGTCCATCTAAAAGGAACTCTACCACCAGGGGATGAAGACGCAACTCTGCCCGCATCAGGGAACAGCCACAGCAACAACGTCCGCGACGACAATCACGTCCCACCGCCACCTACTGAGAAACCTGCCGAATCTTCCCATAAGAAGGATAAATCTGTTCTCCAGGCGAAATTGACTAAACTTGCTATTCAGGTGGGTAGAATATCCAATAAGGTATATAAACTGTTTATATACATATTATTTTTACCAATGCTTCGGTCATATAGTAAATCTAAGTATCCAAGTCGTAAGCAAAATCTTGGTTTCTCAAAATGGGTAACAACATCAAATTTCAGAGATGAATGAATAGTGTTACCTAGTTTGACTTTATTTAATTCAAGGAATTTCGGTAAAAATTTTACTATAGTTTTTTTAACGTCGTCATCATAACAAACAATTTTAAATAATCAACAAAGTTGTTTAAGACACAAAGTCGTCATAACATACTCAATTATCTTGTCTATTCTTTTACGAAGGACTTACGCAGGTAGTTTAATTCTTCAGCAGCAATCCCTATAGAAGAAAAATTACATGCCATAATATGAGGGAATGTGCCCAAACATGACGTCTTTACATCACCCGAGAACGAAGAGTAAAATGATATTAATAAGTCGAAAGTGAAATCAAATTACACATTTCGAAAGTAAATTTTTCTCCCGCACAGATCGGCTACGCCGGGTCGACGATCGCCGTGTTGACAGTTATCATTCTGGTGATAAACTTCTGCGTGCATACGTTCGTGATTGAGGGCAAGCCGTGGAAGGCCACTTACGTTAACAATTTAGTGAAGCATCTCATTATTGGTGTCACTGTGCTGGTGGTCGCGGTGCCTGAAGGTCTGCCGTTGGCTGTGACTCTGAGTTTGGCTTATTCTGTTAAGGTACGGTAAATAAAAGTTCTATGTTCAATGATTGCACACTTTTTGAAAACTTACGTTTTGTTGTCATGATATATAAGTATTTCTTTTTCTTTTTTAACTATTATATGCGTAAAAATACATATCGCCTTTTTTATGGTATAAATATTTTCAATACAAGCTGTTTTCAATTTAACATTAATTTGACAACAATAAAGAAAAAAATTACTTTCAAAATCCAACTTTTACACCACATTCTCCTGTCTTCAACCGCTAAATTCGTTACCAGAAAATGATGAAAGACAACAATCTGGTGCGCCATCTAGACGCCTGCGAGACGATGGGCAACGCCACAGCGATTTGTTCCGACAAAACGGGCACGCTCACGACGAATCGGATGACGGTCGTGCAGTCGTACATTTGTGAGAAGCTGTGCAAAGTTACGCCGAACTATAGAGATATCCCGCAAGAGGTCGCTGAGATCATGGTCGAGGGCATGGCCGTTAACAGTGCTTTTACTTCGAGGATTATGGTGAGATTGATATGATGTTTGTATTTCTTTGCCTTCCATCTCACGCCGTCGAGTGATGACGAATTAGTTAAGTTTTGCGACTTAACTTGATTCGAGAATCTGCAGTATCATTGAATAAACGTGGTTAATCAGTTTTAGTTTTCCTAGGTTCAAGTTTATTTTATTGTGATTGTATCAAAGGTCAGTAATAAATGACTTGAGATGGAATCAAAGCCAAGTCTGTAGTTAAATTATATACCAACAAATAACTTACTATTTAATCAATTACTTTAGTCATTTTATCCAGTACCTAGTGCAACATTTTAATATATACTAAGCAATCTTGACCAATAAAATACGTACATATATAAATGCATATCCCATCCTTATTACATTTAAAACCTTATTCTAATAAATTTCCCCACAGCCATCCCTAGACCCAGGCGGCCCTTCGATGCAGGTCGGAAACAAGACAGAATGTGCTCTTCTGGGCTTCGTCCTAGCTTTAGGCCAGAGTTATGACGCGGTACGAGAAAGGCACCCTGAGGAATCCCTGACCAAGGTGTTCACCTTCAACTCCGTGAGGAAATCTATGTCCACGGTCATACCTTATAAGGGCGGTTATCGCTTGTATACTAAAGGAGCGTCTGAGATTGTTTTGAAGAAGTGAGTTTTGTTTTCTTCTTTGTTATATGTTAGTATCATTATGAAACAAAATTAAGAACTTGAATTGAGTCCCGGGTTCGAATCCTGGTAGAGGCAGATATTTTATTATATTTGCTTTCTAGTCATGGATGTGTATATATGTTTATTTAAGTTTATTTCTAATATTTATATATATGAAAAAAATATATATATATATATATATTTCTTATACATTTCTTAAGTTTATTTATCCGTTATCTAGTTACCATAACACAAGTTCTTAATGATACTTGATTTGGGCTAGATAATGTGGTGTGATTGTTAGAAATATTTATTTATTTCTTTATAATGTTTGTTTCCATGTATTCAATGAAAACTAAAACTAGTGATTCAATAAAAAAAAATATGGCTACATAGTACGCGGGTGGAACCGCGCGGCCCATTTAATGACTCATAATGATGAGCTCTTTGTTAATTTCCAACCCATTGTTCATTCACAGATGTGCATTCATCTACGGACACGAGGGGCGTCTGGAGAAGTTCACCCGAGACATGCAAGAGCGCCTCGTGAGGCAAGTGATCGAACCCATGGCCTGCGACGGTCTGAGAACCATCTCCGTGGCTTTTAGAGACTTTGTGCCTGGCAAGGCCGAGATTAATCAGGTAGGTTTGTTGATTGAGCTGATGGAAATATTCTGGTGTAAAGGTTTTTACGCTGGAGCGCCTTGTTATGACTACAATATCGATGTTTAGAAGAACATATGTTATGAAAAGGACTATTCTATGTTAAAGTTATCCTCCCTCTAATACGGTTGAGAAGGGTGATGGCTGGATTCCGCGTTAACGGGAATGGTTTTTCCATTTGAGGGTGTTCGTCGTTTGGAAAGTTAGGGGGAGGGGGATAAGAATAATTTTGAATAGACATACAGAGACATTATAAATTTATTTTGAAAAAATTATACCCGTGAAGTTTCTTGCCAGTTCTTCTTCACGAAGGTTTTTTAAATGTTGAGAAATAAATATATGAAGTCTCCTAATTGTTGCTGGTCATAGCCACAAATTATTTAATCTTATAGGTTTCGCTTCGTCATTTCCTATAAATCGATCCAAGTTTCGAGGGCGTTTCGTATATTTCAAATGTACAGGCACGTTGCTGCACCGCGTGAACTATAAAGTTTTTCTTCTCAAAGGTCTTCTCGAAA
Source organism: Marasmarcha lunaedactyla (assembly GCA_923062675.1). Taxonomy (NCBI): domain Eukaryota; kingdom Metazoa; phylum Arthropoda; class Insecta; order Lepidoptera; family Pterophoridae; genus Marasmarcha; species Marasmarcha lunaedactyla. The sequence goes on along the minus strand of OV281364.1, from coordinate 12,226,514 downwards.
AGTAGAGTCATGCTTTATTTGACGTCAACAAGAACAAGGCATTGTCAATGTTGAGAAATAAATATTTGTACAAAGTCAAGACTAAAATGAAATGGCACTCAAAACTGACTCTTTTATCACGAATTCAAAATGAATTAGAGACCCGCATTTTAATACAGGGCCTATTATAGCCTAAACCGGCCTATGTCAGGTCGCCCACGGCCCTTAGCAAAGTAGCAGACGTCAGCGCGCGGAGAGACCAGGTTTAGTTAAAAAAGGAGGGAACGCCATTGTTGATACGGGGTAATTTACATGTTACGATTTAACCTTGGTAATCTGCATCCTTAATGCCATCAAAATTAACGGTTAAAACAGTGTTCTTCCTCAATCATACTGCATCATCAAATATCTATATTAAAACCATGTAATTTTGTTCTCAGGTGCACATAGACCAAGAACCCAACTGGGATGATGAAGACAATATTGTGAATAACTTGACCTGCCTGTGTGTAGTTGGTATCGAAGATCCTGTGAGACCTGAGGTTTGTATTCTAAAAATTATAGGTCAATTGTTTTTAAAAACATTTTTGTTAATTATATCGTATTGAATCGAACATATTAAAATTTTCTTCTTAGGTGCCAGAAGCCATCCGCAAATGCCAGAAAGCCGGCATAACCGTCCGGATGGTGACCGGCGACAACGTGAACACGGCCCGGTCTATCGCCGTCAAGTGCGGCATCATCAAACCCACGGACGACTTCTTGATCATCGAGGGGAAGGAATTTAACAAGAGGATCAGGGATACTGAAGGAGAGGTAAGTCAATTTATCTACTTTTTTTACTAAGGTTGTCATACATTAACTTAAAAACAGATGGACTTCGATTCGCGCTTGATAGCAACCGACTAAAATGGAATGAAAATGAAAAAAATGGTATGAATATCATATAAATAAATAATCAGCTGCAACGCTTTAAATTATGCATAATTCTGTAAAACAACATTACAGTTATAAGAATGCGTTTATCACTTTAGAAATATGTAACTTTTCTTCATTGGTATCAAAATATAGCATCTCAAATAAACAATCAAGTCCAAGTTTACAAATTATCTATACCGCCAGGACAAAGTATTGTGCAAAAAACTGGTTAGTTTGCAAAAGCCCAACGCACAGCGGTTAAAGGTCACGCCCACAATTTAGATATAGATCTGATTGATCAATAATATGCACGTACAGCAACAAACAATACTGCAAATAATTATTTGAAAAAACAAGGAAAGAATTATTATATAGCCATGCTCTTGATACTGGCTGGATACTTGAGCGCGAAATAAAATTAAAAAAACAAAGAGCCATCCACTTCCATTTTGTCTATTCGTCGTAGTAGGCGACTATATTATTTCAAAAAGGAGTGGGGTTCATCTTCGTGGATGGTAGTCCTAGAGTGACGTTTTACAATTCTGAGTGAGTGAGGACGATAATTTTTCGTGCAAATAATATAAAAAACTTAGAGAGTTTACAAAGAACGCAAGAATTTTAATCGTTATATTTAGGCACATTACTTTATAATGATTATGATTTACATAAACAATCGTATCGATTTCATTTATTATATACCTACACATAAGCAAAGTAATACATTCACAAATCAATCTATAACGAAAATATAACTATGCATATTTCTTGATCACACTAGATCAAAAAGGGCTAAAAAGGTCTATTACAAAATGTAAATAGTTTCATTGTTGATTACGTTTTTTTAAACAACGATTATTGTAATAATCGTTATTATAAAAACCGTTACAATTTGACTCAGGTACAACAACACTTATTGGACAAAGTGTGGCCGAAGCTGCGAGTTCTGGCGCGCTCCTCCCCGACTGACAAATACACGCTCGTCAAGGGAATGATCGAATCCAAGGCGTTTGACACGAGGGAGGTCGTGGCTGTCACCGGTGACGGCACCAATGATGGACCCGCTTTGAAGAAGGCTGATGTTGGATTTGCTATGGTAAGGGTGTAGTTATTTTTTTGGAAGGAAAAGGGAATATAGCAAAGGTATATTAATGGTAGTAGAGTGTCTTTGGTTAAGATCTCGTTTCATGCGGTACTACAGTCTTTTCTATTGTACCGCCACGTTGACGTGGATGTTTTCCGGTCAAAGGGGATAAGCAGGCAGTTGAGTACAATTACTGGAGCAAGGCGACTCCATCTTAAACTTGCGGTTGGCAACGCATCATACTAATGATGAGTGTGATTAAGATATCTACTACGATATCTTAATCTTTGATCTTGCTATTCAATACATGTGACTAGCAAGATCTAACATTTAACCTAACATACAAAAATTCCAGGGTATAGCCGGAACAGACGTAGCGAAAGAAGCATCCGACATCATTCTGACAGATGACAACTTCTCTTCAATCGTCAAAGCTGTGATGTGGGGACGCAACGTGTACGACTCAATCGCCAAGTTCCTTCAGTTCCAACTGACTGTCAACGTCGTAGCCGTCATCGTGGCGTTCATTGGGGCCTGCGCTATTCAGGACAGTCCGCTTAAGGTAAGGAAAGGGTCAGAAATGTGTGGATCCTTTAAAATACAACTGCAGCTAACGAGAGAACTTGGGGTTAAAGCAAACAGTTTGGTAGAGTAGCAGTATTTGAATTGAATTTCTCGGGGTGACACGCTTCGGCTCGTCCATGTTCATACTATGCTGAGTACATGCATGAATGAAACTGTAAATATATCATGGTATATTTAGTTTGCGTTTATGGCTCATATTTATTTATTGAATCAATTATAAAATACTCATTCCAGAAACCAAACGCAAAAACTGCTAGAAGTCTGAAAAGACAAAATGTCATTACCAAAAATTTTAAAATAACTATACAGCTAAAAAATAAGGCTAACGCACGCCGGCACTGTTGTGTCGGATGTAGCGGCGTCAGCTCAACTCATGCTTGGCCTGCTGTGCGTATGAAATATGTTTAGAAATTATAGTTGGCTTTATGTGCGCTCTTAAAAGTACATTACTGTGATTTGATTAGAAAATATACAGCCCAGTGTGATTAATATTATAAACATTTAAATCTAAACGCTTGATATATGAAGACAATAGTTGATTCAAGACATTTCGAAGCGAAGCTGAATCATTGTTGTGCATAGAAACGAATTGTTATATGTTTTATTCCTACCCTACATTTAAGATAAATAATAGAACTAATTTAAGCTTTACTACCGTCACAGCTTTCAACAAAAAGTATTGCATAAACATAAGACCATATAGTGAGTACCACCCACAGATTTTTTGGTATGTTTATCTGCACTCATATTTCTTGTGCATTTATTATCGTAATTAATAAGTAAATTAATGTTTATTTTTTATTACAGGCTGTCCAAATGTTATGGGTGAACCTTATCATGGACACGCTTGCTTCGCTAGCGCTGGCCACAGAGATGCCTACTCCAGATCTATTAGAACGAAAGCCGTACGGAAGGACCAAACCCTTGATCAGTCGAACTATGATGAAGAATATTCTAGGACAGGCTATTTATCAGCTGTTCATTATATTTGCTCTGCTTTTTGTTGGTAAGTTCTTGAATGGTGTGTTGACAGTACAGTTACGAAAGCATACGCATATTAATTTCAACAGTATTAAATGTTATGTTTATTGCACATGATTATTGTATTTTTAGTTCCGCTTTTTCAATTAAAGGACTTAACGCGGTCGTTTAAAACACCTTTTTTTGTTTCAGTAACCAATAGTAAAGCCGACCTAATACTTTTGTATCAACTTCATATACAAACTAGACACAAATCTAAAAAAGGTTCCCCTTCATTCCAGGCGACCGAATCCTGAACATCCCTTCAGGACGCTTCCAGAATCTAGGAACGGAACCAAGTCAGCACTTCACCATAATCTTCAATACGTTCGTGATGATGACCCTGTTCAATGAGATCAACGCCAGGAAGATCCATGGGCAGAGAAACGTGTTCCAGGGATTGTTTACGAATCCGATTTTCTATTCTATATGGATTGGGACGGCGTTGTCGCAGGTATACTCAGGGAATCGCAGGTCTTATTTTTGTAAATTTTAGCTTGGTCCAAACAAGCCCCTACTTAAAATACTTGTTTGTATGAATCGCAGATGAAATATAGTCCAATAATTGTATTATATATTGCTTACCAAATGTTTTATAAACTTTTGGTTCAGAATTGACCAGAATATTTTAAGCTGTGTATTTTTATTATTTCATGTATCTCTTTATTTATTATGTGTCTAAAAGTATAAGTAAAAGGAAAAATCACCTTAAATTTTTGCGTATTAAAAATAGAAAGTACAATATCTCAATGCGTACATTTCAAAAACGATATTTTTTATATATTAAACATCAGCTTTAATTATCTACACTTGCAACAAATTGTATAGTAACATTATTCAACGCTAATTTAAACAATTCATACAAAAAAACAATTACGTTAGTTTTTGTCTGTGCATACGGAACAACAATGGAAACCACTTTCAAACAATTGTAACCCTTATTTCCAGGTGGTTATAATCCAATTCGGCGGCATGGCGTTCAGCACCTCCGGCCTCTCCATAGACCAATGGCTGTGGTGCCTCTTCTTCGGAGCGGGCACGCTGGTTTGGGGACAGCTGGTCACTTCCGTGCCTACTAGAAAGATCCCTAAGAAATTGTCGTGAGTTTCTTTTATTTTATTTTTTAGATTTTGACCGGGTTTTTAATTGTGTATTTCTCGAGAATAGTCTGATTTTCTGGATCGAAGTGTCGGTTTCTTTTTCGTGGCGTGATTAAAGTGTACGCAATGTTTCCAATCGTGAAGACTTTTCCTGAGAAGTTTGTATTTAATAATTTTGTTCAACTCAGTTTTGTCCTCGTGAATTTATATATTTTTACTAAGTTGTATTTATATTATACGAGTATTAAACATTTAATAATTTTTCGTTGCACAAAGATACTTCTTTTTTATTTAATTCTTATGGAAAATTTCAAATTTTAGAACCCTCTTAGAGAGATTGGATGAACAATTCTATTGGACAAAATATTGGTAAATCGATTGACAATATACTGTAAATTCAATAGAAAGATGTAGTTGTAATATTTTTGTCTAAGAAGTATAAATATGTAAAATTGCTTAAATATGATCCATCATTGAGTAATTACCACATTAATATTAAAAATGGGCTTAAAGTATGTAGCATTTTCTAAAATTGTGTCTGATTATTTAATGTAGATTAATAATAGGTATCTTTTTGAAAACTATAATAAGTAAGAAACTAAAAAAAACTAAAACCTAATTAGATTTAGAAGCAATCAAACCTTTATGATAGATTTACACATAGCTGAAGTGTTCCTTTATTGTTATTAACAAAAACTTTTTATAGCAACAGCATCGTAAAATCACTCAATTAGAGTATTATTTTACTACCCATGAAGTTATATTGGCGTAAGAAATTTTAAAACCTTTGATTACTGCCTCTTTGCACAGGTACTTTATCCTGCAAAAGGAGACCTAAAAATAAGACCTGATCGCGGCATTCATCAGTGTGACAATTTTTGGGCCTTACAGTTGGTGTGTTTGTCTGGCGATTGATTCATATTGTTATTATACTAGCAAATCCTTCCACCACAATAAAATTACACTACAAAAATTATACTTTATTAACCCTTAGTCGTTTGATGGAACATGGATCATGGAACTTGCGTCTTAACCACGTTAACCCTTGTATCCCCAGTTGGGGCCGAGGCCAACCGGACCCAGAAACGATCCAACCCGGTCCGGACTACGACAACGACTTGGACAGGAAGCCGCGCGCCGGCCAGATCCTCTGGATCCGCGGTCTGACAAGACTTCAGACGCAGGTATGATTCTACAGTAGTCGCCAGACGGGGGATCAATTCGTGTGGTGTTACGTGGACTGATAAGTTTGGGTTCTTTTATAATTAGGGCAGGTGATGGGTTAGTTAATTTTGGATTTGATTTTTAGGTATGGTAGTATATAAGTGTCTGATTTTTAATTTAATTGAGTATTTTTGGGTTTAGAAATAGTTTATAAAAAGGTTTCAGTGTTACGATTTTAGATAAAGGAAAGAGAAAGACGAATAATTTCGTATAGAAAGAAAAGTGGACGTCTAAATAAGTAATAATTGTGATCCTACTTCAGACTTTATCTGTCAGTATTATTAAACTATTAAAAAAAAGACTGAAATGTATATTTTTTATAGTAACAAGTGTGATATGCCGTAGTGGCTAATGTTCATAACAAGTTATTCCTTAATGTGACCAAATTACTTTCCGATTCCTTTTTTAGAAATGCATTGACTAATTCTTGATTCTTAATATTGGATTTCGATAAAAGCGACCTTAAGATGTTGTTAAATTTTAATTTGAATAAATTTACTGAAGTTAGTGAGCATTGTTTTAAGATTATTTAAAGCATTTAAAGGATATGGTTTTTTATTATTGGAGTGTGTGTAAGTAGGATGCTTATTTAGTGTTGGTGTAGAAGGCACTTCCTGATTGCTTCTTATTATTAAGTATTTTTTATAAGAACTTATCAGTCCACATTTTAAAACCATTTGATTCATGAAAGTATAAAAATATACATTTTAAGTTTTTTTTTAAACGATGAGTTTCTTTGATAGTAAGTTAGATTATTTTATTTTCATGAATCAAATACAATTTTGGGTCGATGTTTTGTACTGGGATAAATAAAAAAATTTGAATTTGGATAATATTTGTTAAAAGGGTAAAAATGATACGTTATATTTACAACTGTGTGAATAATAAACTATTCCTGGAACAAACAGAGTAGTACTTTATCCGTTACGGTTAATTATTCACAGATTTGCTAAACTTTTGCTAAAATAACGTTACTGCACCAGTTATTTAAATATTAGAAGTGCATTAACACAACAAACAAAAGAACTTGATGATGAAATAGGAGTTCCTTGTAAACAACTAAAGAGGGATAAGTTTTCTTAGGTTACAGCAATTTTTAAATAAACATTTTTAAGCAACAGCGATCGACAGGTCACCACTTTGGAATTTTTTGGGCATCCATACGCTAAGTCAAATGATATTTCTCCATTTACCATATTATACTTTTTACTATTTTTGCATAAACATACTGGATTTTCGTACCACTATTTTCAGTATACTTTGCATCCATCTAATATAACCGACATGGAATTTTATAGTAATGTTAACGCTCAGTAAACGTAAGAAAAATTAGCTTTTTTAGAACACATTTCTTTTTCCTATAACAAATAATTGAATATCCGGAATATGTATTTTCATTCAAAAAATCGAAGAAAGACACTAAAAATTGTCTTCTTTTAAAATACGAAGTAACAATAACTATACTTGAGTTTAAAATTACCCATAATTAATTTGTTTTTTTTTTTTAATTTCTTGATATTTATTTTTATTTATTTCACTCTCCTATTATTACTTTTTTCTTTTTCAACTTTGATTTTGATACCCACACAGAGAAACACTTTACAATATATTAGAAAGTAGACCCGCAATTTAATTTTGGCCCAGAAAAGTAGCTAAATACTTGTTCGATTCCCAATTGGTATCATAATCAATCATACTACAGCTTACACGGTATGTACACATGTCCGTAAAGTATTTTTATTAACATAATTGGCAACCGAACAAATAGCAGTTGTAGAAATTTATACTATTCCTAAAACGCTATTTTCATATTTCTAGTTTTCCGATTTCATGACAATCACTCTATTATTTCACTATTTTCTTCTGAATCATCGGTCTTAATACTTATTATTCTATGCTCTATTTATACAACATTAAGACTGATTTTAGTCTGTATCTAATATACTTTTTGTCATGAAATCGGTTATATTCAAAAAGCCATACTAGATAATTTCGAACCAGCCAAGCATGCTCTGCAAAACAGTCTGACGCTACCCCAATTTTATATCTAATTTTTTAGTTGAAACCTAATATTAGTTAAATTAATATTTTTGATTTTGATCCCAATTTCTCCTGTCCTGTTCTATTGGCATGCTCTTTACCGTAGGCTGTGACAATGTTACTTATCCCTCGTAAACCCAAACAGTTACTATGACTTTTTAAATCCTGATAGTTATATATACTTATATAACAGTCATTTATATAATACTCAACATCATTCACATAGCGATATGAATATGACTATCTCTTTCTATATCTGTCTTTTATTTAACTCTAAGTCATACTGACTGTTTGATTTTTTTTACTATTTATAATTTTTTATTTTGTATGTTTTTTTATGTCGATTACAAAATAGTGTTTTATTTGCTTGTGAAACCGCCAACCCGTTACATCCTCGCTACTGATCCAAAGCAACCCATGCTATGTATGATTGAAAATCCGTTTTTTTATTTAAAAAAAAAACTACGTGCGTAAGGACGCACGCCGACTAACCGCGAATTAGCAGTAACACGTACATTTGTTTTGTTGTACGTTTCATTTTGTTATAATAATTTTTGCAACGTTCGATTACTGCTATTATATATTAAATTAGTTTGAGTGTGGAGTGGATTTCTATAGATCACGATAATAAAAAATTTTAGAGCATGTTTTAGTGCTCGATCGACTAACATAACGAGAAGTTACAGTTCGGCTGTACAACTTTTACCCTGTGTTGTGAGTGCTTTTGATAATTTTTTTGTTCCTTTTTTGTGTTATGTTTTGTTTTTTGTCTGTAAGTTTGTAATTGTTGTCCCTGTGTGTGTTTCGGAAGTGGGTACCGTCATACTGGGCGAGAGTTTGGTCGTCATGAGATTTTTAGTTGCCTTTGCCTTGTTCGAGTTTTAAAATGCCTTTGTTGTATTAATTTGCGTGAACAACGTTTGTTGGTAGGCTTGTATGTAGTGTCCGTACTTTTTAAATGTATATAGTTGATATTTGGTTGGTGCAGCTGTAATTTCAGTAAGTATCTTGTAGAAACTAACGCGTTGGAAAGTGTTATCGCTACTAAACTAACCTGTAAAAATCCATTTGTTTTACCTTAACCGGTCCTTTTACAATTGTGTAAACATTTTTTTTTTAATTAAATAGTCCTGTTTCCACAATTGTTTTATGTAATAATTTCATAGTCTAACTCTGTAGATATTTTAAAATTAACCTAACAAGGCATGTTTAGTTGTTTCATAGTGTAAGTGTTTTACGTTCTAAACTAATTAAACCTTAAAGGAATAAATAAATAAAAGCGACCCACCACCATATAAGCATATGGAATTTGAAATATAAAACTGTAAATCGATAAATCCGTATACCTTCCTTAGGCGAATGCCACGAATACAACGGCAGAGAAACTGTATTGTCCTTCGACGTAGTTACACCCTGGTTGAAATCCTTGAGCATTATGTAGGAGTCATTCTTCCCTGCGTTGTTTTAGGAGTAGCCCTGTCGATTTTCTACTCGTTTGTCAAGGCCTGGTTTCGACCTAATTTCATATTTTTATTTTTCAGTTCATTATTTTGTTTTATTTGTCACTTCCAAAGGTCACATTCTTATCATCTAACCAACACAGGGCCGGATTCGCCCCACATACACTCATCCAGAAACTACACAGTACTACCATTTAAATTGAACATATTTTTTCGTATTTTTTTTAAGGAAGGGACAATTTTTGTTTTTGTATTGGCCTTGTTCATGTTAATAAACACAATGGAACTGGCAGATTTAGTTATTTTTTAAAGTAAAGGAAACTATGAAAATGAGATTTTAACTAGTTGGTGTCGTCATCACTTTTTGTAAAATACTACAATCGAGTTTTTAAAAGCAAAATATATCACAATTTTAGCTATCAACATCTTAAATTGTAAATTAGCACTATCAAGACTAAGCTTTACATCCGTGCATCATTAACACTTTAATTATTCTAACTATATCTCCCGCCGATCTGCTTGTCACTATTTCTTAGGTATTTACGTTGTTTTTGAAATTAATGATTTGTCTATCATCAGATCAAAATGTGACAATTAAGCTTAAGCAAAATGTGTGACACAAATGCTTAACAAATAGTTAGAACACATCGTCTTAAATGTGTTAATAAACGATCCTTCGGTCCTTCGACCCGGATTCCACCAAACCCGCAAAGGCCTTTCAGCTGACGGATAAAAGTTATTCAAGCACCGATACATAAAAGTGATGACGCCCCAAACACCGGTAGGACGGCGTGGAATGGAGCGAGCGCGGAGACCGGTGCTGTTGGAGCCAGGCGCGGCCGGTGCTCGAGACAGAGGTGTAGTGGCGGGTTCGGCGGCTGCGCCAGCGACCGCGAACGGTATTGTTTAGTGAGCGAGCGAGCGGGGCATGGGGCTTTTGGTGGTCAGAACTTCAAATTTTGAGCGGTAATTGCGCAACAGACTCGATTTGGCGTGGTGAAATTATTACTGAAGACGTTTTGGAAAGCGATTTTCAGCTTCTACCGTTGTTAGTTTTGTCAAAACAATCGATTCATTACCATAAATTGGCAAAAAAGTTTTTTTGAGTTTTGAAGGAAGAGATTTGATTTAGGCGATTTATATATATAGGTGTATATAATGGTAGAACGTTATTAATTTCAAAGAAAATAAAAGCAGCATAGAATGTATATTGTACCTATATATAGCACTATTTGTTGTGAAAACATTTGTCAATAATGTGCAATACCTGTTTTAAATTTTATTTTGCAAGGAAATATAATGTAATATTAGATTATTCTCAATGACCATGTAGGTCACTTAATAAGACGAATTTTCGAAAAAAAAAACCAAATGGTTTAAAAAAAATCGTGTGCTGCAATTCATTATAATTACGGAAGTCTATAATTAGGGATAGTTATTATAAGGAAAAACAATGTGCGAAAATAAATGTAATTTGAATTACCTTTTCTTTATTGTTATTTACATTTAATTGTTTGTTTTCTGGAGATATAGGAAATTATGGAGAATTTAAGAACTAAATTATAGAGCTAAATAAAGTGATATCTTTCTTTCACGGGTTTGAATAAACAATGTAATAGTTTTGAATTAACATCGTTTATCAAAAAGTTATATGAAATAGCGATCACTATTTGTTTGTTATCAAGTAAGAATGATTGATTCGTGGTCACATTAGTTTTTGTTCAATGCTTATTTTCCTAACTAGAAAAACCATTACATTTAGTTGGCTAGCAGATTTCGATTCATTTTTTGTACAAAATGTCTCCTTTTTTTCTTTTTGACTTTAAACCAAAGTGACCTCGAATCGAGCAACGCAACAAACACCAAAAGTGTCATGAACCGCCGCTCCATAGTTCTGTCCCTGGTCTATCTGCATTGTCTGTTTTGAGTAGTTGTGTGCCCTGCCCTGGCACAACTCTTGCCCCTCCCTCTCGACAGCTGTCGACACTCGATGTATAGCCCGACTTCGCTCCTCGCTTTGTGATGTCAACTAGCGACCTCCAGGAGTTTCCGACGTCCGAGTCGAGTAGCTCACGTGTTCTCGTAGCAGTTTCCTCGTCACCTCCCATCATTCATGGTTATACCTGCATGTCAGTCGGCACAGAATCCTAAATAGTTAAGCTCACGTCTCGCACAGGTTTTTAGTTGCATGCTTTTAGTACGGTCGCAGATGTAGACTCGGGTAATGCTCTGAATACAATTGTAAATCCACACCACACTCGAAGGTTGTAGCGGGGGTGCGCGGGCGGCGTTTGGGGGTTGGGCGCGTACTGGACGAGTTGTTACTTGCAGCTGCGAGTGGTGAGAGCCTTCAAGTCGACGCTGGAGGACCTGGAGGAGCGGCTGTCGGCCCACGGCGCTGCGGGCTTGCGCTCGCGCCTCCGTGCGCAGCCGCACGACTTCGCGTACATCGACGACGATCTGCCGGCGACGCGCAACCAGTCCACCCTCGTCTGAACACGCCCTAAACACCCTAGACTATACGACTGAGGCTCGGATACCTGATCTGTATAATTACACCTCCACAGTCGACAGCGATGTTTTGTCCCGTTAGACGATGTTGCATTTTAATATAGCAACAGCCGGTTCCGAGCCTCGTCTACAACTTTCACTACCACCACTTTGTTACCACCCCTTCTTTTACTTTCTTTGCGACTCGGAAACCGCGCCAGTACTTAAACTGATTGACTAACAAAGCGATCCACATCGCTTTATCTCGATGCAAAATCACGCTTTCAAAAGGAACTATGAGCTCGAGTCTTAAACGTTAGAATAAGGATAAAAACTTTTATTTGTTTAATTAAGTGTTGAAACTTTTAGCCTTAAGTAGTTTATGGCAATAAACTTTGAAATAGAAGTTCTAGATACCCGATAGAATCCTAGACCGAATTGTGCCTGTTATTGCGCTATACGGCGCAATTGTACATGTTCGATTCAATGAAAGTATTTACATAGATCTGTTGTTTTCGAAATGTTGACGTTCCAATATATAAATTTAAAATTAATAGTTGAGCATTGCGCATATCTCAATCCCGGGACCTCGAAAAAATTTAACATTTCTTATTAATTAGTGTGTACTGCCTGAAAGGTTACTAAACGCTACTGATTCAAAAGACATGCGTATTTTTACATAATTATTAAACTTATCAACAAAATCTATCTTAATCATGTTAGAACAGTGATATTTATAAATAAAATAAAGAGAATAATATCAACTATATAGTTCGGATGAATCTTCTTTCTTACTAAAAGTTTTAAAAAGTATTGTATATTCTTAATCTTTTATAAATTTTCAAATCTTATTAGCGTTTTAATTAAGTAGCTTGTTATATTATTAAAGTATTAATGTAAAACAAAGAGGGACTTATAACTTATAGCTTTGCGTGTTTTCTTTCATAGTAAATTTTGGGACCACTTTACCCCAGTTTTCAAAAAAGTAAATAAGATATATATCTGTAGTTGTCTATGACATTGTAAGTACTTATATTATTTAATCTGCCCAAAAAAATGAGAAGTTAAAAAGTATCGCCTTCCTAAAGTTTAGTATGAATAAGACATGCTATGAAAACAGCTCTTAAAATATGTAATATATCTTTTCATAAAGCCCTGGTTTTTTAATGTTACGAGATCTATTTACATTGAATAAAATTTGAACCAAATTCCATAGCATTTTCTTTCGCTTTACGTAAATTAAATATTTATGGTGGGGGCCGCCATCACAGTTCCATCCTTTATTTCAGATGTTGACGGTAGGTAGTGGTAAGTCTCACAGAGATTTACATATTTTGTAAGTATTCAATCAACGGGCGAGAACAATGTAGGTATAACAAAATCGTAAAAAAAATAAATTAGTAGCGCATGAATACGTGTAATTGCACGTTGGAAACACACAATGTCTTAGTGTATACCCTTTCTGAACCCGACGAAAGTATCACAGTTTTAGTACATCGAACCTCTTTTGTAAAACTTTTTTTTTATGTAACAAAACACAGTAGAAAAGTGGCGAGGTAACTGGCAGCTATGTTGTTTGTCAAAACAAGATGGCGGCCGCTTATATAGTCTGTAAGTAAGGAGTATCCAATGAAGAGTTATTGTATATTTTGGTACAAATGTGTTGATTTAGAATTTTATTTTTATTTTTGCTTCGCATCTTACAGTTTTGATGCTTATTTTACAGTGTTATGCATGTAATCGTGTCTGAGTGTGCACAATTTGTACTTTTTAAATGTTTTTTGCTTTAGATGTTTGGTATTATAATTGAAATTGCATTTTGAGATATTTATCATCCGAATTATTTTGCTTTTCTGTGTAATTGTCGTTGAAATAATGTAAAAAAATCGAAGAAATCAATAATATATCAAACATCTAGTTTATTTTTATTTTAGTATGGTAAGATTGAAATAATAAATAGCTATATAGTCTCCACTTTTACACCGAATCATTGAATCTATCAGTGACAGTAGCGAAGTCACTTAATAAAACAATAAGACCTTTTTTAACATTTTAACTCGGTTGTGTATGTACTTATTTCGTAAGATGATTTCACTATATTTTTAATTTACTTTTTGTAGCTAAACGATTATTGTTTATTATATAACATAAATATTTAACCGGCACTAATAAACAACCTGTTTTTAATATTTTAATCAGTTAATAAAAGTATTTATTACAAATTTATCGGAATTTTATTTTTTTTATGCCTTAAAATTTAAATAAAAATCACTTGTTTAGAACAAATCGCGAGGTAGCTCACATACCGGATTTTATACAGATTCAGCGCAGTAGTTAGATAAATCACGGTTTGTTTATTTTCTATTAATTTTTCTTTTTGATAGATTTTTGCTACTGGATGCCCTCGATTGCCCCGACCTAGCTAGTGTGAATGACCCTATTCCACCTTAAAACCTAGGCATTTTCCAATTAAAAACTGCTTTCGAAATCTCTTTAACCTCAGAACATTCTTCTCTAGTAGTGCTTACTTTCTGAAACCAAAAACGACTGATGTTTATACTAAGCACGAAGCATCGAATTTTACAAATATTTTTATATACAATTAATTTATGCTATTATAATTTGGTTTTAGAAAGTACTTAACCGGCAAAAGTCGTTAGCTTAGCGCGTCGTTTGACCGGAAGCCGGAACTGACGCGCCGTGGTTGTTTTACAGCAAAAGGCGGACATTTTGGCCGGCCGAAGGATTTTTGTCAATAATTATTTGGCGGAGCATCGAAGGATCAGCGTTCAATCCGGCGGCAGTTCCCTGCCTGCACTCAGCCCAGTTTCGCATCAAAGCGATGATTAAAACAAATAATAAATTTAAAAAAAAAAAGAAACAATAATAACGCACACTAAAACACAAAATTCAAAACCTAATAACTTCGGTGACTTTATTGACTGCCAGTAACTAAATTTTGAAGACTTTTTAAATGGAAAATAAAAATTAAAGTGTAGATTTTGGAAATAATAAATGTAGTCTAAATTCAGCGATGAATTAAACAAAAAATATATGAATTAGATTGTTTACTTATAAATATAATATGTAACTATGGTGCACCTCGTATAGAAAAAGATTATAAAACTTAGACTTATTTAGAGAGTATAATGCGTTTTATAAACAATATATTTGAAAAGTTAAAAAAGAAATATTCTGATTTATATTTTTTTTTTTATCAGATTTGTATATCTCATAATAATAATTTCTTTTGTAAATAATCTACGAGAACTCTCAGATCTCATTTTCTATCGTTGTTATATGTTTGATAAAAGTTTTTATATTTGAATTAATTGCAATGAAAATTCATGTGCCATTTTTGTAGTAACTCACAATCGTGCTATTTAAGTGCTTTTATAAGATTATTGAACTGGAATGATAACTAAATTTGCTTGTGATCTTTCATGGAATGTAATGTGTGTTTTTCTTTTATTTTTAAATAATCTGTATGTATATTAATGTTACATTAGTAGCTCGCTGTGTGTTTAAGTAGTTTATCAAAACAGTTGTATGGTTCAATGTCTGACTGCAACTATTTGCTAGGCTACTTGTTTTTTTTTCTCATTTTTACTACTTTCTTAATCTTGATGTAGATTAAAAGTAGAAGAGTATAGATTATTTCTCTATAAATGCATGGGTTTTTTTTATACAAATGAATACATTGCGAACTCTTCTAATTGAATAAAATTAGGTACATTTTTGAATTATGCCTTTTATCACTGAAAACTTTATAATACACATATGCCCGACACCACTATCCTGTCTTCCAAATTCTTTGTAATTTTTTATTTTTAGTTTTTCTTTTCTTTTCTTTTTATAAGGTACCCATGCAATTTGCACTTTCAAGCAAAAGGTTTCAAGCAAATTTACCTATCACTAAAGTATGTTTTATTATAGAGATTTATGTATAAAAATATTATATTAAAGTAGACTTTAAAATAAATATATTTATAATACAACTTTTCCTTCTTCATCGTCAAATGCACTTCTTGTAGTTTTTAAGTAATTGCCTGCTTAACATGGCTGTTAATATTTAGATAATAATATATTAAATTATATATAAAAATTGGAAATAAAGATATACAAATAAAATTCATGTGTTGGTGTACACCAAAAAAAAAATTTGTTTTAAATACTCTTTTTTGAGAAGTTATAAATACTATGCTTGTATAGAGGGATCACGCAGAATAGTGAAGATATAAAAATAAAATCACTCTAAAATGAATATAGCGAAGCATGATTTATACTGCTGCACCTACATTAACAATGTGGTATACTAAAATGATATCTGTTAAATCGTCTCTAAAGCTTCTTGTCTTAAAGTTTAGTAATAAAGTATGTATACTCGAAACAATATTCACTTTGATTTCGTCCTACGCCTCGTGCGGAGCTGCATTAATAAGGTAACTGGTCGAATGGAGTGTTGTGTATATATATCTATATTTATCTATGTCCGGTGTTGTTCTGGCCAACAAGTGGCCATATCTGTCGTACGGTCTTAGTTCAGTGTTAGAACCTGCTTAGCGCTTTCTTACTGCTCTAACTACTGTCTAGAGTTCACCTTTCTACGTTAAGTCTGGCATGGTTTTTGTTATACGTCACTGCATACCTGTGTATCAAACGAGGCCGCAATATTGTATGCACTGACTGTACAAATATCCGTTAAATTAGAGCTTCTTTCTGTTTTAAATAATAAAATTAAACGTTTTAAAATGTATATAGTCTGTACAATAGAGCTTCCTGTTAGTTTTAGTATAGATATGTTATATACGTGTTGTGATGATATCATCAATGTAGTCTGGTATGTGAGCAACTCCGTAAAAATATTGTGCTTCACTAGATCATTTATATAGAGTTACTTAGATCGCATGAAAACATTCTTACATGTAAACTGATGTACACTATATGTTCAGCGACATGACATACACTCACACATAGGGACACGAAAAGCTGCACATGTATGTGGCAGGAGACTTCCAACATATCAAGTGGTAAAAAAAACATAAATGTTTAATGTCTATTGATGTTTTTGTTATTTGTATTTTTTTAAGTTATACAATTTTTCGTTACCGATTTATAATCTAACGGATGCCGATATACTTGTAAGATAAAAACAATATATAATTAAATAGATTTAAGTGCACACCCCATGAATGTGCTTTTTAAGGTTTAGGAGATATCCTGCGTAAAGTATTTTAGTTGTAATTTCTATATATCTATCTTCCTTGAAATATATATATATATATATATATTATATTGCTTCGCGAGGCACACTGCTTCGTATGTTATCCCTGAAAATCTTTCTTTCTTCTGACACTATTGTAAGGTCTACTTCACTGCGAAGAGATTTCGTATTACAGTGATAAAAAAAGCATCTGAGAAATAAAATTTTAACTATAACAGTATCTCAGAGAAATACAAAATCTCGAGCACTGTAGAAATCTGCCTATATTACGTTTATATCTATAAAAATTTATATATGCGTCGATATGACGGCATCCTGAACTCTTCTTCGTGTCGTCAACCTTTACTTCATGTTCTCGTTTTATTTTTCTTTTCCATGACACCCAATTCCCAACGGAAGGTCATAGGTGGCGAGTTACAAGAGCGCTTGATCCCCGTCCCCTACAGCAAGACCTCCACCGATCAAGCTGTAAGACTATATAATAATGACGGAAACCGCTGTCTCACTCACGTCTATTGTTTGTTTATTTATGTTAATTTTTGTTTCTTTCATTTTTGAAAACTATTTTTACTGTACTCTTGTCTCTATACTAATCTGTCTCTTTCATCCCACTGTCTCTGCCTTTGTCTTACACTGACCGTTTATTTTGAATGCTTTTATATTGCAGTGTTTCAAGCTAATATTTGCACGCTTCTTTGCATTTATCTATTTGATATCATCTTTACAGTAATTATGTAATTGTTTTAAGTTTATTTCAAATTTAAATCGTTTAAAATAAACCGGTCAGTTATGTAATCGCCTGCATGCCTAGCAGCTTGAACATCAAAGCATGTACCCGATGCATGTGCTGTATTCATATTATCTAATTAAATTATTTAAACATTATTTAAAATATTTTCAAATTAAAATCATATTTTCCAAAAATGAATGGGGACTTGAACTGCATTTTACAGACACTCTCGATATTTTAGAACACTGACTGACATACATAACTGACTCAGCCAATCCCCAAATAATTCAACTTACTTCGAATGTCAAGTTCGTGAAAACAGCCTCTATATACCGATAGCTTATATTTTCCGTTCGCATCATTCCATCATTGCATAAAAGTAGTTATTATTTTTTTGCCTCACATTTTGCACCACATAATAAACGTGGATTCGTAAAAATTAATAGAACATCTTAGCTTTAGAGAAAAAGCATCAGCATTAGTACTGCATTAGTATGAAGCTGATTTAAAGTTAGATAAACTTTTGTCTTGAGACAGACTTCTTAGAAAATGTGGGGATTGCGAAACGATTTTAAAAGCTCTAAAAGTCGAACACAGAAAGGAAACAGTCCATCTTTCTTGAAGTATTTCTCGTTGTTATCGTGTTTGAAAAGCCCGCTAATTCAATATCCACATTTATCCAATAATTCTAGTCGACATCAAAACTTAACTAACTCAAGGTCAAATTTATATTAATTCGGTACATTCTGATGCTGTATTCAACAATATTTTTTCGTATCGTAGGGTCATTAGAACTTAATAATATTTGATAATTTTTTTATAAAGAAGTAGTTAAAAATGGCTTCCTTAAAATTGTAACCGTCTCAGATAAGGCATTAGATCGCAAAGACAGGGTTTGGCTTGTAAACGCTTTGGATCCAGTCGACTAGGACATCTTAATTTACGGAGCGAAATTTATTGCTTACAATCATGTGTATGTATAATTAGGGCAATCATAGAGCTTTGGTCGCGAGTAGCTCACATAGAGAGGTCAAGTCTAAATGCAGTCACAGAGTCGCAAAGTGTTGGGATGCATGAAACACAGAGGTAGTCCCCGCGTCACAATTGGCATTAACTACTAAAGAAAAGTCTGTATTCAGAGGTGTAATACTGATGAGGCTTCGACGAACACTGCATGGCATGATGCTGTCGACCGACTGAGCCGGGAGTTACAAATCTGTGACTGGACTTTGAATTTACCTAAAGCTTTCTCGCCTCTTTCGTATGGCTCGGTGTGCTTCAATTTATGTTCATTTGGAATATGTACATTTCTATTGATGGCGATTAACGCTCCCTCTGATTCGTCATCGGAGTGTTAAGCAATGGACAACCAATTATAGACATCACGAAGCACCAGCACCGATGATATTGTGAGCACTTTTTGTCTCCCCATCACTGGATACCGTTTTTGGTTTGGAATTCTGTCATCGGTTGTTCAGAATCACGACCTCGCACGGTGTACATAACCATCAGCTTGACGAATCAGCGGGAGTTGTATTTATTAATTTTCGTTTTATATTTTAGCACTGGTTCGTTCTGACAATGGGGTTTGCTTTCTTTAAAAAATAAACATTTCTAAGTTACTTTTTGTAACAAATTGATATGGGGGTATTGATTCTTCTTTCATTAGATGTATGTCGCATGTAAAGGGATGGTGTCATTAAAGTAAACCATCGTAATTTTTTAAATCTTCTATTTTTGTTTACGAGAGCAAAAGTGGTACACTTTGGGTTATATCTTAGCTTGTTAACTTCATTATGCTTACTAACACCAGATTCAATTTCATTCACCACCTAACAAATTGAGATCCAAATCAGAAGCCATTTTCGCTTTCGAAACGACTTCTTTCATCTGGGGTTACTTGAGTCAGAACGCCAGTGCCTCTCGTTCCGTAGTACAAAGGCTCTATTACCGCAGATCCGGGTGGTAAACGCGTTCCGGCAGGGGCTGGACGCGCGCGGGTCGCTGGCGGACGCGGCGCTGGCTGAGGCGCTGCGCAAGCAGACCGCGCTGTCCAAGCGGTTCTCGCACTCGTCCTCCATCGAGTACGCGGACGCAGCCCGCGAGCAGCTGGCGCCCCATGACCTGGACGTCGAGCGCCTGTCCTCACACAGCCACACCGAGACCGCCGTCTAACACCAGTCAACAGAACAGTCCCCGCGTTTATCGCTTACTGGCAATAATTCTACTAGCGAACAGTATTAATGAACAAGCGGCGGACTACCCGAAATCAGAAGCTGCCATCGCTCTAATTTATATATAAATATATATTATTATAATAGCTAAACGATTGTGTATAAAAATCATATTTTTTAAATGATAAAAAAGCGACGTCGTATATGATTTGAAACATGTATGGTTGAGGGCTTGCCCGTGTACAGACGCTCAGCCACCTGTGTATTTGAGCATCAGTTCTATTGTTAACTAGTGTGTTTAATTATTCGATTGTTTTGAAAATATTTTATTATTATACGCGCGTGTTAAGATACGTCGCGTCTGTTGAACAAATAAAAATATTGTCTAATTATTAATTTTAGATTTAAGCGCAAGGATGAGCGAATGGAAGTGTGTGTTTTTGAAACAAAGTAAAATTCTTGCCTATGTACCATCATGTCATCACTTACACGGAATGAAATGTTTTATATTGCTTTTGTGTCGCCGCGGAGGGCGCTGCCCCACGCCGCCACTAAATTATTGACTATTAGTTAAGGTGTTTGTTATACATTTCAATAACTTTTTTTTTGTTTTTACGACCTTTTCCCCCTAAATCTAAGTATACATTTAAGTCATATCTCGAAGCGTAGACGCATCAAAGTGAGAAGTTTGTACACAAGAACCGGTGACCGCTTTCTTGTGTACAAACCGACGTACGTAGTACACTTTAAACATCTTCAAAATGTTTAAAAATAGAAATAAAAAAATTGTATAGCTGAAGGTATTTATTTGTAATGCTAGTCTCTTATGAAACAAATACTAATTATTCAATTATTATAATGTACTTATTGATTATTGATAAATACTTGCAAGTTTATTAAACAAAAAATATATAGTCTACGGTGTATCGAATTGATTTTGGAATTTTTTCTCTATGAGCGCGGCGTCGGCGTCGCAGGGTGCGATGCGAGTTGCGTTGCGGCTTGCGACGCGTCGCCGCCCGCGCGGCACAGACCTAGGCGACGTAGAATCGCAGCAGTGGCATTTTTCAATTTATAAAATAAGAATAACTTAATCAGGTTAGAGACGATGTCTGACCGAGAAGCACCGAGAGCGGCTGAAACGAGCCGCCCATTTGTTTTCTAGTATAATTATATATATATACATAAAAATATATATATAATAATGAATAAACCAGACGATCTAGCGAATCGGCAATGTTCAATTTTGTATAGAACGTTCTTAGTAGCGGTATTGACAGTTGTTACGTTTTATTTTTGAGGTTAAGTAGACGCGTTTTTGACCACAATGCCCGCGCACGGACAAACATACACACATACAGAGGGACGAGTGGTGACAACCTATTAACTATTATACAATCTTGTAAGTAATTAAGTATTAGCTTCGAATCAATAAAGCCTTTTTAAAAAAAAACGTTAGTTAAATTTAAAAATGGATACTTCACATGTTAAAGTTTCTTAGTTGGTTACAGTGATTAGAAAGTTCATGGTTTGTTTATTATATTACTACTCATACACTTTGGTTGATATTCTTTATGTGCCACGAGTTCTCATGAAAGACATAATTAGAGGTGTAGTGACGTAGAGCCGACGAGCCGGCGACGGTGCCGCGTCGGCGACTGTAACCTATCGACTATTGTTTATAACCGGTCTGCCACTAACCATTCTAGGTATTAAGTCCCATTGTTGTATTTTTCGTCTCACAATAAATGAAATCTATTTTATTGTTTTTAAAAACTGTGGTTTTATTTTTCCCAAACGGCAAGTTTTTGGTTTGTACACCCTGTATGAATTTGCGTAGTTGTAATCAAAATGAGCGAACTATTTCATGCGGCTATGAAATAATGCAAACTGAAAACTTACCGAAATATTCGTGAATGTGAATACGTACCAAACGCAATGTTATTATGTAGGTACTGTTTGGATTTCCAAGTCTAGTCTAAGACTGCGTATCGACGATGAAGTATCAATACCTTCTATCTAAATAAATGCAATTAAACACAACTTGAGCTAAGTTAGGTATTTACTACTGCTATTTAGGAGTTCGTTTGAGATAGGAGGTATTGATTTATTTTCTTTCGATTTGATTAAATCTACTGCTTAGACAGGAGGTATTAACAAAAAACACAACCATCTTAAATCAGTACTTTAATCGAGGTATTGGCAGCTTTTGCCAATTAATTGTTACGTAAAATGACTTAAGAGGTATTAGATTCAAATCATAGAAGATATTTCTAGCATGATTTGGGTACAGTTAAAATAGGAGCATTTTTCATCCGAGTTTGGACGGCTTAGTGAGCTGATTGCGGTAGGTGTTTTGTACACGAGATGCAGAATGTAAAAATTCGACGATCGATGCAATAAAAAGCGCAATAAATAAGAGCAGTTGTTTCAAATGAAACAACTGCTCGATTAGTCTATTTTGGTTACTTCCACAGCCTCATGACATATGGTATTCTGTTGTGGGGGAGTGCTGCCGACATCGATGCTATATTTATTCTGCAGAAAAGGGCGGTTCGCGCAATCTATCAGCTCGCTCCAAGGGTGTCACTTAGAAGTAAATTTAAGGAAATAAATATTCTTACCTTCCATTCACAATATATTTTAGAAAATTTAATGTATGTCAAAAAGAACATAACCTTGTTCAAAAGAAAAAAAGATCTGCACAATGTTAACACAAGAGGAAGAAATATGCTGGCAGCTCATAATAGCAGGCTTCATAAAGTCACTAACTCATTCATGGGTCAATGTATACGCTTTTATAATAAGGTTCCTGAGGATATCCAAGGTCTTCCTATTGACAAATTCAAAGAAACTATAAAGGAGAAGTTGTGTGCTAGAGCATATTATAAACTATCCGATTATTTGGATGATAAAAGCCCTTGGGTATAATCCCCTCATTAACAGGATTGTACTAGTATTTGTAACAAAGCATGTGTAATGTGTCTGTTTGTGCGATGAGTTCTTCGTCCCGATGAATATCTAAAGCGTCATTGTCACTAAAGTACGTCTTCTTATGGTAGCGTCGGGTGACGGGTCGCTCACTTCCCTCTAATATGGTTGAGGAGGGCGATGGCTGGATCCCGCGTTAACTCGTGAACGGGTGCCGTTTGAGGGTGTTCGTCGTTTGAATACTTGGGGGGAGGGAGACTTGCCGAGCTAACAGATGCAGAAAAGAATAATTTTGTATAGACATAAAGAGACTCTGTAAATTTATTTTGAAAAAAATATACCCGTGAAGTTTCTTGCCAGTTCTTCTTCACGAAGGTTTTTTTCGAACTGGTGGTAGAATCATGTTTTATTTGACGTCAATAAGAACAAGTAATTGTCAATGTTGAGAAATAAATATTTGAATTTGAATTTGAATTTGAAACAAATCAACAAAAAATGAGATAGGAGGAATTGGTACTTCATCGTCGGTATGCCAGTCGCGCGCCGGCGAGGCAAGGAGTTTTGATAAACGATGACGCCGGCCGCGTGCGCGTGCGCGGCCTTCTATTGTTTCAGATGCATTCCTGATTTGCCTTCTGATTTGTAATTATTGTAAATGTACTGTAAATATTTTGTATATAAAGAGCACCTTTTTATATTAAAACACAATTTCCACCTTGAACCTGTTTGAGTACACATCTACTGAAAACCTTCTGCCAAAGTGGCATTAGACATTCATCTGATTAGCCAGTTAGCTATGTTCTGATTACTGCAAGCAAGGAATATGCGATTGTTTAGCTATATTCTAACAAACCTTGATATCCTGTGATTTGCGCAAGACGAACTAATGAAGCGAGCATAGTGCGGCAGCACTCGGCGAATCGCCATTATGTAAATTAAAGACTTTTAATCATAAAACGTTTAATGTAACTGCTAGCTGTTACGTAGAGTGTCTTATGCAATCATGCGTCTATGACACATACAGCAAGAAAACTAAGAAAACATCGACGGAATACTTTAGTTCGTCTATCAAAAATTACTGAATTGAGTAATTCTATTGCTCAATTTTTACCTTGCAAACCTAACGCCGCGCCGCATTAAAAAAACAACATATCAGTTTACTGGCATATTTGTTTCAGAGCAGGATCTTTATTCAAGTGTAGAAAACAATATGATAATTGTTTCCTCTCGGTCTCGAGTCTCGATAGAATAGAATGGTAGAAGAATTGCTACCATTTTGCTTCTATTTGGTTCCTATAAGTAGACAATTTCATCATATTTTAGAAGAAAAAACATTTAAGGGTGACTAGCCCACCGACATCAGGTAGCCGTGGTACCTGATGTGCCATTGCCAGCCATTGCTTCGTATCTGCTTCCTTCAAGTACTCGTTTAATGTACTTGCCTCCAGTGCCTGACAGAATGAAAAGAGCAAAATAGCTTACACTTGAAATTGAATTGACTTTACGCAATCTTATATGTTTTGAAATCTCCGAAGAACATATTTTTCTGCATGAAGCACCTGTAAAGTTAGTTTTACATGAATATGAATTGATTTCAGTTATTGAGGTCGTTCCGCCTGCTGTTGGTACAATGGGTCACTACAGATCACATTGCAGGCGTGGAAACGTATGGCAGTGCTTTGATGACAAGAACACGAGAGTTACAAGGAGCTATAAAAAATATACCACATTGTATTATACAGGGTGAAACATAAGTCGTAAACGGAAATGTTTGTTTCTATAGCAGTATTTTAAGGCAAGTTCATTGCATTAACTCTAGAAGAAAACAATTAAACTTTATTGATAATAGCAAAATTGTAAATAGAAAAAACACTAACCTTATGGACACCCTATTCGACAAGACTTGGTCTGTAGCTTAAATTACCACTTATTATGTAGAATTACTTTATCTTATCAATCGAGTGCCTACTTAGGTTATCAAACAAGGACCGGTAGTCATGCAGCTAGGTATCCCAAGTGGCCCCGTTTCTCAAACGAAGTCACACATCGATTGGGTTAAACTAACGGAAGCCCTTAAGGCAACCGACAGCCCCGACCTGAACACCATTCCCGATTCGTTGTCATCCATCGAGGAGACCAATGCTGCGAGCGGTGCTTTCACCAATCACCTTGGAACTGCATATTCCAGGCAGGTTCCGGTGGTGAATGATCGCCGCTGGATCCTGCCTGGGGATGTGAGGGAGTTGTTGAGAGCAAAGAACGCAGCTATCTGGGCGTACTATTAAGCTCCGACTAAGGCAAACCGCATCCATATGAGGGCTCTACAGCGAGATGCTAAATGTCGCATACGCGAACTGCGGTCTAACAACTGGTACGCGCTTCTTGAAAAGATTTCGCCTTCGCATCTGGCTGACTGGAGCTTGGCGAAGTCTCTTAAGATGGGGTCTACTGCGTCATCAATGCCTCCGCTCCTTAGGTCTCCGCCCATGACTCCCGCCTTCGATGACTCCGAAAAAGTTGAAGCCCTAGCTGACAGCTTAGCCCAACAATGTACACCGAATACAAAAAAGCACTGACGCCCTCCACATAGAAACTGTGAATAGCACAGTCGAAACTGAATGCGGTAACCCACAGACTGACACCCTCCAACCGGTAACGGTGGAAGAGGTACAGACAATAATTAAAAACCTAAAACCGCGGAAAGTCCCAGGTCTAGACTAGATACCAAACAGGGCTCTGAAAGTTCTCCCATTCGCACTCTTACAACTGTTAGTAGTTATTTGAATAAGTTATTAATAAACTGCTCCTTTTCGCAAACTTGGAAGGAAGCGATTGACATCGGTATTAGGAAAACCGGGTAATCTCACTACAAGCTACCGTCCCATTAGCTTGCTTAGCGCGACCGGTACGAAAGGATAATTTTGAACAGGCTCCGAAAGGTCATCCATTCGAAGCACCTGTTACCGGATGAACAGTTCGGCTTTAGGTCCCGTTACTCCTGCGTCCAACAGGTGCACCGCATCACGGAGCACATCCTGGAGCAAAGGAACATAGGTCGAGAACCGATAGGCACGGGTGCGAAGTACACTACTGCACTTTTTTCTGGGTTGACGTCTATTCTCCATTTCCTAAACCAAGCGCCTAATGCGTTGGCTGTGGATTGGAATATTCTAGTTAACCTACGTAGATTCCTATAAGATTTGTACAGCGCGGTGTCATCTGCAAAAAGCGTGAGTTCTACATTCTCCGTTTTTGGCATGTCACTGGTGTATAGTGACAACAAATTCGGAGAAAGTACCAGGCTTTGAAGTACACCCGCTAATGCAGACTGAGGATTGGAGAGTGCTACTAGTCTGTCTGGCACGCCTAGTACGAAGAATTTGAGTAACAAGCCTTTGTGCCAGACCTTGTCAAAAGATTTCACTACGTCAAAGCAAAACCCCACCCGTGCTTATCGGGTTTCGCCCTACGTTCCTGTGCTCCAAGATGTGCTCCGTGATGCGGTGCACCTGTTGGACGCAGCAGTGACCGGACCTAAAGCCGAAGTGTTCGTCCGGTAACAGGTGCTTGGAGTGGATGACCTCTCGGAGCCTGTTCAAGATTATCCTTTCGTATAATTTGCCTATCGCACTAAGCAAACTAACAGGACGGTTGTCACGAAATAATTTTATTGCGGACTTCACGAATCGCCACGAAGGCTTCGACGGCGAGGGCACTCGGGCGCCAGCTGGCGCTCTGGTAGCATTAGTTGCAGCCAGCTTCAGTAGAAGGCAGCATCGTAGAAGGCAGCATCAGTAGCAGGCAGCATCACAGACTTGCAGTTGACTTGCTTCCTTCCACGTTTGCGGAAAGGAGCAGTTTGTTAGTAAGTTATTGAAAATAACTAGTAACAGTTGTATGAGTGCGAGTGGGAGAGCTTTCAGAACCCTGTTTGTTTATTTCATCTGGACCTGGGGCTTTCCGCAGTTTTAGATTTTTAATTATTGTCCATACCTCTTCTACCGTCACCGGTTGGAGGGTGTCAGTGGTGGGTTGCCGCATTTAGTTTCGACTGTGTTATTCACATGTGTACATTGTTGGGCTAAGCTATCGGCTAGAGTTTCAGAAGGCGGAAGTCATGGGCGGGGGCCTAGAGATGGAAGAATGGCATGGATGACGCGGTAGAGTCCATCTTGATAGATTTCGCCAAGCTCCAGTAAGCCAGATGTGAACGTGAAGGCTTCTCTTCCAAAAGCGCGTCTCAGTTGTTAGACCGCAGCTCGCACATGCGAGCTTTAACATCTTGCTGTAGGCCCTCATACGGATGCGGTTTGGCTCGGCCGAAGCTTAATCGTACGCTCGGATGGCTGCGTTCTTTACTAGATCGTTCGCCGCCGGGACCTGCCTGGAGGAGGCACGGGTTTGAAGTTCGAAGGTGGTTGGTTTGGTGGTTTGGTGAAAGCAACAATCGCAGTATTGGTCTCCTCAATGGATAACGAATCGGGAATGGTGTTTAGGTCGGGGATTCCGTTAGTTTGACCCAATCGATGTGCAACCTCGTTTGAGGATCGGGGCCACTAGCTGCATGACTACCGGTCGGTATCCGAAGTAAGCTGGTGGATGATTTCTACTGAGTGTACCGTTAACATTTTGTAGGATTGCGATATCGGAAATACCGGGGCGATGAAGAAGGGTGTATAACATGGATTTCAAGTGAAATACAAATTTTTTTATTTGTTCACACCGTGTCGATATAGTAATAATAATAATAATAAAAACTCTTTATTGCCATTAACAAAACAAAAACAAAGTACAATAAAAAAATAAATTAATTAAAGAAACTGACAATTTGGGCGGCCTTATCGCTTAAAGCGATTTCTACCAGGCAACCCTCTATAAACTATGAGAACAGAGTAACAAGTGAAACATAATTAGGCAGAGTTTTTAAAGACTTGAGAATGTATATATGTATATAAGTATAGTATACTATAATGAATAAAAACCATAATTTTACACATACATATTAAGTAGTATACATAAATACTATATAAAAAAATACAGTTAGTATATAAATGAATATGAAATGTTGGATAAATATTAGATAGATAGTACTTTTTTAAATTAAACTTAAAAGAAGTGACAGTCCCAGCAGTATGTAGATGAGGAGGCAGGGCACTCCACAAGCCTGCAGCACGCACTGTTAATGATCTGTGAAAATATTCAGATGTGTGATGTGGCGTGGACAGAAGCATGTTGTTAGATGAACGTAAGGATCGGTCGTGATCCTGATGTCGAAATCTAAAACACTTCTTTAGGTACTTTGGAATAGATGGGTTGAACAGTGTTTCATAGAGAATAGAAAGAATGTGTGTATTCCTGCGAAGTCGAATTGGGAGCCACTTGAGCTTAGCGCGGAAATCAGAAACATGGTCATATTTTCGTAATGAAAAGATAAACCGTATACAAACATGTTGTCCATGTAAACACCAAGGTTTTGGACGACTGAGCTAGAAAGTATTCGCTCACCTTCAAACATAAAAAGGTGGCAATTAATTGAAGTCAATCCTAGCTAACATATTTGAACTACCTATGAGTATCAGCTGTGTTTTAGAAGGATTTGGTATATTTTTATTGATACTTACTATTATAAGGTCCGCGATTCAGAATTAATGTATAATACGTGTGTCCCGTAACTTGCACGTCAAACTGAAATGAAAGAAAGATTGAGGTGTGCCCTACCAGCTTGACCTCAGTAAAAGTGTCACCGTTTTCGTTTATACTATTGTCGTAAACCACAGCCGTTGCTATTGTACAAGCAGAAGTACCTATATGCTTCTTTGTACACACAGCAACAAAAAAACTGACCAAAAGCGGCATTTTTCGTAAAATATTAAAAGTCAGGAATATCTCGAAAACGGTGTCACTTTTACTGAGGTAATTTTTTTTAATCTAGTAAGGCAAACCTCAATCTTTCTTGCATTTCAGTTTGTCGCGCAACAAAATTCTGGGTTTCAAATACAAGTAAGTGATTTTTATAGGAATCATGTTAGGGATTTTGATTTTAGGACAATAAGTTTTACGGGACAAAAGGGAACCCCCAGTGTAGGCCACTGGCTTGGAAAATTAATACTGAAGTACATCAAGAAAATGTTTATATAATAGGTCTTTACCTATGAAACTGCCGTTTTGCCGTACTGGCCATTTCAAATGAAAATTTTTTTTTTGACTGAAAGTTCTAATTTCAAATTAATTTTATTTGATAAACATGGAATTCTTTTTCTAAAATCGTCATTTGTTTAATAGTTAGCGTTTTGTTTTCAACGCATTCGAACATTTTTCGTCATCATGGATAAGTTAAAAATTCGAGTAATTATGGAGTATGAGTACCGTCGTGGCAGCAAAGCGGCACAAGCGGCACGCAACATCAACGACGTTTACGGAGCGAACACTACAAACGAACGCACCACCCGTTATTGGTTTACCCGCTTCCGTTCTGGAAATTTTGACCTGAAAAATGAACCCCGTGGTCGTCCGAAAACTTTGGTCGACAATGACGAATTAAAGGCAATTGTGGAAGCTGATGAAACTCAATCCACGGCTGAATTAGCAGCAGCTTTCGACGTTAGCATCAAAACAATATTGGTCCATTTGCGTCAAATTGGCAAGGTAAAAATGCTTGACAAATGGGTACCCCACGAACTCAATGACCGCCAGCGCGAAGTACGCGTGGAGACGTGCCTTGCACTGCTCAGCAGGCATACAAATGAAGGAATTCTGAACCGCATTGTTACTTGTGACGAGAAATGGATCCTGTTTGACAATCGTAAGCGCTCAGCAAGTTGGTTGGACCCTGGATCAGCACCCAAACAATGCCCTAAACGAAAACTTACCCCTAGAAAAGTGATGGTCACTGTTTGGTGGTCTAACGCGGGTGTAATTCATCACAGCTTCTTGCCAAACGGGACAAGCATTACTGCAGATGTGTACTGTGAAGAACTGAACACAATGATGGAGAAGCTCGCACGTCTCCAACCAGCTTTGGTCAATCGTTCGGCTCCACTGCTCCTGCACGACAACGCGCGACCTCATACTGCACAGCAGATGGTCTCCAAGCTACAAGAGTTGGGGTTGGAAGTTCTCCGTCATCCGCCGTACTCACCAGACCTTGCGCCTACAGACTTCTACTTTTTCCAGAATTTGGATAACTTCTTGGCGGGAAAAAAATTCAATACCCGAGAGGCAGTACAAAATGCCTTTGAAGAATTTGTTGCCTCCCGTCCAGCTGATTTATTCAAGAAAGGCATCAATAAGCTACCAATGCGTTGGCAAAGATGCATTGATTGAATGGGTGATTATTTTGATTAATAGAAATAAAAAATATAAAAAAAAATTACGCTTCATTTATTTCGTGAAAAACGGCAATTTCATAGGTAAAGACCTAATATATATACAGGGTGACTGGAAATCAGTGAACACCCTTCTAAGGGTGTATGGTACAGGTCATTTGCAACAAATTTAGTCACGTATATGATTGTGCCAAAATCAATCATTAATGAGATATTTCAATTTTAATAACTTCTTTGAAAAATCGTTATGAGTCCTCTTTACGCTTAAATAAAAATTAAACTGCAAGTATTTTTTATGAATTTTTATTTGGTACATTCCATAAATAAATCTACACTAAATAAGGTACATTTATTTGCCTTATTTAGATACTGCATCTATTCTATATCTATATCTATCTAGCTTCAGACAAATAAAAATTTTGCAAGTCTTGCTCATAAACACTAAATTTTAACACGGTAACTTCAGTTGGCATATTATTTTAAAAACATCTAAATTCAATTAGCTTTAAAATGAGGTGTTATAATCCGACGTAGCAAACATAACGCCAAAGATATTGGTTTGACAATGGAGTCGGGTAGAGACATAACATTAGAGGCAATAAAAGGATCGGGCGTTTGCGCTTCTTGGGTTCTTAGAAAAAAAATTTGTGTGCAAGCCGGTTTCTTTTCATTGTTTACCAGTCCACTGTTGTGCTTTGTTGCGTTCGGACGTGCAACTGTGTTTGGATTTCCTACTTACGACCCGGCTTGGTTTCTGTGATCGATCTCTCTGTTGACGATTCGGATATTGTTGTTTATTGAGTTATCGACGACTTGGCTTTTGATACGGACAATGGCTCAAATTCAAAATGGACGACGACCATTTACGAACCAGGAGTATACCTATATTATCATGGTCTACGGTTTTGTCTGAAGCGATACAAGCGCTGCCTGCCGTGAATATCAAAATCGTTATCCAAATTGGCATCTACCTTCTGTTTGTTTTTTCTCGGACTTCTCGTCGAGCAAAAACGATCGGCTTTGTGAAACAGTCAGTTTTCATAAACGACAAGGTGATTAATTTCAATATTCAGTCATTCCTACAGTTCTCACAATTTACTTTCATAACTCTGGTGAAATTTAAAAGGCTAATAGGGCCATAAATAAACTGTCCATTTCGAAAAAAAAAGCTACATGATTTTAACAAAAACTAGTATAAAATCAGTTAAGGGATAAACCAATTGTCGTACTTAATTGGTTTGCTAGTAATTTTCTGTCAATTTTGCTAATAACTTGTTCCCTAGATATTTTAAACCTTGTAAAATAATGATACAATTTAAATGCTTTTATTTTCAGATGGCTCGGGCAGACCTCGTGTGTATCACGCCGATGATGAAGCTGAAATTTTAGATCATTTTCAACGTGATCCCACTATATCGACGATGTTGGTAGCCCGCCTTCTTGTCGCAGTGAAAAGTGTGGTACACCATTCATGGAGCTGGAATTCATCCGTACCACTACGCCAGTACAGGCTATTGACGAGGGAGATCCACTTAGAAGATTGCAGGTTTGCCGATTTCTTTTAAATGCGGACATGGAGAATCCGGATTTTCTCAAGAAGATTTTATGGATGGGCGAGTCCTAATTCGACAAAGATGGTATGACAAATTACCACAACAAACACTTCTGGCAGGACAAACAATTAGGAGATCCTCACTTAAAATGGCAAAAAGGGTCTCAAAGAAAATTTTCCGTCCATGTATGGATGGGCATCGTGGATAACAATTTAATTGGGCCTAATTTTTTGTCAAATAATTTAAATTGGGCCCATTATGAAGATTTCCTAAAGAAACACTGTTGGTGAATTATTGGAAGATGTTCCTCTAGAAATTCGGCGTGGCATGGTATACCAACATGACGGTTGTCCTGCGCATTTCATGTCGTCCGTGAGAAATTGGCTTGATAAATAATTCCTAGACGATGGATTGGCAGAGGAGGTCCAATACCCTGGCCAGCACGAAGCCCAGATCTCATGCCAATGGAATATTATGTCTGGGGACACATGAAAACTTTAGTCTATTTTGATGTGCAACCCGTGCCAAATATCGAAAAATTAAAAAAGGTCAATCTCAGCCGCAGGCGAGCAAATAAGAAATAATCTCACTAAAATTGTGGTGAAAACTAATTTAAGAAGAAGAATGCGACTTTGCGTACGATATCGAGGTGGTCATTTTGAAAATGAGTTGTAAATTATTTTATTCACAATAAAAGTAATGGTCAAAAAATTTTATTTTTTCAATCTACCTTTAAAATTGTTTTTTCTTTTATGGCTCCATTGTCAAACCAATATCTTTGGCGCTATGCTTGCTATGTCGGATTGTAATACCTCGTTTTAAAGCTTATGAAATTTAGATGTTTTTAAAATAATATGCCAACTAAAGTTACCGTGTTTTTAGTGTTAAAATTAAGTGTTTACGAGCAAGACTTGAAAAATTTGCACTGCATCTATCACTAAGGCAAATAAATGTACCTTATTTAGTGTCGATTTAGTTACTGGAAATAATTCAAATATAAATTCATTACAAACTGACAGTTTTATTTTTATTTCAGCCTAAAGAGGACTCATAACGATTTTTTGAAAAAAAAAATCACAATGGCAAAAGGTCAATCATATCCAATAGGCCAAATACTCCCTTACAAGGGTGTTTAATAATTTCCAGTCATGTTTTCATACGCTCTACTGATTGAAGTATCAAGTGACTTTTTTTACCGTTCGGAAGAAAGGCGTTTGTGCACAGACCACAATTCTAACCAAATTTAAAAAAGAAACCTTTAGCGAAAAACATAGACTGCATATAATTCCTATGGGTCAGCTGCCAATTTTTTTCCGAACGCTACAAAAGTCACTTGGTATTTTAAATTATTGCCGCCAAAATGGGATTTTTTCAACTGTTGACACCAGTTTTGTGAGTTTAATACCCTTACGTATAGTACATAAATAAAATAAAAAATAAACTTCATTTTACGTTTTATTTTTCAAAACAATAATGTACAACGTAATCTAATTTGGACATCACAAAAGGTAACATAATTTACTTAAGAAAATAACTAAAATGTAGGAATATGTCGTCAACATCAGTTTTATAATAAAATGAACAAAATCAAGCTGTTAAAATAAATAGCTATTTGAAATTTTTTGAAGTTGTTTACAACCTTCAAAATATTATTTTGCTTATTATTATGTTAAAGTTAAATAGATGTCATTTATTTTTGCTACTGTAGACATAATAACTTTGGTATTTTGTTTTCTCTCAAGAGGGGGTGTTACCCACTTATTCGGGCTGGGACATTCGGTTCGGCAGTATTTGTTGAAAAAGAAGGTCGGCCGAGTCGGGTAGTCCGTTCCAGCTTATGCGTGCGCCACACGACTCGCCAAAACCAGAATGGCATGGTCGGCCAGCTTTTATCCCGAACACTCATCTACACAATGGTATATAATTTTGCCATCCGGCTTATAAATACCGTCCCGAATATGTGGAAAGCGCCCCTTACACATTCTGAATTCTTTATGATTCCTAATTA
The DNA here is from genome assembly GCA_923062675.1 of Marasmarcha lunaedactyla. Taxonomy (NCBI): domain Eukaryota; kingdom Metazoa; phylum Arthropoda; class Insecta; order Lepidoptera; family Pterophoridae; genus Marasmarcha; species Marasmarcha lunaedactyla. Next base: position 12,192,672 of record OV281364.1, on the reverse strand, counting down.
TCAAAAAATTTTTTGGCTCATAATTTTGATTAAATAGCCTTTACAACAAATACATATTTTACTTCCACATTATTAAAGTTAACTAGTCATTGAAAAACAAAGTTTTATTGACTTTCGTATTCAAATATCGGGTATCATTAATATAACTTAGGTCGTTAATTACGTACTACATAACAATTCAGTTTTCTTATATTTATAAATAGGAATATATTTACAGTAAAATCTCAAGTATCACATCATTCATACGAAAATATACATAAATTTGGATTCAACGTAATCTTAGGATTAGTTTATTTTTTTAATTTATTGTATTTATGATAAAAATTACTGAGTTAATTTTAAGTCTTTGTACCTATAGGTCTAATTTTTCTTGAAAAAAAAAAACAGATGTCTTTTTATCAACTATAACTGTTGGTTCGATTTATTTACAAATTGTTTCTACTATTTGACATCTCTTTAAAACATTTTTATTGTACAGCAGTTATTAAAGTAGGAATGTTTTTAAGGCAGAGGGAAATGCGAAACGGGGACCTAAGTAATGTGATACTGTCAGTAGAGAACGCTACGTATTTCATAGCTTATGCGTAGTGTTTTGAGACAGATCGATGCGTCACTTAAATTGATTCTAAAGATGATGTTAATATATAATGCGTTGGAAAACAATGAGTTTTGGCATTTCTTCTAAAACCAACTATGTCAACTTATACGATTAAGTGATGTTAAGCAAGAATGCGCGGATTTTCTGTCTTCTGCCCCAGAAAAATAGCTATTGTGTACGCTATGTTCTTTAAAATACGATCGAAGTGGTGTATCCGGTTTTCAATTAGTATTCTTTATCACTTTTAAAAATATTTATAACTACTTAACCTTTTGTTATTTTTTGTGACAAAGCTGTGATGCATTTTATTTCTATGTCTCAAATAATTAAATATTAAACAAAATAAAAATTTAAACACTGTTTCTTAACTTTGAAATCATTAAAAATTAAATAATCTCATACCTTTGTGAATTGTTTTTGATTTTCATACTTATTTTTAGATCGTAAGGTAAATGCATTAGATTTTTCTAGTAGTTACACCACTCTATATCAACAAAAATAATGTACATACCTACTCAAATATTATATAAATCTACTGATTACAGTTGAACTAGTTGTATCTGTAGACAGAGAAAGAAATAAACGTCGCTAAACTATAGACATGGGCAAAGAAAATAAACTTGATGAAGTCGAAGCTGATTCAAATTTGTATTTTGCATAAATAAAAATACAAAGATGCATATTAGCATAACGTGAAGTCCGGGCAAACTCATTACTAGCTGTATTTTAAAAATAGCCCACGTCCAAAGTATAACGGTCTTTAAAACGTACGAAGAATTAGTCAAGGTCAGTTTCATAACTGGCATTTACGATTCAAATTAACAAAAACGGTGAACATTGTAAGACTTTTTTTAAATAAATATAAAATTGAAATTAATAAACGATTCAGCCAATCGAACAGGACAAAGATCATCGAAAGGTCAATATTTAATTCTGGTTTTACGTCAATTGAATTAAAAAATTTCAACAGTTTAATTGGCCACTATACCTTTTATATCAATTTAGCTTTCAATAACTATCAGAAGTTAGTTTTATTGTACTCATTTCTCTAAATTAACTACAGTATCTTTAGATACATATGACTTACGCTCATGTTTAAAATTAACGACTTCTTTTACTAAATCACTCGATTCAGCGCCATGAGATAGTAAATCTACTTTTTAATAAACATTGCATTTTTTATTAAGTACTACGAAGGTGATACCAATATAAGAGGTTACAATTAAAAGAAAACGATAAGTACCAATTAGTTACAATTCATGTTTTAAAACAAAACCATGTTGAAAATAGGTTCTGAATGAAGCGGAAGTCTAATAATAATAAGTATTTACAGCAAAAAAGAACATAAAATAGAGTTTTAAGTTTTGTTTTGCTTAGTGATCCTTTAAAATTATATTTAAAAACACATCTAAGCCAATAAAGCTACAATAATACATTTACATAATTTATTTCACGTATATATCACGATCACCTCAATAAAAAACTAAAACGATCACATGTATTTTTATTGTCCACGCAGGATATTATATGTGATGTCAAAATTTTAACAAAATCATATAATTGCAATAAATCACATGTGGGTCGATAATTATCACAGTTAAGACTAACTATCATAGAATGAGCAATCAAAAAAACTATTATTTAATTCGTCACATAAATAAAAAGCATTTGGTTATATGTAATGCACTACATCATATAAATAAAATAACATAATTCGTATCAACTAAATTGCATTTCGGAAAATTCATTGATTTATTTAATACTGCCAACTTCTAAACAAATTCTAAACTAAAACATCGTCTACATAGTTATACTTGGCACTACAAATTAGATTATTTGTCTTTGTATAGGATTTTACACTTTCTTTGAACTCACTAGTTACAAAAATACTAGTTTCACTTTAAACTGTTTTAAAAAAGTATTTCATCTTATAGATTCCTACGTGCTTATTCTCACTATACTCAACCTGAACTTGATAAAACTCTCTTTTCAAATCTAATCTTAAAGTTTCCCTTCATCTAAAAATTAAAACTTTACAATTTATTTGCAAACAATTGATATTTTAGCACCAGTACGTTCCATTTTTACTGGATAATTAATAAAGGCTAAGGTTCCTAATATTGTGTTTAATTTTTGATTCACTGGACATTATTTCCGTATTCTAACCCAAACTGTGACAGAATGACGAACAGAAGTCCTAAGAACACTGACCCTAAGAGGTCCCCTAAGGCCGTCAAGTATGGGATGGCTGCATTGTCTGGATCCTTCTTCCATTTCCACATCAGGTGGATCAGAATGTACGCGAGGTAGAGGAGTACCATGACCTGTAAAAAAAGGTAATAAAATTTTAATGAAAATAGTGCTACTCTACTCTTAAAATCAGCAGATTTTCTACATATTAATGAAGGTTCTAACGTGGAGCAAACCGTGTGAATCAGAGAATATTAAATAGGTATATGAAAATAAATAAAAAATATAGAGCGTGCAAATCCATCTTATAAATTTATAACAATCATATCCATTGTTATCAGAACACTTTAGGCACAATCAGACCAACAATTATGCATGTCACAATGATTTTATAAGTTACTGATATATTTTTTAAAGTTGAATAAAATACAGTTTTATTTATAATTAGTAAGTTTTGATTATGTTAAGATATATTAAACATACATCCAAACAGGTGTTTTATGTTTCTTACCTGCAGTAAGCAACATACGAGATATGAAAAGGCGAACACAAACTGCAAAGTCACTACTCCTTGGTATACAAAATCTGCGACCACCACAAATATGGATTGCCCAAAAACTGCCAAGATTAATAACATTCTTGTCACTTTAGCTGAAGGAGCTGAAATAGGAAAAAAAAAACGTTAAAGTAATAGATACAAATAACGGGATTGAAATAAAACGGAAACTCTTACGACTATTTAGAACTACTTATTTAATATTACAATTATTTACGTAAGGAGAATCTTTCAATCTGGAACATCTTTCCATTTCTCAGTGACAACCTGAGAAACTACTGCCTGGTCTTCTTCATAATATTTTGAATAACAAATGATTCCACAATGCCATTAACGTAAACACCTCGTAAATGACTGTTTAATTATTATTTACTTTAATAATAACACAATCTGGTTCCAATAATTCTACATTGAATGTTTTAAATTTAAGCCTCTTTTCTATAATATTTTAATACTGTATAACCTATTGTTATTTACTCTTGCCGGGTTTCCAATTTGAAAATATAAAGATATGTAGGCATCTATATAACTTGGCAAAGACCAAATAGCTTCATGTAAAATTACCGTATAATACCGTAAAATTAGAACAAATTTTACCTTACTCTGCAAAAAATCCTTCCATGAATCAGATTTGTTATATTTTTATATATAAATAAGAGTATAAACTATCGCAATGATCTTATATCAACTTACTTCCATAGAACAATATTTTCCAAGGCCACTGTAGTAACTTGGCTCCTTCTGGCAATTGTCCCGGAATAGCAGTCTGATGCAACTGAGTCGCCAATCTCGAAGATTGAACGCAAACCAGATTGCCACCGATTCCGTTCACAATCGGCTGGAAAACTTCGTACCCGTTGAATCTTTCTACAGCTTGATCTAGGACTATACCACCAACACTGAGAAAAGGATTCATAAATGTAAGGGATTTTAAAATATTATAAATGAATATCTTTATAAACGCATTCGTGGAACAACTATGCGTTTATATATTTTCTTAAATTTTCACGATTCATACTTTAAATAAAACACTTTTTACCGGATATTATCGCGTATATTTTAGTTAATTTTAAAATTATTTCGACGTTTCGGCATCTTTGCAGTTGCCGTGGTCACGATAGACTCAGTCTAGGTCAGTCTATCGTGACCACGGCAACTGCAAAGATGCCGAAACGTCGAAATAATTTTAAAATTAACTAAAATATACGCGATAATATCCGGTAAAAAGTGTTTTATTTAACTATGCGTTTATGAAGACCTGTACTAATTCCATACTGCCAATTGTTAATTTAAAAAAAAACGGGTTTATTCTTAGCAAAACGTCTGTGTTGGTTTTGTAAAGTAGCACCTATATTTATTATCACTTATCATGTCTAATTGTTTTAAAAGCAAACACTTATAGAAAATCAATGAATAAGGTAATTAACACGTCTTTTCATTATACAGCTGAATAAATAAATGATAACACTTGAATCAATATAGAGAATTCTTGAATTCGATCTTTAATAAGTTAATCTCTTGAATAAACAATACGCGTTATTTTTACTGAAAATAATAAACTTATAAATGCGGACACTACTATTCATACACCAAATACAGCAACGTTCAATGAGCGATTCATTAATCAATTTGACATGCTTTAGTTCAATTTTTGATTAATCGAAAATAAATTAAGGACACGCTTTCACCCCATAAGCTTCAAAAGAAATAGAACTAGGACAAAGTATTTATTTTACAGAAAATCGATTCAAGTACACATATACACAAATACATACCCGCTTATAAACAACGCCGATATAACTGGAGTCCAACCAGTTGTTAGCACTTTCTTCGTATACTTGTTTCTATATACAATAAATATCCACATTGGAAGTAGGCTGTAGTATATACACATCAATGTGATTGGTTGCCATAGTGATATTTCTGAAAAGATGAAGAAAATTTGTTTACCATGATGAAGGTTAGAAATATGAAGTACATAAACATGTTTAATCAACTTAATACCTTCTAATTATAATTGATGACGCGATTATGGAAATGATTATCCTAGACTTTGATATGACATACCTACTTAGTAATGATATGATGGTTTAAAAAATATTAGCAATATGTTTAGGACTATTAGGTTCAGTCCGGTCCACTGTGGTAGGTTCCGATTCGTATTACAGTCCCCTGAAGGCCTACTATAAACTATAATATTTTGTCACATGAATCTACCATTGTGGAACGCAATAAAGATTTGAATTTGAATTATTGCGATTAAGTTGACGACCTAAAATAAACTGCATTGCTGTTTCATACCACGACGTCATTAGCTTAGGTTGACGCCAAATCAAGTCGGCAATTGGATCGCAAACTGTTTTAGTTCGTGCATTGTTCGTACTATGAGGTGATATTTCAACCTATATTGGATGGCTTAAATGTTAAAGTAAGCGATCCAAAAAAAGGTGCTACTTTCTTGGCGTGAAGTGAATCGTTTTGGTTTATCTTTAAAAAATATTGAAAATATACGAAATTTAAGGTATTTCAATTGAATATTTAGTGTTTCTTATGTGTTAATCATTAACATTATGTTAAAAAGTGATTTCTAGTGTGTGGGGCGCTTACAAAATATCGAACTCCGCGCAAGCGATTTCTCTTTAAGACCCTTAGTTTGGGCCGAATGTACTATTAAAAAGTAAATATTTTTCTGGTTTCTTAGGTTATACCAAAGAGTATAAGTTTAATCTCAATCAATAACGGATGGTATCAATAATGTTTAACTTTGTGACAACAATACTCGTATTAGGTAAATCGTCGAGCGCCAAATGCTTACAGAATGTTTCATTACATTCTGAGTCGATATTAAATGTTACAGGTTATGGAATCATTTGTAATTATCATCTATTTTTACACATTACATCTATGTTTTTAGTTCCGACATGTTTAACGGATGATACATTTGAGAAAGTTCATATAGAGAAAATATAAAATGTTTTATGCACATAGTTTTCAACGCAGGTCTACGGAAAAAAACTGAGTTTTATCTGAAATTTTAATTTGTTTTTCGTCCTTAGAAAGCAACATTATCAAGGAGGAAAATACAGAATATTTTATCAAATTTATGTCTAGTTATAAAATTTGTTAAGATTGAATGTTTTGTGAGATTCCAAAATGAACCCCCATCTTCGTTTTATTTATATTAATATTATAATGTATTAGTTATACCTAGGTTCTGTTTTAGATTAAGACATTGTGATCTGCATATTCTTATTGAGTGTCTTGTTTTCATAAATGTAACAACAAAATAAAATTGTAATAGTGTTTACATTTGTAATCCAAGATAATATTTTGATGTTTACACAAACTGAATTAACAAGCATATGTTATTTGTAACGCCTAAATCAGTTCTTAATTTTTATCAATGGATAAAAAATAAGCTATTTATAATTGAGATTAAGAAAGACTTTTGCATTTTATAAAGTCGTTTTTATAGTAATCAGCGCAGCCTCATTTTCATATAAAAGGTTATTGACTTCACCTAGTTCGGTCTTAACATTAATTTATTAAGAAAACTAGTATGAATTTCATGTAATTTCTATAAATGTAATGAAAAGTAAAGTTTTTTTCTTTATATCTGAAGCATTTAACCGATTTTTAAAATGCTTTCGATATTAACAATCTATGTAGGTAAATAAAAACAAATATAGTTAAGCCTATATTTTATCAAAAATAAGCCTCGGGATTAGGGGGAAAACCACGTGAAATATCTTGTAGTGTAATACTTATATAAAAAGAGTACCACAAGAGTACCAACATTGAGAAATAATTCGTATACTTAATTGATAAACAAATATAACGATCTATTTTGTAAACTAGTAATAATGCGTAGAATATTTATTTATATTTGTTTATGGTTTACCGAGAGATAGTTAATGGATGCAACCAGTCATAAAAACTGTTGCATGGTATATATCAACTAACATAAAATAAAGTGAATCAGCTTCTGTTTGACACATTACGCTTTTTAAAAATAACAAAGATGATTTTGATATTGGTTTATTTTGGTATTCCCATTTATCTAATTTTATTATTTTTATCAAACACATTTTGTTAATCCTCTGATATCTGTGTGATAACTTTGAAGTCATTGAATCATTTATGAAAAATTAACTGGAACTTCGTGCAGTGGCAAAAATTGTTAGTATATTTATTTTTAACATAGCGGAATGACGGGGTCACATGTTATTTATGGTAAATATTTATTTCAGGAAGTAGCATTAAATTAAATTAAATATATGTCGTAGGAAAAATATACCGATTTCTGAGAGATATATACTGATTCATGATTGAAACTATTTTCGATATCGTAAACTTGGACATTATTTAGAATTTGAATTCATGATGCGTGGCATTCCATAGGTTCTACAGGAATTGAGTTATTCCTTTAATTTCACTGACTGGTACTTCCCTTTATTAGCCGATAACACTGTTATTATGGCAGTAAAAATAAGAAGGACTACAGCATCACTCCAGACGAGATCTTAACAAGAGAAACTCGGCCACCACCAAATAAGTTATAACTAAGTGAACAAAATGATCTAAAAAACTGATACGACAAGTGAACAGCATTTTCTGCACAACATATCTGGAACCTACAAAAAAATATTTTCATTCAATAAGACAAGAAATAACTTACTTATTTGCGCGTACAGATAATTCGCAGTGACCGCAAGCACAGAGTTGCTGACAATGTCGCCGATAGACGCAGCTAATGGCGTCGCAACGTTGTCTGGATTCACTTTCAGCTTATGCGACCCGTAGATTACCATTACCATTACGAAATCTAGAAAGAGAAATGTGATAATTCGTTTTCGTTCTTTGTTAATAGATTGAGAAGTTGTGTGGTTGAAGTAAAACCTCAAAGGTTAAGACTATTTGGAATTTTCTTAATGTAAGTTGTGCAACCTTAACTTGACCTGTTTATCTACAATTTGCCACATTTTATTGTATTGTTATATGGTATGTAAGCAAAGCTTTACTAATTGTAAGAATGTTTGTCTAAGGTTGTTTGTTTTGGACAATTTAACTATTTTATTTATGGGCTGCGTAGTAATTTTAACAGCAGAGCAAACACTTATAGCCCTTATAGCGTTTGATAAGATCAAGTTTGAGTCCGTCTTCATGTTAATTATATAATTAATTAAATAAAAAAATTCGCTCAAAGGCCTGGGAAATGTTTTGAAATCTATGAAAAAAATCAAACGTGTCCAAAACTCACCCAATACGAAACATGTAGTGGTTGCAGTAAACACAGCAGATGCAGTGATCAGCAATATGTAGGTACTATTGAATTTTCCTTCGGTGATGAAGTTCACTGTGATCGCGAACATCGAGACTATTGTGGCTGCTACTATTGCTTGCACCTGCAATTATAATTACCTGTTACAGATGAAACAAAACCCGTTCACGTGCTGCTACATGTTAGCGTGCTAATTACACTTCATTGATATTTGATCAGCTTTAAATAGGTTTATATATATATATAAGAATTGATTTCCAAATGTATTTGTAGGAATGTCAAAAATGTAAAAAAGTATTTTCTTTGTATCTATACGACCATGACATATGGAAATGATGGAATAGGTTAAGTATGAAAAAACAAAAACATAATTTTCATTGTTTCAAACGCACTTTTTTTTTTCGAAATGGACAGTTTATTTTATTATTAGCCTTTTAAATTTCACCGGACTTTGTGGCCTTGCGTTGACGGCGCTTAGCCGGAACTTAAACTACTCCTACATACGACACGCCTAAGAGCCCGAGAGGGCACGGACTTGGCTTAAGACGTCGTATATTGAAACTACCACTGGTTCGGAAGGGTCATCTACTGACAAAGAACCAGCAAGAAACTCAGTAGGAATGCGTACGCTGCGTTAGCCAGGCCCACCGGTGGCTAGGGGGATTCGAATGCCGTGTTGCCCTATTTCTAACTGGAACGCCCGCGTTCCTTGTTGTAATAGCGTCGTCGGGACCTGGTAAGACGTTACGCGGACGCCCGTAACGGACCGGCGCATCTGGGTTGATGGTGGATGGTGGGTTTAAACGCACTATAAATACCATACTGTATACCTTAAAGCCGCTCTAAATACAGAGTTTTTCGCGTACACAATGAGTTATATCCGGTTTCAATGTTTTATTTCGTGATCGTATCGATCGAATAAATGCGATTTCGGAAGATTCAACTTACCACATCTTACTTATGTTTATATAAAGATAATATTTCAAAATTGCGTACATTCATCAAAAGAGCGTTAAAAACTCACGGAATTCAATAAGACGAAGAACACAAAGAAACAAACCATACATTAAAATAGTTTACGATCAAGTTAACTACCTATATGGTGAAAAGAAACAACTTTTACTTAATTTACATAATTATTATAATGACTGGCAATTAGGTAGTGCGGTTAGCAGATCTGTCTGTTCTTGTAATTTAACTTGTTGCGTACGATTTATGTTGTTAGGTCTGGATTAGGAAATTATTATTACGATGCGTAGATTGATGCTTAATTATTAGTTTTCGCAATGATATCTCTTGATGGTGTTAAATAGACGGCTATTTCTTGATCAACTATTTGGGTAAATTTACGTATATTTAATAATACAAATTTGTTACGCTTTAAATATTAATATTCACAATTTTCTTAAAATCAAAATATTCCTATTTTGTTTAGGGTCATCGATTGATTGGATCCCAAACTTATGAGTTGGAGGTGGATTATCAGAAGTATCATCATCTAGATTTTAAAAAAAAATTTTTGGATATTTTTCTTATGTATATCAAATTTAAATTAAATACATAACCTACTTGCACAAGCGATATATTCCCAACCACCATAGATATGACTTCCTTCGTTTTCTCCATGTTCCCTAAATTCGCTTGCGTTGACAATCGGGACGCCAGGCACATGTCAAGATTTCCTGTAAAGAAAGAAATCCGTGTTTACTTATGTCGCTATCCTACAGGATGGAGGTCTTTTGGAGGTTTTCCGAGGCAATTTATTGATTTTTAGATTTAGATTCACTTTGTGTACGGTAAACAATAACATATATTTCTTCTTTTTCATAACCCGCTGCAGGACTCACCCAACTCAGCGGTGGTATAAGGCAATGTATACCATGGTATAAGGTAATGTATAATGGTTTGTACTCAGAAGACAAAGTATTACTTAAATGAATAAATGACATTAAACAAAAGTCTATTTCGCCAAAATTTAGAGCAGCCTCAAAATTCAATTATCCAACGTCTATTTTAGGGGGCGCTATATAAATACGAAAAATTTAATTCCGATAGTCATAATCACGAATTTCAAAATTCCGAATTTTATAACACTGAATGGTTCATAATTCCAAAAATGAAAATTCCGTGTTTCATAATTCCGAATTTTTCTTCTTCAAAACTTCAAAATTCCAAACGTTTAACATTACGAAAATCAATATGCCGAATTCGAAAATACCGAACCATAAAAAATCCGAATTATTAATAATCCGTAATATCATAAATACGAATCCCGAAAATCAAAATGCCGAATAATATTAGTTGCAATAACAAACGCCTTGTAAAACTGCATGAGCACATCAATTTATACGTTCGAGCATTCAAGTAGTCAGCTGGAAATGAGAAAGTTTATTTAGTTTTTTGTACCGAGTTATTTCTTGAGTGTGTAGTTTATGTACTGAAATGCAAATCCCTTTTTGGGAAAATTTCGTTTTTATGAATTTCGGTAAAATAAGAATAGTGTTTTTGAATATTCGGATTAAGACTATTCGGGATTGTAAAATTCGGAATTTAAAAAATCGGAATATTCATATTCGGAAAATTTTGGGTGTTCCCCTATTTTTACGCCATTTTTGCCCTTACGTAAAGAAACAGAAAAATATTATTTAAAAAACTGATTTAGATTAATGGAAAAACCACAACGATAAAGCACAACTAATTATTGCTTTTCACTTATTTAAAAAAATATATTTTTGTTCTAAGTGTGTCGTAACTTTCAGATTATCATAAAAATGTACAGTAACAGAATTCGATCGACTAGCTTAAAGCACGTCGATTGGTCTAAGAATGTTTTAAATAACAATACCTCTCCCTAGTTATTGTTGCATGTTAAATAAATAAAAATCATTAGCCAAGTAAAAAAATCAAAGTTCTAAATCATATAAACAAATTAAGTTTCCATTATCCAATCTCTTTGTCACCAAAAAACTACGGGACGCGATACATTTTGCTGCGTCTCCAATTTTAATGTCACAAAACAAATGTTTCAAATATACTATTGTTGAAAAACAATTAAATTATTATCACAATAGTTTTGTTATGTTTTTACAGAAATCATTCACACCTTAATATTAATTGTGGGAAAAAACATAACCATACGTTATTTTGTAAGCAAACAATAAAATGGGCGAGAAAAATCTTCTCATTACGAGTTATTTTACTTTGGTAGAAAAAAAAATTTCGGGCCATTATGAAGACTTAATTCACATCGTCTGTAAACTCTGTGTTATAAAAGGACTTTACAATAAAAATAAACGAGCGGTTTCATAAATGGTCGAATGGAGTCAGTGCCCTATTTTATACGCCGATCCCAGGTTGAAGTCCTGGTCAGGGCATGCTTTTGTATAATATGTATGTTTATTTTGGCTTCCCCCTTAATTTACTGTATGGTGCATAACACAAGCTCTGCTTACTTTGAGGCCATACAGTTTGTGTGTTTATCTGGGGATTTATTTTTATTTGTATAAAGGTCATACGTACATAACATGTACAAATATATTATGACAGTACACTAAGCGAGATGGCACGTTACTAGACAAGGCAATTGAAACGTCAACATGTTGATCTTTGACTTCTTGGAATTCCATAAAGTTAAAGAGACAGGTCCTACATACTACAAAATAATGTATTGTTGTTAATATATTCTATATCAGGGTATTTTGATGGTGTTAGATGGGTAAAGAAGGTAATACTGAGTGAAGTCAGCTAAGAAAGTAAGACAAAACTTTAGAAATTAATCATAAATTAATAAGATACTAGGACGAACGCAATTTTCTAGGTTTTCCCAAAAACATAGTGCAACACATTACGATGTATAGACAAAAAAAAAGTAGAGGGGCGTGTCTTCGTGGATGGCATCCACTATAACAAACTTCTGTATTTAATAGGTTTAAAGATACAATACAAAACCAAGCTTTAATATTCCAAAAAATAATACAAAATTCTGCGTGCCTCGGGATCCCGTAAAGTTGGTATCCAGATTCGGAGCTCTAGCGTTTTCGATAGCGTTAGCGATTGTAGATTGCAATTTGGCTAGACCCCGTAGTACTGCCTAAAGACGCAGTATTTTTGAGATTTTCACCGCGATTTATTTATTTTATTTTCTCGATCAGCACAAACCTTCATTTGTGATAAAAATCTGTCATTGCATACAATCTAACTGGATGTACTGGTAATCACAGCTCTAAGTCTAACGTGTCATTTTGTTCCAAGGATATGAAGCAGTTTACGTAAGTCATATACCTGCTACCTTATTCTGTTTTAATAACTACCTACATAAATTAGGTGCTAGTAGCGTCGCGCGGTTTTATTCAAATAGGCGTTGATCCTATGGCAATTTTGGTAAAAATAAAACTTTTGAAAATAATTATTAATACCGGTTGCGTAGTTTCAAAATATATAAGATAAGCTCCAGAAAAAAAAACATTGTAGTATATATTGTGCATAAACAAAATTAATATGTTCTTTGCGCATCCTTTGAAAGCACAACCAAGATTATTATAAATAAGATATTTTTCTCTGATTTTCGCAAATACCAAGGAGTACCGATATGTTATAGCCTCTTTTTTAACCTAATTCAATTCAAATTCAACCTCATATAATTATTTCTCAACGTTGACAATTACTTGTTCTTATTGACGTCGAATAAAGCATGAATACCACCAGTTCGGAATAATCTTGGTGCAGAAGAACTGGCAAGGAACTTCAAAGGTATAATTTTTTCACAATAAATGTATCTACCAAGTCTTTTTATGTGTATACAAAATTATTCTTAACAGATGCAGCTGTTAGCTGGGCAAGTCTCCCTCTCCCCAAGTATCCAAACGACGAACACCCTCAAACGGCACCCGTTCACGATTTAACTCGGGATCCAGCCATCGTCCTTCTCAACCGTATTAGAGGGCAGTGAGGTAATATAAGGAGATTCTCGAAAGGTTCACGGAAACTAAGAACACATTATTTTTACGTTTTCTCATAACACACATATATTACTTATTTTTATAGCACATTTGCGTAAGCAGGTACTATAATAAGCAGGTACCATACACATCAACAACAGCGACAGGAATGTATTCGTGTTTACACAAATTATTTTCGTGGATGAAAAATATAAACATTACATAAAATAATGTTTACAACATAGAAATGTATTTTGAATTGTAACTTGTTTGTTTAGCAAATAATAATGAAACCGAACCATATTTATAAATCAAACTAAAAAATACTCTCAAATCAATCTTATTGTTAGTAATTGTTGAATAAAATTCGCCCTTCACAGAATACTAACACTGGCGGTCTAAGGGGGTTTTACACTATCATATATCTATGATCATACGTAGGATCCTACCTCTGATCTTACATTTATGACTCTAGAGTCTAGAGTTTTGTATTACATCATCATAGTTCTATGATCCTGTTGACATATGTGGTTGTAATGGAGCACGAGTTGGTTTTGTATACTGCTGATATTGCTTCAGGAGAGGAAAATAAGAAAAATTCGAAAATGGCTAAGATTAGTATCTGCCGGGCAGGCGACAGCAGATCGCTTTTTTTAAATACAGCAATGTTGCCAACTATAATTTTAGAGTACCACTAAGCATATTGTCAGCTGACGCCAACCATTTTAGAGATATTCCCGACTTTTCATTTTTTTCCAAAAATGTCGCTTCTCGATAACGGTGACACTTTTACTGAGGTAATTTTTTTATCTGGTAGGGCACACCACAATGTTTCTTTCATTTCAGTTTTTCGTGCAAGTTATGGGACACCCTGTATTATACTATCCTAGATATATGATAGTGTGATGCCCTCCTAAGAAACTCTACCGGCATATTGGTTCGGGTTTTGGCGGGACGAGCCGAACGAGCCAACCTGCATTGAGCCCGATTAGACTACCCGAATACCACTATATACCATAATATACCACTTGCCGAATATGTGTAGTAGTCGGTCGGGTCGGCTTTGTCATTGAACAACTACAGCTGTGGGTAGCGCGGCTTGCACACCTAAGACACCGGGTTCGATCGGACACGACACATTTTTGCTTAACAAATATAGAAATGTCGAGTCAACGTCAAGTATCAAACATAAAGTGAACTTTTAAATTAAAAACAGACAAGGAAATTTTTACGATCTATATGCAAAATATATTAAAACTATTTAAAATCTTAATCGTCTTATTCTAACTGAGGGGGGGGGGCAGAATAAACATACATGCATTAATATCAACAACCATGACCTGAGAACAATTCATCACATAAATGAATGTACCGATCTCGAAACTGGGACCCCCAGCGTATGAGGCAGGGCGACTACCACTGCAGCCCCTCGGTCGTCAAATCTTTAATCCTTTAAACAATCTTTTAAAATCCTCAACAATCTAACCATTAAATAGGTCACTTGATAAAAAAATAACCGTGTAAATAAAGTAAACAATTAGGGGAATTCCCGCTGGCCTAATGAGCTAATGAATTTAACAGATAACACTGGAAACGTTATGTTATTATTTGAATGGATTACTTGTAAATGAGTCAGGTAAACTTGATAATAGAAGGATTCCACCTTTTGTGTTTATACGTACATAGAGTTAATAAAACGGTAGACACAGTGACTACATTAAGACCTCTAACATACTTATTAGGTAGGACCACTTGAAATGTATTTCTATAGCCATCATTTAGAATAACGCCATTAACGGTCCCTCTCTTGAAAAGTTTCCAAAGCAAATCTAGACTAAGATACAGTTCAGATTATGCACAAATTAACTTAGCATAATCTTTAAGGAAAGCCTTAAGTGAGCATGTGTGTGTGTAAGTATGGCCATGCATCATAAAAATTCGAATATATTTTTCTATTTTCACAAAAAAAGTCAGTGTTGTAATAAATAACCCTATCCGGATTTCTTTCGGCTATCTAATCTGAATGAATCAATCAATGAGTAACTTAGAGAGTCACCACAACAAAAGGCCACTAAATTAGCCATCAATAAATTTTTATGTGCTGAATGGTCCTGAATATCTTTACAATTTTTTTTTGTCTAAATGAACCGTGCAATGTAATCTCTTAGACTTAATATAGCCTCAGCTTTTTTTAAATTTATTGATCCTTGTAGTATACGGAAATACCTCCCAGGAATCAAAATGGTTACTACGACCCTCCATATTGTAACCGAGTCCCGGACGCATGAACGAACTAGCCAGTTACGGGAGCAAAAAGCTATTCCGGCTAAAGGTTAAAGATTAGAATCATATCATTAAAAAGCTATAATAATATTGATCAACCTAGTACACACAGAACTAAACAGTTTAATTTGTCGTAGATTAAAGATTACAATATATTTACCCGTTGCAATCTATAAATAGATATTGGTTTAAGCACATATCGTAGATTCAAAACCTTAGATATACTGTTGTGTTCTAAGAAAAAGCAGAAGTTATAAAAGACAACTTTTAACAATATAATATAACTTAAATTATGTACATATTGTGCTAATAACATATACCATCCATAATACCCAACTTATTTCTATCACATTATTGCACATTTTTATTGAGTACACATTACAATACCTATTACATTTTAAAATGCATTGTTATCGGTCATTGTATAAGTTTGTACATAAAACTAAATAATTTAATGTGGGTAAGTACTGATTTCAACTTTGTCACGTTTAATTTTAAATCATTATTTTGTTTGTCTGCTCCTTCAGGCCACAACGACATCTGTTTTATATGGAATAATAATTAAATTTATTAAATAATAGTCTCTCATCCAACGGTGAGAGACTCGAGAAAGTTGCATTTGGAATAATCCTTCGCAGATAAACTGCAGAATTCTAAATAATATATATATATAAAATAATGACCGGAGTAAAAACAAATATGCAAAAGTCTCTGAAAAAACAGAAAAGCTGTCGGCGTATATTAATGTACCACCAATTCCGTTTGAAACATTACATTATTCAATATCTAGATGACACATATAAGATATCTAGAAATATAATCTTTATATACCAATTCGCGATATCACTTTATAAAGAAAGTTTAAGTGTCGGTAAATGGCTAACTGAAATTATACTTATTTTTAAATAATATAATTATTTAAACTGTTAAGGAAAATATGCTGCTTCCACTTTAAGTTAGCGATGTTCCCTTCATACTCCTGTTACCCTTTACTATGATTGTTAAATCTAATAATTGTTTCTCAAAACATAAATGTTAAAAAACTATATGTAACGCAAAATTAAGGTTACGTCACATCGTATCGATACCAAATTTTTAGAAAATCTGGATTTCGAAAATCAGTTTCCCAACTTTAGATTAGATTAGGTATTATTCACTGCATTTATCTTTCAAAGTGTTAGCTTTGTCAAATTTAATATTTTCTTGACTAAATGCCCTAGTTACGTAGGTTATAAGTAAGAATTAATACTTAATTGTCATTATTTTAATCGATTTTTACCTGGTGACTTTTTTGACAGTAAGTACATAAAAATGTTGAACAAAAAGTTGCTCAAAATAAATAATAAATGGCCAAAAAAGAAAAGAATTTCAACTCTTTGTAAAAAAAATTGTTAGTTGATCGGTAGCTGAGGAATTTTTTTCCCGCAGGTGTCCTTGGGACAATGCTCGGAACTGTGATCTGAACCCTTATTTTATGATATTATCTTATTTTAAGCCTTTGTACAAAGTTCAAATTTTATTCAGTCCGTATTTAAATGCAAAGCGCACCATTCTTTTGTGTGGGGATTCGTAAAGCAATTAAATTACCTACATGAAATACGAGATTGCATTGTGACACCCTTTAATCACTTCAATTCATAAATAACGGAGGTATTTAAGTTTCTTTGTTTATAATATTTGAGATAACTTTTGAGCTCCCACGCGAAACTTACGGAACACATTTTATCTTCCTCTTCAAGGGATCCTTCTTTCAAATATACAGGGTGTAAGATAAAGGAAGCATAATACTTGAGGGTCAGTAAATACACCATTGTTAGAATACGCTGTAAAAGAATTGGAGTTATTGAGGCTGGTTAAGACTTTCACACATTAAAATTTTTTTTAATTTTGGTGGTTGTCATACGCACGAGGTGCGCAAGGCGAAAATAAAAAAATACGAGTTTTTTTATTTATTTAAAATCATTAAAGTAACTTAAATCGTGTCCAGTCGCATTGCATTACATGCTACTCGGTAGGTAGGTAAGTGACGACGGCTGCGCTCGCCTCATGCATAGGTAGATATGAAAACCACTTAGGGCTGGCAAAGATGTTGAGTAAAAAAATTGAAATAAAAAATTATGGAAGTCTTAACCAGCCCCTATAACTCCAATTCTTCTACAGTATATTCTAACAATGTATACTTACTGGCCCTTAAGTATTATGCTTCCTTTATGTTACACCCTGTATATTATAATTTACTTGTAACTGAAAACATACTTTTTTTTTTAAATCTTAATAAATGTAGGTACTCTAAGAAATAATGGTAGAATTTTGAAACTCGGTTTGTAAAGATAATAAAACCTTGTGTCTACTTCAAAAACCATTTCGCGATATCACTTGTTTATAATAAATTTTGCTGGTAAAGCTCGCAGATAAAAGCGATTAAGTTTTTTTTAAAGAAAATGCTTAAAATAATTTAACTTATATTCAACTAAATATGACGTCATAAAATAGCACCATTTCCTTACTGCCTTTTGGTTAAACTGTCTGTCAAATTTTTTACCAAATAGAGTAGATTTGTTCGTTCCAATGTTCGTAATGTAACAAACTGTGCAACGCGACTTTTAAAACTCCGCGACATGACCAAACGAATTTCTTCAAAAATAGATTTAAAATTGAATACTGCACAGAATTCAAGAAAATACTCAACAGAACTCAAGAATATACTCAGTATATTCAAACTGCTTTCTCAAAATACCTCATTCAGAAAAAAATATATACTCAAAATTACAATATCGCGAGGTTCCTGAGCCTTTTATTTTACTTCAAAAATATAGTTTAAGAACCATTATGTATTCCATATACATTAAACTGTAATTTTTTTTTTCATTCAAGAAGAATCTTATACTTTACGGCACCTGTGAACTTCTCAACATTAAATTTATTAATTTATGCAAAACACATAAGGTTAAAGCAAAAAGTTAACTATTAAAATGCGCATTTAAAACTTCCTTAACTATAATTTGGCAAAATTACGTAGTTTTTTCACTTTGTTTAATTTATATGTCACTATAGCGATTTGTATATAAAAGTGACAACTTATAAGCCTCGGTGAAATTACTTAACTTTAAATTATTAAAATGTATTAATTATGTATTAATTATGTATTAATTAATACAAACATGACTCAGACATGGCACAAAATAGCGGCAGATGGTATTTCTGTATTTTTTTTTGTCAATCAATAAATAGTTTTAGATTCTCACCTTTAAGTCCTGATAGAGATGGCACTAAAACAAATATGGCTGCCACTTCGACGAACACATCCCATTCCTGAAATAAAAAATAAAAACGTTGTATATAGAAATATACAAAAATGTTACGCATCATAACTGCAAGGTCAAAAATACAATGAAATAGGTTTTTACCAAAGAAATGATTCATCCCTGTTTATAAGGAAAGATTTTAAGTCGGAATTTGTGTCAATTATCAGCGCAACGTATTTAGCAGAACATATACCTACAATTGGTAGAAGCTGCGCATGATTTCTTTATTACAAGAGGCCTTGGGCGCGGTGTATCCGGCGCAACTCCTGGTCCCAATGGATTTTCAGGATAAAATACAGCCTGTGTTATTTCTAGATCAAAAACCTTTTCAACAGAATGAGAATTTGTTTAAATGTTAGTTTCAGAGATTACCAAATCTTTCCTCTTTATAATTATAGGATACCTGTAGATTTATTACATATACGTTTTTATAAGTCACAGCCAGATTGTTGAATTACACATTCATTTAAACAGCTAGCGATTTGGTTAAACGTTTTATGATTTATTTATAGTCTTTTAATTTTCGTAATTGATCTTCGGCAGTTGCTAACCCACCACGACCACTTCGTTCGCTCAGCTTGCGTCAATCGCAGGACAACTAGTTTGTAAGAAAAAAACTAACGAATCGTGTAGTTCTTGCTTAATAAAAATCCTTTGAATATCTCATTCAAGGATCAGCCTGCGACACGTACACGTCACATACTCGTATATACTTATAGATACACTACACACATATGATACATTTTATATGTATGCCTTTCAACAATAAATTTCAAAAATTCCTACATTTCAAAACATGATATAACACAATAACCAATCACATAAGCGGAAACCAGAACTATTCGATTTGACATACACATTGATTTAGTTCAAGCGCGTGCCCAAGAATTTTAATTTCCGTAAAAAAAGTGTTTGCCACATTTATTTAATTAAATACTACGGTTGTCAATGGATTATATTTATTATTATTTTAATCTGTGACTTTTGAGCGTTCGTAATATTATAAATGTAAATGTAGGTAATATACATTTTAAATTTAATGTTATTTTACTGTGCGATTTTATTTTACTTTGGGTTGGATGAAGCGTGTAACTGGTGGTAGAGTCCTGTTTTATTTGACATCAATGAGAATAAGTAATTGTCAATGTTGAGTAATAAATATTTGAATTGGAATATGCTATAAATATAAATATAGTGTTATAAATGTAAGATGATTAAAACATGACTGATTCGAAAGAAACATTTCGAACGGTCCGTTTTGGTTGACCCAGTCAAGGCATGGAATAAACTGCTATAATTTTTGTGACTAAATTCTTAAAACCTACAAATCTTCAGACGAACAGGAAAACATAAACTCACAGGACTTTTGTAACACCTTCGTTTAATATGTCTCTTTCATGAAATGAAATGTGAGATACATTTTTGTACATACAATTTATTTATTTATTTATTTATTTTTATTTATTTATTTATTTACAAAAATCCACAGCACTCAATATAAATTTAAAAAAAATTATACATTGGTATAATATTCATCTTATAAAAACTTAACTTAGCCAATTACGGATTTTTCGTTTTTTAAAATAAATTAACATATAAGGCACAACTGTATTGTACAGATCAACAATTCTTACCAATTTCGATTAAAAGGTTACAAAAAAAACATATTAAAAATAAAAATAAAAAATTATAAAAAGAAGCCATAATATGTGCGTGAAGTAGGTGTGTGTGTGTGTGTGTGTGTGTGTGTGTGTGAGTGTGTGTGTGTGTGTGTGTATGTATGTATGTATAGCAGTAGTTTAGTGAAAATGTTTCATAATTTGGTTTTTGAAACGTTGCTTGCTACTACTAAAAATATCAGCAGATATAAAATGCTTATTATATTTATTCTGGATTCTGCATATGACAGAATTTATAGCGTAATTAGTGTGGACTGCTGGAATGTGAAAAAGTTTCGTATGTCTAGTTCGATTACTAGGTGTGCGTAGACGTAGGGTCAATGTGGTTAATTCTATAGAGTCTATAGAATTAACCACATTGCAAATTCCATGTAAAAATGTAATATCAAGCAAAGTGCGTCGATTTTCAAGAGATAGGAGGTTATGTTGCTTACATGATTCTGTGTAGCCATTGTCAGTGGCGATTGTGCGAAAGTTTAAATGTTTAATAAACTTACGTTGGATTGCCTCTATATTAACCGAGTAAACATCATACATAGGGTTCCAAATGCTAGAGCAGTACTCAAGGATACTACGAACATATGCATAATATAAAACCTTTATACAGTAAATATCAGAAAATGGCCTAGTCACTCTCAAAATGAAACCTAAACTTTTATATGCTTTATGTACCATATTATCAATGTGATCAGCGAAAAGCAACTTCGAATCAAGAAGTAGTCCGAGGTCCCTCACCGTCTCAACCCTATTAAGAATCGCATTATTTACCATGTAATCAAGGATAATTTTCTTTTTCTTTCGGGTGAATGTTACAATCACACATTTTTCAACATTTATAGATATGCGGTTATCAGTATAGTACACCTGTAAACGATTTAGGTCTTCTTGTAGGTTTAAGCAATCCGTAATGTTATTTACAGTCTTGTAAATTTTTATGTCATCGGCGTACATTAGATACTTAGAAAACCCAAAACACTTGTCTATGTCATACAAGTATGCCACATATAGCAAAGGTCCAAGAATTGACCCCTGCGGGACTCCAGAAGTAATTGTAATGAAATCCGATTTGTACCCTCCCACCACTACAACCTGACTCCTCCTGTGCAGGTAGCATTCGAACCATCTAAGTAGGTTACCATGTACACCTAATTCCTGAAGCTTTCTCAATGATATTATATGATCCACTCGATCAAAAGCCTTCTCGAAATCGGTATACACAACATCCACTTGACCACCGCCATCCATTTCAGTTAGAATATCGTTGGTGAATTTTGCCAAGTTAGTATTTGTCGAACGACCCTTCATGAATCCGTGTTGTTGAGTTGGAATAGAGCGTGCAATAGTGTGGTACAAACGGTTATGGACAATTCTCTCCATCGCTTTGCTAAGAGTGTTTAATTTTGATATGGGTCTATAGTTTTCTATAGACGATTTAAGTCCTTTCTTATGCACAGGTACAATAAGAGCTATTTTCCAGATTGGTGGCATATAACCTTCTTCAAAACACCTATTAAAAATACAGGTAAGAGGAAAACGAAGAGCATTGGCACATTCACTAAAAAATAAAGGTGGTATGTTATCGCTGCCTTTGACTTATCCAATGCAGTAAGCAGTTTAAAAACTTCGTCTTCGGTTACATGTATGCCAGTCAAGCTGGAAACCGAACCAAAAATTGCGTTAGCAGTTGACAATGGTGTGTTACTAGGCTTACTAAACTGTTTATGGAAAAAGTCACTAAAAGCAGCGCAGATTTCAGGGATACTACGAATCAAAAACGTTTTATTTGGAAAATGTTTACAGTTTAAAATAAGTTACTTAGTACTTTTAACATAACCTTCTATAATTTAATGAATTTACGGGATTCTTACCACGATTTTCGATTATTATTTCGCGCGTCCGATATTTTGATGCTATATCCGGTAATTCATCAAATTACAGTGAAAATAACCGCGATAGTTTAAAACACATAATCTTCTGGTGATCCCTTAGTCAAAAAACGGGGGTTTTGTTATATAGACGATATGGTTGTAAAACTAAACACTAAGATTATTTATTACATCATTGAATATGTTAAAGTTCAAAACAAAATGTATCCATTGGAGTTTTAACACACATAAAACATACTCTTTTATGCAATCCTAACATCCAAACCTCTCTAAATGAAGGCTCAAAGGCTTCTCCGAAAAGAAAAACGAAATATCATTTGAAAGTAGGTCGCACGTGGTCTTGGCGCATTTTATCAAATGCATTGTATATTTCTAGAAATAACTCTAGTCTTGTGCATAGAATACTTTCGCAAGGCCAAGGTCTATCGATTGTTCTGCTGTATTGCAATTATTTTTATACAGAATGATTGGGTAGATAACTTAGGATTTTTTGGGTACATTTTGCTGATCTGTTAGGATGCAAACGTAAGTTTGTGTTATGTATGAACTTAGCTGTGTAAGAGGAGAAGAGGCTAAGATTATTCTGAATTATTGTACGTAATTTTTGAAAAATCTATAGATATATGTGTTTATCACGTCAAATATCAAGGTTGAATCTTCCATTATTTGTTTTCAAAAATGTTTTCTTATGGATAAATAAGCTTATTTATGGTAAAATAATCATAATATGTAATCATAGTCGTGCGGAATTTTGGAGTTTACCGTGTATTAATTTGCAATGAACACATCTTTCAGCTAGATAATATATTATTTCTTTGGCGGCGTGTCTTGCGGATTGATGTGATAGTATGGGTTCCTTTGAGTAATTTTCACTTGGCATTGTGCAAAGTCTTATATTTTTTTAGTTATTTGAATTTTAAGACTTCTGAGAACAACCTTTATTTCATGCCTAAAAACCTGCATACAACACAACGTGTCATGATAGTGACGTTTTTTTACAGGTTTGTCTCTCGGATAAGTAAGACTATCGATTCAAATTATAAGATAAGCTCACAAAGTACAAAAACAATGAACTACGAAAGATTTTTGTGACATAAATGTCACAACAATAGATTGTAAATTAAAAATCAATTTTTATAAATAACTATTACATATTAATTATTACAATGGATTGACGCAAATCCGCGTTTTACTGCATATTATTCTGAGGATAAATTTGGCAACATTTTATAAATCATATAGAAACGTTTTTACCACGGTATTTGAAGTTCAGTATGGTATGGTTAAAAAAATCAATTATAATGATCGTTAGCAACGAATGATTTAATATAAATTATGAATAATAAAATTCCTCGAATTATTATGTAAATGTAGGTGAGTCACAAACCGTGTGAATTAGTAGGTACCTGGTTAAATTTGTAACCTTTTCAAAACAGTTGATTTGAAAACAAAACATCGGTAGGGAGACCCGGTATTTTTTTAAATCGATGTTTTGGGTTCCTAGCCATGGAAATCGTTTTGCATTTCGGTTTAGCAAGATCGCATCGTATTCAAATAACGTTATAAAAAGGCCCATTATGTTAATCAAGATTTGGTCACTGATGTAGATGTCGAAATAAGGTTATAATGGTCAGCCCCTTTTTGTTTATAAGCTCAATCAAAATAATTTTAACCGCTAACAATAATTAATATTAAACAGGCACTGGACAGTCGCGTGCGGAACGCAAGATCTAAATTGTCTGTGCTATTTATTGTTCTGAACTCACCAAGTTGGCTTTTTTGCAATGTAGACGGATTAATTGCACAATGTCAAGTCAGTAGATTAATTTCAATATTTTTGATTTAATTGTAAAAATTATTTTGTAAGATTCCGTGTGAAATTCCACACAAAACGCCAGACAATATGAGCAAAGAAGATATAAAATTGCTTATATCAGGCGTAGGTTTCCAACGTTTATAATGTGCGTATTTCTTTTGTTTTTAAACTTCTCAGTTCAAAAATAACTTTGAAGCAGATCAAAGCGATTTCATGATCATTTTGTTGACTCAATGTGTATAAATACTGTTACCTTTTTTTGAAACTCATTGTTAGAAAAATCAAGTGATTAAAAAAGATACAAATCTTTTAACCTGTAATGCTTGTATCGAGATATTTTCTTCTTATTATTTACATTATCCTCTTTTACTCCAATTTGTTTTTGTAAAATAGTTATTCAGTTGCTTCAGGGCCTATTGTTTTTTTTTTCTCTATTATCCTGCTACCCGGAGTTTCGTTTGTATTAATCTTAAATTGTACAAATGTGCATAATAAACACAACTTATTTTCATATTTATTTCCTAGTAATGTTACCGTAGAAATTTATAAAATGTAAAAAAAGGTTTTAACTACTTGTGTCGGTGACAATAATGCTTGCTATGATCAAAGAAATCGAATTTTATATTCGCAGACTATTATCTGACAGAGAATTATTAGTCTTAATCAGTTATAGAGGTAACACAGTTTACTTTGTTAAGATCTCGTTTGAGGTGGTGCTACAGTCCTCGCTATTTTGAACGCCACAATAACCAATTGAGCGTGGTTGTGCTCCAGATGTAGGTAAGTAAATAAGGTTGTAATATTCAAGAACTAACGCAATCGTTCCAGCTGAAGGCTACGATTTGCAACGCACTATTTATCTTCGAGTCAATGTGTTTTTGATGAAACATCCAAATAATAGTGTCCATGGGTATGAATGACAATTAAGAAAGAATTTATCATTCGAAAAAATAGTTTTTGCTCTTACCCTGACTGTCCCAAGAACGAGACCAGCTCCGATAGTTCCACACCCAGCGATGAAGAAGGGAACAGCTACCTGCATCAACGTAGTCCACCATCGTTCTTCCTTTTTCTGAAAAAAAGATTTTGATTAAAACCGTTAATATTGTTAGATAACGTAATTTTGTGATAGAGCTAACAGTTGCAGATAAGAATAATTTTGTATAGACATTCACAAGAGAATCTGTAAATTTATTTTGAAAAAAATATACCCGTGAAGTTTCTTGCCAGTTCTTCTTCACGATGGTTTTTCCGAACTGGTGGTAGAGTTATGTTTTATTTGACGTCAATAAGAACAAGTAATTGTCAATGTTGAGAAATAAATATTTCATTTTATTTCATTACATAGTTGGATAAATTTTTTCATATTACCTGTTTTATACATTAAGACAGTGTTTAAAGATAAATAAGTGATTAACCTTTTTTGTGGTACTTACTTATTTACCAAATTATTGAATGTTTTATTTGTCTGTTGTAGTAGAGATAAAAAAGGAAGCCCGTTCGTCTAAACTGCTCTGTTTCTCAACTGTTCTTAAAATATTGAAATATTTATACCAATTATCATAAAATGTTAAATGAAAATATTTTTTCACAATTGTAATTTTTTTTATTTTTACTAGCCAAGGTCTTAGGTACATTTTCCAGAAAATAGTTATTTGCCACCTTTCATCCGCCTACGAGTCAGTTAAGTCAATGACGATTAATATAAATAAATAAATAGAATCAAACTATTATTTTAAAACTATAAATATTTTGTATTCTTTAGCAGTATTGGAAAGAGCTGCCCAAAATAACCATGTAACTTTGTCAATGCGATAAGATAAGAATTACTTATTGAAGCTGATTTATAATTTTAATTACAAAAAAAAAAATTAAAATACTCTTCATTCAGTGTTTATTTAGAGAAATATCTTATCTGAAATGTTCGCATTATCTTCAATAGTGACGGCTGAGGTACGTATTAACAATGAAAATTGTCTGCAGCTTTTTGCAACCCTGCCGTGAATTAAAACAGTTGATGTACGTAGAGTGTTAAGAGACGTTTTATTGCATTTTCGCTAATGGTTTCTTTGGGAAAGTAGCCCAGAATCGTGGTGCGAAGCCATGTTCATTAAATTCTAATTCAAATATTTATTTCTCAACATTGACAATTTACTTGTTCTTGACGTCAAATAAAGCTAGACTCTACTACAAGAAACTTCACGGGTAAATTTTTTAAAAATAAATTACAATGTCTCTTTAAATTATTTATTTATTTATTAAATTATTCTTAACTGCATCTGTTATCTCGGCAAGTCTCCCTCCCCTCAAGTATCCAAACGACGAACACCCTCAAACGGCACCCGTTCAAGAGTTAACGCGGGATCCAGCCATCGCCATTTGCCATTTCCAAACAGTCAAAAATGTCACCTGACATAAGTAAGACATTTTCTAATGAAAGCAAATCTTGTAAGTTAAATGTAACGTTTTCTTAATGTTTATTCGTAGTGCTTAGGCCTCTTGGCCTTTTTAAATCACTGGGCTTTGTATACTAGCGCTGAGGGCGCTTACTACAAACTACTCTACTACTCCTACATACGATACGCCTAAGTCACCTGAGAGGGCCCAGACCTAGGCTGAGGACGTCGTATATTGAAACTACCACTGGTTCGGAAGGGTTATCTACCAAAGAACCAGAGAGAAACTCAGTCCAAAACTCAGTTCTTATTGCTGCATCGATTTGATGCTTGGCAAATTATTGTGGAAAATACAAAAGTTTACCTTCAAGCAGATGTGATGACAGAACCAAAAAAAACTCTTCAATAGCTAGCAGTATCGTCTCATTTGGTGCAATGCAATGTATTCTTAAAGTGGAAATTTGCAGCCCTTCGTGTTTTTCCTTTCCTTTGGTCAATAATTAGTTAGGCAGAGTTTATGCCATAGAGGCTATAGAAACTAGTAAGAGTAATTTCAAATTTGGAAGATTTATACGGTTTGCTAGATACTGTTGTAGTGTAAAATTGAAAATAAACGTTACTCACCCCCGATAAAGGCTGTTTTTCCGCGTCAAGTTCGATTATCCTCCTGTCCGGTGGATCGCCTCGACTCTTTATATCCCCTGAGTTTATCGACGACATCGTGTGACCATTTTCGTGTGGACCAAATTCATCTGCGACAAAGAAAATAGGGTAAAAAAGTATTCACTCACACACTTCACCCTTTACTTAAAAGGATTTTCGTCATTACTTAGGTGACTACTTTTATGACTTGTACTCATTAAAATCTTTTATTTCAAGAAACGCTACAAACATTATTCTTTATACCGATAGTTGGCTCATGTTCTTTCCAACTTTCAAGATGGCGCCCGCGTTAAGTAGGATTGAATGCCGGCCGAGATGCGCCAGTTGTAGTAGCTCTGCCTCGTCCTGGCCGGGGCATTCATTTGCTTGATGAACACAGATGTTTGTTCTCGGGCCACGGTTGTTAATAATTATATATTTAGGTTTATTCTGTTCTTCCAGTTCGGAAAGGAACCCTGGTTATCCACAACACAAGCTCTGCTTACTTTGAGGCCATGCAGTTGGTGTGTTTGTCTGGTGAATTCAACTTATTATAATTATTATGTAAATGTATTTATTTGATTACTCTCGGCACTTGCCGGAATATTAATACACATGGGCCTAATCCAATGTGTATAAGGCGGATACGCTGATCTGTTTTTAAACATTTCCGAACTAACTTAACAAACTAACGTACTTTTTTTTTTAATTTTGACTAAGAGCCTTAAGGATAATGATATTGACCTACTTAATGTCTCCAAATCTAAATTAAAACAGATTATGAGTGATAAGTTTTTCTAGGATTAGGCTTAACTTAATTTTAGTATTTGATTACAATTGTTGATTTTTTTTTGTAAACGTATATAATATATACCCTACCTATAAGTGGAAACTTGTAATAGGCCATCAGCTTCAATACGTGTTTGGGACGTGTTGTTATGAAAGAATATAAAAAAATGTACCTAGCTGTAAGTTTCCTTAAAAGTCATAAAATAAAATAATAAATACTCTGCCAGTATTGAGGATGACGGCTTTATGAATTATTTCTGGCTGATTTAAAGTTTTTAGGGATTGGTGGATCTGTTTAGGGATCACAGCAGCGGCAAAGATAACAATGGGGACTATTGTTACTTTGTTCAGGTGCCATACACGAGTTATCTTCGTTCTTCATCTTTTAGTTCACAAAACTTTGAAAGTTTTGTGGATATTGTACTTTGCAAATCGTTAGCGTTTGGTATAGCAATATCTACGAGCAAACAAGTTATGTTTGTGTCATCAATGAGAGTGATATCGGGTCTATTCTTATGGATAGGTCTGTGTGTAAAGGTGGCTGTGTCGAAGTAAAGTTTAACGTTCGAATTTCCTACACATTGTATTAAACTATATCGATGGGCAAGTTTTAGATGATAGTTTGAGCTGGATCCCGCGTTAACTCGTGAACGGGTGCCGTTTGAGGGTGTTCGTCGTTTGGATACTTGGGGGGAGGGCGACTTGCCGAGATAACAAATGCAGATAAGAATAATTTTGTATAGACACAAAGAGACTCTGTAAATTTATTTTGAAAAAAAAAATATACCCGGAAGTTTCTTGCCAGTTCTTCTTCAGGTAGGTTTTTTCGAACTGGTGGTAGAGTCATGTTTTATTTGACGTCAATAAGAACAAGTAATTGTCAATGTTGAGAAATAAATATTTCATTTCATTTCATTTCTTAGGAGGGTAATTTTAGCTATTTGATCGTGTGAATATTTGTAGTCTGTTTGGGATATTGTTGTGCATGCACCTGTTACGTGTTGATTAGTTTTTATTTTTATGAATGAAACTGATGAAGACGGATGGAAAGCTTCAGTTTCATTTATTTTAAAATGGTTATAGTAATTGTTGTTACATAGAAATAATGCAGGTTAAAGTCTAATTATCTAGTCTATATTAACTCGTTTTCTATAGAAAATTAAACCGTTCGATTGCGAAACGATTGCATCGCATGCCATGGCGTAGACACCTCGCGAAAGCAAACCGTAGTTTATTCAAGGCCTTCTGTTTCTAACTGTACACAAGAAAAGCAAATCATAGTCTTTATTTTATTATTCCTTTCGATAGTAAATTTTACAATAGTTTTATTTTTGTATTTAAAAAAATGTATTTGGTTTATTCAGAAATGATTTGGTCTTATTGGTAGTTGAAATATGAAAGAAAATAAGCACTCTTTGGTGGTACTAGGATTTTTTTTGTAATGATCTCGTCTAGGGCGACACTAAAACCCTTCCCATATTGACCGCCGTTATAATCACGTCACGTGGTTGTGTTCCGGCCAAAGGGAAGGAACTGCCAGTTCAGTTACTGGAACAAAGGCAACGCATCATTAGCCGAGATAATAATCTCAATTACTATTTATTAATGATTGAATAACAAAGTAAAAAAAAAATCTTTAATCTATAATAAGAAGCCTAAATTACCATTTCGCATAATCTTATATTATTAAATTTTTTAAATGCCACACTGAACACAGTGCAATTCTTAAAGTTCAACTGATATAGCCTTTAAAAGGCCACGTTACTTTCGAAAGTACGCCGCCACCTATAAAAAAAGTAAAATTAAAATGTGTATTAATATTAATTTTATTCATAGTTAAGTTATCTTATTATTGTTTCATGTGCACTAATGCTTATAATTACTTTTTATCTTTTAGCAGATAGTTTTCCATTCCGAAATGAGGTGTTTTGTATGTAAGTAGGCATTGCTTATGTCCATGGTTTAAACATAATATTAAAAAAAAATTATTGTTCCTTAGAAGTTTATAAACTTTGTCTTGTTATGGTTCTCTGGGGGCATCTAACGGAATCCGGAAGGCTCGTTGGTTGGGCCGAAGTAAGTGGCCTAGTTAACAAGTGCTGTCAAACATATTCAAATTCTTGTAGAGTCATACATATTCACCTTCAGCGGTGTAAAAAATATAATTTTTTACAAGTAACTAATGATATTATCTTTCCAAGTATACCTAAACATAATATGTATGTCTATATATTCTGAATTCCACCCCACCCAGTCTTTATGGAGATTAGATATTTATGATGCTGAACTTAACGATATAATTTCTATAATTTCTCAATTTCGAAGTCACTATAACGAGTATTATAAAGAGGAAAATATTTTTGTTTGTGATTAGAAACCGATTTCGACAAGTTTTGAACCTACTTAAACTCTAACACTTTGGACAACATAAATATTATCCAGGATTTCATTAAAAAAAAAATATATATATATATATATATCACGTGACCATCAACTATGCGGGTAAAACCGCACGAACAGCTAGTAAGTTTCGTGAATGTTAATGTCCTCCAAAGAAGTAGACTGTGCAAAGCTGATTGGCATGGTTGGTTACTTGTCTGCCTTTTACAAAACAAATGATAATTTAAATTATTAAGATTCGAGCACAAATTATCTAGTAGATATATCCGAGTTTTTCAACAAATAAATAGGTATGTATGTATATAAGTAGATACAAATATAGCTATATACAGTTTATCCAGCTGCGAACGTTTTTCGGCTGATCGAATAACTACAATCTAACGTTACTTTGGAAACAAGAACATTTATAACTTATAATTGTAGGAAGCAGCAAAACTTCAAACAAAAATTTATTCTCAACTATTGTTGTTAGAAAAATACTTAAAAATAACCAGTTACCTATTGTTCTGTACCCCTGCATCCTCCTCAGGAACTTTGCAAATGCATATTCTACTTGAATATTCATTTTTGCTCTTCAGAACACAAAGTAAAACACAATATTCCACTATTTGAGTCGATTCTAACCTCACAAACTTTGACAACACTTGTACCTATATCTTATCAAGAGTGATTTTAAAATTGTTGTCACAAGTATTTGCGTTCATTCTGCCTCTGATTGTGACCAAACTATCGGAATCCACGTTAACTTTTTACATTCCTTTTACAATTTACTTAGCCGCTTCCTACAGAAAAAACGGCAGTTAATTATTTCTAGGTCAGTATTCTTCCGTTGTTACACAAGAAAAATCTTTAATTGTACTTTTGAAACATGAAGACAAAATGGAACACATTTCAAAAACTAAATATTAATTCACTTTTTTCGTTTTGCACTAACTTTAAATAACATAACCTCTAAACTTCTTATTTCCTATTATTTTCAAGGTCTCGTTTCGCGCGCTCCAATTTTTTTTTAATTCCATCGTGGACCAAAGAACGCGTGGTTGCGCTGCCGCCACTGCACTTGATGTGTTGATGACTAAAATTATTTACATTTCAATAATACTCTGCATACATTTATTGCCCTGCCTCTGATAATTTTATGTTTACCCTCATTATAAATAATTATTGTTATTGGTACAGTGCCGACGCACTTTACCTATCGCGTTTTTAAAAATGAGTGAAGAAAAATGTGAAAGTTGTTCTTTTGTCATAGTTTCAGGGGTAATGGAAACGATTTACAATGCCTACTGAAAAATATAATAAAAAAGAGGTGAACCCTGTAAGTAAGTATCCCCATTTTTCAATTATCAGATGTTTTTATCAGAAGAATAATTTTCAAACATAATTTCTACGGAAAGTCTTGTCAAAAATATCTGAGCATTGAAAAATCACCACGAAGTCAATGTTTTTATTCGCAAAAACGTTTTTTCTTTTTTTTGGATAGCACTGCGATCTGATTAGGTAGGAATATAAAAACTATAATAGGTATTTCTAGTAGGAAACGGATAGTTCAAACTTAGCAATCCGTATTACTAAACGGCAATGCATACCTATGTTAGGTTCCATGAAAATCCTAATATTAAAAAGGATAAATAAAATTTTTATTACGTTCAACTGCAAAACTAGGTCACTGATGTAATATTGTAATGTTATTAATAGTACTAGATACAAATACGTCCTGCACTGTAAAAATGTTTCATACACGATTCAAAACGACTTCCAAAAGACAATGACTTCTTAAAAATTCTTATCAAAATCGAACTAAGTACTTCATAAATTGCCCTACCCACAGTCAAAAAAGATGTTTAGTAAATTTTTGTAATATACAACCGCAAAGCAAACGTAAACATTAACCCTCCTTCAAATTCAAATTCAAATATTGATTTCTCAACATTGACAATCACTAGTTCTTATTTACGCTAAATAAAGCATGACACTCCCATCAGTTCTGAAAAACTTCTTGAAGAAACTTCATGGGTATAATTTTTCAAAAAAAATTTACAACGTCTCTTTATGTCTATCCAAAATTATTCTTATCTGCATCTGTTAGCTCGGCAGGTCTCCTTCCCCCCAAGTATCCAAACGACGAACACCCTCAAACGGCACCCGTGCACGAGGTTAACACGGTACCTATCATAGCAACGACATCAATAATTTAAAGTACATAGTATGAGGTATATAAGTATAACAATTTCTTAATTTTTTTTTATTGTGTATATTAGTACCATTAAAAAGTAAAAAAAAATAATAAAGCAACGTTTATAATTGCCATTTGAACAAGTTCTTTTTCCCACAAAGTTGAAGATTCAAAAACTCGAGGCTATAACTTGTTTCTGCCAACAACAGGTAGTTCTGAAACTGACACCTTATAAAAAAATTCAACTGTAGGCAAAATTGTATGAAACATTAGAATAAATTCATTTATTGGAGGCGCTAACCGCTTATTCGCGCTGGCATTAATGGGCACGACCGATCGGCAAAATAGAAATGAATATTGGGTGGAAAAGGCGGCTGAATTATGTCAGTCGGATTTTGGCAAACAATATGAGCTAGAAAGGACTACCCGATTGGTGCTATCCGAATACAATACCATATGCAGTGCTTCCGTAGCGCCGACCTTGTCGTTCAAACATACGTAGGCTCCAGAATACCTATGTTGAATACGCTCCTGAAGTTGGCGCTGGTTCAAATTCACATTCTTATCCTTAGATCTACAGATCTCATCTTAACAAATGAGCCTCTACTAACAAAACTTAGGTAATTAGTAAGTTCCTATTTAGGTACTATAAAAAATCAGTAGAAAGACTTTTACCATTTACCAATAATAAAAGTACAATAATAAGTACCTACTTATGTACCTACTATGTAAATTCTATGTACTCACGTGACCATGACAAGACCCGATTACCACACGGTTGTGATTTAAACGTAATCCATGATAAGCTATCGATCAAATAATTCGGCTTTTACACTGCGCTATCTCGCAAAATCTAAATATAACTTAATCAATGAAAAAAAACCACTTTTTCAACGTTAAATTATAGTGTTGCCACTTCAAAAGCAGAAATCTCCAGATTCTTTAGATTAGATTGTAACATTTGTTTATTTTTTTGGTTTATCCGAAGTGTTTTTAAATCGGTGAAACTTTTGAGATTACCAGCTTGATTTCATAGCTATTTCCTTCCTATTTTTACCGCCATAATAATCACGAAAACGTGGTTGTGTTCCGGTTAAAGGGAGGGCACAGCTAATTCCATTACTGGAACAAAGACAATTTCAAGTGAAGCCTAGGAACGGCCACGCCTCATGAATCGATGTAATAATCACAATCGTTATTAACAAATACAAATACCTATGACTAATGTTGTCCATCGATGCGGATCTCAAAACGAATAATTGAATTGCAGCAGACTATAGCTTCTTCGTTAGAGGGCAGTACGTTGCATGATTCCTACAGAGGTTCTAGATGGATCTAGAATATGGATTAGAGGACATTCTGGATCCCTGGGCAGCACAATACAATTTTCAAGTAAAGGACCGTATCCATCAGCTACTCAATCAACCTTAAGGAAATATATACCTTGTTGAATAGCTGATGATTTGATATTTTTAGGCACATCTGCAGAACAGGCGCCATATTATTTTTAGATATCCTTAAAAGAAATATAAAATTTCTAAATTTTTATTAATTTTTTCTAAGTTTTAATCGTCTACAACGACTTATTTATTCATTTTACGTACAATATAGGTCAATGAGGTCATAGAGCATCTTATTTTACATGTAAAAATCTAAAAAATAGTAATAACAAGACTTACACATTTCAAAACATCTAAGCTGATGGCCTTAAATCGGGAAATTTTTATAAAAAACAATTAAATTCAAATATCTCGAAAACGGTTGGATTTACGATAGGGTGTTTCATGGTCAAATCAGTCAGAAACGATGTAAACTACACGCCCTCAACGGGAATAGGTCGACTTAACCTGTCACCCTGTATAAGGCAGACATAGGCATAATGTATGCCCACTTACTCGTAGGTACGATCTACAACTTATGGTTGCGGTTAGTGACGCCTACTTCAGGTGCTCCTAAGAATCGAGAATTCTAAAATCTGAATTTATACCTTATATACACAACATCTAAGTCTAAATCTTTTAAGCAAAATCTATAATTAAGAGCACTCTAAGTGACTGTTTAAGTCTAAGAGATAACTATGAGCGCGGCCGTTTTACAAGTTTATGTCTAATATGATATGGAGAAATTTAAGTGTTCAGCAAACTTTTGCCAGTAGCCAGTCATTTGTTTAATTTGTTGTGAAATGTACACGAACCGCTAACGAATATTATAGTGAAATGAAATGATATAAAATATTTATTTCTCAACATTACTTGTTCTTATTGATGTCAAATAAAACATGACTCTACCACCAGTTCGAAAAAACCTCCGTGAAGAAGAACCGGCAAGAATCTTCACGGGTATATTTTTTTCAAAATAAATTTACAGAGTCTCTTTATGTCTATACAAAGTTATTCTTATCTGCATCTGTTAGCTCGGCAAGTCTCCCTCCCCCCAAGTATCCAAACGACGAACACCCTCGAACGGCACCCGTTCACGAGTTAGCGCGGGATCCGGCCATCGCCCTCCTTAACCATATTAGAGGGAAGTGAGCGACCCGTCACCCAACGCTACCGTAAGAAGACGTACTTAGGTGACAATGAAGCTTTAGATTTTTATCGGGACGAAGAACTCAACGAACATACAGACACATTACACATGTTTTGTTACAAATACTAGTAAAATCCTGTTATTGAGGGGATTATACTCAAGCGCCTTTGGGCTAGTCGATACTAGAACTCAATCAAATCAATCGCTAATTTCTAAGAAAGCTTTAATTCTTACTCGGTATTCAATAAACTGGACAAGATTTTCTAGATTAAGCAAGCATTGTGGACTTCAAACAAAAATTAGTTACTACCACTAAAAATCACTAAATGGTACCCACGAAGTTGGTAGACACGTGTTGAAAAGCAGACATTCTTGATCTGCAGTCCAAACCTACAATGAGCGACACTCAATAAATTATATATCTTTTAAATAATTTTTTTGGCATTAAAGAGCGATCTGGCAAATAACTAGGTACTGAACTCTTTCAAATCGCATATTATGAAGGAAATAGCTAAATTTAAACTCTAGAATAATTATGGCACAAAAAATACGGAAAAGATGGGAGAGAATACTAGTCTGCCTTCTGCTCATATATTAAGAGATAACTTATAATTATTGCGGTAATAAATTATGTGTAAGATATACTTAGCGAACTTGTCTATGTGTGTATATAATTGCGACGATTTGCTATCATTTTGCAGTAAATAACTATTTAATTTGTTATTATACGGAAAAAGCTATTACCTACTATGCATATAAAGAAATGTTTAATGTATTTAACGTAAAAATAAGCTAAAGAGATATATTTTCACGTCTTTCGGGATGAGATTTCAAAACTAAACTTCGAATTGGACGTGTGTATTTTAAAACTGATACAAATAGCAAGGGTATATTACATTCATCATTTTAACAATAAATAGTATTTTTAGGGAAATTAAATAGAATATCTACTACAATCTAGAAACCTTGATCTGTAATATTGAATTGTCATTGACTAAAATGTGACGAAAACCCACTATTTAGTTCGGATATTTTAAAAGCAGTTTTTTCTTACTAAAGCCTGGTATAAACTTGATAAGTGTTATTATAATCTTCATTATATAGCTATATGTATATATATGTATTATTTCATTAATAATTATTTCTTAAACGAACCTTATCTTGATAAGCAGTTTATAACATCCACACATGACTCTTTGGACATGGCTTATTATATATAGTTACCAAAAAAATTATAACCATACTAAACCCTTACTATCTATAATTACTCTGTTGCTATCTAGAATTACTATTGTAATAATTACAGATATTTCTAGCATTGCCCTTATCAAGGTATATTTGCCTCGATTGGCGTGTTTTACACTAATGTTGTATTAATTTACAGAAATACTTTAGGAAATAATTTAGGAATAAATAATTTAGGAAATAGTGCATGTTTAAGGCGCAAAAGAAAGACTGGAATCAGAAGACTGGACACTTGGGGGGGGGAAGACTTGCCGAGCTAACAGACGCATAGAAAAATAATTTTGTTTGAGATTAAGTGACATTGTTAATCTATTTTGAAAAAAATATAACCGTGAAGTTTCTGCCAGTTTGTATTTACGAAGATTTTTTCGGACTGCTGGAAGATTTATGCTTTATTTGACGTCTCGAATCGATCAAAGTTTCGAGGATTATTCGTTCATTTCGATCAAGTTCTGAATTCAAACCAAGATATTGCACTGATACAGCCAGGTCCTGGCAGAATCAACAGCGTTTCAGCTGGACTTGCTCCAAGACATAACATTATGCTGCGCCAGAGCATCCCTTCTTTTTCTCTTTATTGTGTAGTAAAATAAATATATATTTTTTAAATCCTATACTGTACAATAATGTTAATGTTTTTGTGTGAGTAAGCAAATAAATGATTTTCTTTCTTTATATCGATGTTTTATTTTCTACATATTAAATAAAGAATTCGGACTGCTACAAATTCAGCTAAGAAGTGACATTTTCGATTTTTTATTTGACGACCGAGTGGTGTAGAATTAAGAAGCCCTACCTCATACGCCGGAGGTCTCAGGTTCGAGTCCTGGCCGTGGCATTCACTTGTGTGATGAACACAGATGTTTGTTCTCGGGTCTTGGTTGTTAATATTTATATATCTATGTATGTTTATTCTGTGTTCCCCCCAGTTCGTTGTATGGTCATCCATAACACAAGCTCCGCTTACTTTGGGGCACAGTTGGTATGTTTGTCTGGGGATTTATTTATATTTATCTATTTACCATTTGGTAGCCGGCAAACGAGCTTGCGACCCACCTGACGGTAAGCGGCATCCGTGCCCATGGACATCGTTAGTCGTAGCTGTTTTATTTCTCGATATTGAATGTGATTATTATATCGACTAACGACACGTTGCCGGCCGCAGGCGTCAGTTGCAACTGCCTATGTTCCAGTAATTATCCTGGCAGTTCCTTCCCTTCAACGGGAACAACCACGTAATGTGATGTCAACATAGGTAGCACTGGAGTACTGCCACGAACGAGACCTTAACAAATGAAACTCTACTGCACTATAGGCGCCATATATACACCCAATAGGCGTCCGATTCCTAACAGTACAATTCAAAAATATACAATCCAATATATACACCCAATAGGCGTCCGATTCCTAACAGTACAATTCAAAAATATACAATCCAATATATACACCCAATAGGCGTCCGATTCCTAACAGTACAATTCAAAAATATACAATCCAATATATACACCCAATAGGCGTCCGATTCCTAACAGTACAATTCAAAAATATACAATCCAATATATACACCCAATAGGCGTCCGATTCCTAACAGTACAATTCAAAAATATACAATCCAATATATACACCCAATAGGCGTCCGATTCCTAACAGTACAATTCAAAAATATACAATCCAATATATACACCCAATAGGCGTCCGATTCCTAACAGTACAATTCAAAAATATACAATCCGATTGGCATTTCAACCAATGAACAAAGTGCATTTCGATATTTTATTGAAAAGTTGTGAACGCGCAGTAGTTGAAGAGCAGTAAAACGTACGTTATGACGGGAAGAAACTATGCACAATAGTTTGTAATTAAAATGAATGACTTACCGCTAATTGTGAACACTGGGTTGGTGTTCAGGTGTGGGGATTCGTCGTCAATTTTTTCCCGCGGTTTTACTGCATCCGGAGCTCCTACCATGCCTGCAAAGATGGAAAATACGTAAATATATGCTGTTATTATAAATATAATAGTAATAAAGGAGTATGACGTATAAGTGTTGAGATAAAACAAATCAAGTGTTCAAAGTCATATGTATGGATATATTTTTTTTTAAATTGATAAAATTTGTTTACTTATACAAATTATATGAATGTTTATTTAAAATAAAAAAATTTTGCGCTTTCGCTGGTTTTAATACTAAAAAAATATACTTATTAGTAAATGCGACAAACTATTCGACAAACGACAGACAAAAATTCTCTAGATTCACGATTTTTCTCTGACTTCAACATTATCTGTCAAAATTACAGTTCCTATCCCGGTTATTTTAGTGTCAAAATACCCTCTTAGTGTTACAGCTATACAAGAAACAACTATTGAAATCGGACCAATCGGCTAATGATAAATATTGATTACACACACCAAACGAATTATTTTTTTCTCTTTGCCTATAATATATGAAATATTAAAAAACTGATATTGCAAAGCATCGTTTATTCACTATCTAGATTCGAGGCTCTAATCACGGCAGCTATCAAACCGGTTTAATTAATATTTTGTTATTTCTATAAGTATTTCAATTTTGAGGTGGCTGGATCCCGCGTTAACTCGTAAACGGGTGCCATTTGAGGGTGTTCGTCGTTTGGATACTTGGGGGGAGGGAGACTCGCCGAGCTATCAGATGAAGATAAGAACAACTTTTTATAGACATAAATAGACTCTGTAAATTTATTTTGTAAAAAATATACCCGTGAAGTATATTATTCTTGCCAGTTCTTCTTCACGTTTTTTCCGAACTGGTGGTAAAGTCAAATTTTATTTGATGTCAAAACGAACAAGTGATTGTCAATGTTGAGAAATAAATATTTCATTTCATTATGTAACATGATTGATTTCTTACATTCAAATTTAAATGCGTATTGTTTAACTTTGAATATTATTATTGCTCGTTCTTATTGACGTTACATAAAGCATGACAATACCACCAGTTCGGGAAGACCTTCGTGAAGAAAAACTTCACAGGGAACTATATTATATGTGTATACTTTTAGTTGTTTTCTATTCAAAAACATGAATAAATACCTTTTTCTTATAAAAAAAAATAGTAATTTCTCGAAGCGATTTTCATATAACATATAGCCAATATGTTTTTTGGAAAGTAATGATAAATTTTAAAATCGCTCCAGAAGAGAATCTCTATCGATAACATAGGTACAAGTAACATGGTTCCTATTTCCTGATTCCTCGAATGTTATGTTTTGCAACTGTATGCATGTATGTAGGTATATTTTATATGAAATATCATCGGATGCGTCTCAGTTGTAGAAATAATTAGTTTCCGAAACTTCACGCAAACAGGAATTACACGGAAAAATAACCTTACAAGTCTGGTTTTTTTAATTTGCCAAATTCCGCAGCTTGTTAAGATAATAGTACAGACGGTTTAACTAATTTTTGTACGCGGCCCTTTGTGTGTGTGTGTGTGCTTGTAAATATGGAACTTAACTTTTGCTGCGTTCCGTTTGCCGATTATAGCGCTCACAGCGCTCATATACCCGTTCCGAATGCCTGTGAGCGCGCTCACAGCGATATCGATACGTCATCAATGACGTCATAAACGCCGCCATCTTCCCGCTCACAGTGCCCAAGCTACGGAGCATGATGGCTGTGAGTGGCCTGTCAAAACTGACACATGACGTTACTTTGCTGATGTTTTTATTAGTCGATTAAAGATTTTAAAAGCTTGCTTAGTAATTTTATTTCGTAATAATGTTAAAAAATGGCTCTTGCTTCATTCAGGGTCAAAGATCATAGTGAAATTGTAACTTTAGACTTAAGCAACGAACAATCAGAAAGCTAGTGCGATATTTACCGTTCCGATTGCAATAGCACTAATAACACTTTTAGCGCGCTCAAACGAATCGGAACGGTTTTGAGCACTTTAGGGCTGTGAGCGGCAAACGGAACGCACTATTTGTGTGGCCGCCGCCATCTTGTCAAAGCGCGTTCTCTTCGCTCAGTACATCAGTACATTTTTGGCACGCATACACAGTTGATCTATAAGTGATATCAAATTCAGAAAAAAACTTTGTAAACAAACCATTGCTGGATATAAATTCGTCCATTTCATCAAGAATCTCATTCCCAAGACACTAAAATTGCACACCAGTAACTCAGAAAACACTGCCACCCTTTTATTAAACAACTTTTAAGTAGTAATTGGAGCTAAAAGTTGCAAAACTAAAAAAAATACGATTAGATAAAAAACTTTGAGGTTATTTCTTTTTTTTCTAATGCAAACATAAGGGATACCCGTTGAATAAAAATGAATGAATGACAGGTATCGATTCCCGATTCGTATCGACATTTTGATGTATCGATACAACAAGATCCGAAAAGTCTAAATCGCTCTGATAAATATGTTTGTGTAATAATGAATGTTTCTTTGTTATACTTATCGTCCGGCATAGTGTCTGCTATCAGTATAATGTAGGAAAATTATAGTTTTCAAATACTTTTTGCCGTTAGAAAAATAGTGTGAATGAGTTTTCAGCATAATTCGTTCTGCTTATCGTTCCGTGAAATAATGTACCACTAGAATGTGGTATCCTTTTTAATGAATTAAATTTGATTTTTTTTATTTTTTAATTCAAATTCATAAAAAAAACCTTACATGGTACATTAATATTAATTTCAAGTGTTATTTTTTTATGTGGCAACTTCAATTGGGCTTATGATGGCAAACCTATATCTGTAGTGCGTATGCATATCCCTCATTTTTGGGGGGTCAGCTTTATTGCCTGATTACAAACTACCTAGAAGGGCAAACTTTTACAACCTTGCCAACAGCGAGTATTCGTTCGCTTATTCACTGAGGTAGATGACACACTTAGCTCACTCATACTCATATGGCGTTTGTATATATTGGGGTTTGGCTGTTTTTGCTTATTTTGTCGTTTGCTCAACAGTTATTACGAAAATTTTTGAGGTAATACTTCGTCGAGTAGGGTTCTGGCTCCTCCGCTTCAGTGTTATGCATATGTCGAGATAGTGACTCTTTAGTTATGCCAAAAAAGATAGTGACTCGAATGTTTTATTGTGTTTGTTTTTTTAACGTAGTGGTCTTAAATAAAAATGTCTGAAAGTCGGCGAAAATGTTTCAAGTGTGGTAGCCGAAACCTGCTGTAAGAAATCTATTCTGGTACGTACTTTTGGCCAATCATTGTATGTACATAAATAATGTCCCCCATGTCCATTATTCAGGTCGATTAAAATAAATTAAATCAGTTTTACACAACCAGGCTGAAATAGTTTTTAAAGTTAGAAGCCCTTAAGCACTATTAAATATTTTTTCGACTTATATTCAATTTAATGTTTTATGTGTATTTGTTTTAGCTGCACATTATGGGTTAAGTACATATTTCATGTCGAAGAAGAGTTCATACAACTGTGCAGTTTCAGAAAATCTCTTTAGTGCCGTGTAAGGATCCATTTACCGTGGAAAATTTCACGGATGCCTCGAAGCAGACATTCCTGTACACTATATGATGTAAGTA
Source organism: Marasmarcha lunaedactyla (assembly GCA_923062675.1). Taxonomy (NCBI): domain Eukaryota; kingdom Metazoa; phylum Arthropoda; class Insecta; order Lepidoptera; family Pterophoridae; genus Marasmarcha; species Marasmarcha lunaedactyla. Next base: position 12,150,418 of record OV281364.1, on the reverse strand, counting down.
ATAATTAATCTGTTCATAAAGTCAAAGTCAAATTGTGCATAAAGGGCTGTGTTATTTTGAAATAAATAGTTACAGTTCTATTTCTTGCCTGCTACTGCATTTCTTTTTTCATTTACTGCAGGTCATATTAATACGTTAATATGGTTTCAACCGCGGCATGTCATCGCAATTTCTATTTATTTCTCTATTATTTATGTCAGTACGGTTACTACGGTACGACGGGCATGGCCGTACCTGTGTAGTCTAGTTATTATGAAAATAGGCACCACGGCTAAACCGATATACGGTTACAGCGGTCACTGACGTAGAGTTATTGGTGAATAAATAATGCATAGAATAGTACGAGTGTAGGCGTACTAAAAATTTGTATGAAGATTTAATAATCTTGTTCTAATAGTCTTGACACTAATGTGTCATAATGTATTTAATTTAACAAAAAATTTAAGTATATCTACAAAAATATATTTATTATTTATGTATTTGCACCCCGTTGAAGAAAATTCTAAACGCGGGGAATTGCGGGTAAACACTTGTATTTAATTGAAATAAATCGATCAATGAATATTTCGTTCGAATCAGTATGGGTAACATCACTAAAATTCCAAAGGGTCATTGACGTTTCATTGTTTACAAACTTTTTTTCCGAATATGTATTCACATATACAAGTTTAACGCACACATAGAGCCGCGCACCCTCTAAAGAAAGTTGACAATGACGCTTATGACGTCATACAAAGATAACGTAACTCGTAGCTACCTTCAATACCGCCTTTGTGAAAGAATACCTATATGTATGTACGTAGAATCGGTTTTCTTACAGAATAACACCAAAACAGCAATGATAAGATTAACAGCACTTTAATACAAATTATCAACACAATGGGAAATATCCTATTCATTGAAAAACGACAATTATTTTCCTTAAGCACCTTCATAGAATAAGTGTATAAAGAGGTCTATTTAAATGACTTCCTTATGATTTCAATTTATTTCGATACTCAATCTTCCTCGTTCGCTTTGTGCATATTAAAACTGGTGATCTGAGTTTCTTTACGCCAGGTGTAACATTCTTATGCCGTGCTGGCATAAATTGGGGGTAATCTTGTAGGGTGCATGAAAGCCAATCAGAATTATCGTGGATTTATACTATGTTGAAACAAGTGATGCCGATCCTGTAAAAAATTATCAAATGTGATTTTGGTCACTATCCAGTTTGTAACAAAGTCTTCTCTTATTTGACCTTGCTGAGATCTGAGTAAAAGTGTTAGCACTGTTTATAGATTGCAGCCCGAGTTCCGTATTAAAAGAGTGGTAGATTACTAGACTTCCTTCCCATGGTTGAGGAGGGCGATGGCTAAAACCGCGCGATGGTGTTCGTCGTTTGGATACTTGGGGGGAGGGAGACTTGCCGAGCTAACAGATGCAGATAAGAATTATTTTGTATAGACATAAAGAGACTCTGTAAATTTATTTTGAAAAAAATATACCCGTGAAGTTTGTTGCCAGTTCTTCTTCACGAAGGTTTCTCCGAACCGCTGCTAGTCACACTATAATAAACTTCAACAAAAACAATTAATTGTCAAAGTTGAGAAATAAATCTTTGAATTTAAGGTCCCGAAATCGATCCCGGCGACTACCGAATGTACCATGTTTTTACAAGTTGATTATGTATCAACTGTTATGCGTATATATTAAGTTTAATCAACTGCTCCAAATGTGAAGGAAAACGTCACTGGAAAACCCACATGCCTAGCAAATTATTTCAGGGGTATGTGGAGATTCTGCCTACCCGCAAATAGCATGCGTACAATTTACCTAAACCCATCTTCCCCCTTCAACCCCCTTGGTTAGGGATGAAAGTTGTTGATTAAAAATACATTTGAAAAACTTCCAACTTTTCAATGTATATGGCAAAACTAACATAAGTCAAATAGAGAACTAAAAACTATTAAACAAATAGTCGCACATTTAATTTGACATGACAATGCAAAATCTTACGCGCCGTGTCTGGTCTGGTGACCAGGTCGTGGTGACAACTTGCACTCTCAAAGAATTGCTTAAGGAATGAAGCGCTCAAAGTGACCGTTCTTGATAATTGGTCCAACAACATTATGACATTTAAATAAGTGTCATATAATGAAATGGGAATACATTTAGGATGAAATGGGAAACATATACCTATAGGATGAAACACCATAAGGTGAAATGGGAAAAAACCGCATAAACTGTTACTATTTCGAACCAAACATATCGTATTCACAGTCACTAAAAACGAAATCGCTCAATTTTATTGTCAACACAATGGCAACTTATTAGCTATTTATTCTAAGAACGTGTACGTATGCAAAACTTTTATTAATATAAATTACATTGATACTTACTTATTACAAAATCGGACCTTAACGTGCCCTTAATACATGTACTTTCATTTAAAAAAAAAAAATCATTGTAATTCTTATTGTAACAAATCTTCACGGTTGACCGACTGTGGCGAAAGAGTTTCTCAATTTTATAAGAAATAGCTAACAAACAAATTTTGGTTGAAATAATTCTGTTGTTCATTTGACATGATTATTAATGGTAACTACCAAAATAAAATTGATACCGTAGTTTTCAAAGCATATAGTTTTGTTGTTTGTAATAAAATTATTAAAAAGAGGTTATGCAATACTTTTTTTTTATTGACGTTTGGCAGGCATTTGTCTTCCATATTTCCTGATGGAAATTGAAGCTTAAAACGAGAGTATTACACACCTGCCCTACGGAGCGGATTCACTTGTAATTCCCAGGAACGCAGATAGAAGCAGTTCATTCCATACCTTTTTCGGATTTTTTCGGACCAAAAAAGAGCTATCATACAGTTTCGTGCTACTTTTCGGCACCTCGACTAAAAACGGGTGGAACATGAGTCACTGTCTAGTTGATCGATGGAGAAATGTTCAGTGTTCTATTAGGTCACAAAGTGTCTTTGTATATATCTAATTACTAAATTCTGAATCTTCCCAACCGAAACACATAATTTATTTTAAGATTACAGAGAAAAGGTCTAACTTACATAGTACAGCGTTAAACTAGAAACATGCAAAATTTATATAAGTTCTAAATTTGGTTGAATATTCATGAAACTGCACATTTTAAAGAATTATATTAATAAAAACAATGGTCGAACGAAAATAAATGTTGGAATACGAACAATTCCATGTGCCAAAACGAATTGCATAATTGGTTGCATCGATTAGTATCGAAAGTCCAAAATTCTTAAATAAAACAACAACAATTTCCATCCGAAGAGATGGGAAACAAACGAAAATCCAATCATCAATAAAAAAATGATCCTTGTAGCTTTGGAAAAGCTATTTCACGAAAAGATGGTCTACGCCAAATTTGGTTTTGTTTATATAACTTGACCCCGTATAACAACGAAACTTTTAAAAACGAAATAACGATAGATCCAAGAATATACTTACTGGATTCGATTAAATACACGATGAAAATTCTTACTCAAATACTCCACCTTTACTTTTTTATTATTATTATTTTTTTTTTTTTTTTGGTTCCCCTCCACGGGAAGGGCAGGAGGACATAAAAAATGCTCTGACGCATACTCCGCGCGCGCGATCGGAGTTATGTGGGACTCGTCCCGACGCCTACCAGAACCATACCCACTAAAAAACCCCCTGTCGGCTCGTGCATTTTTGCCACTCAGCCTTCATCTGAGCGACGGCCAATCGGAGAAAGAGGCCGCGCTAGCGGGGCCCTTAAGGGGTCACCCGCTGGGATTTACATAGCACTGAAGGTGCTCAAAAAAGAAAAGTAAATAAATAAAAAACATTAAAAATTGACAAATAAAATTGCATTAATTCGGATTTACGTTAGAATTAGAATTTACGTTAGAATTAGAATTTGCGGCCTGAAGGGCCTCTAGATCTAAAGTTAACTGCGTGCGTTCGCTCGTGTGCGCGTTTCTCGGTCTAGCGATTTTGTAAATCGAATCTAACACAGGAACAGTATATGAGACTGAATCTCGAACAAGATGATTGGGATGGGACTCGGCACGTTTGAAGAACGATTCTGAGAGTGTTTTGAGGTGCTGTTGCACTGTAGGCAGTTCAAGATCTCTGTGCAGGTCCGCGTTACGCACGTACCAAGGTGCGTTTGTGGCCCTGCGGCAGAAGAGATTTTGAACTACCTGCAGCTTATACAGGACGGAGGGTTTGGCGTGGGCAAAGACTGGCGAAGCATATGACATGACGGGTCTAACGCAGACCTTATAAAGCGTACGTTTATTTCTAAAAGACATTTTACTTTTTCTTCCTATCATACTATATAGACGGCTTAAGTAAAAACGCGCGAGTTTCGTTACTCTATCGACGTGTGGCTTGAAAGAAAGCGTCTGATCTAAGGTGACGCCTAAGTATTTGATACTGCGCTTCCAGGGGATGGGAATACCTAACATACGAATGTGCGGATCGTTGTGGCGATTACGACGTTTGTGGTCGAATTGAATAGCAGAACTCTTTTCTGGGTTGACATCGATACGCCATTTTTGAAACCAAACACCGAGGACGTTTACGGCCTTTTGGAGTCTGGTGATGTTATACGGGATCGCTTGACTTTTAGTGTAAAGGGCGGTATCGTCTGCAAAGAGGGCTAGTTCGACGCCTTTCGGCCGGATGGGGATGTCATTAGTGTAAACGGTGTACAGCAGAGGGGCCTTTATGGGACGAGGCGCAGAGAGCGCGCCTTCATGTTTGAATTGAAAAGTACGGTCTTTAAGAAACGACGCTATTAATCTGACTAGGCGAGCCGGCAAGCCTATTTTATAGAGTTTAAAAACGAGACCGCTGTGCCAGACTTTGTCGAAAGCCTTGGCTACGTCAAAGAGAACCGCGATTGTTTTTTTACGACGCTGAGAGAATCCTTCGAGTATGTACTCGACGATTCGATGGACTTGCTGAGGGCAGGAGTGCTTAGCGCGAAAGCCGAACTGGTGGGGAATAATGAGAGGGTCGCCATCCGTTGGAAACAGATGGTTCCGCATTCGAGAGACTCTTTCGAGAAGTTTAGACATTGCCTTGAGGAGGCTGATGGGTCTGTGATTAGCCGGGACATTCAGAGGTTTACCCGGCTTGGGAATGCCTATGACTGTCGCTTCTTTCCAGGCTTTTGGAAAGTAGCTATGGTCGAAGCAGGCATTGAAGATAATAGCTAACAAGGTAAGCACCTGCTGGGGCAAGTGCTTAAGTGCGTGGTTGGAAATTCCATCCGCACCCAGAGCCTTTTTGGACTTTTGTTTTCTAATGAGAAGCAAGATTTCATCATTAGAGACTGTGACGGGGTCGTCGTTGATAGGGAGAGATTCTCTGCGGAGAACTTCGTCCTCCACCGCCTGGATGTGGGAGGGGTCCGCAGGTTGCGTGCTGGGCGAACATTGTGCCGCTATGCTGTCGGCGAAGCATTCGGCTTTCTCTTCGACTTCAAAGGCAATAGTGCCGTCGGGACGAGTGAGAGGAGGAACGTGAGAGGCGGTGTCTACGCGTAAGGCTCGGGCCATTCGATAATACGCTTGGTGGGACGGGGAGATATTCTCCATGAGATCGTTAAACTGAGTGTCACGGAGTTCCGCGAGGCGAGACCTAACTTTACGTTGAAGCTGATTCGCAGCTGTTCTGTATGCTGGCGTGGGATATTTCTTTGCTCTCCGGAGAGCCGCGTTCTTGGCTTTAATGAGATTGCTAACGGCTAGTGGAAGCGCGGGTTTGCTTTGCTTAGCAACCTTTTCGTTGTCGTTGATGGCTGTGTTAATAGCATCAGTTAGAGTATTGACTAATGAATCTATTTTATCCGGGCTATCTAATTGGTCGGGCGAAATCGCGAGCGGAGAGTTAGGGGCCTCTAAGGCTGAAACTAACGTATTTTTAAAACCTTTCCAATTGGTAAAGGTCTTAGGAGGTGTGACGTTAACGTTAGGCGTACCTAGCACGAGGGAGACGGGGCGATGGTCGGAGCCTAGGTCATCGAGCGGTTCGATAGACCTTAGGTCAAGATTGATTCGCTTGATAATTGCAAAGTCGAGGATGTCAGGAGAGTAGGTCGGATTGTTGGGATAGTGAGTGGGAGTGATGGGGGATATGACGTCTAAGTCAAGGGAGTTAGTGATGTCGAGGAGAGCGATACCGCTGGTGTTGGTTGATAGGCACGTCCAGTCAGTATGTTTGGAGTTAAAGTCTCCGAACATAATGACTGAATGGCCGAGGGCGAGAATGGCCTCAAAGTTGCTGCGGATTGGATTGGAGCCACACGGTATGTAGACTGAAGCTATGATGATGGTCGGATGACCAGTCATAGCCAATCTACACACCGTGGCCTCCATGTTGAGGAGAGGAGGGGTAGGGAGAGGACAGCAATGGAAGCCTCTTTTGTAATATATGGCGGTGCCGCCGTAACCGTCGGAGTTCGGCCTATCGTTGCGAGTAAACGCGTACTTAGGAATAGCATATCCCCTGGAGCGTTTTGGAGTAAGCCACGTCTCCTGGAGAAGGAATAGGTCAGGTTCTTGGTTCTGAAGGAACAGTTTAATCTCGGGAAGGTTAGTGCTAAGACTACGAGCGTTAAAAGATACTAGGGATAAGCCCTTGGGTTTAATACGACTGGACGCGGGATTCGCGGGTCTAGACATTAAAATTTATTTATTTAAAATTTACAAAAATAAAAGAATTTACAACGAACTTAGGAGCGAGTGATGCTCGGCTAACGCGAATAATCGCTCTTGAGGAGAGCGGGCGGCTCGCAGTTTGCGTGCGAGTACGGAAATTTCGTTAATGTCGACGTTTTGAATGACGTCGAACACGGTCTTCATGTCCTCAGCCAACGACGACTGAGGGGAAGATGACAACGCGGGACGCGGCCCTACTGGAGCTACGGGAGCTGGGATGGGTCGGGAAGGTGCAGGCGGGACGGCCGGACGCTGCCTCCAGGACAGAGCCGGAGTAGGCGTCGGCTGAACGGGCTTTGCTTCCGGGGGACCCCGGTTGCGCAGCGGCGGGAAGTTAGCAGGAGTAAGTGGCGGCGCCGGTTTAGGCGCGACCCTCTTGGTGGTGGAGCGCGGAGCGCGCGGGCAACCCCTGTAGTTTGCTGTGTGGCCGGACTGGCCGCACAGCACACAGGCAGGGGGGGAAGTGGATTCGGGAGTGCGAGTGCACTCCTTAGTGAAGTGAGGATCCAGGCACTTTACGCACCTGGGGGGAGCTGAACAGTTAGCCGCTGCGTGGCCATATAGCTGGCAGCGGTGGCACTGCCCAGGGTGACCGCGGGGGTTGGGACGCTCGACGGAGATGTTCGAGAGTCCGCAGATTGTGCGAGCCTCTTTGAAAATCTCCTTCGAGTTAGGAGTATTGGACAGGATTACTAGCGCTAACGGAAAACGCCTACCGCGGTTGGAGTGCATCTTGTGCACTGCTGTGACCGGGAAACCCTGAGACTTAAGGTCATCGAGAATGTCTTCGTTGCTGAGTTCGAACGGGACGCCCCGTAGTACTGCGCGGATCTTACGCTCCTCCGGGAGGGCGTAGGTGTGATACGCGATTTGGTTTAATCCTAGTAACCTGGTAAACGCGCGGAAGTCGTCGACGGTCGCTAATTGAATCTTGATTGTATCGCCAGCGTTGGCGGCTTTTAAGTAATTGATTTTGTGCACTTTGCACAAGTTTGAAACCGCGGTCCAGCGCGCTTTTTCACGCAGGAAGACGGGCGGAGGGAGCTGAGGCTTCGGCGGGACGGGAGCGCAGCGCGTCACTGGCTTCGATGTGACCGACGGAGTCGCGGTTACTACGAGCGATTTTAACGGCGCGGGGGCTGGTGTTGAAGACACCGGGGAGGGCTCGGGTATTGAAGATACCGAAGCTTTCTTAGAGCGCTTCTTGGAGCGCTTGGCGACGAGTTGAAACGCGGGCTCAGGAGAGCCGGTTAATGTGACAGCATCTGACGACGTATCAGACGCGGGTTCGGAGTCGCTCCCGGGAGCGGTACGCTTACGACGCGACGCGTGAGAGGATGCGACCGATTCGCAGTCCATCTCGGACGAGGCGGGAGACGCGGGAGAGCTTAAGACCTGAGGGGTCTCGACGTCGGAGGCCTGAGGGGCCGGGGTTGAGGCCTGAGGGGCCGGGGACGCGATAGATGCCTGTAAGGCCTGCGTTAGTATGTCATCGGGTATGCTGTAGCCAGACGCGGCGAGTACCTGGGCGAACGACCTAAGTACGTTGACAAGGTCCATTGGAGGGTTTGGTCCTACGATATATAATATATAAATATATAAAAATGCCTAGGTTCCCTAGCAAACCTAGCACCTAAACCTCCCTACCCGCGGTAGGGGGGCTGGGGACGACGCGAAGTGGTGCCCCTAGCTCGGACAGCACTGTACCGTCACCCTTTTTTTTTTTTTTTTTTTATTAACATTAGGTCAAATATATCTACACATATTTAATTATTTTACCCTGTGCTTACACCAAAAACATCTGTAGTACTGAATCATGAATTTAGTAGAATCTCTAATAGTTTTTTATTGATAATAAAAATATAATATATCTACGTAGGTATAATAAGGGGAAATACCACCTCTAAACCATTGTAATAACTTCAAATGGAATTACATACCATAACCTAAACTAAAGTTAATGCTGCGTTCCGTTTGCCGATTATAGCGCTCACAGCGCTTAAAGTGCTCAAAACCGTTCCGATTCGTTTGAGCGCGCTAAAAGTGTTATCAGTGCTATTGCAATCGGAACGGTAAATATCGCACTAGCTTTCTGATTGTTCCTCGCTTAAGTCTAAATTTACAATTTCATTAAGATCTTTGACCCTGAATGAAGCAGGAGCCATTTTTTATATTATTATAAAAGAAAATTAATAAGCAAGCTTTTAAAATCTTTAATCGACTAATAAAAACATCAACGAAGTAACGACATGTGTCAGTTTTGACAGGCTGCTCACAGCGACCATGCTCCGTAGCTTAGGCACTGTGAGCGGGAAGATGGCGGCGTTTATGACGTCATTGATGACGTATCGATATCGCTGTGAGCGCGCTCACGGGCAATCGGAACGGGTATATGAGCGCTGTGAGCGCTGTAATCGGCAACCGGAACGCAGCAATAGTGTTAACACCCGACGCAAAAATAGGGGTGTTTTAAGTTTTACATGTGCATCTGTGTGTCTATGCATTTGTGTGCATCTCCCATCCGAATGGAATTAGATAACTTGCAGGATGTTGTTCTGTTGCCGAATTTAATAGAGTTTGATTTATGAATACATATTTGTATTATTTTATTTGAGTGACCATGTTTGTTAGAGAGATTAGATCGTTAGAAAGAAAACAAGGTTTTATTTTTTCAGATTTTAGCCGGTTCGATTCCCGGTCGTGGAAAGTTTATTTAGAGTACTTTACCTTCAGGTGCCATCGCAAAACTCCACCTTGTATATTTTTGAAAAGGTTGTGTATTAAAGGAATATTTAAGGAACATTATAATTTCATGTAGAGTAAAAAATTACAATTAATTTCGCTAAAGCATTATTCACAGTAACTCTACATCGAAACTGATTGGTCAAGGATTTGATTGTGTTTTCTCATGATCTTCGATGAAAAGTCACGTGTCGCAGTTAAACCGTAATAATTCACCGTAACATATGTTGTTCTTAATTTTTAACCAATTTCAAATGCAAGATGAATTAAATATTTCTACGATGTTATTTTCAAGTCCGGTCTATAAAAACGTGGCAGAATGGACCGGTCTATCAATACACAAGACAAACCCAGCAAATAATATTCATTCAAAAACTAACGTGAATAATATAGAAATTCCGGTCGAGAAAATATTTTTAGAAGCCACCGGGAAATTTTACCGCGCTGAGCTCAACTATGATTTGTGCTGTTTACTAATTTACTAGACTAAAATCGATTATTTCACCCTGCAACACGGAATCCAAACCATTTATGGATCCCATTGCACTTGGGCCTTTCCCAGGGTGACGGTACAGTGCTGTCCGAATTAGGGGCACCACTTCGCGTCGTCCCCAGCCCCCCTTCCGCGGGTAGGGAGGTTTAGGTGCTAGGTTTGCTAGGGAACCTAGGCATTCTTATATATTTATATATTATATATCGTAGGACCAAGCCCTCCAATGGACCTTGTTAACGCTCTTAGGTCGTTCGCCCAGGTGCTCGCCGCGTCCGGCGTCAGCATACCCGACGACATACTAACGCAGGCCTTACAGGCATCTATCGCGTCCCCGGCCCCTCAGGCCTCAACCCCAGCCCCTCAGGCCTCAACCCCGGCCCCTCAGGCCTCCAACGTCCAGACCCCTCAGGTCTACAGCTCTCCCGCGTCTCCCGCCTCGTCCGAGATGGACTGCGAATCGGTCGCATCATCTCACGCGTCGCGTCGTAAGCGTACCGCTCCCGGGAGCGACTCCGAACCCGCGTCTGATACGTCGTCAGATGCCGTCACCTTAACCGGCTCTCCTGAGCCCGCGTTTCAACTTGTCGCCAAGCGCTCCAAGAAGCGCTCGAAGAAAGCTTCGGTATCATCAATACCCGAAACCTCCCCGGTGTCTTCAACACCAGCCCCCGCGCCGTTAAAATCGCTCGAAGTAACCGCGCCTCCGTCGGTCCCATCGAAGCCAGCGACGCGCTGCGCTCCCGTCCCGCCGAAACCTCAGCTCCCTCCGCCCGTCTTCCTGCGTGAAAAAGCGCGCTGGACCGCGGTTTCTAACTTGTGCAAAGAGCACAAAATTAATTACTTAAAAGCAACCAATGCAGGCGACACGATTAAAATCCAGGTCGCGACCGTCGACGACATCCACGCGTTCACTCGGTTACTTTCTCTTAAACAAATCGCTTATCATACCTACGCCCTCCCGGAGGAGCGTAAGATCCGCGCAGTACTACGGGGCGTCCCGTTCGAGCTCGCAAACGAAGAAATCCTCGAGGACCTTAAGTCCCAGGGTTTCCCGGCCGAAGCAGTGCATAAGATGCACTCCAACCGCGGTAGGCGTTTTCCTTTAGCTTTAGTAATCCTGTCAAATACTCCCAACTCGAAGGAGATTTTCAAAGAGGCTTGCACAATTTGCGGACTCTCGAACATCTCCGTCGAGCGTCCCAACCCCCGTGGTCACCCTGGGCAGTGCCACCGCTGCCAGCTATATGGCCACGCAGCGGCTAACTGTTCAGCTCCCCCCAGGTGATTTAAGTGCCTGGATCCTCATATCACTAAGGAGTGCACTCGCACTCCCGAATCCACTTCCCCCCCTGCCTGTGTGCTGTGCGGCCAGTCCGGCCACACAGCAAACTACAGGGGTTGCCTGCGCGCTCCGCGCTCCACCGAAAAGAGGGTCGCGCCTAAACCGGCGCCGCCGCTCACTCTCGCTAACTTCCCGCCGCTGCGCAACTGGGGTCCCCCGGAAGCAAAGCCCGTTCAGCCGACGCCTACTCCGGTTCTGTCTTGGAGGCAGCGTCCGGCCGTCCCGCCTGCACCTTCCCGACCTATCCCAGCTCCCGTAGCTTCCGTAGGGCCGCGTCCCGCGTTGTCATCTTCGCCTCAGTCGTCGTTGGCTGAGGACATAAAGACCGTGTTCGACGTCATCCAAAACGTCGACATTAACGAAATTTCCGTACTCGCACGCAAACTGCGAGCCGCCCGCTCTCCTCAAGAGCGTTTATTCGCGGTAGCCGAGCATCACTCGCTCCTAAGTTCGTTGTAAATTCTTTTATTTTTGTATAAATTCGTAAATAAATTAATTTTAATGTCTAGACCCGCGAATCCCGCGTCCAGTCGTATTAAACCTAAGGGCTTATCCCTAGTATCTTTTAACGCTCGTAGTCTTAGCACTAACCTTCCCGAGATTAAACTGTTCCTTCAGAACAAAGAACCTGACTTATTCCTTCTCCAGGAGACATGGCTTACCCCAAAACGCTCCAGGGGATACGCTATTCCTAAGAACGCGTTTACTCGCAACGATAGGCCCAACTCCGACGGTTACGGCGGCACCGCTATATATTACAAAAGAGGCTTCCATTGCTGTCCTCTCCCTACCCCTCCTCTCCTCAACATGGAAGCCACTGTGTGTAGATTGGCTATGACTGCTCATCCGACCATCATCATAGCTTCAGTCTACATACCATGTGGCTCCAATCCAATCCGCAGTGACTTTGAGGCCATTCTCGCCCTCGGCCATTCAGTCATTATGTTCGGAGACTTTAACTCCAAACATACTGACTGGACGTGCCTATCGACCAACACCAGCGGTATCGCTCTCCTCGACATCACTAACTCCCTTGACTTAGACGTCATATCCCCCATCACTCCCACTCACTATCCCAACAACCCGACCTACTCTCCTGACATCCTCGACTTTGCAATTATCAAGCGAATCAATCTTGACCTAAGGTCTATCGAACCGCTCGATGACCTAGGCTCCGACCATCGCCCCGTCTCCCTCGTGCCAGGTACGCCCAACGTCACATCTCCTAAGACCTTTACCAACTGGAAAGGCTTTAAAAATACGTTAGTTTCAGCCTTAGAGGCCCCTAACTCTCCGCTCGCGATTTCGCCCGACCAATTAGATAGCCCGGATAAAATAGATTCATTAGTCAACTCTCTAACCGATGCTATTAACTCAGCCATCAGCGACAACGAAAAGGTTGCTAAGCAAAGCAAACCCGCGCTTCCCCTAGCCGTTAGCAATCTCATTAAAGGCAAGAACGCGGCTCTCCGGAGAGCAAAGAAATATCCCACGCCAGCATACAGAACAGCTGCGAATCAGCTTTAACGTAAAGTTAAGTCTCGCCTCGCGGAACTCCGCGACACTCAGTTTAACGATCTCATGGAGAATATCTCCCCGTCCCACCAAGCGTATTATCGAATGGCCCGAGCCTTACGCGTAGACACCGCCTCTCACGTTCCTCCTCTCACTCGTCCCGACGGCACTATTGCCTTTGAAGTCGAAGAGAAAGCCGAATGCTTCGCCGACAGCATAGCGGCACAATGTTCGCCCAGCACGCAACCCGCGGACCCCTCCCACATCCAGGCGGTGGAGGACGAAGTTCTCCGCAGAGAATCTCTCCCTATCACCGACGACCCCGTCACAGTCTCTAATGATGAAATCTTGCTTCTCATTAGAAAACAAAAGTCCAAAAAGGCTCTGGGTGCGGATGGAATTTCCAACCACGCACTTAAGCACTTGCCCCAGCAGGTGCTTACCTTGTTAGCTATTATCTTCAATGCCTGCTTCGACCATAGCTACTTTCCAAAAGCCTGGAAAGAAGCGACAGTCATAGGCATTCCCAAGCCGGGTAAACCTCTGAATGTCCCGGCTAATCACAGACCCATCAGCCTCCTCAAGGCAATGTCTAAACTTCTCGAAAGAGTCTCTCGAATGCGGAACCATCTGTTTCCAACGGATGGCGACCCTCTCATTATTCCCCACCAGTTCGGCTTTCGCGCTAAGCACTCCTGCCCTCAGCAAGTCCATCGAATCGTCGAGTACATACTCGAAGGATTCTCTCAGCGTCGTAAAAAAACAATCGCGGTTCTCTTTGACGTAGCCAAGGCTTTCGACAAAGTCTGGCACAGCGGTCTCGTTTTTAAACTCTATAAAATAGGCTTGCCGGCTCGCCTAGTCAGATTAATAGCGTCGTTTCTTAAAGACCGTACTTTTCAATTCAAACATGAAGGCGCGCTCTCTGCGCCTCGTCCCATAAAGGCCCCTCTGCTGTACACCGTTTACACTAATGACATCCCCATCCGGCCGAAAGGCGTCGAACTAGCCCTCTTTGCAGACGATACCGCCCTTTACACTAAAAGTCAAGCGATCCCGTATAACATCACCAGACTCCAAAAGGCCGTAAACGTCCTCGGTGTTTGGTTTCAAAAATGGCGTATCGATGTCAACCCAGAAAAGAGTTCTGCTATTCAATTCGACCACAAACGTCGTAATCGCCACAACGATCCGCACATTCGTATGTTAGGTATTCCCATCCCCTGGAAGCGCAGTATCAAATACTTAGGCGTCACCTTAGATCAGACGCTTTCTTTCAAGCCACACGTCGATAGAGTAACGAAACTCGCGCGTTTTTACTTAAGCCGTCTATATAGTATGATAGGAAGAAAAAGTAAAATGTCTTTTAGAAATAAACGTACGCTTTATAAGGTCTGCGTTAGACCCGTCATGTCATATGCTTCGCCAGTCTTTGCCCACGCCAAACCCTCCGTCCTGTATAAACTGCAGGTAGTTCAAAATCTCTTCTGCCGCAGGGCCACAAACGCACCTTGGTACGTGCGTAACGCGGACCTGCACAGAGATCTTGAACTACCTACAGTGCAACAGCACCTCAAAACACTCTCAGAATCGTTCTTCAAACGCGCCGAATCCCATCCCAATCATCTTGTTCGAGATTCAGTCTCATATACTGCTCCTGTGTTAGATTCGATATACAAAATCGCTAGACCGAGAAACGCGCACACGAGCGAACGCACGCAATTAACTTTAGATCTCGAGGCCCTTCAGGCCGCAAATTCTAATTCTAACGTAAATTCTAATTCTAACGTAAATCCGAATTAATGCAATTTTAATTGTCAATTTTAAATTTTTTAATTTTTGCTTTTCTTTTTGAGCACCTTCAGTACTATGTAAATCCCAGCGGGTGACCCCTTAAGGGCCCTGCTAGCGCGGCCTCTTTCTCCGATTGGCCGTCGCTCAGATGAAGGCTGAGTGGCAAAAATGCACGAGCCGACAGGGGGTTTTTAGTGGGTATGGTTCTGGTAGGCGTCGGGACGAGTCCCACATAACTCCGATCGCGCGCGCGGAGTATGCGTCAGAGCATTTTTTATGTCCTCCTGCCCTTCCCGTGGAGGGGAACCAAAAAAAAAAAAAATACTAATGAAACGGATTAGGGGTTGCGTGGAGCTGACCTAAGGGGCGCTACCTGCACGTTCAAGCCGGTCCATTCAGGTTAGCAGTATTTGTTGAACAGCAAGGCCGGCCGGCCATTACTACACGTATTCGGCAAATGCCGTTCAGGGAAGTCTATTCGGGCTATATGCAGAACCCGATATTTCAGGTCATCTCACCAAAACCGGCATTGTCCGAGCGGATATTCTACATATTTGTTTGATTGCCACCGCGGATTGATGATAATAATCTAATAATTCTGGTGTTTATATAGAAATAATTATGATGTTTTTATGACAGTAGTTATACAAAAATTACGATTGTAATCAATTGTTAAAATTAATTAACACTATTCTATCTACGAAACAATCTATTTTTTCTTAATTATCTAAAACATTTTGAAAAGAGAAAATCTGCTCAATCAGTGTTTTTTATTTATTTTACAGTGATATTTAATTATATAAATCATTCTATTTGGGTTTTATTGAAAAGTGTATTTAATTTTTTACGTGATAAATTGAAATTGGCTTGTTGGAAATTCATTAATATCTATAAAATTGCGAAAAATAAATAAACGCTGAAAAAGCGTAACCACATTTTTTAAAATGTAATTTGAGATTATATGTGCCCTTTTCTTAAGATTATGCCAGGTCACATCTAAAGGTTAAACCATGTGTTATCTCAATTATATTTAAATAAAAGATAATAATAAACGGAAAGGTTTCATCTTTACAGATTCATGCGACAAAACAGTGTTATAATCCTTGTTATAAAATCTTTTATTGCTCACTTGGTCTGCTATCGTTCTAATGTTTCTTTGGAAGTAATTCCTTTAAGATCTGCGCCTAGGTAATATATATATATTTATATAAAAAGTTTAAAGTATTTGTTTGAATTGAAAGAGATGGTCAGCTAATGTTCCAGGTCCGGTCCGGATGGTTCCGGGTTCAGAATCCTTGTACTTAGTTATATGAGAAATTTAGGTATTTGGTTTAATTTTTTCTTAAATTATGTGCAAATATGTAGGTATATTTAGTTCCATCCAGCATCCACATTAAAATCTACGCATGGCTTAGTGTGCAGTTAGTGTTTCTTTATTGATAGATAATCTATACTCGCAAAACTAATCGCAAAAGGGTAAAATTTTTTGAAACTTTTAAACTAATGGACTTCCACATACAATCTCCGGTTTAGAACTAAGGGGATTCTCACAAAAAAATATACTTATAAACTTAAGTATATCTACGTCAGGAGTCATTTCATCCCAAAATGTCTACCGGTTTGATTGTAAGTCACGTTTTGGTAAACTGTTTTAACTCATCTCCTGCCGTACACATTTCTGTAATTTTGCTGGGAACTTGAGTAAAGTGCTGCTAAATGGACTATAATAGTGTTGGCGAATACCAGTAATGTTTTCAAAGCAAAACGCCGTGTTGATTCGTGATATCGATAAACGGAACGGTCGATCTTTTGTTCAATAGTAGATGCTGTTCTCCGATTTTTATTCCTAAAATCCTACTAATATAATGAACCAGTACCTAAGTAGCTAAAAATCGGTTGATTAGTAGATATCCGAGAATCCAAATAAATTTTCGCGAATCCATTTGATGGCATAATTTAAAAGTACAGGCTATATTGTAATAAACTCATGAGTAATTTAATAAGTGATGTTAGATTTTAACGGGTGGGTCAACTTGAAATCAAGCGAAGGCATGAATGACATTCAAAGAAACAAAGAGACAAAGAGTTATCAATAGGGATTATCTGAGGATAACATTTACCAGCTAAATTAATTTCCAATCAGCATTTTTTGAATTATCAATTTTACAAGTATCTTCTTTAGGTCCCGTATTGTGATACCGTAATTTGGAATAAAATAAATTGGCGAAAGACTAGATAAGATAAAAAAACATACATTATTTAATGATATTGAAATAAGGATTTATCAACGTTTTAAAACGATTTCTATTTTATTTACAGATCATTTACAACCAGCTTAAAAATTATTTAGTTATATTAAATAAATAGTTTAAGTACATACATATTTCTCAAAGCAATACAGGTTATAAGAAAATATAATAAACTTACTTAACTTAACCGATTTCTACAATTCTTTCATTATAAGAAAGATAAATTATCAAGGAGTACGTCAACCTTTAGCAACCAATGAGTTATACTGTTTAACCGACTTCACAGAAAGGAAGAGGGTCTCAGTTTGTTCGTATCATTTTACAGGCCCCTAATCCTCGGAGTTCGAACGCAAATAGGCTTTAGCTAGAGGTATAGCAGTTACACCCCTTTGCTTAGAAATTATTAAAAATTTCCTCCAAGGCAAGAACATTTAAGGAATATCTCTAACCTCACTACATTATTCGGATTTTCTTTTTCGTTAGTTTTTTTAAGTTTGTAACACCCGGTTAGGGAAGGGTGCGTGCGGTTGTCGCGGTGCGCAACAATCGCGTAAACCTCTGGTTTAAATATAGACAAAACAATATTCGCATATGACACCTGTTCTTGTTTTAGTTAGAACAGTCTAAGAATTTTAATGCCATAGTGTAATCTAAATTGCTATGACTCATTTTATCATTAAACTCAAGTGGATTAACACTGTCTGGCGTTATTCCATAGGTACAATCGGCGCACTCAGTGGAGGCCCAGGCTAAATTACATACATTATAATCAAACAAATAAAATTGAATCTTTAGCAGGCAGCGTTCGAATCCGCAACCTTAATAATTATCTACAGACGTGAAATGATAATATTAAAATCAATTTAATCATAAACCGCAAACATTTTAAACAGGGTCATGAATTTAAAACAAGGAATCAAAAATATTTCAACTTTTAATAATTACTGTTTACGAAGGGCCGAAAATCTACCAGAACCTCTTACCTCGCCATTATAATTTACACGTTGTAGAAAATTTATATGTAATTAATTTTAGTTATTTATTCATAATCTGTAATTATTAGTACATAAATAATTATATTTATTATAAAACATTTAAAAATATGTCACTTGACCGAACATCCCTATATGCTCGTAGTAGAAATATTTGCGAAATGACTTCGCACATAAATATATGCGGGACCGCTACTTGTCCTTCGCAAAGAGATCTGCACACGTACACGGGTTTATTTCCTCTGCTAACAAACGTTCGGCGGAGGTTGTTAATTTAACCCGTAATAGACAAATTAGTATCCAAGTCCATTTATTTTTAGATCGCTTTTCGTTGGAAGATATACAGGTTTCAGTTTCAACGTCGAGCTATAAGGAGATACATTTTAAGATATGAATAATTAAAAAAATATATTTAAAAATAGATAGAATGATAGATGGACGGCCGTGTGGCGTAATGGATAGTATCCGCCTCATACGCCGGAGCTCCCAGGTTAGAGTCATGTTCGGGGTATTTATTTCTACTATATGTCACCAAAGTAAGCAAAGCTTGTGTTATGGATGACCACACAGTGAACTTTTGGGAACCCAGAATATATATAAATATTATCAACCCGAGAACGAACATCCGTGTTCATCACACAAATCCAGGCCCCAACCAAGACTAGAACCTGGGAGCTCCGACGTATGAGGCAGGGCGAAAAACTATAACGGTATTCTGTGAACAATTTAGGCGTCGTCAGTGCGTTATAATTTTTTTGTTAATAATTAATATTTACTATTTAGTAAGAAAGACACAATACATTATAAGACAATAAATTCTTTAAAATATATATTAAATTATAATATTTTATTAACAAACTCGACGACACACAAGTGAACATAAAAACAATTCTTAAATCACGTGATTGACTTATTTACCTGCGAACTATTTGGATTTAGCTATCTAATCAGGTAAAGTAGATTAAAAGATTACGCTGAATTAAAATTAAATTCAAATTAGGCAGAATTTAAAAACACCTGATACCTGAATCTAATTTGTTTAGTTTAACTTTTTAACTAACTTTGTTCCCAAAGTGTCTAGACATACCTAGGTATCAAGTATGTTTTAGAGTTTTAGAGTATCCCTGCAAATGAGGTTTATTGTACTGACGTTTTGGATCGCTTTAGATTCTGTTTGGTGAGTTTCTCTATTAAAATAAAGAGTTTTGTCAAAATTTCGATTATAAACAGAAAATGATACGCTGATTAGCATTTCTATAAAAATGTGTCATGACATTTTTACGAAATAATTATAATTTCTGTAAAAAAAAAATTACTGATATGGAGCGCTGACGTCATATAACCCGAGAAGAGATGATGAGAGCCATCGGAATTTTGTGAGCTGGCTCCAGGCAACGTCAGCCGCCTCAAGACCCGCTATCGCACCACGGGCAGCGTGGTCGAGCGACATGGAGGACGATCTGGCATTACCACTCGCAGACAGGACCGCCAAATCCAAAATAGAGAGTCCTACCTATAGCACTCTGCAATCGTAGGGCCCGTTTACAATGCTCGTCCACAGACGGAGCTGGTATTAACGTTCTGCCGTGGCCTGCTCAATCGCCAGACCTCAACCCGAGCACGCATGGAATATACTCCAAAAAAGAGCCCCACCGAGTATGGTTGCCGTGCACATCCCACAACAACTTTCGACTCGTTCACGACCATTCTTCAAAGTGATTTTGATGAACTGACATAAACCATGAGAAATTGCTGCGATTATGTATTCGTGTTGATGGTGGAACCACACACTATGTTTTACTTATAAAATAAAATTCTCAAAATCTTAATTTTTGTTCTTTTTTCGTCATTTGCTTGACGACTTTAATTTCCCACAGTTTGCAAAAACAGATTTTTTCCTTAGTTTTGACAAAATATAGGCGTATGTTTTTAATTTAAACATAGGAGTTAAATAAAAATTTATTCTGGTAGTCTAGATTCGGCAAATATCGATTTGATTTACAATTATGTACACAAAATTCGTAGAACCGTATTAAAGTTATTCGTACGAATTAAGCCCATCGACTTAGGTATAATATATTTTATAGTAATTTATTTAGCAAGAGATATAAACGCAAGACATGTAACGATATATTTTCCCTAGTAATCTTCGAGCGACCACAGACGGAGCTATATTGTATATTTTCATTACGTCACCAAAATATGTGGACAGTTATAACAAGACGGTAATATAATTTATGGAATAACAACCGTAGGCCTAACGAGCGCAAAAATATATATTATAGTATAGCTAAGGCGTGTGGTGTCTTGCTGTAAAATAATACTATACATATATAGCACAGTATATTATTATATATTATAGCTGCGTCTGTGGCGGGCTTTAATTATAAAATCAAAGTTTGAAATGTTGAAGTCGTTCCTCATTTGGATTGATTAAAATAATCTGCAAAAAAAACAGCACAGGTACTCAAACATAAATTTAGAGTAATATATTGTTTTATTTATTAAAGTTATTAGTAATAAACATAAGACCTAACAACACTTCAGATGAATACATCACAAGTGCGGAGTCGGTATTTAACTATGTGACTAGTATGAAGTACTGTATAATTTACACTTGAAAACTCACACGTTGATACTTAAACAACAATTATTTTGACTTAAGTTGACTACTATACATAGGTACCATACATATGTATTTTATAGATAACTATATAGAAAGGGGCATTTATGAAAACGTTTATACATGGCTGTCGATTATATAATAATATATCCGCAGACAAACACACCAACTGTACGGCCCCGAAGTGCGATGAACACAGATGTTTGTTCTCGGGTCATGGTTGTTTGTATTCATATATGTATGTTTATTCTGGGTTCCCGCCCAGTTCGCTGTATGGTCATCCATAACACAAGCTCTGCTTACTTTGGGGGCATACAGTTAGTGTATCTGTCAGGGGATTTAAAAAAAAAAGTTTGCCCCGACCAGGGCACGAGCCTGGGACCTCCGGCTTATGAGACAGGGCTACTACACACCTCGCCACTCGGCCGTCAAGATTTAAATGGTCTATAACAGGCCGGTTAGCCTCGGCTGCGCCATAACCCTTTGAACCCAAAAAATTTAATTATACGCATATTTGTGATAAACAAAGTCGTCAGAACGCGTCCGATGCTTACTTATGTCTTTAAGGGCAAAACCTTAGTTAACCGGTCAGTTAGCTCAAATATCTCTCCGTCACTTTCTATTCCTATTGAACTGTTAGAGACATGAAGCAATATTTAGCCTCATGCTTGCTAACTCAGAGCTAGACGTCGGTCTATTCTTCTAAAAATTCTTTTTTTTCAGTATCATAAAATATTCGACAGATAAGAAAAGCCATGGATAACCTTTCAAATGGCTGAACTAATTTTCATCCAACGCAGTTAAGATAACTCTTAATTAATTCGAGTTACAAAAAGACTACAACAATTCGTTCCATTTGTATATAAGATACGAAGCCACAAAAGCACATAAGATACAACTTTTTGCGTCGGAGGTTAAATATGCGTAAATGCAAGTCATTTAAATAGAACAACATGGCTGGATTTGATGGTAAACTCTATTGCAAGTATTTCTACTAATATTTTGACAGTTTTTGGACAACTCAGATAAACAAACATAGCAAGCTTGAGTAGTTGTTACCACGAGCTTGGTCCTTATTAAAAGTACTGTTCTTGGAACCCACCTACCCCTACCTAACCACCAATAATCAAAAAAATGAAGCAAATAAACAGTGTATCCAAGAATTTTAATGAATGAATGAACAATCGCCATTGTGTCCAAAAAGGTGCGCGGGCGCATGCCACGCGATAAAGGAAAAGATTGAGCAGATGTTAATTAAGGATAATGTTGATTAAGGAAATTGTTTGTTTTTGTTAATCTAAATTACCAAGAAGTATAAGTATTTTCGATGGTTCCCGATTGCAGACAGGTAACTGAGTATGATTGCGGGTACAATGTCAATGTTCTCACACGTAAATTGCAAACAAGCGTTTTACCCCGGTTTCACTCGTGAGAATATTTGGAATAAGCTATAGCCTTTTCTATTTCTAGTTACTTAAAGTCTTACAAATACAATATTTAAAAAAAATATAACACACAATTTGGTACTTAGAACAAAAGAAAGATAGATAAAACGTTTATTGAGTACTAGAAACACATACAACCGAACATAAATAACAAAAGGATTATAAAAACAAAAAAAACAAGACTAAAATATTTGGCTTTTTCTAGTAGGATTTATAAATAAATTAATATTATTTACTCACGACAATACCTTCCAAACTCATTAAAATTCCTATAGACATATATGTACAAACAATCTAGGTAATTATATCTAGGTAAGGTAACAACCAAAATATCATTCCTCCTAAACACGACATAATAATTTTAATCGAAAATATTATTTTCGACAATGTTCTAATTATATTATGATAATGAAGTAAAAAAATAAGATATGCTTTTATTCGTCACACTGGCTTTATATAGTTAACAAAAATAGGAAATAAATCTGCCTACCTACCATAATACTAAAGCATGTCAAACGAAAAATTTAAAAATAGATTGCAGACTATTGGCTACTAACTGTTGTCAAAATGATATTTTCAACAGGCTGCTGAATTTGACAAATGAATAAAACCGTCTGCTAAAGTTTCCCGTGTGATTCCTATAAAAAATATCCTACGTCTCACTACCACAATTGAGACGAATGTAATGACACCTCATTAGTTAAAACTGTCAAAGGGTTTAGGCCGTAGAGCGCGCCATAAAAATATACATAAATACACTAGAAAATCGTAACCCTCCTACGGGTTTGTTTAGAAATACTAGCAAAATGTTTAATTGTTCCTGACATTTGACACAAACAAACTATCAACTCTTAAATTATCTTGTATTAAAATTTTATAACACAAGTTTCTTCATACTAATAAATTATACAAAACACAAAAATTTATAACGACCTAAGCTTTCTCAAGAAATTTATTTTTAAACGCATTTGGAGACAACTAAAAGTCTTTACACACCTTTTTAAGATTAAAAAAAACATTTAATCAAGGCTCGTACCTGTCTGTCTGTCTGGTCACTATTGTTAAATACTGAGAAGGGCTGACCCTATTTAAATATTTTTTCTCTGAGTTTATTGACTTCAAAAGTATGAATGGTCTGCTGCTGTACTAAGGGTTTCTGTCTGCTTATGTCTACCTGAGATACGTACGGAGTTTAAAAATGTTCATAAACGATTTCAAATCAATGTTTATTTAAGTCGTATTTAAATCCTTCAAATCTATTTGTTCTAGAAATTTTGTGTTTTTCAATAATTAAACCATTAGGAAAGTTAGTATGAAACCATAGCAAATTATTTTTAATAGTTTTTTCATATTGCCGCAATAGTTCACTGTACGAACACAACATCGGCGTAATAATTTATTTACAAACCACGCGTTACCTAGAAGTTGTAATAATAAGTAACAAAGCGATTTATGAAATAAAAGTACCTTCTAAATGCAATATCTGCAATTATAACGATAACTAAAACTAACATTACACCATGCACTCTAATTTCAAAAAAATATTAAAAGGAATTAAATACTTACTTGCAGTTTTATTTTTCTTCTAAGCAGCACTTATAATTAATATCACAGGATTTTAAAAACTTCAGTTCTGTACAATATTTACAGCATTAAACAATGACACTTATCTAAAAAAAGAAAACACACACTGTATTTAAAAAAAAACATAAACCATTTACATTTTTAAAAGTTGTGTTTAGATTTTCGTTCGAAGTTTGAAATGAGTACGAGCGTGCGATCGGACAACACCACGCTTGGTGGTTGCTTAGAGCGGACTGAAGCAAAAATATGGTGTTTACGGATTTAATATCAAGTGAACAATAGTTTTCCTAAAGGCTATATATGCGGTTACTGCGCATGGGTAATAGAATAATCTGCTTAGATTTACCTCGGACTATCTGATTGGCATATCAATTGATAAAAACTGATATCATACCAACTTTTAAAAAAAATAAGTTTTATCGTGTTTTCACTGGCACTCGTTTATGCGGTTTGTTTTGTTAGTACCTTTTCTCATGTAGTTTGGTGTGGAGGAAGGTTACAAGTTTTAACATAACTTATAATTACGAAAAAAATCTTATAAAGCAGTAAATAAGAATTCTGAATTTGATCACAGTAGCCCAAATTAAGTTTCAATAAAAACTTGCTTTACGGATTAAATAAATAGACCAATGGTTTTCATATTTGGTTAATGGCAAACAAATATGAAAAAGCACCTTTTCATATAGGAGGAGCTAGCTTTTAGTTGAATGACTAATTCCACCATCTTGAACGGGTGCCGTTTGAGGGTGTTCGTGGTTTGGAAAGTTAGGGGAGCCCCGAGATAACAGATGCAGATAAGAATAATTTTGTTTAGACATAAAGAGACCCGTCAAGTTTCTTGCCAGTTCTTCTGGCGGTAGAGTCATGCTTTATTCAACGTCAATAATTCAGATTCAGAGTCAATGTTCAGAAATTAATATTTGAATCTGAACCCGCCCCCGACATGTACATTCTATCGACAGTCGATGTTAGGAATTTTAATACATTCCTACTAGTCACTTTATTATGAATAGCATTGAAGCTGTCATACTTAATTTAAAACAAGAGTTACAAAAATAAGAAACCTATTTATTACACACAAGAAATTCTTCAATTAAATCAATGATTCCATTTAGCAGTATTATTAGTCAGTAACTTTGTAAGTAAAGAGATCGAACAGTTCTTTGGTTTAATTTTAAAGCGAATTCAAAAAAGGAAGACGTTCTTGATTCGACGGTTTATTTTTCCCCGCTATTATGAATGGACTTTGATGGTTTTTTTTTCTGTTTGGTATTGCAGTTTGGAGGTGGAGTCATGTGAATTTTATCGAAATTTTATTAGAGCTTTTAGAAATTATCGCAATAAAAAAATATGTATGTTGCAAGCGGATGGTTGAATTATTTAACTAAACAGCTATAGTTGAGCCATTACAAACGTGCGAACTGAGTCATAAATCATTACGACAAATCCCTTCTTTGTTGTTACAGACAACACTAGAAGTGCGAGCGAGATCTGATAATAATGATTTGTAACTCTGTTCGCACGTTTGTTTTGGCTCAACTTTAGCCGTTTGGTTGCATGGGTTTGTTCAGTTAACCGGCTAGCTGCCATTCAACAAGAAATACGCGATTTGACTATTTTCTTACAAATTTGTTGATGTCCTGCGATTTGCGCAAGCCGAGCAATCGATGTGAGCGTGCAGCGACAGGGCCCGGTAAAGCGCCTTTATGATATTTAGGACTATAAATATAGCATAGAACGATAAACGAATCGATTAGCTATTTAGTAGAACGACTAGTTCATCCACCTGCGACATATGCACATATGATGTTAAGGTTGAAGGTTGAAGCTTTGTGGTCAAAAATTTTGATGTGTAACGATCCGTCATATTGATTATACATTAATACCTATTCTTAACAAAACTACTTAGATAATTGTTGGACAGATTACGCAACTGTGTGTTTCTGTACCGATTTCCATGGTTGACTCTTATTTGGGTTCAGCACGTTTCTCCCATTATAGTGTCATGGACTCGGACACTGGACTTCATATACCGTGGAATTCCTTAACATCCAAACAGAACGGGTTTAGTAATTGACGTTTTTTTTAGTTTTGTCAAAATTCCAAACCAGAAAGCTTAGGTAGACACTCCTTTCGCATCAAAACTTATAATTTTTCCGTTAACTTACGTTTTGAAGTCGATTCCTAATTTTTTATTGAATTATTTTCTAAAACATTAAAAATTTGATAGGAAGACATTACAATGTTATAGCGAGTAGTAGAGGCTTGCAAGCTCTGTGAATTTTTTACATTTTCATAGTCGATAAATGAGAAAAGATCAAACAGATTGCAAGTGACGTCTATGTCCATTGACACAATTAATGGTAGGCGTTGCTGGTTATGTTTTAAGAAGAGACCGGCTGTCAGCGATCATCGCGCAATTATCGCTGAACGTCAAATAATCTTCATATTACAAACAATTTGTTTGTAATCGTACTGCTGACGCTGGTATGCAATACAGTATTTTTTGCAATGAGCTGATCCCTGGTCATCATGACGAGAAGCTAGCGCTAAGTAAGTTCAACAACCAGATCAAACTTACACTTTTCTACTCTCTCTGTAGAAATATAGTTAAAGTAATTATAAAACTAGGTACACCGTTTGATGTGACTCGCGGCTCAAACTACGCAACTACCAGGCAGCAGCGGCTTTACAGCAGCTTTTGTTTTGAACAAAAATAAACTTTTAAACCTCATACATTTGCACATTTCAAAAACTTGTATGTATTTCAAAGCCCCTTCCTCTGTTATAAAAGCGTACGTGTATTTCATGAGTGGGTCTGAACTATGAAAACAAATCATCTTGAAATTATGTATACCCTTTGTCAGGGGTCAGAAAATTGCTTTGGATACTTTTCGTTCAGAAACAATTGCGGTTCCCGAGGTTTAAGCGAGCTAATTCGTGAATTTTGATACAATAACACGAAACTATTTACAAGGAACGCACGGAACATTTCAGCCATGTTATGACACACGATGCATAGGTATAGACAACCTTTTCTTACATTAAACAATGCGTTAGTAACAATCACGTCGCCATTATGCTTAGACAACTGTCATCCGATCTGCTATTGGCTATCTACTGTCACTTTTGAAATTGCAAATCGAGCGCCATTTTGTATCATATTTGTTTGTAAACTCCTTTATCTCTTTTGATCTTGCTGCTGTGTCTTAGACGGTTAGATGGTTAAAATTTTTCTTTCTAAAAGTTTTCTTTCTTAGCAACAAACATTTTCGCAAAATTAGCACCTAATATCAAAATGGGTATTATGGATTGATATAAAGAGGACTAGGTGGGACAGAATAATAACACAGGTAACATGGGTGAATAAACAGGAAAATCCATGAATTTTACGTAAACATTTTAACTATCAGGTTTTGCCCAAGTAAAATCGTATCAATGAAACAAACTCACTTTCGCTGGACGAGAAGCGTCAGTGGCCCTGCCTCATAAGCCGGAGGTCCGAGTCCTGGCCGGGGCTTTCATTTGTGTGATGAACACAAATGTTTTTTCTCGGGTGATGGTTGCTTATATTTATATATGTATGTTTATTCTAGGTTTTTCCTCCAGTATGTGGTATGGTCATCCATAACACAAGCTCCGCTTACTTTGGGGCCATACAGTTGGTGTATTTGTCTAGGGATTTATTATTATAACTATAGATCTTTTATTTGTTTGTATCCGACATACTCTAAAAATACCGAGACGATTATTAATTAATTATTTCACCAAAAAATGCTTTACTATCTAAAACTAAAGCCATAAATTATCAAGAAATCCTCACAACATCAGTAACTACAAAAATGAGTAAACGCTAGTATTCAGTATGGCACTTAGAGACGTCAAATGATTCATTAAGAATAACTAAAGTAAGATTTTGCTAAGCGTACGTAGGGCGTTCAATGTATTCTCGGTATCGAGGTGATATACTAATGATGAGGGTAATTTAATTATCTCATTAGTTAATGACACTCTTTGAGGGTATAAATACAAAATTTCATTTAATTGCCACCATTAGTATTCAAGATATCATTGCGAAAAGACAACTATGATGACTGATTCGACAATGATGAAAAAAATCGAGCATCGCGCAGTGATAAAATTCCTCACAAAACAGGGAAAAACTCAAAAAATTATCCATGAAGAAATGGTGGCTGTTTACCAAGATTCTGCGCCTTCACTATCTTCAATTCAGAAGTGGTCAAGTGAATTCAAACGGGGTAGAGAGAGCATTGAAGATGACCCCCGCGCTGGTGGGCCAATTTGTGCCGCTACTGAAGAAAACGTCAAATTAGTCGAAAAACTTGTACTTGAAGATGCCCGTGTAAGAGTGAAAACATTAGCAGAAATGACTAAGCTATCCGTGGGTACTATTCACACAATCCTTCATGAGCGCCTGAATTTGTCAAAGGTCAGTGCAAGATGGGTGCCGCGAATGCTCACCGCGCTGCAGAAACTAGTGCGAGTTGACTGTTGTAAGGAATTTTTGGACCTCTGTGGTGAAAATCCGCAAAGTATTTTCGATCGGATTGTTACTGGTGATGAAACGTGGGTTCATCACTATGACCCTGAGAGCAAGCAAGAGTCTATGCAGTGGCACAAAAAAGGATCAGACCCGCCGAAGAAGTTCAAAGTCACTCCGTCTGCAGGAAAGCTCATGGCCACGGTGTTTTGGGATTCTAAGGGAATCTTGCTAATCGAGTACACAAAAAAAGGTCAAAGTATTACTGCTGCATCATACGCAACCACCCTGCGTAATTTAAAGGAGGCAATTAAAGAAAAAAGACGTGGAAAATTAACCGCAGGTGTGTTGCTGCTTCACGACGACGCGCCGGTTCACAAGGCGCGCCTTGCCCAGGCTGCTGTGCGGGAGTACGGATTTGAAGAAATCAATCATCCACCCTACAGTCCGGACCTGGCTCCTAGTGATTATTATCTATTCCCTAATCTTAAAAAAGACCTTCGTGGAAAGCATTTTTCGGACGATGAAGAGTTGAAGGGAGCAATAAACGAACATTTTTCGGGCCATGAAGAAAAATATTTTTCAGAGGGAATTGAATAGTTACTTTCACGAACAAATAAATGTATTGAGATTTTAGGGGAGTATATTGAAAAATAAAATTTATTCAAAATTTTCCGCCTTTTCCTTCATACCTATACCGAGAATACATTGAACTCCCCTCGTATCTGTACTTTATCCAACCTGCTTCTAAGCCTTGATATGATTAGCAAAATGTGCAGGGTGTTTATATGATGGAGTATTTATTTTTAAGGGGATTTAGGTTATCATCAAAAGATTCGAAGAAAACAAGTCTATATGGGTATCAGGTAATCAATTTAGGTTCTTATTTTTGTTTTGACCTGATTCATTTAAAGTCATAAGAAAGCAATGGTTCTTCTTGAAAGCACAAAACAAAAACAAGATTTAGAGAGAGAGGTCCTATAAGTGTTACGTATCTGTCTGTCTGTGATATCGTAGCTCTCAAACTGGTGGAACAATTTATGTTGAGTGGCATCTGTGCCCATGGGAACACACGGATAAATTTTAAATGATCAATGACGCGTTGCTGACCGTGCAGTCAACTTGCCATTGTTACTGTTGCTTCCCTTTCCTGGAACTCGGTAAGATAATTGCTATGGATGTAAAATACTAAGGGATGTAGTGCCGCTCCAGACGAGCTCTTTAGAAAAGAAAATCTACTACAGCTCAACTGCTGTATACAGGCTGTACACTTACTTAGCTAAAATGTTTTTGATTCGCACAAACTCTTTGGTGGTCCTTAATTTTACGGCAGAATTATGAATGATGACGAGAACACTTGCCGAGGCACTCTATTACATTTTTTTAGGAGGCTCTGTCAAGTCTAGATTTGCTTTTATTTATTTATTTTTTTATTTAGGGTTATGGTGACACGTTTCAAATGGACAAAAATAACCAACATTGACCAATACCATTATCATTAAAAATTCTTCTTTTTTTGTTTAATGTCCATAATTTAAAAAAATGATTTATGGGTTTTTTTTCTGATTTTTCTGATGATGGTTACCCTCTACCCTATCGTCCCGTTCCGGCTTGACGTTGAATTTTGGGACACCCTTTATAAGTTTATGGACTTTACGTTTATTGCAGACGGTTTATGGTGGGTGCTATGTCTGGGAGCTTAGCTTTTGGTGACTGAATAGATCGATGCAAGAGCGACATGACAAGGGAAGTTTTCGGAAGATGGTAACGAGTTGCCAAAATGGCGACTATCTGCCATATGCTACAAGTTAAAGTGGTGCATTTGGTAGTAAAATTCAGGTAAAGACAAACTTTAGAGAATATCAAAAGGTTTTCCACCCCGTATTTACAAGTATCTTATATAGTGCAATTCCAATGACATTGACTAATACCAAATTTGTGAGGCTGCAGTCACGTACCGCATAACCACTTAAATATTATCAGATATTTCTGTATTTACAATTTACAACAAAACAAATCTATCAAATCTCACGTATTGATCATTTATCGTCGCACTCGAATCATGTTTTCAGAATAAGAAGGTTAATAAAAGTTTGCATGATAAAGATAACTCACTTCCCTCAAATATGGTTGAGGAGGGCGATGGCTGGATCCCGCGTTAACTCGTGAACGGGTGCCGTTTGAGGGTGTTCGTCGTTTGGATATTTTGGGTTAGGGAGACTTGCCGAGCTAACAGATGCAGTTAAGATAATTTTGTACAGACATATATAAAGAGAAACTGTAAATTTATTTTGAAAAAATATATACCCGTGAAGTTACTTGCCAGCTTTTCTCCACGAAGGCTTTTCCGAACTGGTGGTAGAGTCATGATTTTTTTTTGACGTCAATAAGAACAAGTAATTGTCAATGTTGAGAAATAAATATTTAAATTTGAATTTGAAAGGATAATATAACACAAAGGATAAATAGAACAACTTCGACTAACGATGTCCATGGGCGCGGATGCCACTTAACATCAGGCGGGTCGGGTGCTCGTTTGCCGGCTACGAATATAGTAATCATAGAAAGCCTTTGAAATCAATTAAAACAGGAATGAAAGTTCTAGGGCAAGTCACAGGGTTGATTATTACTCACTTTATAATAATAATAATAAAATCCCCAGACAAACACACCAACTGTATGGCCCCAAAGTAAGCAGAGCTTGTGTTATGGATGACCATACAGCGAACTGGGTTACACAGAATAAACATACATACTTACATAATATGTTAAGCCATGACCCGAGAACAAACATCTGTGTTCATCACACAAATGCGTGCCTCGGCCAGGACTGGAACCTGGGACCCTCGGCGTATGACAGGGCTACTGACCACTACGCCACTCGGCCATTAATGCTTTATATTGACAATATTTTGAGTAACAACTTTTAGTTTATTCGCTGAATTATGTTGATGTTACGGCAAGCAACTTTTATTTATTAGTAATTCTAATTGAAACTATAATTGATGGATATATGGTACGGTTTGCAAGTAACCATGGCGCCGGCAAAGATGGCGAAATGTCGGGAAATACTTGAAGGAAATTTTATGTTTCCTACAGTCGTTCTCTTACAGTTACAGTTCTGTTTGCTTAGTTCTTCAGCCAAATTCTAATTTAGCAAAAATATTAGGTTTCTAAGAATAAAGTTGCTTAGTAAAATTATTTTAAACAAAAAAGGCTTTTTCAAATCCGCCGGGTTATTGCTCCGTCTTTTTCAACCTTCTCGAAGAAAATAATTACAGAAATTATATGAATTAATTTTTAATAATACTTTAAGTTTTATATTATAAGCTTTATTATAAGGTCCTAAAATTTTATAATAATTTATTATTAATTTAATTATAATTATATTATAATAATTTATTATTATAAAATTGGTGAGTGAAACTCGTGGCTGGCACCTACCTCGCGCAACGAATTTCTATTGCGATCCAGCGTGGTAATTCGGCCAGCATTTTGGCTACGTTGCCTTTAATAGATTCAAGTTTAGATTTAGTTTTTTATTTGTAGCATATTTTTATCTTATAATTTAATACACTTATTTTTACATTCTAGAATTGTATATATTTTTAATAATTTGTAAATAATATACTAGAAATACATGAATATCTTGAAGACAGGTGAATAAATAATTTTTTTATTCAAAGAAAACAAACGTATAATACCACAACTTTTGGGATGGTGAAATTCACAAGCACAGCTTTGACTTCTGCGAATTTAACAGGAGAATAAAATGCATACCTAGGAATATTTATCTACATATTTAACAGCACAAAAATAACATTCAAAGCACAAAAAAACATAAATCAATTTAAATCGAATTGGTCATTTCATGATATGGTCGCAATTCATGGTGGGGCCAACTATAACCAGAATTTGCTGGGGGTTATTTGATCATATTGGTATACCATTTCTTATCATTGGTCTGGCCAAGTCATGAAATAACGCATTATGAAATGAGCAAATATTTCATGGTATGGACAATTCTATACAATATGGCAAGAACACCTGTATAGCGTGCATTCATTAATTTCTCCGCATATTTTTCGGAGAAATAAAATCGAGGGCATAACTTTTCAATTTAAAAAAGTTGCGAATATAAAAACTAACATACCTAAATATACTTGAATAACAATGAAAAATTGAAATCATAATTTTAATTGTTTTCAACTAGCAGTATTGTATTAAACAGCACTGGTTTCGAAACAATAATAACTGTTATTAATTTTAATATCCGTTTTTAAAAATAACAGATTTCGAAAAAACATTACTAAGAAACAAACATGTTATTTCGGATCTTTGGTTAATAGCTCAAAAATAAAACGGGTATGATTCAAATTCGATACAGTGAATACAATACTGGTTTTTCCCAATATTGGGTAAGCAATATTCAAGCGAATCATTCTGGGATAACAACGTAATATACCTACCTACTTTTGATTGGGAATATAACCCATAATTTTGAAGGCAACTTTTTAATGAGGTAAACGCCGGTGAGCATGCGTTCAAACAATTTAATACACATAAAATTGTTTGACAAATACACGTCAATATAATACAGATACCTAATAGAAAAAAAATGTTTACATTAATATCAGAGAATAAAGTAATATTAAAATTAGTATGTAAGAAGTTTATTTTTCGAGATGACAGTTTATTTATGACCCGATTGGGCTTTTGAACCACCGGACTTTGTAGCCTAGCGCTGAGGGCGCTTAGCCGTAACTTTTACTACTATGGGCACCCAAGAGGGCACGGACCTCACTGCTAAGGACGTCGTATATTGAAACTAACTCTGGTTCGGAAAGTAGTGTTGATTGATTGATTGATTGATTGAGTGAGATTGATTGTAGAAGTTATTGATAAAATTAATAATTTGATTAATCAATTATGCATTGCCTAACGTACTTTACAACACCTGGAAATTGTAGGCCCCTTGGTTAACAAAACGAAATATATGTAAAAAAAATTGGAATTTTTTTCTATATAAACGCTACAAAAATATGCCGTGAAGGAAGTGTAGAATCTGTGTTGCAGCTTCTTTGCTGTTCTTTCGGTATCACAGCAGTTTTAGTTCTGTTTATTCTTATTACTATCAAGCTCGTACGATTAATCAGGAAACAAAGTACAAAATACAAATTGTTTATCAACTACCCGCACTACATTTTATGAATGTGCATTTACGAATCGTTACAAACTATAAATTATTTACACGGGGTGGCCAGAAAAGAGACGTCCAAAATTTTTTTTCGGTGCCTTGTGTGTATGTGAGGTGTATCTGAATCACCCCTATTCGATTTTTCGTAGTTTTCGAGTTACGACTTTTTTTTATGAATTTTTGCAAAATTGCGAGCAAATCAGTTTCAAAAATTTCCAAAAAAGAAGTAGAAGGTTTCTTTGATTTCAAAGCCGACAGTGAGAGAGTCAGGTCCATTGTTAACGCTGGTAAAAAAGGGTAACAATGAATGCTCCAGCCGCGAGAACGAACAAACTTAAAATTAAATAAACTTTTAAATTATGTTAGATTTTAACTCTTCCAGAGTTATTTTTGGTTAGTTAGCTAATTAATCAATCTTACGAATGATAAAAAAAGGAATTTCTTTTATTCAAATTTTCCACCTCGCTGTCTTTGATGGCTGATTTCAGCGATTAATAGCCTATGAAGTACTACTTTATTATTATTATGAAAGCTTAGAGTCTAACCCATTCTCTGAAACTACTTAGAATCGAAGAAACTACCAGTTAAGATTTTAAATTTTAAGTTGAAAAAAATGATAACTCAATTAACATTAATTCTCAACTTAAGGTAATTTTTTTAGTAACTTTCATTAAAGTTTTAGGCTGTTTATTTTATGCATTAACACACAGTTCAGGTTTGACGGAAATGAACCTATCGAAACTACCACCCGAGGCGATCTATTCAGTTCTGCATTATAAAACTCAAAAAAAGAACCCGTGGCAGTGGATTGCCACCAGCATTTTGTGAATCCAAAAATAGAATCAAAGTTTTATAGACACGCCCAAAAATATCATAAATTACGCGCCAATGCTGCGTAGCTCAAACCCGTTTGGTTTTTAAGACTTTTTTATATTTCAGTAAGAGTTTATTAAACATTCCTTTATTTAACCACGAAAAGAGTACCTAATCGTTACTATTCTATGATATTTTATATTATATTATAATATTATAAAAAGGTACGGTTTGTTTGTGTGTCTGTTTGATTGGATTGTTTAAAAAATTAGACTCCTTCTCTTTTCTATCATCACGTAGTCCACTTACCTATCTAACAAGCTACATAACTGTTGCAGCCATCAACTTTCGGACTTCGTACCGCATTAAAAAATTTCTAGTTTTGTTTTGAGATCAAAATAACAATAAACAACGACTGCTGAGACCGTTCAAAACTTGACGTCAGAAACGTGCGTCAAATATATATGTTTTATTGAAATACGAGCCAAAGTCCAATAGCAGCCAACAACCTGTGAAACCTACGTATAAAAGTATCGTGAATAATTAATAATGTTGAAACATTTAGAAAGCGTTTCATCCTTACAACGAACACGTCATAAATCCCGAAAGAATATACTAGAAAGGTGCATAACGGAAATGTTTTATAGGTATTTACTGTAATATACCTGTTATTTGTAATAATATTCATATTTATCATATTAAAAATAACTATAAAATGGACTTTAAATGTTTATTGATTGCCATGGATGTCGAAGTAACTGTTATTATGGACGCCAGTAAGTCCAATTTTACTTGTTTTGTCGTGTCAATAAAGCAACACATAAGAAGACCGTTGGTTTTAGCAGTAGTAGCAGGCGTAACACGGGCGGCATGAAACTCAAGGCACATCCAGAAATGTTAGGCGTAACACGGGCGGCATGAAACTCAAGGCACATCCAGAAATGTTAGGCGTAACACGGGCGGCATGAAACTCAAGGCACAACCAGAAATGTTAGGCGTAACACGGGCGGCATGAAACTCAAGGCACATCCAGAATGTTAGGCGTAACACGGGCGGCATCAAACTCAAGGCACATCCAGAAATGTTTTTTAAGGTCTTATTATTATTATGTTTGTGTATATATTTCATTAACATGTCCATATACGTGTCTAGGATTATTATTGTTTGGACAAAAATCAATAGGTATATTAGCGTGTACAATCCGGTACAGGCCAGTAACAACATAAACCCACAAATCAGAAAGATCTGGAACTTTTAAGTTTTGGAGACGCTAACTATTGATTTCATCTCTGATATACGCATTGGGGTGAAATTAGGCCTCCAGGATATAGCCCGGGTAATGTGGCTATGTCAGATCCGAACGAATAGCGTCTGCTAGCGTCTGCGTCTGCGTCTCCGTAGGAAAGCATAAGTACGGCTTTCAGTCTCGAGATGGTGGTAGATATCATGGAGATTGGTGTGCACTCTGAAAACGCAGAGTGTATCCGCTGTTTGCACTTATTTATCAACATCCAACCAGCTAATTATAGTCCCGTTCAAGGCAACTATGTTAAAGGGCTGGAGTGTGTTTTTTTGTATCGATACGACACAAAAAGTCTAACAAAACTCTTAGTTTGGCTGGATTGGTTTTTTTTTTTTGGATTTATAGTGTAAAATAAATTACAGACGACGCTGTCTGCTTCATACAGTATATACGTGATAGAATGCCATATAAATATTATTTAAGTTAAACTATGATGCAGAATGGCAACTTTTTTTTTTTGGCTAAGAGTTTTTTTTGGCGACGACGTCCAAGCTTAGAATGAAGTTATTACGCCAAGATCAGGAAGTTATTCGAAGTCAAAAGCTCAACTACTGAATTTAGCTTGTTTATGAAATGACTTGACTTCAAAGTTAAAGCAAACCTTTATTAATTTATATATTCAGGAATATACACAACTATAGCTGAAAAACTGTAAAAATATCCTTATATTCAGAAGTTCGACGGTCGACTGGCATAGTGATTAGTAGTCCTGCCTCATACGCCGGCGGTCCTTCATTTATTCTCTGGTCATGGTTGTTGATATTTATACATGTATGTTTATTCTGGGTTCCCCCTTAGTTCGCTGTATGGTCATCCATATCACAAGCTCTGCTTACTTAGGGCCATACAGTTGGTGTGTTTGTCAAGGAAATTTTTTATTTAAATATATATTAAAACATAACAAAAAGATGAATAATCAAATATTATAAAAAGACTAACAAGAAAACCCCAGTGAACTACCAACGATGTAACTCAAATATACGTCACCGAAAGCGAGTTAAGGAAAAATCACACATAGATATAAATACGTTGAATGTAATTAAAAATTAAATAACAAATATGATGAGTAACAATATAAATATATATATATCTATATAATCTATTTAAGGGATCTTAGAGTTTTTCCTTACATAATCAAAGTAATTGACAATAGCGCTGATTTTCCTTATTTGACACGGGGCTTTACCTACCATTTCCCTCTCATTTACATACTAGCTTTGTTACCGCAGCGCTGTTCGCTTGTTTTTACCTATTGGAAAAAGTTACAGCGTTATTATAATTTGTAAGGTAATTTGTATGAATAATCTAATATGTTCAAATTCCACCGAAACCGGTTCAATATTTTTGTATCCAACCTCCAACAGACTAAGAGGCATTTTTTTTTTATCATAGCCGCGTTTCACCTGATGGTATGCGTGTCCATAGACATCATTCAGCGTAGATATTATTGATAGGTTTATTTTTTATATTTTTATTTATACATTTTCGAATGATGCGTTGCCAACCGTTGGAACTGTCTTCTTCCCAGTAATGGCCCTGGTTGTTCCTTTCGTTTATCCGGAACACAAACACGTG
Organism: Marasmarcha lunaedactyla; assembly: GCA_923062675.1. Lineage (NCBI taxonomy): Eukaryota > Metazoa > Arthropoda > Insecta > Lepidoptera > Pterophoridae > Marasmarcha > Marasmarcha lunaedactyla. The sequence goes on along the minus strand of OV281364.1, from coordinate 12,113,535 downwards.
ACGTGATTATTATGCCGGGTAAAATAGGAAGCTCCGTAGTACCGCCGCAAACAAAATCTTAACACAAGAAACTTTACGACCATTACTTTGTTATTATTGTCATGGCAACCTTATTTGACCTCTATTAGGAATTTAAATATTTTATTATAGGGATAATTGTGTAATTTTTGTTAGAGAATAGTCAGATTTTTGTTGTTAGAACTACTGAGTTGAGAATAGTTAAGTACGTAGTAAATTTGTAACTTCTGAAACCGTCGTACAAATTCGGGTCGGGCTAAGTGCTTTCAGCGCTAGGCCACAAAGTCCGCTGCAATTTAAAAGGCCAATTCAAACTTTGTAAGGAGCATTCGATATTCAATTAAAAATAATTTGAACTATTAAATCTGCAAAAAATTAAGTATAATAATTTATAACAGAGAATAACTGCTTCTATTAAAATATTTTTTTTATTTTCTAAGGACGTTTACGTGTAAAATAGGGCCGATAACAGTTTCAGCTTGAATATTAAGCAGTTGAATATGTATTTAATGCTAACCAAGTGCTTGCAATGCAGTTGAAATGCAAGTTGAATATGCTTTTATGCATTTTTAGTCAATAAGTTTTATACGCTGTATTTTAATGTTAGTAGCAGTTGTCTGCTGTTCGAGAAACATCTTAAATAAATATTCGGCAGTAAATCGGATCTTTTTAAAAAGACCCACAGGCGCATCCTAACAGTACCTACAAATTAAAAGTTACTCTTTAAAAAACTCCACATACTACAGGTATACCTTGTTACTAACGCAGTACCTACTCGTAAACAAGGAAAAAGTCTTAACGGAAACTTCGAAGTTAATTTGTCAGGTACTTTGTAATCTTCCTAATACGCACTGGGATTCTGTGGTTGGGTTCAGAATATTGTCATGATGCCTTCCTTTAATTTGGGATATTCCATGTTGATAATGGATCTGTAAGTTAGTTAAGGATAAATTGAGGTATTTTGAACTTTAATTGTTCGCAAAAAAAGATAATGTAGCTTTATAGTAGGCAAAATATTATTAAAACCGATTTTAGATTGAATCAATCACATATCTACAAATCAGTATCTGCTTAATATTAATTATTCTGTATTATATAATAAGCTGTATAATGTAGAAGCTAGTTAATTTATCGGCTTACAAATAGGAACTTAAGCTTTTTTAGTAAATTCTGAAACAAACAAACATATTTCATTACATTATTGACAGGGAGTTATAGTAAAACCGCACAAAAATATATATTACTAGAAAGTTAGAACATTAACTCCTGCAGCCGTAGCATTGCATACCACTACAATGCTACGGCTGGATTATACCACAACCGCATTCATTAGTTCGTTTACATATCGCCAAGACAGCCTAAGGACTCTGCTAAAGATTAAGTCGCATGGTCCGTGCTACCACTTAAGACTCCTTCCAAGGCTGGGACTCGTCGATTTCTTGTCTTGAGACAAGAGTCTTATGTCGGCCGTGCTACGCACGCTGGATCGTGGGAATCAAATAAAGGCACTGTGATATCTGCAAAACGTATGTTTCTAATAGTGACAATCTTTTTTATTGGTTCAGAAGTTTATGAATGTGTTGATTATCAATTAGAACAAACAAGATATCTTTTCCTTCTTGTAATAATTTTTAAGTATACGAAAATAAGTACAGAATCGCCTGTTATTTTTATCTTTTTACTGACTAAGAAGCTTATTTAATTATATTTGACAATTTGACAAGTTGAGTTAACATACATACTTAGGTGCAAGAAAATCAGTTTTTATATCAATTATATCAAACATTGATATATGATAGGCATCAGAGATATAATATACATACGTAACGATCATAATTTTGATAAGATATCCTTTATAAGATAGAATATATATTAATAGAATATATAAAGAAAGAATATTCTTAGATTCGTTGTTAACCGCGATTACTCCGCGATTATCCTGCTTGGAGCACGAGAAATGATTACGTAAATTAAACTATAGATCAATACAGATTTCAGGGGTTGTAAAGTTTCTTTGTTAAGATTTCGCCTTCCTTCCTCTGCTTCCTATTTTGATCGCCGTAATAATCACGTCACGTGGTTGTGTTCAGGTCAGAGAGAAGGGAGAGCCGTGCGGCCCATATTGTGTTATAAATAGATACTTAAACTCTATGAATATAGAGCTGGTGTAACGACTGACCAAACAGTCATAGTTCATAAATACTTCGAACAGCAGCAATTCACTGCCATATTATATCAATGATGGTTTCCGTTTCGATACAGGCTAAAAAAACCATACAAAGTTCCCCATTCCATTCATTTCATTCCATTCCATTCCCATACAAAGGTTGGCCCACAGTTCAGGCTATAGCGCTTAAACCTTAAACCGTTTCGATACAGGCTAAAAAAACCATACAAAGTTCCCCATTCCATTCATTTCATTCCATTTCATTCCATTTCATTCCATTTCATTCCATTTCATTCCATTTCATTCCATTTCATTCCATTTCATTCCATTTCATTCCATTTCATTCCATTCCATTCCATTCCATTCCATTTCATTCCATTTCATTCCATTCCATTCCCATACAAAGGTTGGCACACAGTTCAGGCTGTAGCGCTTAAACCTTGGAGCTTTGGGTCTCTGGAGACTTTTGTTCTACGAGAACGTGTTCAGGACTATCATTTTGCCGAAAGCTATTCCCATAAGAATTCTGCGGGGTCCTTTAAAAGAGTCATGGAACAATAATTCTTAACAATCCAAGAATCTTGTAAACATATCAATATAAACTTTGATCTTCCAAATGTTGAAAGAATAAGAAATATTGGACTGAATTATAGATAGGATACATTGGATAGATTGTAAAAATTCTAGTTAAATTACTCAAATTCTATATTCACTTTAACAGGCTGTAGCTATTAAACTTAGAACCTTGGAGCTTTGGGCCTCTGTAGACATTTGATCTACGTGTTAAGGTCTATCATTATAAAAAGTTTCAAATACATAAGACGAAAACCATTTCTTTACGGGATTCTGCGAGGTCATTACTGGAAACATCATCATTCATTCAACTCTATTTCATCTCACTATTGTTTATAAAAACCACAATATATTCACCCTTACACACACGTAATATTAAATTCACCCTGTATAAGGCAAATGGATGTCAGCAGCATTAAAGAATAGAAAATTCTCTTGTATTTTAAGTACATAATCCGAACAGAAAAGTAAACGAAAAATTATAAGAAATTAATTAAGTATGTATTATAAAAGATACATTTGAAATCTTAGGTTTTCTTTAGAAATGCCGACTAAAAATATGGAAAAAATATTCCCTTTGCCTTATAAAAGATTGAACTTATGATAACATCATTCCAAAATGCGCGCCGCAACAATTTTTCAACTCAGTCTCCATATAAGATGGTATAAAACCGGTTACATTTTAAAATGTAGTGTACAGTGAGTACATAGGTAATTACGAGGTAGGGGATATACCTCATTGTAAGAATAGGGGAATCCTTACACATCACAATGGTAAGTTGTAATCCCGTACCTGACCTGAATATCAAGTCAGGAGGAAAAACTGCCTTTTTTATATGTCGGGTAACGTATGTGGTTGGGTTTTGTGTTTTAAAATTGGAGTCACGGTTTTAAAGGAAAATGTTTTTTTTCCGATGTCCGATTCTGATATCGTTCTATGCTTTATATAAAAACTAAACCATATTTATGTTTACTTATTATTTAAATTGAACAAAATGAACATTGTCCACCGCGATCTAAATGTCTATTCAAAAAAAGATTCCCTGTCTTTCGTGTCCTTTTGTGTTTTGTCTGATTTGTAAACAAGTCTCTGAAAACTACGCTTCTAAAGCTAAAATTGATTTGATTAAAGGAAAATACCAGTAGTATTTATTTTTATTATTCTTATTTTATTATTTTAGGAAAACTTACAGCTATGTTGGTAAATAAGTATTTTTTAAATTAACATAGCAGGTAACTAGCCGCTAACAAGAAGTTTCCACGAATAAATTGTATAATAATCAATTACTTTTTATCAATGCCAGTTGTAACCAGACAACGCCCTAAAAAAAAGTTAATATTTTAGAAAAAAATTTCATAAACCATCTTTTTTGTCTTTTCTGAACTGGTACAAAACAAATCGATGCCCAACTCTCCGCTAACATTGTTAAAAGTTTCACATGCTCTCAATAAATATGAATTTTGCCTGTAATTCGTAGTGACAGTGGGAACAAATAGGAGTTTAGGTTGCCTGAAGGATTTATTATGCGTACGAATTGATATTTTACTAAGAAGCTGCGGCGTGTCCACCTCATTCTGTGCAATCTTCAACAGCAGAGATAAGTCGTAACATTTGTCTTCTGAGATGAAAGGGCAAAATATGGTGTAGCCTGCAGCGCTTTACATAATCCTCGTCATATATTTTAGATTTGAATTGAAGATACCTTAAGAAGCGCTTTTGTATTTTCTCAATGCGATCGATATGTACATTGTATATGGGGTTCCAGACAGCGGAAGCTCACTCTAAAAGGCTGCGAAGATAGGTGTAAAGCTCGTGAAACACGGATTGGGCTCCCACCACTCCCCGTCGCCTCACCTAACTCAGTGTTGTCAATAAATCTGCTACCTACACAGCCACTCCCAACACGGTGGTTCGTTATAGGCGTCCGCGCAACGTCCTAATAGATCCCGACGAATACTGGTGTTCTAATTGAAAAATAGGCCAACACGTTATTTGAATTGCCTAACCCACTGGTGGTCCAGGTACGCTGACGCAACGTTCGCATTCCTACTGAGTATATTGCAAGTTCTTTGGCGGTAGATGATTCTTCCGGTAGCGGAGCTGTAGTTTCAATATACGACGTCCTAAGCCGAGGCCCGTGCTCTCTTGGCTGCTCTTAAGCGAATCGTATGTAGGAGAAGTTTAAATTCAGAAAAGCTACAAAGACAAAAATTCGGTTTCACAGACACCTTGGTCGGACTACGAGTATACGTCATGTAAGAAGCTCAGCTATCTTCTGCTATTTTAATTTACTCAAAGCAAAATTTTATTTTATTTATTTGCTGTACAAAACAGTTTTACAGTAGGTATACATGAATTAACTTAATATTACAATGATACATTGATGGACTGTAAGCCCACTGTATGTACACACTGCATGTTTTACATATTTTGAGTAAACAAAACATTATTAACATTATAAATTAATAATATAATAAATGCATTTTAAGTAACAATTAAATTATAAATAAATTGGATTATTAAACTTCTTTAGAATAATACATTAAAATGGAAATAAAATTGATAGGTTTTTTATTTATTTGTTATAATATTCTCATAATAATTGTATGTAGTTTAGATTTTTAAATCCCTGCAGTAGAGCTATAAATGTACGGTACACTGTCCATTTATTTAAAAGTGTGTTATACCCTCTGCGCATTCGTAAGATAGGATTGTGAAAAGAAACATTGTTATTACAAAATGGTACTGAAATAGAAAAATTTATGTCTTGACGATTTAGTGGGAATTTTACATTTAATAGTATTATCCAATTTTAAGTAACAACTGTGGTGTAAGTGTCTGAAAAAATCTTGGTAGCTTCAAAATGTTCCATTATGGGCTGATCGTTCAATGCTCAGATAACTTCATGTTGAGAATAACTTTGACACTCGACAAGTATTTTCCTACAAATTATGTCAAATTCACAAAATTATTCTATGGATAAAAATTTTCTAACTTTGAACATTCAGCCCTAAGTTAAATAGTCGAAGTATTTACTTATCTTTACTATTATTACAAAGAGGTAATATTCGATCGTTTGTCTATCTGTTTGTATGTTTGTAATATCCCAAATTATAGGCTATTCTTAGTCCTTAAATTCCCACGGGATCAAGGGATTTGGGTAAATCGCGCCGGGACCTCTAGCGAAAGATACGTAAAGGTATCTTACTTTTGGCCAACAAGAAGCTTGCAAATACCTACTACATTAATAAATTTAAATCAATTAAAATCTGCACTAAAAATGTCTTAACTTTAAAGTATTGTCCTGTAAATATTCTTAAAACATATTTGAAGGACGAACGACGAAACAGGTATATGCAAGAATATAAATAGGTATATAAGTTAAGAGCTGGATACTGTCTGCCAACTGTTACCGACCGTGATTGGGAACACCAATACACCTACGAACTAATCAGTGTTGGACTTGTCAATAGTTCTTATATAATATCTGATTCCTTTCTATTCGATTTATTTGCTATTTAATTGATTTATATTCTGATTTATTTATGTCATTAGTAAACCATAGACCAGATAGAGTGAACATAATTGTTGTTGTTGTTTCTATTCGCCCGTAAAGGCAGGCACGACCTAAGCCATACAGCTGAATGAACATAGATAATGTTAATCATTGGTACAGTCTTTGTAGATTTGTAATTGTATAATAATAGTACTTTAATTGATTTCCTTTTGAAACTGCATAAATACCTCAACCTCACTGATTTCTTTCTTCTTATTCTGTTCCAATTTGTGAGTACTGCGGATTTCGATACCAAACTGATTGAAATAAAGGATAAAACTACAACTGCGAGTCATTTAATTCCACTACTGTAACAATTCAGAAGTGGGATACAAAAAAATGTCGGGACCCTACGCTGCCGGATACCGAATAAAAGGCCGAAAAAATGCTTCTCCGCCGGCCTCAAGTGGAAGCGAAAATGATGATTTTTTTTCTTCAACCTCATGCGAAGGACCACCTAGAAAACTGCGTAGAATCACACATTTTGAAGCTGAAGTAATTCCAAAGTTTCGACCGGAAGATAACGAAAATAATGTTGCCACGTGGTTGCACAAGATTGACGAATTGGGTGACGTTTACGGCTGGGATAATACGCAGAAACAATTTGTGATGCAGCTCCGTCTACGAGGCTCTGCAAGGCGTTGGTATGATGACCTAGAAAACTATGACTTATCTTGGGAAGAATGGAAAAAAGCTTTGAAGGCCGCTTTTCCGCGATCAACAGACTTCGTTGATCGCCTTGAAAAAATGCTTCTCAGAACCAAAAAGGATCCTGAAACTATGACAAAGTATTTCCACGATAAGTTGTCACTTCTGAAAAAATGTCGCATTCAGGGGCAAGACGCGATATCTTGCATCATCCGTGGCTTGCCTATAGAATTACAGGCCAATGCAAAGGCCTACCGCTGTGAAGAGCCTGAAGACCTTTATCATGGTTATTTGTCTTCGTTGGAGAATTTCAAAAAAGTTGAAGCTACCACAATGATAAGAAGACACACTTGGGCACAAGTATTGGAAATTCAACGGCAGCAGGAATGGAGTCATCTGGAGTCAGATACTGCTTTTCCTGCCGAAAACCGGGACATGAAGCACGAAACTGCACGATGCTACGGCGATGCGAGACCTGTCAACGCAAGGGTCATACTACAGCATCCTGTTGGTATGCAGGATCTCCGAGCTCTTCACGTCAGCAGCTATACAAACCACAAGTAAGAAATATTTTTTATACACTAAGTGAAAGTTCGAGCATCTACAAACGACCGGTTTACATTAACAATATTAAATTGATTGCATAAATTGACACGGGAAGTAAAATTAACATGATTACTTTATTAAATGTAAGACCTCTCAACGCAAAAATAGTTTCTTCCTCCACAATAATGAAAGGGTTTGGCGGTGCTCTAACGATGTCACTTGGTAAAGTTTTCCTCAATGTGCAAATTGATAATTTATGTCTGAGCGAATATGTTGAAATCGTGGAGTGTATTAGTGATGGAATAGATTTAATTATCGGACAAACTATGATAAACCAACAAGGTATAACCCTAATTACTACCTCAAATTCGGCTAAATTTGTAAAAACAGATCATTTATTTACTTCCGATATTAGTCAAATTAATGATTTTAGTATTCAGAATAAATATAACGTTTATTTAAAATGTGAAACCATTATCCCTAAGCAAAGTACTTGCTATGTTAACATGTTTATAGATATAGATAATAATGGTCATGATTTGGTATTTCTGACAAAATCGGTTTATGTACAGGTAGGGATTATATGTTACGCGATTCCTGGGGGCGTTGTGAGTGTTGACGATCGTTTAAAGGTTATAAACATAAGCGATCAAGAATTATGTTGGCCAGCACATAAATTACTTGCTAGAGCGGAACTTGTAGATATTGTATCAAATAAAACCTTTCACACCGATGCTTTAATAGTAAATTCTGTACATGAAAATTTCATAACAAATTGCGAGTTGAATAAGTTGGGCTCGTTAGATATTGGTGAACTAAACAACAATGACACCAACAAACTTTTATCCCTCTTAAATAGATTTAGCCATCTTTTCGCAAAGGATACAAAGGATTTAGGTTGTACAGATTTGATTGAAATGCATATTAAGACTAACACGGATAAACCGGTCCATTTCAAACCTTACAGACTCGCTTATAAAGAAAATGAAATTGTTAATGAAAAGGTTCAGGATCTTCTACAATCCGGTATTATACGTGAGTCTACGTCAGAGTATGCTAGTCCTGTCATATTAATAAAACAAAAAAGTGGAGATTACAGATTGTGCATAGACTATAGAGCTTTGAATTCACAGACTATAAAGGATCGCTATCCCTTGCCTCACATAGACGATCAAGTGTCAAAGTTGTCCGGAAAAAACTTTTATACTACCCTCGATCTCGCGCAAGGGTATTATCAAGTAAAAATGGGGGTAGATTCAATTTCTAAGACAGCTTTTGTCACTCCGTCAGGTCAGTTCGAATTTTTAAAGATGCCATTTGGGTTGGCGAATGCACCCGCTGTATTCTCTAGATTAATACGTGTAGCATTGAACGATGTTAGCAACGATATAGCTTCGTATCTTGACGACGTAATGTTGCCAACTGTTTCGGTAGAAGCAGGGTTGCAATTATTAGAAAAAGTCTTGATACTTTTGCAAAAAGCGAATTTAAAATTAAATTTAAAAAAATGTGCTTTTTTAAAGACAAGTGTAAATTATTTAGGTTACGAAATTACTGCAGGAACTATACGACCCGGATTAGAAAAAATAAATTGCGTTACCCAATATCAGCGTCCGCGGAATGTTCACGAAATTCGTCAATTTATCGGACTCACATCTTATTTTAGAAAATTCATTCGTGGTTTCGCGGAATTAGCTTTACCATTGACAAAATTAACAAAAAAGGACGTTGTTTGGGAGTGGGGAAATGAACAAGAAAATGCGTACCAACTTTTAAAAAATAAATTAACAGATAGACCCGTTCTAGGAATTTATGATAGTAATGCTCCCACAGAATTACATACCGACGCAAGCAAATTAGGATTAGGCGGAATTCTAATGCAAAAACAGTCCGATAGTTTTTTAAAACCAATAGCGTATTTTAGTAGATTAACTTCCAAAGAAGAAAAGTTTTATCACAGTTATGAACTAGAAACTTTGGCTGTAGTGGAATCCTTAAAGCGGTTTCGCGTTTACTTAACAGGAATTCCTGTCAAAATAATTACCGATTGCGCAGCACTACGTACGACCCTAAGTAAAAAGGATCTTATTTCCCGAATAGCTCGCTGGTGGCTTACTATACAAGATTTTGATTTAGAGATAGAATATCGCCCTGGGGAAAGGATGAAGCATGTAGACGCTCTTAGCAGAAACCCTGTTGAAATACCGATTTTAATGATAGGAGAATCCGATTGGTTAGTTACTCTTCAATTACAGGACGATAACATACAAAACATTATAAATCAATTACAAGGGCAAACAAACAATCGCGATATTGTAAATAATTATACTTTAACAAAGGATAATATTTTGTTTAGGAAAACAATAAATGGTGAACGTTTTGTCATACCAAAATTAGCAAAATATGGCTTAATGCAAAAGTACCATGACCAGATAGGACATCCGGGTTTTGAAAGATGTGAAGCTGTCATAAAGGCGCAATTTTGGTTTCCTAAAATTACTAGTTTTATTAGAAAATATATAAATTCATGTATATCGTGTTCATACGGCAAAGGAAACTATGGCAAAACACAGGGTGAATTACACCCTATTGAAAAAAATCCCGTACCCATGCATACCATTCATGCCGACCATTTAGGCCCTTTTGTTAAAACGCGTAAAGGAAATACTTATATTCTTGTGGTTATTAATTCGTTTACAAAATTTGTTTTTGCTAGAGCTGTCAAAAATTGTAGTTCTATAGAAACTATTCGGCATATAAAAGAAATAATACTTCAATTTGGCAATCCAACTCGGGTAATAACAGATAGAGGCAAAGCTTTCAAAAGTCGATATTTTGAGCAGTTCGCGGAAGAGTGTCAGTTTAAGCACATCTTAAATGCGATAGCCAGCCCTAGATCAAATGGTCAAGTTGAACGCGTGAATCGAACTATTATAGACGGGCTTAACACTTCGGTTGAAAACGAAAACGTATGGGATGAAAAACTTGCTGACGTGGTGTGGGGAATAAATAATACACCTAATTCTACTACTTCCTTTCCCCCCTTTAAACTAATGTTTAGTCATGATAACACCAAATTTCCGAATTTATCTGTAATTACCGAAACGGGAGACCATTTTTCACAAATAAATGCATTAAATGATAGACGTAATATAGCGAAATTGCATATAGATAAAAATATGACTGTAATGAAAGAACGGTTCGATCGCACGCATAAAAAATGTATAAAGTATTCTGTTGGAGATCTCGTTCTATGGAAAGGTGGTTGTACAAAAGACGCAAATGCTAAAGTCGCACAAAAATTGAAAAGCCCTTACACAGGTCCGTATAAAGTTTGCAAGGCAGAAACCGATTTAGATAGATACACCATATGCACAGTCAAGGGTATGAAAGGTTACAAGAAATTTTCGTTTGTTGTTCGCGGTGAGGTTTTAAGACCGTATAACTCAGTTACCCCAAACACAGACAGCTCCTCCATTGACGAGGAAGTAAATCGGGATGACCTTATCGATTTATTCGAAAGTTAAAATAGGTGCCTACCAATTTGTATATTTACCCATCCATTTAATTACTACTTGTTGTACTACTCCATCGCTTATTTTTACCCAACTGTTTGTTTTAGAACTAAAATAACCAAAACTTGTAAAGTCAATTTCGAATATTACATTGTGTACTGAATAAAACTAAAATATGATGACTGTAGAATAAAGCTTTTCACTTTCAAACAAAAAATTTGTTCATTTTAGGTCTTGTTTTTAATTACGTGGTTGTTCGGAATAGAACGCATCCATAGGTTTTATGTAGGTAATTTATAAATTGAACACAAAAATGTTAGGACCTACCCGCACTTGTCGCGAAATGTTGGAACGGCCGGGCTGTCGCCTGCTTCGCTGCCGTGAGGAATTTTTCCATAAAATAATGTTTTAGATAGTTCTAGAGACTGAGCTAGGATCGCCGCGTGGTAGGACGCCTTGTTATAATTTGATAGTTAATATCTATAGCGCCCGCGCTGGTTTTTAAGTGATTTTAAAACGCGAGTTATAGTTGTGCTTAAACGAAAGTGAAAAACATTTGTGTTTTGACATTGAGTGTGAGAAGCTTCGGGAAGCTAGGTGTAACGTGGACCATATATTCTAATCTCGTAATAACCATCGATTGTAGTCAAATAGTAAGATTTTTGTCCTCCAAGGGGAGCCCCCACGCCCTTACACTAACTGACGGACTAACACCTATGTACTAAGAGGAAATACCTACGGGAAGTTACAGGTCAGTACATAATTATTGATTAATTAGTTATAAGGAGTGAGTGACCATTGTCAACTTAGTGGGTTTGTGTCGCGGTTTACCGATTCCCGATTTGTACGATACAAAATTTGGTAGCAGAGCGTGGTTCACTCCGTTGAAGTTAAATATCGGTTAGTAAGGTTGGTAATGGTCGCCCTTCTTGGGCTGATTGGTCGATGATTGTACTGCTGTTCGTTTTTATCTCGGTTCGAATAGCTGGTTAATTTAACGTGTGTGTGTAAATTTACTCAAATCTTATTAGTTAAATTCTATTTGTCTAGTTAACCGGACTTAAAGTGAACGTTATTTTAAAATATTTTGGTTTCATTCGGCGTGTTTCGTTACGTAAGCGGCGTGCTTGTTCAATCTTTCGTTTTTTTTGTATGATATTTGCGTAAGTAAGGGCATTTTGCTTCAGAAACAGTTTTGTTTAAACTATGGTTTTGAATAGTGTTTGGTTTAAACTTTTAGTTTAAAATTAATTTTCGGTTTAACTTTTGAGTTGAAATTGATTTTGCTTTCGACTTTCGGTAAAAACGTTTTGGTTTAAAGTCTTGGTTTAAAGTAGTTTGAAATTTAAATTTTGTTTTAAAAATAATTTTGCCTTAAAATTTGGGTTTTTTTTTGTTGTTGTTAATAATATTGTTTAATGATGGCTAGTAAACATACGGCACGTATAGCTGCAGTTCTGCGGTGGTTGGGTTCGGCCGTTTTGAATGTTTCTCGAAAAGATCGGGTTCAAGCCTTATTATCGCGATATGAATCTTTAAATAGTAAAATGTCGGAATTGTATGATGCATATCAGGCCGTACTTGAATTGAGTCCAGAAGCAGAGGTGATGGAAAGGGTCAATTCGGATATTGATCAGGCGGATGATTTGGCAGACCAGATCCGGCAAGCTGTAGGAGTTTTAAACTTGTCTTCTCAGTGTGAGACTCGGCCAAAACTGGATTTAGGTACTTCGCCTGAGTTAATAGGTAGGTTGCCGAAATTAGATTTGCCTAATTTTAATGGTGATTTAGGACATTGGGTAGCTTTTAGTAATTTATTTGATAGTTTGGTCCACTCGCGGCGAGATTTGACTCCGGCCCAGAAACTAGCCTATTTGTTGGCTAGCCTCACAGGGGAGGCTAGAGGTTTGGTCCAACATTTACAACTTGACGATAACAATTATGAAATCGCTCGTGACCTACTTATGCGTAGGTATCAAAACGTTCGGAGATTAGCGGATAATCATGTTTTTAATATTTTAGGTTTACCTAGGAATCCGGGACCGCATAATTTACGGACTGGTTTACTTAACCCTTTGTTGGTCGCAGTTAACGGGTTAAGAGGGTTGGACTTACCGGTTGATCATTGGTCATTCATATTATTGCATATTGTTTTAGGTAAGCTGTCTGTTGATTTGCGGAACAGATTCGAGCAGGAGTATGGTGGGGACTCCGCCACTCATCTCCCACTATTTAAAAATTTAGTGTCGTTCTTAGAGGATGAGTGTCGTCGTGTGGACAACGTCACGGCCCCCGGTAGCGGAGACGTCGGTGCGCGGCAGGTTCGGCCGGCACCGCCAGCACCGCCAACACCGCGTTCCCCACGCCGCTCCCACCCACCACGTGTGTATAATGTAGTCGCGGCGCAGAGGACAGATTCCCGTTGTGCGTATTGTAGGGATGTAGGGCATACCATATTGTCGTGTTTTAAATTTAAGGATTTGCGTTGGCAGGCTCGTCGCAATATTGTAAGGCAACGCAATTGGTGTTATAGCTGCCTTGGTAATCACTTTGCAGCCCAATGTCGGTCATCTCAACCTTGCAAGCAGTGTGGTGGTAATCACCACATTCTTCTTTGTGGTAATCGAAACGGATCGCCTCCACCGATCGCACCGGGACTGGAGGCCAGTGCCTCGCAGGTTAGGATGGAGGCTGGTGACCAATGGGCTGGGGGTGTTCAAGTAGGTCAACCTCGTGCTGGACGTCACGTTTCAGGTAAAAGGAGTTATGCTCGAGATCAGCCACAACCCTGTACGGGCGGGGGTAACGCAGCGCCGAGCCGCGTTCAAGTAGCTGAGCAACAACGTTGTAGTTTCGGTGTGCCCTTACATTATTCAGAGCGGCCTCGTTTAGGACAGCAGTTTAATAATTACGATACTAAGCAGATGTATGTACCCACAGGAGGGTATTCACCTTATCAGCAATGGACTCCATATGCCAGGCAGGGCTATTCCACTGCATCGCTAAGGGGTCATCCTACTCAACGGAAGAATTGACTCCCACAAATGCACTCTCCACCCGCGTCTTCCCTCTGTCCTTTAACTGTCTTGTTGCCCACCGCTCAGGTTTGCGTCGGTTCCCCTTCGGGCGAGCAGATAACCGCGCGTGCGATTTTGGATTCGGGTGCACAGGGGAGTATCGCGTCGAAGCAGTTAGTGGAGAGGTTGCAGCTTCTTAAGATGCCTGCTGGAGAGAATATTCGAGGAGTTGGCGGGGTTAAGGTGTCAGGCTTAGTGGGTCAGGTTTCACTGTCCTTTTCTCCTCTTCATTGTCGGCATCCACAGGTTACCACGTCGGCTGTTGTTTTAAATAATATTATGGGTAGACATCCCCTTGTTAAATTACCGCCAGAGGTCGTTGGTTTGACATCGAGACTTTCATTAGCAGATCCTGAATTTCATGTTCCAGGACCGGTTGATCTGCTGCTTGGTGCAGATGTATTGGGAATGCTGCAATTGAATAACAGCATGCTTCTGCAGCCTGGAGGTTTGGTTGCAGTCTCGACTGACCTCGGTGACGTCATAATGGGCCCAGTATTTTCTGTTCGCCAATTCCAGGAAGAATATGGTGACGTGCACGTAGGACTCTCGCTCGCTGAAGCTATTCAGCGCTTTTGGGAAGTTGAAGAGCCTCCTACTGCATCTCGTGACAACCCAGAACACCTGGAATGTGAATTATTCTTCCAGAATAATACAGGTCGTCTCTGTTCAGGTAGGTTCGTCACTAGGTTACCTTTCTTACCTTCTCGCCCCTCCCTTGGTCTTTCTAGGATGCTAGCTGAAAAAAGGCTAGCTTCTATGGAGCGACGTATGAAGCGAGATGAAACATTTTGTCTTAAGTACATTGAATTTATGCGTGAGTACGTGGAGCTTGGTCACATGTCTGTTTCTAATTTTGATTGGCGTTCGCAGGAGCATTATTTTATCCCACACCATGCGGTGTTCAAGGCAGGGAAAATTAGAGTTGTTTTTGATGGGTCCGCGCCAACTTCTAACGGTGTTTCCTTAAACCAGTGCTTACATTCTGGACCTAAATTACACAGAGATATCGGTGAAATCTTGACTAACTTCCGCCGACACCAGGTCGTTTTCGTTGCGGATATTAAAATGATGTTTAGACAGACTATTATACATCCAGATGATCGTAGATTTCAGCTCATACTTTGGCGAGAAAATGAATCAAGTCCTGTTACTGTCTTTGAATTGAACACTAATACCTATGGACTTAGGTCTAGTCCTTTTATTGCAATTCGTTCTTTATTAGAGTTGGCAGAGCGTGAACGATTGAGGTTTCCTAGAGCATCTGAGGTTTTATCTAGCGATGTATTCGTAGATGATATCTGCACAGGTGCGGCGAATGAAGCAGAAGCATTGGTACTGCGTAATGAGTTAATAGGAATCCTGCAGGCTGGTGGCTATGAATTGAGGAAGTGGTTGTCTAACTCGCAAGCTGTTCTTGCCGGTCTACCCGAGGATCACCAACAGGATCCTTATATTTTCCAGAATGTGGACAATCCTGATGCTGTGGCAGTGTTAGGCGTTCAGTACCAGCCCATTGCGGACGTCTTCACATTTCGAGTGCAGGATCTAGGTACCTGGAAGACTTGGACCAAGCGTTTAGTACTTTCAACCGTAGCAAGGATATTCGACCCCAACGGTTGGTTAACACCGGTCGTATTTTGGGCAAAATGCTTTTTGCAGAAGCTTTGGTTACAAGGTTTGACGTGGGATGCCCCATTAATTGGTAATTTATTAAGTGTTTGGGTTAGGTTTGTGTCGTCCCTTCCTGATATAGAATTAGTTAAAATAGATAGGCCATTCTTGCCGCCAGGTAAATGTCGGGCTGATATTCACGGGTTTTGTGACGCTTCTGAGTGCGGTTATGCAGCTGCAGTTTATATTCGTACTGTTGATAGTGCAGGAGTTGTAGCAGTTAAGCTTATCATGGCAAAAAGCAAGGTTGCGCCTGTTAGAACTAGATTAACGATACCTAAATTAGAATTATCAGGAGCTGCTCTCTTGACTCGCCTTCTTAACCATTTAGTATCGAGTTTGGGCCAGAAGGTTAATATCAATAAGGTATACGCTTGGACTGACAGTCAGATTGTTCTCTCTTGGTTGCGAGCGTCTGTCCACGTATTAGAAGTGTTTGTAGCTAATAGAGTGTGTCAAATTCAGCAGTCGGCTGCAGTTTTGGATTGGAGACATGTTCCAGGAGAACTGAATCCTGCGGATTGTGCGTCACGGGGCTGCGGGGCTCCAGATCTGTTAGATCATTCGTTGTGGTGGGGTCCTGGTTGGCTGTTCCTTCCAGAAGATAGGTGGCCGCAATCGACGGTTGAACTGATTGAGCCTTTGCCAGGGTTAAAGGTTCTTGCTTGTGTTAAGGAGCCCATGAAAGATTTGGATTTCTTGTTAAATAAATTCAGCTCTCTCGATAAGTTGTTAGGTGTCACAGGATGGATTAGAAGATTTGTTCACAATGTTAGGCATCCCTCTAATAAAAAAATATCTATGGTGTTGTGTCCAGACGAAAGGCAGGAATCTTTATTATTTTGGGTACGGTATGTACAGGCCAAGCACTTTGAAACGGTTTTTAATAATCTAAAAGGTGGACATCGTAAGTTGAAGGGAGCTGTTGGTCGCTTGAATCCTTTCATTGATGAAGCAGGCTTGATTCGAGTGGGAGGAAGGCTACGTCATGCTAATTTGTCTTATGAGACACGCCATCCTTTACTCCTTCCTAGACAAGGTCCCCTTTGTACGTTGATAATATCAGATAGACATGAAAGGAATTCTCATGCTGGATTAAATACTCTTCTAGCAATCCTATCTCGGGAGTTTTGGATTTTATCCGCTAGGAGGGCTATACGAAACGTAATATTTCGTTGTATTCCTTGTTATCGGTTGAGGGCTGCGATGATTCAACCACAGATGGGAGACCTGCCACCAGACAGAATTACAGCTGCGCGACCCTTTTCAGGTGTTGGTACGGATTTTGCAGGTCCATTTTCCATTAAGGTCTCATCGTTGCGGAATGCTAAGGTTGTTAAAGCCTACTTGTGCGTTTTTGTTTGCCTAGTCACGAAGGCCGTACATTTGGAAGTAGTGTCTTCTCTTAGCACTGAAGCCTTTATTGCTTGTTTGTCTCGATTTGTCAGTCGTCGTGGGTTACCGTCTTTAATTCGGTCCGACTGCGGGACAAACTACAAGGGAAGCGATCGTTATCTTTCAGATGTTTATAAGTTTCTAAATGAGAACCAAGTTTCCATTAACACTTCTCTTAGTCGTCGGGGTATTAAATGGCAATTTAGTCCACCCGCTTATCCCTCGTGGGGAGGTATATTTGAAGCGGCTGTGAAAGTGGCTAAGACGCATCTCCGTCGTGTCATAGGTGAAACAATTTTAACATTTGAAGAATTAGCCACGGTCTTTTGTAAAATTGAAGCCGTATTGAATTCACGACCACTTTGTCCTGTATCATCGGATCCAAATGACCTAGAAGTTTTGACTCCAGGTCATTTTTTGATTGGTGGCCCCTTGACTGCACTTCCTGAATATCCATTTGTAGATGTTCCAGTCAATCGTCTGTCACGTTTTGAACTGCTGCAGCAGCTTTCGCAGAGTTTTTGGAAGAGGTTCAACTTAGAATATCTTCATTTGTTGCAGCAGCGTGTTCGTTGGTCAGCTAAAACAGAACCACCTAAGGTTGGTGACCTCGTCCTAGTTAAGGAGATGAACATGCCCCCACTGTCGTGGAGACGTGGTAGAATCTTGAGGCTGTTCCTAGGTGCAGATGGTACTCCACGAGTTGCCGAGGTCATGGTTGGCGATTCTGTACTTAAAAGAGCTGTCGCAACTTTGTCGCGGCTACCGGTTGCATAATGTTTTAATAAGGCCGGATCCTCTAGTTGGTTTTGGACTCAGTCAGGTGACGTCTGACTGGGGCGGGGGATTGTTCGGAATAGAACGCATCCATAGGTTTTATGTAGGTAATTTATAAATTGAACACAAAAATGTTAGGACCTACCCGCACTTGTCGCGAAATGTTGGAACGGCCGGGCTGTCGCCTGCTTCGCTGCCGTGAGGAATTTTTCCATAAAATAATGTTTTAGATAGTTCTAGAGACTGAGCTAGGATCGCCGCGTGGTAGGACGCCCTGTTATAATTTGATAGTTAATATCTATAGCGCCCGCGCTGGTTTTTAAGTGATTTTAAAACGCGAGTTATAGTTGTGCTTAAACGAAAGTGAAAAACATTTGTGTTTTGACATTGAGTGTGAGAAGCTTCGGGAAGCTAGGTGTAACGTGGACCATATATTCTAATCTCGTAATAACCATCGATTGTAGTCAAATAGTAAGATTTTTGTCCTCCAAGGGGAGCCCCCACGCCCTTACACTAACTGACGGACTAACACCTATGTACTAAGAGGAAATACCTACGGGAAGTTACAGGTCAGTACATAATTATTGATTAATTAGTTATAAGGAGTGAGTGACCATTGTCAACTTAGTGGGTTTGTGTCGCGGTTTACCGATTCCCGATTTGTACGATACAGTGGTACTAAAATAAACTACAAATCAAGTTACAAATTAAGTTTAATTACAATAATAAAATCGTACTAAGAATCTGTGTGAGTTTGTGTTTATAAATATGTCTCGGTTTACAATATAGTGTTGTTTGCCGTATAACGGCGACTTTTACCTTTCGGCAACTTATTACATAAGTATTTAATTGGGCAAACGTATTACGTATTCTTCAAATGCTGTAGCTGGAAAACTTCCATTGAATAGTGAATTACAGCAATATTTTATTCATCATGTAACAAAATTGAAACTTGAACAATTAAAAAAAAACACAGAGTACAAAGGCATACAGAGTATTAACTTGGTCTATGGTATTACAAAATGTTGCTGAAGTTAAGAATTTGTCAACTTTATTCAATCAATCATTATAGACTGTGTGCCAATAGCTGTGTAACTACTAATCCGGTGTGACCATTGTCTGTGTGACCATTGTCTGTGTGGCCATTGTCTGTGTGACCATTGTCTGTGTGACCATTGTCTGTGTGACCATTGTCTGTGTGACCATAGTCTGTGTGACCATAGCCTGTGTGACCATAGCCTGTGTGACCAGTCTGTGTGACAAAGTTATATCTGGTTGAAAGAGATATAAACATTTAAAATAATTGTGTGATGTTAAATGGCATTTAACTTGAATAAATTTTCATCAGTCTGTGTGACATAAAACAGTTACCTAAATTCAACCATTTTTATCTATGGTACTGAGCGTTCCTATAACATAGCAATGTTGTATGCCCATATTTAATGCGTCGTAATGGCTGTCCATGACATAATTTAGACAAATAATAATATGCCAACTCTACAAATACACTGAGAAATTTTCCGTTACTGCTGCAATTTATGTCTTCTACTTATTTTGTAACACATCAAAACTTATAGTACGTACACATACTGTTCCGTATTATTTTCTTTCTCTTACAGATAACCAACAACGAGCGTAACTATGAGCCGGAACGCCGTGGGACACGGCATGTGCAGGATGGCCGAGTGTTACCGACCGTGATTGGGAACACCAATACACCTACGAACTAATCAGTGTTGGACTTGTCAATAGTTCTTATATAATATCTGATTCCTTTCTATTCGATTTATTTGCTATTTAATTGATTTATATTCTGATTTATTTATGTCATTAGTAAACCATAGACCAGATAGAGTGAACATAATTGTTGTTGTTGTTTCTATTCGCCCGTAAAGGCAGGCACGACCTAAGCCATACAGCTGAATGAACATAGATAATGTTAATCATTGGTACAGTCTTTGTAGATTTGTAATTGTATAATAATAGTACTTTAATTGACTTCCTTTTGAAACTGCATAAATACCTCAACCTCACTGATTTCTTTCTTCTTATTCTGTTCCAATTTGTGAGTACTGCGGATTTCGATACCAAACTGATTGAAATAAAGGATAAAACTACAACTGCGAGTCATTTAATTCCACTACTGTAACACAACCTTTCCATACATATTGGAAGTTTATTGAACTCTTTCAAAAGATAAAAAGTTATTTTAACTTGTATCCAAACGGATTAATATAACGCATTAATATAATATTGCATTGAATACTTGCTATGGTCCTGAGTATTTATGCACTTTTTTTTTCATGAATATGTGATCACAGGAAATTTGTTTCTTTTTTTTATTACTTTGTAATATCGCATGACTACAAATAGGGAATGATCATCAACAGGGAACTCGGTAGGCTTTTTTTTGTAAAGTAACTATTCAAAGCTAAAATGTTACGGTATAAAAAATTATAAAATAGGCAATCGAATTTGGCAATTCGGTTTGACAAGACGTCATGACGTCAAAGTAAATAACAAACAAGTAGCCTAGAGAAGCATTGTGCTGTTACACTTTCACAGTTTTATTATAGACCAACGTCACATTCGCCCTTGTTAATAGGTGACAAATAAATAATAATAGTTTCAGTTTTTACTACTGAACAGTAAATTTGATGGCGCCCTACCTGTTTGAAATTCCCTCATTTTCTAAGGCTTAACGGATTCCTTGCCACCTTCATTTTTCGAGCCTTTCCGCCCCGGCCTCATACAAAACTCAATGACGCGCGAGTCGCGTCATGGGGCTCCCTGAATGATAACGCACCTATCGCGTCGTTGGCCCCCAGTAACGATTTTACGCTATTTTAAGCAGTTTTAGGTATAATAATACAACGTGAAACCTTTTACTGTGTATTATGTTGTATTTATTAGTTTAATGTGTTTTAAAGTGACTATGTACGCGTTTTATAGAAAATGGAAGGTAAGTTACAGATTTCCACCAGGAGTTGTAAACCTTTTATACTTTTTTGTTGGATTTATTGTTGATATAGGGTTATATAATAGCTACAGATATTACTGTTTAGGAATCACATTGCATCAATCTGGATTAATTAGTTGGGTATATATATTTTATAATTTTGAACCAGAATTAATTAGAAAACGCAGATATATTCCCGAATCGGAAATAGAAACACAATGAGACGATGACCAAACAACCAGAACTAGCACTCCTTGGAACCTGGTAGTGTAACATATTAGGGTGTTACTACACCAACCGATCGTCCGTCGATCGACGGGTCGACCCTTAATAATACCTTTAATAATCACTGGAGGGATATCAGCTTCTCCCAACTCAGGGGTGGTGTCAGACAACTGTAGGCCATCACGCCTACTGCGGGTCGACAGACTACACATACCTTCATATAAATGTATAGGTGCATGGGATTATTTTACTACTATTACCAACTCAGGGATGGCGTCCGACAATTATAGGCCATCATGCCTACTGCGGGTTAGCAGACTACAGATACCTTCATATAAATGTATAGGTGCATATTAATATTAAGGGTTTTCTTATAATTATTATAACAAATCAACTTTCATGTTTCATGCGCATATACCAACTGGGTACGTTATCTTTAAACTCAGATTACCGATAATTTTCGAATAAATTAAATAATTTATTCTTATCATAGAATAAACAGATGAAAATCAAAAAAAAAATTTTATTAATCATAAATACCAAAATAAAGCAACGCTTATCTAAATAGGTTTTATCTTTTCTTACAAGAATAAAAAGGGCACCGCGTTTACCTACTAATAAGTAAACATATTTTTCTGGAACAATTGAGATTAGGAACACGCCTAATATACAGGTTGACATCCAAGATCAAAAAGATCATGGCAAATCAAGACAGGAATTCTTCTATATCGATAAGGGGAGAAATCAAAATATATCTTGATCGACACCCATAATAACAACAACATGAAAATAATGAGAATGCCGTAATAAAACACAAGAAATTAGTTTTATAATTTTTATAAAGATTGGTGACGAGTTCTTGATGAACGGACTTCATAAATCTTACCCTCGTTGCCTGATTTAACAAAGTCGCAACCCGTCTGTCACTAACAGATACGATACGTCATTGCATTAGTTCCTTTCTCAGTTTCATTAATTTAAAGTATCAACTATGACCGTATGACTAACTGAGTTTGTGTGAGTGCCAAATTCATTGTGCGTACGTCATGTAAGAATGTCAGAAAATGAAAAACATAGGGTCGTTTAACAATCTCACAACTGGGGCTTCAAGGCTCACATAGAGGTGGATTCGGGCCATTTAAGTCCAACACGCTTGCTTACCGCGGAAGATACCTTTAATAAATAAATAAATTCTTACTTTTCACATTAGAGTTGTAACCTTTTTGGTTTGTATCTCATATATACAATATCTCATATTACCTATCTAACAAAGCGGTTCATGCGTTTCCTACCTAAACTGCGTTCATAACTTCTTCAAGTTTATAAAAATTACTTCTGACAATTGTCTACAATCTGTCTTAAGTCAAAATAACGTAAAAACATGAAATCGATAAAAACACAAAACAAATAAGACTTCCAATGTTAAATTTAATAAAAAGTTGATGTTTTAGCAGACTATGATAGCTTTCGCTGATTTCGTTGTAATAAACAAAACAAAAAGGCTGATTAAATGTCAAAAAAAAGTGACCCAATATATTTTTGTGATTTTTCGTCCTGAAGAATAAACAAAATTAATACTAATGAAATTCAAACAGAGTATATTTAACATGTCCTCTATATACGCTTCGCGTATATTTGATAAGCTTTTGGAGAAGGCTACCAGTAGCACTAATCTAGAACCCGACTGGAATACAATACTGCAAGTATGTGACACGATCAGACAAAACGACGTCACGCCAAAGTACGCCACGCTAGCCATCAAAAGAAAACTTTATTCTGAAAACCCACATACAGTTTACTACACGCTACTGACCCTCGAGAGCATGATGAAAAATTGTGGGCAAGATCTTCACGATGAAGTCGCTACCAAGACTTTTTCTGAAACTCTTCACGAAAGGCTCAAACATACCACCAATGAGAGAAATAGAAATAAAATTCTGGCCCTAATACAAGCCTGGTCCATTGCTTTTCGGAAAATACCAAAATACAGACCCATTCAAGACATGGCGAACATCATAAGGGCTGAAGGGTACAGTTTCCCGTTGTATAATGAATCTGATGCCATGTTCACCGCACAGGTGGCGCCTAAATTTGTCACCGGAGAAGTTTGCCATCGTTGCAGGGTCCCGTTCTCATTAATCTTACGCCGTCATCACTGTCGTGCCTGCG
Organism: Marasmarcha lunaedactyla; assembly: GCA_923062675.1. Taxonomy (NCBI): domain Eukaryota; kingdom Metazoa; phylum Arthropoda; class Insecta; order Lepidoptera; family Pterophoridae; genus Marasmarcha; species Marasmarcha lunaedactyla. Next base: position 12,090,235 of record OV281364.1, on the reverse strand, counting down.
GACAACCATTTTGTCAACAGTGTAGCTCTAACTCAACTATTCTACCACAATTTGGAATAGAAAAGGAAGTAAGAGTTTGTGAAAGTTGCTACGATAAATATGCTATCGCCTCTACGTCTAAAATTCCTAAACGTACCACATTTAGCTTCAACTATAAACATAAACTGAATCCCGTTCAAAGTGCCCCGGTAACAAAGCCCACCCCGGGACCAAGCAAACAAAGCGAGGATTTAAAACTGCAAGAAGAAGACGACCTGCAATTGGCTTTAGCTCTTAGCAAATCTGAAGCTGAACATAAAGAGACCGAACGGCGTACCAGGTCTTACAGTGCTAGTTCGGCTAGACGTCCAAAGCCATCAGTTCCAAAGCTAGTATCTGCCATTTCTGCTCCTAATACTGGACTCAATTCAGAAATGAATCATTATTTAGACAGGCAATACTGGGAAAAGCGAGCAGCGGCCACCCCGACTGCACCTGAGCAGAGCCCATCGACAAACTTTCCTAAACCTTCTTACACAAAGACAGCCACCTCGGATTATGACGATGTTGAAGATAAGGAAATTGAAAAGTTTATTGAACTCTTAAGGTCACAAGTTGAAATATTTGTCAACCGTATGAAAAGTGACTCTTCACGTGGCCGTCCCATCGCTAACGATTCGTCTGTTCAAGGTTTGTTCATTAATATTACAGCCATGCATTCAAGATTGCTACAATATATTGAAAAAGTGGATGACAAAAGAGTACATCTGGAGAGCCTACAAGATAAAGTTTCACAAGTACGTGATAGTAGAGCTGCATTAGATTTGTTAAGAACTGAACATGCTGCTCATTTGGCAGCTGTTCAAAAAGCAGCACAAACAGTAAAACAGTCGCAAATGGCAGCAAAACTGCAAACATTACGGCAGAAAAAGCATGAATACTTGCAATATCAACGACACCTGGCGCTACAAAGGGTTCAGGAACATGAAAGGGAGTTACAAATGCGTCAAGAACAACTAAAACAACAGTCTGGTGTTCAAGAAAACAATTACTTATTCAGTGCCTCGGTGAACCAATTACCAAATACCTACATTAATAGAACTCTGCAAGGTAATCCTTCATGGCGTGCTAACAATATAACTCCTATGGCCACAGATCTAGTGCAAAACACACAGCCCACTTTATCAAATGTCAATTTAGCAAGAGCATATAGTCAAAAAGACAGAATTCCATGTACTACACAATTTTCGAATTCTATTAACTGTGTAAAACAAAGTTATAAAGAAACAAAAATTCAACCTCAAGGGAGTGTATCACAAACACTTAGCCAACCCAATGTACGCTCTACGTTACCTCAACAAGTGCAAAACCAAGACACGTTGACCCAACAAATGCAATGGGTTCCCTGCCATCAAGGACATCAAGTATCACAAAATATCAACGGTCATCAAAATCGAAATATAAGTATGTGTCAACAGAATGAAACTTTATCACACCAAGAGCAGACACGCAACCAAAATATGTTACAAAATTATTCCCAGAGCATCAACAATAATTTCATAAAATCCTACAATCCTCCAACAGGAATACAAAACAACTCCGTTCCAATAAACCAGCAACAGAATCCAAGTTACTCCCTGGATGTGTTAAATCAACAAATAAATCAATACAACCCCATGCAATCATTGAATTTGCAACAACCAAGTCAAAATATACGACTACCCGAACAAGCTAGTTTGCCAGCAAACCCGAACCAACTATTGCAAAATCAAATGATAAGTATACCGAATAATTTTCAGTTCAAAACAGCAACAGATTGTCAAAGGCAAATTGTACGAGAGCAGCAGAATATGAATATTGTACCACAAAGCTTCGAAACATCAACAAATTTGCAACCGAAAGTAGATTCACAAGCTATGAACTCTTTTCATCCGAACGTAATTCAGCATGATATGCAAGGAAATTACCAAATAATGCCTAGTCCACATTTTATTTCACTTACCCTCGATACAACAAATGCACAAAATCATATTCAGCACACTCTGCAGCCTGCTGATGTAACCAACTTAGAATCTATTTTGAAAAATAACAAAATATCGAGTAAAATGAATCAACGAACCCTCGCTAGTCATCAGAACAGTGCAACGCAACAACAAAATCTATATAGTTTAAACTTGACAAACCAAGGAAATCCTAATTTACAACAATATCAGCAGAACAATACTAATGCTATGAATCAACTGAAACCTAACATTCATCAAAATTTACAGTCACTAAGTCAGACTAACCAACAAATCCACAATCAACCCATGATTTCAAATAGTCAAGCTAACCAACAAACCTATAGCCAACAAATGATTCCTGTCACTCAGTTAAATCAGCAGAGTGTAACCCAGCAGATGGTCCCTATCACTCAAGGTAACCAGCAAAATCATACTCCACAAATTGTTTCAATCAGCCAGAATAATCAACAAAACCACGCTCAACAGATGGTCTCAAACAATCAGAGTACTCAGCAAAACTTGAATCAACAGATGGTTCAAAATAACCAGATAAACCAGCAGAACCTAAACCAACAAATGATTCAAAATAGCCAGATGAATCAGCCAGCAATGCAGACGAACCAATCAGCTCAAGGCTACGCTACACAAACATCGCTAATGAACAATCAATACGCTGATCACGGTCAAGTGACATTTAACCAAACTAAGCTGAGCTTTTTGCCAGATTCATCAGTATCCCAAGGACAGCAAAATATTGGAGTTTCCACCCAACAAGATCATGCTAGAAGCCAAAACAGACTCACCTTCCTCCAACCACAAGCCCAAGTCAGCCAGAGCGAGCAACATTCAATACCAAAGCTTCAACAAATGCAATCGAACGGAATGCCACCTATATTGCAGATCCTAAACAACGCTCAAGAGCCTTCCACCGATCAGACCAGCCAAGTGAACACAAATCACCAATCTCGGCAACTAACGGGAATATTAATGAACCAGCAAAAAGATCCAAACAGTTCAGAACTACAAAAGGATAAAAGCCAAATTGCACAAAGTATGGTGGATCCGAATCAAATGCAGAATGCAGACAAATCCCAGAACCAGCAGTTTTACCAGGCGAGTGCAACAGGTCTTCAACAGCAAATCGCACAAGTAATAAGTCGACCTCAGAAATCAGCTAGTCAGGTGCAATTTCAGTCTCAACATATGATAAATTTTCAAAATCACGATCAACCGAACATTAATAATAACGCCGGTATGCAAAATGGAGTTCTTACAATACAACAGCTTCCTGTGAAACATGACCAAAATAATTCACCGAATCCGCCGAATAACTCTTGACGTAAAATGATTTCACCGATAACCCCGGTATAAATAAACACACGGCTATTTATGTTCCGGTCTCTGTCATTCAACGATGTACGTCATAAACTGCTCTATATTTATTGGTCTAAGCAACTAATAATTAATTTAGTCGACACACACATCGGTAGCGTGGCCGAGCGGTCTAAGGCGCTGGTTTAAGGCACCAGTCTCTTCGGAGGCGTGGGTTCGAATCCCACCGCTGCCATATTAACGTTTTGAAATTTTTTGAATTTTAAACAAATAACAACAGTTTTATTATTTGTGTTGTTTTTTATTTATAAATAATATTTATTAATTTCCTATACTGAATCTTTTTAACATATAGGTGCTTAAATGTTATTTTTCTAGTACCTATAGTTGTTATATTTTTGAGATAAATTTTAGACAAATACATAAAAATTTGAATTTTGAAAGTTCTTTAATACCACGAATACTTCAAGATGGGATATAATTGATTTGAACTATTTTAATAATATAAGCAGAAAACGTCAGAAGTACCATATTAACATTTTATATGTTATTTTTACTAGCTTTATATGATCAACAATAATATCTTCCTAGTTTATCTTGGCATAGGTTATTTTCTTGGCTTTTTGTTTAAACAAACAAACTAAATTAATTTGTTTTGTTTTTAATGAAACAATTCAGTGTTGCATAATAATTGCTTTTATATTATTGAAGGCGTTTCTCTATAAGAATTAATTAGTTGTCCCCAAGTATTGTAATATATTAAATAGAGTTATTTAAGCATAAATGGAAGACTACTTTCATAAACACATTATTATAGAAGTATAGTCTAAAAGGTAACTGAAGTAAATACCAGATACTCTTTCTTAACAGTAAACATTCTTTGACCACGTGGAAAGTAATCGATATTTCGCACAAGAGCACGCATACTTAGTACTCATTTCATAACACTTAGAAATAAACTACGAAAATCTAAAATATAAACGTTCTAAAAAGGTTCTATGCACTAAACACAATCCCTATTACACTTACACAATATCTAAAAGCACATCATTTGCATTCATCACAATCTATAAAAATAAATAAACTCTACAACTATATTTTCACAATACCACATTTAAATGCACTTTTTCGGACTCACCATTACATGATAGAAATACTTAGGCACTGCGTCCGTCCGCACCGCGTGAATTTCTACGTCACACTGAAGAGAAGAGTGACGTATCTCTCTACCAATTGCAATGCATTCGATATTTGAAAACAGCTGAGGCTAAGATGGCTTCCGGTTTCTTGCGTGCTTTAAGATAAAAAAAAATGCACAAACTTTTTAAAAAAAAAACTCTTTTGAATTACGCGCATTTTTAATGGTTTTATTATTTTAAGGTTTGATACAAATTTGTTATGAAGTGGAAATATAGATTTAAGTTTGGGTTGAAGGTTATTTTCCAACGCTTAATGCGCATGCGTGTTGCTTTAAGGGCAAGGGTGAAATAGAGAGAACCTTCGAGGATTTCTCAAATGAATAGACTATGTCTAGACGTGGGAGGTATTGACCTTTCAGTTCTATTGGAATATAGTGTAACAAATCTTGAGAAAATTAGTGAAAGTTTTTAGTAAATTCAAATTTATCAGAAACTTCTAAACTCTATGAAACCTACTGCCTCAAAATTTCCAGTTTATTTAATTTACATTTTACGTTAAGAATTCAAAAAATCTAGGCGCGCGTGGTGAACTTCAAATTACCTGTTTATATGCCCCTACAATGACACTATTCACACAGATTACTAAACCAGTTACTCTGCTAAGACTTAATATTGTGCATTTATGTATTTATAGATGATTTATAGACACTAAATTTGACAGTTTAAATACCCAATTACTTTAGTGGTGGCGCCCTCTGTGAACAAAAAAGATACACGTACGGAATTTGCAATAATTGACATTTTGGGCCACTAAACCTTCTCGAACATTCCTACCTAGACCTAGTGTGTAGATTACCTATATGGCTTGCCGCCACAATGCCTATAATTTGTAACACTGATTGCGATTATCTTATAATTTAAAGATTCGTTATTTTTTACTTTAATTTAATATTTACAATATTTTTAATTTTCTATATAAGCCTTATACAATATATCGCATCCGCCTCTTCCTTTGTAACCAAAGTAAGTATATATCGAAATATTAAGACCACATACTTCTTTGCAGAGCAACTGATAGAAATGATACATAGGAGTGATAGAAATGTTTGTATAGAGAGAAGTATTTACCCGTGGTTTCACATGCATAGTATCTAAAAAATACTTCTCCAGATATTTAACATACAAAAAGACAATGCACTGAAAAACCTTAAAGGCTACCTTACTACAGTTAGATACCTATACCGGGCGAGCGAAACCCTCAAAAATAGCTCGCGCACATATTTACCCTCGTGTCGTTAAATGGTTAGTTAAGGCTAACTTAAATATAGATTTTGCTGAGCGAATCTGTACTTTATGTTGTCTGAATATAAGTCTAGATTAAGAGAGCCTTAATAACCCTTACCGTGACTTTGTGCGGCCGTTACTTTCGTAATACTTTTTACAATTGAAATGATCATGTGGGTCAAGTGCTCGGCAAGTAAGATTTGCTTTAGTTGTTGAGCATAATTCTAACACAGGGTGGCGCTTCAATTTGAGAGATAAAGAAACTGGTAGGCATGTAGTAATTTTGAACAGTAATTGTTTGCTCCATACATTTGTCTCTGCAACATAGGAAGGAATCTACTTTTATACATAAATTCGTTAGTAATATAGTATGTAAATACTTAATAAGATAATTTATAAACTTCTTCGCTTTGATATGTTTCAATATGAATTCTGTGCATTCCAAAACCATTCAACCGATTATGAACTTTAGTGAATTGTTCTGGTAGGACTACATTTAAAAGGAAATTGCAAAACTTCTTCTTATTCAGAAGAGGTTAAAGCCGCACAAAAGCGGCCTATTCACGCTTAAAATAAGATGGTATATACCTAATACAATATAGATACTCACAATATGTGGATACATAATTGAACAACCTGTATATTCATAGACAATCGAACACTCTTGCTTGAGTGCATGGTAGCTACAGAGTTTTGTAATAAGTAAGTGATTTCTTGCTGACCTTACTTAGCTATCTAAATAAGTAAATATGAAAATATAGTAAAATATTCTGTATTAAAAGTTAAATTAAACATGGCAGTTCTCATTTTACGTCGAAGTAAGAGAAAAATCTCGAATCAAGAGATCGCAATGCTTCTCTGTAAGCGGTACATGTAAAATGTCCATGGACTTATTATCGAGATTTCGCGACCAAATAAGAATTGTCCTTATAATCTTTTTTTTAATAAGTGTTAGTCTTTTCTTGCCTATATTACATATGAACACAACATTGCGAGTTCCCTTGTCCATACGTAACCAACAAGCTACAGATCGACCAACTTATGTGCACCTACAGTTCAATTTGGCGCCCTTCTATGTGCGTAAACAAAGTTAATTGGGTTTTCAAATAGTTTAGTTTCAATTTTTGCGGGACACACAGATAACTTGGTTGGACTGTATGTAATTACTAAGTGTAAAAACTATACTAATATGATAGGTAGTTTAAACTCTAAGGACTAAAACTTTTCTGATTTTTATTGATAACTAGCGACCCGCCCCGGCTTCGCACGGGTGATCTATATTACATGCAGAATGTATTTAAGGTACTTAATTGGATAAGGATTAATGCTGTATTGCTTAAAATCGCTTCGTAAATAAGCCATTATTTCTCGTAAAAAGTAAAGGATAAAAAATGGTTATTGTGGGTTATCCCTAAGAGATAGACATATACCATCGCGGACTTTTTTTGTAGACCTTTTTAAGGTGTACAATACTGTAGTACATTATTTTGATCTATCTCGTAGGGTTCAGTCAGCGTTTGCAATGTAAGCGCAAAAAAATGTGTTTATTTACGACATCTTATTAGAAACCTCTAAGAGTATCAGTGTTCCTCTACTATAATTATGCATGTATTATACATATAAACCTTCCTCTTGAATTAGTCTATCTAACAAAAAACACTGCAACAAAATCCGTTGCGTAGTTTTAAAGATCTAAGCATACGTAGGGACAGACGAACAGCGGGAAGGTTATACTATGTAGTGATTTACATTTTAAAGGTGGACATGGATAATAGCAAAATTTAAACATTATAACAACGCTATTCTAGTTTCTAAAATTAACAAGTAATACAATATTTACCTACTTTTTCCTATGGCCTTTTCTATATACCAATGAGCATTCGTGGTAATTAAGTTATTTTTTCCCTCTCACTGCTCCTTCAGTTATAATATAATTAGAGTTGTGTTTTATCTTAAGTATAAGTTATGATGAGGCTGACAAATTCTCATGGACTAAAAGCCTCTTTTAAAAATAAGATTTAAAAAAAAAGTTATTTTATAAGTTAGTTTTTACACTGACATCTATTTGAACATGAGTAAATATGAAAATTAGTTTCTCTGAGACAAATGTATACACTGCCATCTAGTGGTTTAAGTATAATCCGGTGGGTATTCTTTTGAAACATTGTCATCTTGAGATTTACTGGCCGTTTTTACAGTTTACTATCGGTTTTAATCTACCTAGGTAGGTAGGTAGGTACCTACTGAACTCTCCAGGCAACTAGAGAGGCCTAAAAATTATATGCGTTAACAGTCCGGAACAGAGCAGCCTAGTAGAAAAAAAGTACTTTTTCGTTTTGAACGCATTTTTATCAATGAAACGTTTCGCGAAGCTTCTAGTAAAATATACTAGATAGTATTTTATTAAATTACGCATCTTTTGATGAGTAAAGAAGCACAGATTTTATTTATTTATTTATTTATTTAAGGCTTGCCAACATCTTAGACACTAGACACAATCAATTAATACATTTAAGTTCTTATACGCTAGCGGTACAATAAGGCTTAAAGACTAAGTGCCCAGACAATTATAGGCAAACACCACATGCATAACAGTCGAAGTAACATCGTTGTCTGAAATTTCAGGATATTTAAATAATAATAAAAAAAAAAAAACAAAGAAATTAATAATTAAGAAAAAGAAAAAAAAAAATAAGGAAAGAGAATAAAATTAAAATTATAACATTTGTGGTCCACATACACGAAATTATTCAAAAAATATAACAAACAACAGCAATCAAAATACGAAACTTGGAAAAAAAATTTAAAAATATAATAATAAAGTGAGTTGGTGATAATAGATTTTAGCCATTGAGATGCGTTAGAACACTCTTCTTATATGATTGCAATGAAGCAGAGTGCAAGTCTATCGAATCACTGCACCCATTTACCAAACGTGAAAGTCTTGCTACCGGTGAATTGCAACCCAACACTGAGCGTCTGAACGGGGGTGTAAATGTCTTAGTGGGATTTCGCGGGATTTTTGGAGGAACTCTGAAATTAAACCTGCCAAGTAGCACCGGGGCATCCAGCAAATTGTTGAGTAGTTTGTATACAAAAACTAGATCGATTAAATCTCTACGTGTACTGAGTGATTGCATTCTGAACTTCTTAAGTCTGTTGTTGTACGATAATAGTTTAGTACTTGCATCCCCGCTATAGTACGCCAAGTGATTAAGGAATCGTTTCTGCAAAAGTTCAATACGTAGCGAGTGGCAAGCATAGTGTGGACGCCACACTGTACTACAATATTCCAAAATTGAGCGAACTAAACTGTTATATAAAGTTATTTTGGTATTAACATTGTTAAAAAATTTTCCGTTTCTTAGCACAAAACCTAACATTTTTGAGGCAGATTTGACTATATGGTCGATGTGCGGTACAAATGTTAATTTTGAGTCCATGATGATGCCCAAATCCCTTATCTCTTTTACCTCGCATAGCTGTTTTCCATTTATGTAATATGAGGACGGAATTATTTTACGTTTACGTGTGAACTTTATGTGAAAACATTTTTTAGTATTCAATACCATTAGATTATTGTCACACCAAATTTTTAAATTGTCAAGATCTTGTTGTAGTAAATTAACATCGTCCTGTGTTTCAATAACCCTTGCTATTTTGAGGTCATCAGCGAAAATGTAACATATTGAGTTTTTCAGGACATTTGGCATGTCATTCACGAATATATTAAATAGAATCGGTCCTAAATGTGATCCTTGGGGAACTCCAGATGTAACCTTATAACTAGGTGAATTAAAACCGTTAACAACCACACAAAATGTTCTTCCCTCGAGGTAAGAACTAAACAACTGCAGCAAAGCGCCCGATATACCATAACAATGTAGCTTACGTAGGAGTATATCATGTGAAACTTTGTCGAACGCTTTGCTGAAATCTGTGTATATTGCGTCGACTTGTTTCTGGCAATCAATGGACTCGGATAGTATCTCGGTAAACTCGACAAGATTAGAGCATGTAGATCGCCCACCTACAAAGCCTTGTTGATTGGGAGATAGATATTTTTTGAAGTGATTTTGTAGATAGGGACACATCATAGTTTCCATTACTTTGCCAAAATTTGATAACATGGAAATGGGACGATAATTCACGACCAGGTCGAGTCTGTCAGATTTATGGATAGGCACTATTCTAGATCGTTTCCATTCCAAGGGAAAAACCCCGGTTGCCAGTGATTTGTCAAATATTAATTTCAGAGGTTCGACCAAATGAATTGCACAGTTTACTATAAATAACGATGGGATTCCATCCGGACCCATGCCCTTATGGATGTCGAGAGCTTTCAGTTTATTCAAAAGCGTGGCTCTATCGGCTGGTGGTATAAACATATTGTCATTTCCGTGTGGGTCTTCAATGTTATTAAAAGTGATTCGCGAAGGTGCGCATTCACCTTGATGTGGTACTTCAAATGAAGACGAAAAATGCTTCGCAAACAAGTTACATATCTCGGTTCCATCTGATGTAGTATAAGTTTCGAGAGTCATTTGTTTCGGATAGCCCTTGATGTTGTTTTTTTTGTTTTTAATGAAGGACCAGAAATGCTTTGTGTTCTGACGAATGTTAGATTCCATTGTTTTGATGTAGTTGTGGTAACAGGTGACGGCAAGTTTTTCGCACCGCTTGCTGCATAGTTTAAGAGATAAGTGGTCCCTTGGATTCTGGTAAATTTTGAAGCGTTTTCTTAAGTTTTGCTTTTCGCGCAAGGCACGAATAAGTGGGCCAGTGAACCAGGGTGGGTAATTTTTAGAGGTATTGGTCTTTTTAAGCGGTATGAATTTATCAATCAGCTCATATATAATAATGTAAAATTGACTAACCATGGAGTCAACATCAAGAGCATCTCGAAATGTATCCGACCAATTTATTCCTTTAAGTGCGTCATTTATTGCAACGAAATCAGCTTTTTGGAAGTTATATTGTTTGCAATTTACATTGTTACTTAAAATGTCACAATTTAACTGGGATATGGAAACATTTAGAGGAGGGTGCAATGAATCGGCAGGGCAGAGTGCATCACTGCTAAGATTAACAGTAACCGTCAGCAATTCATCAGCTAGAACCAGGTCAAGTATTCTATCTCGAGCATTGCGATTATTATTATATTGCTTCAAGTTATTGGTCAGTGTAAAATCAATAAAGGTTTGATTTAAGCCCGACTTCGCAACACTCGATCCGGAATACAGACCCGTCCAATTGATGCTCCCCAAATTAAAATCCCCGATGAAGCAAGGGTATATGTATATAAGGCTGACGTTTTAAAAATTACTGTCGAAAGCTTTTCTAAAGTATACAGTTTATACTAATACTTGAAACTGGCAGAAATAGTTATTGTGTAGTAACAACAGCTGATTGCCATAAAATACAAAATAATAATAATACAGTTTAATAAAAACATTTAAATGCTACTAGGGAGGGATGCTTGACAGTTCACAGATTCATATGATAACCACTTGAACGTTCCAGGTCACTGTAGTACTCTAAAATTTTTGACCGACTTACATCCTGGGTACTACAGTGCCCAAAAGGTGAACCATTCGAAAAAATTATTTAATTAATTACCTGTGGCTCTTGTGTGCCTACTCTATGGTTTAATAGTAGCGCAAATAATGACTGAATGAACTGAACCACGTCTCAAATGACATTTCTTTAACCTTTGGGTCTATCAACAAAATGTAAACAGGGTGTGATTTGTGCTCGAAACCACGAAGTGCCTTCTCGTGAATTTTAAATAAATCTTTTGGCGTTTTTTTAAAGGAAACAAAGTCTACTTTATTTAGCAGGGTCTACTTTACTTAGCATGTTTTATTACTGTTGCAGATATCGTAGGGTAATTACAAAAAAATCAATTGCAGAAAAACCAGACGAAAATATCTACTTTCTTTTGTTTTACTTTATTATCATGTATTACGACGTAGATTTAATGATTAGATGATTAATCACATTTATTCCCCATATACGTATATATATTTATTGTTTTGAAATTACTTAAATACTTTTTTTTCCAAACGTTTTTATCGTTCTAGTCGCGCAGCGTTAAAATCTCGCTAACCATCGGTTGCGCTCGGACGTAAGTCGCCTAGACGGCCGCGAGCGCTGGACGTTCAAGTTCGGACTGTCTACACCTGTAAAGGTATATAATTTCCTTGCTGCACAAATAGAGCTGCTTTATTTTTTCACCGTCATAACATAGATAACTGCGCCTAGGTAGGTTGGTAGGTAGCAGGTAAGTACCAACCTTGGTAATGCAAATTAATTCGAACAGAATATAACGCCACTCTAAAGTCGAATGGTCTAATGTTCAATGTAAGTACCAAATATTAGGTCCATACATATGAAATTGTCGTTTTGTCGTACTGGCCACTTTGATCTGTATTATCTCCTCTTTGGTTAAGAATTCCAATTTCAAATTTATACAGCTATTTACTCAGTTTAAAAAATGGAAAACTTGAAATATCGCTATTATTTATCGCTAATATTATTTACGAGTACGGGTTCCAGTGCTGCGGTGCAGTGAAACGGCTCGAAGTATTAATGCTGTGTATGGCGGCGGCGTCGCAAAAGAAAACACAGTGCGTTTTTGGTTCCAACGTTTTCATTCTGTAAATTTCGACCTGCAGAACGAGCCCCGTGGACGGCCGGAGACCAAAGTGGATAATGAAAAATTTAAGGGTATTGTGGAAGCGGTTCCATTGCAAACCACGTCCGAGATTGCTGTAGGTTGCGGTGTTAGTCACAAAACTGTTTTAATCCACATTAAGCAAATTGGGAAGGTGAAAAAGCTGGCGAGGTGGGTACCTCATGAATTGAGTGCAGCAAACCGACAAACGCGCGTCGACTGCTGCGATACATTACTCAACTGGCACAATAATGAAAGGATTTTAAATCGAATTATTACCTGTGATGAAAAGTGGGTCCTGTACGACAATCAGAAACGCTCATCGCAATGGGTGAACCCTAGCGAATCAGCCAAATCCTGCTCCAAGCGCAAATTGACTTTAAAAAAGTTACTTGTGAGCGTTTGGTGGACTAGTGCCGGTGTCGTTCACTACAGCTTTCTTAGATCTGGCCAGACGATTACGGCAGACGTCTATTATCAGCAACTGCAAACCATGATGGTCAATCGCTCTAGGCCACTGCTGCTTTAGTACAAAGCTAGACCACACACCGCACAACAGACGGCTACCAAATTAGAGAACTTCAATTGGAATGTCTAAGACATCCACCGCACTCCCCGGACCTTGTTCCAACAGATTACCATTTTTTTCGAAATTTGGATAACTTCTTGCAAGGGAAATAATTCAACTCCGATGGGGCAGTCCAAAGCGCCTTCAAAGATTTTATTGATTCCCGTCCGAATGGTTTTTTTAAAGTAAAGGGATCAATGAACTACCTATGAGATGGCAAAAATGCATAGATAGCAATGGTACATACTTTGATAAAATAAATATACTATATTTTTTTTAAAGTAGACTTTATGTTCCTCCCTTACAAAACGCCAATTTCATATGTAATGACCTAATAGTAAAGTTAGGATAGGTTGAATTATTTTATTTAAATTGAAGGACAGTAGTTAAAAATATATGTTGTTTTTGTAGACGTGGTAATTAGAACTAACATTGGAAAGAAAATAATGTTTTAAAGATAAGGGTCGCCATGTTTTTTTGCAGCGGGTACTCTAGGTTACTATCAAGCAAGGTCGGTACTTGCTTTAAAAAGAAAATAAATAATTAATTACTTATTAATTAATATAACTTTCCTCGTATAAAAAAGGCACTTAACACGTTCGGACCGGCACCTCATAAGTAGGTATTTGTTATCCAGCGGGGCAAATCTTCACATAGCCATCGGTGACACATCACCGTCCGATAAACCAAAAGCCTTGCCGGGCGGCGTGCGCCAACGGTGGACTCGGCTGAGAATAGGCACAAAAAACGTATTTTTTCTCTTTCTAACTAGCTAAAAGTCCTATTATATTAATTGTATTGTCTCATAAATCATATCCATCTCTGTTTTGAATCATAATAATGGATAAAACGAGGTAAGTAGATCATTCAGATTAGATGGCTTCGTACTATTCTAGTCTTAGAAAAACCCTAAAATGGTATCGCAAAATAATGATTGAGATTGTCTGTGGCACAATGTTAGTCAACGCTTGGATTGTTCACCAAAAGTATGGAACGGGGAAAAAAACTAAGTATTTTAGAGTTCCGCGAACAAATACTAAAGGAAATGAATGGAAATGGGCCCAATATACAAAGAATGACACAACATAAATTACAAAAACCGGAAGGAAAACTAAAATATACCCGAAAAAGATGCAGACCTTGTTACGATCATCTTACAACAACTGAATCTTGGTTATGGCTAGAAAACAAACGAAACGCGTGAATACATTTTGCTCCGCATGTAAAGAGCTTATGTTACTCAATTATGTTTTTGAATTTGTTGCCGTATTGCTAGTCAAAAGAAATTTTTAGACATTATTCTACTTTAACAACAGTAGTTTTTAAGATAGGTTTTGGAAAAAAATGTTGCATGAGTTTTTTTTACTTAGACCCTTAAATTGACGTTCACATTTCACATTTTAAAAAAAATTTAATAGATTCAATTTTATTTCCATTTATAAAAAGCAACGATTATCGGCGGTTAGATGAAAGAAAAGGCCTACTATTAAGCTATTTTGAGGCAAAAATTCATGAGCGTAGATCTGAAAGTTAGGTTATAATTTCAAGTTTTCTCCGAGAATCTGATTTTTTCGAAAAAAATTGATATTTGGGATATATCTCAAGAACTACTAAATATTGCTGAACATACGTGAGGGTTAAATTGGTAGGTATTGAGGTCCCCCACCCCTCAGATTCCGTTGATCCACCCCGCCTGTTACACCATGTATAATGCATTTTGCCGAGCTGTCAAGAAATAACATATGATGACGTGTGCCTTTTTGTATTGTTAAAAGTTTACAACTATTAAATTTTGTACTGCCTGGACAATGGAAAATATGGTAATAAGAGGGGACAGGGGCGCAGTCTAAGTGAGCTTGGGAGTGACGACATGGCTGGTTTTCACGTTTTAAGTAGTTATGTTGGTAACTATATTTTAGTAAAAAATTTCGTGTAAACAGTCAATGAGTCACAAGTGGTAAGTTAAAATTGAGTGCAAGTGATTAAATAGATTAGGATTCGTTCTATTTTTCTGATAAGTAGGTGGGCGGGGCTTCTCACTTAACACGTTTGGCCACGATTTTTTAATTAAGATATTATTTTTTAGTTAAGCTTATTTCGAATTTTTTCCTTTTTTTACTCTACTTTAAATTTGTTAAATTATATTTAAAATAACATTGCTTGTGGAATATACGACAACAACATAGTCTTCTAGAGACTTTAATTTTCGGAAAAATTATTTTCTGCATTTGTCCAAAATCCCGGTTATCACAAATCTTAGTACATAATCGACGAACTCCTTCAGCCTTATTCCAAAACGCGGACTAAATACTGAACTAGTATTAATCCTGGTTTAAACCATGGACTAAATAAAACCTTATTATAAAACGAAGTTTATCGCTAAACCTCTGATAAGTATGGTACCAAAGATAAACCCGCGATAGACCTGGTTTAAGTCGAGACTAACTTTAGAACTACTGTCAAAACTGTCAATAATTGCTTTGTTGTTGAGGTTAATTCGTTTATTTATAATTTAAATTGTTAAAAATGGATATCGACATGATGGACATCATGGATTTAGAAGATTTGGAATTCCTAGAGAGGTCTCGACGATGTGAGAGGGATCGCCGTCGTGTTAATCCATTCGGACTGAACGACGACGACTTCAAGTACAAGTATAGGTTCACAAAACGTTTCGGTCAAAAAATTGTGGATCTTGTACGTGATGACTTGGCTCAAGACCCTCGAGGATGCCCGTTGAGCCCTGAGCTTCAAGTAGCATGTGCATTACGCAACTGGGCTCGCCATGAGGTAAGTGCCAAAGATAATCGCTATTTACAAGTGCTTGGGCAATGCTTCGTAATGCTCGACTACAAGTTACAAGTAATAAAAATATTTATTTTGTTCCTTGTAGATTCAAGACGATACAGCTGATTTACATGGTGTGTCTCAGCCTATCATCAGTAAAACATGCAAAAAGGTAGCAGACAGTATGTGTAAAATATCGAAAAGATTCATAAGAATGCCTTGTTCTCTAAGTGAACAAGAGGAAACTATAAGAAAATTCCGTAACATCGCAAATTTTCCAACTGTCATTGGTATGATTGACTGTACACATATAAGAATAAAGAAGATTAATGCAAATGGGGGCCAATTATATATTAATAGGAAAGGATATTCATCAGTTAATGTGCAGGTAACATTAATTAAAATAAGTTGTATTTTCACATTTTTATTTTAGTAAATCATGATAAATTTATAGATTTTTTGAAAGTATTTATTACACTCATATCTTAAAACTTCACTTAAAGCGTACCAAGAAATTCTAATAGTTTGTATTTTTGCAGGTTGTTTGTGATGCTGACTTAAAGATAATGGATGTTGTTACTAGGTGGCGGGGGAGCGTCCATGATTCAAGGATTTTTAGAGAATGTCGTTTAAAGCAACGGTTCGAGGCAGGTGCATTTTCTGGAATATTGCTTGGTGATAATGGCTATCCCTGCACACCATATTTATTTACACCAGTGCGGAACCCATCATCATCACAAGAGGAAATCTATAACAGGTGTCACATCCGTACTCGGAATACGATTGAAAGATGTTTTGGTTTGTGGAAACAAAGGTTTCGCTGTCTATTGAGGGGAATGTTTGGAGATATAGAAACAGCAAAGAAAACAATTGTAGCATGTGCTGTTCTCCACAACATTGCCATTGATATGATGGAAGCCCTGTTTCCTCATGCTGAAGGTAATGTCCATCAATTTGATTCTTTGGAACCTACAGAAGTACAACATTTACTACCAAATTTATCTGTAAGGGGAAATATTAGAAGAAGACAATTTATTGAAACTCACTTTAATCAATTTTAATTATTTACAATTCACAATATACTATCATATATAATCATATTCTTCTTTCTTCAACAATATTTTCAATTTACAAAATGTTTAAGTATAATAAAATCTGGTTAAAATGTGTTTTATTTATTTCATTTACTACAGAAAACTACTGTACCTGAAAAGAAATGCATGTATTAGTTCAGCATTGTTCAGCACTCAGCACAACACTTATAGATAGAAATGTATATTTATTCGGGGTCCCCCCCATTCATTGTGTGGTCATCCTTAACACAAGCTCTGCATTTGTTGGGCCTTACAGTTAGACTGATTGTCTGGGGATTTATTATCTTTATTTAATACTGATACTGATAGAATGTAACTAAACCATTGATTATTTAAATAAAATTTTATGGATTATATGGAACTATTACAAATACAATTTTTATAACTTATTTATATTTAACCTTGCGGGTGAACCTTGGACCCAGTTTTTAAATATTTAGGTTATGCTATATAGTCTACTTACATTTTATTCTTGTTTGTTGGCTAGCTTATTTTCTAAAAGTGATATTTCTAAATGTAACTTTTTAATTTTCAATTCAGCTATTTTATTATTGTTTTTATGTTCCACCTCCATGATTTCAAGTTGTCTTTTTTTATATTCCTCATTGGAACGCACAATGGATAGGCGCATTTCCTCGCTCCTGTAAAGTCATATAATTTCACATGTGTAATATAAGTACAGATTATGCCAGAGTAATGAAAAATCAAAGATTTTTTTTGTGTTGGTAATATTTCCGTCTCATATACCAAGTGTTCTAGGTTCGAGTCCGGATTAGGATAAACATTTGTTTGTTTACATGTCTGGGATTATTTTATTACTGTTCCTTGCAATGTACTTACATGTTTCTCTTCTGCACAGTCTTTTTTCTTCTTTGTGGACTTCTTGTTGCTTCTGTTCTTCTGAAGGGATAATTTGATGTCACTGAAAACATTATAAATGCTTGTAGTAACAAAATCAAACATGTGAAATGTTATAGTTAATGTATGTGTTGGATCATAATTAAGTATTTACCTTGTACCACTGCATCTGTACCACAGGTTTTTGCCTCAATATTTTCATAACTTGGCCCAGGTTTAGGGTCTTGTGCCATACTCATAGCCATAGTTACTGGAGCCTAAAATGTAACTAAATAAATTCACTTACATACTATAAATTTCTATGCAAATTACTTCTAAGTGGTCTTCTAGTATTTATACATAAGAAAGAATCTAAAATTGTATGGTCTGAAAAACACTGTTTATTAATAATTCCATAATGTAATCAGAAGTTAAAATAAAATATATGACAAGCAAATACAAGAAATTTTATTTACCACTGCATCACTATCATAATCATTTAGTTCGAAAGCAAAGTCATGAGGAGCAATGGCTATGATTTGTTGGTCCTCAGTAGACGGTGATGGTGGTTTTTCACCTCCCCCAGTATTCATCTGCTTTCTCCTATGCTCTGATAAGTTAGCTTTGGCAGTCAACTTCATCCTCTTCCAAGCTAATTTAAGTTCAGTCTCAGACCTATGTTTTCCTATTAGTTCATTAAATCTACAAAAAAGGATATATTGTACTGTTATATCATAGGTGATAAAGTTCATAAGTAAGTAAAAGCAATAGGTCAGTAATTACTTGTTTGATATAATCTTCCACTCTTTTGCTTTCTTAATATTTACATATGTCTTCGTTGATTTATCTTCTATGATACTTGCTGATTCAGCAATAAGCTGAGGTAATATTTCCTATAATAATCAGTACAATCATCATAATGGAAATAAAAATTAAAAATAATGATTTTTTGAAAATTGAATATTTTTTGCAATATTTCACAAACCTTCTCTTCCGAACTCCAATTTTCTCCTCTCATCTTCTTTTGTTGTTCCATTTTTAATAGGTATCTAATTTATTTCACAGAAATTTTCACTGTTTCATACCAGCATATGAAAAATTATCAAATTTCGCGCCGCACACACAAGAACGTTCCATTTCATGTAGTAGATACATAAACAAATTAAGTTGCGCAACTTAAAAAAACATCCCGTAATGGGTCAATTGTTTTTGCTCGATGGACTAGATTGAAAAAAATGCACATTCTGATATTTAGTATAAAATTTATAATAATTATTCATGCGTTTAAAGGAAGAATTAATATCAACGTTTGAAGAAACGGAACGTTCCGTTGAATGAAACAAGCATTAAAGAATGAATGATTGCTAACTTTTATTTATTATCTGTGAAAATCATTTAAACCATGGACTATCTCTGGTTTGACTGGTCCCCCGTTAGTCTTGGTTTTGTAATAAGAACGCATTTTAAACCCAGCTTGATCCTTAGTACGGTAACAATCCAAGATCTGTTAGTCCAGGTTTAAACCAGGACTAAAGCAAACTTTTATAATAACGCGGCTTGAGTTTCACCACCGTTCATCTTTATCGAAACTGATGAGATAAACTACTGAATGCGTTCGAACACTCAAGTGCAATGTAGTGACTTAAAATATAGTTACTACATAATACGTGTAAACTGTGAATCAGTGAGAAAAAATGTAAGCCTACTTGACGCCTGAGCATCCAGGCATGTTGCAACATGGTATTTTTGTGCGAAAGATAAATTATCAATTGAAACGCAATTAATTATAGGCATGAGTGCCTATAATTAATTTAATTATTATCCTACCGATCTATCTACGTTACCTGAATGTACGTAATTTATCACCTAAGTATCAATAAAAAATTTGAACATGTATATTAGCGATGGTCGTTTAATGAACGAACTAGTCCAATACACCAGTCGACATTGCGTGGACTGTTCAACCGTTTACGTATTTCTGATGGACCGGTCCAATTCGTAGACTGTATGAACGTGCAGTTCCTAAGTCGTTTTATTCAAACTAAGTTCAACTCTAACAAGTACAACATAGATATGATATTTGTATGCGAAAGTGAGGGAGGTTAGGCTTATTTGAATATTATTCTTTCGTATGAACGTAAACGATCAGTTCGTTTATCGTTTATTCAGACTAATTGCAGCTCTAATGTATAGCGTTTAAAAATTATAATAGATGCGAGCTTAAGAGCGAGTTAGGCTTTTTATAATATTATGAATCAAATTAGCCTAACTCAATGGGGGAAAGAGATGTCGTATGAATGCATTCTCGAGTGCGAAAGAGACAGTTTAAGTCACCGGCACCGGGCGAGCCGCGTTTTGTTGAACTTATTTAAACAATATCTAATAATTGTATTGATTTATGTATTAGTTTGCTACGAACTGCATTACTGCCGGTTGCATAATTTTATTGTTTTTTAACTTGAAAGTTACAGATATTAATAGTTTATATGTAAATATTGAATTATTGTTTTAGTGTTAATGTTTAATTAGGTAGTGCTTATAAAGTAGAGTAAAGGTGTTAGAATAATTTTAGGTAATATAAATAGTGTAAAACCAAAGTAGCTGCATTATTATGTCGTTACGTAGCGAACTTTGGCATCATTTTGAAAAAGATGTTTCAAGTGGTAAAGCCGTTTGCAACGTATGTAAAGAAAAATTAGCTTATAAATGTTCTACGGCAAATTTAAAAAGCCACCTTAGAAGGAAGCATATTTCCGTGTATTCTGGACTACAAACAAGTGCAAATCCTCAAATAGTGCGACAGCTTAATCTTACGCGACCTGATATAGCTGGTCCTTCCACCAGCACAGAAAGTGCAATCGGTACCTCGAGCTCAGTGCCTGCGACAAAACGCCAAAAGATTATGGACAATTTTATGAGCAAAAAAATAAGCAACGAGCAAAAAAAACAAATAGACCTAGATTTATTAGACTTATGTTGCGACAGTTTCCATCCATTTTCCATAGTAGAGGAAAGGGCCTTTAGAAAATTCTGCCGCTGGATACCAGGGTATCAGCTGCCTACACGGAAAACTCTCTCAAACTCCATCATGCAAGAGGTATATTCGAAGCTGTTCGACTCTGTACGGATTCAACTGCGTGATGTTAAAAGTATCTGTTTAACTGCAGATATGTGGACATCATTAAAAACGGAGAGTTACATAGCTCTCACGGGGCATTATTTAACGGAAGATCTCGATTTCAAGACAGTTCTTTTAGGATGTTGCCAATTTCCGGGGAACCACACCTCAGAAAATATCGCAGCTGAAATTGAAAACATTGTAAATAAATTTGATTTAAAAGAAAAAGTTAACTTCATGATCACGGACAACGCTTCAAATATCGTAAAAGCAGTTAAAGAAAATTTGGGGTGGAAGCATTTTGGCTGCTATGCACATAGCCTTAATTTAGTGGTGGAAAGTGCACTTCAAGTAGTAAAGTCAAAACTAGAGAAAGTAAAGCGGATTGTTGCACACATAAAAAAAAGTACAGTTTCATCAGAGCGTCTCCAAAAATACCAAATCCAACAAGGACAACAACCGAAACGTCTGATCCAAGCGGTGGAAACACGGTGGAATTCGACTTATTTCATGCTTCAACGTTTTGTGGAACTAGAAGAGGCGATTCGAGGAACATTAGGCTTTGTTGACCGAGGTTTACCAACATTCATCCCAGAAGATTGGATTTTATACAGACAGCTTTGTCAAATTTTACGACCCTTCGAAGCAATTACTTCTTCCATGAGTGGACAAAAATATATAACTGGAAGCTCTGTAATTATTGTTACAAGATGCTTAAAAGAAGCATGTCAAAAACTCATAGAACGAACCGATCTATTGCCAGATGCAAATGACACGGTTCTTCTTCTGAAACAAGCCTTAGAAGATCGGTTTAAATCCATTGAACAAAGTGGCACATTTGCTCTATCGACTTTTATGGACCCACGTTTCAAGACGCAAGGTTTTACAGACCAAAACGAGGCCACAAAAACAAAAGAAAGGGTGCGAAAAATGGTAGCTGGACTAATCGCCAAAGCAGAAGATACAACGTCGCCTCAAGTTCTTCCAGACACCAACGATAATGATGACGAGAGCCCTTGGGACATTTTCGACAAAATAGTAGCGTCAAATACTACACATGGAACTCCACTGTCAAGGGCGATTAAGGAAGTCGATATGTATCTTTCGGATGAATTATTGCCACGAAAAGACCATTCGGGAAAGTTAACCTGCCCTTTAGAATGGTGGAAAAAACATGAATATGTATACCCAAATTTAAAAAAAATATACACCACACATTGTAATATTGTGGCCACATCCGTTCCTTGTGAACGGATGTTTTCTAAAATGGGACTCATCTTAAATGAAAGACGCACACGATTAACTACCACCAAGGTTGAACAAATGATGTTCATCAATGTAAATACTTCAGTAGAGAGATTTGATGGGTATTAAAAAAATAATTTTAAAAAATGATTGAAATTGTAAATATATATATACATATTTAAAATAAAAACAAAAAAAGAACACAAAAAAAAGCAAAAAAAAACCTTCCATTTGTAAATATTGTTTATATTAATAATTAATCATGTACAAACAATCAGTTGATCTTTTAAGTACGCCTAAATATGAGTTATACGCCTTTTTAGTAGGCACATATACTCTATTTAGCCAGTCCTAAGCCTGGAACAAGTACGAAGGAAAGATCAAATTGGGCCCATAAAAATCGCAGAGCCATTAACGGCCCCAGTAATAAATACTAATTACATTGTGAACAATAAACTATTAGAAACGAATGCCATCTATATATCAAATTGCGTATAATAAATAAATTTATGTTCCAATTTAAAATGTTTATTTCAAGTATCCATAGGAATGTCAAAATAATAATAATACTAATCCCCAGACAAACACACAAACTGTATGGCCCCAAAGTAAGCAGAGCTTGTGTAATGGATGACCATACAGCGAACCCAGAATAAACATTCATATATAAATATCAACAACCATGATCCGAGAACAAACATCTGTGTTCATCACACAAATGAATGCCCCGGCCAGGACTCGAACCTGGGACCTCCGGCGTATGAGACAGGGCTACTGACCACTACGCTACTCGGCCGTCAACTATAAATACTAAATACATTTAAAAAATCCATTATTTGATTTGAATTCAAGAAAATCTACCACCTCTTTTGCGACGAGCACATACCGTAACAGGTACTATTGTTGGCACCCCCCCAGTGATTGGCACTTTTGCGTTCTAATAAAGATATTTTGTAATACAAATATAATTTTCAAATGGCAAC
The DNA here is from genome assembly GCA_923062675.1 of Marasmarcha lunaedactyla. Lineage (NCBI taxonomy): Eukaryota > Metazoa > Arthropoda > Insecta > Lepidoptera > Pterophoridae > Marasmarcha > Marasmarcha lunaedactyla. The sequence goes on along the minus strand of OV281364.1, from coordinate 12,067,190 downwards.
ATCAGCATTAAATGTAGAATTTTAAAATCTATGCCTAGCAACACCTAATCTTACTTCAAAATGACAGCGTTCTTTTTGTTCGTTGGATTTTCTCAAGACAGCAACTTTACAAGAAGTTTTCTTCAAAAAAGTTTGGTGGCGACTACTTTTAACGGTGAAAATCAATACCTGCCGGTAAGTTTTTTGATGATGTTTTGTTTTGCGCGTAATGTAATGAGTTATTTAACTTTAATTTTCATGTTTTTTTGTAAAATAAGTTTACTGCATAGCTTTATTTGCTATGCCAATCACTACAATAAAATTTGTATGACGGTACAATTATTAGCACCCCTGCCAATTATTACACATAGTGATTTCTTTTGAAAGTGGAGTTTATTCTTCACGGAAGATGTTAATAAGTATATTCGACTTTATAACACATGATTTGTGCATGTATTTTCATCGCATTTAAATGTTGGCAGTGCCAATGATTGTACTTTTTTGGAGGTGCCAATGATTGTACTAAACTTAGTTAGTGTTCATCTAGGTAGATGCTGTTTCAAGATGCCTAAAGCAAAACCTGGAAAGAGGTATCTGAAGGGATACACTGATGAAGATTTAGAAAAAGCCATTCAAGCTGTGGGAAATGGCATGCCTAAAAAAACAGCATCTGTTAAGTTTAATATTCCGAGAGCTACTCTCCAATTCCGGTTAAGTAGCAACTTCGTAAAGAGCAGACCTGGGCCTTCCACAACATTAACTGAAGATGAAGAAATTGAACTCGTCAACTGGATCATAACAAGTTCCCGAAAAGGTTTCCCTCGTCGCCGTGAAGACTTAGTTAAAAGCGTCAAAGATTTTTTGGACAAGCATCCTAGAGAAAATCCGTTTATTGACAATACTCCAGGTGAAGGTTGGTATAAGCTGTTCATGAAAAGACACCCTGAAATTGCTGAAAGGACATCGGAAGCTGTGACATCGGCAAGTTCAAAGGTATCTGAAAGACAGATAAGAAATTGGTTTAAAGGAATTGAGGACTATATGCAAGAAAACAATTTAATGCATATTTTTAATGATCCTTCAAGAATATTGAATGGTGATGAGACCAACTTCGTGTTATGCCCAAAAAATACCAAGGTGCTTGCACCTAAAGGCGAAAAAAATGTCTATGAAGTCGATCACGCTCAGGCTAAATGCTGTGTGACAGTGATGTTTACTTTTTCAGCTGACGGAAAAGTAACGCCGCCAATGATAATTTTTCCACTAAAAAAAATGCGACAAGAAATTCGGCGCTCGGTACCTGAAGACTGGGGTATAGGACTTTCTGATAATGGATGGATGCAAGCAGCCACGTTTTTTCAATATATCAAGAATGTTCTTCATCCTGCATTGGTGAAGGATGGTGTAGAATTCCCAGTGATTTTATTTGTCGATGGTCACAAAAGTCACACAACTCTCGAGCTGTCTCAGCTCTGCCAGAATTTATAAATTGATGGAAAATGGGTACCAGTAGACAACATACCAATTTGTATTGAAAAAGAAAATCCTGGAATAAATGCGATAAGTGAGTTTTTAGTGTTTCCCAAAACTCCCATTAAAAAAGGCAGTAAAAATCAAGATCATCGCACCTTTGTGCTAACGAGCAAAGAATGGGAGGATGAAGAAATTAAAAAAGTGAACAAAAAAAATGAAGAAATGCTGACAAAAGAAGAAAAAAAGAGACAAAGATTGATGAAGGCAGAAGAAAAGCGTTTAGAAAAAGAACGTAAAAAGACTGAAAACTTGAAAAAGAAAACAATAAAAAGAGAACCGCAAAAGAACAAGGATGCTAGGGATAAACCTAAGATCATACAGAACATACTATTAAAACCAGCAAATAAATATCCTATAACTGTACAGCAAACTCGAAACAACAATACAAAAGAAAGAGAGGAAAGGCATATAGATAACGAAAGTACAAGATATCAAGAAAAGATCAGTTATCAGGACATAAAGAACAGCATGATGCCAATAACAGCAAATGAAAATGCTACAAATGCAAAGCAGGCTCAAGATAAAAACACAACAGACGACGAAGAAAAGCTTATAAATATAAAAGATGCAAAATTACAAATTAAGAAAGGAAAAAAGAAGGAAAATACACGCATAATGCCAGCTAATAAAAGCCCTTCATCCACGCAGAAGTCTCAAGATAAAAACACAACAGAGAAGAAGGAAAGTTATACAGATATCAAAGGTACAATATTTCAACAACAAGACAGTAAACAGGAGAAAAAGAAGGAGAGTAAACGTTTGAAGCCTTTGTCAGACAAGGAGTTAATGGATCTTCTAGAGGAATAGTTTTTGCCAAGTCTTGATTGTTTTTTTTATTAATAAAACACTCTTTTCACTTAATAGGTATATAATTTATTTCACGACCGGTTTCGTCACTCCATCATCAGGCAGTCTTGATTGTGTTGTAGCCTAGGAACCTAGGTACCTACCTAGTTCTTTATTAAATACCTACATTATTTCTAGTGCCATGCTAATAATTATACTGCCAATGAGAGTGCTAATGATTATACCTATAATAGGGACAATGATTGTACCACACTGCCAATGATTATACATTTAGGGTGAAAAAAGTGTATTTCATATTTTAAGTAAGAATTCTTAAGATTTTTTTTTATCTGAGGTTTATAATTTCTATATCTTGATCCACCCCATAAATGAAACAAAAATCAAATAAAAAAAAATTACTCTTTTACAATAAATCTGCTAATCAAAGTCAACTATCTGCATAAAGTGCCAATCAATGTACGGTTTACCCTAAGTCGATTTGAAAGTCTTTCCGTCCGTTCACTTTCATTAATAGTCGAATAAATCTGATACTGTCTGTCGTCTACGATCGACGTAATAGGTGGAAGCGGACCATGAACTACATAGTTCACGATTTGAACTGTTCATTCTACTAGTCGATGAACGAAAATGAACGGTTCAGTTTCGTTCACGCTAAACACGTCGACGACACATCGCTAATGTATATATATATATACAGTCTCATACTCGTTTACCGAGATGCAGACTACAAAAAGTATAAATAGAAAACATCCATAACTTTTCGTAAGGATTAAAAGGGGTGAGAAATTATGCAGACCTTATTAAAACATTGATAAAAGACCTTGCGCGATTTAATGTACTCGTAGTGACATCTAGTGTCACAGTGCAGTAGTTTGTGTTGTGAGAATCTGTTTGATAGATTTCATGCAGTCAATAAATTATTGATTTGGATGAAATTTTGAATACGAATAGACTATGTGCCGAATTAACACAAGGAGTACTTTTAATTTTATTTATTTGAGAAGGAATTGCATAGATCTGGCGCAAGTTCGCTATAATTATGTATACACGAGGCATACAGATATACAAATACATTTTTTACTGAAATCTTTAGCGAGGAAATTACTACAAAATCATTTGATATTTCATTGCAAGTACTATCAGTAGGTATCAGGCGACAACAGACGTTGCCAGCTAGTGCAGAGACTAGTAAATAACTATAGACTAACCATGTCTAACAAAATTTTGTGACTTGAAAAATAGTTGTTTTTAAGATAGAAAGATGGCGTTAGTTGTATTAGATTTACAAGTTATTTAAATTTAGTCAAAATAATGCGTAAAAAAACTTAAGATGGAGCTGTTTACAAAATCGTTTGATATTTCATTGCAAGTACTATCCTTAGGTATCAGGCGACAACAGACGTTGCCAGCTAGTGCATTATATTATTTGATGCTATGTTGCCGCTCTTATAATTCAGTAACAGAAAACTTTACACCACCCCGGATATTATTTGTAGTGTTACTGGGTTACTGTATTGCCAGTATATAATTTTTCCCATAATAATATAGCATTCATCTCCATAGTTTGTTCTTATCTGCCTTAACATAATAAAACGAATTTCAGTGCATTTAATTAATAGTTATAAAATATTTTACTTTATTTATTGATATCGATAAAAATTATGTCTTAATAAGTGCATAATTTTTATTTATAATGCATATAACTCATAACTATTTTGCTAAAATTTAAGTAGTTAAAAAATATTTTCTTGTTGGATTATTATTAAAAAAAATTTTCTTTATCCATCAACTTTTTTGGTTCTTTTTATGACAACATTTTATTTGTTTGACAATTTGAATTCTTTGTCGTTTATTGTTGTTGCTATGGGTGTGTGTTTATTTTGGAACTTTTCCCTGCATTTCTTTGAATTCACAATATTTCTGCTCGCCTACTGTGACTCGTGCAAATTTTATAGACCTTGATTAAGTTTACGTTTTGGCTGCTACATATATGTTATATATGTATAACATGTGCGTTTATCACAACTGTGATAATAAAAGCTTTTAAAAATAGGTTATTATGGCAATTAAAATAAGGAGGAACAAAATAAACTTGTACCAGTATGTGTATGGTCCTTTGTAGTTGTTATTTTATCATCTATAAAGTAAGAATAAATTACTATCTACCTATTCTTATTGAGTAAAATTATCAAAATCAATGATATAAAATGATGACATTTTCCAATTTCAGGAAAGGAATAAATCCTACTTGCTAAGGTTTCAGGTTATTTGACAACGCCATCTAGCAGTTTTAGTCCGTTTTAATACAAATATTTTGCATTACGTTTCTTGTCAATAATTCATATAAAAATTAAAAACGACAAGGTTGGTCCAAGCTATTTGAGAGCGACATCTAGTAATAGCTTGGATTTTGAGCTTTTTCCGAGTCACGAATTTTTGTATGGAGATGGTCAGCCTATAGTTATTTACTAGTCTCTGGTTTTAGGTTATTCTTCTCCGTAGGGGGGTGGTGTGGCGTACTCACTCGCTTTTACGTTTGTGGACGTAAGATTGATTGATTGACACTGAAGCGATTGAGATGCCAGGTAGGATAAAAAAAACAGGAGAGACTGACCGGCTCTCGGCCATTGTGTAATAATAACATTTAATGCATACTATGTTTATACTTCCTGTTATATGTATATTCCATGTGGACATTTAACGTTAAAGTAATTACAGTATTAAGTATGTGAACGTGCTACCTAATAAATTAATATCTACAAAACATGGAGGATTCTTATTGAAGCATCACCCGATAGGACCTCCATAAAAGTAAATAAACCATAAACTAAGATTATTTCATTTACGTCAGTCCCTTACAAAATTTCATTAAATTTTCAATTTTATATATCGATTCAATATTTAGTTCTAAAATATCGATAGTAGATTTGATACTCGTTGTGCAACCCTGAAAATGGACGCAATTTTATGTTTTTTTTTCAAGTTTAGGTATGCACGTTTTTTTCGTAGCTAGGGCTTGTCCATTGGTTGAGGTCAAGGGAACGTCGCTTTGAGCGACCTGTCAAAATTGACTCATGACGTTTCTTTTGTTGATGTTTTTATGGGTGCGTTCCGATTGCCTCTCACAGCGCTATTAGTGCTAAAACTGCTCATAACCGTGAACCACTTTAAGCGGGAAGATGGCGGCGGCGTTTGTCGTGAATACACTCACAGGCATTCGGACTGGGTACATTAGCGCTCTTAGCGATATAATCGGTAATCAGAGCCCACCATATTTATGCGATTAAAAATTTTAGATTAAGAAGATTCCTTATTAATTTATTTTGTAAAAAAATTTAAAAATGACTTCTGTTTTAGTATGGTCTAAGATCTTAATGAAGTTATAACTTTTGATTTAAGTGAGGAACAATTACAATGTCAGCGCGCTATTTATGGTTTCTATTGTACACTGGGAGTGGCATTCGGAGCGCACGCCATATATGGCTGTCACAAATGTCAGCAGCAAAAATTTGAATGAAACAGCTGTAATATTCCAACGGCTTACACTTGCTACGATATTAATTATTTTATATGGATTTCAATGTCTTTTTCTATCATATGGTTTAAAGTAAATACACAACATGAATTTCAAAACGAATCAGACACTGCAGCGGGATCGTAAGTTTCAAAAACTTATTTTTCAAGTAGGTCAGTAAACTTATAGGTACAATTGGTTTACTATAATAAAATTGTAACTGCCTGCAGGGTTTCTTAAATTATCGTTGAAGAAGAACAATTTGAAAAATGACCAAGAGTTAAAAGGGAACTCGGATGTGATTATTCTTGATGAATCTTTTGATAGTATGAAATCTAGCTTGACGAAAAATGTAAGTATTTATGCTTTATTACTTTTCAACATATGCAATTCTAACAACTATAATCAAATACTTAATAGCTTTTAGTGAATATACAATTAAACAATGGGTTGGAGTACAGCTAAGGGTGTGCATTCGAAAAATGGTAAATTGCTGATATAGTGCTTTGTTTTGGGGTTACCTACCCATTAATTTTTTTATAAGTTCTGTAAAAAATCTTATTGATAACTTTTAGTGGAGGTAACTTGTATGAAAAACTTTTAGTATTTATATTGTCCAGTAAAAAGTCCTCCCACTTTTAGAGAGATTAACATTTTTTGTTTTTTCATTTTCAGGCTAAATCGAGTCCAACTGTAATATGTTCCCCCATTGTGATCAACACATCTTGTGAATCAATAGCTGATGACTTACCAAATGTAGAAATAATTGAAAATAAACCTAGTAAGAAAGGAAATGTAAGTAGCATACAACCCAACAACTTGCGACTCATAAACCTTGCAATGTATTAAATGATTCTCAAAAAATATTTTGCTTATGTATCTAGGAACATGGTAGGTATTCATATCTTTTTTTTTCTATTAAAAATATTATGTTACTAAGAAATACAATTTTAATAAGAAATACAGTTCCTTGTTCTCAAGCAAGCAACTGGCAGGAAAATTTCAAGGGAGTATTTTTTTTTCAAAATAAATTATAATTTGTTTCATATTTATACAAAATATTTTTATTTATTTGTCTTTTCTCTTGTTTGTAATCTTATGATTTGATGTTACTTATATTGTATGAGGAATCTTTAGTAACAACATAAGTAAACACAATTTATGGAACTAAAAATATTCAATATACAAAATTGTACATACTCTACAAGTTGATTTACTTATATACACACAAACCTTAATTTCTTTGAAGTCTAGTATGCGCAGACTTTTAGCATTTCTGGATTCATTAAAGTATACTATTTATACATATTCTGGGAACCCCTATCACTCTATTTCAGTTGACATGAAAATATAAACATTTACATTAGGGTCAGATTTCTGTGATGTTTAGCCTTTTCAGATGATGCTTTGTTAGTTTAAGAGCCTTTCAATTCTTTTGTTTTCCTTTTGTTATTATAATAATAGCTGAAACATTATTAAATATATTCATTTTATATGTTTTCAGGTTTCCATCAATAAATCTTTTGAAAGTTCTTTTCTACATGACAAATATAATCCAAAGCCCAGTACTGGTGGATGGTCTCCAGCTCAAAACATGCTATGCACATCTCCCAAAAATAACCAAATACCAACCACACTTATTCAAGTAGCAAATGTGTCAATGGAAGAATGCTCCATAAAGAAAATACATAAATCACAGCAGAAAATTCTTGACGAACTGTATGGTGAAGTATGGAGATCTATACCTAAACTTTTCAAACCAGATCCTAAACCTGCTGGAGATCTAGAGGGCATCTCAAAAAAACTACAGTTTGACGAAGATGATTCAGACAAAGAAAATGTGCGAGAAGGCATTAAAAAACAAAAACAATTGTATTTAACAGACTCTGAGGCGAAAAAGATATTGAAACCTGATTTAAGTGAAACAGATAAAAAGTCTAGAAAAAAGTTATACACTGAAAAAGTGCCTAGTACACCAATAGCACCTAAAACGAAATCTCTAAAACCTAGTCGAAATGTAAATTCAACTACCAAAAAGTTGAAACAAATGTCTGTAACGGAGTTGGTGGATGTAATGAAGAAAGATGTAGATTTTCTTACTAAAGAAGTAAAGCAAGTTTCTATTACACCGACTGTGGAGAAAATTAATCGATTGAGCTTTGTTGGGTCTTTAGCAGGTAAATGTCATTTTATTCGTTTTTGATCTTGTTGGATATTACTGGCAAATTTATGTGGCTTTGCCTGTTAGCAAGGGGTGTGTCTGATATACTAGCGTCTATATAAACCGATAGAAGATTGCCACTGAAAGTTATGCAAAGTAAGTCGAATGTTGCATAAAAATTGAGAATAAGAATGATCTTGAACTTAAACTTGGCAAAAGACGGTTTTATGCTCCAAACTTGCAGTAAATATAATCTCCATACTTGTATCTTTTTAGTTTCTTTGGGTTTTAGAAAATTATTATAAAATTCACACCAATTTCTAGTGCGCCCTAAGTTTTAAGCCCTAGGCCTTCTACTCGGCCTATGGGTAAATCCACCCCTGCTGTTACCTTTCTCTTGGATAGTTAGTAACTGTGTTCTAACTGGATATTGTAGATGTTCTACTACACAAATCGTATTTGGCTTTGGTTGAAGTAGTGAAGGGTAGTCGGCAGATAAATGCTTCATTTCATCCCTGGCTTTCGGCTGCCCAGGTTAGGAATAAAATAATGTTATTGTTAAGTAATTGTATTTTTTTCTTAATTTAATGATTAGGTAATCGTAGTGCAACAAATTAATAAAACATTAGTAACTTTTAATATTCTTCAATTCCAAACGTATTTCAAGCTTACAAAATTAAACTTGATTATTCCACTAAATAATTCTTAATATTATAATTCCAGTACCTTGTTTTACCTAGACAATATAAAATTTTGTCTAGGTAGTGAAATGAAGCCTTTGACATAAACTATGTATATTTTAAGTTTTAACAGAAATCTATATTTACTGTACTATCAATATTCTTTACTTCATAGGAGAGTTGAAAATGAGAGGTGGTTTTTCATGAAATTGATTTCATGAATTTAGGCTAAGCTGTCTCGTTTTTTAATACCTGTTGGACAGTATTGAGACAAATAATACTAATATGATTTTGTGAATTCATATTATTTCTACAGGAAATTATATCATCTATGTGGCTACTATGATAAGAACACAATACAGAACCAAATCGAAATCAGAGAACAATTTTCGTTTTACTATACAATACTTAAACATATTATAACACAAATATACAATAAGAAACATGTAGATATTGTTGTTATTACATGATTTGTGAAAATTTACATACATTTGTCTGGGTATTTATAATGGATAACTGTTCTCTCTTACAATGTGAAAAGATAGTCACAATAGAATAATATATTATAATTATTAAAATTAATATAAAAAGCTCCTCGTAACTGTTTGTGTAGATCACTAGCTTCTGCTTCTAGCTTCTTGCGTATACACAAGTCGTCCATACATTTTATTTTACTATTACCGAAATCTGCTGTTTTGGTTAACATTAACAGTGATTTCATTTGAGTATTCAAAACAAAATATTTGGTATTACAAGTATACATTTATTTAAACTTTTTTCATATATATATTTCAAAACCAAATTTTTGTGAGTTTAATTCAGTTAAATTACATAGAATTAATTAAATAAAGTTTATAAATAAATAAAATTAAGTAATTAAATAAATAAAGTTTTCAATGCTTGGAATAAACATTTCAGATAATGTACCGTCTTGGAGGTGTCACATTGAAGCTTTACAATATCATGACAAATACAAACTACTAAAAGAGCAATTAACAAAGCGGTTGTATGAAGAGTTCAATGAGAAGATATTCAATAGAGGGCTGCATGCAGATATGCCTCTGACGTGGGACACAAAGCTCAGGAGTACTGCAGGGTAAGTATTTATATTATTTCATTCATATTTCAAATAATAGAAAAAATTACGACTCATTAATAAGATTGAGTACATTAGTTGTTATTGGTACCTTTGCAATTAATAAAAACTTCGAAATGGGTTCTATATCTGCATCCCAACCGCGAAATACGCATAGTATTGTGTCTGTAAATATTGAGCTTAAAGTTTCCTTCAACGTCTAAACAGTAATTTGAAAAACACATTTACTTACACAAAAATTTCTGTTACAAACTCGTTATTTTACACAAATCACAATCATCAATTTCAAAATGTACCTTTTTATGTAATAACTCAAACAGATTATAAAGTTTATGTTGATGCCAAAACTGTATTAAGTTTTAAATTAATTTATCAATAAATAAAACTTATCTTAACACATGATTCCGGTCATTATACATGCTTACTCGTGAGAAAAATATTTTTTCAATGTATTTTATACAATATTGTGATATGATTGAAATTTGAACTGAAATTTCAAAAATATATATTTTTTATAAATGAAACACAGTATTTTTTCTATTTAAAAATATCTCAAAGAGCTCCGAAAGCTTGAAAGTTTGAAAAACTTGAATTTACAAAAAGTTGCAAGTATTATTGCACTGTTTATACCTATTAGGACTATTTCTTTATTTTGGGCCTGCCAGTTACAAATAATACAACAAAAAAAAAAACAATAAAAAATTTATAACAATTGTATCATTTATTTTTATTTTGTATTATTTGTTTCTGGCTAATTTATATGCTATAAAAAAGGTTACGTGAAAAAATTTATAACTGATTTCCGTCACATTTCAATTTTTTTCTGTTCAATAAAATGAGCTAATTGAATGATGCATTCTGACAAATAATTAAAAAAATATATGCTTGTTAAATTATGTAGCTACATACTGAATTTGTTTTATAGGTTTATAGGTATGCTGTGTCCAAACTATCATATAAAGGAAACATTTGTTTCTTTGTTTCTTCATATGTAATCAATAAACTTTGAAACTACCAGATTTAAACATTTCACTGGATATATTTTTAAAAATCCCGGATTCCCTTTGCATAGGCAGGTTCGAGGGTGAAAGCTTGCGGGTCTTTTCTTTATATATTACATTATACTTACCCCAAACCATTAAAAATTTCAGTACAACAACGAACCGGCTAATCAAGAACTCTAATGGAGAAAAAGTCCGGACGTCCAGCATAAAACTATCTACCAAGGTATAGAAATAGCAAAGAAAGAAATAAAAATATTTATTTTACCACGAACTATTGTGTGCTTTTTCTTAGGCGTATCCGGGACAGTACTATTTTTCTTTGTAAAATTTATCCTTTTATAATTCAAATTCAAATTCAAATATTTATTTCTCAACATTGACAACTACTTGTTCTTATTGACGTCAAGCCGTATTGCCGTATTGACGTATAGCCAGGACAATGTAAACTTGATTGTCACTTGCTCATAATGATCAGCTAAGTGGTCACGGCATGAGAGTGAAATAAACAAACAAACTCACCTACATACTTATGTTGTTCTTAGTTAGCATTAAGATACAGGTTAGAATAAAAATATTTGAAGTCAAGGTACTTTTAGTAAAAATAAAGGGCTATAAAATTCCACGACAACCTTTATAATCGGCTGCAGGGATATGGACCTGACCCTAATCAGGGGATGGTTTCAGGTGACGTATAGTTGTAAGACCACGCTTGTCTACACCGTTTCGGCAGGCTTGCACATGCCTTCGAAATAGTTTTTTATTTATCAATACATTCTTAAGGTATGTGTATTATGTGAGGATGTTCGTCGTTTGGATACTTGGGGGGAGGGAGGCTTGCCGAGCTAACGGATGCAGATAACAATAATTTTGTATAGACATATAGAGACTGTAAATTTATTTTGAAAAAAAAATATACCCTTGAAGTTTCTTGCCAGTTCTTCTTCACGACGGTTTTCCGAACTGGTGGAAGAGTCATATTTTATTTGACGTCAATAAGAACAAGTTCTCAATGTTGAGAAATTTAATATTTGAATTGGAATTATTTCCGCACGTTGTGTTCCTTGACCGTTAGAGCAGTTGGCTTAATGTACGAGGGTGGATTGAAAAGTTCGCGGCCTAACATAGATAGCGTTGTCATATTATTATAAAACTACCCTCATATGAAACCTAGACTCTTTGTCAGTGTCTGTGCAATTTTTCTCTGAGATACATGCGTAATTATTTTATTGAACATTAATTGAGAGTAAGTTTCATTAATTTTGAAAATGGATAGTTTAGAGCATCGTGCCGTGATCAAATACCTTCACAAGAAACACTTAACTACAAAGCAGATTCATGAAGATATGGTGGCTACTTTAGGAACATCTGCTCCGTCGTATACAATGATAAAAAAAGTAGACAGCTGAATTTAAACGTGGACGAGAGAGCATCAAAGATGACCCCCGCTCTGGATAGCCATCGAAAAAATATGTGATCTCATCATGGGAGACAGAAGATTGAAGGTATCTGAGATAGCTGAAGCTGTAGGGATTTAATGTGAACGTACACAAAACATGATAGTTAACGAATTAGGGTTCCACAAGTTGTCTGTAAGATGGGTTCCGCGGCTCCTTTCAGTTGAACAGAAACGAACTCGACTCACGATTTCTAGAGACTGTTCAGAGCTTTTTCAAGGTGATCCAAACGAATTTTTGGCAAGGTTTGTTACTATGGACGAAACATGGGTTGATCACTATACTCCTGAATCCAAACAACAAACCAAACAATGGAAGAGACCCGGATCTCCGACCCCCAAGAAAACCAAGATGTGTTTTTCAGTAAACAAGGTAATGGCATCGGTTTTCTGGGATTCTAAAGGTGTCATCTTGGTTGATTACTTAGAAAGAGGTCAAACTATAAATTCTGCATACTACTGCACATTATTACGTCGTTTACGCGAAGAAATAAAGTCTAAAAAACCAGGATTGTTGATCAAGAAAGTTTTGTTTCATCAGGACAATGCTCGTGTTCACACATCTGCAGAATCGATGGCTCAAATAGTGAATTGTGGTTTCGAATTGCTTCCTCAACCCCCTTATTCACCTGACTTGACACCATCTGACTTCCACCTATTCCCAAAACTAAAAAATCACTAAGGTGGAATGAAATTTTCTACCAATGAGGAGGTCACAGTGGCCGTAGATGCCTTTTTTGAAGACCTTGACGAGACCTTCTATTTAAATGAGATCAAGGCTTTGGAGGATCGCTGCTGGACTAAGTGCTGTGACTTAGGAGGAGAGTAAGAAAAATAAATATAAAAATTGCATTATTCCTGTGTTATTATATTATTCCTGTTATTTAGGCCGCGAACTTTTCAATCCCCCCTCGTACTTAAAGTGTAAAAGCCCACTAGTTCATTTGGTAGACACTGGGATCGAACCTGAGACCTTAATATCGAGAAGGGAGAACTGCGCTACCGTCGATCTACGACAGTTTGTATTGTAATACAGTTGTGCTGTAAAATTGAAATTATAAAAATATTGCTCATGAACATGATATATGTTTGCCGCAGGTGGTAGACGGGCCTCAACGCCTGCGAGACACGCTGGTGCACGAGATGTGTCACGCCGCGACGTGGCTCATTGATGGGGAGCTGAGAGCAGGCCATGGGCCCTTGTGGAAGAATTGGTGAGTATTGTTTATTTATTCGATAATTAGTATGTAAACAAAAATAATTAGAATTAGATTTTTTTTTCTCTATTATTCACAAACCATTTCGAGATATCGCTTATTTGTAATAAGTTTTGTTTTCGAAAATATATACACGAGGAAATAAGTAGTATCATTTTCTAAATTGTAGAGTTCTTCATTCCAGTTAATATAACAAACATAGTCATGCGATTTTATGAATGTCTTTAAAAATGTATTTAAAATTATATTATGCATAGAAATCAGAAATATTGAAATATTTTCCCAAAATACCTAATTCTTTCAGAAAAACATAATAATAACATAACTACTTAACATTTCGCATTGGTACAGATAGACCAAACAAAAAGTGCAATTATAAATAGGTGAATACGCACGTGTATTAAAGTTATTGGTCTGATGAAGATAAATTCTTCATCTAATCTGTTGTGGTTTTTGTCCGTGGTATCCTTGGGGGAAAGCTTCATTTTAGATGAAAATATCACAATTACTAATTACTTGACTTAAAAAGATTACTTTTCATGACAATATGTTGGCAAAACTATGGCATGATCGGATGAGTAGTTAAGGCATGAAGATAAAAAAATTTACACTCAAAGAGGTCTAAAAAAATGTCTTTGATCATGGGAACAAGGCAAACTGAAAATATATGTGACTTTCAATCCTTGGAACTATTAAACAAGCGTCCCTCAATAGTTTGGTAATGTAGTCAGGTAAAATATAGCAATAAAGCACAGAGATAAACGAGAAGAAGATGTGCGCAGGGGGGGGGCTGACTTGAAAGTGTTATATTTTTATTTATTCATTGCTATGTCTTCAATACAAAGTCCTTTTAGGTTCTAAAAATTCTCCCCCAGGTCAGTTGGCGGTGGCGGTGGTAGGTCCCTTATTCAAATATTTGTATAAGGGACCTACCACCGTTATATTATAACATAGAGCTATAGGTTTATCGTTCTATTTTAAAAAAATATGTTCTATTTTTAGCTTATTTTATGATAATGTTCTTATACACAAAACTTGTTCTTAAATATTATTGGAGTCAGACAGAAATAAAACAGAGTGTTGCTTTGTTGTGTGGAACATGACGTCATCGCATAAAATGAGATAATTTTTTCTATTTATTTCCATAGAGCATATGATATTGTTTCTCGAATGTTCTGTAGAACAAAGGCGTGAAGACTTTAGCAGTTATCAAACTGGCCACCGGAAAATGATTATTATTTATGCAAACACATTATGTCAAACTTCACTTCAACATTTCGGGAAAAGCAAAATTCTATTTTGTACCGTGACGTCACTGATAAGTGAGCTCGAGAGAAAAGTTAGTTAATAGTCCTATGGAAAAAATAATCTTGTTTTATCCGAAGACGATATGCTATAAATTAATATATTAATTCTTGCACATATTATACGCATATATCACCTGTTTTTTTGTTTAGATATATTTACATTACTGTATACATTTACATATACTGTATAAATACATTCAACTCGAAGGTAACAACTATCAAGTCGATCATATAGTTCCTCCAAATTTAATTCGATATAACGGGAAATAGTTCAGGTTTTGCTTAGAAATACATTGCAGTGAGTGTGACAGTGTCTAATTTATACCAGTTAATAATAATAAGTGAACTGAGCTGCATATTTTCTTGCAAAAATACGTGATCAACTCAGTTTTACTACTGATCCAATTAATTATCGGAATACCCACTGCACTAGTAAGTTACGACTTGGACTAGTATATATCATTCAATTTCGCCGTATGACGTCACAGCTTCGTGGTTGAATGGTGGACTGCGCATCCAAATAAACGTACGTCGAGTGATAGCTACTGAGTTCAAATTCGTATCAGATACATTTTATTTTAGTTTTTAGATTTTGTTTAGAATTTGTACCTTCAATTTTTAAATTCGGCATTATTATTTAAATTTAATTCAGTAAATAAACAAATGAACTTACTTTAATTATTTTAAAAGCAGTAAATTATAAATTTTCCCTTTGTAACTAACTTATATAAAATTGTACTTTTATTTTTTAATTTTTACATTATTATTTTCTTTTAATTCAGTGCATTAATAATTGAATGCACTTTGATTTAAAAACTGTAAAATATAAATTTTCCCGTTTAATAACTTCTTTATATTGTTTGTTCTGTTTTATTCTGAAGAGGTAATTTGTTTTTAATTTGCCCTGGCATTGTGTTGGTTTATATTTTATTTATTTTTGAATATTTGAAGTTTGGTCAAGTAAAATTAGTAGGACATATTAATTTTAACTCTGTAATAATTGAAAAGAAATTATACTTTTCATTCATATATATTTTTTCTTTATATAAAATATACTTTGAATTTAAGTAATAGTCAAATTTTCACAAATATAATATTTATCTACTGTCATTATGTTAAAATGTGCGTGTTGCACGGAACAGATATTATCAGGTGACCCGACAACATCATGCTCAAAGTGCCACCTAATATTTCACGAATCATGCCTTTCAAATCTGATGCAGCAGCCTATTAGCAACATTGACCTATCCAAGTGGGTGTGCCCATCCTGCAAACCGAAGGGTGGAAATGATGACAGTACACCGGTTCGAGCCGGCAAGATCACAAAGTTGGCAGTTGATATTTCAAACATTACTCAGCGAAAGAAAATTTCGCCGGTAACCACACCTACCGATAATAGTCCTGTAACTTCCTCACAAGTTAAACAAATAGTGCAGAATGCTTTAGACGAACTTATGCAACATCTAAATATTAAAATGGCCAGTTATGTTAACAAGGAGTTAAAATCAATCAAGGAAGATATTGGAGAAGTAAAAAGCTTAATCAACTTTTTAAGTCAGCAGTACGACGATATTAAGAAAGTTATAACAACGAAATTAGACATTATTGATAGACTCAGTAAGGAAAATGTAGAACTGAAGACAACGGTGAAGGACTTACATATGAAGATTAATACGCTGGAGCAACAATCTCGTTCTTCTAATATTGAAGTTCAGTGCGTACCGGAATACAAGGGAGAAAATCTGCTAAACACTGTACTCAATCTGGGAAAAGTAATTTCTTGTAATATAACAGAAGCTCATATACATAATGTTACGCGTACAGCCAAAATTAACTCAGCGTGCACTTCAACGACACTCAGTGCACGTCAACGATCTATAGTGCTACAGTTTAGTAGTCCGAGAGTTAAGACACTTTTCTAGCTGCAGCAATAAAATATAACAAAAGCCATCCGACGGAAAAGTTGAACAGCAAACTGCTCGGCATAGGTGGAGGTAAAGAAAATATTTACGTAGTTGAGCACTTATCACCAACTAACAAGGCCCTCCATGCTGCTGCCAGATTAAAGGCAAAAGAAAAGGAGTATAAATTTGTGTGGGTCCGCAATGGAAGGATATTTATGCGCAAGTCTGAAAATTCAGATTATAAATATATCAAGAACTATGAATCTTTAAATAAACTAGACTAAGTAATCTTAATTACATACTTAAATAAGCTAATGAAACAAATTTAACTGTTAAAATTCGATAACTTAAATACATATTACCAGAACGTGAGAGGCATGAAAACTAAACTAAATGATATATATTGCAAGGTAGCTGAGTGTGATTATGACATTGTCGTGCTTACTGAGACTTGGCTCAGCGATAACATTTATGATAGGGAAATATTTTCCAATAGATATGTTCTGTATAGAAGGGATCGTTCATTGAATTCTATCAACCGCAAGAAGGAAGGGGGAGGAGTCCTTATTGCAATTTCGAATAGGTTTAAATCAAAACGAATTTATGATTATGAGAGTGATTGCGAGGACATATACATTAAGTTTAGGTTATCCACAATTAAAAAAATCTATGCATATCTGTTTATGTGCCGTGTTCCTGCCTTCCCCTCATAGACCGGAAAACTTGGAGATCTTTATTAATAATGCTAATAGGGTTTTAGAAATCGAAAGTGAAGTTTTGTTTCTGGGTGATTTCAATCTAACCAATATAGAATGGGTTAGCGATGGTTCCTCAATTCGAAACACCTAATAAGACTTCATGTAACCTTGATAGACTATTTTGCGATTTTCTTGCGCTCAACGCCTTATAACAACTAAATTACATAACCAACGTAAACAACAGAATTCTGGATCTTCTTTTAGTTAATTTACCGTATGATATCACGGTTAAGCCAGCTTCTTATATTATTTCAAAAATAGATCCCCACCATCCACCATTTCATTTCGAAATAAACTTAAATTCAAATATGAAATTTCTCAAGTACAAAACACTTGCGAAGCTAATCTACTTTAAAGCGGATTATGCCACCATTGCAAAGGAAATAAATAGAGTTAATTGGCATGATACTCTAGATTCACTTTCTGTTGATGAAATGCTTTCTAGATTTTATAATTTCATCGATAATTTAATTAAGGCTCATATTCCTTACATAAAACAGAAAAGTAATAATTATCCTGCCTGGTACTCTAACACATTAATAAAAAGGTTGAAAGAGAAATATAAATTACGAATTAGAGTTAAAAAATATAAAAATCCGATGGATGAAATTCAATATCAAATTGTAAAAAAACGCCTTGAAATTTTGATTCAATCTTGTTATAAATACAACATTGAATTCATAGAGTTTAAAATTAAACAAAATACCAAAATGTTCTGGAATTATATTAAAATGAAGAGAGGTGGCACTAGTCGGTATCCAGCTGAAATGTCTAATGGAAGTGATACCTCAGAAAATAGTGACACTATAACTAACTTCTTTGCATCTCACTTTGCTTCTGTATATGTAACATTACCTCATACAAACAGACCCGTCCAAAAAGATATTTATTGCAAGAGTAACAACAAATTACATAAAGTTTATGTCACTCAAGAACAAATTAAAACTGAAGGCCTACCATCAACTTTTAGTTTGCCATTCAATTCCGATGCAATCCAGTTTAGGTACCTAAACTGAATCGCTAAGATTCGTACCATGAAGTGCCTTTAGCTAACTGACGTTTGAATCGCTCACGGAGGAATGAAAGATCGAAATTTGTCTGTGGTCCGCGTGTGAGAAAGAGATGACGCTGTACACTCATTGCATAAGTCTGTCTCTTTTACTCGAACCATATGCGTTGCGTTTCGAAATCTAGTTGACATGATTTTAGCGGTGTTTTTTGTGTAAAAATAACAAATATATTTTAAAATTGCGTTTTTAGTGTCAAATTATATACCATAAGCCCGTTTTAGTACTCATTAAATAATAGAAATTTATATAATTCTTTAAATTACAAATAATTAAAGGTTTCCTTAGTGTTGTCGTAAAAATAAATTGATTATGACGAGTTTAGAACGCACCCAATTTGACTTCTACCTTGGTCTCTACTGATAAATCAGTTGATTTTGTTGGATTTTTCAACAATGGGATCAGCTCATCACACATTTCTAATACCAATCGTTTAGACAACCGATATCCTTTTTGTATATTCTTCATCTTCCAAATAAAAGGGGTCCGATTGTTTCCGTGTTGTGTTTATTTCATTATCATTTTCCAGGAAAATAAAAAGACTAATTCGTCAGACATCTACAATAAAAAATAGCTCTAGAACTCACTTTTTCACATTAACACATAAGAAACACTAAATATCCAACTGAAATACCTTAAATTACCTATATTTTCAACCATTTTTTTAAAGATAAACCGAAACGATTCACTTCACGCCAAGAAAGTAGCAACTTTTTTTGAATCGCTTACTTTGACATTTAAGTCATCCAATATAGGTTGAAATATCACCTCATGGTACGAAAAATGAACGAACTAAAACAGTTTGCGATCCAATTGCCGACTTGATTTGGCGTCAACCTAAACTGGATCGCTTTAATGACGTCGTGGTATGAAATAGCAAAGCAGTTTATTTTAGGTCGTCAATTGAATCGCAATAATAGTTCATAGTAGGCCTTCTGCTCTTAAAAAATTAGACTTATCGAAGGGTGCGGGTCCAGATGGTTTACCTCTTGTATTTTTAATGAAACTCGCGGATGAGCTTTCGGTTCCATTAGACATTATTTTTAATAGATCATTACAGGATATTTCCTACAGCTTGGAAAGAAACAAGGATAGTACCGGTCTTTAAAGATGGCGACCAATCTATCGTTGTTAATTATAGACCCATAGCAATTGTGTCAGTATTAGCCAAGGTGTTTGAATCATTCGTGTGTAAAGAACTTTCCTCACACTTATCTCATCTTATAGATACCAAACAACATGGATTTATGAAGCACAAGTCCACAGCAGCTAATCTCGTTGAGTATACCGAGGAATTGATCGAGGCTGTTGACTCTAAGGCACAGATGGACTCAGTATATACTAACTTCAGTAAGGCATTCGACACGGTCAATCATGGAATATTATTTCAGAAATTAGAAACAAGGATCGTACTTAGGACCTTACATATTTAACGTGTTTATAAACGACATATCTGAATGTTTCATGAATTCTAATTTTTACCTATTTGCTGACGACTTAAAAGCTTGTAAAACTTTTAAAACCTTGAACTATTCCCGTCTATTACAGAATGATCTTGATGCTCTTACTAATTGGTGCATTAATAATTATATGGCATAAACGTAGAAAAAATGTAAACATGTCAAATTCACAAGAAAAAGAAAGGTTTTTCCTACCTCCTACGCTCTCAATGGTATTAAACTCGAAGAAGCCACATGTGTTCGAGATCTTGGAACTGAAATTTTCTAGACACATTGATAATGTAGTTCGCAAGGCTTCTAAATTACTAGGGTTTGTATTAAGAGAGGCAAAAAAATTTAAACACCCTTCAACTAAAATAATTATGTACAACTCTTTAGTGAGAAGCCAATTGGAATATTGTAGTGTTGTATGGTCCCCACATTACAAAGTGCATATAGCTAGAATTGAGCACCTACAAAAAACAATGATGTGGCATTTAACTTACAGCCTAGGACTACTTAAAAAACTCAAAACTTACCACCAACGATTGCTATATTTTAAGATGGCCACATTAGAGAAGCGTAGAAATTATTTAGACCTAGTATTCCTCAAAAAGTTGTGTGCTGGTGTACTGAATTGCCCTAATATGTATTGTTAAATTTAAACTTTTAATAAAAAGTAACGAAAAGTTGTTTACCAAATTAAAAATAAAACAAAAATAGTGCATGTCGTGGTTTCCTGTAATTGGCAAGACACTTATCTAAGAATCTTCTTAGTATGTTGTTATCATAATATAAGCATTTATTAGTGTACTTGTTGTTGGAAATCCTATTAAATAAATAAATAAAATACATACATAATATTTTTGAATACAATTTTATTTATTTTCCAGGGCCCACCGTGCTCTGCGCGTCTATCCCGAACTTGGCGAGATTTCGAGATGCCACGTCTTGGAGATTCACTTCAAGTATTGCTACAAATGCACCAAGTGCGGATACAGGTAATCATCTATGTTCTGACTTCCTTGTTATTATAATTCATAGAACCAGTCCTTGCGTTGCGGAAATCTATTGCAATTGTTATAAAATTACTATGCTTCTTCCGCGACATTTGAATGTTCAGCACATACGGCCTGTTTGGTGTGGAGGTAAGTAGCCTTGCCTTCCATGCCAGAGGTCCCGGGTTCGAATCCTGGTAGAGGCAGATATTTTATTATATTCGCTTTCTAGTAATGGATGTTTATGTACGTTTATTTAAGTTTTTTTCTATTTATATATTGAAAAAAAAATCTATGTGTGTTTATATATTTCTTTAGTTTATTTATCCGTCATCTAGCCTCCATTACACAAGTCCTTAATGATACTTAATTTGGGCTAGATAATGTGGTGTGATTGTTAGAAATATTTATTATTATTATACGTTTACTAACAGCACCGCCCTCCCTCCCTTTAACATAACGTGCCGTATTCATTTCGGAATGCTCTAGAACACATAAAAATGCACTCACTGTGAATGTCCTGTAGACTCCATTTCTTTTGGCAAACGAGCACGCGGCCCAACTGCTGGTAAGTGGCATGCGCACCCATTTACATCATTAGTCATAGGTGTTCTATTTATTAATAGTGTTGTATTGATTACTATATTAATCAATTAATATTATGACAACAAGTGCAGATATACTATTTCACGAAGGCCGTGGTGAGCGAGCTAGCGTGGGATTATTCCGTTAGTGATTGGCTAAATGGCAACCAGTCGTAAGATAAAAAGTTGCAAAGCAAACGAAGAACTCAAAATCGTCCCCGCAGTCTCCAAGCCATCGCAAGCAAGTTCCCCATCGGTGCGTTGTTTATTGCGAGCTGCTTGGTTCCATTTGCAGCGCTTCACTCACTTATGTCCTTCTCCCTATTCACTCACACAACTTATATGAAAAGTCACAAGAAGAGTAAGTTTCTACAGCGGTTGCACTTCCTCTCTCTCTCAGAGGAATGCACTCAAATATCAACGATGTCCGCCACCATCTTGAGACAGAGAGGCCTCTTACTCTTCCTAACGGAGACGCAGATCTGTAATCCGCCTAACTCGGCATACCTTTGTTAACCAGGGTACATCCTGGAGTCCAATTTCTGCCCGAACGCCGGGGTGTGCATGTATGCCAGTGACGAAATCTGTGGTCAGCGTCTCCGTTACTTGGAAGATCTGGACTTTTCCGTCATGTGGGTTCACATTGATACCGGCCATGACCAATTGGTCTACGCCAGTATATACCGGTCACATAGCGGAGATCGAGAGACAACGAGGCTCATGGAATATCTCAGCGACGCAGCAGATAAGGTTCGGCAACGTTTTCCCTCAGTGCAGTTGGTGTTGCTGGGGGATTTTAACGCTCAATTTTAAGGGCAATGGCTATACCCGTATCAGGACACTGACCACGCTGGAAGAGAGGCTTTTAAATTTTCCGTGACTCAAGGTCTCTCACAGCTTGTGCACGATCCCACGCGCGTCCCCGACGTTGCTGGCCACACTGCATATTGCTTAGACCTTCTGCTGACAACTGATCCTGACAGGTGCTCGGTGTCCGTAACTGCACCTTTAGGGACATCCCACCACTGCGTGGCGAAATCTGTGTCGCAGTACTCGCCGCCCGACACCCACCCAAAAGGCGTTAGGCGAGTATGGCGTTAGAAGTCAGCAGATTGGGATGAGATGCAGCATTTTTTCGCGTCCTGGAGGCAGACTTGTTTTACATCAACCGATCCATCGTGCTGCGCTAATGCTGTATCAAGTGTGATAGGCCAAGGAATGGAGTATTTCATCCCTTACGTCGACCTCTCCCTTGGTTTAATGCTGCTTGCCTCACAGCTGAAAAGCTTAAGCAAGAAGCGTACAAAGCCTGGGCTGTCGCTCGCAGAAGCAAAGCTGTGAATTCGCATGAACTGAAGAAAAGATACAATGCTGCCGCCAAGTCTTGCAAAAAGGTGATCAGGAAAGCTCGCTTTGACCACATTGGCCACATTGGAGACAAGATAGCGTCATATCCTTCAGGAAGCAAAGCCTTCTGGTCTCTGGCCAAGTCGGTTGAGTCGAACTTCTGTCGCCCATCGCTGCCATCTCTGAGAAAGCCTGACGGTTCACTGGCCCACACCGCAAAAGAGAAAGCAGACCTTTTTGTTAATCTTTTCGCAGACTATTCACGTCTAAATAGTCAAGATAAAGTCCCACCCCAGTTACCTCAGATCGGACCCAAAATGGGTACCGTTCATATTCGCCAAAAGGAGGTTGTTAAATCCTTGCAGAATTTAGACGTGAATAAGGCCAGCGACCACGATGTACGATATACGGCCCCATACTTGCAGTTGTGTTACAACACTGCGCAGCCAAGTTGTCTCCCATACTAACGCGCCTGTATCGACTCTCTTTCCGAAAAGGTCCCTAAATCCTGGAAGCTGTGTAACGTGCAACCAGTACCAAAGAAAGGAAGCCGTGCAGATCCTATCAACTACCGACCTATTGCAATCACCTCCATACTTTGCAATGTTATGGAGCGTGTATTGAACAATCGTCTCCTGGCATACCTTGAGCTCAACGAGCTCCTTAGTGATAACCAATATGGTTTTCGCAGTGGACGCTCGACTGGAGATCTACTTGTGTATGCCACTCACTTATGGAGCGAAGCCTTGGAAGGTCACGGTGAAGCTACAGTTGTATCCTCAGACATTTCCGAAGCTTTTGATAGAGTCTGGCATGATGGTCTCTTGAGTAAGCTTCCAGCATACGGAATTATTTATTTTTATTAATAATTAGCAGGCGTTTGTCTTCCATCTTACCTGATGGAAAGTGACGATGAAGACGAGGATCATACACGCCTGTCCAAGAGGTACCTATTCACTCTACACTTGAAAGCTCCAGGGTTATATTTGTCTGGAAAAACAGACGCAGGCAAATCGTTCCACTCTTTGGCAACACGAACCAAAAATGGGCTATCGAACCGTTTAGTTCGGCTCTTCGGCACGCTAACCACAAACGGGTGAAACTTCTGTCTGCGTCTGGTTGACCGTTGGAGAAAGGGGGAAGGTTCGATTAACTGAAAAAGAGCATTCGCACACTCTCCAAAGTGCAATCTGTAAAAAACCGATAGACTAGCAACTTTTCGACGATGCTCGAGACTTTGCAGTCTCGAAGAAGTAAGTTTGTCGTCACTTATGAGTCTACGGGCCCTTCGGTCGACAAAATCCAACGCTTCAAGATGGTATTTTGCGGAATCATGCCAATGATGGCTGCAGTACTCCATACAAGATCGAACTTGGGCTGTGTACAGGTTGAGCATCTGTTCGGAGTTGAAGTACCGCCGGACCTTTGCGATGACTCCCAATTTTTTGGAAGCTGACTGTGCCATGGTTTCAATCTGTTGACCAAAATTAAGTTTCGACGTGATGGTCATGCCTGGAAGCCCTAGTTGGTTTGTGATCGGTACAGATACACTTTGGAAAGTGGGCGTCAAGTTGAATGTGTTTTTTTTTACCGGAGAAGAGACACGCCTGGGTTTTGGAAGGGTTGAATTTAACAAAGTTGGCTTCACCCCAATCGGAAACCCTACGTAGTGTCAAATCAAACTGTTCGATCATCGACTCTCTCTGAAATTGGATCTGGTTTGGACTCGCTCGCGCATTGGACTCATATCTCTCTACAACAGTGCCGTCATCGGCGTAACCAATAATGCCTTCCGATAAAAGAAGGTCATTAATGTGCAGCAGGAATAATGTTGCAGAGAGAACAGAATATCTAAAGTGCTCTGCGACTGGATATCTGATTTTCTGAGGGAACGGTCAATTCGAGTAGTCTTAGACGGCTGGTCTTCTGACCTAATGGCAATTGATGACGGGGTACCTCAGGGATCTGTTCTCTTTGCAACGTTATTCTTGCTGCACATTAATGACCTGATAACCCCATGCATTATTGGGGGTAGTCAATCATAGTCCATGATTGAGCGGGTGGATTTGGCCTTAAAGAAAGTGTCCGATTGGGGTGAGTCCAACATGGTCAAATTTAACCCGTCAAAAACACAGGCGTGTTTATTCTCCGCGAAAAAGAGCAGTTTCGACCTAACGCCCAAAATGTTTCTGTACCCTTAACCGACCACCTAGGGCTTCTGGGCTTAACTATATCGTCCCAACTAAACTTCGGGCAACAAATTGTGTCCATGGCTCAAACTGCTTCAAAGAAGTTGGGAATCATCTCGAAGGTCCGACGGTACTTCAGCCCTGAACAGCTACTTAATTTGTAATTTGTACAAGTACACAGCTCAAGTTCGATAGTTCTGCAAAGTAAAAGCCTCGACCATCGTCGGAAAGTTGCCAGTTTAGCAGTCTTCTACAGATTACATTTTGGAGAGTGCGCAAATGCTCTTTTTGATCAGGTTGAGCCCACACCCTTCTTACATCGGACTACTAGACGCAGACAGGCCTTCCATCCCTTTATGGTAGATATCCCAAAAAGTCGAACCATACGCTTCCATAGTTCCTTTTTGGTGCGGGTCGCCAAGGTGTGGAATGAACTGCCTGCGTCTGTTTTTCCAGAAAACTATAGTCCTATTTCTTTCAAGCGTCGAGTGAATAGGTATCTCGTGGATAGACGTGTAACACCTTCGTCTTCATCGTCACTTTCCATCAGGTGAGATAGAAGACAAACGTGTAATCCTTTTTCCCTAAAAAAAAAGATATAAAGTGGCTGTTCTGAGTTGTAGTTATGGTAAGTTCAAAATTACAGAATGTAACAAGTTTGATGTCGACACTGAGCAGTAAAAAAATAGGAAGAAGAACGGCGTACTGCAAGCTTGGACAGGCTAGTCATATGTATATGCTATAGCCATATCGTTGAATCGCCGCCATCTTGAATTGTTCGAGCTTGTCATGAAATATTTGACAGTTCGGTGTGCCTTGGAAGAAATCTCTTTTGGATGTGGTGGTGTTGAGCTAAACTTGCCAAGTTTATTAAATGACATCGTAAAAATGGTTCCATTTACTTCCTACAGAGGCGTTGGAAACACTTTGTTTTTGTGTCAATTTCGGAGGATAGTAAATTCAGTATCTTTTGTTCTCTCTATTCATTAAATATTTTATAATGTCGCGACTCCGCCCTGCACTACGCACAATTCGTTCGCTCTGCTCGCGCCAATCTCAGGATATTAACTAGTTTGGTAGATAATATTTTCACCATATGGTCAATCATGGAACCATTAATGGAATAAGCAATTCTACGATCTGGCCGCGACAAACACATACATACATTCACACATACACTTTAACGAAAGCGACGTTTGGATTTTACAACTCGCCGTGAACTGCCATTCCATCATTGGAATTGTCTGTTCAACTGTCAACCGCTTCAGGATAATTTGAAGTTATGTTGTTGGATGAAATAATTTTATTTTTATTGCGGTTCAATGTGTTACCGTATAACTAATTTACGTTAGTAAATTGTTAAGTCAAAAAATAAAATATCTGCCCGATTATTTTTTAACTGGTCTTGATTACCTCTCTCATGTTTAAGTGTTTTAATAAGCTGCAAAAATTATTTTCCAAATAGTCCATCTACTTCGTAAGAAAAATGTCCTTTTAACTGTCAGTAAATGGCGTTCTACATCACATTTACGATACAATATTTAACACCATATTCAAAAAAGAAAGGAGCGCGGAATTTACGTCGTCTTTTTTGACCATATGGTGAAACTTTAGACATTATTTTCTTCTAAGAATATTTATAATTGTATTAATATTGTTTTGTATACCAAATATTAGATGCTTGAAATACTTTATTCTCCACAGCATACAACGCCACTCAAAATCTATCGACACTACAAAAAAATGCTGCGGCTATTGTCGAGGCACGTTCGAGTTGGTTCTGAACAAGAAGAACAAAGATGGCGTAGTGGTGTCCACGCCGGCCCGCAAAGCCGGCCCGAACGAGTTCGCGCTGTACGTCAAGGAAAACTACGGCACTCTGAAGGATGGGGCGAAGTCTCACGCCCAAGTTATGAAGATTCTGGGAGAACAATTTTCAGCGAAAAAAAATAAAAATAATGGAAAAGTTGATAGTGATTGTTAGTGGTATAAACTATGTTGTTTATATAATAATAGAAGTTGTGTTCCGATTTAGGAATATTACATGTATTTTTTTATTAGATGGCAAGGTAAAATTAGTAGTCAATGGAAAAAGAAACTAAGTCATGTATGCTCTGGCCCAGGTTTTTGCAAAGTTAACAACATGCAAGTTTGTCTACGGAGAGATATGATATCAATAATTCATAATCCAAAGGTTCTCAGCAATCTCAATGTAGTTATTAAAACTTAAAAATATAGAATTTAAAAATAACAAACAATGGAAACTTAAAATTGTACGAACTTAAGTTGTTAAGCTTTAGATGCTGGAGCTTGTTTGTAAGGAAAAGTAGAAAAATATGTACCCGTCCATCAGTAAATTATAAAACAAATCCTTGTACATGTTTGTTTGGATTATCTGATATAATATGTCATTGTGTATTAAAATGTGTCATAGGGCTGCGATACCGAAATAAAAGCAAAGAAACCGCAACATTTTTATGAATTTTAGAAACTGCTTAAAATGTATTGATTTCTCGTGGGTAAAATTATGAAAAAAAGTAATAAGCTTAATTTTTATAATAATTATAAAAATTTTCCAAAACAAAATTCATAAAAAAATAAAGACGTAAAAATCGTCGTATCTCACAATGTTTTATCTTCTTGCTTCACAGATCTAATATTAAGTAACCAAGCCTTACAACTCGCTTCCTCCCATTAAGTTGGTGTATGTGTGAACATTTTCTTAATGTGAAACTATAAAGCACATTTTTAAAAGTGTAATAATATTAAAATTCGGTATGTAAAGTAGTTTTGATTTTTATATTTTTATCCAAAACAATGAGGTATTTTGAGAAAACAAGTTGAATATTTCTGATTACTACGTATAGTAAATACATTTTAAAAAATTTCGTATGACAAAGTTTATTTTTATGCCTAAAATGAACAGATATTTATTGTAATTGACATGACATTTTAACCAAAACATTATTATAAGTTGATGCTATTATATGACGTCATGTAGAGGTTTAATAAGAGTCAATTTACTTAGCTCCTACTCGTTAAAATGAGCTGAATCGCATTATTCTGCGAGTTGTTACTGATAAAATGTATTACAGAAAAGTTATATCTCCAAATGGTTTTCTAATTAGAATCTGAATTTTCTTTACATACCGAATTGCAAGTGTGGGGCCTTGCGTTGGTGCTTTCATATTTTTAATTTAAAAATAATTCATGGTCAAGATCTAACTAAAGAAAATTATCACTTTTTCAAATAAAAAATTGACATCATAAGTAAATTATGAAAGCTACTTGTTATATAGCGACAGTTATATAAACTGACAATGTTTTTCTATAGCTGAAAATGATTTCATAATAGAGACTATGTATTTATTATATGAATATATTTTCGAGGTAAGTTTTGTAAAATTTGATAAACTGTACTGGTTGCAGGAGTATATTAAATCAGTTTTTTATGTACTAATAATATGAATTAAAATAATTATCTACCAGCTGATATATTTTGAGAGACTGTACATAATTTTGAGAAAAAATACATATATTTGTATTTTCTTAGGAATGGATTTGTATGCTACTTTAGATAATAATTTGTAGTTTTCGTGATAATATTATACGCATTGGCGATAATTTATTAAATGTTAATTTATTGTAGTATATTGTGTTTTCATTTCGTAATTTATAAATTAGTAATATTATGTAAGCTATAACATGGAAGATCTACAAATTGACGTACCTACACGAATAGAATCATCAAAACTAAAATTATGCAAAAGCATATTGAAAATAATAAAAAGAAATTACTTGAGCAAAAATAAAGGGTATCCCAATCATTTGACAAATAACAAATTAACATTTCAAAAACAATGTTTGACAAAATTAAACTTGATAAATGTATTATTTTACAAACTATTGTTTAATAAACTACTCATTAGACAAAATATTGACAAAAAAAATTTCATTATGCCAATGCCAAAACATCATTTACAAATTGATTATTTTTTAAAACTACATGAATGCATTTGACGCTTGTTCCGCTTGCTTTCCCTGGTCACAATACAGGTTCAATTGGGTTAGGTTTGCGACGAAAAGCGACTGGTTCAATATGATTCAAACAAACGTCACGACACGAGGTGTTTTATACTTAATATTTTAACAATTGAAATATTTCCTAAGTAAAACATTTGCCAAACCTGTATTATGTCAAATGATTCTTTTTTTTAAAGTAATGAGTCAAATGATTAGTTTTTCAAACGTTGTTTGTAAAATGATCTTTTGTCATATGTTTTTTTTATTTAAACAATAGTCAGCCAAAATAACGATTTATCTAACTAATTATTTTTATTTCTTAGTTGAGGAATTAGTTGAAATTAGAAATAAAAAAAAATTACTTTATTAAGAATTGAATGTCAAATGTCACTTTCGTTTTTTCTGTTTTGTTTCTTAACCTCGAAAAAACCCTAATCGGATTCGTATGAAGCCTACGCGCGTACGAAAGCCACCTAACAGCTTGATCTTTTTCCCGAATTCAAACCAGTAGACATGAATACACGATTCCTGGCCCATGACGCACTTAGCTCAGAGAGGCCAATGACGCGACAAGCGCGTCATTAGGAAATTGTTGTAATTCAAATTTTTATTCAATTCAAACAAAAAATCCTATTATTTTTTATAAAAATTAACACATTAGAGACACTTATATCTGTGGCCACTACATTTTTTTGGAAAATTAAATAGTCAGAGGTCGTCAACCACATGCAATACTTAATTGTTTATTAATCCATAAAGCGTCCATAACGCTTGTTCCCAACGAGTCACACTGTAACCTTATCAGTGCACGCCTCGCTACATACCATGGAGGAACCCTCGTCTGCTTCGGCAGAACAAACACAGGATTAAAAAGAATGGTGGAACTATTTTGCTACGTGCCGGATATCAGTTTTACGCCAGACGAAAACACAAAAGTGGTTTAACAGTGTGGGCGTGCCCAATTGCCTTCCTGTTATTAAAGCATTAGGTAGAGTGTAGCTGATTATTTAGTGAAATTAGGGCTAAGACGTAACAGTTATAAGTATACTCCCTGATCATACAAAAAATATACCTAAGAGTAGGTTGGCCTAACGATTCAGTGTGACTGGTTGGGAATTCTTTTACAAAGTTCTCTCAACGAGTCACAGTGTTACAGGTTACAGTGTGACTCGTTGGGAACAAGCGATCCATAATTCAAACACTACAATATAAAAAAAGTCTAATAAAAGTGCCATCTACCCAACTCTTTTATGGTACATTTTTACTTTGGTTCAAAATGCATAAGGAATTCGTGATAATAATAAGAACATTCATATTATTTCTATAAAATACCTCGGAATGAAGATTCGTATTGATAGAAAACTGAAAGTAACCTATTGACTAAAATATCTACTGCATGGAATAACTTTTAGCTCGTTAAGGTCAAGAACTAATAAACAAGTATCTAGAACGTCTCTGGACCTAGAAAGTATTACGTTTACTAACAGAAAAATATTTAAATGCTGGCTAAAACAATTTAAGTAAATAATTATTATGCAAGCGTTGATATGGCCAACGAAATATAAAATAAAAGGATTTTTTGTTTGAATTACAACAATTTCCTAATGACGCGCTTGTCGCGTCATTGGCCTCCCTGAAGGTTTCTTTATGACGCGCTAGGTGCGTCATGGGCCAGGAAACGGTTTAAAGATTATAAGATTCCCATTTCATTTCCAACGACTTCTTGGTTGGCAGGTTTAGGTGGCGTAGTTCTACAAAGCACAGATATATACTTTTGTAGCACCATACTGCTTTGCACGAAGACGAACTGTCAAACTTGCCCAACTGTCTGGGCTCATAATAAACTAGGAGTTTTGACGCTGTATTTCTCTTTGAGGGCAATTGTGGCATTCGACGACAGAACAGTAAATAGAATGGCAAATTTACTCCAACTAATTATAGAAGTGCTTTTATATGTGGTATAATCTGCAGTTCATATTAAACGATACTACTCATATCGAGTAGCGACTGGAGGTCGCTTTGAAGCATAACTTTATCTGGTGGTTGGTAGATGGATGCTAGCGTGATTGGCTGATGGCCGCTCATCGCTATTCTACAACAGGAAACTTCAATATTCTCGAGCTGTATACATTGTAGGGACGTTTTGTAATATATGAGGGTACCACCTTTCTCAGCGGTAAGCCTATCGTTCAGAACGATGTTATAGTTCGCTACTTTCGGGTCCTTGTGACTAGGTTTCAAAAAGGTATCTTGCATAAGTAAGATATCGATTTGAAATTCTCGAACGAGGTCATGAACTGGTCTGGACTGCAAAGCCCTCTTTTTCGGAGTTTTGGACTCATGGCCGGATGAGTCGATGGCTTGGGCGGGAGCTGGGTAATCGCAGTCCATTGACGATACCAAAGATGAACTACGGGTGACGAAGCCACGGACGAGCGTGAGCTAGAACGCTCACGGTTGGCGGAGACTTGATTGTGGGTTTGAGCCCACTTTCAAATTTTGTCCAGATGTCTGGTCACTGTGAGCGAACGAAAGCCATGAAGGCCTTCGCTATATCTGCCTCCGCGGTAGCTATGGCTACCGCTGAAAATAACTTAAAAGCTAACCGTAGTTCGCCGGAGGCCGCTACCTAGAATTCTAAAAGGGTACACAGGTATACTATTTCCATTTCTTTATTTTCTCGATGACAGCTCCTGTGAAAACTTGTGCGAGCGTTTTTTTTTACATTATATATGTATTATTTTATAAAAATATGACGTTTACGCACGTACAAGGTTATATAATACCAGAGTCGGAGAAACTGATAGGGATGGACCTATAACGATAAACGAGATAGATAGAACTGTCATCGAGAAAATAAAGAAATGGAAATAGTATAAAGAGTCGACCGCGTCAGGGTCAACTTTTACCCACAAAAAGGGCAAATGTTCACGAAAAGACACAAACATGATAACAGATACATATGAAGATAGAAGAGTAAATAAATAAAAAAGTAGAAAAGAAATGATATATAAAGTAAAAGGACTGGATCAGTACCAATTGGTTGTCACCGTTACGTATCCTTTCTACTAAAATCAGAATACCCTCGGCACACACAACACAGCATTTAAAAAACTAAGAAACTTAGTTGTTAAGAAAAATCACTTCGAGAGCGCTCGGAGGGAGTAAATACCCAGAAAAACCGTATCACGGAGCCAACACGTTATCTGCGAGGCCAGTAAACTGAGCGCCACTGAATATTGGGAAGGAACCGATCAATCGGAGTGGTCTTAGAACGTCCGTACCAGGCGGCGGTCGCAGCGAGATTGATATTAACTAACAGTTTAATAACATGATCGTTATATTATTTCGAAATGGCAATAATTGCCATCACTAGGCCTGATATATGGTTCACCCTTTCGACAGTAATGCCGAAAGTAATTTCGATGCTATCCCGGACCTTTTATTAGAACTACTTAAGAGCAATATTTCCGTCATACATTTTACTCGTGTCACTCTGACGGTTTTTGAAGCGCACTCCGTAATCGCTCACACATGGCAGACATTTTTTAGAGTTACTTAACATTTACCGTTATATTTTGTCCAATTATCTATACAAATATCTATTTATTTAAATAGCTACACCAACGACAATATCAATATACAATTTCACAAAGATAAACAATATTATAGTATAACAGATACGTCTTTACAGGTGTATACAACAATAACAAAAATTGTAAACAATACAGAACCTAACCAAAAACTAAGAGCAAGTAACAATCATAAAAAATATATATTATTATTTTTAATTTTCTTTGAACTAGTAATCGGGCAAAGCAAGTAACAGAAGATCTTGGCATTTACTTTTGAATACAGGTTCAGGGTCGCAAAAGATGTCGATGTCACGGTTGTCCAGATTGTTATAAGTTCTCATACATCTGTTCAATGGAGAAAACTTACCCAAATTGGTTCTGCTGAAGGGAATATTAAAAATATTAGTCATAGGGTGTTTAGGAGTATGATATGGGATTTTCATGCAAACTTGCTGCAACAAAGAGTGTGACATTAATTTACTATGCAGAAGTTTATGAAGTGTTAATAGGTCCAACAGTTTACGACGATCAGCCAGTGATGATATTTTTAATTGTGCAAGTCTAGTATCATAATCGGCGTGGTAGGGACATCTTTTAACTTTGTAAGCGATAAACCGCGTAAAGTTTTTTTGAATACGCTCAATTCTCTGAATGTGAGTTTTATAGTGAGGATTCCATATCACTGAGGCGTATTCCAAACTACTACGGATCAAAGCATTATAAATTGTAATAAGGGTCTGAGCATTTTTGAAGTCCTTACACGTACGTTTAACAAAACCTAGCATTTTCCAAGCGCGCGTAACCATGTTATCTATATGTTTAATAAAGCTAAGTTTATTATCTAGAAACACCCCAAGATCTCTGGCGGAATGAGATTCTCGTAATGGGTCTTTATCAATAGAATAACAAGACGCAACGGTGGTTTTATTCTTTGTAAATTTAATGAAGGTGCATTTACTAGGATTAAGTTTCATTTTGTTTTGTATGCACCATTCATTAACGGCATCTAGGTCATTTTGTAAACAAAGCACATCGTATCTTTATAAGCACGTAATATCTTTATAAATTATATGTTATTCTGCTGGTGTATGGGCTATATTATTGTGAAAATATTTTGTAGTTTATGCGTGAAAGAGTAACAAACATCCATGCATACATACATGAATCCATCCTCACAAACTCTCACATTTATAATATCAGTAGGAATAGTAGGATAGTTTAGGATGTATTTGTAGCGGCTATACATTGTTAGCAAAGTCAGCAAAACCCCAGACTGGACTGCCGCGTGTTCTAGGCAGTCAGTCGTCTGCGCAACACCGCCTCGCTAGGTCAACTTGTATTACATAAGATAAGGACTTATTATACTGACTTATGTAACTACGTTTAAGTGTTTGAAAATAATAGACTGAGTGAATTTAAAAGGTTTTTGGTTTTACTGCGTCACCACCTCCAAATTGGTGACCCCGACGTGATCAAGAAGACGACTCACGGTGACGCGCGAACCTAGCGAGGGTGCATATTGTTTAGTAATAAATAAAAAGTGAATATTAAAGCGTCGCGCCTGCAGCTACCGACATGGAGTCGGAAATGATCAAATTCCTGCGCAACATGTCCCTGGAGCTAAAGGAACTCCGCGGGGAGATCGAAGAGATCCGGTCGCGAGGCAGGAGCTACGGACGACCGCAGGACAGAAGCTATGACGGAGGTCGGTGGAGATCGCGACCCAGGAGCAGGACAGCGTCACGACATCGGGAAGAACTAGTTGCAGTACAGTCAGCGACGGTGAGCGACTGTGCTGCGGGCAATCACCGATTATGCGTCCGAGAACAGAAAACCGGCTTAGTGTACCTGGTCGATACCGGGGCTAACGTGTCAGTGATTCCAGTGAATAAAGTGCCGGACAAAAGAAAGGCAAGCGAATGCCCGTATAAACTGTATGCTGCGAACAATACGGAAATAAAAACTTATGGTGTAATATCGTTAGAAATTAATCTTGGTTTACGCCGTAGTTTTAGATGGAATTTTATTATAGCTGACGTAAAACAACCCATAATTGGGGCAGACTTTTTAAAGGCACACGAATTAGTAGTTGATTTATACAATAGACGGTTGTTGGACGGCCGCACTAAATTAGATACGCAAGGTATATTAGTTTTGTATAACGAGCCCGCGATAACGAGTATTCAAAATGACAACCCATATCGCGAGCTTCTAGAACAATACTCAGAAATAACGAAACCAATTTCTTTTAAGGAGCCCAGTAAACACGGTATCGTACATTATATAGAGACTACTGGCCCCCCGGTTTTTGCTAAAGTAAGACCATTACCGCCGCAAAGATATAAAATCGCTAGGGACGAGTTTAGGTTAATGCAAGAATTAGGTATTTGCAGGCCATCAAAGAGTCCATGGGCAAGCCCGTTGCATGTAGTACCAAAGAAGGACGGCCAGATCAGGCCTTGCGGAGACTATCGTGCACTCAACGCGATCACGAAGCCAGACCGCTACCCGATTCCGAGAATTCAGGACTTCACATATGGATTGGCAGGTAAGTGTGTTTTTTCCCGGTTAGATATTAACAGAGCGTTCCATAATATTAGCATTGCACCGGAAGACGTAGAGAAAACCG
This sequence comes from Marasmarcha lunaedactyla, assembly GCA_923062675.1. Taxonomy (NCBI): domain Eukaryota; kingdom Metazoa; phylum Arthropoda; class Insecta; order Lepidoptera; family Pterophoridae; genus Marasmarcha; species Marasmarcha lunaedactyla. Next base: position 12,031,926 of record OV281364.1, on the reverse strand, counting down.
CCATTATAACGCCGTTTGGTCTTTTCGAATTTCCAAGAATGACATTCGGCTTGCGGAATGCGGCCCAAACGTTCCAGAGATTCATGAATAATAGCGTGCTGCAGGGAATCGAAACCTGCACCCTTGGGGATGAGGGTAAGAGTACAAATAACAAAGTGCGTGAGAGCTCTAATTTATTTTCCTACATTGATGACGTCATCGTAGCTAGTACGAATCATGACGTACATAGAGAGCACCTTAAACAGGTCTTTGCCAGGTTTCAAGAGTTCGGCATAACCATTAATCTGGCGAAGTGTAGTCTCGGTAAGTATAATATAGAGTTTTTAGGTTACGAAGTGAGCGCGGAAGGTGTCAAACCCATGAAGAGCAAGGTGGAAGCTATCAAAGAATTCCCCAGACCTGAAACAATCGAGCAGCTCCGCCGTTTTTTAGGTATGGTTAACTTTTACAGGAATCACTTAGAGCGTGCGGCAGATCATCAGGCCGACTTGAACAACTTCCTGCATGGCGCCAAAAAGAAGGATAAATCAAAGATTAAATGGACGGATAAGTCGATAGCCGCCTTCGAGCAATGTAAGTTAGCTTTAGAAAACGCGGTGACCTTGTCACATCCGGGAGACGAAGGTGCGCTGTATTTAATGTGTGACGCGTCAAACTCGTGCGTCGGCGCAGTCCTCCAACATAAGGTTAAAGGAGTCTGGAAGCCGCTGGGGTATTTTTCCAAAAGATTGTCGGAGGCTCAAAAGAAATATAGCACGTACGACAGAGAGCTATTGGCAGTATACTTGGCCATAGTACATTTTCGCAGCATGGTAGAAGGCCGGCAGCTCACCATAATGACGGATCATAAGCCATTAACACACGTTTTTTCTAAAATAGGTTCAGATAATAAAGAGACGCCCAGGCGAGCACGACAACTATTGTATATAAGCGAATTTACGAGCGATATACAATACGTCAAAGGTAACGAAAATGCAGTTGCTGACGCATTGTCCCGAGTTATAGAGACCATTGTTTGTCCGACCGTTTTAGATTTCGACGAAGTAGCCCGGGCACAGGAAACAGACGATAAGCTTGCAGAAATGCTGACGGAATCTCAAGGTAATATAGTGCTTAAAAAACTACAATCACCACTGTGTAATAGTGCGATCTATTGCGAAACTTCAGAGAACCGTGTGAGACCCTACCTGCCTCAGCAGTTCAGAAATGTGGCTTTCAATGTCGTACATAGTAATAACCATCCCGGAATTAGAACAACGCGTAAAATGATTACGAATAAATATTACTGGCCGGGTATGAATAAAGATATCAGTGTATGGGCCCGAGCGTGCATACAATGTCAAAAGGTAAAAACGCATAGGCACACACATTCTAAATTAGGTACTTTTACACTAGCAGAACGGTTCGAGCACTTACACGTAGACATCGTGGGCCCCCTGCCGACCACGCAGGAAGGGCATAGGTACTTAGTTACGATGATAGATAGATTTACAAACTGGCCGGAAGCCGTTCCGGTCAGCGATATAACAGCCGAGACCGTCGCTAAAATAATATATGAAAACTGGATTTGCCGTTTTGGATGCCCAAGTAGGTTAACTAGCGATCAGGGGAGGCAATTTGAAAGTGAATTATTTAATAAACTTATGAAAGTATTAGGCATTAATAAATTCCGAACCACAGCGTACCATCCCCAAAGTAACGGCAAGGTAGAAAGATTACATCGTTCTCTGAAGGTCGCTTTGAAAGCACGTTTATTACAGAATAAAAATGGGTCATGGGTTGATGAACTGCCAACGGTCATGCTGGGGCTACGTGCAGCATGTCGTAGCGACAGCGGCGTCAGCGCAGCTGAAATGGTATTAGGGCACACGTTACGCTTGCCTGGCGATTTTTATGTCGATTGCGCGAACGCAGAAACGTCGCAAGAAAAATACGTAGGTAAATTACGCAATATTATACAAAGTCTCCGGCCCCAGACACGAGAAAATAGCGATTCTGGTACAATTTTCGTTCATAAAGATTTAAAATCATGTAGTCATGTTTTCGTACGAAATGATTTAGTGCAAAGGCCATTGATGCCTAGTTATAGTGGACCGTATCTTGTGATAAATAGATCACCAAAGAGTATGACCATTGAAATAGGGGGCCGTCGAACAACCGTTTCCATAGATAGAGTGAAACCCGCTTACTGCTTATATGAAGCAGATCCCAATGATGGAAATAGAAATTCTATGTTCTCAAATAGTAAAAAATTTTTTAATGATGTTCCACAGGTGCAAAAATCGCTACCGCCTAAACCTTTAACCACGCGCAGTGGCCGCGCAGTTAAGCAGCCGGTGCGATTTGCTGATGTTGGATGAACTAAAATAGATGAGTTCACATAGTTATTAATCATACATTATTCTAATTGCAAAAGAATTTAACGTAGTAACTCGTATATAACATTTTGTTCAATCCAAAAATGGGTAAATCGTATAGTAAAGAACAAGAAATAATCATAGCACAAAATGGTGCAAATAACGCCAGTACTAATGAAATAATAACGCACGTTAAGCTTTTCGGAGCAATTGTATTTGCAGTATTCATAATGATGGTATTAATTTTCGTGTACTATTGCATTCAAAAATGTCGTAAAAACACTCGAAGCTGGATGGATAACAGAGTAAGAGCCATGTGGAAAGCAGCTAGTGACGCAAGCGGCACGGTATAAGCCGATACAGGTCGGCCGATGAGGGAGTTTTTTTTGGCTATTGTCGCGAGAGGAGGCAAGGTGAGTCCTAAGGGACGTTTTTTATATTGCAGACCGGCCTCTCGGGCAATATACCCTTAATATTTTAATGATTATTATTAGGTCAAGTACCTACATCAAGTCGGCCCTTGAAAAATAGGTATCCGCAAAATGTTATTTTTTTTGTTGTATAAGTGATCTTTTTAAATTACGTGTAATTAATTTTGTACCCATTTCAAACAACTTATAAATAATTATTGTTGCTAATTTCTTATTTCAAATTTTTGTAAAATAATTCAATTACAGGTACATTGTGTATGAAACATCGCCTTAACATATTTTGTTACGAAGCATCGCCTTAACATATTTTGTTCTATAAATAGATTGTAAGAAACAAAGAGCATTGAGCTTTGGAATGCGATATCAGACCTAGTAACCCGTAATGTAAACACAGATTCAGCAATCATGTCGAATCAACGTCATCTGGTACACTTCTGTAATAAGTTTAGTGTAAGGTAATATTATGGAGTCATATTTTTTAGAAACTGGTAAAAATTTTTTGTTTTGTTTTTGTTCTCTCCAAGGTATAATTAAAATGCAATAGCACTTACGAGATACAGGATGTTTGTTTGTTGAATTGTATAAAAATTTTTTTGGTAAAGATAGTTTATAAAATTTTTTTTTTTTTTTTTTTAAAAAAGAAGGGGTGTGATGTAGCGGCTATACATTGTTAGCAAAGTCAGCAAAACCCTAGACTGGACTGCCGCGTGTTCTAGGCAGTCAGTCGTCTGCGCAACACCGCCTCGCTAGGTCAACTTGTATTACATAAGATAAGGACTTATTATACTGACTTATGTAACTACGTTTAAGTGTTTGAAAATAATAGACTGAGTGAATTTAAAAGGTTTTTGGTTTTACTGCGTCACCACCTCCAAATATTTATATAAGTTTTATAATGGTAGCCTTAGTTATTTCAAAAGAAGGAAATAAAACAATAAAATTTTCAATACCATTTTTAATTTATTTATACATAATAAATGTCAGTTGTCATTTTGTTAAATGATAAAGTTGGTACAGTCTTGGAAACATTAAAAAAAATTATATAATTTACAACAATTGTTCACTGCCATAGCAGCCGGGTACTGTCAAGTAGCCCACATATGTACACTTAGATTAAAAATAAAATAAATTTAGATGTGGCAATTAATGGTACTTATAAGCATTAAATGTACCATTAACAATAATTAATTAAGGATTAATAATAATTTATGTACATAGGAATTATATAATGAGCACTGTTTAAGTAACTTCAAATTTCTCATGAAATTGAGAAACACTGTATCTTATATAGTTCTGTGTGACATATCCTAATTTATACAATTATTAATTTATTTTCACCTATCTATTGTATAATGCCAACATTTAGTCATGACAATTTTATTTTTTAATAATTGTATATGCATAAATTTCAACATTTAATATAAGTTTCACATCAATATAATATGAATGAATCTTTTAAAATTATGGATCATTTAATAAATTACAATGGCAGGTGATAACTAGTGTTTACTCCATAACAGAAAATGGCAATTTAATAAATAAACACTGCTTTATTATTTTGGTTGAGTTTGAAACACTTGATGTTGGTTTTTCCAATGATACAATAATAGGTTTTTTAAAAAACATAATTTAAGACACCTATTTATTACAGACATACATGATTTAAGTAATTATTATTATATTCTCAAACAGATATTAAATATTTGAAAGTACACTAACAACTATGGACAGTTTTCTTTTCAAATAAAAGCTTAGGTATATCACATGATTTATAAAATAATATTACTACTGCATTATTTATTGTTCGGTAATAAAATTATTCTGCTATAAAAACCTTAGTTTAAATGGCGTTTGTAAATGTAATAAAAAATAGAGACAAGAAAATAAAAGTAACAAAATAGTTTTGATTGCAAGTAAATATTGCATAAAGGAAAAATGATTTACAGCATTTTACATTGATGTTATGTGAAAGTGGAAAATAAAAATATTTTATTTTCATTATCATTATTGATGTTTCAATATTTAATCGACAAATATTCTGTAAAAGTTAGATACAGAATAAAAAACGTACATGGTCAACAAAATAAAACACTCGACATTATTTGAAAATATGTGTGATAAACTAAATATTTAACATAGGCCTAACATTACTAAATTGTAATTATGTACAGACAGGCCGTTTTCATTTGCTTAAACTATTAAATGTTTACTCCTATCTATAAATTTACAATTACTATACATGATATAATTATGTGCATTGTAAAAACACATTGAGTCGACTAAACATACGTGATTTTGATACTTGATTTGCATTAACTCAGTAAAATAAATGCATTAAGGCAGTGAATAAGTAATACGCCTACATATCAACATAAAATTACTGTAGTGTAGAAAAATGAGTACGGAAAATTTATTTCGCGATTATCTTAATTTATATTGTTAACAGTCGACTTTTAAAACTATCAAGGCTTGTTATTTGCTCTAAAAATCTTGAGCAAGTCTCGTCAGCCTTTCTTTAGAAGCTAAGAGTTTCTGCCGGGAAGGGCAGGGCAAAGAATCAAGTTTGCGAGGGGCCTTCCTCCGCGCTGGGTCTGTACCGCATGAAGCTATCCTGAGTCCCCAGCATGCCACTGCCGTCGTTGTCCGGGTGGACCTCGTCCTGCGGCTGCGCGTACGACGCCTCGTAGCTGCAGTTCCTCGGCGCGGGCTGCGGAGGGCTACACGGGTAACTCCTTTCGTCGTGATCTTCTGGAAACCCATACAAATCTGTAGACTTCGGTCTATCAGGGAATGGATTGTTCTTTCCTCGCTTCTGACTTCCACTCGAGTTAACTATAGACGGAGAGTTTCTCCGCTGAGACGTCCTGACCTGCTGTTGGCAGTGGTCACCATAACTTCTATTCGGGTTCAAAGTTTGAATCCCGGAAGCGTGGTACGACGCGTTCTCTGTATTGTAATCGTACTCATCAGGTAAATGCGGCTGATGGTAGTGGTGGCTCATCGTGGGATCGTAACCCATCGTCATGCAATTCTGCACGTTCTTGTTTTTCACTCTGTGCTTTTTACGGGGATTACTATTAGTTCTAGAGGACACTCTGTCATAGGACATGTGCTTAAAATTATGTGAGCTACGATTGGAACCAGCGTTGTAGTTCTGGTTTTTAATGTCTCTAATAAATTCGCTGTTGCTTCCGTACTGGATGACGTTGTACTCGTGATCTAGAGGGTCGTCGCCCTGGTTAGGGTCGCAATTCGAGTAATGGTCGTCGGAAGCCGATTCTATTCCATTGTAACCCATTAAGTTAGGGTGATGTTTGATCAAATGATTGGTAACGCCTTGGCTTGAAGCGGCGTTGCTAGATTCCGTAGAACTGCTATGACCAGCATTAGCAATGGAGCTGTGTCCGGAGTAATTCTCCATTCCAGAATTATTATCGCAATTGACAGCTAGAGTGTTGAGTTGGAACCGCTGATGATCGATGACAGGTCCAACGCAACACTGCTCTTGCATGTTAGGATGGTGCCCGGCTGTTTCGTAGATCGGTTTACCCGTTCTTAAAGTGTAAGTATGCAGGTTGGTATTTGTACCACAAATAGCAGGATAATCCGCTTCAAACTGGTCGTTGCTCGAGCCCGCAGCACAGGGGAAAAGACCCAAACCTGATATCTTGTTACCATCAGCCTTCTCATGCTGAAGCGACGCTACGAGACCTACTTTCAGACTTATTACCCAGGAAATGAGGGCAACGATGCTGATTTCAATTAGACGTAACGAGAATTGGTAACCCCATTGCAGCCAGTTGAACTTGGTCATATTGACTTGATTGATGCTAATAATTCCGTAAATCTGAAGCGTCGCCATTAGAACGAAAAGAAGCGCAGTCGCTAAATTAATATGAATAGCCTGATATAGGTTCTGGAACCCATGAATGTACGTATGGCTCTTCTTTTGCAGAATAGTTTTTAACATTTTATATACATATAAATAGCACAGCCCCAATGTTAGACAAGCTATTATAAACAATATTTGACAAGTAAGTCCTAGTACCCTTTTTTCGACTCCTTGTGGAGTCCTATAAATTGTATTATTATTTTCGAGGATATGCAACATTATACACGATAAAATATGAAGGCTGCCTCCGATGATGACAGTTCTCGGCCTGAAGAGGAAGGAACAGCAGGTCTTGTTGAAATTAACGCTATTCGTCAATAAGAACAGGATTGTACAAGAAAACGCTATGCTCAGGAAAATTTCCGGAACGTGTAGTAAGATTTCGCTTATGAAAACTGGCAATGAATTATTAATATTATAAGGATCGTAACACATATAGAATATTCTCATGAGACAAACAAACACCAAGATCAAGTGCAGGATAATGAAATAATATTGTGTGAATAAGTGTGTGAACTTATTGTAGCAGATTATCTTAAATATTGAATATACAGCTAAAATCGTGAACATTACAGTGGCTAAGTATATGTGCAAGTTCCAGGCGAAAGGCCACGTGACTCCCGATCTCGAAACTGCTCCGTTACTCTTCGAATCTTGCTTCAGAATTTTCTTATCGGAGTTCACGTTAGCCAGATTGTGGTATCTTTCAGTGGACATTTCTGGATCTCTTAATTCGAAGCCTATAGTTGTTGCTGGAGTAAAGTCATCTTTTCTGCTTTCGTTGACTTTACCTGTGGCATATTGTAGGTTTCGCCTAGTATTAGTTTCACCATTTTGGTCTACTATAAGTGGTCTATCTAGATTGTTCATCTCTGGATCGAGTACCGCAAGGACCGACCCTTCAGTGGAAATCTCTCTATCGCTGAGAGTGACTCCCGTTTCTTTAGTCACGTAGACGTCACTTTTGGAGGTTTTCTCAACGTTGTGTTGAGGCTTCGCAGTGACGGTACGCAGGAGGACGTCAGGGATGTCCTCTTTTCTTCCATTTGACCCTGACAGGATCCTGGATATAGTAGGGATATTCAGGGAATTGGGCACGAAGTCAGTGAAGTTGGCTTGATCCGTGCCAGTTTGTTTTACATCTTCTATGTCATCCGGCTGAAAAAAGAAAAAGCTTGTTGAAATACAAAGACTATAAAATACACTGTTATCGAATTAGGAAAGCTCAATATAAATCCAGCATTAGAAAGCATAGAATGTTTAACATATAATGTACTGATAAAACAATACAAACCTTATGGCTAGGGGTGTTGAGAGCCTTCTTCTTCTGTGGCTCGAGTCCCGGCGGAGGCACGGGTGGGGCGGGGGGAGGCGCCGGCATTTGCGGGGAGGCCATCTCCTGAAATGTTCATAAATAATGTTTACAATGAGGTTAACCTGAACCTAACATCAAATTTTAATTACTTGGCGAGAAATAAACTAATAGTTTGAAACGACATTTTTAAAATGTTTATTTCAAGATTCATACATTTATTTCGATAATTTACAAATATGTCACTACTAATTGATATTGTAGGTAGGGTTTTTATTAATTGCAGTTTTAGGTATCGCAGAGTACGGCGTACCCATACAACACCCGACGTATAACCCATAATATTAAAAAAAACTCACAAATACACAACAAAAAGCTAGTTTAATGAATGTAATTATATTTGAACGACATAATTCAAGTACCTGTCCAGGAGGTCTGATGGGTATCCGCTCATGCCCCGGGCCGAGCGACGGCGGCGGGATCGGCCGTCGGTTGAGATAGTTGTTGCCATCGGTGTTTGTGCCTGACACGACATAAAAGCATAATTGATTATGGTGATATCTTAAGCGAATGTTTTAACAGGAGACTGCCGCGATCCCTCCAAACAGGTCCTACAGGTGGTGTGCCGTCAGGACCGATTATAAACAAGCCGATATCTATAGGAAAACAATTGATAATTGCAAAGTCTAGCCTCCTAATGACTTAGCTATAAGAATAATCTGAATTCCTTAGTATTTTGAAATTAACCTGATTACACTGGCACCGTTAAAGTTGCATATATTAAACTGGAAATACCGTCACACTCAGTTTAATTAAAAATGCAAGTCCATCTATTTAAGCAAGGCATTAGAAAAAAAATGGGAAAAAAATTATTACATTTTCATTAGTATAGAAATTAAAAGTAATAGTAAAATTTTTAATAAATACCATAACTGAGTGAAATTGCCGAAATGATCGTGATAAATGGTTTGCAAGATTATTTTGAACTCTATGAACTGTACTTGAGCTACGCTATAAGCTATTTGTCTCCAAGTTAACAATAGTTTATTCACTTAGTAAAGTTTTCTTTGTTCCGTATTTTAATACCGTTGGGTTGTCTGTGTCGATTTCCATGGTAATGTCTCAGTTAGACCTTATTTCACGACTCATCTAGTATAAATAGAGCAAGACAAAATAGATTCGATCTGGTTTTTATTCAATATTTATTGAATTGTCTAGAGAAGTAATTTAAATAGGGCAGAAGGAAAGAGCTATTGCAGTTTAGTTTCACATTGTGTCGTAATATTTTCTATAAATAATTGCATATTGATTGCTTTACCGTATAAAAGCAGATTATTTTTCGATACAGATAATTTAGTACCATACTATATTAATTTCTATAATGTTTTTTCTTTTAATTGTGTAATTACCTATTTATTTAAGATGAATTGTAAACTTGTCTAGCTTCTTAGTATACGCTACTTAGTTTTTCTAAAATGGTCTCCGTGGTTAATCGGTCGTATATTCCTAGCTGTAACAAAGCTGTTGGTTTTCCAAATAATGAATAAATATCTTACTTTTGACACTAATTCAAAAATAAACACATCATGAATCTCTGGATTCTTCTCTTATCAAATCAGAATTGTGCTTTGAAACCTTCTAGAAGACAGGTTTACAGATATTTCTAAAAATACCCGCGTAGGCTTTAGCTATAAATTAGGCCTTAGACTTTAAGCTGAAAAATAGGGAAGGTACCAATAAAAGGATTACAGAATTATTGTTGTTAGTAATAATGTAACTATGTTGCAGTAAATTTAAATTAATGTTACAGCGGTGCAACATCGCGATGTGAGTTATCTTATAATGACGTACAACTCAGTTAGAAATCTGTCGCTAGGCAGCAATCTAACGACGATCTTGAATCATAGTAATCATAAATTGATATATTCCATCCTACATCTATAATAAAATGACGATGCATCATTGATATTCGATTCTTCACGTACATCAAACCAGATTCGAAGAGTTCAAGTATTATTTTTCTGCTTGATATCACGGGATACAAAAGAGAGGAATGATAGTGCGTTATTGGTTTTAAAAAAAACTTGAGGGCGTTACTCATGAAGAAGAAACCTTATGAATGTGTTTGAAATGCATGGGGTGTATGAATCAGCGTTTCCTCGTTCTCACCTCTGAGAGTAGGCTTGTCGGCAAACGGGTTTCGATACTCGGGTGGCAGCGGGGGGGTGAAGAAGGCGCGGCCGGGGGGCGCGTACGAAGGCACGGCGCCGCCGACGCCGGCCAGGATGGAGGCTCCGTGGTGCTGAGGCGGTCTGAAATGGAAGAAGAGGTTCAGTCAGATTTTAATAATATGATAATTACAGCTAATTTATGTAGATAATTTTAAGTGTTAGTGAATTCCCATTCAGAGCAAAGAACAGCGTCTGTTGATTACGATATCTTAAGATATCGATGATATGGTTGCTTTGTTTTCTGCTCCGCTTCAATGGAAAGACTTCCAAATGAAAGTCTTCAGCCGTCGGAGTCGGATCCGAAGATTGTTAAAGATCGAAGCTTTTTGTGAGGATAAGTTCATTTTAACATTATATGGTGATTTGTAGATATGCCTGAAGTACAAGTTATCAACGAAAACCAAACTGAAGTACGTAAATGTTCAGTCAGGTTGGATAGCAGGGTCTTAACCCCGAACAATATTCTCAAAGCTGATTATTTGGTATTAGGATTTAACCTAACACGCTCTCTCAACCTTGAAGCGCAAGTTTACTCGATCGATGCAGCTTAATTATTAATTAATTTTGAAGCACAGTGACCGCTTTAGTTGAGATGAAATGAAATATTTATTTCTCAACATTGACAATTACTTGTTCTTATTGACGTCAAATTAAACATGATTCTACCACCAGTTCGAAAAAACCTTCGTGAAGAAGAACGTCGAGTCTCTTTATGTCTATACAAAATTATTCTTATCTGCATCTGTTAGCTCGGCAGGTCTCCCTCCCCCCAAGTATCCAAACGACGAACACCCTCAAACGGCACCCGTTCACGAGTTAACGGGGGATCCAGCAATCGCCCTCCTCAACCATACTCCTCTACCAGTTTAACTTAACTACAGAGCGAAATCAAACTATAATCTATCTGTTGGGTGACGTAGTAATCGAATCGACGCGGCGACGTATGCCTGATGTTATAGAGTTAGTGACCTAAAACTTGCGACTTTCAACATTTCATTTCCATCCATTTGTCGAAACACACAACCAATGTTACATACAGCCCTTGAAACCGCATCAAATACTTGTGAATGTCAGAATATCGACGAATAACTCGGCAACAAGCAGCATGCATATTTATTCCGCGCGCCAGGTAGGAACCAACCTAATTCATATTCCGCTGCAATCGTTGAAAAACATGAAAATTCAATAATGAACGAGACCGATTTACATACACTTTACGTTGTTCTGAATTTCTGTTACAAAATATATATTTTTGCTACAAGTAATCAGTACGAGATAAGTAGGTACGTACATAGTGAGATATATAACACCCTCTAAACTCGAAGTACTTCCAGCAGCCCATTAATGAAATTACAATGAATGAGTAACTTATATCTCGACAAATGACTTCGTAATAATAAGATCACCCGCAGCTAATTTCTAAATGGACTTCATGCAATAGAACTTCCGTAGATGACGATAAACTTGGTTACGTTGGATACCATTTATTCTGTTCGTTCTAGGTAGATAATATTTCCTCTTTTTTTACATGATAACAAACAAAAAATAACGAAATTAGCAAAAATATTTGCCCATAACGGACAGGGAGCATAATAACATCAAAATATTGTTGAATTTTTTCCTTTTATATTATACCTACAGCTACTGCTAACGGAAAAATGCCCCAGCGGCCCATAGTTAATAAATTTAACGCTCCGTATACTACAGAAAATTGCTAGGACAGTTTATTATATTCTATATTTTCTACTAGTATCATTAAAATGCGGTATGCGTAGCGAAAATAAATGGAAAATATTCTGGGCGTTTGCCAAATTTTATCAACATAAAACCGTTATAGTGTGATCTAAGTATTTAATGAAACACTATGTAGGCTTAGTTCAAGTAAGGATGGTTCGCTCAGTGCGGCGACAAAGCTCAGAAAATATGCCAAATACATTGTGTGATAGTAGATCTGCAATCGGTCGGGTCCGAAGCTATTTCTCAAATTCGATTATATTTTTAACTCTGTAATGATAATATTCGGATAGTTTTTGCGGGTTCCAGTACAAATGATTGGCGAATGGTTTTTATGATTGTCTTCTTGAAGAAATATTTAACTGGTACAGATGTTAGGGTACCATTTTAGGTTATCTTATATTTTAAATGCAAGATTGTTTAGCGAACAATTTTATTTAATAAAACGACTTATTTCAATGAAACCTCGCTCAAGTAAAGTGTAAATATGTAAAAGGTTGTAAACATTGATTGTTACTTCAACGGCAAAGAATACATAGACCTATAAACTGTTGTATAATACCTCGCTATGTACAGTGCGTATAACAATAACATAAGTAGTGTAAATGTAGGTAGTACGGTAGTAGTGATTTTGGATTGCTAAAAATTGCAATGCGCGATTTATTCTTTTGTCCAGCTGGAACTTTATACGCACAACTACATAAGCACTTTATGAGTAATAATACGCATTAGCAAATACACGCATTCAGCAAACATTTAGTGGAACACCTACTCTTATTTTTTGCACATAATATATATATATATATCATTTAAAAAAAACCAGAAGGAATATATTTAAGGAATAATATATTGATCACTCAATGCTTAAAATTAGACCAAAATTCATCAAATTATCAACAATTGCGCATAAATTTTACCTTTTCGCTTTACGCCGTATGAAATTGAATTGAACCCAATATTAAATACATGATGAACTGAGGACTGCCAGGAGAAATCAATTTGTACAGGATAAAAGGATATATGCTGTTATGCAGGGTATGGTTGTATAAAGTGTCCAAATGAAATTAGTAGAAGTTCTGTGAAGTGACGGCCGCCGCCCCGATTCTAAGAACCTCTGACTGAATCCTTTCCGCAATAGACGCTCTCATTGTTTGCTGATCTGATTAATTCAAGAACACAAGAACATTCCGAGTCAAATACATTAACAATATAAATAGCTGATGTGAGTTAAATATTTTTTCAAACTATGATTATATGTTTAGAAAATCAGGTAAAACAAAAGTTTGTACATTTACTGCTTTTATTATCGACCGTAGGAGGCACATTTTATTTAGGTAGTTATCAAAACCAGGCGGTGATACTAGTGTACAGCTGCACCACTGGTATATATCGCCATTGCAAAATAAACAGTCTACTACTTATAATACTAATACGTACTAACTTTGTAAAAAAAGACCGTCTACAAAATTCGACAAATTCTAAGAAGTATAATAGAAAATTAAATTCTTGATTAGTTAGAAAGGTTACTTCAGCGCAATATTTTCAGAAGTACCTAAGCGAAGAGGGACTGAGGGACCCAGACCCTTGCTGGTGTAATCATTATCCTTCCAAGCCATGAGTAGGGTTAACAAGAACAATAATACACTCCTTTTGTATTTAACGTACATATTTTAAAGTTGCTACATTGTTTTACAACACAATATGCTGTAAAGATATAATTTTTTGTCACCAGTTTAGGCGGATTATTATGATATTATACAGATAAGAAAACATAGGTCAACGCTTGTAAATATATATACAAGCGCAATAGCTTTAATTCCAGAATACGCATGCAACCAAAAAAAGCGTGTATTTTTTTTAATACACGAAATTTTGTAACGTAATGTATATTTGTTAATATTAGTGCGTTAAATATTAAAAATATGGGAAGCATTTTAATCCCTGTCATTTGGATGAGAGTAGGACAGGTACAGCAAAACCTGTCAAACGGACACTTGACAGCTATCCCTGTCACTGTAGACGACACGAAGCGTTATTAGAAGGGACTTACGTATTTTCATACTTAAATTGCCCTGAAAATATTGATTTATTGATGTATGGTATGTATTGAACAATTGTACGATTTCACTTTTTCAAATTTTGTTTCATCGATACAACTCTTAAAATAGATCTATCCCAACATAAAAAAGAAAAGAACCTAAACAACAAAATACTGGCTAATTTACACGATAAAACCGTAAATTTATGTGCCACAAGCGGTTTCCAGCCCTTGAAAGTTAACGCCGTCCGCGAAGTTTGGAAACACCAACAAAAACAAAAGTATTCGAGACATTTGTCACGACAATTCACGAATCGTGAGGACGTTAACGAAACACAAATTCGAATGATTTGCATAAGTAATGCTGGCAGGATAGAATTTGTTTATCGAGTTTTGATTTCGTCACTCGGGAAAACAGTCGTTGAGAAAAAAATAACAAAGCTCTGTGGAATTGAGTTAATAAATTACATTTTTTTTTTAATCTTGTATTTTTTTGGCGAAGCGTTTTTGCATTTACGTAGTAATTGTTTAAATTATTTGAAACAAGCGAATTAAGAGAATAACCACAGCTTGTATTACTAACGTCCCGAACAGTGTATATAAATTATGAAAAAAAATGTATACCGAATAAATTTCAATACTTTACAAGAAAAGTTTTTTTCTTACTTTCAGCAAAGAAACTGTACTATCAATCAAATATGAAGAATTATTCAGGAAGTTCATGCCTTATTCACCAACATTATACAGAAGTCACACCACTCGAGTTCCCCCATTGCCCTCCTTAAACTACAATCGATCATAAAAAAGGACTTCCTTACATCAGACAATACATCAAACACTTCAGGAAACACAAAAGCGCAAAACCTCCATGCATCAAAGCCAGAACTACATTTACATAACAAACGGAAAAAACTTCCGAAAAAAAAGGCATTACCAATAACACAACACCATTCGAAACACAAAGAAACACCATCCCTTCGAAGTTTCCCCTACAATTACTTGGAAAACTTCGTTTTTATTTAAATAGGATAGCACTTGCTTTAATGAATAAGTTTGCTTCTTGGAAATTGAGCAAAATTCGATCTTACGTCTTAGGGAGTAAGCCGATGACGCGCCTCATATCTCATGTGTTGCCAAACAGATTACAATGATTAATGCATTTTTTTTTGTCTCTCTTAATCGCAAATAAGAACTTAAGTATCCATAAATTGTTTATTTGTAGGCTATGTGAAACTTGCACCTGACGTTTTTAGTTTCAAAATAAAAACCAGGTTCCTCATGTGTATGTTTCCGAGAGTGCACAAATATTTAGAAATTGACTTCACCATTCTGCTACAATGCATCCACTTGGGCAAACATCCAAAAACTAGGAGACAATTTACTACAGCACTAAATATTAAAAAACAAAAGCGAAAAACTCTCCGCTGTGCCCAAGCCGCTTAGTACGAAGTGGGCCTTATCGAAACCGAAAAATTCCGAGCATTCGATGTGATCCAAGACTTCCCGTCTACCCGCATCCGAAGTTTTTAAGGGATGTTTCACGAAAACTATATGATTGATCGTCTGAATGAACTGTAAACTTGGAAATATTGAGAGTGAATTTCATCAGTAAAAATACTTTCTGATTGAAAAGTTTTGATTGATTGATGTATCGTCGAAAAAGTGAACGAAATTCGATCACTATACTACGAATACAGAGTAGTTGTATCTTATGAAACTTACATGTAAAAAGAAAATGACTAACGGTTTCAATATAATCGATTAGTCTTAGAGTAAATTTATCTACAATATAGACTATCTAGATATGATAAGTCTATATTCGTCTATAAGGCCAATAGGTTGACTCCGTATGGGCAACATTGTAAAAAGAATCCCACAAATAAAATCCGTACAGTACATCCTCTTTAATAATCGTCAACTGACAAATTCACATTCAAAAGTAGAATCCTCCAATTTCGAGAAATAAAATAACAATTTAATTTCAAATTAAAATCAATTGAACTGAAGTATATTCCAAATCGTATCGTAATGGATATTGAAATCAAGACTTTGGAATGCAGCTTTTAAGCTCGCGAATAAAATTAAGTTTAAGGATAAGAAGCTTGCATCGTAAAATTAAAAGGATTTTAGTTATTGAGGTAATTATGTGCGCGATAATCATTTAAGGTAAATCTTTAACGATAACGATAATTATGAAAAAATGTAATCGTGTAAGTTAAATATACGTTTTTTCGTGAGGTAAGTTTCATTTTTGTGGATTTTGATAATTAGGTAGGTGCAATTTGTGCCTAAATGTTTTTTTTTACTTTCGACCCATATCATAAAATTCTGAAAAGAAACTTGTGAGCATACCTACTTGATTTTGACGAGATAAAACATACTCACAATTATAACGGAATTAAAGTTTATTTTTACATTATTTTACATAATTTGCATTTATTTCAAGTACGCCTTTTTGATAACGTTAAAGCCATACATTAAATTAAAATTTGCAACTCCTTTTCATAATATTGTATTAAATATTGTGTTTCAAACATAAAACTCGATATAAATGCCTGAGCAGAGAACCCAAAGCATGGGCTGCGCATTTAATTAGCTTTAAAGCTAGCTTTTTACATTTACTAGTCCGAGCTTTGGACTTTATCATAATATTCAAATGACTACCTTTTCCCGAGTAGTCATAACTGTAAGCTCAGATCAAAAGATCATCGTAAATCCGAGATCAACTTAAACACCGTTTTATGAAGCCACGTAAAAAGCTCTGAGAGCTTTTCATCTTTTTCTAACATTAAAAGTTTATTATTTTTCAACCTCTTCAGTCAAAGAAAATAAAGTTTAGGATGGGTTTAATTAAACGTTTGAGTGGTATTGCATCCTTGACGGCATTAAAAATATTGGAATACATTTGGCAAAGCTTTGAATGTTTTTTAAATGCGATAAATGTGTTGCACGATTGGATAATGACGCAACTTTAATCAGATGTAACTGACAGTAAAAAAGCTGCGTTGCCATTTCTTTCCAAAACCATTCCTTAACACGTTATAATAAAAAAAGGCCCCGAAGAGTTTTTTCTAGTGTTTAAATTTTAACATTTCAACCTAAATCAAAACCACACAAAACGCGATGTTGGCCAACCTACTGTAGCCATAAAGCCGCAGACGTGAGGCAGACTGTGACCAATTTATATTACCCCACTATCAAATATCCTAATCACAAATCGGCAATTCGACATCAACATTTCTTAAACACACATTTAAATTCTTCTATTAAGTGATAAATTAAAATATTTAAATTGCTTGCAGGTATAATATCCTCAAATGTGGGTGGTAAATGCCTATGTTGATACCTGATTTATGGTCAAGAACCAGTTTTGATCCAATCGTTATAACATTTTATAACTATTAAAATGTTATAGTTGTTTTTTTTATTGAAAATCTATTTTCTATTCAATTTATTATGTATATAGACCGAATATATGTTATACTATTCGAGTTTTCTGTAACATGACACTGATAAATGAGCAAAATCAATTATGGTGATATTTTATCACGGCGCGATTTTTTATTATTCCTATTAGTAACGGTTGGTATATTTTGTGTACTTTATTAATTAGTCAGATGCTAATTGGGGATTGTATAATGTTTTCATAACCGCTCGCAAGATTATAAAATTTGAGGAATGAGTATTTTATTAATGAGATGTACCTACGTAATATGGCTTGGTTGATGGACATGACACGTAATGATGGACAACTTTAGTTGTTTTTCTGCAAAATCGATTCTGTGGTTTGTGCTGTGGTTTCATTACAAATGTTTGATTTTAACCCGTGTCACTCTCTCTCTCACTCATGGTAAAACCGAAGTTAGAACATACACCTTACAAAGTATTCGCATGCTTTCTTCGCACTTTATTCATAAAAGTATTGCAATAACCTATACAGGGTGCACAAAAATAACACATAAACTCTAGAGACCGGAGGTAGTCCAGCCCCAGGCGCGTCGATATGACCTCAGTAAATTGCATGATTTCGAGATATTTTAAGTTTAAAAAGTTTATTTTCAAACTTTTTTATGTTATTGTTAATTGCTTGATTAACTCTAATCATATCTCACCTCGGCTTGTGGTAAGTCGGATTGTTGTTAGTCTTGAGTATGTCGGCGTTGGGGACGGACGTCGGCAGCGCGTGCTCGCGCTCCAGCTCGGTGTCGTAGCTTTCAAGTGGCACATGTTTCCCCGGTAAAGGATCCGCTGCAACAATACCAAACTAAAGTTAGTCACTTATTCAAAGAAAATAGTTATTAAATACATAATATTGAGTTCAATGTGTAGGTATCAAATGTTTCATGGGTTTCTTAATAAAGACTAAAGAACTATTAATAATTATTAAGATAATATTAACATTTATTATAAACACCAATAGACTTGCCGTCGTAATGCCTGAGAAATATTATACGTAACCTCATTTTACGCTTGGATGTAACGTGCGTTAAATATTCATCCACACTAGAAATCAATGCCATGTCACTGACCGCAACCCCGAATCATAAAACAGATCATAAAAGTCGTCTAGTCGTCAGTCATGCCAATTTTATTTACATAACAATAAACAGGCGGCGACTCCCCGGCCAGTCCGATACTTTTAGAAACATTACATCTTACAAACAAAACCCAACAGCGCTATGGACCAAACCGATGGTTGCAGTAAAAACAAACAGGGAGTATTTATTCAGCAATAATAAAAATTGCAGTCGTTACAATAAAACTAAACCTTTAGTTAACAGACGAATAAATGAAAGCAAAAAAATAAAACATTGCCGCCATTTTAACGAGCTAGTCGAATTAGATCCGATGCCAATTCAATTTGGCTGAATAAATACGGTTTTTTTATAACAGCCGTCTACTTTTATAAATCTATTCCGGATTCGGAGCAAATAAATGTTATATAATGTACTTTTGCCGGCTTATTAAGTCAACTCTCTTCAGTAACATAGCGTAAAAAATTAAGCGTATTTTTCTTTCCTTTTAGGGTTTCTTGTACAGAAAGTCCTTCTAAATTTTACACGTGTTCGATTATTTTCTCTTTTCATTACAGAACGATGGCGCTTCAAAAACAGACAAGTCAGCTTTTTTCAGAGAAATATAAACGTTGTGACCACACAGATATTAAAATTATGTAATTTGAATATCACTTCATATTTAGTAACAAGAACGTCCGGCGTTTTTATAACATGTTTACGTTTCTCACGAGTTATCAAATTCAAAGTTCAGTAGAACATGATAAAAGGTATTGTTCTTGAATAGTGTTGTGTTACTCCGCTAACTGGACCCCCGGCTCGTAGTTTATCTCGAATATGCTTTGTGTGACGACCTACTTTCAGAATTCGAGGTACCTTTGACTTTGCCTGGCAACAACGCTTTGGTAGCTTTGGATAGCGCTACAATACGTTTAAAAAGTTAAGGCTTGAATTCAGAACGCTTCTCAAAAGGATTAAAAAAACTCAATGGAATGGAATGAGATTGATTTGATTTGTGTGAATGTGTGGGTGAAAATCTTTGTACCAGGACCTGAATATGCAGCCTTCTAAGAATCTCAGTGGTGTAGGCGTCGCAGACAATAGATTTCTTAACTACGGTGCCCTCAAAATTCGTATCGAACCGCGAATATTACATAAAAAGCTCAATACTCTATCATTACAAACTAATGACATCTTAATCAGCACTTCGAAGAAGTAACAAAAAGACTTGTCAATGTCAGTCAGTAACAATAAAAAAAATGAAAAAAAAAACAGATGTGTTTTTCCACCACAAAATACGAACAAAGATTTGGAATACGTTAAAAAAATATCGTGGTGATTCAGCCGTCAATGGAATGTATGTTCGAGTTTCGAATCTGACTCAACCGTTAACAAAACGATTGAAGCTATCGAATGATTACCGTTTTTAAATCGAGTGGCTATTACTGGTAAAACTTGAAATCACCTTGAATAGCTGAATACAGTATAAAGTTGATGAATCATAACAGTTGATATGGAGTGAATGTTTATGCTAAACAATAATCTCTGAAATTGAAATTGAAAATTCTGATGAAATTCTGTTGATATTTTTACTTGTCAGTTAAAATATGACCAAGAATAGAAAAAAATATAGACTCCCACGAAAAGCACAATTGACAGTTAACTTTTTAATTCTTACGGAGGCAATGAACCGTGTCCATTTGTTTTCAATTAATTCATGCAGCAATTGGAAGTCTGGTCATTTAATTGAAGTGTTCCGGTTTTTTCGACCCTCGATCTACATCACTATTTGTATACATATTGGAATTTGTAAACCTTTGTTTGTTTTGTTTGCATGTGATATGAAAATTATTTTAAATGTTGTCTGACCATAAACTATAAGTATTACACTAACAAGTTCTTTCAATTTTGTGTTATTTTGTATGTATTAAATACATTTTCGGCGGATTAAAGATTAAAAGATAGAAAATATTACTACAAAAATACGTAAAGATTAGTTATTATTACACGGATTACAGTAATTTTGCATAAAGTCTCTTGTCAGCTTATAAGACGGTTATATAAATGACTCGTTGTACTTTATACATACAAGTAATTGCCTAAACGAAATCCTCACAAAACTTTCTTCCAATTTTTTATAACGCCATTATGGCCATCAACATATTAATTGAAATGATACGCTAAGTCAATAGTAAATATGGTACTTATACTTGGATATTCGTTTGCTTGTAGCTACAATTCACAAAACTGGTAAAATTTTATGACGATTTCTCAGAAAATACTTTATGAAAGTTTAATAATATTTATCTTATGAAACCCTTTGCTCGAGATATTTCACAATAAAGTTTCTTTGACGTATTTTTCTACTAAGAAAGCTTTTTTGTGAGTAGGAAAATATTATTTGGTATATTTTATAAGGCTTTTTAACGATATGTTGACCGCTGATGGACAATGTTAATCAATAAAATTAGCTACTAAGTAACAAAGAAAATATTTTTTTGCTCTAATACAAATAATTGTCATTATTGATATAAAATCAAGAATGCGTGTTTAGTATGTATAGATCAATTTATTTTAGTATGTAGAGCTATACATATACAGGGTGTTCAAAAAAGTATTTTACAAAAAGATATTCCAGATTGAGTTAGTCTTCACCACTCGACAACAAAAAACCGCTTTTTATTTGGACTTATGGTCTTTCCATAAAAAAATTCTAAACATTTAGAGACAAAGCGCGCGGCCAATATATATATAAGGGTATAGCGTTATAAGTGATCAGTAAAAAGCGTAATAATAACCTAGCTACATATAATTTTACATTAAAATTATTTTTGTACGAGTATGCAAGTTTTAATAATTTCCTCCGTGATAAAATTGAAGCTTTAAGAAAATTGCTGAAAATGAAGTAAAGGTGTTTGCCTCGCAATCACCAACTAGGGACCAGTTGTAGGGAGAATTCGGAATAAGTCATATTTTATAACAACTTAGACAAGTATAATATATTCACGTTAAAAAGTTTCAAAATGCTTCAGTTAAGTAGATGGGGTTGAACTTAAAATATGTATAGGATTTATACAGATTTTGTTCATTATTAATACACAGGTAATATTAGATTTTTTTTATCGTCTCTAAAACTATTTTTTTTAATTCTTACACCGTTGTTGGCAGGTTACTTTATCCAGAAGAAGTATATGCTAGAAATTCCCACGGGAGCAGGGGGTTACCAACAATCTTTTTATCAACATATACAAAAATAAAGTTGTGTGCGCAAGATTACTAAGATTC
The DNA here is from genome assembly GCA_923062675.1 of Marasmarcha lunaedactyla. Lineage (NCBI taxonomy): Eukaryota > Metazoa > Arthropoda > Insecta > Lepidoptera > Pterophoridae > Marasmarcha > Marasmarcha lunaedactyla. The sequence goes on along the minus strand of OV281364.1, from coordinate 12,010,132 downwards.
GAATAAAAAAAAACTGTCAAAAAAAATAGAACTTTTCCAAACGGAAAGATTTTTATTTCATTTACTAAAGCAATACATTACACAAAAGGGTGGAAGCTAGTTAAAAAGTTATTAAAAATACACACCCTACACACATTAAGTTTGTAAAACTATTTAGAAAGATATGGGCGGAACCCATGGACAACCATATCGTCAATGGCAACCCCAAAGTGGTTATTTTTATAATACAGGAAACTAGACATTATTCAAACCGTTTTTGTTGAAAATATGTTTAAAAATAGGACGTGAAGGTTTGGGAACACTTCTGTTTGACATTGTGTAACAGAAGTGTCTAGATTAGTAACTTTGTGCGCGAGTTACAATTTGTCACTGAATATAATATTTCTTCTGCGTGATTAGTACGACAGACAATTTTTTGATATTTTACTAGGTTACTTTTTATAATTTAAAGTTACAACAAACAAGCTTTGCGAACACACCTCTTGAACTTTAAGTGGGTGTTTGTAAAATGTGACTGTGTAGATGAATACAATAAATCTCAAAAATGTATTACTTAATTTAAAATCGAATAATTTCTAATTCTGAACTGGCGATGTGTCGCCGCGCACACGCTCGTTGAATGATTCCTTACTAAAGATGTAGTCAACGTCAATCTAATGCTAACGAGACGGATGGCCCTTAGAAAATCCTTTTTGTTTTTGCTCTAGCCCAGTATAAAAGGTATACTGGGCTAGATAGAGTTCGATTATTTATTAATTCCTAAAATTCCTGAAGCTAAAAATAACTAGAAATTAATAAAATATACGTAATTAACTAGCCTTGAGCCGTACGTCTTCGTCCGTGTAGGAACAGGATGAAAAAATCATTTAATTGTACATGCATTCGCTGTACAGCTTCGAGTTTCACAGTAATAAAGATCTGCATTGTTAACTAAGTTAAAACATAAGTTAGGTTTGTAGGTCAAATATTGTTTAGAGTTACACAAGTGAAACAAACATCTTACTATCCAACATGTAAACAGCTAAACCGAAATTGATGTTCAAGTTTCCATGGAAACGTCTGAAATAATTTATTTCACAGCTCTGGTAATAAACCGTGTGCTTAACAACAAACAATCGTTTTAAATTTATTTAAGGCGGGTACCGTCGTTTAACGGGGTAATTAAATTTGGTGAAACCATCGCTTTAATGTGTGTTTGTTTTGTTTCGTGTGTGGTACTGTGGTAACGAGGCGATTGTGAATCCTTCTGTATCGGTAAAGCAATGTGAATTTACAACTAATAACCGGCATAAAAACAAGTGCAGACACTCGTCCTTGATGGCCGCGCTTAGAGACGTCATGGTTATTTAGACGTCTTATAGATTTTTTTGGCAAATCTAAACTTAGATGAAGAATAAATAACGTATAAATTCGCTGAGCAAAACGTATACCTAGGCGCACCTTAAGTTACTATTTGAGGTCTCTAAGCACTGGCGTAAATCGTGACTTTATATATAAAATATTTTCAAAATAAGTGAATATAAACATACATATTATTGTTGCAGTAGTGACATGCAATCCAGGCGCCCGGACAAAATCTACCCATTCGTACATATCTAATTGTATCGCATATACTTGCAAGTAAACGAATGTATTATTATTATTATGAACACTAAAAATATCCACGAAATATAGTTAAAACAAGTGATGAACATTAAAACAAAGTTAACATATTTTCGTTACGTAACTACGCGGTCAACTTCCGAGCCATTCTTTTTTAACAGTTTTTTCATTCTACCCGCATTTTTTCTCTTTCCCTGTTCACCATATGATGCCATATGTTGTCGTAGTTGCGTTCGTGTTTGTATATTTTTCTACCAAGTTTCGGTAATTTGAGGGAATTTTGAGTCAGTTTCAAATAAAAAAGGACAGCAGCATTTGTTTTTATGAGTTTCCGATGGTTGAGCTGCTGCGTAGAAATTGTTCGTAAAGATGAATGTGGTTAGATTCCAACGTTACTTTGAGCTGAGTGTATACTAAGCACCTTAAGAAGATGCAAATAAGATAAATTGAACGCATAAAACATGTTCTTAATTATTTCAAGTATCCTAAAGTTACCGATACATGGAAGTAACGAGATACGGCTACTCGACGCTAGATGGCGGTATTTCAAAACTACTCGGAGAAAGTGAAATACTCACACCCATATTTGTATTATTTTTTTTGATCACAGTGAAATACCTAAATTATATTCAATAGTTTAAAAATCACAAAGCGTCTAAAATTTTAAAAGCTTGAAATTCATAAAAATCTTAATAACACCGATATCTAACAATGATTAACATCAACTGGAGCCATTACCACATTAAAATACGCTATTTCTTTATTTTGAAATTATAATAAACTTTTTGGCTACAAATATTACAACAAAATAGCTCCTGTAGGTAATTATCAACTTATGACATTGATCATAATTCATAGATACCTACCTACAAGTTGATAAGGCGACGTAGTTAAGTTGGTTAGAGGACTCTATGTAGTAGCAAATAATTCAATTTCGCTTGTATTTTCAGTTTATACATTATGGCTGACGCAGAGACGCTCATCATATTTGCGGTACATGCTTGGGGTTCACGTGGAATTAATAATCCCCAAAATACAGTACTAATGGTAATAGTAATGATCTGTAAAGAATTGTTTGTGTGTAGATTTATACAGCCTTTAAAAATATATTTTATAGTAAGTACCCACATGTCCCTAGTACAATTCGAGCACGGTTAAAATAATCAAGATACAGATCATAATCATAGATTCACACGGCTTTTTATTTGCGTTAAACTAACTTGGAACATTTATAAAAACAAGCATATTGGTATATTTACTTCCTTATAGTTATTTTAGCATTAAAGCAAATATGGCGAAATTATATGGCCGAATGACATAACCGTGATTTTTCTCATATTCCTGGATATATAAAAATATATGGATATATTAAAACCCTAATTTCTGTGGCTATGGGTACTGAACATGGTAAAGTAGGATAAAAACTAAGGTGCCAGAACTATGAATACGTCTCACCCGACCACTACGCAGTCATATTATGTAAGCAATACTTTTTATACACCAACATAAAGCAAAGAATTAACGAACAGAAGGCGAACAATATAATATATTATCCCGTTCGGAAGGGCGTGACATGTATTTGATGTATTGTACTAATAAATTGCAAAGTTTTCCTTACAAGATCTTTCCCGTCGTTTTCATATTTCACTTTGTTACATTCTGATGTTCCGATATTTACAATTTTATTTCTGATTTAATTCCTGTTCATTTGGTTTATTTAGTTTTATCGATGACATAGAACAATTAAACATGTTTGCCTTTTCATACTTAATTAAGTATTAAGACGGTAACGAAACTAACTATTCATTAACAAAAACTAAGAACAATATAAACATTTATTAAATAAATTAAATGAATTATACTACTGCACGCTAGATGTCGCAGGATGTTCAAACTGAATTTGTATATTGACCCTATCTATCAAACACTAAGTAGGTCCGTAAATTTAGAAAATATATGGAAAAATTATTTTGAAAAGTGAAGACTAATCTCCAATTTTTTTCTAATTTTAGTTTGCTTCTTGCGTGTTACTGTCAAAATAACAGCATAAAGAGGCAGGATAATATGGAGTGAGTTTACGTACAATGAGATGAGTCAAATCTGCAACAATTTCTATAGTAAACCGCAGTTAAGCAAATCGCTACCCAAAACTAGATGGCGCTGTAACATACTCAATGCGATTCTCTGTCAGTTGAGATGGACATAATGAAATTAGAAAACCAAGTTCGTGACTTATACATATAAACTTTATATTTGCAACGTTTCCAAGATATTTCCAGCTGTAGTAATAGTAGTAGGAGTAATATATAAATTTTGATTGATTAATTGCTAGACTAAAAATTAAGCCTAGTTTCTACCAGATGGATTGTAAAATTAGAAATATTATATAAAAATCCTACAAAAATTTAATGGTTTAACAAACATGTTTTCCTCTAATTTCGGTTTACAGTCAATTATTTGTGTCACAGTTTCTTGGTGCCCCAATATCTTGGAGTGATGTTGATTGATTTCAAATTTCCATACTACTCTGCGAGACAATAATTTCAACTAACATAAGGGGAATCAAGTTTCCGAAGGAATAATAATTATGATTAATTTACCTTTAGTCTGAACTCAGAAGTAGATAGGTATCTTACACGCGAATATTTGCAAATTGAATTTAGCAAGCATTACGAAAATTTGAAATTAATTTTTCGCAAGGTGATTAAAACGTGTTTCTACCATTGTTTCTGGCGAAATATAAATATTCAATTCTTTATTTACCTCAAAAAGAGTATGCAAAATCGAAATTATTCATAATGTAATAATGAACGTATTAATGACTTTTAAAACTATAAACGTTTCGTTTATATATTGTGTTACTCGGTATTAAAATCATTATTAAAGTTTTGTTTCTATATTTTAATTCGGTAGTTAGTATAAAAACAAAACCCGTGAACCTACTTTTGTAATTTGAAAAATATAAATAAACATGAATACTTTACAAGACTATTTCAGTGAAATCAAATTACCTACCTATTTTTATTTTTATATTTTTTTATGAATAAAACCGCCTGGTGCCAAATAGTTTTTTATACATAAAAAGATTAATTCGAACTTGCAAAACGCTAAAAAAGCGGAAAACTGGGGGTTTTTAAATGGACTCAACTTTTTGTATTCCGCGAAGATCCAAGATTCTTTTTAAAAAATGAGTTCTTTATTTTTTAAATTGAATCCAGATTGAACTGGGCCGCAGTGTGGTCACGTCGGCCTAATCGAATCCCTCTCGCTCTACGTTCAATTTAAAAAATATAAACTTCTTGAACGAGGTACCTATTGGAAGTCGAACGTTACGCGCCTCTACACCTAGCACGGATAACATTAATAATAGGTAATTCTTCGTGTCTACAATAACTTATTATGTTTCAGTTCATATTCATCTCAATAAGAGCAGTTGGTAATTGAACGTGTGCGAAAATATTAGGAGGAGGAATTGATGGTACAAGAATCGCTGATTATTCAATTTATTTCTTAAGTTTTAATGTTTCTAAACTTTTTTATGAGTAGAAACTCATTCCCATATAATACAATAATGGCCTGCATAAGAAAAATGGTGTTTCGTTGTACGTACGTGTCACAAAAGTAAAATACATACATACCTATAATGATTTCAGGCGGTTGTTTTTGGTTCTTCTGCTTTATTTATTTATACTTACTGTTTATGAAAACAAACACGCTCGAAGTTAGAAATTATTCCAATAAATCTATCAAACACAAATCGTATCAATGTCAAAAGATATTGACGAAAAGAAACTTTGTGTCAAGACGGAACGCGACTTGAATTTCAATTGCGATTCTTTTTTTTAAATATTTCCTGACTTGAACAACCGTGTTTGTCGGCGAGTGGTTTTTGGCTCTCCATAAATGTAATTCGTGACATATTTCGTTTAACAACTCGAATGAAATTTGATTACTAATACGTCGTGTGTGTGTCGTAACGAACGTAACCGAATTATAAAATGATGTACTAATTGACACGAACGACCTGTGGAGAACTAAACTGCTGCACTGATTTATGTGATTTTTTAGATTAAAGATCGCGATAGTGATTTATACGTGTAAGATGTAGGTATGTGTCTCAAGTTATTTTTAGTTTAGGTTGATGAATGTTTAATTCAAGATAACTTCATTGCTCTCTTGACATATCAGTCAGAAGCAATTAATTTGCTTACTATAATTTATTATTACATAAAACATACAGTTGATAAGTATTTATTGCATAATTAAGCTTGGTAATTTACTCGATTAAAGAGTTTTTATTCAAAGTCGCAAGAATACTAAATTCATTTATCAAAATGCAATAATAAATCTTAGCGATAACCTCAATAAGGTAGCTGTAGCGTAATTAAAGAAAGCGGACTTACCTAAAACTACTAATATAAAACAGAAACTAATGTACAAGATCATCAGGAATCTTTGGTAACTAATAAACTAAGAATATCACAAATAAGAAGGGTGACCATCTAAACTGATCACCTATTTCTCATATCACCGTACACAACACTTCACTAACTACAAATTTCGGGACGCACTGCCGCCGCACCGGGCTTCACTATGCTACACATAATTTTTTTTGTAGGCGACTCGCACTCGTACAACTTTTTCTCCAACTTTGTAACTTTCGGTCATCGTTCAGAGCTGGTCAAACGATCGCACACTGCATTTCCCATCACTATTTGCAATTAAAACTTTTGTTATAAACTTTGATGTTTGTTTTGTTAGTTTAGAGTGTTTCTGTGTTGCGTTGCACGATGATTTCGCAAAGCAAAGTAACGCAGATCCGTCGGGCGCGGGGGTCGGCTCGCAACTGACTCGCGAGCGGCTCGCCCCGAGAAGAATGCGCCGCGCATCGTTGCCACACCGGCCGCGCTCGCCGAGCAACCGACTAAATTCAAAATCCACTTTCCGATCCTCGACATCCAACAATCGGCTTACTTCACAATAACGCCGGGTAATAGAACCAGATAGACACTGCATTGTTAGTGCCGTCGCCCTCTACGTCTTAAGCGCTTTTATAAACATGGCCACGATTCCCAACACGCTTTCGTAAAATACTTTATTTATCATGCGTCTCGTTCTTTTGGGCCTATAATAAAAAATATATCAGGCAGGTAACACGAAATGCGTGTACAGCGACCGCAGGATGGGTCTGGGATCTGCAATTTATTTTTCGAAATATCCGTCAATTTCGTGCATTGCGTCGTCGGTTTAAAGTGTCCAATTTTACGCATTATCAATACAAATGTAAATAAGAGAGACCACTGAGGTTTTGCGCTTGAATACGTAATGATTGAATAGCCGTTACAAAATAATACAGCATACCTAGGTAGGTATTACAAGGGTGTGTATGCAACGTTTCAAACTTGAGACCTAAAAGTTAAGTTCGTGCGAGCTTTAGTTAAGCGATGACTCCAATAAAAAGTGGTTTATTTGCCTAGTCTTCATTATTTCACTATTTATTGACACATTACAAAACAAGCTAATGTAACGAGACTTACAAGACGAGACCGACAATATTTCCCGAACAATGGCTATCGGCCGAGCGTTATACCTAACAAAGAGTTTAATATCTGTGAGCGAAGCTAAATTATGCAGTTTATTCAACAATGACCGATTCAACCGAATTTATTTCGTGTTTATGTATTATAAACAGGCAAAGTTTTATTGGGCAGCCATAACATTATTAGTTTGACATACCTACCTACACTGCACAATTCGCTGGAATATGAATGATTCAAAATGCAATGCTAATCAGATAACCTGTTTATTGATTTTCAATTAAATGTTGGTTAATTACAATTTAGTACGAATTTGTTTTGTATGAATACAGGATTCGAATGGATTGTGTTGGTTATCATTAAATATATTTTATACCTACTACCTACATATTATAAGACATACATACAGTAACTTAAACTCTATTATGGAGGGTCACGAACAAACGTTTAAAACGTGTAAAAACAGATGAACCCAAAGTCCCTTATCACTGAAGCAGCAAAGTTCCAGTGATCCCGAGTTACAGAGATCCCTTACTTAATTTATTAAGTTTATAGTACCTAAAATAAACGCCCCGGGGTACTTGGTCAGCAACACAAACGAAATTCGATATCTCGTTCGCGACGAACTAGCCGCGGGCAAACTTCATTTGTGACAATAATATTGACATTCAAAATTCTATGTTTCTAGTATCGAGTTCTTGGTAATATTTCGGTGCAATAGTATGCTTGGCAACAGTGGAAATTATGTATTTTTTAAAGATTTGTATAAAGTTAAGGGAGAATTAGTCACTAATTTCAAGAGCTCTTCTGTATTAAAGGTCTAACCCCAGGACCTGTCCGTGGACAGGAAACCCAAGATGTATAATGATTATTTGGATTATGACACAATTTCAGAGTATTTTAGAGTATGCGCTCGTCTGGAAATTTTATTTTAAGGACTTTTAACTGGTTTTACATAAAGCTAGAACAACATGCCTAGTGTCTACATAGCATTATCCTAAAGTCGCTTGCAATTTAAAACAATATCCACCATTATGTATATGAGTAACTTTTAATATAAATTATAATGATGTATTTATTTGCCAAAATAAAGGTCAAGTCTTCACAATAGAATGATGAAATCATTACCATTCACAATCAAAGTCATAAGTCTGTCAGCCTCAGCAATTCCAGTTCGCCAAACAAGTTACCGCCGGCAAAAAAGGTAGGTAACTATTTGAAGCGTTCATAAGCATCAATCAATGTCAAAAATTATCTCACTTGATGCAAAAATCGCATCCCAAGCAATTTAAAAACAACCCACAATTAGAGACACAGCGAAACGTAACTTAAACTTGAATAATTTAATTAAAACCACCTTATACCAATAGTAATAAGAGCTATATACTGATCCAACGGTCAAGTTTGACGTCTACTGAAATGCATGTCTGAAAAAACAGAAGTTAAAAATTACTATTCGAAAACTAAGCAAAAAGATTTAATCTATCAGACAGAACCAAAACTTTTTTAAACCAAAAGAGGTTGGCTCGTAATAAAAAAGTTAACATGAAGCTTCGACTTTGAAATCTATGTCAAACACATTAAGGTTGAATTAGCTCGTAAGGAAACATCGATGGTCGTTCTTGTAATCGTAACTGTGAAATGCAATACATTCGAAATTTAAAAAAGATGCGGTTTCGTAATTTAAAAAACAAGGCGTTTTATTCGATATCTTTGTTCATTTTGAAGATGGGCATAAAGATTAACGAATACCTTTTGAGAGGTTGTTCTTATGTACTGGTTTATTGAAAATCAAAAGGCGTTTTGCAGCTCCTTGATCTAAAATACTATTAATAAACAGAAGCCTCAAGCAATTTAGGTACCAACCTAAGTAGAAATGTTCCATTACGAGTGCATTTCACAGCAGCTGTAGCTGTCAACAGCTTTTCTCTGGCAGTTTACTTCAGTAACTCGTATATTATTTTAAGGCAAAGATCTGCAAAGCATCATTTTACACTGTTTCAGGCTACAGTTCAAGATGTATTTCTGTTTAAGTTTACTATAAAAAACAAAGTATTTACGCTGCGAAATAATTTCAAATCCTCAAAAAGGTCGGCTTTCTAGTCTCATACATAACAGAACCACGCACGCACATACTTCAAAACGCTTTAACACTCTACAATATTGAAGTGACGTTCAAGTTTATCGATGCATATGTCTGGTGTTTGTCGATAAACAGCTCACCGTTTCCATCGACAATGTTTATAAAACAAGACCGAAGAGGTTTTCGTTCTAACTTTATTGATAGACACAAGTCAGGCGAACGTGACTTACAACATATGTAGAGAGAGAGAGAGACGGACAAAAATCTGATTTCTTATAAAAACATGAGATGCTTATTATTACGTTTTTTTATTACAGTGTTAAGTTTGAGCCGTGGACAAAGACACAGATAGGAAAACACTACCTAAGTCCATGCGGGTGCATTCGCATTACAAGGCTAGATCAATATAAGGAGCGAAGATTGTTTGTGTTCAAATATAATCCATCTTTAACCCAACAGCGATCACTTCCAGCTTTTGTTACAGCTAGGTAAATAGGCATTTTATACAGTTGTCAAGACATTTCTCTACAATTATGTCAAATGGCACAAAGGACGGTGGTCACAGAGCCAGCATCGCTATTGATCGACACGCGCTAAACATGACGCATTTTTTTTTATTTCTGTGGCAAAAACGCCTCTTATTAAATGGCGGTACAAGCATTTTTTTTTGAGCCGTCATGCATACCGCCGCAGGAAAATACCGGCCTCTGCGGGGTGATGTGGGACTCACCAGAGTGGCACCTACCCACTAAAAACCACCTTGCCGGCTGTAGCATGGGAATGCTGTCAGCCTTCATCAGAGCGACACCCGGGTAGGGAGGTGTGTGCGAGAGCGGGCACCCACTAGAGGGTCACCCGCTGAGAACAATAATCACATAAGGTGCAAGTGACAGTTTGGATGATGATTAGTTGGCCTGGGCAGCCTTGAGCTGGTCCAGATTAGCCGAAAGCTGATCGGGGGGAGCCGAGAGTGCATTTCTCGGTCTACGGACTTTGTACCTCGACGGCATGGACGGAGCAGTATAAGCTACTGACTCGCGTATGAGTTGGTTAGGATGCTCTTCGGATCGCTTGAAAAAGTCGCGTAAGTCGAGATCCCTGTGCAGGTCTGCGTTTCGCACGTACCACGGAGCATCCGTGGCCCGGCGGCAGAAGAGATTCTGGACTACCTGCAGATTATACAAATAGGAGGGTTTGGCACGGGCAAAGATTGGGGCGGCATACGTCATGACTGGTCTCACGCAAACCTTAAAAAGCGTTCATTGTTCCTAAGAGACATTTTACTGTGCCTGCCTAACATACTGTTTAGGCGGGCCATGTACGGACGGGCGAGTTTGGTAACTTTGAGTATGTGAGGTCGGAATGAAAGCGTACGATCGAGCGTTACGCCTAGGTACTTGGTGGTTAGTGCCCACGGGATGGGCGTACCTAGCATTCGAATATGGGGATCGCAGGGGGGACGGCGTTTATGTTCGAAGCGCATCGCAGAGCTTTTCTCTGGATTTACATGGATACGCAATTTTTTAAACCAAGCTCCGAGGTCATTTACGGCCTTCTGGAGTTTGGTGATGAGGGTGTCGACGTGCACGCCCTTGACGTATAGGGCAGTATCGTCGGCAGAGAGGGAGAGTTGAACACCTTTAGACGGAATAGGTATGTCATTGGTGTAGGTGGTGTATAATAGAAGGGCGAGTACCGAGCCCTGAGGGATGCCCGCCTTGAGGGGGCGGGGAGTGGAAAGCGAAACTTCGTGTTTAAAACAAAAGGTGCGATCTTTAAGGTAGGAGCCGACTAGTTTGACTAGTCGGTCGGGCCAGCCTGTGTTGTACAACTTGTAAATGAGGCCCGCGTGCCAGACTTTGTCGAAAGCCTTGGCTACGTCAAAGAAAACCGCGACTGTTTTAAGTCGTCTAGGGTAGAAGCCGTCGAGTATGTACCCGACGATTCGGTGGACTTGCTGAGGGCACGAGTGCTTGGCTCGAAAGCCGAATTGGTCGCGGATAATGAGTGGGTCACCGTCCGCTGGGAACAGGTGGTCCTTCATTCGAGCGAGTATGACTCTCTCGAGAAGTTTAGCCATGGCCTTGAGTAGGCTGATGGATCTGTGGTTAGCCGGGATATTCAAAGATTTACCCGGCTTGGGAATGCCTATGACTGTAGCTTCTTTCCAAGCTTTTGGAAAGTAGCTAAGGTTGAAGCATACATTGAAGATAATCGCCTGCCGAGGCAGCTGCTTAAGTGCATGGTTGGAAATTCCATCCGAACCCGGGGCCTTCTTGGATTTCTGTCTTCTGATGAGGAAAAGAATCTCATCGTTAGACACTGTAATGGGGTCAGCGGTGACTGGACGGGAGTCTTTGCGAAGGACTTCGTCTTCCACCGCCTGGATGTGCGTAGGGTTCTGTGGGTTGGGTACTCGGTGAGCATTGTGAAGCAATGCTGTCGGTGAAGAATTTAGCTTTCTCGTCGTCCTCGAAGGCGATAGTGCCATCGGAACGAGACAACGGAGGGGCGTAAGATCGGGCGTCTAGTCGGAGGGCTTTCGCAATCCAATAGTACGCCGTGTGGGACGGAGAGATATTAATCATATAAGATCGTCCCTTTGAACGTCTCTATATTCCGAATCAAAAAGTCATGAAATTTTCAATTAAGGAAATTATCGAAACTCGAATTTCTCATTAGTCACGGTGCAGGCCTAATTCAATTACCAGTACAAAAATCACCCGTTTCCAAAAGTTTGGGGTTTACAGTAACCCTGTTTGGTTAGGGTGTTAATTCTACGTATTGGGTATGACTTTAAATTAACATATTTTTTAATGTCATTTATTACAACCCAACAGGGTGGGAATAAGTTGAAAATGTTGTAAAAAGACCGGGATCTATTGAAGTTAAGTTCGTTTTGTTTGGTTTAGGGCATGGTTATTAGAGTTATATTACACAAATATTTGTCTGAAACACTCAATAAAAGCATATTAGTTCATTTCAATAATTATTATTTTTAATTGCTTTAATATTTCTGTGATTGTGATTTTACAGCATTGCAATTTCCATTGTAAAACTGAATTAGATTTTTTAAAAAATTATTACCAAGAATTTTACAGAATTTTTACAATTCTGGCTTAAGCAACGTGATACTATTTAATACTATAATTATGCCAAAATAATAATAAAACAAGGTAAAATGTAAAATCTACGAAACCAAATGGTGCATTATCAGGTGATCCGTTCCAAAAACAAATTTAAAAGCCAACTTAGAAAACGACGCTTTCTGTTTGCTACCGTTTTTTATATCTAAAGGGTGGGACCCTTGCAATTAATAGAGCGAAACAGAACTATCACGTCGAATGAGACGTAAGTATAACTATCACAGGTAGAGAAACATCGGTGAAATTTTACAAAACTGTGTTTCGATAATTCGTTCTGCTTAAATATCAGCTTTGGCGTAAAATTGAGCTTAATAAAAAACTGTTGAGCTAATTTTAATTGCCGGCGGATGAGATGGTTATTTATGTTCGAATTATTTGACAGTTATGAAAAAGTTATATAATTCAGTAAGTACGTATAAAAATAACACGCCTAAATTTATACACAATTTAAACGCAGCAGTTTATTTAAATTAGTATCTAACATAATATTAACACGAACTAATGAAGTTTAGTTAAATTCAGTAAATATCAGTCGTAGTTTTGTTTAAGTTGCTAGAGTAACTAGCTTTTGCCTGCGGCTTCGCTCACGTTTCTCGTGGGAATCATGTGCTACTTGGATTTTACTAAATATTTATGACTACACTATGTTTGAGAATTTTTTGTGGATTCCAACAAACAGACAGCAAAACTCTTCAGCTGCGTAACTAAATCCAGCCACAGTACCTACACGATTCGCAGCATATTACACCACCTACTTTTCATAATTTACTAATTTCATGAATTAACGGCACCACATCCTCTGTGTTTACGAAAATACCGAAAAAACCGGTAATGAGCTGTAAAGATAAGAAACGTCGTTACACAAAGTATCGGTTTCGGTAAAATAAAGGTATATGGAAAAATTACGGAAAATTACTAAGAACCGAGACGTGCGATATTAAGATCACTTTGTTAAGATATCGCTGGCTTTTTCTCGTCTTGGGTCATTACGTTCGGCAATGTTGAGGCGAAATTCGTACATATGGCACGAAATGTGTAATTTTCTTTATGGAGATGCAGATAAGTTCATTTATGACGAGAATGATAAAAGGATGTCGTCTCGCAAGCCTATTTAAAATAATTCTTTATAACTGCAGTGAACATCGGTGGCGCAAGGCGCTGGCAGTTAGATTTTGTTACGATACCGGTAACTTGTAAATGTATCAATAAATTTTTCAACATAAGCAGATACATTAGGGCGACCACCCTAACTGCGAAGAAAAACAGCAGCAACTCAGTTATTTCGAAGGTATGTGTATAGCTGCCAACCCCCATTCGGCGAGCGTGGTGGACTATACGTCGCCTTAAACTAACACTAATTTTGCCTTGGCAGTAAAATTAGTGATGTTGCAGCGAAGGGACGGCATGGGAAATTTGAGAGTTTTCTGTATTGGCTTTACAATGAGGCATAAATATTCGAAATATCTTCGATAGTTCAATAAACCGATGCGACGAGACAGTTTATACCGCAGGCTTGACTAGTTTGCGGTGGATGGTACTGAGCCGACCTGATATCGTATCGGTATCTTGTCGATGATCAACGACCTGAAGGCGTGAACTCTTGGTCACTGTCAATTGATTTTATCTTAAGATTAAAGCTCCTTGCGCTTGTAAAATGCCATTATTATAGACAGGCATAAATAAATACATATCTACATCAGTCGGTATGTTAAAAGTCGTTAATAATTCTGGCATCAATTAAACTCCCATTCGGTTGGCAATTTTCCAAATCAATCGGCGCCATTACCGCTAAGTATTCCCAAACTTGGGATAACCTCTAAACTGCAAAGTGACGCGTCAACTATCTAATTGTAGTAAACTTTGACAATCTACAGCTTGATAGTTCCAGTGGTCTTCAGAGATGAGGCGCTGTTGTCCTTTTCTAGACCATATTGATTTGTGAGACGGATGATACGGGATTAAAGTTTGTGGGTAAAGAGTTACCTGAGAATGTGTGTTTAGCGACATGAACTTGATTCAACTTTAGGAGTAAACATGAAATTGCATTTTATACAGACAGTGTCGTTTACTCGTTACATGTTCACTTTGAAGTTCTGAAGCAAATACATGGGGATACAAATCGTGATGCTAGTATTTGGTAATTATACTATAAGGTCATAACGTATGAAATTGGCGTTTTGTAAGGGAGGGCCGCCATAAAGTCAATTAAAAAAATATGTAATAAATTTATTTAATCAAAGTATGTATCATTGCTATCTGTGAGCTTTTGCCATCTCAGAGGTAGATCATTCATTCCTTTAGTAAAAAAACCAATCGGACCGGAATCAATAAAATATTTGAAGGTACTTTGGAGTGCCCCATCGGAGTTGAATTTTTTCCTTGCAAGAAGTTATCCAAATTTAGAAAAAAATGATAAACTTTTGGAGCAAGGTCCGGGGAGTACTGTGGATGTCTTAGACATTCCAATTGAAGCTTCTCTAATTTGGTAGCCGACTGTTGTGCAGTGTGTGGTCTAGTGTTGTCCTGAAGCAGCAGTGGCCTAGAGCGATTGACCAGCCTTGGTTGTATAGCGGCTAGCTTTTCCATCATGGTTTGCATTTGCTGACAATAGACATCTGCCGTAATCTTCAGGCCAGATTTAAGAAAGCTGTAGTGAACGACACCGGCGCTAGTCCACCAAACGCTCACAAGTAACTTTTTTTGAGTCGATTTCCGCTCGGGGCAGGATTTGGTTAATTCGCCAGAGTCCAACCATTGCGATGAGCGTTTCCGATTGTCGCACAGGATCCATTTTTCATCACAGTGATTCGAAATCGAGTACCCACCTCTCAAGCTTTTTCACCTTCCCGATTTGCTTCAAGTGGATTAAAACAGTTTTGTCACTAACACGGCAGCTTACAGCTAACTCGGACGTGGTTTGCGATGGATTCGCTTCCACAATAGCCTTCAATTCTTCATTTTCAACTTTGGTCTCCGGCCGTTCACGGGGCTTGTTCTGCAGGTCGAAATTTCCAGAACGAAAACGGTGGAACCAAAAACGCACTGTGTTTTCTTTTGCGACACTGCCGCCATACACAGCATTAATACTTCGAGCCGTTTCTGCAGCACTGGTGCCACGGTGGAACTCGTACTCTTAAATAACGCGATATTTCTAGTTTTCCATTTTGTAAACTAAGTGACGCAAAGAAAAAACCAAAAGAGAAAAAACAAATGAATTACGGTTTTCAAAACACAAATGCATGAGTAAATAGCTGTATAAATTTGAAATTGGTATTCTTAACCAAATAGGAGATAATACAGATCAAAGTGGCCAGTACGACAAAACGCCAATTTCCTATGGAAGATCCTGATATACTCGTATATACAACAGAATACAAAATGTAATATAACTATTCATAATATTTAATTAAGCGAGTAGTACAATATACGAACTTTTATTAGAGCAAATAGATTAAATTGATCAGCGTATTCCATTACTTACGGATATAGAAAAAACGGTAACAATGGAACAAAAATGAGGTCTGAAATGACATAATTCACACAACACCGGCTTTTTCAGTTTATCTATGAATTTATCAAGATTAAATGATATTTTATTTAATTTACAACGTGTAAACTCACCGAAAATAGTGAAAAGCATAATTTATTGCGATGGAAACATAGGGGATAATAGGTCTTTACCTATGAAACTGCCGTTTTGCCGTACTGGCCATTTCAAATGAAAATATTTTTTTTTTTACTGATAATTCTAATTTCAAATTAATTTTATTTGACAAACATGGAATTCTTTTTCTAAAATCGTCATTTATTTAATAGTTAGTGTTTTGTTTTCAACGCATTCGAACATTTTTCGTCATCATGGATAAGTTAAAAATTCTAGTAATTATGGAGTATGAGTACCGTCGTGGCAGCAAAGCGGCACAAGCGGCACGCAAACATCAACGACGTTTACGGAGCGAACACTACAAACGAACGCACCACCCGTTATTGGTTTACCCGCTTCCGTTCTGGAAATTTTGACATGAAAAATGAACCCCGTGGTCGTCCGAAAAATTTGGTCGACAATGACGAATTAAAGGCAATTGTGGAAGCTGATGAAACTCAATCCACGGCTGAATTAGCAGCAGCTTTCGACGTTAGCATCAAAACAACATTGGTCCATTTGCGTCAAATTGGCAAGGTAAAAAAGCTTGACAAATGGGTACCCCACGAACTCAATGACCGCCAGCGCGAAGTACGCGTGGAGACGTGCCTTGCACTGCTCAGCAGGCATACAAATGAAGGAATTCTGAACCGCATTGTTACTTGTGACGAGAAATGGATCCTGTTTGACAATCGTAAGCGCTCAGCAAGTTGGTTGGACCCTGGTTCAGCACCCAAACAATGCCATAAACGAAAACTTACCCCTAGAAAAGTGATGGTCACTGTTTGGTGGTCTAAAGCGGGTGTAATTCATCACAGCTTCTTGTCAAACGGGACAAGCATTACTGCAGATGTGTACTGTGAAGAACTGAACACAATGATGGAGAAGCTCGCACGTCTCCAACCAGCTTTGGTCAATCGTTCGGCTCCACTGCTCCTGCACGACAACGCGCGACCTCATACTGCACAGCAGACGGTCTCCAAGCTACAAGAGTTGGGGTTGGAAGTTCTCCGTCATCCGCCGTACTCACCAGACCTTGCGCCTATAGACTTCTACTTTTTCCAGAATTTGGATAACTTCTTGGCGGGAAAAAAATTCAATACTCGAGAGGCAGTACAAAATGCCTTTGAAGAATTTGTTGCCTCCCGTCCAGCTGATTTCTTCAAGAAAGGCATCAATAAGCTACCAATGCGTTGGCAAAGATGCATTGATTGCATGGGTGATTATTTTGATTAATAGAAATAAAAAATATACAAAAAAATTACGCTTCATTTATTTCGTGAAAAACGGCAATTTCATAGGTAAAGACCTAATATTAAAGTTTGCGGTTCGCTTGCGGTTTTTCAATTAATTTTATTAACAAATACAAAAAATAATGGAATTTGTGTTTGTTTTGAGTGAAGCGGTGAGGACTAATTGATTAGTATTACGGCTAGAGTTAAAAAGGGTAGCGTGATAACTCACCCTAACAGGTTCAAACTACATACAAGATTTTAGATTTAGCAGTTCTATATTCTGATAAATTGATAATTTCATTCGTTTGGCGTTAATTACAAGAATACCTCGATTTGTTTACAGGTCTTAACAGGACTTAGAAAATTGTTGAGTCCAGTAGTGTCTAGTAGTGACAGTTAACAAGAATCTATCCTTGTAAATAGATTTTAATTTATTAAAGCATTACTTTTTACTTACGGACTACTTCTTTATTCTGTTATTTTACTAAGTTCTGGCTCAGCGCTAAGCCATAAAGTGCGGTGATATTAAGAAGGCCAATAGGGCCAATAGTCCATTTCGAAAAAAATTAATAAATAATATCCGCTATTTTCCTATGATATCCCCTCTAGCAGTTTTCCACCAAACACCGCTCCCGTATATTTACAAGCATAGGACAATCAGGGCGTACAATACGCGCGTTAATTCTGACAGATGCATGCACACAAATGTCAGAATGACATTAGCACTTTTTAATACTAATGAAGCATGCTGATTGGACAAAACTGGTTGCACAATTTGGACGAGCGCCGGACATTGGGGATAATGACGAAAGGGTGTTAGAGCGATAACGAGGACGTACAAATCGTGAATATTTCGTTCATAATCTTGCTTTTTATAAATTGATAATGACTATGGGTTTATTCTCGTATATTCTTATTGTCAATTGGCTAGGTGATTGTCTACTGCATCTTTAATAAGATTGAAAGCAAAGAAATTTAATAAATACATTCAGAGTTATCGATAAGATCCGACTAAAAAAGACTACTTACAGTAGGTTTTTACTTTTGAAGCAATTGAATATAATTTTGAGTTGGCCACGGAAGATTCAATAAAAATATAAGCAGATGAAACCGCAGCCGGCAACTGGTAGGTACATGTTACGTTTAAGCTCAACGCCCAACAGCTGACCACCCCACGACCGCCAAAAACAGCAAGAAGCCAAACCGTTAATTAATTAATTAACAAAAAAAGCGCCGTAAAAAATACGGACAGAGAATAAATAGTCTTCATTACGTTTTTATTCGAGCTTTTAAATTCCGCGACTTTTTATGGCTACTTCTGGGGTCAACCCAGAGTAAGGCGCCTTACTTTTAATTAGTCACAAAAACTTTACTACAATTAAATTAGGTTGTAAAAACGTTTTTTTTCTGAACCTGTTTTTATAACTTTTCGCGTGATACATAATCATTCATGTTCTAGAGTGGTAAAAGTATGAGATCTTTTATAGGCCATTTAAATTAATTGGTACACAAAACGGCATTGTTTCTCTAATCAGATAAGTGGCCTCTTAGATGCATAAACAATAACTCAAATAAATACTCTTAATACTAATTGTAATTAATTGAGTAAAAGAATTTATAATTCTAATATCCCAACTCAAATATACGACAATACAACCTTTGGAAATAAAAAAAATTTTTATAGTTATCTTGAACTCAAAAGTAAATTAATATTTATGTCGTTTAAATCAAATTAAATATTATTAAACTGACAATAGCAATCAGAGCCCGAATTACCAACACGGCTCGGTAATCTACCAAAGCACTCGAGATTCTCTCGAACCGGATCAAACCGGTCCCGGACGGCAAGATGGCCGCAGTCGGTAGGTAAATTATATGGAGAAATGTGTAATTTCACCATTTAGCTTATATTAGCGAGTGTGTGATCTTTGAGAATCAGTTCAGGGTATGAAATAGTGGATAGTAACTATAAGTTTTAAAAGTCGTCCGATGATTTTGTTGGAACCACTTACAGTTTGTTCCTATATTGTATTTGCTGAGAAAAATTGCTTGTTTTCATTTTGTGGCTATTGGCTTGCACGTATTAAAGAGTCACGATATAATAACATTTTTAAAAATTGACTACACCGGTTTCATAGAATTTTGTCTGTTTCATTAAATGAACGAACTCATGAGTCGAATATCTTAACACAGTTTACAAGTGTTTTTTTTTAGGTAGGTGGAAGATGCGTCATGCATACCTCCGTAGGCAATCGACCTCTGCGGGGTGATGTGGGACTCACCAGATGTGGCACCTACCCACTAAAAACCACCTTGCCGGCTGTGGCATGGGAATGCTAAGCAGCCTTCATCGGAGCGACACCCGGATAGGGAGGTGGGTGCGCAAGTGGGGACCCGCTAGTGGGTCATCTAATAATCTAATAATAAACACATAAGGTGCAAGTGACAGGTTGGATGATGATTATTCGGCCTGGGCAGACTTAAGCTGATCCAGATTCGCCAAGAGCTGATCGGGGGGATCCGAGAGTGCATTTCTCGGTCTACGGACTTTGTACCTCGACGGCATGGACGGAGCAGTATAAGCTACTAACTCGCGTATGAGGGGGTTAGGATGCTCTTCGGATCGCTTGAAAAAAGTGGTGGAGAACGTCCTTAAGGTGTTGTTGTACTGTAGGTAAATCGTACCACGGAGCATCCATGGCCCTGCGGCAGAAGAGATTCTGGACCACCTGTAGCTTATACAAATAGGAGGGTTTGGCATGGGCAAAGATTGGGGCGGCATACGTCATGACTGGTCTGACGCAAACCTTAAAAAGCGTTCGCTTGTTC
Organism: Marasmarcha lunaedactyla; assembly: GCA_923062675.1. Lineage (NCBI taxonomy): Eukaryota > Metazoa > Arthropoda > Insecta > Lepidoptera > Pterophoridae > Marasmarcha > Marasmarcha lunaedactyla. The sequence goes on along the minus strand of OV281364.1, from coordinate 11,990,057 downwards.
CTAAGAGACATTTTGCTGTGCCTGCCTAACATATTGTTTAGGCGGCCCATGTACATACGGGCGAGTTTGGTAACTCTGAGTATGTGAGGTCGGAATGAAAGTGTACGGTCGAGCGTTACGCCTAGGTACTTGGTGGTTAGTGCCCACGGAATGGGCGTACCTAGCATTCGGATATGGGGATCGCAGGGGCGACGGCGTTTATGATCGAAGCGTATCGCAGACCTATTCTCAGGATTCACATCGATACGCCACTTTTTAAACCAGGCTCCGAGGTCGTTTACGGCCTTCTGGAGTTTGGTGATGAGGGTATCGACTTTCATGCCCTTGACGTAAAGGTTTTTTTTTGCCGCCGAAGCAAACACCCTCACGGGAGGGAGGTGGAAGATTCGTCATGGATACCACTGCAGCCGTCGGCGGGGTGATGTGGGACTCACCAGAATGGCACCTACCCACTAAAAACCACCTCTTTGGCTGTGGCAAAATTTTACCGTTAGCCTTCATCGGAAGCGACACCCGTTGGGAAGTGGGCGCGCTGGCGGAGACCCGCTAGCAGGTCTTCCGAAGCCGAGGCTGCGCAGAGATCGGCCAAAGCTTGACTTAGGGATCAATTCATTTAAATGAACCTATAATGAATTGAGAAGGGCACTATAGGAAGCGTCCCACAAAGGTATCTGCTTAACCCTACACGCAACATGCGTACGCGCATCTCCGGTAATCGCACGCGACGTGGTTACACCTGCTTCACAGAGATGTAAAAGAGGGCAGTTTTATCTTCATGCAACAATATGGCTTTTGTACGGCATGGGCTATTAATAAAATAAATTGGCTTAAGTTGTATCTTTTTTATTTAGAAAATATTTTTTTAATAAAATGGTCATTAGGTGCTTAGGGAAATTTTTTCTAATCACCATTAATGTAAATCATGAAACCACACGAAACACAAGCAAGGTAAAATCTGGACAAATTTAATTTTAATTTGGACATTATTACACAGATATTTTTGCGCAGTCCATACCAGTCCAGTTCCGTCCAGTCTTAAAAATTAGGAACTTTACTTAAGTCATTAAACTAAAAGTTTAAATATTTAAAAAAACCATTATCGACTAAATGTAGATAATGCTTTTTTTTAAATATAGTAGCAATTGTCACGAACCTTGGTATTGATATCATAGTTAGTGAAAAACCGCGGCAAGACAAGCGGCAAGTATTCAGTATAATCGCTATTTATTCTTTTAACAATCATGTCTAGTCATGTCTAGGAAAAGCCACCTTTTACCAATACCAATAAGTTTAAGTAGCTAAAAGATATCACATCGACTAGCACTGCTTAGTTATTACAGTAAAGCAATAAATACGGAATGATTATTTCGCAATAAAAGCGAAGAACCCATTTCTTAGATCACACGCTAACCATACACAGCGTTTAAAATAAACGAATTTTGGTTTAATGTTGGCTTTCATTTCAACATGCCAAATTGTCTCTGTTCCTGGAAAAGGACATACGTAATTATACCTACACCATAATATGCCAATTTATATTTATTACCTTTCTAGTGTTCTCTTAAAATTGGTGTAAAAGTACGGAAAACTTTAACTATAAGTTTTTATAGCGTTTGAAGCGTTCGCGTGAACTATTCTAATGCCTACAGAGACTTCAAGGATTATTTAAATTTAGTGATTACTTAAAAAATCATAATAACATTTTGAACTGCATCAAATCTTTGCGAATTCACACGATTTCATCAAACGAAATGAAAGAATGAATGGATCGAGTGACGAAATGAACGAACGATTTGTTTCAAAGTTAAAATCCGAGTGATTTTGTCACGGAAATCGATTCTGTTTTAAATTAAAGCTTTATCGAATTATTTCCATGTTATCCGATTGCATATCGACTAATGGAAATATTTTCAGATATATTTTCTATAATACGTGTATAGCGTATAAGTTTCAAAATTTGTCAGTGATTTTTTAAACTTGAAAAATATTCAGAAAACTTTATACTTAAACCAGAATTGAACAAGTGCATAACATACTATTCCTAAGCTATTGTTATTTTGAATACTTAATGAATATAAATCTAAGCTTTCAACGCTTTGAACTAATCAGAAAAACTTACTAACACATTCGTTAATCAAACCGAAAAACACACCTTAAAATAATCGAAATAGAACTCAAACTTCAAAATCTGGACGAAATATCCAATTTTCAATAGAACGAATTGTGAACAAAAGCGAAGTTTTCGCAAATCATCATTGTATTAAAATATAAGGGGTGTTGTGGTATGATAAGGGGTGAAAGGGTAGGTAGTGGTTACCCCTGGTTGGCATATGCCGATTTGTGGATCAATTTATAAGTTTTCGGCTGGTGGTGACGTCATCATGACGGGACTAGAATAGGAGCCGCTAATGAGGTGCGAATCTGTGCCGCTCTGGTTTATTTTCGTGTATTGAGACGTCACACTATTGTTAGCTCATTCGGACATATTTACAATTCTGAAAATGTACAACTGAAAATGTTTCACTAGCTATAGCTATAGCCTTGGAGCTATTGTGTTAAGCTTTATAATCCTAGTTACAGCTGGAATAAAATCGGGTTACTTTTAGAATGAGGTTCAAAGTCAATTAATTTTGTTGTTGCCTGTAGGTTTAAAACGATACGAGCCTCTAGACGAGTCAATTCTAAGTACCAAATCAAATAAATCCAATCAATCAGTCACATTCCGCATAAAGAAAACATCGGTTTTCCTTTGTTTTTTCTATCTGTTAACGTACAATGCTGCATTGTTTCGTATGGAAACAAATGGGGTGATAAGCCCCTAATGAGCTGTGAGTCAGGGGTGAATCTGCGAATCAATATTCTCTTTTTGTTTGTTGGTTTCTTCATTCAAATGATTTGTTTTTTTAGTGAGATCTTGTAGGCTGTGTTGAAAATATTTTGGGCCGCGACTTCGTTCGCGTAAATTTATGTCGATGTATGATATACAGTAAGCCAAGTATTGTGAATAAACACCTAAAGTTGTACCTTGAATTAGCAAATTAGCTCTTGTCGTTTGATATTTGTCAGGCTGCATCACGCAAGTTCATTTGAAAGCAAATTAAATTAAAAATCCTTTCCATTATCATACTTTTCAAAAAATCTTATCCCGATCAACTTAGCAGTTTGGGCTGTTCTTTGGTAAATCTGTAATCCAAAATTAAGATAATTTTATAAGTTCTTTATAAAATAAAGATCGATATCAATTTATTGCTATCCTTGTCTAATCGTACCCTAATCGTAAATTAATTTAATTATCACAGTTAAATACCGTAGTAAGCTCCAACTTCTCGGTACAGCAGTAAAAAGTTTTACGGCGCCATAATGAAAAACTACTTCACTTACCGGTGACTGAAATCCCTGGAAAGACATGAAATGAAGAATAGGTCATTATTAATAAATTAGATTTTCGTTTGCCGGCTATGAAAGTAGTAAACAATAACATTCAGATTAAAAGTTTTATAACATGGTAAAGAAATATATGTACCTACAGCGGAAGCTGTCAACCCCTATAACAACATTTATTGTTTTCTGAATCAAAAATGAAAATACCAACAAAGTATTAGGACCGAAACCCGCGTTATAATAATAAACAGAATGAAAGCTTCAGTAAATTGAATATTGAATTTATATCGTATTTCAATTAAATTGTACACGCAAAATTAATTACTACGGAATACTTCGCGGAGACTTCCTCAGAATCGAGTGGATCTGAACTTGTTAAGAATATTTGTAGTCGGGTTATTGTGTATTCGGTTTAACGTTTGTTCATCATTGGTAAAAATGATTCAATATAGTCTTGTGTTTCAGGCGGCGCACAAACCTAAGCCCCTCGATCCACGGTGGAGTGCTGTAAACGTTAAGCGTAAGTGATCCAATGTTATCTTCATTACTACGTAGAGAGGAAAAGCACGCCTCATTCCTACGAGTACATTATATTTCCGTCAAAATTTTGTATCTAAGAGTGTATTTTTGCACAAGTTGAATTTGGAGTTAGTAAACATTTTATATTACAGTTTATAAACAAAATATGTTTCGATTGGTAACTACCTATTGGTAACTAAAAGTTAGTATATTTATTAAAAATACATAACTTGCTCTTTCATTCTCGAATTAAGGGTTGTAAACCATCCGGGGCGGAGGACACAACAACCCTATAGGGTAAGAAAAGCAAAGCTATTACTGACCAAAGTTGACTTTCGATCGGCGGTTTAGACACCTGTGAGCTGCGCTTACACAAGCCGACTTGATCTATTTTTTACAACATTTCTTTATGTTTCTGATGTGTTTGTCTTGTAATGCAACTGATACGAAGGTTAGGCAATAGGTATGTAAAATACTCGTGTATTCATAAATATAACCACATCTTACCTTTTAATTAAGCTACCAAAATGTTCACCTATGCTGTTATTATAAACAGGAAAGATTATACTGCGTATGTATATGAAATCTACAACTTTTTAACTTGTTTATAAAAAACTACACCCAGGTGTATCTTGCCAAGAAATGCCACTGGAGCAGGGTTTACAAGAGAGAATGCGCGTGGAACGTCTTGCAATCATATAAAATCAGCCACTTCTGAATTTAAAACCGAAGTCAATTTAGTTGCTTTTTAAAAAAATTATTAAGGAAAATATATCATGGACTGATTTAACGTTTATTATTAATACTGTATAGAATTTAAATAAAGTAATATTTGACAATAAACTATTCTGCCTAAAATGTAGAGCATTCAAGTGAACTTGCCTAAGTAAACGAAGCATAGAACTATTCGAAATTGAAACCGTAAGATAGTGGCGGCACTGGAGACTTGGATCAAATATTTGCCGAAGCGCCACCGACGACGGCCGCGGTCCTGACCGAACGAACCTCATATTATGTCACGATGACCTCTTTTGTTTTTTTAGGACCTCCTAACTTGAAATTCGAACACTGAACTTGAGTATGATTTTTAGGATTTTGTTTTTTTTTGCCTCTTTGAAGCAAAATATTTTTTGGACCTACGTTTGGTTTATTGGAATTTTTGATGGGGTATGCTTTACTCAAAAACTGACTTTATTTTAAAGCATTATTTACCCAAAAACAATATTATACTAACTCATAGAATATACGGCGAAGACAAAATAGTATGCCTGCCTTAATCCTGCGTTATAAACAAGGTTCGTAAACATCATTTTATAAAGTGTTGAAAGCTAGTCCAAAAAGTAAAAAAAAAATTTTAAGCTGCATAATACAACATTAAACTTTTCAGGGAATTTTTCGAGAATATAGGCTTGTTACCCTGAATAATGTAGTTTTGCAATATTACACGAATGACTTAAATACGGACAAACACAAACAAACCTTTTTTTCTTTATGATATAGGAAAGCTAACCAATGCTTTCCTAGCCTTTCGATAACAAAAAAAAATTAATATTAATCATCCCACAGTCACTAAGTTCCCTTTCAACAAACTGAGTCACTTTGACATATTAAAAAGTTCGTTACGCTAAAATATCTAGCCACTGGCAAATTGCTAAATCGATCAATTCTTGTACTAAAGCCGATTCCATGATTAGTTCCACAATTTCTGCCTGTAACGTATCCTGGAAGCATTTAATCATACCATCCTTGTCTATCTGTGGACGAAAGTGGAGATCGCTGTATAGCTTAAAACTTCGGCTATGTCGCAGGCATCTGAGACGAAATTGATGAGACGAATTACTTTTTTCTGCGGTCAGTAAATTCTTAAAAAGGGAATCGCTTGCTCCAGCTTTTTGAGCAAATTTTACGCTAATGACCTTTTGTTTGGATTTTAAAAATATTAGATTCCGATTTCGAATCTAGTATCGCGTTATCGAGACATGCGGTTTTCTGAGAGCAAAATGTATTTCCAATGATTGGATTTGCTTCTATATGCTATTTTTAAGAATGTAGCTTCGTTATATTATTTGTATACACAATTATACAGTGGACAGTTTAATTAATTCTCTCAGATATTATCTGGTGAAGAACGGTTTCAAATTAATTCAATAATACTGTTAATTTGATGACGTTTTAAAACAAAAAGGTCCGAGTTGTGTTAATTCTTATCTATTTTTCTTGTAAATCGATCTCTGACTATTGTATTTACAAAAAAACTGGGCCCGGCAGGTAAAAATTCCTATAGAATTACAAGAATAATAAACCTGGCGATCGGACGGCTGCATGGCGTTGCGTTGTATTTGTGTACCTTGCCTTTTGGAAATATAAAAAAAAAACGAGCAGTTTCTCAAGTAATCGCTTCGGTTTGTTTTCGATTCAAATATTTAAACTCCGATTCTTGTGATTCGAAAAACGAATTGCGTGCTTTTTTAAGAACCTGACCGTTTGTTTACTGCCTGTATTTATTTGGTATTCGGTAAATACAGACGATCTTGGAGATTTATTATTTTAAGGAACACGAATGTTTTATTTCATTGCGGATAAGAATGCAGATATCCCTTTAATTTATAGATTAAAGGGATACCTGCTTAAGTAAACGCATGGTCAAGAATTGATAACAGTTATTTTCACATATAGTTTTTGAGAATCTTAGGCTTATATTTTGTCTGTTTCCTTATAAAAACACAAATAAAACATATTAAAACTGGTGACACCATTTAACTAAACAAATATTGTATATACAAAACAGTGCAACCTTTTAAGTGTACCCTCGCTTAAAATTCACTTGCAATTTAGCAGTGAATTTAAATTACGCCACGGTAACAGAAACTGTGAGATAACAACTATTTTAGTTAGCATAATTCATTAACGAAAGCGTTTGTGGTAACACACCTACGTCAACATTAAAACTAACTAACCTAAGAAAGGCCCAATCAATAAGTCCGGTCTGATGCCAGTACATTTTAATTTAATTATCGCGTAGTAATTACGATACAAAGAACGAGATTTTGGAGCTTTCAGTTCTCGGTTCAACATAATTTTAGATTTAGCTTTTTGCTTATATCAGGTTTCGACGCAGGTACCAAAAGTCGATCGGCCGAAAGCTTTATACTCAGAAATATTCACGATTTATTATTGAAAGAAAAGATACTCAATATAAAAATCGATGCCGTGCATATGTAAAATGAATAAGAAAAAATCTTACATGAATAAATAGATAAATAGTAGATTGTTTAATATCATATGGAATATAAATACACATTAAGTACTCAAAATAATCAAATTAAAGGAAGCCTTTTCATCTGGAACTTTTACATTGAACCGGATATCATAATTACAATAAAACACTTAAACAATTTCCGTTTTGCTCGAATCCTGATGAATGCAATTTTAATTACCTGAAACACAAAGAAAAACAAAATTTTAATCAAGCAAAATAATGGAGAAAATCGCGTTATCTATAATGAGCGATATAGTTAAATTCTTATGGTACTGTCTCTTACGGTCAAAATTTAATTCCTCTTTTTACTACACATTAGCACTTTTAGAAGACGTTTCGACCCAATCAAAAATCATATTAATTGGAATAGATGACTTGTCATAGGTTCAATTACTTGTATTTCATAAATTTCTACTAAGTTTATAAAAAAATAATAATCGAGAACACATGATTACTGACAACGCTAGCAGCAAACTTGTGGACATAAGGCTGGTGACAAATATACGTGAGTAACAGACCGTCTAGCCCTTAACTTAAACCACAATCTAAAGTACTAGCACAAAATAATTTCCTTCAAAGACATAGAAAATAGAGACATTAAAAACTCGTTAAACATAAAAAAGTTTAGCTAACAAGTCCGTTAACCATTCTATTTACGAGTCCCATTTACATAATATGGGATTAAGATGGATGCAGTACTTAACGGACCGTTACTTTGGTATGTTTAGGGAGAATTACGTTTAAATGTACATATTAGCTAGAAGCCTGGCGTGTCGATGGCGCATTGGCATATATGCTGGCTTTCTGGTCAGTATGGTCTGGGTTTAGGGCCCCGGATTTGTGCGGAAGAGCAGTGAGATTGATTTAATTAAACCAATATGTGAGAAAACTCTATAGTTGTTCTGATAGCTAAATTGTTTGTTTCGGTAGGTTTCATAGCTATGATTTTAACGAAAGACAAAATAGCTACGTGAATTCTATGTAGAATTTCAATGAAAATTTAATACACTAAAAAGTATTTCAATTCACCTTTCGTCAATTTCGCCTAATATTTGAAAGACTACCAATAAAATATTCCCAAGGTTGACTGTAACGTAAGACAACATAGTATGATATCGTAAAATCTGAAATACCCTCATTTATATTGAGGGGTCCATTAGACGATTGCCTATCAAATACTGTCACAGGATCGTAACTACAGAAACTAGAGTATGATTGCTTGTTACTGTTAAGTTTTGCTTGGGCTAGTTTATGAAAAATGGTTTCCTTTAAAATAATTAAGTAACCTTGAGAAGTAAAATCTTTTCTTAATCCATCACGCCGATTCTAAAACAGGGCAATACTCACTAATTTTAAAAAGAGTTATCAGATATCCCGGCGGCACCTCTATAAAGTCCAGAAAACCAACGGGTGAAGTTCATTTGCACGTCATAAAACAACAAGGTTCATTTTCCCTTCTAATAATATTCTGAAGGTTACGTTATTGTCAGAAAGACTCAACCTTGCAGCTAGTTTGGTTCACAGGAAGTTTTGTCAAAAGTGATAGAGTTGATTCGCAACTCCTTGCTCAGACATATCAATTTTGTGACCTTTTTTCTAAAAGACATTCTCCTACAGAAGTCATTTCTTGCAAACTTCGTGGTGCACAAACACACACCTAGAACCGAGACAAACGAAAGATAATAGAGTATTAAACTAAAAGCTCCGAACTAAAATATCCTCTTGCATTTGCATCGTCAGAAAGATGATTAAATGCACTGCGTATTACTGTACGAAACATCCATGAATCCTCGCATTTATAATGTGTATTAAAGTATTTTTCAGAGTATTTTCTAGGGAAGAGAAAGCTTAAACAATACGCTGTATTTATTCCTCATATACGCACCGTTTAATAAAATGCTTTAACATTCCAGTATAACTTAAAAGGAATAGGAAGTGCAGAGAAGTAGAACCTTATGTGTTGCCCGAGTCTTTGAATAACATTGTCCTTATTTATATTGATGGCGTCGACAAAGTCATAAGTTATGTTTCTTATTAAGTATGTGACAGAGTTTCTGAGTGACTAGTTATGCTGTAGCTCAAATATTCCTTCCTAGACTGGATACGGCAGTAGAGTTCCTTCCGTTAACATCTCGTCTGGGGCCGTACTACAGTCCTTCCTATCGTGACCGCCATATATTTGATTAGCGCATCATTAATCGATGAATTAGTAGATAACAATAATAAATCCAAAGAACTACGATATTGTGTCCTCCTTATTATGTCCATGGGTGCAGTAACCACTTACCATGAGGTGTACCGCACGCTCTTTAGCCGGCTATGGTAAAGTTAAAAAGAATATGACCCTTAATAAATCTATAAGTACTGGACCGACTAGCCTAGACAATACGCAACAAAACTGAATTGTTAATCTGAACGATGTGTTACCCGTTCAACATTTGTTAAATCTGGCATATGCCAATACAAACACTTATTCTATAAGAACACTTTTTTTTACCTTTAAGCGTTAACTAATGTTTAACTAGCGAACAAAATATGTATGCGGTATGAATAGCAATGAAGACATGTCGTCCATCTGCTTAGAGATTTACAGGAGCAAACAGTCTGTCCCATGGCAGACATTTTAATCTTCTATCGATATGCCATATCGTTATACCACAGGGTTTTTCTCACATCTCGCGCAGGTGGTCGTGAGATGACTCATGGACATTGGAGTCCATTTTAGAAAAGATTGCGTAGTAATTAGCTGGTATAATAAATGCTATGTCTATATGGACCGGTAACGATCATATAATTAGTAGATAAGCTTTTGTTATTTCGCACATAAAACCTTGTGGCATTGTATCTTTTCTTAAAGATTATTAGATGACTAAAAGCTTTATAAGTATCCTACTAATATTAAAATAAGTGAAAGTTTGTACATTCGGTTATTTGTTACTCAATCACGCAAAAACAGATGAACAGTTTTTTGGCAAATGGATAGAAAATAGCCAGAAATAACATATAGGCTAACTTTAATCCCCAAAGGGTTGAGTTCAAAATGTTCGTGTCGTCGGCCACTTATATTTCAGTAAAAATACAGTTATAACAATTTTTATTATAATAATCAATAAGGTTAATACCATATTTTATAATCACTTGAGCTAAATACTAATTAGGTTTTTAGTTTTTAGTGTTAAAATAGCCATCATTAGAGTAAACTTATAATAACTATATTGTATTGCACCACAAATTCTTTAATCTAAAAATATTTGTTACTTCATTTAATAGGGAAAAATAGGAAAAATAAACAATTAACTACTAATTAATTATTTATTGTGTTAGTTTGCTATCTCATTAGTCAGCAGGCTGCATTTACTTGTTGCACAAAAACAGAGCGAATATTTTTTTTATTGAGGGTTGCCGATCAAAGAATATAATTTCGCACATAAACCCAAGCAAATAAAAAGCACAAAAATAAAATATTGACTATAAAGCTGACATATATATATTTTAGTGATATTATTTAATATTTTACGATTTCGACATTTTTTAAAGTAATTTATTCAACTGAATATCTATGTCATCTATTTTAAATCATAAAGATTACCTCAAGTATTTCTTTTTGCATAATGACTAACCTATGGTTCGAGAACCCTGTCTGTATCGGTAAAGATGCACGCAGTTACGTATTCCTTGGTTTGCTTTCATGTCTTTTATATATTTATATACATAATTTGGTTCTGACTTTCATTTTAGTAATTATTATAAAATGTTATAAAAATTAAGGTATACCTAGTCATTTTTTGCGTAAAGTACTGAAATCAAAAGCTTATTGAGGGCCTGGAATGAACTCCACTCTTTGGCTTACTGGAATTTTTAAAGAGAACATTGTAATAAACTCTACGTTTATATTTTTTATTGTTCATTGTTCCCTTATTTATACATTTTATCATTTATTATATTGATAATGATAACTAACTGTTATAATGAATAATATTCTTCTTCATGATTTGGTCTCAATATTTGCATACATTTTAAAAGTTAGATATACTTTACATGCTATAACTCCACCAGAAATAGCACCCACTCAAGAAATACGCGAGCATAGCCGCGGGCAAATCAAGTATGGAATAAACAATGATTAGATTGATATATATCTACGGTTAAATTATTTCATAAAAGAAACTATTAAAAAGTTCATGATATATTATATGTCGCTTATCATCTAATCGCTCGTTGTTCTCAGTTATAAATATCGACAAGAGATAAATTTGCCAACAAAGTATCTTATAAAGTCTAAACAAAAGCGATAAATATATCAATGCTGAGCAACTTACAGTTCAATGGAAGATAAAATATTAAAGTAGCGAATCTTCTTGTCAATACAGAGTACAGCAGGAGAGCTGGCAATCACTTAGAAGCAGATTTCACTAGCTAATGTGGGGTGCTATTTTGGAGAATTATACTAACCAAATACTTGCAAAATATAATTTCGAACTTTTTTCGGATAACTATGTTCATTATTTGTTCGTACTGCTTTTCAAACATTCCAAGTGAAATTTCTGTGCTCAAAGGTTAAAAAAAAATATCAAAAAAAGACTTTAGATACTTAATTTCTATTGAATTAAAAGTTGATCATTCGACTCTTTTCCAAAAGTGTATCTTTATTAAATTTCCCTTCTTCTTCTTCTTTATCTTGTGAGGCAAGGCTCTTTATCGGCAACCGCTGGTGATCACTTCCACATATACACGGTCTCCAGCAGCATGCCAACTATCCGCGGTATCCCCTTCCTGTCAACTCCTTCATGGTCTTAAAGTCTCAAGTATTTACAGGGATATTCTCAAACTTATCGAACAACCCTCGAATACTCCACTTGATAGATCCCGCATATCCAAATAGACAAAATACTACCTACACAGACGGAATAGAAGGAGTGAATTTTTAAAAGATAGCTCGGAAGACCCGCACGTGAATCTAGGGATAAAGCGCACGTAAGCCGTTTTCCAAAGATATCTGAATTAAGTGGGTGAGTAATGGATATTTTTTGGTATTTTTTACATGGAGTAAGTTCGGAATGTTACGGACTATTCAGAAGCTGTTTGATTCATCGGTAGTTTCTATAAAATTTTTCAAAATGTTCGTTTACGCAGCTTTAAAATTTATAAAAAATAAATATATGTTATTTTAATATCAATCAGTGGAAGTTAGCATTGAGCTGAATAACTAAAACGTAAGCTGGTTTAAATACTGTACGTATTACCGAATTATATTACCAACACAAGTGATACGACACGTAACAGCGTGTATCTTGCTATTACGTACGAACTTGAGAAACTTCAAGCTCATTTACCAAAGACCATTACAGAACATTCTGGACAGTTATTTCCTCGTGTCCCATAAAACGAGCATAAACTCGGTAACATACCTAGCGAAACACTTCTAACACAAAATACTGCATTTTGTGCAATAATTACGACGTACCTAATTTGACCAGTTAATTACAATGCCCAATGTTAATTAACATTCCGGGTCACGTCGGGATTCGAATTACTAACTTTTAAATTCAATACAGCTTGAAGCTTCGGAATTGTTAAAATTTTGGTATTCGCGAGTTTTAGTTCTACTAATGTCGAGTTGGTTTAATTTTGTTCTGACAGTTCACTGCGACCGCAACAGTAGTGGGTTTATTTGATTTACAAAGGGGAAATTATAATAGGTCTTTACCTATGAAACTGCCGTTTTGCCGTACTGGCCATTTCAAATGAAAATAATTTTTTTTAGACTGATAATTCTAATTTCAAATTAATTTATTTGACAAACATGGAATTCTTTTTCTAAAATCGTCATTTGTTTAATAGTTAGTGTTTTGTTTTCAACGCATTCGAACATTTTTCGTCATCATGGATAAGTTAAAAATTCGAGTAATTATTGAGTATGAGTACCGTCGTGGCAGCAAAGCGGCACAAGCGGCACGCAACATCAACGACGTTTACGGAGCGAACACTACAAACGAACGCGCCACCCGTTATTGGTTTACCCGCTTCCGTTCTGGAAATTTTGACCTGAAAAATGAACCCCGTGGTTGTCCGAAAACTTTGGTCGACAATGACGAATTAAAGGCAATTGTGGAAGCTGATGGAACTTAATCCACGGCTGAATTAGCAGCAGCTTTTGACGTTAGCATCAAAACAATATTGGTCCATTTGCGTCAAATTGGCAAGGTAAAAAAGCTTGACAAATGGGTACCCCACGAACTCCGCCAGCGCGAAGTACGCGTGGAGACGTGCCTTGCACTGCTCAGCAGGCATACAAATGAAGGAATTCTGAACCGCATTGTTACTTGTGACGAGAAATGATCCTGTTGGACAATCGTAAGCGCTCAGCAAGTTGGTTGGACCCTGGTTCAGCACCCAAACAATGCCCTAAACGAAAACTTACCCCTAGAAAAGTGATGGTCACTGTTTGGTGGTCTAACGCGGGTGTAATTCATCACAGCTTATTGCCAAACGGGACAAGCATTACTGCAGATGTGTACTGTGAAGAACTGAACACAATTATGGAGAAGCTCGCACGTCTCCAACCAGCTTTGGTTAATCGTTCGGCTCCACTGCTCCTACACGACAACGCGCGACCTCATACTGCACAGCAGACGGTCTCCAAGCTACAAGAGTTGGGGTTGGAAGTTCTCCGTCATCCGCCGTACTCACCAGACCTTGCGCCTACAGACTTCTACTTTTTCCAGAATTTGGATAACTTCTTGGCGGGAAAAAAATTCAATACCCGAGAGGCAGTACAAAATGCCTTTGAAGAATTTGTTGCCTCCCGTCCAGCTGATTTCTTCAAGAAAGGCATCAATAAGCTACCAATGCGTTGGCAAAGATGCATTGATTGCATGGGTGATTATTTTGAATAATAGAAATAAAAAATATAAAAAAAAATTACGCTTCATTTATTTCGTGAAAAACGGCAATTTCATAGGTAAAGACCTAATATTTCGTTTCTTACACTAACACACAAGCGTGACCAAAAAATATGTTGATAAATTTGCACTGAAGAATTATATTTCTGATTATTCGATTTTACCCAAAATAAATTTTGAAAAACCCATATGGACGAAATTATGCTTTCAGCCTTCAAAAGATTAAGAGTAGAAAGCTTTCTAGGAGCTTTACTCCTGGCAAGAACTTAACGTGAAAAATTGTTGTGTTGTATAACTATTGAGTATATATTTATTGTTCTTTTTTTCATTGATACCTAAGCCTTTCACGCGATTTCATTGCTGTTATAAATTCTTAAATTAAATCTTTATTCCATTTTAAGTTATTTCATTAATCATTCATTTATTTTACTTGACAACCAAACAGCTTTTCCCAAAATTACCTTGGATGGCCCCTTATCAAATTAGTGTAGTACAGCACTTTATAAGAGCTTATATCATCGAAACCTTTTTTTACCCACAGACAAATACTGTATGTGTTAGTAATATATATTGAAAAGAATATTGTCAAAATTATACCAACCCAATAAATTAATAAAACATTCGAGTCAGAATACAAAGATCAAGACCTCATTTCATATTCAAAATTTAAATGGCTTTGATCCGGTATCCAATAAAACGACGAGCAGCCACCCGCTCGGCGACGGAGCTCGAACAATACTGATAATGAAACATGCATTACACGCCGGTCTACATCCTCCCACCGCCTGAGAAGCGCCAATCAGAGTTAATGAGATTTTAAATTTTGAATTCGTTTGGTTTAGGATTTTCTTAGGAAACGGAAGTCGTGAAAGGAAGGAAGTGAAAGAGTTTGCATACTGAAGGTAATTTAATGCAATGCAGAATAGCTAGGCAGGTGTTCCACTTGAAAAATACCTACATATCATGTGTCGATAAATAAAGCTATACCTTTTTTGAAATAATTTGAAATAATAACATTTAGGCCAACAAAAATTTGATACACAAGACGCATTTTGCATATAACCATTTAGACAGAACAAAATCAAGATAGAATTATTGATGTCACCGAATGTTAAGGTAGAACAGCATTTTACTCCCAGCATACTCTCAAGTTATCTTTTTGCACACAACAAGAACCCAACTAACTCATACACAGAAATATATGTACAGTCAGATCCTAATCAAACAATCTATCCTGAACATATCGAACCAAAATCATAACTCAAACCAATGCGCATCACAACCATGGGCAAGCCAATTGATCTTGAGCATAAGAAAATTGAATTTTAACGTAATATCGCTGAGGGTTTCCGGTATTGGTCCCGATACGGCAATCGACAGCCAATGGAGTTTCGCCTGTAATCGCGGTGCGAGGGCACGTTGCCATGCGAGCAGATTTGTGTTAAAGGTTATTCCGGGTGAAATGGTACTTGCACTCTTACATGAGTTAAGAAGACACAATTAATGATTTTTCCTCAAGGATATATCTGTTTCTTAGTTGTTTTATTTTAGCATATCAGTGGTGATTATATTATATACCGTACTGTTCACACATCTTCGCTCATGTGACCATTTTTATACAGTCTCTATAGAGGCACTTATTATTATAAGTTTTGCTAATAGATAACAACATTTGCTAATAAATTTAATAGCAATTAATAAGAAATGGACGTAAAGTAAATGCCTACTCTAAAAGTCTCTGCCACCACTTACATGAGATACAAACACAGCACCGGCTCGAAATAACCCTGAATCCTTATAGGAAAAACCCTAATAGGATGCATACTAGATTATTGATATTTTCTTACGGACCTCTGATTCACTTAAATGACGTCGCATGGCAAACTTGCATATTTATTTCCCAATTTCCTGTCCTATCCATGTTTAATAAATTTATTTACATATCCATCATGAATTTTGAATGACTTAGGGCCGTTTTATAAATGCTCAGAAATTTTGACACTTGACAAGACTATTCCATAGAAATTATGTCAAATTCTTAAAGTTATTCTACTGATAAAAGTAATCAGAGCCCTCAGTAAACAATATTTAAGACACTCAAATTTACTTGAACGTTTAATTCATGTGCTCATGTTTTGCTCGGTTGTCGTCTTTAAAAGTACTTAAATCGATTTGGACCTCTTAACGACCAATAAATTGACAAAACCAAACACAATCTAAAATCAAACAAGGTTAAACCTAAAAACTAAACAAATCTTTTATTTATTAAACATTTTATGAATCAATAATAAACATGGGAGAATCTGTCGGCTTCTTATAAAAACCCTTTTGCAGTAGAACTTTAAAAATCTTTGACTTATGCCAAAACAAACAAAACATCGCCCTCAAACAAAGGCTTCAAAAATTTGATGGGCATTTTCTAAGGACAATTTAGAGGAAAAAGAAGGCTGATTTAATATTTAAAAGGGGCTGCTCATACTGTAAACTGTCGGTAATAGTGGTGCTATAAAATATATTATTGGATCGATACGTCGTCGGTAAGACTTTATGATTATTCCGGAATTAATTGTTGTAAAACTACTGAATTATTATTCAAAGAAAAGTATTGTATATTGCAGAATTATGTTGTTTTTGGTTGTCTTTTACTTTTTTAAATAAAAGTACAAATCCCATGACATAGAATCACACTCAATCACAAATACCGTATATATCAGCTTCTTATCTCATTTTTTAAAAGTTCATTACTCTAATTTTTAAATTAATCCTTATTAATAAATACAAGAGTATTCGATATCGCGATATATTCCAATATAGCTGCACTGAACAGTGATCAACTGAACCTTCCGAAAAAAAAGATGTGGATGTCCTTTTGCTTAGGTAGCGCCCTAGAAACTTCAAAAGGAATTAATTAATAAAATTATGAGTGACATTTAATTTTTATAGTTATCTTTTCATCTTGTATAATTGTTTATCTTTTTATGTTATAAAATATCAATACTGGATATCCTTAATGAATACTTGGTTGAGAATGATGATGTATCGACGTGTTTAAGTAGATGTGTGTTTTTGTGTTTGAGGACATGCATTAAGCGTTTCATCTTTCTGTAGGACCTCGTTAATGTACTTTTTATAAAGCCGCTGTAACGTATGTTAACTGTGAGTTTGAATCGAGTGGACATTTAGCAGACATGACCAATTGTTATCTATTGATACCTTTTTAAAAAACCTTAGAAAGTGATTTAGAATTTAATGCCCCCTGGTTCGGTCGGACAGAAGTTCCATATCACTCTTTGTCTTTTTACGCGGTATTTTTCGGGCGACAACGTCTTCAAATTAACGGTAAGAACCATTTAACTCGCAAAATGATGTTCTAAAAATTTACAAACGTTAAAATGCAACGTTATATTGTAAAAGTAAAATCCATTCCTTTTCGTCGTAAAATAAAAAAAAAATCAATACAGTCTTGGAAATTATTCATTTTGATAGTTGGCATAGTGCTTAGTATTTATTATTTATTGCTTAACATATAGTATAGCATTCGTGAACTATCGTATCACGTTAATTCACGTTGCTGTCTGCTGTAGGGTATGGAAATCGAAACTGGTGCATCATTAGAATCTATTTTCAATATAAGGGTTGTAATAAAGTATGCAACCAATACTTAATAGTGTTCAGTGTAGGTTCGTTAAGATATTTGACTCGGGAAGAAATTTAAAGCATCGCGGACGTATAGAAACTGTATAAAGAGTTAACTCTCAGGACATCTATTAAATATAATAACGCGTTCAATAGAGATAAAGCCAACCATGGCAAATAACTAGTGTTAATTTCTTCAGGGGTTACTAAACTAAACTGTTGTAAAGTAAATTGAGAAAACCATAACCACAGGTAAGCGCGACAGCAGGAGATTGTACAAGTATTTATGACAATTGCAGATACAATATATTTATAACGGCGAAAAGTTCTGTTTGTTAACGAGTCGTCTTGAGAAGAAGCCCAGTCTTATTTTATTTTTCTGCGATAAGAAACTAAATGCAGGCTTATTCGTGTTGAGGAATAACTTTATGACTAAAAGTGCGGGCAAAAAGTTCAGGTCTGTAGCTTTCAGGCTTTATAATTATAAAATAAGCTTTGAATATAATCGTCAGTGGAAATTGAGCCATATTTGATCGGAGCGGCCTCAGTGCCTCTCTAATTGAATGCGCTTCATGTCGGGCCGCGAGCAGGCCTGTCAAAATCGATACATGCTACGTGTATTACGGTCATCGCAACGCACTAAATACTAAATATTGGCAGTCACATATTAGCTTTTGCTATTGGTTTCACTCGAGTGAATAGTTTTCGTAAAATTTGAGATGGCAGCTATCTAAGGGTGTTACCACACCAATCGATCGACGTCGACTGACGTCGACGCGTCGTGTAGTGGATACCGTCGATCGACGTTCGATCCATTGGTGTGGTAACACCCTAAGACCAAATAACGCAATTAGCAACTGACAGCAGGCTTACAAACTCTCACATTAATAGTGCGTTAGAATGATTGTTTTCTTTTTATATAAATAATCAGCATAAAAGCCACATTGAATTGTTAATAATCCTATCAATGCCGTATAGGTTTACGAAATCACGATTCGATATCAGTAATGATTCAAATCTGGATCCCCAAATGTGCAATTTTGGCTCAACAGCTGTCAAAATCCGGTGACATCAAGAATACCTAAATAACCCCCAAAACGTTTGATGCATGTATTCTGGCCCCGGCGATTATTCACCCTTAGGAAGGGGTTAATGATTACCCCAAAGCGAGGTTTGGGGGGTTAAACCATAACTTCGGGCTGCGACTTATTTCAATTGAAGGGGTAAAATTAAATTATCATTTTAATCTACATTTACCTTGTTTTGAGTTTTCTATCGGATTAAAGCTTAGTTTTTAGAGCAAACAATATTATTTGCGTTTATAAATAAGATGGTTTTGTTTCAGTTTTAATTAATACTGGGTATAAACGAATTTGTTATATAAGCAAACTTAGAGTGAAAACGATTTCATAATTTTAACAAAGAGGCGAGATGCTTTTCTATAATGTTTCCTAACAGTACAGTAATACAGTTTAAAATGCCTTATATTGTTAACGTACTCATTCATAAAAGTGTTTATGTCCAGTAAATTATTAGCAAAACAGTGCCACCACAAGAACAAAACAATGTATTGTTGTGCTATGGAACGTTCTTAGAAGCTACGCTCGCTCGCAACTGTCTTTAGATAATAAGACCTTTTTGTTATAATTATCACTTTTGAAAAAGAAACCAGGATCTGTCAACGTCAACACGGGAAGTGTCTGGAAATATACAGCCCCATTTTGTATCGGCATTGTGTAATATAACTTAAAAAATACGGCTTTATGGCGTTCGATGTCTATCTCATGTTTAAGTAACAGCAATTTGTAGTCATGTATTCAATAGTAACGTGATCCTACCGGATTTTAAGACGAACCGTGAACATTTTAAAATATTTATTTTGTTACCATCTTATTTTCAATGATTATAACGAAACAAGATGAAAGATACATATTAGTATATATACACACACACACATATATATATATATAATTATATAATTAGTATATATAAATAAAGATACATAGAGTTGCGATCCATTTAGCCTTCTTAGGTCAACAATAACTCAGACCATGTGAAAAATAAAAACTCGAGCTAAAAGCCAGATATCGTTGAAATATTATTGAGATCCGTACATTTGGCGCTCTTTTTACCGGAACAGGAAATAGTGAGCACCCCGTGTGTCTGCGACGCGGTCTAAGTGTATTTTTGTGCCCGACTGTACCTTCCCACTAATGTGCGGATGCGGTATATTTTGTGTGTACATTTAATCTTATTTTTATGGTTCAAACAGAGTTATGTTTTGGTCAGGAATGGTATTTATTTTAGTAATAAAAAGTTTCGATGGTGTGATCTTAAGATAAAAATATGACACTAAGTTTTAAGTCTTGATGCTGATTTTATTTTATTTATTTATATATTTTTTCTAATGTGAATCCATATTTGCATTTTGATGAGTTCTTGTTTCATAAAAAAAATGCAATTTAAGTTTATTATATCTCACATCAAAATATAAAAATAGGCCAAAACCTGTTACACAAGATATCAACAAAAAATAAAGGAAACAAATTTAAGCAACTGAACATGTCATCTAGCATCTTTTACTACACACCTAGCAGAGATACCGAACTACACAAACAACCGATGCCTTACTCGTTAGTTAAAAACCGCCCCTAATACGTTTTTACAAGACAAATAAGTGGTTTCAGCGACCAAGAACACACAAATAATGAGCCCCAGCGCCCCACTGGGTTCCGTCGAAGTGATTCGTTTCACCGCTCGCCACTATCCGGCACCGCTGAGTTGCAAGAAATGGCTGCAATTTTATAACTAAACCTGTAAAAGAAGGGGCTTTAGAATTTGTTGATGAAACTCTACAGGTGGTCAGCTTTCTTTAAAGTACGGGAAGTAATTATTAATGGCAGTACATAGTTTTGTGTTAAATAAGATCATGAACGCTCCTTGGCTAAATATTGTTTACTCACATTAATTCACAGTAATCATATTTTATTATTAAGACTCACTTTAACCATTTTTCAAGTCAAAGTTAGTCGTATCCTAATTAATTAATTCATAGTGGGAACCTTATTGACACCATTACGTTAAAATATATTTATAACATAAGTATCATGTCCACTAATTTAACAGATCAATATGCAACCTCAGCATAAAGTCATAGCACCAATAATGGCTCCCACGTAATGTCCGACAATAAACTAACGGCAATTCGAGAAAATCCTTTCGCACATCTCAGATGCAATATCTCGCATAATATTACGTAGATTGCATTCAGAATATCGAACCCCGGCCCCGGCATTATGCTCCTTTATAAATCGTACATTTATACCGACACTTCCTTCGTGCAAGTGCGGGCGTTCTACAAATCGTAGATTATTTTCAATTTCGCGTGAATGACGATTATTTTGTGTCATACATTATACCTTATAATATTTATTAAAAATAAGGGAAGCTACCGAACTAATATTTTGACATCGTTTATAAAAGATGATATAAGCAAATAAATTTGATATATAATAACTTTCGTAAGGTATAAAACATATATAACATCGTTTCTAAAATTCATTACAAGCACAAGCTTATTATTAATTTGCTTAATTACAACATCTCTTGACCTTCGAAGAAGACAAATAATTTTAAATCGTAATTAAGTTTATCAAAAACAACTTCGTAGCCGTACTTAATTAAAGCTCCACCGTCTGTTCTAACTTAAAAACAAGTTCAGTTTACAAAAACAAAAGTAAAAAAAGCATATTAACTTCATTTTCGAAGTACCTCAAAGGTTTTTGTTGAAAGCCTCTCGAACTCATATCAACAGATTTTTTTTAATAAACAAAAATATGCACTTCCTTATTCCATTCGGATTTGCACATTTCTTGTGGAGTTACAGAAACATATGCGTTTACCCTCCTGCAACAACTTTGGAAATGGATCTTTATGGTGTGTCGGTAAGAGCGCTTTTCGCTTGATTCGGATTAAAGGCGTTAAGAAAACATTAGGGCCAAGTAATCCTGGATTAGGGAATGTATTAGAAAAGTTTTTTTGTAATATGATACGTCGTTCGTACAAGTGTTTGCTTAAGCAAAACGGCGGGAAATATAGGGATTATTAGGGTGGTTTAATGTATGTTTGTTTGTCACCTTTTAACTTTTGGAATAAGCCTTTTGTAGTTACCGATTTGTGGTTTTGTTTTGCTAGGCTGATTTGGTTTGGTCGGAATAATGTTAACACGAGTAATACTTTTTTTCTATCTATGTTGAAAAACCTGTTTAAGTTAAAGGCGAAGCTAGTCAGGTGGAAAGCAGGTATACTGCCAATTATGGTACGGTAACGCCTCAACCATTAAAATGCGTTAAGTGTTAATGCATTCACCACCTGCTCAAAGTTTGAAGTAAAAAAAGCTCGTTAATTTCATAAGTCAAAAACGAATTATTTTTCTAAAAGCTCAAGGCTTTAAATCCCGCGAAGTAAAACAAAACAAAAAGCACTTTATTCAGTATCAAGCAGAACGCCCGTAGCTCGCGCCGAACTCACTAAATCTAAGATTTAAGATAAACCTTCAATCTGAAACTTGAGTCACTGGGTCCTTTGAGACCGGCCACAAGGCTCAGCTCCAGGGTTTGCTTATTCAACTATGAGATACTATAGAGCAATTTATATGTAATAGCAAATATCGTTTAGGCTTATAAGGTTTCTTAAATAACTATTGAAACATATTCAAATGCTACAAATTTTTTGAACAAATTATTAACGAGCTCAAGCGAGTTACCTTGATAAAAATACTTTTTTCTGAAAGTCGACAACCGAGCATTGCTCCTAAGTCAAACTGCTCAAAAGCATAATATATCTATGCAATGGGCTGGAATGTTTTCCGTACAACCTATTTCTATTAGTGATCAATGAGTTATTAATTACCCAAACGACTTTAAACAGTAATTAAGTAGAGGTAAAAGATTGTGTTCCAAAAAATATACGGTTAAGACCATCGAGAGTGAAGTGTCACGATTCGAATAACCCATCGATAAAACTGTAAAGACAAGTCGTGCGAGATATTTATCTCATTCGCTGGTACGTAACGTTCTTGTTTTACAAATACAATTGCGCGCAATAAATTCAAAATCATACGGTTCGTAAAGCAACTAGAACTGGAACGGACGATTTAGATCTTATTTGCAAATATATCTTGAATTCTTTAAGTAAAGGACGATGTTTATGTAAAACTTCAGTGATACATCTTTTAAGAAATAGTACTTGAGACTTTATTCGCAGATACCGCAATATTTTTAGAATCAAGCCTGTCAAACATATTTTATTAAGTTTGTGTAAAATTAAACGTAGATTTTTTTCTGACATGTTCAGTACACGTAAACTGGTTTTTTATGCCGCCTAAACAGCACCCTCACGGGAGGGAGGTGGAAGATGCGTCATGCATACCCCGCAGGCAACCGACTTCCGCGTCTCATTTACAAGCTTCACAAAACAGGCTTGCACGACCGACTAATCAAACTAGTCGGCTCCTACCTTAAAGATCGCACCTTTCGTTTTAAACACGAAGATACGCTCTCCAAGGCGTCAAGGCCTCAAGGCGGGCGTCCCTCAGGGCTCGGTACTCGCCCCGCTATTATACTCTATGTACACCAATGACAACCTATTCCGTCTAAAGGTGTTCAACTCTCCCTCTTTGCCGACGACATTGCCCTATACGTCAAGGGCGTGCACGTCGACACACTCATCACCAAACTCCAGAAGGCCGTAAATGACCTCGGAGCCTGGTTTTTAAAATGGCGTATCGATGTAAATCCAGAGAAAAAAAATCCCTACGACCCCCACATCCGAATGCTAGGTACGCCCATCCCGTGGGCACAAACCACCAAGTACCTAGGCGTAACGCTCGATCGTACGCTTTCATTCCGACCTCACATACTTAGTTACCAAACTCGCCCGTCTGTACATGGGCCGCATTAACAGTATGTTAGGCCGGCACAGTAAAATGTCTCTTTGGAACAAGCGAACGCTTTTTAAGGTTTGCGTGAGACCAGTCATGACGTACGCCGCCCCAATCTTTGCACATGCTAAACCCTCCGATCTGTATAAACTACAGGTAGTCCAGAATCTCTTCTGCCGCCGGGCCATGGATGCTCCGTGGTACGTGCGAAATGCAGACCTGCACAGAGATCTCGATTTACCTACTATACAACAACACCTTAGGACGCTCTCCACCGCTTTTTTCAAGCGATCCGAACAGCATCCTAACCCTCTGATACGCGAGTAAGTAGCTTATACTGCTCCGTCCATGCCGCCGAGGTACAAAGTCCGTAGACCGAGAAATGCACTCTCGGATCCCCCCGATCAGCTCTTGGCGAATCTGGATCAGCTTAAGTCTGCCCAGGCCGAATATTCATCATCCAACCTGTCACTTGCACCTTATGTGTTTATTATTAGATTATTAGATGACCCACTAGCGGGTCCCCACTTGCGCACCCACCTCCCTACCCGGGTGTCGCTCCGATGAAGGCTGACAGCATTCCCATGCTACAGCCGGCAAGGTGGTTTTTAGTGGGTAGGTGCCACTTTGGTGAGTCCCACATCACCGTCGCGGATGTAGGTTTTTTTTTTTGGTGGCGGAGGACCCTCGCGGGTAGAAGATGCATCATGCATACCGCCGCAGGCAACCCACTAAAAACCACCTTGCCGGCTGTAGCATGGGAATGCTGTCAGCCTTCATCGGACCAACACCCGGGTAGGGAGGTGCGTGCGCAAGCGGCGACCCGCTAGAGGGTCACCCGCTGAGAATAAAAATCACATAAGGTGCTAATGACATATGGATGATGGTTATTCGGCCTGGGCAGGATCACCAAGGTTACGTTAACGGTGCGGCCGCGGCTCTACCTCAGGCTATATTGACATCGCTCATCCGCAAGCTTACGTCGCCTGGGGCATCACAACACCCGACGGACTCTTTTCGGCCATGAAAAGCAATGTCTCTGAGATCTTCGGTTCACTTTTAACATACTGTATTTTCCACTGATTAATTATAGAAATCGTAATTTTGTAAACCCGTTTATACCATCTTTTCATTTTTGACTCTTATATATTTAAATTTACGCAAAACAAACTTCTAGTGAGTATTTCCTGGCTGGGACAGCGCTCGAGGTAAATTTACGCTTAAAATAAATAAACAAACTAAATGTAAAACTTAAACCAGAATTAAATATCTATATGCTCAATATCTATATGCTCAATATCTATATGCCCAAAACAAACAAACACACCAACCAACGTTTATTCATAGATAAAGCCGGGAATGGAAACAGGCTGTCAAATCCTACTACGACTTAATTAATTTGGATCCGGCGCGGGAATTGAACCCAACACCTCCTGATTACTAAGAAGCTCAGATGGATTTTAGATGCATCGGGTTAGTTTCGTTTGGGTATTACCTAAGTCTTGTATTCTCGTCAAATGCATTATGCTGAGGATTTCAGATTATTTAAATGAGAATTTCACGATGTTTGCGTTATTAATTGCCGATAGCTGTCGAAGTGGGCATAAAAACCTTAAAGTAACCGAACTACTAACCTACCATCATTTTAAAATGGCCACAAAACCTCGCAGCACTTCCTTAACGGAAGTCCGCGCCGCGTCGGGAATCGAACCCCCATTCTGTCGGAACCCTCACAAGTGCGGTAACTTAAGCACGAAGCCATAGGAGGCGCTGGTGCGTTTGTTGCACTTTCCACAATTTAAATATAAACAGTTAATTTAAATAATAAGTTCATTGAAATAATTACCAGATTACAAACAAACTTTTCTGGGTGTAGATGGATAAGTGTGCTCAAAGTTTTATCCAAGATTTTAACT
Source organism: Marasmarcha lunaedactyla (assembly GCA_923062675.1). NCBI lineage: Eukaryota > Metazoa > Arthropoda > Insecta > Lepidoptera > Pterophoridae > Marasmarcha > Marasmarcha lunaedactyla. The sequence goes on along the minus strand of OV281364.1, from coordinate 11,964,503 downwards.
TAGTGAAATTACTATTTTCATATGCACCATAATATGCAATATGTACCGTTGTACCGTACAAGCTATAAATAAAATATGATAGCTATTTTAAAACCGTCAAAAGACATAAACCTAACCAACGCCCTAGAAATTCATCCCTATGTAAAACCGCTGAAACGTCTTTCCAATTATGCGTACGAGTTGTTCTCATATTATGCACATTCTTACTTCACACAACTTTAATTTCATTCAATATTAACCTTTATTTTACGAGACATAAAGTTGAAGTAAAAAGACATATTATTATGTCATTTTCCATGTTGCGGTTAGATCGCGCATCTTGATAATTATGAAAATGACCGGTTCCCTTAAGGAACGCTGTCGTAACCATGAAGTGTTCAAGTCAACTTTATGAAAAGTAAAGAAAGTAAAAATTAAACCAGTATACCTACATGCGTTGTTCTATTTCTGGGTTAAGTTATTATAATAACTGTTCAGAATACGATATGCATTTGTAAAATATTCTGTGTCGGTAAAAATAGGTTTGGAAATGTTTTTGTTTTGTTATTTCATTTCGTTTTGAGCCGTTAAAGTTTTATGACTTCTATTTATTTTGCAATATTATTTAAGTGAAGCAGTTAAATACGTGTATCGTAAACCGTAATGAGAGTAAGATTTATTATGTTTTATAGTAAATTTATGAAGTGATTTGCATACAATTAATTAAACATTTAAAATCACACGGTTGAGAAGTAATAAAAATATAAAATTTTTGGGCTCAGGCGTGTTTATTATTTTAGGATCAACGGCAAACTCATCTATTTTAATTTTAATAAACTCATTACATGAGCTAAAATGTTTAAGTTATTGTACTTTGTGTGCCAAAGCTAAAACGATATACAATCTGGATTTGCGCTAAATGACTACAACATGTGCAATTCTAGGTTATATTTTATCAAGCTACAAAATTTCATTGATATATTTGCACACTGTCTATTGCACACCTCCTAGGCTACCAGTATAATTTCCACGCTATCAAACAATGAAGTACCATCTCGAATCTATCACACAGTAAATCGAATTAGTCAATAGTGTCTGCGGAGTATTAAATGTGTATACCTACCTACATATATCTAGCGTTGGCCGATGTCACAAGCAGGTGATCGATCCTGGTTCCGTGACCTAGTGGTTGAGGGTCCTATCCTGTATGGATTGTGATCTTTATTCACGTTATTTTTGCTAGCAAAAAAGTAATGTAAATAAAAGAAGTAAGTAGAAATGCTCAAATATATACAAGACGTAAATTAATAATTGAAGGTATGGTATAAGTAAGTTTTTAAAATAATAATACTAGACATATTTTATTTGCTAGTGACAAAACAAACGATTCCAAAGTTCTCAGATTATAATTGTATATAATCTACGAACGTAAAGGTAAAAGGAAGCTCCAAGTTCTCTTCGGAGTAACCTTCGAAACCTTTTGTGATCTGGTTTTTCTTTTATCAATCATTTTTTCCGAACCATACGCATTTCCTAGATTAATTTAGACGCAACACCGAAGATGGATGTAAAGGTCGGTAATACCATTAAACACCTGGTCAGTTTAGGGATTTGTCGGCTTTTTGGAAAACTCTTAGTTAATTCCAGTGACTGCAACGATAAGTGAGCGGTAACATGGTAAGGAATGTTTACATAGCATTTGACGCAATAGTTTTAGTAGGTTCTATTCATTGAAAAAAATAAGCCAAGGTCAGTTATTTACATTTATGAACCTGCTATAAAATTGTCAATTTTACGTTTTGTATCAAAAAAGGCTTATTTTCACTCTTCGACATTATGAGTAATAAACTCCTTATTCAAACTTTAAAAAAGCTTCCACAATCATACTGGAGTCATTAATTCCTTTTTATCTCCTCCAAACTTTTTACCTTATCAGAAAAAAGTGCAGCGAGGCATAAATAGCAACTTTTCTCGACTGCAAAAAAAGATGGTGCGTAACTCTTGTGCTTGGATGGGTATCAGCGTGAAGTTAATCCAAGTTGGGGGTAACTTGGAGTGACTTCGAAGTGGTTTGTGAGCGTGCAGGTATGTATTAGGCTTCTGTAAGGAGTAATTTCAGGGGCGTGTTAGAATGGTACAGGAAAATTTGTAGTAAGTAAAAATTTCAGTTGGCGCCAATAGTGCTCAACTGATAATTAGGCAAATCTTTCTGTTTTAATTCCGCAGCTATGAGATGAAAAGGATAATTTTAATTCGAATATAACTCGACTTGGTTAAATATGAGATTTCAAACAATTGAAAGCCAGCGAGCAGCCGTGACCGGAGCATCTGCAGTAGTTCGAAGTATGTTTGAAATCTTATGTCCAGCAGTGGAAACCAATATACAAGTAATAGTATAGAAGTGATTTGCCATTAACAGGTTATTCTCGGCCTCTGAGGTAACTAATAGAAAGTCCCTTACATTTTTTATAAGTTTCTCGAAGACTCTAAAAAAGTTCTAAGTACAAAAACAAAAGACAACATTAACAATTGATGAATCCTCCTGACCTTTCCTGCCCTGCGCTGGGGCCATCCGAACTATTTGCCCCGGGCGATTGATCGCAGCTCCGTATTTGACCTTTTGTGGTCATTCCGGGTTCATCCCGAAATTCCCTTTACGTACAATATGTCAGCATTACACCTACTTTTGTTTTGGGAAGGAAATATTGGTAATATCGGCTTGTATCAAATCGGAATACCCGTATATATATGGAGGTTTAGTTTGAATGTATGCCCAGTTTAGTGTAAATAACTTTAAAATGACAAACGTTCTTAATTAGGTCTGGTTATTAGTAAAATTATAATTAAAGAAACTCACTACAAACGTTGTTTTAATTGCACGAAATATTTATTTAAATCCATCACTTTTGTATCAGAAGTGTCAAAACAACTCGCTTCCTAAGTTTAATTTAAAACTGATTGATTAAATTCCAATAGATTCAGTAAACTTCTGCGAGAATAATAAGAAAATCATGTCACTGTTTGAATTTTCGAAGGTTCAGATATCTTCGGAAAAGTTCGGAACCAAACAAAGATAATCTAAGAAGAAAAAGTCCTTGAGAATAATAGGTTAGAGAACCTAAGCGGAGGTCTTCCAGACTTAATAAGGTTATTGTTTTCGAAGTTCGGAAAGTTATGTATTAAGTTTGTAAAAGTGTCTTTTTTGTTCCATTATGTAGAATAACATCAGAGCTAAACATGAATAAGCAGTATGTATAGATTTACTATAAGTTAAGTAATTATTAATATCTTTATTTTTAGCATCTACACCTAGACCGTAGATATTGTACAGATTTTTTAAATAAAGTTTTACTATTCTGTAGTAGAGACGGCAAAAAAGAAACCTCATTAACCTACAAAAGAATGCCACTATGTGACCGGAAACTACGGAAACACGGCTTCCGGTGAAAAAGTCACGAGACACACACTCACGAGGTTCAATTTAAGTCTTTATTTGTCCATTACACTAGTTCAGTTGAAGCTCATTAGAGAGTGTGGGTTAATCGACGAGAATTGACTTTTTAATGATTTATTGAAGAAGTTCTGAAGTAGATGAATAAGAGGCATTGCGGCACGGTGGCCAGAAGACAGAAGAATATAAGATGAGAAAATAGATGAATAAGGGTGAAACTTAAAAAGTTGGCGTTTTAGCTATAGAAAATACTGAGTTCAGCAGTAACCGCGCCGCCTGCTTATTGTTTACAGTTTCTTTTTATAGATTTGCTGGATACCTGATGTTATCTGTTATATAAAATTATTAACATATACTTAGGATTTCCAGCCGATTCATCTATTGTCAAATTTGTCCAAATTGTGGTACTAAATCAATTTATTGAAATACTTCTAGACCTTCAGAAGGGGGCCGTATTTAACAGCGCCGCTGCGGTACATTCTTCGGGCACCTGTCACACCACCAACGATTAGCGAGAAGCGATTAGAGCTATGAAATCGATGAGAGTTGTCGAGCAGCGAGAAGCTGAAGTTTAGAGTAGATAGTTTTGTGGGTGGACTATAAGCAAGTGTGTGCGAGTACGTGGGCGATTGCTCGCAACAGTCGTTCGTAGAGTAGAATCATTGCTGGTTGGTCTCGGTGGTCGGCAAGTGTTCTGAACTCCAAGCGAGCCCTGTGCAAGTGGAGAGAGTTCTCGCCAGAATTGTGAACAGGCAGCGATCAACTATTAGGTCTTTACCTATGAAATTGCCGTTTTTCACGAAATGAATGAAGCGTAATTTTTTTTATATATTTTTATTTCTATTAATCAAAATAATCACCCATGCAATCAATGCATCTTTGCCAACGCATTGGTAGCTTATTGATGCCTTTCTTGAAGAAATCAGCTGGACGGGAGGCAACAAATTCTTCAAAGGCATTTTGTACTGCCTCTCGGGTATTGAATTTTTTTCCTGCCAAGAAGTTATCCAAATTCTGGAAAAAGTAGAAGTCTGTAGGCGCAAGGTCTGGTGAGTACGGCGGATGACGGAGAACTTCCAACCCCAACTCTTGTAGCTTGGAGACCGTCTGCTGTGCAGTATGAGGTCGCGCGTTGTCGTGCAGGAGCAGTGGAGCCGAACGATTGACCAAATATGGTTGGAGACGTGCGAGCTTCTCCATCATTGTGTTCAGTTCTTCACAGTACACATCTGCAGTAATGCTTGTCCCGTTTGGCAAGAAGCTGTGATGAATTACACCCGCGTTAGACCACCAAACAGTGACCATCACTTTTCTAGGGGTAAGTTTTCGTTTAGTGCATTGTTTGGGTGCTGAACCAGGGTCCAAACAACTTGCTGAGCGCTTACGATTGTCAAACAGGATCCATTTCTCGTCACAAGTAACAGTGCGGTTCAGAATTCCTTCATTTGTATGCCTGCTGAGCAGTGCAAGGCACGTCTCCACGCGTACTTCGCGCTGGCGGTCATTGAGTTCGTGGGGTACCCATTTGTCAAGCTTTTTTACCTTGCCAATTTGACGCAAATGGACCAATATTGTTTTGATGCTAACGTCGAAAGCTGCTGCTAATTCAGCCGTGGATTGAGTTTCATCAGCTTCCACAATTGCCTTTGATTCGTCATTGTCGACCAAAGTTTTCGGACGACCACGGGGTTCATTTTTCAGGTCAAAATTTCCAGAACGGAAGCGGGTAAACCAATAACGGGTGGTGCGTTCGTTTGTAGTGTTCGCTCCGTAAACGTCGTTGATGTTGCGTGCCGCTTGTGCCGCTTTGCTGCCACGACGGTACTCATACTCCATAATTACCCGAATTTTTAACTTATCCATGATGACGAAAAATGTTCGAATGCGTTGAAAACAAAACACTAACTATTAAAAAAATGACGATTTTAGAAAAAGAATTCCATGTTTGTCAAATAAAATTAATTTGAAATTAGAATTATCAGTAAAAAAAAATATTTTCATTTGAAATGGCCAGTACGGCAAAACGGCAGTTTCATAGGTAAAGACCTATTATTAATATAATATGTATCTCTTTTATTGACACGGGATTTACACTGTACGTTTTTTGAGCGAGGAAGTATTCCATACTTAGTAATTCGTGAACGTGGTGAGAGAAATGTCTGAGAGAGCGCTGCAGAATTGCTAGCTGAAATCAGAAAGTCGCAAAGAGATATTATTGTTCTGTTACTAAGAATGGACTTTTACAATTAAATGCCCGATACCATAACCATTCGGTGGTGGATCAAAATATAATCATGGCCAGGTAGTCAACACAGTAAAAAAATAAGAGCATCTTGCGCTTTACTGGTTAATTAATTACTTCGTATGTTAGAAAATGGAATCACTAATTGTTATTGGAACTCTGGCATAATAAATAAGTCCGAAGCACATCTCCATTGCCCTGGTTACTGAATCGCATAACATGCTAGTTAGGTTAGCTCAGAGTGGACATTATCAATTGTGATTACTTTATATGGGACCTAACATATGGCGTCCGTCAACCGCATGATGCTTATAAAGGCCGGTTTAACGAAAACATGTCCTATTAATTAAGGTTTAAGTTAAAGTAACTGAGCTTTTAGTGATGGGAGCGTTTACGACGAAGTTAGTATACTCGTATCTAGTGTTCCTTTGGCATTATTATCATGGATCATATGGGTTTACTGTTGACGTATCCTCTCTCAAACAAGGCAGCGGTCCATGGGTGCATTATATAAAAAAACTTAATTTGGCTGATTTGTTACGATGAGCGAATTATTGCCTTTGAAGCCCCATTTTATTACTTTAGGGATCCTCTAGAAAAACACACTTGAATTAACATACTCACGTTTTATTATATTAAAGTACCTAGACTGATTTTTATCATAGTCAAGGACATCTTGTGTTGCCTTACCTGGAACAGAGAGAACAATAAAATTAGAAACTAGCTCCTTATGACATTAAAACAAATTCCTAACAATAAAATCGTCAGCAATAACATGAATTTTATCAAATATATCGCCTGATACAGCCTCATTAATGGATTCTTAGCTCGTAAAAACATATCGGTCCGACCAAAGCTGTGGGTAGTGGAAAAAAACAAATAAACCTTATTTGTTAATTCATAGGTTGATAAAAAATAAGTCGACAAATGGTTGTCTCAAGATAACACAATATATAAAATGCTAATTTGTAAAGATGAGCTTCCAGTGAAAGCTATTTAAGTTAGAGCTCGTTAGCTATAAATTAGGTATACATTAGAGCGATAGGCGAAGTTAACCGTGTTAGGAACGTGTTAACGTGCGCAGATATAGTGGGAAAGTTTTAGGAGCAATTATTTAGCTGTTGACTTAAGTTAACAAGCATTTGTCTGTATTTGTTCATTTTGTAACTTATGACTGTTATTGAATATCTAAAAATAGGAACCCGGATTATAATAAAATATATATTTAACATATATGTTTTATTTTAATCTGTAAAATTTTTTATGTTACATATATGTAAAATATGTAGTTATACAGAAAATTGTGATGACCTAATTTTAATTGAAATGCAATAATTTGGCCTAATTAATCAAAGGTAATTAAATTAATGAGGCTCATCGTATTTTCAAGCTTATTCGTGTAAGTAATTATATTATCTCATTTAACCAAAATTAACTTTAAAAAAGCTCTTATTCTCCTTAAAAACTGCATTGGATTTCTACGAAGCACACGCATGTAATTGAACAAGGGTTTATAGTTATACGTGGGCCACTAAGAAAGCTTTAAGAAAAAAAATTCTGTATGTTATATTTTTTTAATTACATCTTTTCAAAGAACTCCAGACCAGCGTCTTTGCAAAATTTCATGCATCTGAGCCGATTTTCAAAGCACATTCCAGTCTGCAACATGTGCTTCCTCAATGGCAACCAAGAACGCAGTGAGCGCATCTTCTGGCGATAAAAACTCTATCCCCTTGAGCTGGTTTTTAATTTTAGGGAAAAAGAAGAAGTCAAATCAGGGCTATAAGGCGGATTGTTTATCAAGTCCCTCGTCCTGATCGCGGAGCGCGTGGGCGCGTCGTCGTGGTGGAGCAAAAGGCCAGAGCAAAAACTTCTGGCAAGCATTTGGTAGTGTTTCAATCTAAATCATCTCTACTCACTCTACATCGGGGCATCAATCCCCGTTAAGGAGAAAACGAACTTTAGAAAGTGCCTTGTTCATACAAGCTGATTGAAGTCGATTAAGCGATTCATCAGGTTTCAAGTTGTACTTTAAGTGTTAAAAATTCAGTGCCCGAAAATGTTCCCGACGCAGATCCCTTTTTCTATGACGCACGATAGTTTCATTATGATGGTAAAAAAATTTAGAGGGGAATTTAAATTTAAAACCAATATTTTTTTACCTTTAAATAATCGAATTTTTAAAATAAATTATAATTTACCAGCGTTTCATACATAAAACTTTTTGTTGCAAAACTTTTTGAGTAGGTAGCCCACGTACACGTACAAAAAGTAGATACCTCTCACAGACCCATCGCTATAGTTCATATCTCTGCTACTCCGCAAACCTAAATTTTTAAAACCCGTTTGGAACTCCTGCGGCGCCTGTTAGGATTTATAATAATGCACCGTTTCCCATGCGCCTGCGCCTGCGACGGCGGCGCAGCATGATCACTCATTAGTTATGTCTTGTGGATCTTTAACTTGTATTTGGTTATGACTCTGTGAATTGGATGAAGTATTTTTGGAGTTAAAGATCAAAATGATAACGTAACATTAAACATGCGGAATGGTAATGAATCGCCTTCCTTACCTCTAATCGAACACAGTTTCTTCCTGAAAGTGTTCTTCATATTTCAATGAATATATTCTAGTAGTTGAAGTGATATGCTTGACCAAACCAAGACATTTACACATCAAAGCAACTATTCCGGTTAAACAAGACCCTACCCAACATATACTATTACGACACGGACAATGGTTCACAGTAGAAATAAATGTAAGTAAATTGAAACAGAAAAGCGATTCCAGTTTTGTATTTTCGAATCCTAAATAATAAGAGCGTGAAGGTTTCTATAGAAAAAAAATGTCCCATAAAATATTCAACAAGTGCTCACAATCACACATTCCAAATGACATAATATTCTTTATGCAGAATAGTGAGCTCCGCTGTAACGAGGGGCTCTATACATGGACCCGAAACTTGTTGACGTGTCCTTTCCGAGCAGACAAATATGGACTCACGGGTCAAAAGCCCGTATTCTTATGAATAACAATGTATCGAGTTTGCCAATTTCTGTCAATCCTATTTGAGATGTAACCATTCATATTGCGTTCGAAAGTTTTTGTAGTTGTTTGCATATGGGGTCGCTGTAATAAGAATATGCTAGTTAAGCATCAATGAGATTTATTCGACTCTAAGGTGGCGGATTAATGGATATTTCACAAATTTTTTTGCGCTTCATGAATTTTCCTACCAGCTTAAAAAAAGAGTCAGTTATCAAATGGATGTACAGTGCCACCAATTTATCTGTACACTAGCAAAAACTGAAACTAAAGCATTTGTTAAGAGAAAAGATATAACAATGAATTTATGCTTAGTACACAGCGCCACGCTTGATGAACAGACAAGCTGGTCGGACTGTAAATTTGATATATGCAGTCTGCATTTTTAGTTGAGTTCTTTTTCAAATCTACAAATGAATGAATATGGCACTATTCTCCAATTTTTATATAAAAACGAATATTTGCATAATATATCTCTAAATATTATATATTTCCTTATTCCTTACATCAATTGATACGTAGCATTCACCAAACAAGAAGAAGAATATATAAATTGTTTAGTAGTTATAATATAACGTTATTGTAAAAGTGGCGTAATAACGTTGTCGACATGAACGTATATATGAGAAAAAAACTATTAGCTCCTGTTGTCTTACGGGTTACTAAAGTATTCAGAATTTTCAATAAAAAAAACGGACATAAACACATATGAATGTGAAAAGATTATCCGCTTTTTTTACCGTCAAAAAGGAAAACGAAAAAGGTTTTAGAGTTATGAAATTTAAAAGGGCTTATTCGAGCAGTTTCCCCTGAAACGGAGCTGCAAAAATATCAAGAGAAAACCATTCTCAGTTGGAAACACAATTTTCAAAATGAAGCAGAATCACATTTTGAGAATACCCCTCGTCCGTTATCAAAAGTCAAAACTTTGTTAATTCATCGTAAAAGGAATTTGTAAGGGAATCTTTTTGTTAAAGCCTCCCCCTTTTATAGGATATTTTTCCTTAATATAAGGGATTAATAAGTTATTTTCGAAAAGGGGGACATCTATTAAAATTTTGTCGCTGCTGGTGTTTCTCAGGGAAGGGATTGTTTAGGAACTCAATAATGCCGGCGAGAGGATTCATGTACCAGTTGCAAAAACTTTAACTTTAGATCCACATTTATTGAATGTTTACATTAATATATTTTCTGTTCAATTGAACTTAATAATATTTAAATACTATTTTAATTCAATTCGGGCTATTAAGTAAGAATAGACACCAAAAGTTTGTTAGCCTTACATACAGTTAGCACCAAAACTCTGGTAGGTAACAAGAGTTTAATATGCATCGTATTATAGGAATGCATTCAAATACAATAACTTACTCCACATAAATATTGTATTATAAAAACTAAAGAGACATAAAGAAAAACAAAGATCTAATTTTTTTTTTAATTTCATCTTTTTTATCTATTCAAAGGGAACTTTTGTTTATTATAATAACTGAATAAAATAATATGTTATCTTTACTAGACTAAGTCTATTAATAGCAAGTATAACTTTGGGACGCGTATAATTCAATTACGCAAAATACCACATTAGTGTGTAAGTAACACATTCATCTAATAATCTAGTTCCCGTTATAATCAACTCTAGTTTACAATGTTTTATGAACTCATGAGTTCGGAAGTCATGCAAACAATTTAATAATACGAAATTGTACTGGGCGTTGCAAAACTAAACACGCTCAGTAAAGTTAGCTTGTTACGAAATATTAGAAACTCCGTATTTACCTAGCAATTTCATGAAATCGCTAATTATACGCTACACCTAGCAGTCACAAAGGGTAAAAACTTTATTTTATCCTCACACGTCAAAACTATTACAGAAAAAACAACCTTAAATGTATAGACATAACGTATAATAGAAAAGACATGTTTGATATAAGTCTTTTAGAAATTTGGACGAAAAATTCAAATTGAGCATCCCTTAGAAACGCATAAGGGATGCTCAAATGCAAGGAATTGGTGAGTACACTAAACAAACACATGTTCAAATTTAGACCAAACAGCTTTAAACTTTATAATTAAGGCACAGAGTTGATTCTTTATACGAAGCCGGTTTGTACTGACGACTTTTTGTTCAACAGTGAATGCCTTTGGGACATGCGTTGCTATTGAACTAAGTTTGGCATATCCGCCCTTTTTTCTTCGTACAGATGTTTGGAAGCCCGGCCGCGCCATTGTACGGCGAGCTACGACTGAGTGCCCAATTATATTGTTAATTTTGAAAATATTAAGCTTTGAAATATTACACGCTGGTACGAATAATAAGCCATTATGGCAGATGAGACATTTGTTCAAAAGCGAGGGTTTGCAAATTCGCCAAGTGTCGGATTTCGAGTCGAATTTAAAGAAGGCTAAAAAAGCAAGATTCGTTTATGTTGGAAGTAATAAGGCCTTTAACGTGTTAATTAAAACAGGTCCGGGTGATATTTTAACGCTTCGCTTAGGATGGGTAAAAGGGACGCGAAATTTGTTCATAAAGCTCCTTTTTCAAGTTAGAGTTTCAGTCACTAAAGTTTAATTTCGTATATTTATCTGTTTTATAAAATTAATATTTAAACAATAAAGACCAATTTAAACTAGGCAATATTTTTTATAAAACAAACTTATTTTCATTCTACGTTTTATTAAACAGACGAAAACATTAAAATTGTTTATACCGAGTCTGTAATAAGTTTTCTCAGAGAGGAAAATAAACATTTAATAAACAGCGAAGAAAATATTGTTTGCCCATCAATGAACCTAGTTGTTTTGATTATTTTAATTTCCTATAATAACTTATACAATTATTTGTATCATCCACAACATACACAAACACCTAAAACGCATGGACAGTCGTAAATAACGCGCACAAATCATCTATGGAGTTATAAAGGTGTAGAGAAATAATTCACGACTCGAATATATTTGCAAATACCCGCACATTGTGAGGCGCGGCGCAGGCAGAAAGACATTTGTCACTCTATCCCCGGCCTTAATTGACTTCCACCTGGCGATAATATGTAGGGTTTGCACGGAAAGATAGTTTACATAGTTTTGCTGTACTATTCATTTCGACAGATAAAATGTATATGATAGGATGTTTTAAAGTTTTAGTACCTAATATATGATGTGATATGTGGTATGAGCTCCTCTTTCCCAAATTCATGTGTTTTATATATATTTGTTACATTTTCTCTAAAAGCCAACCTTGATCTTCTGATGAAGGCCATAAAAAGAGTAATTAGTTCATCATTATATGATAATAGTTAGTTTTCAAAAATTTACAAATCTTTCTCTGCTAACCATACCGCATTTCTACATACAAATGCACGCCTACATGTACGAGTACGAACCATATAGTTATTACTCAATATCGGCAGATGTATTGCCAGTCTGTACTGGATTGCGTAGACTGGCAACTAGGCTGGAAAAATATTGTATTAGGCTTATATTTCATATGATATTCTAGTGTTGATTTTTACTTTTTAAAGAAAGCTTTGGCTCAGCAAGTACAACTTATTCATTTAGCTCTGAGAGATTCTAGTTTGATTAATTCACTGAAATGTGAAATCTTTCTTTACTTGTAATTGCATATTTGTAGCATGTTTTGTAAACTTAATTATTCTGAGAAACAGATTAAAATTAAAAAGTACCTCGTACTCTTATCGTATCTCAGCATCTGTAGATGGTTGATTGATATCCACAGACAGTTACCGCCAGCAACATAACTCATTCAGTCTCTTCAAAGAAGTTCCAAGTAGATCTGATACTTCAATCCCGCCAATAAGAGTCAATTTCCCATTTAGAATCCTGTCCAACCGGAACCTGCGAGTATCCACAAGCCTATCCATCATCAAAAGCAGTCGAACAGCTTTATAAACCGAAACTCGAACATAGCTGGCGAGCGCACGAGCGTAACGATAAATCGTGATTTAAAAAAAAAAAACAATAAAAGACGTTGGTACTTGACCTTGTTGAACTTAGGAACTTCAGAGTTTTTTTGGATTAGAATTATTTAAGTCACTTTTAAGTGTCTTTAAAGGGTTGAGACATTACTTTACTTAAAGTAATGGATGACTTTAATAACTTACCTTAACTGCCGTTGAGTAAAATTTGTTTACCAAAAAACTTACACGATAGCTTTTAAAGAATACAAAAGCATCATTTGCTTGAAGCTCGACACTACACCAAAAATAGAAATGTTAAGATGTTCATTAGCTTAACAGAATCCGCTTCGGTAGAAACCGATAAACAAAATAGATAACAAATATTCTAAGAGACCAGTGTATAGTCCAAATTGTTTCTTTCAGAAAAAATATCCAATATTCTTCCATCACGAATTTTAGGCCAACTTACAGTCATAAAAAAAATGGGAAAATTAATATTAGAAGCTCGATTTAGTTTACATTAATAAACAAGACAAGCGCAGGGAGAAGCTTATCTTCTCAGCCCTCGGACAAAGCAATAAAACGACCTGGCCATAGTAACGGATACCTTCACAATTTATAGCGATGTTCATCAAATATAAAACCATTAGCAATTACTTAATAATACCAAGCCAATCCGAATAATCGGAGTCATCTGTTTTCCCGGAAATCCCGGTTTTCCTGTTTTTATTTCTTTCTCTATTAATTCAGCCCTTGATTTCTGGTATTGATGACTATAATTTTGTGGAAAGTGGGATAGTATACAACAAATACAACACAAAAAAAGCTAAAGTTTCTCTTGTTCGTTTATAAATATACAATATAAATAACTATTTTCACAAATATGTGTAAAAAACAAGTCCTTCAAATAAAAAAGTCAGAGACCATTTACAGATTAGTACACGTTATAATTAAGAACAAATAACAGTTCAACACGTTATTGAGTAAAAATCGATATTGTATTCACTTTTGATAAATTGTGGGTAGCTCAATTTAATTTATTACTTTACAAAATGGCTGGTGGTGATTTTGTAAATAATAAAAAAATTTATAAATAGCGAGAAACTCCACATCGCCCATATTATGCCTTTTAATTTTATATCGAGAGTGTAGACGTTAAAAATGGTACCAATACAGTATACATTTAAAGACTAAATAAACAACAAACAAAAGCTTTTTGAAAATTGCTAAAAATGGAATGCAAGATAAAAATCTTCGAAGATTTTCCATTTCCTTATCCAAAATTAAAACCCAGTATTTTCACGTTTTCCCGCCTTATAAAGATCGACAGTGACAGTGAAGTGGGTAAGGGTTTCCAATTGAATATCTTTTATTATTTTTTTTCTACCATTTTCTCCCATTTTTTTCGGTTCGATTCGTGTGAAATTCGCCGTGTAGTCAGATATTTTACGATTGGTGTACCTACTTAATAATCAAGCGGAATGATGCCGAACTTGCTTTCCAGGAAGTTAGAAAAATTTAACACATTTATACTTTGAAAAATGTTTTTTGGGTAGGTATATTAAAGTAAACCGTAAAGGCATTTTATTGTTCAAAGCACCCGTTTAGAATTTGGCCACACTTCGCTCTCAGTACACTATTTACATACCTTATGTAAAAAGTTTTACCTACTAGTAAATTATTAAAAATATTTATTGTCACTTTTTTATTTTTTTTTATTGAAAAAGGATTAGACGTTTGTCTTCTATCTCACCTGATGGAAAGTGACGATGAAGACTAAGGTGTTACACGTCTATCCACGAGATACCTATTCACTCGACGCTTGAAAGAACTAGGACTATAGTTTTCTGGAAAAACAGACGCAGGCAGTTCATTCCACACCTTGATGACCCGCACCAAAAAGGAACTATCGAAGCTTACTTACTTACTTTACAATTTACATTACGTTCAGATTCAATACATATAAAAATATATGAAACGTTATAAAAGAACAAAGTCTGAGTGCACAGAAAAAAATCAATAGATCAAAATACACCCGTAATAGAAATCGTATCGGGGCATGTTAGTTTCAAAGGGAATTTTCACAATTCGCCTAAATATCGGCAACATTGAAGCCCACTTTGAACTGGTATTGGAGCTAGGTTCAAACACAAATATTCACTAAGATTTGGGTAAAGGTGTAGCGTGTGATATTGCATCTCTGTGTCGGACTAAACGTCGTTAGCTATTATCTGTTATTGAAAGCTGTGGTCATTCTAAGTAAGAGACGCGATGTCGACGTTGTCCACTGCTCATGATCAAGTCGCAATGCTGCCATTTGACGAAGCATCTCATTCACTACGATGAAGTGCCGTTTGGAACACAAATGTAGGCGGTTAAATAGATAGAAAGATATAAGCTCCTTTATTTATGAGTAATGTAAATGCATTAAATGGTTTATATTATTATTACAAAATAAAGTAGGTATAGAAAATAGACGAAACTGATTACTGCTTCGCAAGGTTATTATCGGCGACAAATTTTTTTTTCGATATGGGCAGTTAAATTTTCCTTTTAGCTTTTTAAATCACCGGACTTTGTGCCTAGCGCCCACAAACTAACTAGTGATGCTACGCATCAGACGAACGTCTTCCTAACTACAACACTAGGAACTAGGAACTTGAGGAACTTTTCAATTTGACAACTATTTTTTTTAAAATTAGATTGTCCTTCGTTTCTTAATTTTAAAATGACGGCATTGGATTTTGGCGTAATGCCATTGTGGCAGGCGAAAGCCCCTCTCCTTTTCTACAAGATAAATTTAACATTCTAAAAGATAAAGAAGGTAAAATAAATAAAAGACTTGTATATTTATGATTTTCTTTTAATTTCTAAATTTTGTTTGTATCGCACGGGAGGCAAATTTTTATTTTCTAGAAGCGAGACATCAGTACTATTTATTCAAATTCTGTTAATTATGTTACACCAATTAAACACCGTTATTCATATTGAGTAACCCAGAAAACATTTCTTGTGTGGCTCACAAACAATATACAAAGGTTTACCACACTTAAACCTTGTAAGCACAAAGCACTATTAGCACAAAGACACGGTAACCATTGTTAAGTCCTATCTCAGTTCTTGGAAAGTGATGAAAAATAACGTCCTTTCGGCTACTTTCTCATTCACTACACAGCACTTGTTGTACATTGTGAAGCACCGAATAAACGCATATTAATTACTATATTTGGTAAATGAGAGGTTATGTTTCAGAAATTGATCAATGCAAACTCTTCACTCGTCAATCATTGAAACCGTAATGGCAGATCGAGCTGATTGATTGAAAATTAAATAAAATTTTGCGTTTTCTGGCAATCAGCTGTAGTTACTACACAATAACTATTTCTGCCAATTTCAAGTATTAATATAATAAAAGTAGTTTTAACATAATTATAACATAAGAATCATAACCTGAAACCGTACATCATTGATTGAACATAGTGTTATCATTCATCATTCACATTGAAGTGACGTATGACAATTGTTCGCTCGAAAAGTAGCAAGATATGTCAGCATCAAAAGTTTCTAACCATAGACATAATTCCTAGTTTTTTTTGTATGAAGACTACCTGCTATGCTAGCGCCGAAGGCGCTAAGCCGGAACTTAAACGTACTCCTACATACGATGTACGCCTAAGATATACGATACGCCTAATCGGCGACTACAGCATACCATATATTGTGTGTGAGTTTTTGTGTAATTTATTTCATAATTTACACATGTGTTCTAGCTAGTTATGCATTGTACTTAATACGCAATTACTACATAAATGCATTGCACGCGAATATTGACTAGATCGGAGAAAACCGCCATTGAATGACAACAAAAATATCACCAAATTAGATTCCCCTCAACCAGACACGCTTCCAGAGAGCAGACCGCGTGACAAAATGACATAACTCAGCTTTAACACGTTAATAAGGCTTGTTTTTTCATAAATAAAAAGCACAGCGTGTTCGCGGGCCAACCTAAATGGTACAAAATGGTCACCTTTGCATGTTTTTCGTGGTTGTTTTTAATGGCGAAATGGTAGGTTGACATGAGATTTACTGTAAAATAACTTTTTTGGATAAACGGATTTGTGGTCCGGTTTACATCGAGTCTTCTGTATTTTTTTCTTCTCATTTCTGAATTATTATTCTTGATTTATATAGAATACCAGAGCATGGCTTTGTAGGAATGCAATGTCAACATAATTGTTCATAGATTTCTTCAATATTAAACACTTTCTTTAGAAAAACTTATTGTTGTAACAGAATTTTACAAAATGTTGAACTATTTAAATAATAAAAGACAATATTGTAACTGTCGAAAAGCAACAGAAATAAGTAACAGTTAGTCGGAGGTTTCTCCAATCTCTTAAGGAATATTCGAACTATACTATATAGTTCACGTGAATAATTTAGTAAATAATACGTAAAGAAGTAACATCCTAAGACGCCAACAAACACTCGTGCTTTTAGCTCTTAAGATATAACCGTGATATACTATAGTCCTTATTTCACTCTCCCATTTGCCCCTATAAACTACTAGATGATATAATATTCCAATAAAAATAT
Organism: Marasmarcha lunaedactyla; assembly: GCA_923062675.1. Lineage (NCBI taxonomy): Eukaryota > Metazoa > Arthropoda > Insecta > Lepidoptera > Pterophoridae > Marasmarcha > Marasmarcha lunaedactyla. The sequence continues at coordinate 11,947,270 of OV281364.1, read as the reverse complement.
TGATAATAAAGGTGTCTACGGCAATAAGCTGCGCGTCAATAAACTCGACTAACCAAAGAATTCTAGTGCGGTAGTATAGATCGTAAACATTTGAATACGAAACACTAAAGTGAGGATAAAAATATTAAATTCCACAGAAGCGAGTCTCACTACCGAATGGATTTAACTGTCGCTTATTGTGAAGACAAATTTATGTACCACTATTATATTCCGGAAGACATAACTGACAGCAACAATAACGTGATATTTCAATTCTCATTTCCTAAAATATAACTGTTGCCAGATAAAGGCTCTAATATAACAAATGGCACTAAAATTTTGATGACCAAAACCGCATAGCGTTGAAATTAATGCATAGCGAGTGGTCCAAATTAGGACTTTCTGTTTGCATCTAAGCGATGCGATATTGAGCTTTATTACCGTCCGCTTTACGGCTGGGAATATGTATATATCACGGGCCGTGAGTGTATTATTCTGACACATATCTCATGGGATTTCTGTGATTTCCGATGGAAACTCGATTTTCACTGTAATTTGGTATCGGCTCAGTGTGTCGTAATTAAGTGGACAACGGACAGTCATTGACTGAAAACTGGGAAATTAAGAGATGTCAGCTACTCCTGCAGGAGGATTCGCTTTGTTTTAATATAATAAATAATGTCAATCTGAAGACATGTGTGTTTATTTTTGAACTGCGTCTTAAAGCTGAGCCGTATTAAACAATTGTGGCAAGGTCATGTGGTTTTTGGTTTTCATGCCGGTTATTTAGTAACTAGCTACTAGTCGCAAACAGAAACTATAATAAAAAATAAAGGAAATCATAAAATAACTGTAAATTTTTTTATTTTTTTCACACTTCCCGATTGCTATTTATAGTCGGTATACCAAAACGTATATAGATCATTGTATCACTGTCTTTAATACATTCATTTATTATTTTTACAATAATTTTAACCTAATGTACCCAATATTCATTCTCTTCGACATCCAACCTTCATGGTATGAACCTTCATAGTCTATTTCCACAAAATAAGAATAAAAAATAACCTCTGGACTATAGCGTACCTATTCTAGCTCATTCAATCGCCCCGGTTAGATAGAGATAAAGATATAGAAGTACATCTTAAGTTGAGATTCTAAATTTGAAATTGTGACGAATCGTGCGATGTGGCCAGTATGCGTGAAATTAGTTATTGTATTTTTGTAATTGTGTATTATTATGTGGCAATAAATGTCATGAAGCAATGACCTATTACAGAAAGACTCGGTACGTATGTAAGTAGGGGTTCAGAACTGTTTATGGATATTAGAAAACAAGCTAGACAATGTAACGTGCACATGGCTAAAGTAAATTAAATGCATTATTTCGTTGTTACTGTGGACGAAAAATCATGAATTATTATACCTAAGAATATTTGTGTTTGTTTGTTTTACTTGTTTTTCCTTACTTGGTTTTTACTTATTCTAAACTATTTACTATGATTTTATTGAATTACCCAAAAACTTACTGATGTATAAGGATCGGTCGCGATTAGCGTCAACATTGACATCATAAAATTTAATATAGTTCAATCAGTATTTAGCAGGGATTTTTTAAAGGGATTGGCGAGGTCTTCTTGTACAAATACAAAACCGTTTGAACGTGGCCCTTGTTCACGAACACCGAAATCCCCAATTAATCCTCATACAAAGATAATATATAAATTTATATTAAATTTAGCACTCCACTTAAACAAAACAGAACCTCTTATAAAACTATAGCAACTGAATAGTACACATCTGCGCTCGCCACGAAATAGTACGAAAATTCTTTATCAAAACACATTGTGCACATGTCGTAATGAAAAATAAATATATCCCCGAATTTTTGGGTACTGAACAAATATAATATGTATAAATAGTAAGTGGCTGCTACCCTAAGATTACAGGGGTGGGTCGGCGACGGCACTTAGGAGGAACGATTCGATCACGATCCGATTCGATATGGACAGTAGTGTAGGGAAAACTTTTTGAATAAAAATTTGCTAATAGACAGTAGTTAGTATTAAGCTTTCTTAAAAAACAAGGCAGTTTCTCTAGAACATAATTTTCATAGTATTAAATTTGAATAAAGCTACTTATGAAACAACTCCTAATTTCAAATTGTTCACTAAGTATAAGATGTAACCTTGTATTAATTATAAGCGATGATCCATGGTTTTATTAAAACTTTATATTTCCAAATATGAATTAGATATGTCCTCAGCAAATAGCGCCTTAGAGCCGCTTCTTGAGCTAGTTTTTACATTACAATTTGTTGTACTTCAATAACAGCTAAAGGCATTTACGTACGTTTTTAACGTGATTGAGTATAAAATTTCAAAACTGTAAAAAATTACATTTACTAGCTATTGGTAACGCCATAAAACTAAGGATTTCGTTACATAAACAACATGTTGAAACATTGCAGTGCACATACAGTGATTATTGCATCATCCATTTTAAAATCGGTTCATGTAAATTCCACCCCTGGTGTATGGGGGCGGTTGGCTGCATCTAATTCTGCATCATGCTGAGCAATTTAATTTTTCGGGGGAGTTAAAGAGTACCTATGTTGTGATTTGACTTGGGGGTAATATTAGACTTTATTGAAGTCATATATTATTATGATTTTCAATTACATTTCAGATTACACATTGCATTTTTTACAACTTCGCATGTTATGTGGGTTTGATGAGCAGAAGGTAATGTTTCGTACATTTTTTATTTTTACCTTGCATTAAAAATGTTTTGTTGAGAGTAAATAATGAATCCTACTTATATTATAAATGAGAAAGTTTCTATGTTTGAATGTTTGGATGCTTGTTTACTCAATCTCGCAAAACCGGCTGAACGGGTTTGGATGAAACTTGACATGCGGATAGATATAGGCTATATTTTATCTCGAAACCTTTTGTAACTCAAATAGAGCATATTGCGAGGACTTTCTATTCGAGGAATACACGAACGAAGTCAAGTTAGACATATTACGAAATCCGAAATACATTATCGAAGAAAGAAACATGAAAATTTTTTTATTTTGTAACATAACATATTATGACATATAATGGGAAAGAAAATTCAGATAAGACGTAATTATAATTCCTGGAAAGAAGCATGTCAAATCATTAATGTTCCTGTTTAACATAACCTTTACGTAAATCATTAGGGAATAGGATATGATGTAAGTATTTGGAATATCATTATAATATAATTCAATGAAATGCAAAAAGGTAATCCGAAGATATCATCTCCGTAATATATATTTCATCCAAATTATAAATCGAATGAAATATAACTTTGGCTTCAACATAATAAAGTTTGTTGTATCACCGTATATACCTGTGAAATGTATTTTATAAATGTAGACACTCAAAATATTGCAAACATTTTGTGCGTTCAGGCGATATACATATTTTATAAAGTAAATATTTTTTTAATATGTTATAAAAGAAGAAAGCTAATTTTTATTGTGTGACCATGATAATAATAACATGCGAATTGAAACTAAAATGTCTATTGAAGAGTAATTTAATACCACTGCCCAACATAGGAACATTCATCAAAAAGTGTACATTTCGTGGTTTTCCGCTTAATCCGATCAACGGCCATATTATAATGGAAAAAAATATACACGAAACATCCCAAGGCGAACACAACGCGCGACTATAAAAATAAGGTTTCATAAGCGAAAAAATTGTCGCGTACGATGCGATGGCGTGGAAAATGAAAACTAAATAAAAGTAGGACGGCAAATGGCGCCAAATATTGGCGGGAAAGCATCTGCTATCAAAACTTTAGGGTATCGTCACCGATTAACGGCCAGGTGGAGGTGGCTTCGCATAAAATGTTTTACGTGATACAATAAAATGAAATAGTAAAAATATTGTTTGAGAAGTACAATCATGAACACAGGTATTTATTATCGCGTCACAGATACTCGTATGTATATTTTTTCTGGATGAGCATGCATAAGTTTTTCAATTTTCAGTTTTCAATTTTACAAATTTAAAAATTCGCCGAGTTGTCTAGAGGCCTGAATGTACAAACAAAACAATTTAAAACCAATAGACAGAAAATAGTCTTAAAAATTGTATGAATCTGCAATTTGTTAAAGAACTATACTTAGTACAACATTTTAACAAAAATCTTAACGAACTAATTGACAGATTTCACTTTATAGCACATCCGCATGTTACACACTCTATGTAACACCTCACCCGGGTACCATACAGCATTTATTGCGATGCGGCTTTTGACGATTTTTCCGACAATTCCCCTTTGTTATACCACTCTGGATTGCTGCGTAACTATTGTCTACCGTTTACAAAATCTGTTTGAGCAATAAGAACCTCTGTTCCAATAAAAATAAAGAACACAATCTGCTATGTGCATGGAGGAGATACGTTGATTTTATAGAAACTTCGTAATTGGATTTAAGCCAATAACGGTTTTTTTCATATCAATATAATGCTGAATTTTTGGGTTTTGTTCGATATTTTGAGCGAACCATATGTTAGAGGCAATAAAATTGAAATAAATTAGTCGAGATAAGTATTTTATATTCAAAAACCAAATAACGGAATATATTTGCATTACTTACGTAAACAAAAGAAATTACGGAACAAAAATATTGGTCTGGTACTTTTGCAGCTTGAACATTACACTATTTTACCAAAAAAATTTGAGATGAATTTATTTTACTAGATATTGTAAGAAGTTAAGTAAAGTTAAATATCATAAGAATCATTTTATAAACACCACACAGCTACTCCTCTCGCTACAACCATAGTCTATTTATATGATCTTATGTTTAAAACAACGAAAATATATTTTCATGAAATTTCCCAAAAAATGAATCATCATAATGAAAAGAACCACAATTTACCAAAGTCAGGATTTTTCAATACATAAAACTATTTATTGTGTGCTTAATATAATGGGAAACCTCAATTTCGAGCTCTTTTGTGCGGAAAACACAATATTTAACAAAAGAATTTGTATTAAAGACATCACAAAAGGCCTTTAGCGTAGAATCACCGATATATATTCGCATTTAATAAACACGATGATATTTAAACGTGGGCAAAATTAACCATTTAAAAGTAATATTATACAATACTTGGTATTCTTCTACTCAAATTGCAGGTTACAAGAGATCTATGAAGTGAGCAAATCTCGTGCAAGTTTAAGAAGTTTATAATCTGCGTTAAAATCTTTAAATAAAACATTGTTTACCTTAACAACATATGAAAATAAAAACATCACACAATTTTCTAACTTAAATAACCTTTTGCTTTATTTTTATCAGTCCAAGATAAAAAAAATAATTATTCATTGTTTTATTTAAAATCACTGAACCGTCCGACTAATAAGACCATTACAGGGCATATTACCCTATATTTATGTGTAGTTTATATTTAAATAGCCAATTTGCTGAACAGAGACGGCTACCAAAAGGAACTTGCTTTGTAGTTTGTAATCAAACTCAGGACAATAGGTTTTATTAATGTGTTTTTATGCATAGAATATAGTACAATGTTTTAGTAGTGTTCAGTATCTGTTTTTGACGTACAGAATCTTAAAACTGAAAAAAATCTTCAAAAGTGTCTTTTTTTGTCCTCACGGGTCAGGTCTTTCATTACCTAATTCTTAAAAGATACTTTTGGAATTTGACTTCCAAGAGAGAAAAACGCAGAAAAATTTTCAACAAGTTATTTGTCCCCACAAATTAAAAAAAGCCTACTGTCAGAAACCAATAACCACACTTTTTAAATGGCTGGAAACTCTCGATTTGCGCTGCTTTGAAACTAAAATACCTTGCACCAACATCGGTCCGGTCGTATACGATACAGCGCTGCGGACATAAACACAGATACAAAGGTTATGAACTAATAACATCCTTATTTTTGTGTCGGGGGTTAAAAATGTAAACGCGCAAGAATAACCGCGGAAAAAAGCAAGTTTTTCAAGAATCTTCTGAATGTCAGTTTCGTGAATCCATAGATAAAACCTTCTGGCTTCTGGTGTGTAAAAAATTACAAAAAACTCTGCTATTGAAACCGCAATAACATGACCTCGACGTCGGAGCCGGCGACTTTTAAGAATTAAAAATAACAGATTCATAACATTAAAGTATTTAAAAGCTCGGCGTATCATACATATTGATGATTTTCAGGTATTTTTTAAGAACGTTTTGTATTTTAAATATAATAAGTTTTGACTTTTGCCTAGAACCTCGTCCCTATTTTACTACGTGTATTAGCCACGTGGGCTTGTAGTTGTGTCGTTCGCTTTTTTTGTTAATTGTTGAGAGTAATGGAGACAAAACTATGCGATTCTGCTACGTTTGTAAAATAGTTTAATTGTATTTCTAATGCGACAAATCATAAAACTTTTCTAATTAAATAAACAATACAGAATAACGTTAGTTATATAATACAATTCGTATTAAAACTGATAACCGTAATAAACGAAACAAACATACAAATATAAAATTCTGTAATAGACAACCGCAGAACCCACAAGCTAAATATAATTTAACGCTTTACATTATTTTTTTTAACAAATATCAGCATTTTTTACTCTCCTAAGCTAACCCCTAACATTGTTTGAAACTAGCGTTCTGTGACCGCAGCTGGTAGTTCTTAACTAATAGAATGTCAAAGTTAACTGGGAGTTAAATTAATAACTATGTTGTTAGACATTTTGATAGAAAAATATTTTTTGTTTGTTTGTAGGGGTGGTTGAAATTGTGGTCACAATAAATGACTACCCCATTTTATAAATACCCCTATTTGTTTAAACTTTTAAATAACCCTATTTGTAAGCAAGCATGTTAAAACTCAGCAGAAAAATCACGCAACACCAGTACCCACACGAGCATGTTAATAGCAGACCGCGAAGTCACAATTTGAAGCATTCTTCATTTAAACATATAAATATTCAATATATATTCTATATACAAATGTATATTCTATACATACAAATAAATATTCTAGTCAAACCATATATTTTCATTTTTTTTTCAGTAAAAATATATACATATATAACAATAACGGTACTACTGTAATATACTTGTACAAAAACTAACTCTAGGATGTATATAACTCATTTTTGGTTTTTGTCGCAACTTGGCAAGCCGTGATACCTACGCCAGGGTTATAATTTAAACAAATTATTAGTTATATATGTAAGGGTGAATACATTAGTATCCAAATGTGTTTTTTCTTCAAAGTGACAATTACGTAAGAAGAGTTTTAAGCTAGAAGCTTTTTAACATTAGCGATTGAAAAATGAGCTAACCATATTAAATACTTTTTTACTATCAACCATATCTAACAGAATAGCAATAAATACGAGTCAATACTCAAGTATAGGCTTCGCAATTACCAAGTCACTTAAGTTGCCTATAAATTTGTGGCGCAAAGCTAAATACAGGGCGTCCGGTGTCATCTGCTTGTTCTCACGCGTTTAGTATTCCACCCTGTGACATCGATATGGCAAGGTGAAATGGCTTAGGTTAAAAAGTATTTGAAGCTTTCAGTTTCTAGGTTGAAACTTTTGGTAAAAAAAAAGTTGTACTGTAAAGATAGCTTAGTACAAAAATTAAAAGTGTCTTCAGTATTTTCTCATTATATGGTTATTACCAGAGATTCTGGATTCAAATTCTTCGATTTCGAATTTCGCAGGCGCCTCTTTAGAAGATTTTTGTTTCTTAGGTAATTTTTTATCTAATTTAAAAACACTGGTTTTATATTATTTAAAACAAGCTGAACAACTAATATTTTTCTAAAGCATAACTTACGTATCGCATTTCTTTGTTCCTCTTAAAGGGAACAATTTCAGATCTTTAAACGTAAACTCTAGCAAATTACAGAGTAAAGTCGTTTAAACAAAAATAACCGACAACTTTGCCATATTAAGTACGTTCTGTCATATGTAATTAGAGGCTACAGCATTTCCACACAGCATTCTAAATTACAGCGTATAAATGCGGCAAAAAATGCACTATTATCGTTGCCCTGCTTGGTTACTAGACAGAAACGTGCTAGAAAGTAATATATGTGTTTTAAAAATAGGTTTACTACATGGGACTATTTTCGCAACTTGAAATATTCAAATTTGCGACGACCATTGAAATTGATTGACTTCTATTAAAACAGCCACATTCAAACAAACTTGAAACCATAGCGACGAAATACAAAAGCTGAACTCCACAATAATTCCAAAGTATTAACCAATCACAACCTCCCGCCGATTAACGAATACAATTGGATAAAATTGAATTCAGAACGGTAAGACGAAACTTGACGTTTCCAAAATGGCCGCCTCGGGTGCGTTCATAAATCATGATTTAATTAGCTAATTTCAGTTGATTAATTAATTAATTCTTATTGCTTTGTGGTATGAATTGACATTACTGTTCAGGGAGTGATATGACGTGATCATCGGTTCAAACAGATAGCTTCAGGAAACTGATAAAGTTTTGTATTTAGTTTAATTCGTGATGTTTTGTAGATAGCCAATAATCCGTCAAATCCTAAGAAAATAATACAATTTCTGGCACTTCAGATTTATCTCATTAGATTACTAGACAATGTTACGGCAGTACAAATTAATTACTTTATTACAATAATTCTAGTGGCGAAGAATGAAACAGTTTTAACACGTAGGAACTATTGAATAAAAATCTTAAATAAAGACGCGTGCATATAAAACAAAAACAAAGAAATCTGAAAAATACAATAAACTTGAAAACACGAAATTCAGATATATTTCACAGCGAAAAATATATTAAGTACAAAAAGACTCAAGAATGAAAAAAAAAGTTGGAATTTCTTTCTACAGTTCGGACGATAAATCTCAACCGTCAGAGGAAACAATTTAATTCCACCAAAGTTTTTGCGATACATACGTACCTACGCACTACGTACGGTGTCTACGTACCTATACTCGTGTGTTATGTTCTATTTGAATGTATGTATGTATTATGAACATTGTAAAACAATATTTTTGCCGAGCCACCGGGCCGGTTATTTGTTCAAATATTCATTTGGAGTCCCGAAAGGGTTTTGGTGTTGCTGTTAGATTGCAAATTGTGAACTGATCTATGTTTTAGTAAATTTTGTTGGTAAAAACGAAACATGGATGAACTAGTTTTAGTTTACCTGTTTCAATGTAGAACAAAATTATTTTAAAAGGTACGAAGATTATTTTTAGAAGCAAGACTTTTGTATGCATTATAGATGAAACATTTTATTTTCATCCTTTTTTCGCTGTAAGGATCGAATTATAGTAGTGAATAAAAATCAAAGTTCTTTGTTTCAGAACCTAGGAGCCTCATAAGTCTATCAGCAAAACGGAATCAAGTTATAAATATTAATCCAAATATGAATTACAAACTTTACCAAGCTCGTGAAGAAAGACCCAATCCATGTGACTTGTGTGAGTTTTTAAAACATACCGTCGTAGATCCTTCACATTTTCCTTTTTTACATACACTATTTTATATTTTCAAATATTCCACCGAAACGTACCAAAAAAGAAAAAATCTTAGATAACCATAGTTCACAATTTGAACCGGGTTTTTCGTTATCCAACCGAAATATATGGTTGTACCGCAACATATGCCATGTTTCTACGTTGAAACATTTTACGCGGTAAATAGGTCAAGTTTGTGTGCCACGTATGCTAACTGCTTAGGGTTCGAATCCCGAGAATGTAAACCGTGAATTTTGGGATAGAATTAAGCCTCGAATGGATTTTCGGAAGTGGACATTGTCAAGATTTTGGGTGAAAGTTGTTTGGTAAAATTTGCTATTGAAGAAATTTGTATGACAACAGAGATGTTTTCGTTTGTCGGTCTTTATTAAAAAAATATTTCGACATTTGAAATTTAGAAGTAACATAGCCTAAAACTTTAACCCCTTACTTCCACGTTATCGGTAGATACGCGAGTGCAAAATTTCATGATGATCGATAGCGTAGTTTCGATGTGAAACCTCAATGAACAAACAAACACACAAACTCACTTTTGCACTAATAATAAATGAACAAAAGTTAGGATAACAAAACCTTCCCGTTCGTGGAAACGTCGTTTTGAACATTTTTTATTCAAAAATAGATTTTAATTTTTTATAGTGCGTAGAATCTGTAGCGTAGTGGGAAGTGGCCTGTGCCTTATACACCGGAGGTCTTAAATTCTAGTCCTGGCTAAGGGCTTTCGTTTGTGTGATGAACACAGATGTTTGTTCTCGGATCACGGTTGTTGATATTTATATATGTATTCTTATTCCGGGTTACCCCTCGTTAATAATAAAAAATATATATTATTACTGCGCTCTGACAAATATTACTAAAAACTAACGGTTGATCATATAGAATAGCAGGCACCCACTTAACAACGTCAGAACTTTTTTTCTGACCATGCATCGTAACAGTATGAACCACTTGGCGTCGCGCCTAATTCGAATCCCGGCTTCAGTTCAGATAACCTAGTTGTATAGTCATTATGATGTTAATTACGTTTTTGCTAGCAGTATTGAAGGGCCAAAGGAGAGACCATATATTCTATTATGTGTAAAATCCTTCGTTTTACAGAGCTGCCTCACACTGTCGTTTATCAATGTTGCATTCTTTCAGGTTTTGGTTTTTTTCGTTGAGTGGTGAGGAGAGTCACTGCATTATACATTTGGCGACTGTCGTATTTGTTAAACACATAATAATTATCAAATCATGATCGTACCCGTTTACATTAGCACCTAAAAGATTTTGACCGTGCATAAAAATATTCTTTCCTTAACTGACACTCCCAAAACAGTCCGCAGCTAAATATTTTAAGTTTCCAAATAAACCCTCAGACTAACGTTAACTCCAGACTTAACCGTTGCCAAATATCTCATGTGGAAAATTTACAACTTCCCAAATGAGGTATAACGACCGAGACGGGAACCAAACCCGGGAACCGTAGACTTTAAACTTTCCGTTCTTTTATTTGTAAACACCATTTATTAAGCTGAATTTTTGTAGCGGGACATTATGACTTTGTAAGACAGGTTTGCTACGGATATTTGTTTGGTTTGACTCGGTTTAATATTTATAGCTATGGTGCTGCACGGCGAATATAAGGAAGGACGCGGAGTTTGAACTTATCGAATTGATTTCGTTTAAATTCAAAATAATTTAAGGTAATAAGCTATTATTTAAGGAATTAATCTCCCTAATTAATAAGTCTCCCTAATTATGGAGCACGCAACGTTGCCGAAATATCCCAAACTCGATAGAACAAAAAAAATCTTGACAATAGTTTAAATAACCGTGATAGTCTGTCAAAGTCCAGATAAATGAAAAAAAAACCGGCTTGTGTGTTTTTAATGAAATACTTGATGATTTAACATCCAGTTTTGTATGATCTCCTTTTGACAAAATAATTGTATTAACTATGTTTATTTAAAACTATCTATTTTAATCGTAAAAATGCCTTTCAAATACTTTGTTTTTAGACTCGTGCCCAACATGATTTTATCCCTTTCTGGATGTGTTATGAAATGAAATGAAATGAAATGAAATGAAATGAAATGAAATGAAATGAAATGAAATATTTATTTCTCAACATTGACAATTACTTGTTCTTATTGACGTCAAATAAAACATGATTCTACCACCAGTTCGAATAAAACCTTCGTGAAGAAGAACTGGCAAGAAACTTCACGGGTATATTTTTTTTCAAAATAAATTTACAGAGTCTCTTTATGTCTATACAAAATTATTCTTTTCTGCATCTGTTAGCCCGGCAAGTCTCCCTCCCCCCAAGTATCCAAACGACGAACACCCTCAAACGGCACCCGTTCACGAGTTAACGCGGGATCCAGCCATCGCCCTCCTCAACCATATTAGAGGGAAGTGAGCGACCCGTCACCCGACGCTACCATAAGAAGACGTACTTTAGTGACAATGACGCTTTAGATATTCATCGGGACGAAGAACTCATCGCACAAACAGACACATTACACATGCTTTGTTACAAATACTAGTACAATCCTGTTAATGAGGGAATTATACCCAAGGGCTTTTATCATCCAAATAATCGGATAGTTTATAATATGCTCTAGCACACAACTTCTCCTTTATAGTTTCTTTGAATTTGTCAACAGGAAGACCTTGGATATCCTCAGGAACCTTATTATAAAAGCGTATACATTGACCCATGAATGAGTTAGTGACTTTATGAAGCCTGCTATTATGAGCTGCCAGCATATTTCTTCCTCTTGTGTTAACATTGTGCAGATCTTTTTTTCTTTTGAACAAGGTTATGTTCTTTTTAACATACATTAAATTTTCTAAAATATATTGTGAATGGAAGGTAAGAAAATTTATTTCCTTAAATTTACTTCTAAGTGACACCCTTGGACCGAGCTGATAGATTGCGCGAACAGCCCTTTTCTGCAGAATAAATATAGCATCGATGTCGGCAGCACTCCCCCACAGCAGAATACCATATGTCATGAGGCTGTGGAAGTAACCAAAATAGACTAATCGAGCAGTTGTTTCATTTGAAATTTGTCTAATTTTTTTAACAGCATATGCGGCAGAGCCAAGCCTTTTCGCTAAACCATCAACATGCGGTCCCCACTGCAGTTTGGCGTCTAAGGTTATGCCCAGAAATACAGTTGAGTTTACAGGAGTCAGTTCCTGGCTCTTAAATACAATGTTTGTGTTTACCTGTTTGACATTTGGCAATGTAAATTTAACACATTTCGTTTTTTTTTCATTGAGGAGCAAATTATTAGCTGAGAACCACTGCTCTGTGTTGGAGATGCATTTGTTCACCGCTCGATAGTCAATTTCATGTCTTTTGATTTTAAACAAGAAGGAAGTATCGTCAGCAAACAATATGACCTCGCATTGATTCTTAACGACCGATGGCAGATCATTAATATAAACTAAAAATAGGAAAGGACCAAGAACTGAGCCCTGGGGCACACCCATTGTCACTGCCGATCCTGATGATTTTTCTCCATTTATTGCAACTTTCTGTTTTCTATTAGAAATATATGATTTAATCAAGGCAAGCGCTCGGTTTTTAATGCCGTAATGGTGTAGTTTCATGAGTAGAGTAGTATGATCCACACAGTCGAACGCCTTGGACAAGTCACAAAAGACACCAATAGCATCACACGACTCCTCCCAGGCGCTGAATACGTGTTTTATGAGCTCAACACCGGCATCGGTTGTTGAGCGACCCCGCGTGAAACCAAACTGCTTAAAATTCATTAAACTATTACCGTAAAAATGAGAAAGTAATTGATTTAAAATTAATTTTTCAAAAATCTTACTGAGCGTTGGTAGTATAGATATAGGTCTAAAATTATTAGGGTCAGACATACTACCTGCTTTGAATATTGGAATGACCTTACTCAATTTCATTAAATCAGGAAAAACACCATTATCAACACAGTCATTAAATATACTGGCTAAGTACGGGGCTATACCATCAATGACAGATTCAATAATTTTAACAGAAATCCCATCTAAATCGGCAGTATTTTTTACTTTAATGCTTTTAAATGCATTTAAAACTTGTGGAACAGTAACATGTTTAAAAATACAATCAATATTGCATGAATTTACATTTTCCGTTAGCAGTGACTGTGCAAGAGTGGAACATGAATTAATACTCGAAGTAGTTGACACAGGGATGGCTGTAAAAAAATTTTCAAATGCTTCAGCAACTTCTTTGTCAGTTGACAACACTTTATCATTAATTTTTAAATTATATTTGGTGTGTGGTTCTTTTGCTCTCCCAGTTTCCTGATTAATTATATTCCATGCAGTTTTTGAAATGTTAGTACTATATTTAATTTTATTATTAATGTAATTAGATTTAGCTACACTGCAAACTCGTTTAAATAATTTTGAATACTTTTTAACATATTCATAAAATGTCTTATTATGATTATAAGTTCTTTCACTGTACAATTCATATAATCTATTTCTACTTCTGCATATTCCCACTGTTGCCCAGTCACTAAACCTAAATAAATTATTATTTATACATATTTTCTTTTTTTTAAAAACAGAGTCATATTCATTTCTAATTATATTATGAATAGAGTTATATTGAGTAATAGGATCTGCACAGTAATCTAATTTAAATGTTTTTTCAAATACATTTTTCCTAAATGTTTCAAGCCGTCTCTCATTCATGGGTATAAAGGTAATTTCTCTTTTTAAAGTCTTTTTTAGCCCAATATCAAAAGTGGCCAACTGCCCACTATGATCTGATTGTAGTTTATTAATTACTGACTTTGTACATGGCATTAAATTTGTAAAAATGTTATCAAGACATGTGGCTGAGGTCGCTGTGATTCGCGTAGGCTCTAAGAAGAGATTTTTTAGGTTGTAACAATTAAAAAGATTCAAGAATCGTTTACTTTGTGATGTCTCTACTAATAAATCAATATTAAAATCGCCACAAATAATTATTTCTTTGTTTTTGTTATTTACTCTATGTAATACCTCATCCATAGTGCTCTCAAATACTTCAAATGGTGAGGATGGGGGTCTGTATACACTTATTATAACAATATTCCCTATCTCAATACAGGCTATTTCAACTGATTGCTCAACAGACAGACTTACAATATCAGTGCGTTCTTTGAATGTTAGGCTCTTATGAGTGATGATCATTGAGCCGCCGCAAGTTGTTTGTTCTCTGTTGAATGAACTAGCAATTACATGATTCTTATAAGAAGACATAATTTGACACTGTGTGAGCCAGTGCTCTGTGATACATAGTATATGAATATTTTCACAGTTTATGAATAGTTCGATCTGTAATTCCTTACCATCAATGCCCTGCATATTTTGATGGACTATGTTCAGAAAATTATTTTTTACATTTTTATTGCTTAAATTACTACTTAGAATACTGGTGCTAGATGTATTATCTATTGTCACTAACTTATGTTTAAATTATTTCTAATACTAAGTTTTGGAATATTACATTCCAACGGGTCAAAAGTATAAAGTGACTGCTCAATAGAAGCAGCGGTTGTAGTCAACGAATTGACTGTTATGAATAAAATATATGATAGCGAGTATGCTATATGTCGTAGGTCATTACTGTACAAATTGTACCTATCATCGGTCATATATGGCTTGTTAATAAATGTATTTAAATCAATAAACTGGAATTTTTCACTATGACGACATGTCATATTTTGTACATCTATATTTAGTCGATGCTTCATATTATTTTCTGAGGGGCTCTGGGTAAATGGAAATGCAAACAAAATAATTTTACTAATATTCTGCCTGCAATTCAATCTAGCAAAACATGCTGTCATTGTTTTCCTACTTAGTTGCTTACATCTGCCTACTAATATAATCAATATTGTATTAGGGTTAAATGTACAGGATGTAATTTTATCAACTATGTCATAATATGAAGCACCGGGGTAACAATAATTAGTTATTGGCCCCCCAACACACCGAGTAAGTTGCAATCCCATGTTCTTACCAAGTTCATCGCTATACATAATTATATTTAATTCACTTTTATTTGACTTCTTATCTAAGCTACTACCTGAGTTTGATACTACATGCTTAGTGACATATGGCTCCTCGGGTTGACTGGATATTGGCAGAGGGCAATCTGATGTAGTATTATTTGAATTACTTTCATAATAATTGGTAAGGGACTCAAAGCGGTCATGATTATATTTAGACAGTTCAATCAAATTGTCCATAGCTACAGTGTGTTCCTTAATTTCTTTTTGAGAAATTTCATACTTATTGGTTAGAATAAGTAGCTCTTCATGTAGTCTCTGTATTTCTACATTTAATTTCTGTATGTCACTTTCATAGGTTAACCTATTCTGCTCCAAGTTACTTTTACAGAATATCAGTTCATTCTTTAGTTTTAAACATTGATTTTTACTTGGAATAGTTTTAGATAAAATGCTTTGCTTTTTGATAAATTTAGAGCTACTCTGAATAGATTGATTGAGTTTGACAATTTTCTTACTCTTAGTTTTGCTCAATTTTATGTTACCAGTATGGTGAATTTTATTGTTTTTATTATGTACTGTTCCCAAAGATTCTAATGCAGGGTCTGCATACATTGAAAGGTCACTTGTTAAATCAATTATTAAAGAGGAATCTGAAGGAACTGTAGTGACCATGTCGGGGTCACTGCAGACAAGCTCACTGAACAATGATTGGGTCTGAATTACTGTCTCCTGATTTATTTTAGACTCCAAACATGCTATTTTAGTATATGAGTTGCAAAGTTGCTTTTTAAGGTCATTGTTATGATCAAGCGTATCTTGCAAGACATTACTATCTTTGTCAAACCCATTCACTATCCCCTGAAGTTGGTCCCGTTGTTCTGAGACTTCTAAAAGCTGTGTGTGTAAGTTCACTAACTCCTGTTTCATTGATTTATTTCTATTTAATATTACTGTCATTTCTTTTTCACTATCATTCCTTTCTTCCAACAACTGCTCATTTAAAGCTTTGAATTTTTGGAGTTCTTGAAGAGTAAGATTCAATTTTTCTTCTAGTTGACGAGTTGTTGTTTGGCGAGTCATCATTTTTAAGATATTAGTTTATATGTTGATATAGCAGAAATGAACAGCTGGTTGGAATCAAGGTTATGTCCAATAACAGTGTAAACAAAGTCACTTCTATTACTTACAAGATGAAATTGAAAAGTTACCTCTAATGGTAGCCAAACTTTCTTGTTTAAACTAATAGTTTAAAACACTAGTCAGTACAATCGATGCCTATTTGATTTAAATCTTTGACTACAATGACACTGAATATAACGGTTCTCGTAACTTAGTTATGCACACTAAAAACACTGTTTGTACACTTTAAAAACTTACTGAATTTAACAAATCACTAATATAAACAAGATTTTTAGCGATGAACAAGGTTTTATTGCAATAAACAGATATAAATACAAAAAATTATAAATTATTTTATGAGAACTCGTTAGTTCACAACTTATCGGTAGTGTTGCCAAGGCAAAAAAGGCTGTTATGTAAACAGTTGGCAACTGTAAAAATGTTGGCCATTAGTAATAAATACTGTGTTAGTCTCCACTTAGAAATGCTTCGTAATTTATTCGTTTACTGAATTTTTATTAGTCCATGCACGCAAACTATGCAATTTCGATTAGTTCTACAAATCTCAAATTTACACTTCGTTCAAATAGGAATCTTATGGCGAGAGCATAAGTCTAACAAGAGAAATTATTACTGCGACGTTCGTAGGTGTTGTATAAGAAAACACCGAGTCTAATCAGAGATAACGGCAATCCGGTTAGCAACCGACGTACGAGGTGAACTCATGTCCGGGAATTTAAACGGAAAAGAAAATGTTAACGATTATTGTTTTACAAACGATTTTTATGAATTTATTTGTAAATGAAGTTGAATTAATTGGTGAAAAAGCTTTCGAAGCTTGCAAAAACTATGGTGTAAAAATGTTAGAGTGTCAGAATGTGTTACATCCAATGGCAAGAGTCAGAGTTCCTATAGACCTTCTCCTATACCCTCATATGGTCTTAGTAGGATTCAGGCACGACCCCAAAGATGAGCCATCGTGGAAGTGCGGGGGAACTTTAATTAGCGATCGATGGGTGCTGACTGCAGGCCATTGTCGAGAAGACCCAGTCGATGGACCTGCTAGCATTCTGCGCATAGGAACGGCTACCTTCGAATTTGACGAAGTTGACGAATTGGCGCAAGAGAGATCCATAGCAGATCTTATAGTTCATCCAGGATTCAAGCCTCCTTCTAAATATAATGATATAGCTTTGATGAGTGCGGAGCCACCGTTTGATTTAAACCGTGACATACGGATAGCATGTCTTCAATTGGACGATGAAATAGAGGGAAATTTAACAGCTATTGGTTTTGGGACTACGGTTTCTGGAATGGCTGTCGCGAGTCAGACGCTCATGAAAGTGGATGTGGATATTATAGATAACGCTGTTTGTAACAAATCTATGAGAAGGATGAGGAAGAGCGCTCTGGCGCATGGGATCCAGGACACTCAGTTATGTGCTGGTGATTACGTGCATGGTGGAAAAGACACCTGCCAAGGCGATTCAGGCGGACCGTTACAGCTTTTTAATTCAAGAATCGACTGTGTCAAGTCTTTTCCTCTTCACACTGTTGTAGGAGTGACATCTTTCGGTCGAGATTGCGGTCGCAAAATGGCACCTGGTGTTTATACGCGAGTATCCAAGTACATCGACTGGATTGAGAGTATTGTGTGGGCGAAATGAAAAAAGTATTTTAGAACAGGGTACGACGTCAAAAATGGTTTAAAATGGAGTACACAAAATTACGTTACTATGTGAATATCAAATAAAAATAGCCTTTATTATATAAGTTAAAATGAAATGGAATTGATTAATAGAATTAAATACAAATTGAAGATTCTAGGAAATAACTTCATTAATTTTATCAGCAGTCTTATAATTAATGATATGAATCTTATCTTTACATTCATTATTTGCCAATGTAATTGAAACGTCAATGATTAATTAATAGAATTAATTAATGTTAGCTAGAAATTGTAGGAGTCGTGGAGCGCAGTACTTTAATTTTTTTTTTTTTTATATGCCATTGAAATTGGTCAGAATAGTTAACACGCTTGGATGGAAATTAATCTCATTTTTATGATCTATTATAACCGCCATATAAGCTAATGTTTTATGTTTTTGATATTTTTCTACGTACATAGGTACATGTATCTCATCTATTTAAAATATCAAAGAATCTAAGAGCAAATAAACATACCTGGGTTGTGTTGAAAGCATTCTTTTATTTACGAAATATTTGCCGCACCAACCTTACCTGAAAACGCGAATGTTATTTAAAAAAATACACGTATACATTTTCCTCTCATTTACACACAAGGGATTTGTTATGTGTACATGTGGCTTTACTAAATAAATAAAATTTAAGGTTCTTTCTTTCATATGTTGTTGGAATATTCGTTTGAGTAATTTTACTTTTTGTAAATGTTTTTATTTCAGTGATTGAAAAATCTCATTTACTCTTTATACTACATTGCAACGAAAATAATGCATATATCAAAGTACAATAAAAAAAAAGGAAAAGTTATGAATTATACGCCAAATTAAAATAAAGAAAACCCAAAATGGAGTCCCTCAAGGACTCAAAAAGGTCCACAAGTCACAAAAAATACGCTATTAAAGTTTAGATTAAGTTTTAAAGTCGTGTTATTAGGTAAAAAAACACAATTTATAAGAAACACGAAAATACGTAATATTCATTTAAACTTTCGCCCGGGAACTCTCACTGAGATGGATTTTGTCTGGAGTTCTGCGTGTACATATAAAGTACACCGATAAAGTCAAGAATATTACAATTTCAAACTATAAAATTGAGAAATTTTATGATTCATTCATCACTCCTTCTACCTAGTCATTTTATGACATTTTAGTTGAGAGGAATTATATTAAATATGAAAGCAAGTGTTTATATGCTCCTTCAAAATTAACTAAAATCATTTAATGGAAATTGTTGCTTTTAGCTTATTATAATAATAATAATAATATTGCTTATTATTATATTCTCCGCCATATACGTTGGGCAATTATATACTATAATCAGGTAAAACTGCACATTAACTTGTGGTAACACTTTGATTTTCGCGAAGCCATAAAGGCAGGACATGAAACGATTTTTAGCAAGAAATCTAATGATAATTGCACACAGCGGGACTTGTTGCGGCTCACTTTCGTAATAACGTTGAAATGAAATTGTTGAATCCCGTAGTCTGTACAAGCACGTACTTTCCCAACTTTTTACAATTCAGTCCCCCTTTATCAGGGACATTTGGCCCATTTTTTATAATTGCCAATCTGCCTCTAAGGCATATCTGTATAAGACACAGCATCTCAGGAGGAACGATTAAAGTAATTTAAGATTAACTCAATTATCGTTGTATATTTGACTTTTTGATCATTTTTGGTGAACG
The DNA here is from genome assembly GCA_923062675.1 of Marasmarcha lunaedactyla. NCBI lineage: Eukaryota > Metazoa > Arthropoda > Insecta > Lepidoptera > Pterophoridae > Marasmarcha > Marasmarcha lunaedactyla. The sequence goes on along the minus strand of OV281364.1, from coordinate 11,927,227 downwards.
TTTTATGCCGCTTCGTTGTTTCTGACACGTGAATGACTTCCTTTGCGATGAAAAATATCTAATTGTGTTCAGTGTACTACTATATTTTGCGTTATACGCGTCCAATTTATTTTAAGTTAGTAAGTCATACAGATGTTGGGCCTTCGTAGGTATTTGAAGTTTACCCAGAAAATATAGTATAACGTGTTCTACTTAATTTTGAACAAATAAACTATAAGCCTCCTCTACACATCGTTAGTTATGAAGTCTAAGTTTGAAACTAAATTTTGCCTTTATCAAGTTAAGTAGAGTTCATGTACAGTCGAGAGCACACCGAACTAACATTACGGGTGCGGACTGAGCTCCGGTTTATACTGCAAATCATACGGGGAGCTCTAAATTTCCAAGTTTTAAATATGTTGTGATCATGAATGTGACTCGCGGAGGCACGGGTTCAGCTTTGTGATTGATAATTGGAAAAAAACATAGTGACTAAATAAAACACTTTTTACCGGATATTATCGCGTATATTTTAGTTAATTTTAAAATTATTTCGACGTTTCGGCATCTTTGCAGTTGCCGTGGTCACGATAGACCACGCGTATATAAAATATACGCGATAATATCCGGTAAAAAGTGTTTTATTTAAAGTATGCATCGCGAAAATTTAAGAATAGTGACTAAAATAAGTATGTTATTTTATTCCGAATCATAAGGTTCAAAGCATATAGGTATCATGTCAATAATATATCTATTAGCTTATATTTCTTTTGTATTGTATTGCGTATTATTTTTTATTCGTTTTGTATTTTATCCACTTGTATATTTTTTATTAGTTTTGTATTTTATCCACTTGTATATTTTTTATTAGTTTTGTATTTTATTCACTTGTACATTTTTTATTAGTTTTGTATTTTATTCACTTGTATATTTTTTATTAGTTTTGTATTTTATCCACTTGTATATTTTTTATTAGTTTTGTATTTTATCCACTTGTATATTTTTATTAGTTTTGTATTTTATTCACTTGTATATTTTTTATTAGTTTTGTATTTTATCCACTTGTATATTTTTTTAGTTATTATCTTTACCTTTTTTTATTATTTTGTGGAAATAAACATATTCTTCATTTCTTTGTTTAGCTTACTATACATAGTAATAAAATAATGACGACAGGCAGTTTCAATTTGGAAAGATGGAAATTAAAAATAACCATCAGAACCACCACCTCACTTCATATTCCATCAAAAAACAGAATTTCTCACTTAATTACACAAAAGGAAAGATTATAAAGAATTTTGGAAAGAGGAAGTCTTTAAAAGAATTTGTTTTTCCTCAAAGATACGGTGTTTTACGAAGAACATTGTTCTAAAGCGAAGAAAGTCAGATTTGGAGCAACTCGGTCGAACTATGAAGAAAGAATTGTTAGAGTTATTTTTCGCTTTTATCTATTTAAGTTTGATGTTGTCTTTAGAAATTAGGTCGAGGTTCTTTGTGAGGCGTATCGAGAACCTGTCAATGTTTTTTAGAAATTCATTTACTGTAATCTAACAAAAGGAATGTATCATTTTCGAGTCTGGATCAATAAATAAATATTTATATGAGAAATTTGCTAGGACTAGGATTATGTGTGTATAAATATAGTAACTTAAGAGCACCTATGCCTTTTTACAAGATTGAGCGAAAATGCCTGGTCGCTAAATTTAAAACAACTTATCATAAAAAATTAAAGTTTAAGTTACTACTAAATGATATCTATCCACACAAGCAGTAGTAATCATAGATAACATTATGTACCATACGTATTCATCAATTTGACAATGTACCAACCCAGCCCATCTCGTAGTTCCTATACTACTCGTATTCAATAAATTATCCAATAGGCACAAAATTAAATGCAATACATCTTTCGAATTGCCAAATTGTATTGCCGGACATACCGACTTCAATAATGAGGCATTTAATCATCCGACTATTGTCCTAAACAGTTCGGAATTCAGCTGGGTACCAAGTGATTGAGGCCGACAATGATAGTTTACTATATCTCGATGTAAATTATAAAAAAGAGAGTAGTGTTTAACGGATCTATTAGATTTTTATAATTGTATGTTACTCTAAATTGATTTGATTGAATTATTAAAAAAAAAAGAAGTTCATAACCCACCGAGAATTCACACCTTTAAATAAAAAATTTCAAGCTCGATACTGAAAATCGTAACGTCTGCAGTTATTCAATAAGAACTTTTCGATACATTTTACTCATAGCAGAATGCTTCGGAATTCATAAGGTGTCTATTCGAATAAAAACTTTTTCAATCACTCGGTTTCGATTCGGTATTTCTTAGTAATATTTCACCTCTTTCTTTTCAATGGAAAGAAATAGATAGTTTTTAAAAGCTCCATTAGATCCGCGCCGTGGAATTTTATGCTTTGTATTCATGTTGTTTGATTCGCTCAAAATTGATATAACAGTTATTTTGAGTATACTTCTTCTTAAACTTTCATCGTTTTATTTACTTACTCACGTGTAGATAGGTTTTACGTAATTAAAACAATTTACGAGTTCCGTTTAGTAACGTTTTTGAAGAAGTAGGGCGCGTAGGTAGAAGTTTATCTTAAGTAAATCATATGTGGATTATGTTAGCTCGTATTACATGAAATGTTTGTGATACGTAAAGGTTTCCCACCGAGACGGTATTGACTCGTTCGTTCTGTATAAATCATATTAGAAATTCAACATAATTGCAAAATCATATTTAAAGGCGTCTGAGAACTTTATAATAAATGAAATTGCTCCGTAGCGAATCCAAAGCGAGCTACGTGTTATTTAATTTTCTTTCGTTATTAGAATTTTGAACTCATGCGTTGTTTTAATGTGACATTAGAGTGAAACTGTTATAATTGTACTGTTTCAATATTGCTACTCAGACATGCAAATTGCGTTCAAAAATCTTAATCCGTAAACATTCCTATTTAATTCACACAAATAACTGTGATAGCCTAGCGATTGGATTGCTTGGATACGGACTTTTTACTAAAGCCAGCAACGGCTTTTTTACGCATATTTATGAACAGAAAAAAAAACCACGATATTTTAAAACTTAAAAAAAGTGGATGTTATGGATAGCGGCAGTAGAATTTCTTTGTTGAGATCTCGTCTGGGGCGAAACTACAGCCCTTCCTATTTTGACCGCCATAATAATCTCATTTACGAGGTTATGTTGCGGTAAAAAAGAAGATGTAGCCAGTACAATTACTTTATCTTTTTTCATTTTTTTGCCGCCGAAGCAACACCCTCACGGGAGGGAGGTGAAAGATGCGTCATGCATACCGCCGCAGGAAAAAACCGACCTCTGCGGGGGTGATGTGGGACTCAACAGAGTGGCACCTACCCACTAAAAACCACCTTGCCGGCTGTAGCATGTTGTGCAGCCTTCATCTGAGCGACACCCAGGTTGGGAGGTGGGTGCGCAAGCAGGGACCCGCTAGAGGGTCACCCACTGAGAAAAATTACCATTTAAGGTGCTAGTGACATTATTCGGCCTGGGCAGCCTTAAGCTGGTCCAGATTAGCCGAGAGCTGATCGGGGGGATCCGAGAGTGCATTTCTCGGTCTACGGACTTTGTACCTCGACGGCATGGACGGAGCAGTATAAGCTACTGACTCGCGCATGAAGGGGTTAGGATGCTCTTCGGATCGCTTGACAAAAGCGGTGGAGAGCGTCCTAAGGTGTTGTTGTACTGTAGGTAGGTCGAGATCCCTCTGCAGGTCTGCGTTACGCACGTACTCTGGAGCATCCGTGGCCCTGCGGCAGATGAGATTCTGGACTACCTGCAGATTATACAGAACGGAGGGTTTGGCATGGACAAAAATTGGGGCGGCATACCTACGTCATGACTGGTCTGACGCAAACCTTAAAAAGCGTTCGCTTGTTTCTAAGAGACATTTTGGCGGGCCATGTACATACGGGCGAGTTTGGTTAAGTATGTGAGGTCGGAATGAAAGCGTACGATCGAGCGTTACGCCTAGGTACTTGGTGGTTCGTGCCCACGGAATGGGCGTACCTAGCATTCGAATATGGGGGTCGCAGGGGCGACGGTGTTTATGATCGATGTTTATGTTTACGATAGGTGTTTTCTCTGGATTTACATCGATTCGCCATTTTATAAACCAGGCTCCGAGGTCGTTTACGGCCTTCTGGAGTTTGGTGATGAGGGTGTCGACATGCACGCCCTTGACGTATAGGGCTGTATCATCGGCAACGAGGGAGAGTTGCACACTTTCTGACGGGATAGGTATGTCATAGGTGTAGGTGGTGTATAATAGAAGGGCGAGTACCGAGCCCTGAGGGACTCCTACCCTGAGGGGGCGGGGGGTGGAGAGCGTACCTTCGTGTTTAAAACGAAAGTTGCGATCTTTCAGACAGGAGCCAACTAGTTTGACTAGTCGGTCGGGTAAGCCTATGTTGCACAGCTTACAAATGAGACACGCGTGCCAGACTTTATCAAAAGCCTTGGCTACGTCAAAGAATACCGCGACTGTTTTAGGTCGCCTAAGGTCTTCGAGTATGTACCCGACGATACGGAGGACTTGCCCAGGGCAGGAGTGCTTTGCACGAGAGCCAAGTTGATGGGGGATAGTGAGGGGATACAATGGCAATTTTAACTGAAGCCTACACTCGGCAGCGCATTGGTGCGGATACACCGACCGTCACGTGGCTCGCGCACTTGTTTAAATGCATATAAAATAAAATTAGCTATAAACTTAGTAAAAACAACAGCTTTTATATAATATCAGATCGACCGGGATTTTTTATTTATTAATAAGGACACACCAACAGTGTACACATAATATTATGAATTTCACTATATTGATAATAAATAAGGTGTGCCTACTAATTATTGGCATGTACAAATTTCACCATAAAATAACAAAATTAAAACAATTAATCAAATTATTCCTTCAAATTATGCCTGATGAAGTACTCGTGAGTGAAAACATAACTTAAATTTAAAAGAAAAGAAGTGGAGCCAGGGTCTAGAAACAGTCTTTAATTTTGGCAACTATCTTGGTAATGTAAAGATTTTTTCACCTTAGTGACTTTCATGAAGTCTATGTAATTAACATGATCTGCCTCAATTTGAACGACATCGTACACAAGTGACATTTTTCGAAACCTTCATTAATAACCTAATAATATATAATTTATGTAGGACAGTGATTAATTCTAAAAGCTGTTGGAATATGTATGAACTAGACAGGACTGATTTAACTTGCATAGTGAGTAGATCAGCTGGTTTAATTTGCAAGTGTTATTTAATGATGGTGGTTTAAATTTATCGTGTTGGTTCATCCCTGAAGACCGCTGCGCTTCGAGGTGAAATAAACTGAACTCTAGATTTCTCAGTCTTTTGCTATTCGTACGAAAAGGCAAATGTCTAGTTTAGTTTTTTTTCGGTGAAAAAAGCTCTTTACTTTGTTTAGGTCTCGAGGCGTTTTGTAATTTTTAAGAAAGTAACCGATTAAACCTTAGGTACAACCGAAGCATTTTAATCCAACTTTACAAGTTGCACAGGTCGCTATGTTGGTAATTCCCTTCTTTGATGGATCTGCATTCAGATCTTATCAAAGGGACTACCTAGCATAGCTTATGCAGGAGTTTCTCGAACGAATTTATACAGAAGGGTAGTGCAGCAGAAGCTTAAGACTTAGCAATCTACTGGTTCAGAGCGTTCTACGCGCAAGAACGATTTTAAACATTCGAGATGTTCCCGCTCTAAAAGGTTTTTTTTTCAAAAAAAAAAATACCCAATATTTGTGAAGGACCTGAAAGTTTAAATAATGACGAGGTTGTGCCGACCTTTTAAGAGCAAATGAAATGTTTTAACTATATATTTTTACCAGCCAGGTAGATTTTAGCCTTTCCTCATTTAGGACACAAAACCTATATACCTGTCTCTACGAAATAACATCTTGGGTTCTTTCTTTGTTATACCTGCACCGTAAGATCGAAGTAGAACAGAGGGAGAGCAGGAGAACACAGCTTCGAAAGCCGAATTTAAACTTGCCCTATTTAAATTGTTAATGACTAAAACTAGTATGAGCAGACAAACTCATTTAGAACCTTTTTATATTAATGAGATCGCCATTTATCTATCTAGGTTTAATAAAATAGAGGGTAGTTGCAGACATAGTTGTGGGCCCATACGTTACAAGGTAGCAAATTAATTTTGTCGATCTTTTGGGGTTTACTATCCGAAAAGGGTATGGAAGATATAAGGTAACATCAATTTCAAAAGGTAGATAAAAATGTCAAGTAAGATCATTACGGGATTCTGGTGAGATTTTATTAAATGTTATGAATATTGGGAGGATGAAAAAATTAGGTCTTATGTCGTATAGTTTTCACGATTCAGGCGTTTAGGCTTAGCGCCAAAAATATTTTTTTTGCATAATTAAAAAACTTGGCCCGGCACCTTGGCAGGATGTTAATCATCAGGCAGGTATGCATCTGACAAGTAATAAACATAAAATAGACATAACAGTAAACGGCGGCCAAGTGTGTTTCACAAAGCCCTATTAACGTTTATAAAGATAGGGTATAGGAAATAGATAAAGGTAGAGTTAGCAAACAATTAGAGCCGGCAAAGCAACAAAAGATATGCATCCCTCACACGGCCCGCGAGCGATGCGTTCCTATCGGACCGCTTGCTGGTAGGGTTGTCAGCAGCATTTGGTTCATATTATTTGTTGTTATAGGTTATTTGGAAATTATGCTCAAAGAATTTCTCGAGAATAAATGGAGAGCTCAATATATGGGGTTTTTCAACTGTATGCATCATTCACCTAAATTATTCAAAAACTTTGGAACAGTATGTTCACAATAAATCGTTTATCGGTGCAAATATTCGTGGACATTTTTTTAGGATATAAACCTTGGAATACTTTATTATATTATCAGTAGGTACTTGTCCTTACTTTAAATAATTAGTTTTTATATATGCGTCTGATAACTATGTTTTAATGGTCGTAGAGTCTGAGGGCGGTACTACAGTCCTTCCTGTTTTGATAGCCACATAAACACGTTTATGTACCTAGTTGTGTTCCGGTCAAAGGGAAGAACAAGCCAGTGCTACTTGTACAAAGTCAATTGAAGCCGTCGGTGGGTATCAAATCGTTAGTTAATAATAATAATAATAATCACAATTACTATTTAAAGAAAAACATTACAATAATGATGTCCATGAGTGCCAATTACCACCAGGTGGGTCGAGAGCTCGACCTGAGTGGCCAGCTATGATAATAGTAATAAAATACCTACCAAAAAGTACAATATTTTACATACTGTACTAAGATGCCTTTAGAATATAAACTGTACAGCCAACCCTAGGGACTATAGACAAAAGCACATTTCCTGTAATAGGCCGGTCCGATTGCGAGGATAACAATAGGCTTAATTTATATTACCGGACTCGTGCGCATGCATGCGAATTCCACATTTAAATAGTTAAACTTTTTTTTAAATTTAAAACACTCCTCTGTCCAAACTACCCATGTTTGCATTGTTTTATCGGCAATTTGCCACGACACGAATCGATATTTTATTGGACTTATTGCTGTTTGTGTCACAGAATATGTGAAAAAAATTCGCTTGATTTATTTTTTATATTTGTGCTTTACTTCACATGACCAACAAATCGTTATAAGTCCCTAACTAAGTCAAATTACATTCATTCTAATTTCATAGATTTATGAAACTAAGACACCAATACCTAAACATGTAGCTAAGCAAAAAAGGGAGCCCAGATTAGGTCAAAATTGACTGAAGCTTAAAGCTCTTTGACGCATACCTACCTACAACGAGGCGTATGAAAGCTACATCATCAAGGTAATTCCGCAATCCTGAAGTGGGTTTATTCTAGGCTTTCCAGCAGATTATTGAGTTTAAAATAAAATTTGGTCAAGTGGGAGTCGCGTTACGATCGTAAATTCAGGCAGCATAGGATTGTGACATATCTTTAAAAAGATACATACGAAATATCTGTTATTTGGCATGTATAGCTATTATTTCTACATTAGTAATTGCATCAAGAATCAGATTAGTAACTACATAAGTAATTTAGATTCGATGTGACAATTCAAATGTGAAAAATCTCATGAAATGAAATAGTAAATAATGAATAACATAAATAGTAACATACATACTTATATAATATTTTTATATTTAACATGGAACCCTAAAAAGGATGTCCAATGCAATTCAATTTAAAATCATTGCAATATAAAATGGCGGACAGTCGGCATAAAGTGCTCCACATAGATTTACTTTATTAAAAAAGCTATTTTGTTTCGAGTTATTTTTAAAATTGAAAATTATTCAATTGCTTTTCCGTTTCACCATTTTTCTTTGCAATATTAAGCTTATTTTGCAGTTTTTTTTCGTTTAAATGTTTATTTTAGTGGTATCGTATTGTGTGAAGGTGCAGAAAATTATAATTCAACTTTTATAAAGCAATTTCTATGCACAGATCTTAAAAACGAAGTATAATGTACGTTAGAAACATCTATTATCCTTTTGTTTCATTAATTAGCAAATATTGCATCGTCATTAAACATTTTATAAACAATAGAAGTTGTTGAAAAACAGCTTTTTTCACAAAAGTTATTTAAACAAGGACAAAAGGTTATGAAAATGAGCTCAGCCTTATAGGATTACATATTGCAATACAAAAAAACTTCCTTCATGGATGCCTTGAATAAACATACAGAAAAGCGTGCGCAAAGAACACAAACCTTCATTTACTATCATTACGCCAATCAGAGACAGCTCTCAGAAATCCTACAGAAATCTCCGCTTAAATGGAGACGCATGATGCCAAATGTCAGGAACGTACATAATCAGCTACGATTTTTCAAGGAATATACATTTTTATGTACAATACATACAAATATAAGTAACTCTGTAAATGATACACGGGAAGCCACTCAAATGAAATTGCCTACCGAGTTCGAGTGTGAAGCGTAGAAAATATACCAACTTTTATATGAAGATGGTTGCCTGTAGTGCCTGGAGGAGCGAGTCTATCCACGATCAAAATGCCATATATTTTTTACTTTTATAATGTTTTTCTATGAATATGGAATTTTATAAAATATTTCAAGTACAATTCTTCGAAATATGAAACGAATAGTATTTGCAATGAACGTTTAATATTTGTTTTTATGTTTCGCTTCATTTTAAAAATATTATTGAACAGAATTACCATATTTATTAGTTCGCTAGACGTATAGAAAGTCAGATATTCAATAGTATTGGATCTTTATGCCAATAATCATTTTTGCTTACTCGTAATGAAATAGCTCTTCTATTTATGTTGTTTAAATAATTCACCTATTTAATACAGCATATATATATATACACTCAATTTATAAGATATATTCAGTTTAGATTGCAATATTCCAAAAATAGTCCACTGATATAAATGAAGACAAATACGTCGGAGCTAGCAAGGCTAGTGTTGTCTTAGTAAACTTGTGTAGCTTCTGATGTAATATTTTGTTCTATCAACATCTCTTTCTATCAGGTTAGATAAGGACAGTTGCAAAATTCTTTACATAATAAGCCTATTGCCGTCCACTGCCTGACGTCAAAGTATCACACAAATTACCTAAAAAAGCCCGCTCTGCTTTACTCTGTGCCTGTGTTCAGCGAATATGAAAAAACTTTTAGCGCAAAATTAGTCTTCATTGGTTCTAACTCGAGTTGACATCCGCCAGTTATGCTTGTAAGTTCAGATATGTGGATCCGAGCAGCAAATCCGAGAACTAAATTGATTATGAATATTTGTTCGGTCGTTTCATTTAGTTCCGAGTATTTTTCAGTGTTTTCTAAATATAGATACCGTATTTTTTCAAACAGGGGAAAAAGGTATATTTATAGGTCGATTTGAATAAATTACGTCGTTTTGTTATTGAAAGAATACGAGTACAATTTTTACAACAAATTCGATTCCTAGTTCGAGAAACTCCGTCACTATTCATAAAATATTTTTATTTACAACAGATTGCGGTACGCCCCAATATTTCGATACATCAATATCACGACTTAATTATTATAAAAAAATAGCAGGAAACCTAACTAAATCCAAACAGTAAACAGCCCGCAATGTTAAACCAGCAGCCGCCGTCTTTCCCCAGCTCGCCACGAAACACGATTTAGAAAACTATTGGTACATCAGGAGCACTATAAATCATTGGACATGTGTGACTGATGGCTGGGGGCACTGCCGGGGGCTACCAGGGCTGCGTGCTTTTCTGACTTGATCGATGCGGTGTCGTTTGTTGCGAGCTTTTGAAAAACTGCCGGCTGAAAGGGTTAAGCTTTGGTTAAGTTTTATTCCGAGGATTCGTGGCCCGACGGATTTAGTAAGACAGTAAGATGGTTTTAAAGAGGAAAATCGGATAGTAGTATTAACTTGGGCTATACGGACAAAACTAATAAAAGGACAAAGTTTGTTTTTTCGTGAATAAACGTGTGGTATTTTCGACTATCAGGTTTGTAAAATAATGCAAATGAATATTGTACTTACTATATATATAAATATATATACATATACAATAAATATATATGTATATATATATGTGTATATATATACATATACACTCACCGGCACAATTTACCGGCCACCCATCTAAAGTGAATAATCTTTTTTTCAATGTGGTGGTTATTGTTTTGTTTGTTAATTAAGGGTAGGTACTGTTTCATAAACAAAACGCTATTTTTTGATGCATTTGTAACTTTATTTAAGAAAAAAAATACAAAAAATTGAGTGTTGGTCGTATTTGGATAACAAACAACATTCTTAGTGTTTTTTTTTATCATCGCCGTGGAATCAGTAGCGAGTGTTGCCTCTCCTGACTCAGATGATGTCTTGAAGCCTATCAGGAAGGCTATCAATGTCTCAGTGTCTCAATGTCTGATTGAGGGATATTGTTTCATTCTTCTACTGCAGCCGATTTGAGCTCTCTAATGGTCGTGGACGCAGGTGTTCGTGTCTTACTGCATCTTTTGAGATTGTCCCAGATGTGCTCAGTAGGGTTAAGATCTGGACTACACGCTGGCCACTGTTATGTTTCAATTCCGACGCTATTCAAGTAGTGAATAACACTCCTGGCAACATGAGCCCTTGCGTTGTCATGCATTAAAATAAAATTGTCTCCAATAAATGGAGCAAAAGGAATGACATGTTCTTCCAGAACCTCTGAAACTTGCAGTTAAACTTCCTTTTTCAAACACGACCAGTTCTGTACGAGCTTCGTAAGAGATTCCAGCCCATACCATAATTGAGCCTTCCTGATATCCCACTGTTTCCAACATTGCACATGGGGCGAAACGTTGATTTGGGCGCCTGTATACCCGCTGACGTCCATCTGGACCTCTTAAAGCGATTCTGCCCTCATCTGAGAACAAAACGTTCTTCCACTGGTCTACAGTATAATTACTGTAATCGCGTGCAAAGCGTAGTCTGGCTCTACGGTGCTGTGTGAGAAGTTCAGGTGCGCGAACTGGTCGGTATGCTCTAAGATGTTTTTCAGCCAGCCTTCTTCTTATTGTTCTTTCACTCACACTCATATTTCTTACCTCAAAAAGGCTATTACGGGCTTCAATAGCTGTGGAAAAGCGATCCCTCAACACGTTGTTGACAATGAAGCGATCGTCTCGAACATTTGTACACCGAGAACGGCCTTGGCCTGGTCTGCGCCTGTAGGAACTGGTCTCCCGAAAATTTCTAATAGCATTCTGGATAGTTGTTCGCGGTGCTCCAAGAGTTTGAGCAATTCGACGTTGGCTGTAGCCAGCATCAGCCAAAGCCACAGTCCTTGCCGCTTCAGTGGCATCGAGTGGCATTTTTTAAAATGAAATTCACTAGGGATGTCTCGGAACACAAAACTGAACTTGTTGCAATGAATAGGTACAAATCGGAACAAAAAAAATTAGAGAGAGTCGATAATCTAACCGCTACGAAAATCTAATTAAGGCTAAAACACATAATAAGGTCATATAAAGTTTTGATTACAAAAAAAGTGAGTGGAAGTGTTTTTTTTTATTGGAAAAAGTACCCACAAAACAAATAACGAACAGAACAACGACCGCAAACATTTAAAAATAAGAATACCGACACTTTATAAGGGTGGCCGGTTAATTTTGCCGGTGAGTGTATATATATATATCGTCCAATCTTCCATAAATACATACCAATTATTCACGCTACAATAATAATTGCTAATTGGGAAAAAATACAGCGACTAAAGATGTTGTTCAGATGAAAAAGATCAATTACAAATGATGTTTTGGTAATGGCCAAAATATTAGCGGTTAGAATATACTCCGCTGTAATTGGAAACCACAGTGTGGGCCGGGCTTAATAATTGCGGTTAGAACATCATTGTGAATAGTATTATTTCATTGTTTATCGTTTAATATAAAACCGAATTGAGATGCATAAGCTTCGATGTTATCTTTACCATAACAGTTTGGTTTAATTTCGAATATTAGTTTTAGAACAGTCAGCAAGTGATGAAAATACATTATATGCACGTATTATACATAAATATAAATAAAATAGCATTGGAACTATGTTTTAAAATTTTTTCCTAAAATGCGTGCTCGATTCGAGCTTTTTTTTCTTGATTTCGTTATTATATTATTGTATTTTCCGTATAAGTATTTTTTAAGACAACTATGATGAAGAACTTGAGTTTCGCAATAAAAAAGGATTTGCGTAGACAAATAAAAACAACGAAAACTTACAGATAAACCACGCGATTCCAACAAAATTCAAGCAAAATCGCAACTAATCGACTCGTTCAATTCGAAAACTGCACTTTACCGTTTCATAAACCCCCAAGCCTTGACAAATCCAGATTTTTCTCAACAAATCCAGAAATTTCTCTACAAATCCCGGACCCCGTTATCCTCCCAATACGCGAGCAGACGCGGGAATAATTCCTATCGTATTACTTTTTGGTGGGAAATTGTTCGCGGGAAAATTGAACGATCGCGATCGGGATGTTTTTTTGTCTCGACGTGTAATGATATTGGGATTTCGTGATTTACGATTAAAGGAAAAATCACGATGTGTTTCTTATGTTTGCTTGAACATCCACGTGTTGGACATAAAGTAAATCAAATCAAACACGAGTTTCTTCTCTTGGGTTAAATACTAAGTGACTTCAAATTATAACGACAGTTACAATGTAACTTAAATAAATGTACAAATATACGCGTTTCTTAAAAAGTGTCTGCAATATGTCCGAAAGACTTCGCTTCTGGTAGCTGATATACACGAAGAGATCCTCTGACGGACATACCTAAGAAAATTTAACAATACTATCGAGTAGAGGAGCGTATTAAATGATAGCAACAATAAGCCCCCTTCGATGCACACCGGTGAAACACAATATTTTCAAGCTAGAGGAACAAAACTTCTCGCAGTATATCATTATAATTATTAGTTTATTAAGTAAACTCGACAGTAAATAAATAGTAAGTAACAAGATCGTTTGTAATACGTGAATAAATATAAAAATTCAATATATTAACAGTATACAACATATACTGTTAAAAAACCTAAGCATATAACTCCAAACAATGGAATTCTAACCTAACTTAGCCTCAATTTATCAACTAACACCTTTTTTTTAAATTTATAAACAAGGTTAAAACGGGACTATATTTTATGTGCAGAGTTAATATCTCAAAACCTTCGACGTGCGGAAGGTTTGACGTGGGTCGAATTCTGTCCAAAATTGTTAGAAATATTACTTATTGACGTGACCCAGAGTACGGAGCAAGAAACTACGCTTTGGTAAGTGTATGAAAATTGTGAGCTTTCGAAATTAAACTACAAAGGCTACAGACGATATATCTGATCATCTACAACAAGTCTTGCACGTTTATTCAGATTAGGTGGCTGTATTCTGGATCATTAAGCCGATATGATGCTGCATTTAGGCAGCAAACATAATGCGGTTATTAATTAAAATGAGACTTAAACGGCCTGACTCCTTACTAGTTTTGTTGGATAATAAATTTATTTATTGTATTTATGATTACCAAAGAAACTGACAAAAAAATCTGCAAACAATATTTTGATACAAGTAAGTTAATAAGTTTAGAACATCTTTCAAAGATGTCAAACTTGTCACTTAATAAAAGACAACCTCAATTTGCATATTAAAAGCAAAAACATAACCCAGCAGAAGAAATTCTCCGAAACAAACTCGTGCTACATCAATAAGCATAAGTGGAAAATCAGAAAATGGCCGGCCATTGGAAAACGCTTGGCAGACTATGCCAACTTTCTTCAATAGAACAGCTACCAGTTTCCAAAAATTTTCTTGTATCCTTTGCCAAGATATAATTTGGTTGTTTTACTTCGTTGATTTTTATTAGTTCTCGGTTTGTTTAGATGTTCTTTACAGCGGGTGTAATTCGGTTAATTTTAACATGAATTATTTATTTACTTCGTAACTTTTGGTTAAAATTTAGAAGTTTGGTGTTTCGAGTTGTTGAAACAATAAGATTATGGGGTTAATCACTTCTTTTTTGTTAGGATGTTGAACAGTTTTGAAAAGTTTTTCTTAATGCGGTTTTGACTGTTATCTTATCTTTCTATCTTAAAAGGAAGAGGTGAAGCCTTCAATATATTTACCTTTTGAATATAATTCAAAAGGTAAAAGGAAAAATATTTTTTAGATAATGACAGTTAATGACAGAATACCTACAACAAAAAGAGTAATTTTATTTGCGTTTAAATTTATGAAACTTTAAACTGTCCCAAGTAGGATCTTGAAGCTGTAATGTACAGACGTGATGAATGCTAATTTCAATTTAATATAAAACAATTATCGAAAACCATTCAAACCGATATACCAAAAGAGCCTGGAAGACCCAAACAAAAGCGACCGAAAACAAATACATCGAATACACGAAAAATAGTGTGAACATAAAAATGGCAAATAAAACAATAAATAAATCGGAGACGTCCTCTCCAAGGAAACTGGGCTTGCTGCAAAAAGCGCTAAGTCGATAGAAATTATTAGGGTTGCCAGCTTGAATACTGCGTTTATTGATTTACAAGTTATAATTATATACATGTAGCTTCTGGTTAAATAGTAACTTTTAAATACACTAAATACTCTCTAAACCTGGTTTTATCAAAACTCGTTCTTTCAACATTAACCCGATCATATTAGCTTTTTAACTTATAATTGGCGTATCGATTCGAAACTTTGCAAATGTATATAATACGGATGATACTCAAATAATTTGGTTCCTTCGGGCATATCTAATGATGGAACCAGGATGTGGATTGTGTAACCCTTCAGTGTGGGCTCATGTATTTCATCAAGTGGGATTCATTATGCGTGCTAGTTTTATTTTTTCTGGAATGAAATATTCACAATTATCACGTCGTGAGTTATAATTTTAAATGGTGTTTTGTGATGGTTTTGTGATGTTTAATTTTAATGAAAATAAATTTAACTATTATTTGCTTGTTATAAGTTCTGTAATCTGTTGAAACAATCATATAAGCAGAAATCAATTTCACGATAATAGTTTAGATACGATTTCAATGTAATACAATTTTTGGGATAAAAGTCTCTTTGAAGATTTTGTTTTAAACGTAATATACTAGTCCACGTATTTATCCGAAACATAAGTACGTTTAAAAGATATCGCTATTACATTAAATTCAAAACCATTTATTTATATGCTGCCACAGAATAAAATTCTCAAACTTTCACAATACCTAGCATTAGTTATTAGTTGAAATAGATTAAGACTCAGTACTAAGTATTGAAAATGTCTCGATGCAACTGACGGCGTTTGAATTAGTAATATGTACAAGTAAAAGCTTCGTAATATTACGTAGCCGCTTTTTACCACTATCAATTGTCACAATCGGCAGCCCTAAATTTTAATAGGAAATCGACGAAGGCAAGTTTACGTCCCAGGGCGATCTATTGCTGGCGGAAACATATTTTGCTGAAAATTTTAAACTTACATACAGACGTCATAACTGTATTTTCGCTAGAATTCGGTTGAAAAATATTTATTTTATGACAGCAATCTCTGTTGTGGATATTTTTATTGAGTGTCGTCTTCAGTTTTTTAAAGAATCTTGCTTCAAAAGGAAGTTTTCTTTTTTTATTTGTTGACAGTGGTGGGTACTGATGAATACAGCTGTGTTTCTTTGAAACCATAGTTAGTTTTAATTTAATCGACAACACACATCAAACGTTTCTGGGATCAAGTAAATATTTTGCAAAAAAAAATATCATATCAGTATATACCAAATCTACTCCACCAGAGTGACTTTTTACTTTAACTCGGATGTTTAAATTGTAATTTAATGGATATGGAAATATAATGAAAAGAATCTCAATAAAATGAACTCGTCAATATTAAGATTTTATACATTTTTATTACGTAGATAAAAAAATTATAGTTTATGTTTTCACCACTATCTCGAATAACACGATCGAAAACGGGCCCTACGATTGCAGAATGCTGTAGGTAGGGCTCTCAGCGGCTTTCGGGAACGCAGACCGCGAAGAAACCTGAAGAACTATGGAACTATAAGAACCTCGTAAAAAACACTATGGCGGTCATGGTACGATTCCTTCGAGCAGTATTTTGGTCGTAGCGGTCCGAGTGGTAATGCGAGATCGTCCTCCATGTTGCTCGACTACGCAGCCCGTGATGCGATAGCGGGTCCAGAGGGCCAGAGGCGGCTGACAACGCTCTGCGTTGCCTGGAGCCAGCTCACAAAATTCCGATGGTTTTAATCATCTCTTCTTGGGTCGTCGCTCTGTGTCAGTGTAATTTTTTTGAATTGTAATTTAGTTTGTATAAATGTCATGACACAGTTTTATAGAAATGCTAATTTACAGTTGATTTTCTCTTTATAGTCAAAATATAAACTATTTTCTTTATTTATATAGTCATCCATATCAGCAGCGATCCAAAAAAGTCAGTATAATAAACTTCGTTTGCAGAAATACTCTAGACGTATTTAATACCATTACATTGGTGAGGACTTATAATTGGCCCACTATTGCTATCATAGATTTGTATTATTATTATGTTGGCTGTAAGTCTGCCTTTAATAAATAAATAAATAAAATAAATCTCTAGACACTTTTGATGTGTGTAATTAAGGATTTACATCATTTACACAACGCTTTAAAAAATTTATATAGTTTTCCTTAAAAAAAACTTAGTGGCAATCAATCAATAATACAACTACATATAGAATAACAAATTTGATCATAACAGTCAGAATTTAAGACAGTGGCTTCATATTTGGTCGTCGTCAAAATACGTATGTATGTATGTACGTATTGAAAACAAAAAAACTGTAAGAGACATAATTATAAGCCACTATGTTCTGATGTGTAACATTTCACAGTTGTGAGCAAAACAATTATAGAGCTAAGACAGGCTCTATACATTTTTAAGACTTATATTAAGTTTTCTATTACAGTTTTTTTTCTGCGCAGAACTCTGAAATGTCTAAATCCATAAAATTATCTAAATCCAGCGACCGAAAATACATAACACAAATAAATGAGCAAACATCTTAAGAACAAATGGCAATTTATTTTATATTGCTACAGAATTTCGTCTAGACCTAGTCAAATTACAATTATCTACAAAACCAAATTAAAATAATAAGGCCAAAGCCCTTGATAAATTTCATAAATGAAAACGCCTACAATATCTGAGGATCGCTTCACCTTTTCAAGTTTTCATAGAGTAATTCAAGATACAACCCGGTCTATTTCAGAAGCGTCGTCACAGAGACACTTTAGCTGCAGTCCCGGTATAGTAAATAAATTGGTGCACTCAGACTATATTTTACAGCGTTTTACTTGCAGCTGTATTCCGAAGTGTCCTACGTGACACCACGTAGGAAAGGTCCTTGCTAAGATATACTGAATTATTGCTGTTTGCAAAATATTATTTTTTAAAGTCGTGGCCTTTTTGTTTCTCAGACTACACTTGTTTTTGGTTGTTTATTATTTATTGATCGAACCTGTAATTTTTTAGTAAAGAAACGTTTAGTACACAAATATAAGAAAACTGTTAATTTTGTTGTTGTTACATGACAGCATTCCAATGTGTTAGATTGGTGATGAAAAATTTATATTTGATTTTGAAACCTTTCTTATTATGCTCAAAATGCCAGAGAAATAAAATTGAAGTATTTATAGGAAAATGTGTCTTAAAAAAAACATAAATACAATAAAAAAATATTTTTATATGTAAAAACATTAACACAACAGGATCATTAAAAAAATAATACAATACACAACATTAGGAACAATAACAAAATTTGCTTTAACGATACGTTAAGCTCTCAATCTTTTTAGTTTTTAATAATATTGTGCTTATTCCCATACATTCAGAGCATACTTGTGTTAGGTACATACTATCGACTAAAATATCGGCTAAAACCGACAACACTAGCCAAATACCTCTTTTCAGTGCCACAGCAACAATACTTTACGCCAGCTTCTAACGATATCTTATTTCTTATAGTCATAGCCGGAATCAAAAATGGTAGTGGTCATCCGTGCTCACGGGCATAATTTGATTACAGTGGATTGTTATATTAGAATATCCATTAATGGTGCCGTACGGTTTCAGTTAGAATCCTTTTCCGCCTTTGTACCTGTAATTTAAGTGGCTGTCACTGCTTTACAATCGCAACACAAGCACCTTGGTTATCATACGAGTCGTGGTCACAATATGAAGGGCTATAGTACAACCTCAAACAAAGACAGTCTTCTACCAATGAAAGATTTCAGTACGTAAAGTACAGTGGAATGCCTAGTTGATTGTAGTAGTGATTGGCGTCTAACAAGACTGATTGTCCAAATTTTGAACGTTTATTTTGCAACTGAAGCGCTTTTTTGATCAGTTAAATTACAAACAAAGTATTTTACATATTCTCATAATTGAGAGCAAGTATTGCCAGTAGAGATTACTGCCAGTACTTGTTATTTTAAATACTTTACCCTAAGCAAGATTCGGCGCTTTGCGCTTCCAACAATATCAAATTGCAGTATGATAATTAACTAACATTAATAACAATAGAATATTATCGATTTCAAGTCAATGCCTATAACAGGGCTCTAACGATAGCCCTGGCATAGACAATCGAACAAATTGAAATTCGCCGAACTAAAATCAAAATTAGAGGAATGCACTAAATACCACATCGTTACAGAGAGGCTGTACCTTACACCGAGCAGGTTAGTTAGCTTTATTTATTTAAAGCCAGAAATAAGTAAATCTATCTAATTTAGTTAACCAATTTCACCTTTAAACATTCTTGGAACAAAGTTAGACTTAAGTATTTTTTTCATTTCTAATATTTGGAGTATCTTTTTTATATATACGTGTCGATGGTTCCGTTTGTTTCCCAAATCAAGATAAATAAATGAAAATAAATTTGAATATGATCTCAAAAGCTCACCCACCCGAATTTCTTTAGCGCTAGACATAAAAAGAATAATTACCTAATTGCAATTCAGACCCGATCTGCGTCCGGACCCGTTCGGACGTGTTGAAGGTCGCTCCCGGCTGCCGAGTCACGATTGTTGTCTTACGACTTCTCTCGTATCAATACTCAAACGCCACTCTCAGATCCGTTCTGCGTCCGGCCCCGCTCGAGGTGTTCGCGGTCGCTCCAGCCGTTGAGACACGATTGTCGTCTCACGACGTCAACTCGTAGCAATACTCATACGCTGTTAGCCTCTTTAGGGCTTACGCTGCGGCCGGTTTCGATCGGCTGCAAGTAAGTCGGTCTCTTGCACAGCAACAACAGAGTTGAGCTTACCGCGGTCGATTAAATTCGATAGTGGTTCGCGAGGCTCGGGCTGTTTTTCTGGCTGCGTACTTGACGCTTGGCGCCTGCTACGCAGTCAGAGACTCGCTCTGCGGCCGGCCCCGGCCGGTCGTAACGTAGTACGTACGGCCGGTTTTTGTTGTCAATTTATTGACGACACACTCCGTAGTAGACTCGCGTTTGATCAGGTGGATACTTAACGGTGACAACTAAGCCTGATAGCGTTGCCCCGGTGCGCTTCCAAGGCCCTTCAGGGCAAGGAGAAACCGGCTGACCCGATCCCATTGCACTTGGGCCTTTCCCAGGGTGACGGTACAGTGCTGTCCGAGCTAGGGGCACCACTTCGCGTCGTCCCCAGCCCCCCTACCGCGGGTAGGGAGGTTTAGGTGCTAGGTTTGCTAGGGAACCTAGACATTCTTATATATTTATATATTATATATCGTAGGACCAAGCCCTCCAATGGACCAGCAAAGCTTGGTAAACTTTGCCAGGTCGTTCGCCCAGGCGCTCGATGCGTCTGGCGTCAGCATATCAGATGACGTACTAACGCAGGCCTTACAGGCAACTATCGCGTCCCCGGCCCCTCAGGCCTCAACCCCGGCCCTTCAGGCCTCCAACGTTCAGACCCCTCAGGTCCACAGCTCTCCCGCGTCTCCCGCCTCGTCCGAGATGGACTGCGAATCGGTCGCATCCTCTCACGCGTCGCGTCGCAAGCGTACCGCTCCCGGGAGCGACTCCGAACCCGCGTCTGATACGTCGTCAGATGCCGTCACCTTAACCGGCTCTCCTGAGCCCACGTTTCAACTTGTCGCCAAGCGCTCAAAGAAGCGCTCGAAGAAAGCTTCGGTATCTTCAATACCCGAGCCCTCCCCGGTGTCTTCAACACCAGCCCCCGCGCCGTTAAAATCGCTCGTAGTAACCGCGTCTCCGTCGGTCCCATCGAAGCCAGCGACGCGCTGCGCTCCCGTCCCACCGAAGCCTCAGCTCCCTCCGCCCGTATTCCTCCGTGAAAAAGCGTGGACCGCGGTCTCTAACTTGTGCAGAGAGCACAAAATTAATTACTTAAGAGCCGCCAACGCTGGCGATACAATCAAAATCCAAGTAGCGACCGTCGACGACTTCCAGTCTTTCACTAGGCTTCTGTCGATCAATCAAATCGCGTATCATACCTACGCCCTCCCGGAGGAGCGTAAGATCCGTGCAGTACTACGGGGCGTCCCGTTCGAACTCAGTAACGAAGACATTTTCGAGGACCTTAAGTCTCAGGGCTTCCCGGCCACAGCAGTGCACAAGATGCACTCCAACCGCGGTAGGCGTTTTCCCTTAGCTCTAGTAATCCTTACCAACACTCCCAACTCGAAGGAGATTTTCAGAGAGGCTCGCACAATTTGCGGACTCTCGAACATCTCCGTCGAGCGTCCCAACCCCCGCGGTCACCCTGGGCAGTGCCACCGCTGCCAGCTATATGGCCACGCAGCGGCTAACTGTTCAGCTCCCCCCAGGTGCGTTAAGTGCCTGGATCCCCACATCACTAAGGAGTGCACTCGCACTCCCGAATCCACTTCCCCCCCTGCCTGTGTGCTGTGCGGCCAGTCCGGCCATACAGCTAACTACAGGGGTTGCCCGCGCGCTCCGCGCTCCACCACCAAGAGGGTCGCGCCTAAACCGGCGCCGCCGCTCACTCCCGCTAATTTCCCGCCGCTGCGCAACCGGGGTCCCCCGGAAGCAAAGCCCGTTCAGCCGACACCTACTCCGGCTCTGTCCTGGAGGCAGCGTCCGGCCGTCCCGCCTGCACCTTCCCGACCCATCCCAGCTCCCGTAGCTTCCGTAGGGCCGCGTCCCGCTCCACCATCTGCACCTCAGTCATCGTTGGCTGAGGACATGAAGACCGTGTTCGACGTCATCCAAAACGTAGACATTAACGAAATTTCCATGCTCGCACGCAAACTGCGAGCCACCCGCTCTCCTCAAGAGCGTTTATTCGCGTTAGCCGAGCATCACTCGCTCCTAAGTTCGTTGTAAATTCTTTTACCTTTGTATAAATTCGTAAATAATAAATTATAATGTCTAGACCCGCGAATCCCGCGTCCAGTCGTATTAAACCCAAGGGCTTATCCCTAGTATCTTTTAACGCTCGTAGCCTTAGCACTAACCTTCCCGAGATTAAACTGTTCCTTCAGAACAAAGAACCTGACTTATTCCTTCTCCAGGAGACATGGCTTACTCCAAACCGCTCCAGGGGATACGCTATTCCTAAGTACGCGTTTACTCGCAAAGATAGGCCCAACTCCGACGGTTACGGCGGCACCGCTATATATTACAAAAGAGGCTTCCATTACTGTCCTCTCCCTACCCCTCCTCTCCTCAACATGGAGGCCACTGTGTGTAGATTGGCTATGACTGGTCATTCGACCATCATCATAGCTTCAATCTACATACCTAGTGGTACCAGACCAATCCGCAGCGACTTTGAGGCCATTCTCGCCCTCGGCCATTCAGTCATTATGTTCGGAGACTTTAACTCCAAACATACTGACTGGACGTGCCTATCGACCAACACCAGCGGTATCGCTCTCTTCGACATCACTAACTCCCTTGACTTAGACGTCATATCCCCCATCACTCCCACTCACTATCCCAACAACCCGACCTATTCTCCTGACATCCTCGACTTTGCAATTATCAAGCGAATCAATCTTGATCTCAGGTCCATCGAACCGCTCGATGACCTAGGCTCCGACCATCGCCCCGTCTCCCTCGTGCTAGGCGCGCCTAACGATAACGTCACATCTCCTAAGACCTTTACCAACTGGAAAGGCTTTAAAAATACGTTAGTTTCAGCCTTAGAGGCACCAAACTCTCCGCTCGCGATTTCGCCCGACCAATTAGACAGCCCGATTAAAATAGATTCGATAGTCGATAATCTCACTGTTGCTATCAACTCAGCCATCAGCGACAACGTAATCATTGCTAAGCAAGGCAAACCCGCGCTTCCCTTAGCCGTTAGCAATCTCATTAAAGCTAAGAACGCGGCTCTCCGGAGAGCCAAGAAATATCCCACGCCCGCATATAGAACAGCTGTGAATCAGCTTCAACGTAAAGTTAGGTCTCGCCTCGCGGAACTCCGTGACACTCAGTTTAACGATCTCATGGAGAATATCTCCCCGTCCCACCAAGCGTATTATCGAATGGCCCGAGCTTTACGCGTAGACACCACCTCTCACGTTCCTCCTCTCACTCGTCCCGACGGCACCATTGCCTTCGAAGTCGAAGAGAAAGCCGAATGCTTCGCCGACAGCATAGCGGCACAATGTTCGCCCAGCACGCAACCCGCGGATCCCTCCCACATCCAGGCGGTGGAGGACGAAGTTCTCCGCAGAGAATCTCTCCCTATCACCGACGACCCCGTCACAGTCTCTAATGATGAAATCTTGCTTCTCATTAGAAAGCAAAAGTCCAAAAAGGCTCCGGGTGCGGATGGAATTTCCAACCACGCGCTTAAGCACCTGCCACAGCAGGTGCTTACCTTGTTAGCTATCATCTTCAATGCCTGCTTCGACCATAGCTACTTTCCAAAAGCCTGGAAAGAAGCGACAGTCATAGGCATTCCCAAGCCGGGTAAACCTCTGAACATCCCGGCTAATCACAGACCCATCAGCCTCCTCAAGGCAATGTCTAAACTTCTCGAAAGAGTCATACTCTCTCGAATGCGGAACCATCTGTTTCCAACGGATGGCGACCCTCTCATTATTCCCCACCAGTTCGGCTTTCGCGCTAAGCACTCCTGCCCTCAGCAAGTCCATCGAATCGTCGAGTACATTCTCGAAGGATTCTATCCGCATCGAAAAAAATCAATCGCGGTTCTCTTTGACGTAGCCAAGGCAGTCGACAAAGTCTGGCACAGCGGTCTCGTTTTTAAACTCTATAAAATAGGCTTACCGGTTCGCCTAGTCAGATTAATCGCGTCGTTTCTTAAAGACCGTACGTTTCGATTCAAACATGAAGGCACGCTCTCCGCGCCTCGTCCCATAAAGGCTGGAGTCCCGCAAGGCTCAGTCCTCGCCCCTCTGCTGTACACCGTGTACACTAATGACATGCCCATCCCGCCGAAAGGCGTCGAACTCGCCCTCTTTGCAGACGATACCGCCCTTTACACTAAAGGTCAAAGGATCCCGTATAACATCACCAGACTCCAAAAGGCCGTAAACGCCCTCGGTGTTTGGTTTCAAAAATGGCGTATCGATGTCAACCCAGAAAAGAGTTCAGCCATTCTATTCGACCACAAACGTCGTAATCGCCGCAACGATCCCCACATTCGAATGTTAGGTATTCCCATCCCCTGGAAGCGCAGTATCAAATACTTAGGCGTCACCTTAGATCAGACGCTTTCTTTCAAAGAAACTCGCGCGTTTCTACTTAAGCCGCTTAAATAGTATGATAGGTAGAAAAAGTAAAATGTCTTTTAGAAATAAACGTACGCTTTATAAGGTCTGCGTTAGACCCGTCATGTCATATGCTTCGCCAGTCTTTGCCCACGCCAATCCCTCCGTCCTGTATAAGCTGCAGGTGGTTCAAAATCTCTTCTGTCGCAGGGCCACAAACGCACCTTGGTACGTGCGCAATGCGGACCTGCACAGAGATCTTGAACTACCTACAGTTCAACAGTACCTAAAAACACTCTCAGAATCGTTCTTCAAACGCGCCGAATCCCATCCCAATCCACTAGTTCGAAATTCAGTCTCTTATACTGCTCCTGTCTTAGATTCGGTATACAAAGTCGCTAGATCGAGAAACGCGCACACAAGCGAATGTACGCAATTAATTTTAGATCTCGAGGCCCTTCAGGCCGCAAATTCTAATTCTAACGTAAATCCGAATTAATGCAATTTTACTTTTCATTTTTAATGTTTTTATTTACTTTTCATTTTTAATGTTTTTATTTACTTTACATTTTTGAGCACCTTCAGTGCTATGTAAATCTCAGCGGGTGACCCCTTAAGGGCCCCGCTAGCGCGGCCTCTTTCTCCAATTGGCCGTCGCTCAGATGAAGGCTGAGTGGCAAAAATGCACGAGCCGACAGGGGGTTTTTTAGTGGGTATGGTTCTGGTAGGCGTCGGGACGAGTCCCACATAACTTCGATCGCGCGCGCGGAGTATGCGTCAGAGCATTTTTTATGTCCTCCGGCCCTTCCCGTGGAGGGGAACCAAAAAAAAAAAATTACAATTTGAAAATCAAAAAAAATAAATCAAAAACATATAAACGAACCCTAATCCAGTCTGGTGTAACAGTTCCCTACAATTTAATGGAAAAGCTACCACTAACTGGATTGCGTTTCACAAAATCAAATAGATTGGAAATAATTTGACAACTGAATTTCCGCTGAATTAGTATTACAGTTATTTTGGAGATTCTAAAATTCGAAATTCGATTTTCTAATCTGTTGATAACGGTTAATTTTCATTGAAATGTTCCGTAGGAGAACGCGGGTTTCGAATTTGCGACATGTTAGCGGATCATTGTGATTGGTGTTTGACTACGATTTCACGGTTTATTTTTCTTGAAAATTCTATATTGTGTTAATAAAGTGGGGACTGATCAATGAGAAGATCCTTGGAAGGATGTATCTCTCATGACCAAGCAAGAAAAACTCCTTGATGACTTTAATATTAGACACATAGAACTTCGAAGCTTCTACCCAAATACAACATTCATAGCTCGTATTTGCAGATTTATCAAAAGTTTATATAAACTACGCAAATACCACTATAATATTTAAACGCCCTAAGTACAGCATTCAGCATAAATAACGCACATATCGTTTAAAAGCTAAAAATGATAAAGCACCGCTACGTATTGTATTAGTATAAGGCTGCCTTTCCACTATGTGCCGAGACACAGAGGCGACAAAACCAAAGTGAGCTGCGAATCAACGCGTGTGTTTTTGTTTTGTATGCCATTTTAACTGTTTTTATTTAATTTAGGATTAGTTTCAAAATAAATACATTAGATGATACTTGACTATGGAAAGGATGTATTTGCTTCACAATCTGTGCGTACCTAATAAAAAACTGCAGGTACGCGAAACAAACAAAAACCTTTTCCCACTAATATAACTACAGATACGGTATGAAAATGGAAAGATCTAGATTAAAAGAATAATACATATTTTTGTTGTAAAGGCAGCTTAATCTCCATACGCTCTTGATATCATACGCAAAAAATCCCGCAACGATTTGCCTGAGCAGAATAAAGATTAGCCAAGAAAACACCAGTGAGCTTACAAAATAAAGGGATATGTCTCTAGTTCTCACGTGGTAGGAATTTAAGCTGAAACCGAAATATTCCCAAGGATAATTTATGAGAAGAAATCAGGGTGTTGTTTGGTTTTATTCAGGAATGGGTTATACAAAAAGACGGAGATCAATCATTTTCTTTATTATTTCAATTTCACAACTCAGAAAACTCTTAGATGTATGTACTGCGCTAACATAAATTTCGATCAACAATCTGAAATCCCGCTTTGTTTCCGACTTTTATCACAATACATGTGTTGCTGTATAAAGCCACGTTTACCTTACTATTAAGAGCTTCTTAAAGCTTATTATAATTGATAAAGGCAAGTCATAATCGATTGGGATTACTGGCGATTCGATTATCTACTGCCATTCTAAGTACTGACAATACCACATAGCGCATCACACTTCAGTAAATCATTCACGGTGCACGTAGTATCGCTATGGAACGATCTCCTGTTTAAGATTGAATCAGCTCAAACTGTATATTCCTTTAAAAAGATGGTTAAAGAGTATTTATCTTTCCAAAGTATAGACATTTTAGTAGGCTATAAAAGAAGACATGTAGCATCGAATATCACAGTAATCAATGTTATATATTATGCATATAATAATAAATAAATCCCCAGACAATCACCCCAACTATATGGCCATGTGTTATGGATGACCATACAGCGAACTGGGGGGGAACCTAGAATAAACATACATATATAAATATAAACAACCATGACCCGAGAACAAACATATGTGTTCATCACATAAATGAATGCCCCGGCCAGGACTCGAACCTAGGACCTACGGCGTATGAGGCAGGGCTACTTACCACTATACCACTCGGTCGTCATACGTGTGTATGTATTTATATTCTATTGCATCATATTTATACTTATATTCTGTTAGACCCTAGTGCAAGGTTTCCTATGGCATACCTAAGGTTGCCTGGAAGAAATCACTATTTAGTGATAAAGCCAACTTTTTACCTTCTGTATAAGCTTCTTTGTTTTTAATTCTCTGCTTCTGCTATTTTTTTTGTATTTGTATGGTGTGCAATAAAGAGTATTATTATTATTATTACTGTGAATATATTTTCTTCACCAATTGTGAGTGTCTATTCAAACAGATGCGCCAGTGAGTCATCGCCGGTTACCTGCATTCTACATAAACACAACCTTACCAAGTAAAAGAATCGTGCAAAAGTCCAAAATGCGCGCCTTGCGGAACTCCTACTGCAAACAGCACAGTGCTAGATGCAGTATGTTCGTTAGGACAAACGGGACAAAATTTGATTTGCCCACTGGGTACTGGCTCCCACTATTTACTATTTGTTCTGCGCATCTGGGTGACATAGTTTTTGGAACTTGTAGAAGGTTTCGAAAGTGGGAGCAAAAAGTTTGCGTTGAATAATTTGAAGCTATTGTTTCTCTAGTTTATGGGAATAGACCACAGAGGGTTCTATTAAGCACAAATCTGAGCTAAAGATATACATGTATATATACACTTCAGTACACATTAATAACAAGAAAAAATATAAAAGAATTTTGTTTATACAATAAGGTTATATTGGGCAGTTTTAACCGCTCTGCCATCCTGGTAGTGATCAGTAACGTTGAAGTTACAATCAAGATTGATATCAGGTGGCATACATGAAAGTATAACATTGTAATTTACTTAAAAACTCCATACACACATACACAAAATATTACACAGATATACTTAAACACTTACATAACATAAATACATATCTATAAATACATAATGTGTATATATATTTAGTCATAAACTTTTGAAAAAATGGTTTTTCAGATTGCCTTTAAATAATTTTATGATTAACATCGTTTTATTTCTGTTGTAGTTTGTTCGCTAGCGACACTGCACGCACTGAAAAGGATTGATTTTACCAATGCTATGTGTGACTTGCTGTGCAGTGCATTAGGTTTTCAGAGGACCTCAATGTCCTTTCATGATTACCTAATCTCTTAACATTTACTCTACACGAGCTTTGACAAAGGTACCTAAAATAAATATATTAAGTAGTATAACAGTCAACACAGGTTTTCGATATTTTGATTATAAACCATGTATTAACTTTTCCTACACTTAAATACACTTGACTAAAACTGTGCTATAAAAGACCAACTGGCCAAGTACACTATAAACTTCACTACTAAAGTTTTAATTCACAAGTTAAACAAACCCCTGTTTTATCGCGAATCACGCATAGAAGGCTTACTCAACATGTAAACGAGCTCATAGTAACTTTTCCCGCCGAAAACCACTTATCCGTCCAATAAAACTCGAAAATCGAACAATTTTCGAATCGACCAAATATTCCGTTGGCGAAATTTTTAAATTGAGAACGTGAAGTTTTGCGGTCCTACTATTTGTTTGTATCGCGGTAACTAAACTACTGAAAACAAAATAAGGGCACCCACTGTACTTAAATTCTTTAAATATCTGGCTTACGTTTTTTTTGTTAATGGTTATATTTTTGTGTTAATGCTTATATTAAATTAAAATGGGTCATTTTACATTCAATTAAACAAAGTAAGTGATTAATTTGTAATATTTATTTTAAAAACTTTGGTAAAATAAAATTTTGTGGAATTTTAGGAAAGGTAAAGCTCCGATAAAAAGTGTATTTTTTTCTCAAATTATGTCTTGCTCTCGACATAATTTTTTAATTTAATACCAGGTGTGGCCTCCTCCTTTTAACTATGCCTTCCCTTATTCGAGAAGGCATGCTCTCTTTCGCCGCACGTTTTTTTGAGGTATCCTCTCCCAGCTGGTTTTCAGAGCATTTAAGAGATACAGCTGTCACAGTCTTTAACACTTCTTTTTAACTGATTCCACAAATGCTAAATCGGGTTGAGGTCCGGACTCCTAGCTGGCTACTTTTTTCACATTTGTCAATTTTTATTTAATTTTTATTTTTTTTTGGCAAGAACCTATTTGTTTCGAAACACAGCAGGTGCACAAATAAAGCGGAATAGAGCCCTTTCAAAATTCACTTTAATTTAACTATACCATTAAAAAAATAGTCATACCCTAAACAGTATAATTATATCTATAATTTGTCCTAAGGGATCTCAAGTTACATAGGATTAAATTATTAACACCCTAATAAACGCAAACTAATTCAGTTTCACCTGCCAATTAACATATAAAATTCTAAAAACATTAGTAGGGGCTAGAGGTCTAGTATTCGCAGTTTTCGCATCCGAAACGCCAACTTGCAAGTAAACAGTGAACGGAATCCGCCGCGCGTGCATCTTGCGTTACCGATCGTAGCGCCCCGGAGGCCGCGCGGAGCGGGGCGGCGGCGGCCAAGAATAATGATTGAATGAAGAAATGAAAAGAATGAATGAAGAATTGATCTATACTAAATATTAAAGTTTACATCACGTGCACAAAATTACGTTTAAAATTCAATTTAACATAATGTTCCTAATTTAACTTCATGTGTGCTCATCTACTTTTGACACATTAAACTACTTTTTTATATTGAAAACATAAAAAAGCCTTTAAAAGCGCAGAAAAACCCCTTTATTACCCTTAAACACAATCCTACCTGTTTTATTATGTCGAACATGGATGTCAAACGATTCTCAACCAATAAGAATTGTGAAATTGCCTGAATTTCCCCTACCTACGATACTTTTGGAATAGTTTCCTTTTATTCGCTACCAACTTTTTCCCTCCTACAATGATTACCTCTGAAAAATTGCTACCATCCTACTTTTTTGTACAATGCTCGTTTAACGTTTCAAGTAGGAAAACAGCCCCATATAAGGCTAGCAATGTACTTTAAAGTAACTGAAAAAGTTTTACAACGCTTGGATTTTTTTGGTCCTAACATTGATTCATGGTCTCAATTACCCATCGGATGTTGTTTGGCGCATCTTCGAAAACTGAGATATATAGCCTCCAGGTCACTGCGACCTCTACAGAAGTGGCAGTCCTTTTAAACGAGAGTTCAAGTAGCGTTGGATGGTTGTGAGACTAGTGTCAGATGTCGACTTTTCTCGACGCATTTGAAGGGGTCTATTTTGGATTGAAATAATATATGTGAACCGTGAATTGATGGATGATTCCAATTTATTTCGAGTTACAGGTAAAGATAGGCTGTGTAGTGAAATTCAAATAAGTATAATAAATCTTAAAACTGGTTACATTAATCACACATTACAATCCATTTTATGAACAAAAATACATCGTTTACGTATCCTAGTAGGCTTTGACACATTTTTCTATATTTAAACTGAACTTCTTATTCCAAATTCCAATCCATGATATTCGAGCATGATGAGAACAGTTTACGACACTGCTAATATTGTAATAATAGATAGATACAAACTTTGGGATATGGGAAGCTGTAACACATCTTAGGAATCGTTAACATAACAAAGCCCTTGCTTATCGATGAAAAATACACAAACAAATATTTCCTTTATTTTATATACATTCTGAATGCCTTTGTCTACTTTTAAATAAAAAACATATTTTAAGTACAAATATAACAAAACTGGATTATAAAAAATCTTTAACTACTCAAACATATTGGTTGGGTATATATAATTAAAAAAAAATACGCTTCTTTTAGCCACCGCTTATGCAATTAGCAGCCTTAAGTTACGAGAAAAGGCAACAAGTTTAGGCAAATCAGAAATTTTTTCATAAATTAACGATAAAAATCTGTAATCTTGCGCGCAGATCGATTTTTAATGATAAATAAACAAGTCATAAAAATATAAAATGGCGGATGTCAGTTTAGTCTTAGATGGCAAAGATTATAAATATATATTTTTCTTTGGTAGGTAGGTATGCGCGTTATTTTAATTTCGCATTATTACAAACATTTGAGTCCGCGGTGAGTAAGTAGTTCCGTGTCAGATGTTCTATTGGACAATTAATGTGCCCTTGAGTTTTTAAAGTATGGAACTATTATTGCAGAGGACCAAATATAGAAGTTAAAGGCTTTTACTACTACTAGCTTGGGTTAGTTTGATAGGATTAGGATTGAGTAGGATTAGATTTGGTGAGCATAGTGCTTGATTATTAAAGGGATTACTAGTGAAATAAAAGAATGTGAGAAATATGAGTGGTGTGTCCTACACTCCGGTAAACTTTCACTCACGTGTTTGAAACTTATATTAAAACTTAAGCTAAACAAATTCGAACGTAAACGCTTGTATACAGTGACACCATTTAACCAAAGAAGTGTGATTCGTGGGCGGTTTTTATTGCTTTTAGAATGGTAGCCGCAAAGTTTTGAATAACAAGTAGTGTCGTCCATCTTGATAACGTTTCCCAGAAAGAGCCTACTTAACTATTTCCTTCCTTTATGGCATTCACACATTTAAAGACATGTCAAAAGAGACACGTACGTGAATGAATGGGTTGTGAGTGAATGGGGAAGGTGTGAATGAATGGCATGGAATGAATAAAAAAAGATTAGATCAATCTAACCTAGCGTGAATTATGGCAGTATGAGTTGTAGGGCATCTAATCGAATGGCGAAATCACCTAATGTGGGGTTTGGGATAAAGCCTATTTTAGCTTAGATATATCCATTTTTAGGACAGCAATGGTTTTATTTTATTGATAAGGAATCGAAAACTTCTTGTTCCATAAAAATACTTAGCAGTCGTGAGATGTCTGGCATACGTTAACTGTTTCGTGAAGATGAGCATTAAATCAAAAAATGTAGGGCAGTCGAGGTGGCGACGACGCATACATCGAGCTCGTCACGAACACATTCATACTATGTGATTCCTACCTGATATGAGGGTTGACTGCTATAAAGAATATACACTAAGTTCATCTAGTCTCCCAGACTCCATCAAGGTCATTTTTGTTTATAATATTGCATGCAGGCATCTTTGTCCTTCGCGCATTTGTGTACCTTCCCCCCGCTACCCGTAGTACAGTGCCTGCTCTCATCGGGTCATACGAGCGCGTGCTGCGTTTTGGTGAGTAAAAATATTTTTGACGGAGTCCGAGAGACCCCTGGTAGGTAGTTACGTAACCTTTTCATGAAGTCATTTATTTTTTGTTTTAATTGAAAATGGCGAGTGATAAAATTATTGATCGTTGGTTGGAGGAAGACCTTTCTTCAAATGAACAGGATGTTTTGAACAGGATTGCAGTGATATAGAAGTAGATATCAACGAAAGTCAAGTACTGCCTTGTGATTCCACATCAAATTCAGAAATAGAAGGCTATGAGGAAGCTAATCTAGTCGAAAAATTTGCTGTACGCAAATACTGTTCTTTATGTGATTCCAAAAAGAAGCGGAAAACCCAATATTTTTGTTTCAGGTGCAAAAACCTTATTTGTCTGGAGTGTTCTCAGATGGTGTTTTTATGCTGCCCTGAAAAATCATAACCAACAACCAACATCACCAACCTTTGCAATTTTATAAAAATGTTGTGATTTTGAAGATAATTTGTTTTTTGCTAAGTTTGTCCTTTGCTATACCTTGGAAAATTTATGATTTCAGTTAATAATTTTTTTCAATTTTAGTAATTGATCTCATTTTGTAAGAAAGTTAAGTTCTTTTAGTCGTAAAGAAAGAAACTGAGTTTTTAGAATAAGTAGCCAAAGTTTTGAATTTAAGTATAAATAAACGAATATAAAAACAATGTGTTCTATTTGGATTTCTGTCCTCAAGTCAAAGTTTTTTTTTTCTAGTGCTTCAAAATGCTTAGAGTCTGAGAGACTCCAAGTAGGTGGTAGTGTGACCGGGTTAACCGGTTTACGCTCTAAAGTTGAACGCCGGGCGTGTCTAACATGTAAATGTTAGTGGTCTATTATAATGGACTCCAAAATCACATTAATTAGATAATAGTCAAGTGCCTACTAATTAGGGTTTTAGATTTTAGAATTCTAAAGTTAAACACCCAGCCTCATTAACTATTTTAAAAAACATAAACAAACCGCCGTCTAAATATAACCTTACAAACGACCATAGAAATGTCCAGCCTCACACAGGGTGTGGCATTTTCAACTCCAACTGCCTTTTTACCGACACAAGGGGTGAACGAACGTCCTTCCGGTTCTGATTGTGTTTGTCCAGGGTTCTATTCTGGAGTCACAATAAAGTTGTACTTCGTACGACACTTCTTCTTTCTGCAATGTGGTGGAGAAGTATAAATTATCACCCACACAATTATTATCCTGCTTTACAAAGACGCAGTATCTCTGCATTTCAAATACATATAATTCGATAATTTTATATGTCGTTCTACATGAATTCAAATTATGTGTATTAGTATCATCTAACAGTTGACATAGATAAAGAGTTCTCCACATTGTTCGACAAATATTTATTTCCTTAGAATATGCCCCATCGACGGTGGGACTTAATTCTTTGCCGTGAACTGGCAATACTCTGTCCTTTTGTAGATAACACTATTTGAGTGTGTGATTGGTAATTCTATTTGTGTGAACACTCTGTAGAATCTAG
Source organism: Marasmarcha lunaedactyla (assembly GCA_923062675.1). Taxonomy (NCBI): domain Eukaryota; kingdom Metazoa; phylum Arthropoda; class Insecta; order Lepidoptera; family Pterophoridae; genus Marasmarcha; species Marasmarcha lunaedactyla. Next base: position 11,893,568 of record OV281364.1, on the reverse strand, counting down.
AAATTTCAGTGGGCAACTTTGTTAGAATTTCTATTTTATAGAAGCACCGAAAAGTTTTAAAATTGGGTCGATTTATCTTGTAAAGTACGTTAGTTATGAAGAACATAATATGTCGAATATTTCTAAATTTACTTTCCTAATAATATCATCTTAATTTCTTAATAAATGTCGTAGCCTACATTTGCATTTTTTACACCAACTAAATACTGAAAACATATAACAAAATGTAATAAGTACTTAACTAAAGCATTAAAAAAATTATGTTATCTCCCTGTATTTCAAGTAATTCTTACCTGAAACAAAAACAAAAGTTTATTAAGAAAAGTACAACAGAAAATTACTCCAAAGACGGCCCTGGCAACACATCTTGATTACATCCAAGTTATTAAGTATATCAGTCAAGTCTGTACTTAAGGAGTTACAAGAAGTTAGCGAGATGAAACAAGGTGGAAAATCGATTGATACGACTGAAAGCTTTCATTGAAAATCTTCAACGATTGATACTTAAGAACTTTACTTTGAAAAGAAAGTTCTTAATCAAAGTTTCTTTTTGAATTTTTGAAATAAGAATGCTGCTTCGTTGATATCTGTTGATTACATTTAAGAAGATTGGTTTATCATTTTGTTTCTGTAAAAAAAGTACGACGCCTTTTGTGATTTTTCTTATTGTGTCTACTGGGTAGTGGACGTACTTCTATCGCATGAATATATACTTCTAGTAAGAAACTCGATTACATTTAGTTTTTGTTGAGAGACCCAACTCGATTAAAAGTTATGCATACTAGACTTGTTGTATATGTTGCGCTGCGACAGTAAATAATACACTAAATGAACGAGTACATGGTATTACACCTGATCGAACAAATAAAAAGCCTTGTTCCGAAGCACTGCTGACGCAGACTGATGAAGTTTTAAGAGTTTTAAAGAAGTACTATGTAGTTCGTAGCACAATGAACTTTATTGTTAGTATTTATATCTGTAATAAAACAGTTACACTATCATTTACATCTTTAGTAGGTTGTATTTACCCTCCTAACCCGCGATTTGGCCCCAATTACAAATTTTAACATACATACAAATTACTCTCAACTTTGAGTGTTAAATAATTTCTCAAAATTATAATATTTACCAACAATATTTCTTGAAACATCAATCAAATATGTTGTGAACACGTTAACGGCATCCCGTGGCTAAGAATTAATACGAAAAATGTTAATCTTTGCGTGTCATTTGGCAATATCGCAAAATTCACTCTCATTTGAGAAACAGACGTAATACTAGTCGAACTTGTTAATAAATTACTCTCTAAGTTTAAGGCTGCTCCGAGTAGTAGCGTAATGTATTTGAGTAAATAAACTAGCAGTTCTACCGTTTAAATATAGTTAACACATAAATAAAATACACACATGACAAATAATACCTAGAAGTATATTTAATGTTTTATCCCAAAGCTGTGACGGAATTAAAGAAGTTGCGAACAAAAGGTATATTATAAAAATTCAAGTGTGTCTAGCATTAAATTCAATTCGTGTTTCGGCATCTTTGTCATCTTCTAGTATCAATCTTTGTCTCGCAGTCACGACTTTTACGTGCACCTCTCATACTACATTGTATTTGTTCTGGAATGCACAAATGTTGTACGTCGTGCATCACTGTTTTCAAACTCGCATTGTTTAAGTATTATAAATATAAAGTTCGTTTGACTATAGTTTTGCTGCTCTTTCAATAAATTATAAATTCAATAAGAATCAGAAAATGTTTGGCTGTAACTTTTAGTAAGTAACTAAGTCTACTCTCGTTGGGTAAGACTCTTGGTAGATCTTTCTTGCTTGACTTAACAGCCAATCATCGCTTTATGCGAAAAAGCTTTATGATTACTGTTTGGACACGGGTTTTATTCCAGGTTCTAAAGTGTAGTTTATTACTTGTACGATCCCTAACCTCAAGAAAATAAAATTGAATTTCAGCAATTTCCATCGGAAGAACCTTTAGCTGTATGCGTGTGGGCAGCGCTGTATTTATTGCGGACAGCGCTTCGCCTGCGGGACGAGCGATGAATCATTGCTGCGACATGCGATCCGGGCAGTGATCGTGTTAAGTAAAAATATAGCAGGGATTCATTGAGTGGCGATTGAATGGAAAAAAATAGAGGATTCATTTTAAGAGAACGACATTTGTGGAAAAATATTATGATAACCCGAAAGTATTCACATAGAATATTTTCTTGGTAATTTTTTTCATTTTCGTATGACCTCCATTTTCCTTCCATACGGTAAGCTAAACTCTTAGTATTGAACGGTCTTAAATTCAATATGAAAATGCCCTACTAACATTATTAAATCTTGACGTCAAAATCCGATTAGGTAGATCTGCCTACGTTCGGCTCCAAAAAGCCTAATTCTAATCCTACGCCTAAGAAGATTGTTACGCCAAAGGAAATCTATAATAATCCGCAGATTCTTGATGAGACTAGGGATCATAAAGTAAAGTTTTTAAAAAACCAGGTAAATTTGATTTTGATTAAAATTATTTTATTAGTGTGATAACAGTTTTGAGAACATGCAATTAGATATGCCTAAGCGACAGTTGGTCCCTGGCAAACACAAGACGAGAAGGTCAAGGCCGATTTCACAAAAACTAAGAGTTAGTGATGTGCATCAATGTTTGCATGTGTATCGAATTAGTATTCGCTGATGAGTACAACACGTAACACTAAAAGATTGCGCGAGAGGAAGGCGCTCAGAAAAAGCATAAACTGAAAACATCATCGACTAGAGAACAAATTCCAGGGATTCGATATGATATAAGAGGCAAAGCTATTGCTACTAACGACGCATGAACTTATGTAGTAACTTACAACAGGTGTAACTTTACTTATTCAACATTAAGTTGCCGTAATATAATATGCATTAAAAAAATTGCACCCGTTTTAATGAAGGATCACCCTGGCCGTAAAATCCACACATCGGTACATCTCGAGAACGCAAATATCTCAGCTATCTGACATCTGAAGCGCGATGACCGTGTAGAAAACGATATCGGAAAATCTTTCCGCTTATTTGGGAATTCGCGCCATTTAATTTTCCGTTACGTTGGAGGCCATCTTAAGATAGCTCGTAGAATTATTGACAAGGAAAAGATCGAAGGAAATCGTATTTTCGTCAATGAAAAACTTTGTTGTGAATTGTGTATGACATCGACGTTATTTACGATATAATAAGCATATTTACAATGTGGGAGGTTTGACTCAGTTGCTAAAATTATTTTCTAAATACTGTCAAATACAGCTCCTTCGCTATTTGTAAAGCAGTTTTAGAATATTTCAAATAATTTTACTTACACTATTGCTTATTCTACACTGCTCTCATAATAAAACATTTCTTATAATTGCATCTAAACAGACATGTGATATCATGCACTTTATTTCCTCGAACTCAAGCTATATCATTTAACAGTAAATTTGAAGTTCTTTTCCAAACACAAATGTAGGCCCCAGGCTAATACGATACAAAATAAAATACGGCAATATGCGAATACAAAAAGACATCAATCATAAATGACCAGTCAAAGCCAGCTGATTCACAATTGCTGGCAATTTTCAAGCGCTGGGACTCAGAAGATTTCGAAAAGCATAATTTGTATCCGAATTCCAAAGCCCCTCGGTAAATTAATGTAGGAATTTTGCATAAATTGTAAGTTTCCTGCTAAGTTGCATCCGTTATGCGATTTCCCTGGAACGTTTAATTTTAGAAATTACTTTATATATTAATGTTTCTAATTCGCTATTGGAATAATTATTTAAATTTGATTGTTGAAGATCGAGTTGGTGGCGTTTATGGGTCGGTATTAAAACCACTTAATGGATGTCGTTATGGCGAGCTGGACGATTAATGAAGTTAAAATTTAATACTGCTAGCGGCGTTAGTATATCTACACATACAATATACATAGATGACCGCGGGCGCCATGATGATAATCGTACCGTACCTCATACATTAAACACGTAAACACAGGATCTAGCTTTCTAATTTTGTAAATATGTATAAAATATACCGATCATAATACAAAGAAAACTTATAAATAACTGCAAAAGTTCTGCCCTTAAACAGCTACTAATCCATATCAATACATTTTATTAGAATTTGCGTCATTAGGAAAAAACATCCAGGTAATTAACAGAGAGAAGAAAATGTCTCAGTTTTCCCTGCGACAACTTAACATTAGATGATGTCCGTGGGCACAGTTGTCACTGGCCTCAATTCCCAGCACTCTGGCGGCAGTCCAAGCCGCGCCTGCCGCAGGTGACGATGCGTCTCTTACTCGTTATACAACGCGCTAGACCCACACTTGCGACAACAAATTAAATATATTTTAAAGGATCTCAATGTAAAAGAAAATGTGACAAATATCAAATCCTTGCAAGGGATGATTCGGATACGTTTTCAGAAATATGTTTAATCTATTTTTTTTTTAAATTAAGTTCATAGAGCAATCTCGCTTTTCTAATCTACTATAGAATACGGTAGAATACGATCGCTCAATGACTGACCTAAACGTCAATTCATAGTTTTGGGGTACATATGAAAAAGCGTAAAATACACAAAAGCCGTTCGTCTGCGCCGTCCTACATTTGAATATCTCAGCTAACCGCTTGTAGAGTATAATTGTCGCCTCGGAGCTGCCGACTGGGAGCCCCCACGAACACTCTGAATTACGAAATAGCATTATTTAAAGTGATAGGTATTAACTTGGACGTCTTCTACCTCCATGTTTCTGAAATCATTTTGATATTGCGTAATTTCGGTATTGATATCTCAAACGCATCAAAAGTAGATTACGCAACAACTAGTTTATTTACGTAAGGCCATGTTAGAGCAATAATTAATTGAAAGCCTAAGCGTTTCTCTCATCCTTTGTCTGCCATATTGAAAGCATTGAAAACTTAGTGAATGTAATTTTAATAGTTACAGCAGCAATAAAAAAGTATCTTAAGATGGCGGTAGTAATTAGTATAATAGCGTTTGAGTATTGCAGTGAAACTATTTGAGAAGCAAAATGCTGACCGCGACTGAGCCGGACTAGGTAGACGCCATAAAGTCTCCATTCCAGCATTTGCCGCAACCGTGTCTTGCCGCGGCTGTGGTAGATCATGTCGCTACGGCGCGGCACCGGGCTTTGCCCAGCAAGCCCACGTGTCTCCTGCGCAACGCGGATGCAAGGTTTGCGATTATTAAAATAGCGGCTAAGGAGAAAAAGCTTCGTATTGGGTAGTATCCTCGTTATTAATTTTATGCCGAATATAAATAGAATTGATACAGAGAAAGAATCACTTTCAGGTTTATAAACATTAAAAACTTTATAACTATTATTTAAACTGTCATGCAATGATAAGGCATTGTGTTATAATTTTTAAAATCAGTAACTTCTTAACAATAAGACATGCACAAATATTGAATCTGTGGTACCCAACAGATATAAACATTCAATACTATTTATTCATGGTTTCTATCGACTTTTTGAAATACTACGTCACATGTAAAGGGTTATAAGAACCCTCAGGCAACAAAAGTGGATAAAGTTTTTGCCAAGCGCTCTGTTTGCTAAGGCAGATGGTTAAGCCTTTGGGGATATGGCAATTACATATTTATTATGTTGAATGAGCAACTTTCACTATGCACGTAAGATCAAAAAAGATTTCAATTTGTGAAATAAAAAAAAAACAATTATTGAGCAATTTTATTGTCCCTCAAAATCAAAAACTTTTCCCTAAAAAAACCGTTCCAAAACCATTCTCGCTACAAAAATAAACTTACAAGTTCCAAATCTTCCGAACCATGCAAAATCGTCGATTCTTAACAGTACAGTTTTAAACCCGGATATTCAAATAAAAAGTACGTACTACAGATAAAAAATATTGGCTGTCAAAAAAAAAAACAAAATGTTTCAGAATATTATTGTACAAAGACTTAATAAATCGGTCTCGCAAGCATCTCTTAGTAAATGGGCCACAAGTTGAGATAACATCGGGAGACAATACAGTACTTACTTAATTTATTATATCCAGCAAAAACGATGGAGATGCGGTTCCGAGTTAAACTACTGAGTTATACGGGTTTTAAGACCATCCTTGGTGGATTATTTGTTTGCTAAATCCCAAACTCTGAAATAAGAAAAGTCATTATTTTTAATTGTTGCTAGGCAACTCTCGATCAAGTTACCTTCATTAAAAAGAGACGCTTATATTTTTCTGAATAACTAACTTTGTTTAATGATGAAAACGTTAGCAATACAATTCAAATTTTTTTTTTTATCTTAATAAAACCTCGTTTTAATATTTAAACTTCTACCTACACTCTCACGTGAATTGCGCACCCGCCTCCTTACCGGGTGTCGCTCCGATGAAGGCTGACAGCATTCCCATGATACAGCCGGCAAGGTGGTTTTTAGTGGGTAGGTGCCACTCTGGTGAGTCCCAAATAACCCCCGCAGAGGTCAGTATTTTCCTGCGGCGGTATGCATGACGCATCTTCCACCTCCCTCCCGTGAGGGTGTTGCTTAGGCGGCATAAACGCGGTGAACCTAAAATTCATCCCGTTCCTTTTTCAGTGCTACAGTTTGTTTGCACATCAAACAATGTCACAGGTATTTTCCCTTGGGCACCCCAAAAATGATTTTCTAATCAAGGATGTGCCGTCGAATTCCTCGATTTTCACAAAATTTATCAATCATAAGATCGGTGTGTCAGGTCAGCAGTAAACTGAATAAAGCACCCTCTACGGGCGACAAGCGTAAACCGCGAAGGGGTTGCCCTTTTCAAAAATTGCTTTCCGGCCCGCTTGAGCGTAAGATTAATCTGTGTTATAATATTTACGATTAGATTTTTTCTGGAATATGAAATTGGACGGGATGTCGTTACCGAAGTTTTTATTTTTATCCTATATCTATAAAGAGTTGTATGGCACAGTCAGGTTTCGAAAACGGATATGGGTTGACTTTAAATAAAATAGTACAAGTAGTTTAAAACTTGAAAGAATCACGTCATCGCGCCTAAGCTATAATTTTTTTTAAACCGGTTTCCAATCCTATTTATTTTTGGCAAATCTGCAGGACGAATTATATATTGAAATTTTGTCGTATTAAATGACACATATTACGATCAAAATAAACTTGATTGCATAACAGATGTCAGAATTCGGTGGACCGTTGATTTATGAATATTTAACGAATTTCGAAATAAAACAAATAATGTTCATTCACGTGCGTTTGTATTGTATGCATCACTTCCGCGTTATGGTGTAACCAGATAGTTCTGAATATTACGTGTATAATAATGTTTGAACATTGTTATAATTGATTATAACTTTAGGAATAAAACTCAAAGATAGTTTGGTATGATAATTTACATTCTAACTAAAATTGTCTTTAAAATAGTCCTCTATTTTCTTTTCTGTTATTTCCCCTTTTCTGTACGCGAGTTGTGTTTTTTTTCAAATAAGTGTTGCGCCTAAACTACAAGTTTAATAGAAAGAGCTTGGGAGTATGTAGGGTCATAAGACCAAACTAAAAAAAAAAAAAAAAAAGCAACGTAGTAAAGAGTTCGCCTTCCTTATCAAATACTACTAAGTCAGTGTTAGTAACCTTTTATAAGCACCTACTAAACGGCAAATAGGTTAATTGACACCTGAAACACCTGAACAGTCTCTACGGAAAAACTACTGCACTTTAAAAAAATAAAACTTTTTGTAAACTACACCAAGCTTACTTTGTATCTGTATAATTTCAAAATTGTCACCATTTTTAATGAGAGCGACACTTTTTTTATATTTTTCCGAGTCGTTTAAATAACTTCAGTCAGGGTTGCCAGCGCGAGATTTAATTAAATAATATTTTGCACTTTTCTGCAAAAATGATACGTGCACCGTGTGTGGTAGAAAAAAGGAAAATGGAAGTGAGTATGAGGCAGTTCTTTTAATGCCGGGTTTATTTCGAAAACTTTGTAAATTTAAAATTTCAGAATAGCACTCAAGTTGTAAAGTGAAGTTCAAAGTTTGGCCAATCACTCCTGTCCTGGTAACAGTCATCACTGTAATTGACTAGGCGTCCCACTGTACCATTTTTTTGTAAGTTGTCGAATAAGCAGAGACTTGATTATATCATTGATTGGAAAGATCCACAGGAAGAATTTAATTTTTAAAACTGAAGTGAAATATTTCACACCTTCGGCCAAGTAACTTAATTTACAAGTGCAACCATTTTAATCTTATCTCACTCGACACATTTAATATTACACAGTCAATATAACGCAGAAGGTACTTATTACGGTAACAGATGGATGAACAAAATACTCATGATATAAACAGCTGTTCTTTAGGAGGTTGTGTCATATTATAAGATATTGTTAAATATACCCATGCATTTTTTTTTGTGCCTGAGCTCGTATGTTCGATAAAATCTATTATTATATTAAGAAAGTTACAAAAAGTAACCTCAGAAAAATAAACAATCTGAAAAAGGTGCTGTCTATAATGGGGTCAATAAGTATCACCATGGACCAACGCCATCTATTGAATTTATTTGTAAGCTTCATTCAGTTAACCAGCTGTTAGGCAATCATCATTGTAAAAGAGTCTTACAATCGGTTTTACTTTACATATAACTGTTTCATTAAACGACAAATCAAAGAAAGAAATATTCCCTGTGTTATAGTTTGTCATTTGGAAAATACTCAATACACTTATAACGCCATCTGACGATAAATATAGGAACTAAAAGTAACCCAAGCAGAAACTTAGTAGTCATAGATCTTAATGGCATGGCGTGTATCTTAAATGGGTATTCACTGATTAGACGAAGTATTTGTTTGTGGGTAAAATAATAGATAAGTTTTTACGTGGGTATAGGTCATACTTACGAGTTATGTGTGTTACATGCTAATAGAGTCATCTCTGTAGGCGACAGTTAAGATATGTTTTTGTCACATTATATTAAATTATTACAAAAATATATATTAAGTCTTCCTTTCGTGGTATATTACACTAATAAATATAAATATAATATCTGATTATTCTGGTCCCTTGACAGAAGTTTAATAATAATATATAATATAATAAATCCCCAGACAAACACACCAACTGTATGGCCCCAAAGTAAGCAGAGCTTGTGCTATGGATGACCATACAGCGAACTGGGGCGGAACCCAGAATAAACATACATATATAAATACAAACAACCATGACCCGAGAACAAACAACTGTGTTCATCACACAAATGAATGCCCCGGCCAGGCTCGAACCTGGGACCTTCGGCGTATGAGGCCAGGCTACTTACCACTACACCACTCGGTCGTCAGTTTGTTGCACTTAAGTATGATTTAATAAAAACAAAGTGATTTGAATAGTATATATTATTCTTACATCTTACACATACAAATATAAATATAAATCTGTAGGTACTCATCATACAATACCGGTATCTTATAACCAGGTTTTGAACCCAGTCTTTCTGGAGTGAAAGAAAGGCCAGTGGGAACACAATTAAACCACAAAGCCTTTATTACTCATAAAACTAAAAGCGGACAATTTGATAATATAATATTCCACATATCCAATGCCATTCTTAACTACCGACGAATTAAATGATACCGCGCTCTTTTTTGCAGTCAGTTAAAAAATACGAAAAAAGCGTCCAGCTGAAAACCAGGCAGCAGTGTTTAATTAAATTCGGCTTCCCGCAGACAGCAGTAACACTCCATCGACAGTACATAAATCAACACTCTGTATCATGATGCCAATTTAATAACTCGATTAAAAGTGAATATAAGCGATAATTTATCGATGGATTATCGTTCGAGTGGTTCACACTGGATATAAATGAAATCTTCCTAAAAGTATTTACTGATTTTACTTTCTTATATTACGACGTCAGAAGTAGAATTATTTTAAGATATAGCCATCTACAGAAAAGCCTTAGGTCAAATATAACTTGCCAGTTATATTTGACCGCGTTTCGATTTTACCACAACGATATTACTTTTTGTACTTACAGTATTAATTAAACATGGATTCAATACGATAGTGCTCAACCTTCTAAACTAGAACTCGAATGTTCCTAACTTAAGCTAGCTTAAACTTATGATAATATTTTTATGATCAGTTGAATCAAAAGATGTATTATTGTTGAAAGTATTTTCTAATCTAATTATTACACGTTTTCACCACCCACTCCCTTTATTTAAATACAAATACACCTCTTTACTTATTGTTAGTGATTCTTTTGCTGCGTGCAGCTCTGTCGGCGGTTGTCATGTTATTTACTGCTTCACTTTCATACAATATTTCTGCCTCTTATTCCAGAAAGAGATACAATAAATTTGCAATAAGAGGGGAATAGAAAACCTCCGTAAATCTAATTACAGCTTGAGCTTCTAATTTATTAGTATAAGCCATTATGTAATATATAAAATGAATATCGATGTAAAAGGTTTCTTGACGTTAATTTTTTCCGTACATAAGAAACAATCAACAAGACTACGAGCCGTGTTCAATATCGATAATTTGGGGCCATAAGTTTAGGTCGTAAGATATATTTTAGAGGGAAAAGTTTTTGTTCTTTTTAGAAAAAAATGAAAGCATACTCAGGCTGTTCTGAGCAGACCTGAGGTAATTCGAAGTTAGCCGGTTAGTCAGTTGAAATGTCCCGCCATTACTGTCAAATGACATGAAGCAATATTTAAACCCGAGTTAGCTTACATATTTAACTCAGGTCCACGCAAGTGGTCTTTATGAGGTATCTTTATTGCATTACATCTAAGTAATGCAGATAAAAAAAATAAAAATAATGATTATTATATAAATCTCGAATGATTGCGCAACATTTCGCAACCAACTATGTATGTACTTTTATGACCTTTGAAGGTCTACGAAAACATGGCATTTCCACCGGGTTGTGGGGTAAGATAGACCCGACCCATATACGCAACAAACCCTCAGGAAAAGATTAGCGAGACCGTATTAACTAGATTCTACTCGAATGTGTATGAAATACTAATTTATAAAAGAAGTTTGCACGTTGCCTTATCATAATGTTGATATATCAAAGCTGTAAAGTTTTATTTCATGTATTTTGACAATAATAAAATAACAACAATACTTAGTTTCATTGTCCTAATTCATTAAAAAAGCATCATTACAAACTTCGCTTGTTTTTTGTCCGCGAGAAAGAACAGTAAAATACGATTGTTGGGTATCTCATTTACAACATTGTAACGTTGATCTAAAAAGCGCCTATACAATCCGAACTTTCTCGGAAAAATTAGAATTATTTACATATTGATCAGTTATACCTATTATCAGTCACCTTTTACTACCGTTCCTCTGCAATGAAGATCTAATTCTCATAATATATGAAGCGCACATCTTCATAAAGAAACCCGCAGTCGAATACTAGCGTAATATAATAACCAGGCGGAGGCACTCGAACCCAGGACCTCTTGTAATTGGATACGTGGCGGCAACGAGTCCTCAGCGGCCGGCGAGATTGTTCTGATCTTTTTAATAACAATCCAAGATCGGTAGCTGGATGTACAACCTACTGGAAGCGACCAATTTACGAATTGGAAATACCTGTACTTATTACATGACATTTGTCGGGTAATTCTAGTTGATCCCTACGCATGTTGTTAACGTCAGACCTGTCCACAAACAATGCAGCCTTACTCCTGACTGCACAGATATCAGACTGGGTAAGACTTTACCGAGATTATTACTTGTGACCTTTATATTCGGGTCTTCTTTAGAGGTAATGTTATTCGCAACAAAGATTTATATGGTAAAGTTTTAGAAAAGTATTTCATAATTTTATCCGTTCCACCAAACCATATATCTTTGTAAAAACAGGCGTAACTGTAAGTTTTTATTGTGCTGCGAGAAACCACTGGTTTCTTACTTTTGCCTGGTTTTCATAGATAAATGTATATAATACATCACGTGCAGGATGTATTATATACATTTATGTCATTTCTTAGTTTATTAAGGGTTGTGTAAAAAAGATGTTTATGAACACGGATTATATATTTACTAAGTTCAATCACTTCAAATACTTCGTACTTGAAACTGATAATTTTTGATTACATCGTTTGTGTTTATCTAATCTTCAATTTTCTAGTCACTCTTGTAGGTAAATAAATAATTTAAATTTTTTCTTTCTTTTTCCTTAAATAATCTGGCGACATAATATATAACCAACAAAAGAGCCGGACCAATCAGTTAAAATCGCTTTATAAACAAAAAAGTGTAACTTAATATACTTTTCTCGCGTCCATTTTGCCGTAGCGTAATAGCACAAACCCAAGTATGCTCGCAACATATTTAATATTGAAGTTCTTATCAAGGGTTCGTTTGATGCAATCTCAGGTCTTAAAGAATCTCTTTAAGATTAGCTTTTGTGTCCTTTTTCTGTTCCTTTATGTAATTCTATCGTAAACAGAGAGCCTTCCATTATCTGATGCCACGTTTATACTTTATGTACAATATAGGTATTGCCCGTGTACCGAGTTTATCAAAGCTTTGATATTTAAATGTTGATTAAAAGTCAATTTCGAGCATTCGTGCATTCATATAAGAAGGGGAAACCACCGACATATTGATATTTATCAAAAAAAAGGTGTCGTTTTAAACTGGGAATAGGAAAAAAATATTTCTTTGTTTGTTGGTTTTGAAATTCGCGGTTTACTTCAAACCAATGTTAGCATTATAAATGTTAGAATATGACTGTGTTATAAATACTAAAAGAAGTGAAGACAAAGTTTTGTGAAGGCAACTAACTACATGCAAAGTTGCTACGTATCCTTGTTATGACAAATGAACAGAATCAATTAATTGATTAAAATAATGTATTTTTAAACAAGTACTTTTAGCGCGACGCGACGTATGCATTTTTCTTCTAATAATTGGATTCTCTTTAACCTTATTCAAAATTGAACAGAAAGCGTGGGTGCTCGGGTATAACACACCAACGCAGAAACTTTATCAAACCGCACGAGGCTGTCAAAAACGTAAACCGGCATTTTATTCCCATTTTGAACCCCCAAGGTGACATTAGTGGTACATTACGGACATCTCAGTCGCAGCAGAGGTAATATCAACGCGGAATATGAATAACTGGGGTAGAATGGCACCAACATATTCCAAAAAGCCAGTGTTATAAGGAAAAGCGGTGTAATATTGAGACTCTTGGCGGGTACGTACGAGAGTAAAGATGCGATAATAATGAGAAGGAAACCATTGTGTACATAATTATATTACAAGTTGTAAACAGATATTAGTAAGAAAATACAGGAAGTACAAAAATAGTGGTAAGGTTGAAACTGGTGAGAGGTTTGCTCAAACTGAACAACTTTTCCCAATAAACGTCGGGAATTTATTTTCTCATAGTAATTCTTAAAATTAATAGTATAGTAATTCATTTCTCTAAAATCCTACTGTGCTGTAGCGCTTATGCACTGACTGACTGATATGATAAGCGACAGCGACGAGGCGGTGTTGTCACAGCTGCGTTCGTTGCAACGTGTCGAGAATATGATTTCACGGATTCGACCTTTATTCCTTTAGAAAAGTTGTTCAATTTAAGCAACTCTTTGAAGGTTTATTAGCAGTTAGTTACTTACACCCTGTATGGTTATGGTGGTCATAGCTTGAAGGCTATACGAAGATCTACTTAGAAAATAGTGCAAACAAGTAATTAAATTCTTTAAGTTTGAAGTTAAAAAAGAACCTAATATCGAAACCATATTAAACTTCGCGACACAATGTATGTATTGATCCGAACAAAAAAATCACCTACACAAAGGCACGTGCCGAAACGATGAAATAACAAAATAAACCACAAATACAGCTTTGGTTTACCCTAACTAACCCTTTGAATCGCAGCTGGATGAAAACTGAAATTAATAAAACTATAGAATTTTTGTGTAACTGAAAAAAAGGACCACACCGAGGCCTACGTCCAAAAGTTAAATCAAAACGTTCGCGCCTCTGTCATAAAGGCCGTGTTTTAGAGTTGCGGGTTGGTTTCATTTGAAATTATATTTCTATTTCAGATACATTTGGTTTATTTTGAACGACGATTCGAAATTTAAAGCATTTTAAACTGTCGAGGATTTATATTTTTGCTTAAAACTGATAAAAACAACATTTCTCATTCAACTTTGATCTTAATTAACAGCATTTTGTTGTTTTTCTATAAATGGCAATAAGATTTTTTTATATGGCAATAGGATTTATATTTATTGATATCGATGAAAACGTTTTGTTGATTAATGAAGATATTTCAGCTAAATAAAAATTTGAATTAATATTTGAACTTAAATTAAAGCAGTAATGTACCTCGATGTTATTTTTCGTTGACTGCTTTAATTCCAAATTAGTCATAACTTAAGAATGATTTATAAATAAAGATTATTTTATATGTTAAATAACTTTTTCATATTGATATAATATATTAAAGACGCCGTCTCAAGACCTCATTGTTATGCTATCAAGATATTTGTATCCAGGTAAAATTATCAAACATCACAAAAAGTGAATGTTCAGGGAATCATTATAAAATCTCCGAAAAAACCGAAACATGAAACGTATGTTTACTTGCAGCCCTTTGTGAAGATTTTTTAGTACAGTCAGTAACAAAAATACTTATATAAGCAAATAGTTCTATAACAAAACACTTATATTAAAACTTAAAGGTGAAATTCTTTTAAAACGTAGTTTTCAAGTTTTCAAAGCATATGAAAGGTTTCACCAACTGTTCATCGGCAAGTACAAGGCTCTTGTCACGCTGCAATTCCCATATTTGTTTGATGTTATAAAGGGTATTTCACTGTTATTTATTTAATGTTTCTGAAATACGAGTAAAATTAACGTAACTAAACAAAAGCAACATACACGAAGTTTATTTACACTCACAAAAGGTACATGAAACTTTTAACTGAGTTTACAAGATTTTAATGAGTTTTAAGCTGAGTGTCGTTGGGTGAGTTCACATGCAGGTTTACTCGGTAAGCTGCGGTGGAGCTCACAGAACTAGTATAATACACGTGCGTCTATTATTGCAAGCCAAGAGAGCTCAATAGAAAGGGATGGCTAGAAGTGAACGTTGTAAGTTTAGAACAATTCTTCTGTTTTCAACGTCCGAGCAAGGGTTATCGAACGCAAATCGATGGTTTATTTCAATATGAACACAAATGTACCCCTCAAAATTTATAATATCAAAACATCAAACACTCATTTTTTTTGCCAAAATTTTTTTCAGATCACAACACCGAAAACCCTTTTAACTTTTCACTTAAAAACATCAAAGCTATCAAAAGTTGACCCAAAAAGCGATTTTTCAAGTATGACATTTCAAAACTACCCTTTGGGCAAAGTGGAGTATCTCTATTTTTGCCAGTTTCCAGTTCATTTGCGGGGCCTGTCATAAAATCCTGTCGAGTCACTGGTTAATGGTTTAGTTAGACGAACGAAATTACCCCTAATGTTGGGAAGACGGGTAAAGTTAAAATGACTATTTAAACAGAGTAGGCCATCGAAATATGCTTGCACGCGAAAATCAACAACATGCATTTTGAAATGCGATTTCAATTATATTATTAATCACATTTCACATCGCGGTATGAAATTTGAATATTAACTTTATTTCAACTCGGTATTTGAAGTACTCATTAGCTGGAATTAATATTGTTTTAACCAGTAATATGAAACATTTTATTTCATTTTACATAGTTTACATTCAAAATGTTTCAATTCAACAACAACCCCGATTTCATGTTTTGTAGCGTTAGTACTATAGGATTGACAAAGAAAAAGCTCTACTCTCTATTTAATAAAAGTTGTATCTATATTTTAAATTTAAGGTGAGTGAGCAAATACTACTCGATTACATCATAAAAGTTCTGGAAGATAACGACGAGAACACTAAGGATATCACAATACAAGTTCCCAAAAGGATATCCTATTATAAAAAATATCACGACAATATAATTTAAACACCACAAAATATCTAAGTAAACTGTCGGCGAATTCAGATACTTCGTGACAAAACTCAATAACCGCACAATCAAATATTTATTACTGACACACAGGCCGACAAACATTCAATTATATATTTATGAAGTATCATAAAAACCGACGGATCGAAATCAAGAACCGACATTAATTCCCATTAATTTCAATCCTATCACAGCAGGATAAAGTCTAATTTTCAGCATCACAGTAGTAAAAGTAAGGAACAAAAAGAGGATAAGTCGTTATGAAGTGAAATCACGTACAAATATAATCGTGGAGCGATTTATTTTGACGCCCTTTTTGTGACCTTGTCAAAATAATGTAGTTTTAACCTCTGAGATAATAGACAGGCCCTTAAATGGGTCCACCGGGTTTCATTTTCCTGTAAAAAAATACGAATTTCTTACTCCCTTCCCTTACTTTGTAGCGATTATTTATTTATCACAATTTACACTTACAATAGATTTATTCTAAGATAGTTAGCTTTCTACATCGTCTGTGTCAACATTAAAAAAAACTCTGCGTGTCAGACAATAAACTATTACAATACAATTTAAGCGCGACAAAAAATACCATTAAAACATTCAAATCAGCAACTCTTATAAGCTCATAGGAAGTGAAGAGTAAAGAAGAGTAAATCGTTAATGCCTCAAAGCTTTTCCCTCCATTGGACGTTCAGAGCGGAAACGGAAAGCAAAAACGCGGGAAAATGAAATAATAAAACCCTGGATACATAATAAATGCAGTGCGGGGTTCAAATATATTCTTTTGATATTTAAATCCCTGCCTAATGAAATGATCCCAAAGGATTTTATAGTCGCGGATAATATTCAGTCGATACCTGGATTTTTAGGATTTCTGAGATGCATTCCATGGCACGTTTTGATTTACGGTATGCCTTGCCTTTATTTGGAATTGTATTGGGGTCTCTTTACGACACACCTTTTATTATTTACTTGTTTTGTAATATGACCGTAATAATACAAACTTTCATTATACATCAAGTTGTCCCAACTGAAATCAAATCTATTTATTACGGCGCATAACTGCAATTTTATTATAAAAATTATTGCTTCTTACAGATAAACATGACTACAGATAGTCATCCAATTATAAAAGAATTAAGTTATTGAAATCGTTCAGAATTCCAATTTGTAAAGAAAACAAGTTATTTGCCTACTTTTGCCGAGTCTGGAACGGTGACAAAGCGCGACACGATAATAATTGTAAGTAGGTACTTATTTCTTTTCAGTATTTATCTACTTATTAATTGGTCGATTGTTAGCAATATCAGTTATTCTCATCGTTTTGAGAGATCATTGGTTTGAGAAAACATATTTAGAATTATTGTACAAACTCCCCAAAACCGAGGCAAGTCTTATCAGTCTCGCCTGTTTTCAAATAAGCTCGAAATAATTACTAAAAATACATTGAACTTTTTGACGTTGATGCTATCCAGTTTACGAACTACCGTTAGTTTTTGTTTTCGGCTCCCTGGCTAGACAGCTACTTGCATATTACATATGAGGAGTGACTTTATAAAAGGGGATATCTACATCTTATCATTTTTTTCAGAAAATTAAGAAAACCGACAAAGACAAGACACACAGATCTACACAAAGTCTGCATAGCTATGTAGGTACTATGTAATAAGATTAATAGAAGGGCATATAAAAGCATATATTTGGCTTTCTAATTTAGTGGTACAAAATAAACAAAAAATTGCGCCTTTTGCGATGATAAGATGTAGATATCCCCTTTTGTAAAGTCACTCCTCATATGTGCCTGGGTAGACAAATGGTCGCTTACGATATCTGCGTCATAGTACGTTATGTACTTGTTTAAGCACCCTGAGCTCGTGAGCAGGCTTTGATTAACGAAAACGCAGCGGTCTGCCAGCTGCACGTGGCGCGCGGCTTGCATAGCGCGGCCTCTTCCTGCGCAGCGCATGTGACGTATCGCGTACCGTCATCACTTACGTAATGGGATTGCGGCTTTAATGTCCATCGAATGTTACTAATTAGTATATGTAGTGTACGGAAACTACAGACTCAGCTAAATATAGATATTATTACATCTGTTCTCGCTTTGACGATTAGGTATTCTCAGTTTAGTCCTTGAAGTCACGACATTAAGTTAATCTTTTTAAGTCTCAAAACATAACTAACATCAGAACTTCAATAACAAGCACATCAAATAAAATATTCATACCTACTAAAAACAGAATTGCCTTCTTATTCGGGTAATATTTCTTATAAACATAAATAATGGGGTAATATTAAGGGCATTACGAATTGAAATGGCAAGCGTTATTTCTGAATCGAAAGCAACGCGTGCTCTTAATGTTGGAGATTTATCATTGATTTTTTTTAGTTATTGTTTTAAATAGGAATTCAGGGTTAAGTAAAATGATAGAGATTTATGAAGCCTTACGTATTACTTGATGAGGGTAGACAAGAGTAAGGTTCTCATTTAAGTAGCTTTATTTATTATTGCTAGAAGTGTCGTTGCATACTAAAATATAATCACTTTTGCGCGATTTTAAATATTTATCTTCCGTACGTGATGATTCTATGAATATGAACAATAGTTAAGAATATACTCAGTCCTGGATTTTGTGTGGCCCGCGACCACTGTGTAATACCAGAAGTTTCTCAATCTAATACGATGACAAAGACTTACAGTCTGAAATAGAGTCCTATTTTATGACTAGCATACATTCGCATAGTTCATTCGTGCAAAGCTTAATAACTCGCCAGAAAGGAGATTTATTTGGTGGAATATTGCAAGTTTCTCCTCGGTTAAGTACTCAGTACAGTCGGCAGTATAGTAGGAGCCTAGTAAGGATAGCAACTCTGACAGTAAACGTACAGAACGTGCATGACTCGAAGACAAACTTCAATGTTTATAGCACCAATACAATAATCAGGAGGCCGCCGCGTTGCGCAATACACTGTGCAAATATTTATCCCATTTTAAATACCATAAATCCGCCATATTAACCAAAACAATTTAAAGAAACGTGCAAAGTTTTAAATCGGTAATCCGCAATAATCTAAAATAACTTGTATTGTAATAACTTGAAACTTATTTCCCACGGCAACCTTAACTTGCGGGCATTATAATCGCATTCCATATTAGGTCAAGCTTTGATTGGTAATTTCCAAGTTAGACACACCTGATTACTTAAGTTGGATAAGCTAATGTGTTGCTGGTCACGATAGGATCTAAGTTACGACCTTGCTTGAGGACTTCAGCCTTAGTAGTTGCTGATACTAGTAAGGTTAATGATGGATGGAAAATAATGGGCCACTTCAAAGTTATAGATATGATTTAGGAGTGTAGATACCTACTTCGAAAATTGTTCAAATGATAATAATCAAGTTAGTTGAATTGTTCATCGTAGTGCGAAAACATGAACCAGTTAATTGGTAGCTACAGGTTTATCTAACGAAATCAGCGTTAAATAGAAGGAAACAATAGCGTCACGCAAGCTATAATATAACGATACAAAATAACAGGGATAAAAAAAAACTGGTGAACTGAACCATTCATTGATTTTAAATTTCTCTGAACATTTCTTTCACGGAAATAATGCAAACGCCGTCAACATTATTAAAAGCGAAAACAATTTTACACAAAACGCCCCATTAATAACCAAAATCGAATTACCGTATAAGACGATCCTCCGGGAGTCGAAGCGTAGACCGAGTGTAATTCGAAGTAACTCAATAACCGCTAACCATATGGGACCGAGCAACTAGCACGTGTAGTGTAATTGTTTAACTTAACTAGTTTAGTGGCTGCGGCGGCGGGGTGTGAGGGGATAGTTTAGGGTTTGACTCATGATATAGGTCAAAAATATTGATGTATCAAAACGAAATTACGAATTGGGGATTGAAGAAGGAGAATATTGATATTGTCTATCAAGTAAGATAAAGACGAAGATTGAAAGGTAATTTTAACATTTTGTACGTGCATATGTGCAAATTCAAAAATCCAAAATACTACACCAAGTTACTATGGATATAATTAAAGACTCGGATTAAATTTATTTATTTTATTTATTTACTTCTATTTGGGCGGTTTACAGCCGTTTACACATACTAGACTAACAATTTAATCGCTTAAGGCTAATAACAAACCTCCACATATAGTGATGATTAAAAAAAAAGCAACTAGTATGTAACAAAAAACTAAGATAAATCAAATGAAATTGACCAAAGTGCTGTAACATTAATTACAATTATATGGCATGCTGAGAAAAGTAAATGTTGGCTAAATATTTAGTAATATAGATAGGCTTACTGTTGAATAAGTCTAAGTCCGGGGCATTTTTAACAGCAACATTAAATGTAGAGCAAGAGCGAATTATAAAACAGTTTTTTCGGAAATTAGTGCGGGTGATCGGGATGTAAAGGGGATTTCTAGGGCGGCAATGTCGTGCTGGTACATTCAGGTGGATGTTTCCGAGGAGTTCAGGGCAGTCAATGGATGCTTGAGCTATTTTAGCAAGAGTTCTTAGATCGGAAATTTCACGTCTTTTGGTGAGTGGTAGCAGGTGGAAGTGTGAGCAACGAAGGTTGTAGCTAAGTTTAGGCACTTTGAACTTAAAGCCAAGATAACGTGTGAACTTCCTTTGCACTAGCTCAAGCCGTTTTGAATGAACTGCGTATTGTGGATTCCAAACTTGGCTGCAATATTCTAAGTGACTGCGGACATAAGAGCAGTAGAGAATTTTGACACTTTTCATTTGATTAAAGGAGCTGGAGTTACGCCTAATGAAACCAAGAGCAGAGGAAGCCTTATTTGCAATTTTTTCAACATGGTGGTTGAAGGTGAGTTTGTCATCGATCGAGACGCCCAAATCGTTAACAACAGATGTTCTAGCAAGTGTCGTTCTAGAAATGTGGTAGTTGTATATAAAAGGTTCTTTTTTTCGCGTAAAACTAATAACTAGGCATTTGGGCAGACTTAGATCGAGGGCATTAATGCTGCAGTAATTGGCTAATCGTTGCAGATCCTCACATAAGAGAATAGCATCTTGCACATTATTGACAGTCCTGTAGATTTTCATATCATCGGCAAAAAGTTGAAATATAAATATCTATTTCTTAAGAACAAATATTCTTTTAAACTATAAATCGATGATTTAAATCCGTCACGAGTTCAAAGAGCTTGTTTAGTTATAAAAGGTAGACTGGATGCGTATTTTGAACCCAGTTTGACCTACGTATTTGTTTTGTTACCTAAAAT
Organism: Marasmarcha lunaedactyla; assembly: GCA_923062675.1. Taxonomy (NCBI): domain Eukaryota; kingdom Metazoa; phylum Arthropoda; class Insecta; order Lepidoptera; family Pterophoridae; genus Marasmarcha; species Marasmarcha lunaedactyla. Next base: position 11,872,257 of record OV281364.1, on the reverse strand, counting down.
TTGTTTACTTTTTGACTGGCTTCACTCAGTAACTAAAATAACATGCTTTATACTATATAACACCAAATATATCCCTAATAACAAATTTATCAACCTACCTAACCGTGCTGAGTAGTTCCATCTTAAAATTTAATAATTTATCGCAACTTTTCAACGCCATTTTGCTAACCGCATCTACAGACCTCCCTTGAAGATAATCCGCGGGATTTCGTGCCTTATCGTTTTACCCTTAAGGTTTAGTGAGTCGTTGGTGGGAAATTTTACAATTACAGTTATCAGTGAGATTTCTGTTTGAATAATTTAAAAGGCGTCGCGAAAGGCTTCGGGCTGGGATGATGTTATCGCCAGAAATTGCACACACCCCCCTTGAATGCCATCAAGTTGGTCGTATACGAATGTTTTGTAGCTAAACAGAATTAGAGATAAGGTTTAGCAAGAAAATTACCATTATACTCGTAATAATAAGTAGTAGGGTATCTTTTTTAACAACGGTATGAGTAGGGAATTTTATTCAAATGTGTTTGATGTTTGTAAATAACTATTAATAGATGGACTTGAGTTGTACTAGTTCATCTCTGCCCTACCTCATTTTCAGTTTCAAACTTTTGATTGCACGAGCGAGTGATGCAATTGTAGTCTTATGATTGTATTTGCTGGTTTTGTATACAGAAATTATCTCCAAAATGGGCGTATCTGTGTCTATACTCAGATCTCAGTTCCTTTATTTTTTGTTATTAAATCTAAATTCCGATAGCCAACTTACTTACGGCTGAGTTAAAAAAAACCGTGGGGCAATTACCTGAAAATAAAAGAAACAAATTATTATTATTCTTGAATTCAAAATAATAATAAGCATGCTGTCCTTATAATTTAATAATAAAATATTAAGTTACTCATATAGAAACATTTGCGTTGAAACTATACCACATTTAATTAAATAATTAATGAAAACTGCTTCTGCCCTTGACTATGTTCGCATTGATTTTGTTTGTTGTGAAAATTTTAGAAAATAAAATATCAGTTTGCTTTCTACAACAGGCAAATGTTATTGGATTAATCCTATACCAGACCACAAACCAAGCACATAACCAAATGGCCAGTAGACCAGAGCTAGGACGTTGTACACTCAGGCGCAGAACTGATGACATGGTTACAGCGGAATAGTGCCATCGCTCGCTCGTTCAAGGGGATGGTTATTAAAGGTAATATTCAAAGGCGGGGTGGAGAGCGCGACGGGCGGGTCTGACGTAATAGTTAGTATAGGAATGAAAAGTTAAAGAAAAGGAGTAGTTGCGTTAACATAAGAAGCTACTTTATACAAAATGTAGAACAGCTTTAATACCTGACCAATCTTCCAAACTCTAGACATTAGTAACGGGCGAGATAATTATTATCTGAAACATTGTGAGCAATCACTCATAGTAATAGTACGGTGGCTTATTCGCAAATAAAGCCTTTCAGAAAGAATAGGAAAGAAAATACGAGTTACTTTGACACAACCTACAACTTTCCTGTACAATATTACTAATATATGACATGTTATGTCCACGCTCCGCTTCAGTGTGAACGTTACCAAACACCCACCCCAATAGACAGACTAAGTACGTTAGGAAACGAGAGTGCATTAAAGGCTTATGTTCATATAAAATGATTTATTTATGCGCGACAGTATTAGATCGGCTGCATGGCTGGCTACCGGTAATTTTACCGGAAATTTTCATGACTCCTTTTTAATTTATTGACGTTACCGTATTACTTATGAATATTCTTCGGTTCTTACTTTGAATTTTTAAAATTGCGTTTTGGGTTTTCTGGAATATTGAGTTTCGAATTGTGGTTGCGTGAATTTTCAGAAACTGACTTTTCATTGTATTAAAATATCAAGCGCTATGAAATAATTTAGTATTGTTATGGTAAATTAATATTATTTCGATAAACTCAGCAACTTCCAAATACCATTTGGTGCTTTTTTTTAAAATAGAGATCAAAATCATGTAACTTATATTCCAGTAGAAGTTTGAAGTTAGCACAGATTTACAGCTGCTACATGTTGTTGTTTTTATATTCCGGTTTTTCTGTGAGAAAAGTACAAAAAGTATTATTTTTCTTATTTTCCCAACAATATGTACCAGGGCCCCATACATCAAGCGGCGCTTACCGGGATGACTCCCATTTCGACAATAAGCAATTTCGTGCGTTTTTCTTTTTCAATTTACGAGCAGCCGGCCAGGCCTTCCCACTTCGCCCATTTCACGAAGATCCTTAATTAATAGCTGGCGATTATTCACCTAGCCCATGTTTTTCGCTATTAAGGAAACACAGTAAAAATACCCAATGAATAATGAGAGGGTCAAAGCAGATAAGAGTTTGTTTTGAGACTAATCAAGGGGAGACGAGAAATCGGGTTAAAAAGTAATTTTAAAGCGCTTTGTCACTTTTATGTGCATTTATGTACTTCGAGACTGTTAATTCCGTTCTTTTAACGCTAACACACGCACGTCTTACAGCTCAGAACACCAACTAGGCGAATTAGACATTGTACTCTCTTCTATATTCCTACTCACCACTCAAATTATGCCAAAAACTTAATAATTTGCCAAATACTTAGCTGCTACAGTAAAAATGTCACTCAATTGATAAATATATTCCATCTCACAAAACAATCATTTACAAATTCTGTTATTGCTGAACTCTCCGCAGATCAAAAGTGACACTTGAAACTACTACCGGTGTAATACTCGAACGTAAACTTAACAAACATACATACGTATAATAATTTCATGCACACACACAAACACACACACTGTTATTATTTGTCATAAGTTATCTCAACTTTCTTTTTGGTGTTTCCCTCTGACTTTTTTTTGTGTTTAATTTAGTGTTCTCAATCCTAAACATGTAAAAAATTCACATATTCTACTCTATAAGATAATTTAAAAAATTGTGAGCCTGTTATTGGCGGACTGTTTAAGCAATTAAATACAAACAATTGTAAATTAGATCCAAGTGCTGTTGGCTCTGTGAAACAATGAATGAATAAATAAATAGACATTATTGTAATTCTAAGCTTCTTTTTTACAAGAAAAAGTAAGAGAATATCATTTTCTTTTATGTAATAAGGTATTTCAACTAGCAGGAAAAAGAAAACTCACGCGACGCTCGATTTATGATATCTCGTAGCTGCCGAGAGATAATTGGGTTCGCGGCTTTTTGCGATTATTTCCAACCGAATGCAAATCGACTATAAGGTCCTGGAACCAACGAAGCTGTTTTCATCCGTGGCTATCGTGGTCTCGGGCCCGCGGCTTCTGCAGATTGCAGATTACTTTTAGCACTATGCTGCATCACTGCTAGTGATCACTAGGGAAAAAGATTTAAGTTGGCTCTGTGAATTTTCGTCCCTACGCCGGAGGTCTCAGGTCCGAGCGTTCATTTGTGTGATGAACACAGGCGTTTTTTCTAGGGAAATGGTTGTTGCTATTTATGTTTATTCTGGAGTCCCCCCCCCACTTCGATGTAGGGTCATACATATCACAAGTTCTGCTTACTTTGGGGCCATTTGATATGAATAATAGGTAATAATTAGTGAGCATGGCTGGTCGAGTTGCCCACTACGTCGGACGGCGACTAGGAGAACCACGCGAGCGCAAGGCCCACAATGCTCAATTTGCTTTAGTTTGCAATAGATCTCAAAATAAAAATCAATTAGATGTCATGATATACTTTTACTTAAGTTGAATCATAATATTCATTAATTAATCCAGTGTCAATTAAAAAAAATCACCTGCATATATTCATTTACGCTAGCCTTAATACAATAAGATACTAACAAATAATAATAATAAAAGAAGAGAATAACAACTTCAATATTTTAATAAGAAACTTCAACCGTCATGAAAGCATTAATATTTACATAATAAACGAATTGTCATTCAGTTTACAAACATTAGGTAAAAAAGATTTGTTTTTATTTAAACCTAAACACGTCATTCACCGTGTGGTTAGCAATTTCAAAATCTTGTAATGGTTTGAGAGATTGGCTGTCCAGTCCAGGTGGTTGTGAATATTTAGCCATGGTCAGGATAGAGTCACAGGCCTCCTGTACTTCGGCATCTTCCAGTTTCATATTTTTCTCAGTATTGGCAAGCCTTTCTTCGAAAGCATTCCAATAGGCTGCACTACAAGATTTAAGTTTTTGAATCAAATCAATACTGCATTCAAAATGACCACCTTTTTCAAATAGGTCTACTTTGTTAAAAATGGATAGTTCTAAAAATCCCATTGGCTGATATAGAACGGTATACCCTTTAGATTCCAGTATTATTTGCAGAGCAGGTTGGGGCTGAGCTACCGAATGTTTCACTCCATTTATTATCTTGTAAAGTTCAAATCGCATCAGGCTTTCGTTATACGGAACATTGTTACGACTTAACCATTTAATCATTTCAGATTTAGTGGCATCCATTGAAGGTATCTCATTAACTTTTATATCTTCCAATGGATGTTCATTAATAACAAAAACTGTTGTTTTTGGATTATATACGTTAAAAATACTAAATATCTTATTTGTTAAGGTTACTAAATCTGGATACTCTAAGTAAATGCAATTAGTTTTTTTAGAAAAAAATATAGCTGAATTGATATTTTTGATGAACCGATGCATATAGACGAAAGATTTCTTGTCATCCCTGTGATTTATTATGGCGCTCAAATATCTACTTCTTTTGAATGAGTATTTAAAGTCTTCTACTAGAATACATTTTGTCGTATTGTGTAGTTGTACCCATCTGTATCCCGCATTGCTAAGTATTTTTTTTATTTCTCGGGCAGTCATTACAAACACTAGCACCAGTTCTACCAAAGTTGGAACTATTTTGCGTTCAATATAAAATTTATAGAGGGTACTTCTTACAGCGCTAGCGGCTTGAGTATATTTCAAGTACTTTACGTATGTCTTGTGTGTTAAATGATCTGTGGTCCGTTGTAACTCGGGTTTTGGCGTGAAATTTGAACCACAAATATCTGTAAGTTTCTCCAGTTCAAATATAAGGTTCGTTTTTGAACCTCTTTCATATGCGGTTAAAAGACATTTAACTATTTTAAATTTTTGTTTGAAATCTATCAGTGCATCGTCGTTTGTAATTTCACCTTTGGCTTCCAGCATGTTAGAATCCATTGTGTCCCTAGAAAAAGAAGTCCAATAATGAAGACTAAAAGTAACTTTTTATCAATTTTATGTTTAAAAAGTAGGGAACAACAGTAATGTTAGGAAGCGACGTTAATAAGCAATACATAAAAACTGTTAAAATAATAATGAGTGGTAAGCCCAATAATCTACCATGAAAAGGTAAAGCTTAAAAACAGTTCTACGTTGCCGTGATGCTTTAAAATCTAATCATATGAAAAATAAAGCTTACATATACGATAATTGAAAGTTTTTTGGATTTTTTCTGTCTTACGTTTCCACAAGAAAAATAAGCAATCGAAAGTATCAATTTTAAAACATTAATTATTAATTGCACCTCTATAAGGGTGTTACCACACCAATCGATCGTCCGTCGATCGACGTCGAGCAGTCTACGTGTGGTAACACCCTAAGTATTACGGGTGATATCGTATTCATAATAAAAAATAATACGTCGCTTTCAAATAAAGCTTTGCGGTTTTAATACAATTTTTTGTTTTATCTATTTGATACAGATATAGGTAAGTGCTTCGCTAGCGGTAGCATGCAAAATATAATTCCAGAAAATCAAGATATGTGTTTACCATCCATGTTAGTACTAAGCTAATTTACACACAGAAACTGATAAAAACATAATCGTCACTTACCTCACTGAACTATTACAACAACAATACAAACACGACACAATACTTTACAAGAATATTGTAACATAACGGCAGCCAAAGGACCACGTGACAATGCGCACAACCGCACAAATGGAAGTGCACGGGTAGCGGGGCGCGGACACGGGCGGCTCGCCCGCTCGTCTCACCCCGCCGCGCGGCGGACGACCTCGCTACCTCTCCCGCACGCCTTCCCCGCGATACACGTAAGGCATGATGCAATAAGCACAATAGTAAAAGTATGTGCGAGATTATGATAAATGATAAACGTGTTTTGATAAGCATGTTTTGATACAATATTACTATATGTTATAACAAGTTTTGAAGTACTTTAAAGTATCATTGCAATTATAAAAATAACAGTTTTTATAAAAATAACAATGTAAATAATATATTCAAAAAATATATAGAAACAAATTTTCAGTTTCAGTTATTTCGGTGGTCTCGTAAGTTATATAATAGAATAATAGGTAAAAATTGAGTTTAAGTAAGAAATAATAAGTACAAACAGTTTTAATTATCAACAAATTCTAACCGTAGTTGGAAATTACAATACTATTTAATGATTTTGGTACATAAATATAAAGATTGCACCTACATTTACCGTAACGTTTATACGACGTGCGCCGAGACTAGGTTATTACCACGAGACTCCGAAACCGGGCGAATGTATAATACTCTCTCTTTCTGTTATACGAAGTAAAAGTTGCTATCTCACTTGTTCAGCAAAAAAGTTAAAATTCATTATAGTTTTATGACAGTTGTGCTTTGGACTTGGCGGTGTGCGCGTTAGTGCTTGTGTTTTTATCAATATTTTAACGGTTAAGATGGAAAGAGGCTCAATAATTACCAATAAAAGTGAAACTTCTAAACTATTACATCGTATTCATAAAAAGTTAGCAGCGGAATGCGAAAAACTAGAAGCGCTAGATGCCGATCAAGCCGTGGAACGCGTCGCTAAGTACACAGGACTACATAAAGATGTCGTAAGAAAAATTAAATCATCTTCCGTTGAATTTAATGAAATAAACTTGTTCGTAGACCGTTCTGAAATATACAACGGTTATGTGCATTTTTACAAAGAAAATCTACGTCTTCCTAAAACGAGTGAATTGTTCGACTATCTACAGGGTGCTATTCCACCGTACATGGATATTACTTTATTTAGAAAATTACTTGCGAAGATGGATTTTACGTGGAAGTTGTATAATAATCACTGGTACATTTTAGAAAAACCCAGCGTTCAATTTGAAAGGACAGAATACTTGCAGACGATATTGTTTGCTCGGGGTAATTCGGTACCTATATATTATGTTTATGAATTTGCTGTTCTCTCAAATGGAATATTTCTGACCGTAACTGAAAGCACAGAGTTAAATGCATTTCACTCTCAAATAGCACAACGAAGATTCATATTTGTCGTAAGCGACAAAGATGTCATATTTTGGAAGGTCGTAGACAATTTTGATGAAAATACGTATATGAGGATTTTAATATACAATATTTTGGCTTTATTGAGCGTTTCCGGTGTTTTAGTGATAAACAATGAGCCACATAACAGAAATGTAATGAGAAACGTGCCTACACCTGATGCACTCCAAATAGAAATGATGGAATGGTTAAAATGTCGTGGAATAAGTTTTGATGAAAAGAGCAATAAAGCTGACCTTTACTATTTAATAGAGAAATCATCTGAAAACCGGCAGACCTACACGATAGACAGTTTCGTGAAGTCACATAAGGTGCTTCTTTTGCCATCAAGTATCAAAGCATTGTCAGTCGGGCACCTCGTGTTTACTTTCATAAAACAAAATCTGCACAGCGTCCCGACAGAAATGGACGACTTGGCGGCTAAAATATGCGGGCTGATTGAGTCAGTAACTGGTAAACATCTTTGCGAGTTCACCGGTCACGTGGCCGCGGAGGAACGCAGGATCTTTAATAATGATAAAGAATTCGACATGAAGTATGACTTTTATATGGAAAACACGAACAGTGTCTCTCAAGCGCCTTCCGACAGTGAAGATTCCGATTTACTACTAAGCGATTCTGAATAAAAATACGATGGCAAAGTGTTTGAGCTTTCAACTTTAAACTAAAGACAGTGATAACTAGCTGTAATTAAAGCAACATGTCATTTCAGTATTAGTTTATTGATATTATAGAATTCTTTCAATTTAAATTAAAATACTTGGATTATTTTGAAATACACATTTTTCTTATTGCCCTTTTTCATTAACACTTTTACATTAAAAACTAATTTAAGTACTGTATACTAATTTTATAAAGAGGAAATATTTGTATGTTCGTTTCGAAACTTCTTTCGAAATACCTTTAATAATAATAAATCCCTAGACAAACACAAAGGCCCCAAAGTAAGCAGAGCTTGTGTTTTGGATCACTATACAGCGAACTTGGGGGATGGGAACCCAGAATAAACATACTTAAATAAATATCAACAACCATGGCCCGAGAACAAACATCTGTGTTCACCACACAAATAAATGCCTCGGCCAGGACTCGAACCTGGGACCTCCGGCGTAGAGTCAGGGCTACTTACCACATAATAACATAGCTATATTATCCATTAGCGATGGTACGGCGAGTGAATATCCAAATGATAAAGATCCGACAAATACCAAAAATACTCGTTTTTAAACAAAATTGATAAATTGCTAAATTTTGAAGTCTGGGATGTCAAATTTTTTTTTTGTCAACATTATATATATCACTAAAGTACGTCTTCTTATGGTAGCGTCGGGTGACGGGTCGCTCACTTCCCTCAAATATGGTTGAGGAGGGCGATGTCTGGATCCCGCGTTAACTCGTGAACGGGTGCCGTTTGCGGGTGTTCATTGTTTGGATACTTGGGGGAGGGAGACTTGCCGAGCTAACGGATGCAGATAAGAATAACTTTGTATAGACATAAAGAGACTCTGTAAATTTATTTTGAAAAAAATAAACCTGTGAAGTTTCTTGCCAGTTCTTCTTCACGAAGGTTTTTCCGAACTGAAATAAATATTTCATTTCATTTTACGTTATCGACTCTCTCTGATGCTTGATCTGGTTTAGACTCGCTTGCGCCTTGGATATATCTATATATCACTTTAACAGCGTTGTCATCAGTGTAACGAATAATGCCCTCCGACTGAAGGTCATTTCATTATTCGTTACGAAAAACAACAAGAAAAATATTGCAGAGAATACAGATTCCTGAGGTATTGATCGTCAATAAGTCAGATGAGATACCATAAACGACAACTCGAAATGATCGTTTCTTCAGAAAATCAGCTATCTAGTCGCAGAGCCCAGACTGTAAGTTTGTTAAGGAGTTTAGTGCTAGACCCAGTCAAAGGCCTTGAATATGCCCAAAGATACGGCTAGGGCCTCTCCGAACCCTCCAAGATACACTAGAATATCTCCGGATGAGCGGCCACTATGAAAAACCAAACTGGCAGTCACTGAGAAGGTCATTAGACTCCAGATACATTAGGACCATACCTCCATATCTTGAAATATCCGCAGCAGAGCATCAGATGCAAAACAAGCTTGCCACCAAGGATAAGAAGCAGCAGAGTGTTGCATCTCATCCCAATCTGCTGACTTTTACCTACTTTTTTTGATGGTTTCAGACGGCGGGTATTGTCACTGTAGCCTACAGATTTCGCTAGGCAGTGGTCGGATATCCTTAATGGTGGAGATACTGACACAGAGTACCTATCTGTCTGAATCGGACGTCAGCAAAAGGTCTAAGATATGTCTGGATTGCGCGTAGGTTCGTGAACGAGTTGGGAGAGACCATGGGTTGAACCGATAGGTGTTGGAAGTGCATCTGGCGTTGGAATTGGAGTCCTTTTTTTCAACTTTTGTTAAATTAGGTTTATTATGGAAGGAGAATAGCAGTTCGGTGACGCGCAACGAATGGAACAAGCAACTTGCTTGGGTAGACTCACTAGAGGAGGACTCACTTGGTGACCGCGGGGAACAGAACGGAACCCCGGAGGGTATCGCCAACCAGCGTACACCATCCGGTTGCCAACCGGCGCGATGAAGTAATTCCAGGACTTAACACGGAACGTACCTATCTACTTTGAAATTATCATATGCACTTGAGCATAAAATTTTTTTTTTACTATATTCATAGCCGGCAAACGAACTCGTTATCCACCTGATGGTACATGGACATCGTCATCTTTACTCTATTTGTAATATAATTACAGATTTGTTTATTTGTTTTCATACCTATAATAAACACTAAAACTATGAAACTGAGGTAAAATATTTACAATATACATACAAACTAATAATTTTGTACTAAACAAATCCCCAAAAATAGTTTCGGTAAACAGCAGCTATTGCTAATGCAGCGATTGATACTTAAAACGGTAGTTGTCAACTTAACCCATGAACAAAATTAAAACCTACGCAAGCGTGTCAATTCCGAACCGGAACAAAATTAAACCTGTCAAAACCCAACGGCAAAAAAGTACCCGTCCGATTGAACGTGCTGGGCCTTTTTAACCCCTTGTCTGCGTAGTTCTGCGAGTGTGTTTGACGTTTTCCTGCGTTTGGTCCCGTCGACCTACATCTGTCACAGCGCGCTTAGCTATTGCTGTTTTTAATAGTCCTGCAGTGAGGGTTAGAAGAGAGAAATGTGGAAACTGCAGCCGACTGCGACCAGCTTTGATTTGTGAAATGCTTTTGAAAAATAAAATATGTGGACCTAGATAGGTACATTAATTCTAGCCCTTGGTTGGGCCACAGTATAGTTCTAAAAGTGAACAGAGCTATGCATGCCGTTTGGTGAACTGAGGGAGAAAGATGTGCAAATATAAATAGCAAACATCCATAACACGAAAATCGTAGCCGCAATTGTGATCTTTGATGTTTAGGGCACGGACCTTATGAAGAAATTTGTGCTTGGTGCAGACAACAGCTCATCAAATGATTGATGACATCAAACTTCCTCAAATGATTTTGAACTCTTTGGACCGTGAGCTCTAGGTTTAAATTCTATTGAGAAAATTTTACATTTTGTGGTAAGTTGATAAGCTGTTGACTGTACATCTATGAGTTTTAATATTTCACTCTTTAGAATCGATGAACTCTACGACTAATTGTACAGATTTTTTAATAAAAATTTATTAAAATAACCTTTGGGTGTCTACACGAAAATGTCAAGAAACTGTCAGGCTAAGAAACTGTTTTTTTTTTATACTACTTCAACTATAATCATTCTAAAATTTATAAGTTGTTATTGAAAAAAATATTTTCAAAATAAATTTTACACATCTCATAACAACATACCTCATGAAGGTACTAAAATTACTAAGACCACAATTTATATGTTCTTCCCACAAATTTATCATTCACGTAGCGTTATTATTGTATAGCATTATTTGACATTTTGAATCACTCTTAAATTATACCCATGAGGCTTTGTGTTAATCTAAAATGTACCATATTTCCCATAGCATAAAGTTCTATTTTCTATTAGGATCCTAAGCTTCAAATTACACAGATATTTGATGTGAAATTGCACTCTATCTTAAAACTGATAAGAGTTCAAATGGACTGTGTTAAATGTGTATGATTTAGGGACAACCTGTCATATACTGAGGGCATAAGTAGGTGAATCAAAAAGGTAAATTGGACATATTATGTGTCTGAGAAATGGTCGAAATAAAACGTTAACGCCGCTTTTACTGCGGGCCTTCGATTTATTTGAACCGATATATGGTAAGTATTGTGAAACGGTGCTACGAGGAGGATTAAGTTCTTTGGTACGTTTTGTGGTCTAGGCTTAGAACCGAGTTCTAGTAATATGTACAAAAAGTAGGTGAGCTTTATGAAACAATTAATAAAAAAGCTGTATAGGATGTACCTATTATTAGATAATAATAAATTATTGACTTATGTGGTCTTTATTTTTAACTTGATCGTTTTAAAGATTTAAAATTTAGAATTAAAAATTCGAACGCACAGCAAATTTGTGATGTTTTGGTATGGCTGAGCAAAACCTCTGTAGCGCACTTATAAAAAAGAAATTAACATATAACAAAAGCAATTACGTTCGAGAAAGCAGCTATTAAGGTACAAACACAATCTTTAAGATGGTAATACGTGCAATTATATGAAACGCAATTAAAGCTTGGAAACTCACATTCCGGCTCCCAATGACCATCTTAAGCCCCTTCCACACTCTCGTGCTCCCTTTGCATTGCTTCATTTCAATACATGATTACATTCAATGGCCACAGAAAAAAAAGCTAAATGATAGGTGGTCCCTGCCTCCTACATCAGAGTCTTTGTTTCAAAACGATAAACAAATTTGTTTACGAGGTTTTTTCTCTATTCATTTAAAATTTATTTATAGGCTCCTCGCACGTGTTATGTTACAAGTTGGGTTACAAGTGTACATGTTGGGTTCAAAATCGTTCCCGCAAAAATTTAGAGTTAAATTGGCATGATATATGTTTTCAATGTTATTTTTTAATCCTTTTCAGATGTTTTAACATGGTTTAGAATTCCAAACTGTCCCTTATGAATATTTGAAAGAGTCATGTATAATCATAGGTTATTATTAATTATGAAGGTAAATAAATCCCATTGTTTATGTCGCTTTTGATTTTTGAATTGCCGCCTGGACGTATTACTATGAAGATGACAAAAACAACGTTATTTTTTAAACATAAATGATTTCAGATAGTCTATAATACTTACGCTTACTGTCTGAATCGTAAACAAGTAGTACGCCACTTACGGGCATCAGTAAGTAATTAGGAAAGTAATCTTGGATTACGTCACAAACAAAATATTTAATAAAAAACGAATCATCCTGCAAAGAAAGCAAATACTATTTCGAACTAAATAAACGTAGTTACATAAAAAGTGCTGCCATCTATTGCACGAAAGCGTGGAGTATTTGTTGCTACTTGCTTTCAAGTGGCTTCCGCACTCGACCAATGTAAAGGCGGCACGACAATGGGTTTTCATTGTAAGTATATGGAAGTTCCGTATTTTATATACGGTTACTGTTTGCTTAGCTGACAGCTTAGTCAAGAATGTTATTCGGTAGACAAAGGAGAAGTTCAGGAAGGAAAATGTCTTCATCTGTACTTGTTTTATAGTAATTTTTTTACATAACGAAAATAAATTACTGCTCATTATGGACCTTAGTTCCCACTCGTTAAAAAGTTAAGCTCAGGTTTGTAACAGTACGCAGCTAGGCGCAAAGTAAGCAGAGCTTGTGGTGTGGATGACCATACAGAGAACTGAGGGGGGGGGGCGAATAAACATACATACATAAATATAAATAACCATGAACCAAGAACAAACATCTGTGTTAATACAAATGAATGCCCCGACAAGGAACCAGGGACCTCCGGCGTAAGAGGCAGAGCTACTACCGCTGACGCAACGCGGACGTCAGACAACGAAGGGGAACCTGGGCAAGCTATATAGAAATGACACGGGACTGGGAGCACACATTAGAAGTTTATACAACCACTCGTAATCACAAATAAGCAGTCTAAGAGTCCACTCGCAGGACATGAGCTTTAAAACGCACGCTCTGTTGTCTCCGAACATTACAGTGTCACGCTCCAGGCGCACTGGCGGCAGTAAAGATGCGACAAGCAGTATGGAATATACTTAAATCCTTAGAACAAGTACACGGAGGCTGCAAATTAAACTGGTATCTAAACATATGCCAATTAAACTTTTTGATATTCTGGTTCTCTCATTTTGTAACCTTCGTTTGTGACACTGTGAATGAATTAGACGTTCTTGCTATGTTTACCAAAACTTTATTTTCATACTGGCATGTATGTAAATGGATAAGCATTATTTTTCTGCAATCCCTAGACAAATACACCAACTTTGTGGCCCCAAAATATGCAGAGCTTGTGTAATGGATAACTATACAGCGAACTGGGCGGGAGCCCAGAATAAAGATATATAATTATTTCTGTTCAATGAAAATAAGACTTCGTGGCCATGGTGCTTGTTTAGAATCGAAGTATTGGCAAATACAAAAATCAGACAAAATCTTTTCTTATGGTAATCTACTGTTTTCTTTCAAATGCTTCCCTCCACTCTCTGCGTAACTGCGCCGGCAGTTTGTTCAACAAATTTATGTGCGTACTTTATGACGTCACTACGTTGTTGGTCGCTAATGGCGGGCTGAAATGGCGTGATAAAACTTATTGCCAATATTTTTCATAACAAATTAATGCAAGATGTGTTTTTTCGTAATTGAGAATTAATGGTATGCAGTAAACAGGTCAGAAATCGCTTTTGGTAATATGTGGCACAGGATGTTTCACACCTACTACTGAAGGTGATTTTTCTAACAATTGTATTAAGCCTACAAATAAGAAAATTATAATGCCGCCCGGCTAAATATGATTTCTCGGGATTTAATAATTTCAAATATAATGTTCAAATATAAAAGGAGTTCAGAAATTTTCAGTTACTTTAAGTAAGTAAATTGCCTCTAAGTTATTCGAATAATCTGTTCTTTGAGCATTTAGTGTACTCTGGGCGATCGTTTAGAACTATGTTCATTTAACATATTATAATTGCTACTATAAATGCCCCGTAGTTTTGTTAGTTTTAATACAATTAAATTATCCCTACAGTGCCTTTAGCTATCATGTAGAAAATTATATTTTCAATGGGTTTGAAATTGTTCGCAACTTCCAATTTTAAATTTATATTATCATAAAGAGCGAAATTTTATTCAAATATATATGGTTTGAGGTACGCGTTATTTGATAAGGCGATACGCATTATCTATCACAAAACTATACAATTGGCAACAGGAAATAAAGATTTCTGTACATTTTAAAATTTAATTTTAATTCAGTTTTCTGATCTATGAGTTGATTAAAGAAATAAACTTTTGTGAATACGGGTCGTGTGTTTCATGCGGTGCACGGAACGGCAACCTTCATCTTTTTTAAAACATATTTCATAAGTTTGTTGTACTTACTCTAAACAAAATTGTAAAGCAAAATTGTTCTATGATTTTTTGCTCATTTATTTTCACCCTATTTATTACAAAAATCTTTGCGCTAACTAAAAACCTCAGTTATTCATAATAATTACTCCGAGATTATCACCTTTCACGGCAAATTAATCATTTTTCTGAAACAGTTATTTTTTCGCAAGCGAAATTTCGAGCTCAAATACAATGAAATATAATTATACATTTTAGTAAAGGCGACCCTTTTTTGAAAAAATTCATGGTTGTTTTTGCTTAACTTAAGATTCTTGTAAGCAAATGATTTATGGTATCGACAATGTTTGAGAAAAAGATTAGGAACAGAGAAAAAAGATCTAGACTAACAAATGAGAATTTTGCGGTATATGTATGTATAGATATTGACTCCTACCAAGTGTTAATTGGCCAGAACCTTCATCAATGATTTTTATGGAAATACTTGGTTACAATTTCAAACTTTCTTTCAATTCAAACACACCCTTAGAAAATATTAAATTACTTATTCGAGTTACTCTATAGCTGATATCTGACTAAAAATAGACCTGACCTTTATTTATGAAGGTTATCAACCACGTTCACTAATCTTCCTACTGGTGGGGTAAGGGTGGGGAACCTTCAAAAAGGGGTTACCATGTAATAATACATTAATTTATCCACCTAGAAACAGCCAAGTAAGGGATAAAGGTGTCCCTTATAATATAAAATGCCCTTTTAACCTTTACTAGAATATTTTATTAAGGGTTGAGTACAAAGATATGGAGTACGAAATATACGGCAATACTTAACTCTCGACGAGGCCCTCGAAAGGATGTACCCACCTTTTATATGCCAGTCAAAAGGGTGTTAAAACGGTGACGAAATATTCAATGGATATAACACTTTGCAAGAATGAGGATATTAAAGTGTTAAGTAAAACAGATCGATTTAATAGAAGTTTTGATCTTTTGTGTGTTTTACAAAAAAAAGCGTTGTATTTTATTAAATAAGTAAGACCGCACGCCGACAATAATACAAAATACAAAGTAAATAAAATACATTTTAATGGGCCAGTTTCTTAATAGCCATTTAAAATTAAACTTTTCCCCTCGAAAATCAAAATTAAAAAAACAACCACCAGCGTCGCCACAAAACGAACATTTCAAGCAAAAAAATTATGACAAATGCTCGAGAGAACTTTAAAAACTGAAAGACAAATCTATAGCAATTTTTTCATAGCGCCAGTAAAAAGTGTCCTCTGGTGGTAATACTTCAAAACTTTGGCCGGTTTCCAACCGCTTTAGGTTGTAGAACAAGGGAACGAATTGCGAGCGGATCCGCGGGAAGCAGCTTATTGTAAGTTGAGAAATGAGCGCGCCTCTACTTGGACAAGGCTATTGGTTCGAGAACAAGTCCCGAAAAGGAGGGTGTTTCGAAGGATTTGTATTAAAAAAAGCTACCCTTAGTATCAGAATCAATATACCAGGCGTTGATTTTGTGTGGATTGTGCGCTAGTTAAATTGGTCTATAATATAAAAAAAAACGGTAAAGGCTTATATATATATTTATAATATGACGCATTTAAGGCCAAAATAAGAGTGCCACTTACACTAGAGATACAGTTTCATATTCTGGTAAGATATTCAGAATGTAAGCTTATTTTAAAACAATATTTCGATTAGTAGATTGTATATTTTAGTCGATCTCAGGTCTGAGGCAGGTCAGGTATTCTCAAATTCCGAACAATCTTCCCAAAGAAAGAGTCACATATGATTCGCTACAAATTTTTCAAGGTTTGACGTTTGAGGCACCTTCCATAGTAAAAGCAATATCATAGTTCAGTGACTCAGTTTACATCAATAATGACTTTTACATCAATAAATATAAATTGCGGCAAAAATAATAATTTCCTCTTCTCATTTGGATCTAAACGGACCAATCAAAACTACAATCTTCTTGCCTAAACAAAATATGAAAATTTGTTCTTTATTACAAAAAAAAAAACTCCAAATAAAACATCAGGATGAAAAAATTACTTCTTGATGTAAGGTACTTGCAAAGTAAAAGTCTGACTTGGGATCTTTACAGCAAACTAAACATGAACACAGGAAAGTTTGTGACGCCAGAGTTATTTTTCCTTCAGAAAACGTTTCATTTAAATTGTTTGTGTATTTGCGTTAACAACTTTTTTTTTTGCTGCCAAGCACCCTCTCGGGAGGGAGGTGGAAGTTGCGTCATGCATACCGCCGCAGGCAACCGACTTCCGCGACGGTGATGTGGGACTCACCAGAGTGGCACCTACCCACTAAAAACCATCAAAATGACTGTAGCATGGGAATGCTGTCAGCCTTCATCGGAGCGACACCCGGGTAGGGAGGTGATTGCGCAAGCAGGGACCCGCTAGAGGGTCACCCGCTGAGAATTCTAATCACTTAAGGTGCAAATGACATTTATATTGATGATTCTACGGCCTGGGCACCCTTAAGCTGGTCCAGATTAGCCGAAAGTTGATCGGGGGGATCCGAGAGTGCATTTCTCGGTCTACGGACTTTGTACCTCGACGGCATGGACGGAGCAGTATAAGCTACTGACTCGCGTATAAGCGAATTAGGGTGCTCTTCGGATCGCTTAAAAAAAGCGGTGGAGAGCGTCCTAAGGTGTTGTTGTATAGTAGGCAGTTCGAGATCTCTGTGCAGGTCTGCGTTTCGCACGTACCACGGAGCATCCGTGGCCCGGCGGCAGAAGAGATTCTGGACTACCTGTAGTTTATACATATCGGAGGGTTTAGCATGTGCAAAAATTGGGGCGGCGTACGTCATGACTGGTCTCACGCAAACCTTAAAAAGCGTTCGCTTGTTCCTAAGAGATCCCCAAGGTGGGCACAGCTTGTAAATTATATTCTATTCGGCCGTCTCGCCGTGGATTGTGAACTTACAATTTTGTGGCATGCTCTCTGTCGAAGCGGCGAAAGCTAGGAACTAAGCTGCAAGGGAACCCTAATACTCATTTGGGAACTCATTGGCGGACTGATGATGTTTTTTTTAACACTGATTGTGTATCTAGTTGAAGAGTCTATTAGAAGCTTTAGATTGAAGTATAATATTAATTTTGTGTGTACAGAAATAATTGAAAAAACTAAGCATTATGATTATCATAAATGTTAAACTTGTTGTGTAAGAAACCGTTATAAAACTAATAATCATGAATAAGGCTGTTCTGATTTAAGCTTCACATAGTTGTTACAGATAAAATATTGAAATGGTACTGATTGGTTCGTCCATTCTCCAAGAAGAAGAAAGTGGTTCTAATGATCAATGTGTATGTATTGCTTTACTGTACAAAGGTAGTAAATATTAAAATGTATTAAAATGACAAAATATTTTGATATACTGTACCGATTTTGATTAAAATCTCGAATAACTTTCTGATACAAAAGTTAATTAGACTCCATCAACCATGACGTGATCAAAGTACTTATCATTGTACAGTTAGCAAAATAAATATTGGAACAAAACATTTAGTTTAGCTTAAAACTGTGGCGTTAGCAAACTGTGCTGTTTATGCAAATTAATTTTAACAAACTACACAGGGATTCAAACAACTAACTAAGTTCTACGACACTATTCATGGTAGCTTAGTTACAAAGGACGCATATTTCGACCGTATAGTTGTCCTCACATTAAAATCGATCTACGAAATCATATCCTGACTTCTACACGTGTCTACATCAATGCGTTAAATTTCTGCTATGTCAAGTTACACACATTTTTTTGCAAACCCTTCTGGAATTTGTTTTAACGCGCGACACACGATAGAACGACTTCAGTACCCATTGTATCAGAACGCTTTGATGAAAATCGACCGATGAACCAAAAAGTAAATTATGTTTATATTGAACAAAACAGGTAGAGCAATTGGGATTTTTAAACAGAAAATAAGATGAAATTCGAATTTTATTATTTCGTTTCAATTATCATTTTGCAATGAAATGTTTAGGTGTATTTAGTCCTAGTACCTACAAAAGCTTCGTGTATATTTCGTAGCCATATCCCAGAATTGCCTCCATCATGAAGTTTTCGAGCATTTCGTGAAATGCTAATGTGGATTCACCAGATCAATGGTAAGAAAACATTGTTAAAAATAATATGTATATGTAATATAAAAATATGATCAAATAAACGCGCGGCTACTTCATGAATAGTTTATTGGATCATGTCGTAAAATTGTATCGGAAATATGTAATAGCTACCGATAGAGGCGCTGGAAAAGCTTTGTTTTTGTGTTAATGTCACACGTGGATAGTACCTATCATTAGCTTTTAGCAGCCTAAGCACACTCACTTCGTTCGCTTGGCTCGCGCGAATCGCAGGACATCGACTGGATTTTAAGAAATTTTCAAAGTATGGTGCATAGCCAACTATAGTTGACCACATCATTAAATGCTCGACCATTTCATGAAATTAGCAATTCTACAATTTGGCCACGACACAAATGAGTAAAGTATGTTAGAGAAAAAAATTTGCTTCAACTACTTCCAGACAAATTCGATCCTGGAGCTTTCAAGGGTAGAGTGAATAAATACCTCTTGGACAGGCGAGTACCAACCTAGTCTACATCATTATTTACCGTCCGGTGAATTGGAAGGCAAACACCTGCCAACTAGATAAACAAAAACCTACGCTATATATCCTCGTTTATGATTTGCTAAAAGCTTTTTTTCATACACCAACTATATGTCCCCAACATGATACTTAAACGTACAGTGAACATGGGGGACTCAGAATATACACACATACATAAATATAAACTACCATGACTCGAGAACAAACATGTACTCATCACACAAATAAATGCCCCGACCATTTGAACTTGGGACCTCCGGCGAGCACCACCACTGTCGCCACTTGGTTGTCTCTTACTTCAAACAACCAACAAGTACCGAGACAAACCTATTTATATTTAGTAACTTCTTATTTAACTCCATGGACAACCGTACGTACACAAGTAGATGCTATATATACTGACTTCCAAAAAGCTTTCGATAAAGTTGATCACCTCCTACTATTTAAAAAGCTAGCCTACTATGGCATCAAAGGAAACCTATTAAAATGGTTTGCATCACACTTAAGAGGTCGAACGCAGAAGGTTGTTGTATGAGTCAGAAGCTACTAAGGTTCCATCAGGGGTAATTCAAGGATCTATTCTCGGACCCCTCCTTTATGTCTTATTTATAAATGATATAGACTCCTGTTTTCAAAACTGCCAGTATTTATTATTTGCTGACGACTTCAAAATATTTAAAACAATTGGGAACTCCAATGACTGTCGTCTTATTCAAGAAGACCTAGACAGATTCTCTGTATATTGCATTAATAATAAAATAAAACACGCTTTTGAAAAATGTTCACATATCTCATTTACTAGAAATAAAAATATTATAAAATCTAGTTACAGTATAGGAAGCCATTTGGTGAATAAAGTCAAAACCACAAAAGATCTTGGAATCATCATCGATCATAGGCTTATTTTTAATGAAAACATAGACAGCATAGTAAAAAAGCTCATAGAATGTCAGGGTTTGTTCTTCGCAGCGCCAAACCATTTCGTAATGTCTCCACATATCTACTTCTATATAAAAGTTTGATGCATCCATGTCTTGAATATGCTTCCGTCATTTGGAACCCAATTTACAAAATATACGTAAATAAAATAGAAATAATACAAAAAAAATTCCTTAGAGCAGTTAATTATAAGTTTAACCATCGTACATTATTGTACATAGAACTGCTACCAAAATTCGATATCACCCCTCTTACACATAGAAGGATTGCTGCCGATGCAAGTATTTTGTTTAGGATATGTACAAATCAATTAAACTGCCCCGAAATATTGGTACAAATATCCTTTAACTGGTAAAATATTGGTACAAATGTCCTCTTTGCTCTATCCTCACCGAAATGTAACCAAGGGCAACGCGTACCACTCTATAGAATCTGCAAGACTTACAACAACACACTTCACAATATTGATATCTTTAACACAGTGGTTCTCAAACTTTTTAAATGACGGAAACCTTTTGGGATAAATAATTAAATAACGTTCATAGCGTTTTGTCTCCGCGCGGCCGCCGAGTCCGCGCAGCCGCGGAGCGACCAGAGAGAGGTGTTTTGATTTTTGTTTCTAAATTCTTGCGGAACCCCGACAGAGGTATCACGGAACCCTAGGGTTCCGCGGAACACACTTAGAGTATAGCTGCTTTATCAACAAAAATATTTAAAACTCGAGTATACAATACTTTATCGGGGTTGTCCAATTAGTTGTCCAATTGTTGAATTAAACCAGTTCTTCTTTAATTAAAATGCTGTTTACATAAAAACATAGTTTTCAATAGTTCTCTAGTTGATGTAATTAACAAGAATTTCTTAACTCTGATTGTCTTTGTTTTGATATAGGTACTTTTCTCTATTTTGGTATTGTATAAATTTAAACTTTATACGCAAAGAAGCTTAAGAGCAACTTACAAAGATAGTGAGAATGTTGAAGGATGTATACTATAGTAACAAAGTTTAGTTCTAGTAGCACAATGTATTTGTGATGTATATATCTGTTCATTCTCCAATAAAATAAAAATAAAATAAAAACATGATGCTTGCACTTTATTTCAATTATATAAAAAAAATTGAATGCGTATGAAACTATACATGGAGGTAACCTTAAAAGTTCATCCCCTTGTTTAGTCCCTGGTCTCTTTAAACAAGAGATAACAAGTTAATTTCCCTCGGATTTTAGATTCCCGTCGAACAAAGTGCGATCCACGAGCACCTCCGGGGAAATTGTCTTGGAAACGATATTCGATGACGTCACACCCGGTGAACGAATCGCTGTATCGGCTCATGTTGAAATCTCAAGTTAAGATCTATAAAAAACAGGTCGACAATTTCACACAACAGTTCAGAAATTTTCATTTATGAATTTGATATTATGTTTGTCATTTTATCAAAAATACATTGTTCTATTTTGCTTTTTTAACCAAATAAATGTGAAGACATGATTTAATATGATGCAAGCTAATAACTTTCCTGCGCGTAAATATACGTTTACTACTAGCTACTTTACAATAAAAAAAATATACACGTTCTCGATTTTATTTTTTTGTGGAGCGTACAATATCACAGGTGTGTAGATTTGTTTTACTTTGAAACGAGTATCGTCATCACAAAGGCTAGTATTTTTTCAAAGGCTTTATACAGTGATGCTTTCGTCTAAAACTGTCGATGCACTTCAGAGGATATGACGCAGATTTTAAACAAAAATGTTTTTATTCATTGTAGTGTTGCGTTGGTGGTTTTTAAAATACCTATAAGGAGATTTTTATCAAACTTCTTACGAAATTAGTGCTTTTGCTTTGTGGACAAAGTAGGAAATAAGAATATAAGCCAAGTACTTTCAAACGTTTATACCCTTTTTACCATTTACTACATTTTTATAGTATGAGTAACAAGAGACTGGAAAACCTCCATGCTCTTCAAATAATATTTTAGGTTCGCTATTCATATGCGCCTACAAACAAACTCTTTATACAATTAAAACATCGCCAACAACGATCGTAAAACGTAAATACGTAAATACGTTCAATCCCGTGAAAAATCGCGATTTTGAAAAGGAAACCCATAGGTGTAAAACACTAAAAGTCGGATGATTTACAGGCTCCATTTAACTCCGAAGCCACGAAATTGATATTGGTTCCTGTCGGAATATTTGTAAACAACACCATGTCATCGGTCTTAGTGGTTTTAGAAGCTCGTACTCTGAATAAATTTATGTGAAATGAGAATGTAAAAGCTTGGACCACTGTGATTTTCAAATTTATATTTAAAAAATGAAAAAAAAAATGAAAGTAAAATACTTTCGTAACCCTTAAGCAAAGAGAAATCAGTACGGTATCTATAAAAAATTGCATCATATCCAAAAAACTAACAAGATCTTCTGCAAATTGCAAACTAGCTAATAAATGCGCATTTTCAATACACTGATAACAAAGTACTTAAATTGACATACACCCAAGGAGATAGAGCTCTATATAAAAAAAGTAAAACTATTTATTTCTTCTCTTTTAGTAGATACAAAAAATTGAAATTTTCTCTCCCAGCGAGCTTTAGGAAGAAACCTATCTTTAAAAAAATACTATAAATAAATAAATAATCTAAGTAATTTATAAAAGTATATTTTGGATCCTTTGCGTGTTTACTTTTTGTGGTAACTATTTAATTATATCTTATTGAATACAGCATTACTATTATTACCAGTTTCGTCTTAGGGGTTGTTTATATGTTACATAATAATATGTTAATGATAGTTCTCTTGGTGGACGTCGGTTACATAACATTTCTACTTATATTTAAAACCTTAGTTGGTACATGGTACCTACTATTTTCATACACATTTCTATCAAAGATACAGAAACAGATAAGTACAGAATAATATTTATTCATCACGAAAATCCTCGGCTTCACGCCTCCGCGAACACTGGGCAGCCACGCCCATCCCTAGCCCACTTTATCAATGGAATAAAACATTTTGTTCTAGAAAAATAAGTCGGCACAGGGACTTTGAAGCTCGAGTAAAGTTTATAGCGATGTTGGGCTACTTCTGTCTGTCCCGTTTTGAACCGTCTGTTACACCGTATGGACCATTACATACCCAACACAAATTTTATCAAGTTGTTAATGTATAGTTGTATATAATAATTTTCTTAGATTTTAATTAATAAGCCTTATTTTAGGGAAATAGTGAATAGCACAAACTTAAGCTATGAAATCGAACATATATTCCGACTAAAACCTTAAATACAATAGTTAACGAATCCTTAACCACAAATAAAGATAGATACTTAAAAATATAATACACCACTGCCAAAAATATGTAGGTGTTCCATTATTGGATATCCTACACGCTTTCAAATGTGTTGAGAATAATATTTTCCGTAGGACGGTAATATGAGTTACCGCTTTACTGGAATAGTGTTTTAAATCCTATTCTATTTCGGAAAATTGCATTGCACCTTAAATTTCATGTTTATAATTTTATTTTGGTAAGCAACAGTTCTTATAAAACCGAACGATTCGTTGAAACGGTGTCACACACAGCCTCACCAGCCCCCTACTCTCGCCGATGGTAAATAAACAGCTCAGTGGAACTCTTCATTGTCTCGTTAGATTATATCACACCGCCTGTAATGTTTCATCAAAAACGACCCAGCCTTTTATACAATGTTTAGGTTTAGGAGGAAACTACAAAGCGTACGGGGTCACAATAAGCTTTTTGGACAATAGCTACGGAATTTTATTGTCTATTTTCTATGATATATTTTTATAGGTATGTTGTTGGCAAAATAAACTCGAGTAGCATTTTTGTGTGTGGGTGATATTTTTGTATATTTTTAGTTATTTTACTTGTTAGTTTTCATTTCCCGTATTAATCATTGAAGTTTTAGAAATGATTATTAATTTTAGCTTTACTTCATTAGTAAACATTTATAAATAATAATAATTTGTGGTACGAAGATTACCCAGAATAAATCAATCTAACTTGGACTATCCAAATAACAACTTTGGCAGTCCATCAGACCCTTAACCCGTTTAACTTGCAGGTATATATCAATTTAAGATAAGATCGAGAAGCGTCTGTTATACCAGAGTAAGTTGCGTAATTAACATGTTTAAGAAATAAGACTTATCTCGAAGACCCCCGTTTTGAGGGGTTAAGACGTCCAAACCAGATGTGGTTGTCATGTCACTCGAAGTTAATATCTGCTTGTAACAAGCGAGTAACCCTTTATTCGTTGTTTCCTAACTTTGTTCAAGTATTTTGTATACACAACATATACTTTTGATGTGTTTAGCTAGTTTAAAATTGACTCAATTGCTTACAGTAAAAATATGGACTGTTCTAATTTTATTTTTATTTATAACGCTCCTACCAGAAATAATTTAATGTCTAGGCCCTGTACCGCAATTTCTTCTTTAAGTTGTCGATATATATGGAGATTTAATTCCGTTACCTGTAACAAAATAAAGATAAAAGATTAGCCATTTTCTCTGATAATTGCTTACAAAAACATTACGAAAATCAAACGAAATACGTTACTAAAAACGATCAGACACATATTAAAACAGCAATTTGTCCCACCGCAGGTACTTCAACTAAAACCCGTAAATAATCCATGAAGCTCACACTTCAGTGAATATATCAAGCAAGTTTCTAACAACAGTTTTTTCATATAGAAAAAACTAACTGCGTACAAGCTTAGACACACACAATAGCAAGCTGCACATTTGCAGGCTGGCATTCTGGGTCACGTGCGTAGTTACTGGTCGCCTTGGCAACCGTGTCGTGGAGGCTTCGATCCTTCATAATGAACAATATATCCACAGGGACAGGTAGCGACAGCAGAATAGTTAGGGATCATCATTAATTCTGTCCCATGGGGCTGGAAGTTGTAGAATTCTTGATTAAGTTTTTTGTGTGAGATAAATATATGCTTTTTTTGTTTCAAATATACCTATGCTATTAAATAGGCCATATTTTTTCTTGACGTCACGTAAATAGTAATACTCACCTTTCGTTAATCAGGTATTTGACTAGGCTTTTTTAAATTGTTCATTTATTTCGATAAAAAAAATATTGCTTTTTTAGATTGCTAACTGTGATAAAAAGCTATAACTAATAATCTTCTCACAAGCGTACAACAACAAACCAATAACTCGTTACAAACCCCATAAAGAACACAAGCAATGAACATTGTTTCACAAATATGAAAAAGACGAATTCAATTGAAAACCGTGACTGAGCATACGAGCACTTATTTCATCATTGTCCTCGTTCTTCACAGATATAGAATTACAAAATCGAATGCATCAGACGTCTGGACGTCACGATTTCATTCTAATTCGTATTTGCTGACATGATGACCCATTCAGAAATCATTCGCGCTTGTCAGAAAATTATCACAGTGACAGAGAACCTTATTATTTGTTTGTTATGTAAGGATTGAAAGTAAAAGTAAGGTCAAAGTTAATATGGGAACAGAATGCGTGGTCATGGATCGGATCAACGGATCGCGTTGCTTTAAAAAGACGCCAGCTAAATGATCAAAAAAGTAAATTTATGTAAAAGGCAGAAGAAAATAACTAAGTATTCTCAGACCTGCAGATTATTTTAAGCTTCAGATACGTACACTGTCTAAAATCTTTTGTTTAAGCTTAGCTAAATATATTGTATATTTGGCACAAATAACATAGCTATCCCAAGTAATAAAACATTTCAATTAAACACTTAAAGGCAGAAGGTCTTATAATTACAGCAAGTAGGCACCTTCACCGTACTATCGGACTTCAAAATTTAACACAAACTTGATGGTTTGGATAAGGTATAGGGTCTTGTCCTAATTAAATTGTTCTAATTTAAGATGTGTTTAGTTATCAAAAACTTAACTATTTTGACTTAAGTTAGTATTATACTATCATTTTGACAAACCGCTTATTAAGCTTAACTTTTGACCGGGCTGATCAAACATAAAAGAGGTGGAAATGGTTTTCTCAATAATAGCAAGCATTTGTGGAACTAAATGCAAAAAAGAAAATTCAAATATTGTACTAGTTCCATCCTTAAAGGCTTAGGAAACCTAAAACTAAAATATATTTTTACTCATAAAGAAACACAACAGTACGTTTCTTACCAGGATTCGAACCTAGTGTTTCCTATAACTGAGGGAACTATCACAAGGCAAAATACCGTAGTTAAAACAGGATTTCTCCTTACAGTTTGTTAGACCCTCATGACTGATGGCATTCCTTCAGAAATCTAAATCAAATATTTCAAAAACTTCAATTTCACAGAAAATGATGAACATAGATCAAAAGATTGCTCCAGACCGTCGTTCTCGACACGTTGCTACATTGTAAACTTAACGACGGGAATAGTTTGAAAAACAATTTGCTGAACAAGAAGTTTAATAATCGAAACACATATTCGCCACTTCTCACCGAAGTAACTATATTGCAGAAATAAATAGTTATAAGCCGTGTGATAAAAGTTGGTGAGACAGATTTCAATCATGATTTTTTTAAGTTACTTTTATTCAAATACACTCTTTATTTTGTATTTTACGGGTATGAAGGCAGACCCCATTCTTTCCCATTGAAGTGTCAAAATAGGTAAATGGTCTTTGATTAGATACGGTATGGACTTTAGGGTATAGCAGTCTCGTAGGGTTTTGTTTGAGTATATGAGGACGTGTTATGAGGATAAAAGTATATACACAATAGGTTAAAGAGGAATAAAATTTAAAGTAAAACACACCTTGCCATCTTAATTAAATAGCCTCGTAAAACAATTTAAAATTTATTCTTCTTAAATTCAGAAAGTTAATAATGTCAAAAACACAAAAATAAATATTACGTTCGCACCCACTCTCATCAAACAGTCTATAACCAAGAGGAATTTGACAAATGCTCAGAACATTTTTCATTAGACGCCCAACTTCAGCCAACTCGGAACAAGTTGGCCCAACTATCTCACTTTTATTGCGAAAGTGCTAAGACATGTAATAACTTTAAGGGACGATTAAGAAAGACCATTTTGCTATGAGAATGCTGACTTGCTTAAGGGGTAGTTTCATGTTCAACTAAATTTAGTTCAACATTAACAATTAAACTTAACAGATTGTAATTCGGAGTTCTTCATTTAATATATTTATGTATAGATAAACATTCGTTTTAAATGTCAACTTCTAGTAAAATTTCTTAATTTCTTTTCTGAGCATTATTAAATGCACTCAAAGTATAGTATATATGTAAAATATTCCGAGTGTTGGTGTGAACAAAACCAATTTTTTATTTGACTTTCATTGATCAAAAAGAAAATGCTTGCTAACGAAAAATCTAGATCAAAGACTATAGTTAAATAAATATATCGTAAAAAAGTTATATGTAAAATAATTAATAATTAACTTTTGAAATTTTTTTTACGACCAAATACAAATTCAATGAACAATGATATCGTGATCACAATCAGGACCCTCCTGTATATATTTTTCGTTCTCAAATCCCTATTGTTTAATGGGTTCGCCTTAAATGTAATTGTAACTGTAATACAGAAACGGACTCGCTCTTAAGATTTATATTGTTTAAGTTGTAATCGCTTTTGCTATGTACTGTGTAAGCTGGATTGCATTTCAAAATTATTGCTATTTAGAAAACAAGAAATGCATGTTTTTGTATTTTTAGAGATATCCCATTTACATAATTTAAAAAAAATTCAAACTGCCATAATCATTTTTTTGGAATAAAATCGTGGTTTCAATTTTGCTCAACAAAATGCACCTCATATTTAGAGTGACTCAATCACTATAATAAGCTTGTTAATCTATTAAACAAAGCCAAAAGGTTTTGCGAAATACCCTACCTAACCTACGTTTTCAAATAACTCAGTTAATTGAACCAAATTTCCATCAACATCCAATAATAAAATCAATTTCGACACCGAGTTGTTAAACCAACAAAATTCTATTGTTATTTTAATCGAAAAAGTATTTGGTGAAATATTTTCGAGATATTCTTGGGAAAGCTGGTTATTTGCCCCAATATTTTCTAAATAGCTGGGATATTAGTCAATATTGACGTCAACCCCCAATCTTGCACTTGCAGCCATGCGGGCTGCACAGGGGAGTTTCCAGCCATGTTTTATGATTTCTGTTTATTCCCTGTTTCTAAATGCACGTCTAGAGTGGAAGAGTGCCAAAAGATGTTTATTAAAAAGATATTTAAAGACTTTATTAACATATTTGCACACATTTCATACTGTTCAGTCTGTAGTCAGATAAGATATTGTTATGTCTTTATAGCTACTATATAAATGCAGAATTGTTGAATTTCTTAATATTTTTGCTAATTTCGATATATTCTTATCGAAATAGGCCAAAAACTTCATGTAAACCTACCCAGATGAATTAGATTTGATCGGTGAGTCAGAAAAACAGGTAAAAGTGAACGTTTAAAGAGAATTCTGCATTTGGCCGTAATTAACTTTCGTCTGGATGCTGCTACCAGAATTTTTCAGCTAGAAGCGTCTGGATAAAACTAGATTCATTACGAAAACAGCATGAACTGAATACTAGTAACCAACCTTTCTCGAAATTGAGATGGTTCTGATGACTATTGTCCAAACAAAAAAAAATGTTTTGCTACCAGTCTGTGAAGAAAATAATAAACAACATTAAAGATGGTAAACTTTATAGAGATTTTATTAGCTACTGAGGTTTTATAAGCCATTATAGGTTTTTGTAATCGAGGTTGAGTAGCATATTAACAGAGTTTATTTTTGTTGTTATTATTAATAACTAAGACCAAACCAGTCAAAAAAAACAAAGTATTCTTAAATGTATAATATCGGTTCGTATAAACATTTATAAAATTATAATACCAAAAAATAGTCTATAAAAGAAAACTAATCCTCTCTCGAGCAGTATTGAACACTGTCGCCATATATCCAATATTTCTTTCCTTCTTGCTTCGTATCTTGTTTCTCGTTATTTATTGGTTACTTTAAAATAAACAAGTTATATATTCCACCTTTATTGCAGAACAGAAAAACTGAACAAATACACTCTGAGAGGAGAATCACGATTCGCGATCCTACGTGCTTTGAAATGCTCTTCATACACTTAGGGTATTGACACAGGCGGAGCGTTTATAAATTACTTTATTTCTTAAATGTCTAAAAATCATATCTTTATTTAGATATTATATACGTGGTGTAACATAAAGGAAGCATAATACTTAAGTGTTGCGGGTGTTTGCGCCGGCTGGAGAAGATTCCGCCGTATTGTGTACCCTTCGAAGCCCCGAAGACACCACGACCTGACGAACCACGGAGTGACACCCGACTTGATCGAGTGCAGGTTGGAGCGCAGTGAAAACAACACGTCTTCAAAGTATGAACGTTTATTGCGGACACAAAATAAACCTTAAGTTTAAACAAGCCTATGAACCGCAATCGTTCCTGTAGTTCAGTTTCTTTCTTCAGACCTCTTCACTGGCCTCCGGATACACCGAACAGCGCTTACGTCTTCTTGGGTCTTCACTGGCCTACGGATTCACCGAACAGCACTTTCTTTCTTCTAGTTAGATTCTTCTGAACTTTTCTTCTTAGACTGTTTCTTTCTTCTTATTAGTTGTTGTTTTCTTCGCTGCAGGCACCGAACTGACTTCCAAAGTTTTTTTTTTTTTTTTTGCTGCCGAGGCACCCTCGCGGGAGGGAGGTGGAAGATGCGTCATGCGTACCCGCCCGCAGGTAAATTCCTCTGCGGGGGGGTTATGTGGGACTCACCAGAATGGCACCTACCCACTAAAAACCACCTGTTGGCTGTAGTAAGCGTATACTGTTAGCCTTCATCGGAAGCGACACCCGTCGGGAAGTTGGGCGCGCTGGCGGAGACCCGCTAGCGGGTCTTCCGCCTGTAGTGAAAGT
Source organism: Marasmarcha lunaedactyla (assembly GCA_923062675.1). Classification (NCBI taxonomy): domain Eukaryota; kingdom Metazoa; phylum Arthropoda; class Insecta; order Lepidoptera; family Pterophoridae; genus Marasmarcha; species Marasmarcha lunaedactyla. Next base: position 11,841,899 of record OV281364.1, on the reverse strand, counting down.
TGCACTGAAGGTGCTCAAAGGGACATGAGTTGGTGGCCGTTCGGAGCAGCCTCCGGTGAAGCCGGGGCTGCGCGGAGGTCGGCCGAAGCATGATTTAGGGATCAATTCATTTAAATTAACCTATAATGAATTGAGAAGGGAACTATGTTCCGCCAGAGCTAGCAAACGCTCTGTCGGAGTACGTGAAGCCTTAATTTTACGGGCTAAGACTGCAATCTCCCTAGCATCGACACTTTTGATAACGTCGCAGACGATACGCATATCGTCTGCTACGGAGGGTTGAGGAGTGATATTGGATGGGCGAGGAGCCGGGATGGGATTCGCTAGTGCAGCGGGGCGGTGCCTCCAGTTCTCTGGGGCAGGCTTGGGCTGGGTAGGCTTTGCAGCCGGAGGAACCCGGCTACGCAGCGGCGGAAAGTTTTCTTGAGAAAGGCGCGGAGCCTGTTTGGGTGCCGCCCTCTTGGAATTGGAGCGCATACAACGGGGTGCGCGAGGGCAGCCCCTGTAATTTGCGGTGTGGCCGGACTGGCCACAAAGCACGCAATCGGGAGGAGAGGGAGTTTCAGGAGTGCGATTGCACTCCTTTTTGAAATGAGGGAGCAGGCACTTGACGCACCTGGGCAGAGCGGCGCGGTTGGCCGCCGCGTGCCCGTACAACAGGCACCGGTGGCACTGGCCGGGATGACCGCGGCGATGAGGCGCCTCGATCGAGATCCCAGAGAGGCCGCAAATGGTGCTAACCCCTTTGAGAATCTCCCTGGACTTGGGGACGTTGGTGAGAACCACCAAGGCGAGAGGGTGTTGCCTCCCGTACTTGCTGTGCATTTTATGCACCGCAAGTGCCGGGAAGCCTTGGGACTGCAGGTCTTCCAGGATAGCCTCGTTCGATAATTCGAACGGGACTCCCCTGAGTACCGCTCTGAACTTACGCTCTTCTGACAGAGCATAAGTGTGATAAGCATATTGCTTATCAGTGAGGAGCTTTATCAAAGCACGGAAATCGTCTATCGACGAGACGGTGATTTTAATAGATTCACCCGAGTTGGTCGCTCGGGTGTAGTGGATCTTGTGCTCTTTGCACAAAGTCGAGACCTCGGACCATTTACCCTTTTCCCGAAGGAACACGGGTGGTGGGACCTTGGCCTTGACAGAAGAGGCCGGGGCGGGTGTTGTATGCGCCGGGGTAGCTGGCGTTGAAGTCGCCGCAGTGGGTGTTGAGGACACCGGGACGGGCGTTGAGGACGCCGGGGCTTGTTTTGAGCGCTTCTTAGAGCGCTTCGTAACTAGGGTGAAGGAGGGTGGCTCAGGGCCAGATGGGGTGGCGTCCGAGGATGACTCGGTCGCGGGTGCGCGCTTGCAGCGCGGAGGGGCGTCTACTTCACACTCCATGTCACTGGAGGAAGGGGACGCGGGAGGGCCTAAGACCAGAGTGGTCTGAGTAGCCTGAGGGACGGAGGTGGCCTGAGGGGCCATTTTGGACATTATCTGCATGAAAAAAGGGATAAGAGTATCTACGAAACGATACTTATCGGCATTTGCATAAAAGCCTTCAACACGGAAAATTTCAAATAACTGATCCCTAATCTCGTCAAAGCTTAGGGAAGCCATTGCGGAGGGGTTGGGGAGGGACAACAATATATAAATATATATACTATGAACCTAACAACGATGACTAACTTCCTAAAACCACCCTACACGCAGTAGGGCGGTTGGAACCGACGCCGATAACTTACTCGAACACGAACACTCGAAGTTCTGGAACGCAGATCTTGCCAGAGCGGAGACGGCGACGCAGTCGGCGACGTCGGGCAGCAGGCGGCGAACGAAGATTAGTCGTGAAAACGACTGTTCTATGAAATTTAGGAAATACGGTATGAAGCCTGGGTCGTGAAAACGACCCCTGAAATTTGGGGTGCTCAACTAGTGCGGGGACTAGAGAGCGGAAAAAGCGTCTGCGATCGACGTGCGCACGAATCCGCACGCAAACCGAGACTGACTTCCAAATTTTTTTTTTTTTGCTGCCGAGGCACCCTCGCGGGAGGGAGGTGGAAGATGCGTCATGCATACCCGCCCGCAGGTAAATTCCTCTGCGGGGGGGTTATGTGGGACTCACCAGAATGGCACCTACCCACTAAAAACCACCTGTTGGCTGTAGTTATTACCGTTAGCCTTCATCGGAAGCGACACCCGTCGGGAAGTTGGGCGCGCTGGCGGAGACCCGCTAGCGGGTCTTCCGCCTGTGGTGAAAGTTGCACTGAAGGTGCTCAAAGGGACATGAGTTGGTGGCCGTTCTGGGCAGCCTCCGGTGAAGCCGGGGCTGGGCAGAGGTCGGCCGAAGCATGATTTAGGGATCAATTCATTTAAATGAACCTATAATGAATTGAGAAGGGAACTATGCTCCGCCAGAGCTAGCAAACGCTCTGTCGGAGTACGCGAAGCCCTAAGTTTACGGGCTAAGACTGCGATTTCACTAACATCGACATTTTTTATAGCGTCGCAGACGATACGCATATCGTCTGCTACGGAGGATTGCGGAGTGGGTTTGTATGGGCGAGGAGCCGGGATGGGATTCGATGCGGGGCGCTGCCTCCAGTTTTCTGGGGCAGGCCTGGACTGTGTAGGCTTAGCAGCCGGAGGAACCCGGCTACGCAGCGGCGGAAAGTTTTCTTGAGAAAGGCGCGGAGCCTGTTTGGGTGCCGCCCTCTTGGAATTGGAGCGCATACAACGGGGTGCGCGAGGGCAGCCCCTGTAATTTGCGGTGTGGCCGGACTGGCCACAAAGCACGCAATCGGGAGGAGAGGGAGTTTCAGGAGTGCGATTGCACTCCTTAGTGAAGTGCGAGACCAGGCACTTGACGCACCTGGGCGGTGCGCGGCAGTTGGGCGGTGCGCGGCAGTTGGCCGCCGCGTGCCCGTACAACTGGCACCGATGGCACTGGCCGGGATGACCGCGGCGATGAGGCGCCTCGATCGAGATCCCAGAGAGGCCGCATATAGTGCTAACCCCTTTGAGGATCTCCCTGGACTTGGGGACGTTGGCGAGAACCACCAAAGCGAGAGGGTGTTGCCTCCCGTACTTGCTGTGCATTTTATGCACCGCGAGTGCCGGGAAGCCTTGGGACTGCAGATCCTCCAGGATAGCCTCGTTCGATAATTCGAACGGGACTCCCCTGAGTACCGCTCTGATCTTACGCTCTTCTGACAGAGCATAAGTGTGATAAGCATATTGCTTATCGGTGAGGAGCTTTGTTAAAGCTCGAAAGTCGTCTATCGACGAGACTAAGATTTTAATAGATTCACCCGAGTTGGCTGCTCGGATGTAATGAATTTTGTGCTCATTGCACAATGTCGAGACCTCAGTCCATTTACCCTTTTCCCGAAGGAAAACGGGTGGTGGGACCTTGGCCTTGACAGAAGTTGAGGCCGGAGCGGGTGTTGAAGACACCGGGGCAGCTGGCGTTGAAGACGCCGCAGGGGGTGTAGGGACGGGTGTTGAGGGCGCCGGGTCTTGTTTTGAACGCTTCTTAGAGCGCTTCTTAACAAGCGTAAAGGAGGGAGACTCAGGGCCAGTAGGGGTGGCGTCCGAGGATGACTCGGTCGCGACTTCCAAAGCTCGGCGTGCGCCTTTTATACAAATTTTGCCCTAAATAATTCCAGCGCTCTGATTGGCTGGCGCGTTTGTGCAATTTGCACCTAATTACACTTAAGTTTTACTTGGATTCTAAACTTTACATCGAATTATCTTTCAAACTATTAATCAAAACTATTACAATATTATATTCAAATAATAGAGCGAAACGATTCCTATATGTTTACATAAATATCAATTTGATAAAATTAAATACAAAAAACTTTCTAGAACAAAGACCATCTCAAAATACCGTTTGCGCCGGCAGACTACTTACTTAGCCTAACATTGTATCTAAGGCGAAACGGTTACAAACGTAATTGTATCATTTTACATTATCAAATTATGCAAACATTCTAATTACAATTAGATTTTAACATAATCAAACAAGATATAACTACCAATTAGGAACATATACAACAACAAAGGTTTTCTCGTTATTCTCTTCAAATACGTAAAACACCATGAAAATAATTTTTACATTTCAATAAAAGAAAGCAATTTACACATTATTATCAATAAACCATAACAATAAACCATATAATTACGTAGTTATTCAACGAGAAAATATCTAACCATATTACGTCATTTATTACTTCAAATGAGTACTGTATTATATGAACCTATATACAATAACGTTATATCTACCATTATCTACCTACTCTGATATGAAATAACCATGAAACTACTACAAATATGACAAATCTGAACAAATCAGTATTTTACAAAAAACATACATAAAGCTTCTCATATTATGCTTATATTATACCAATGAAATCTCTAAGAACTTTATTAAACACAAACATCATCAATTCAACCATAAATCAATGTTATCAAAATAGAATTCAAAATATACCTATACCTAGGTTCCTATAACATCATAATTTCCTATAAGAATCTTATTAGTACTTGTTTACGTCACACTCCAAAATAACCACCTATCCGAGGACGGGCGCAAGTAGTGAGGGCGTGGACTAGCGTTATTTACAAAACTATTTGAATGGCTATGTCCCTATTATGCCGAATCCGTTTCATGATGCGTCGCTAACACTTAAGGGTCAGTAAATATACCATTGTTAGAACATACTGTAAAAGAATTGGAGTTATCGGGGCTGGTTAAAACACACATTTAAGTTTTTTTACTTCAATATCTTAGACAGCCCTAAGTGAGGCTCGGCGCGCCTCGCCGCCTCTCGCGCCTCTTGCATAGGTACGTATGAAAACCACCTAGGGCTGTCACAGATGTTGAAGTAAAAAAATTGCAATAAAAAATTATGGAAGTCATAACCAGCCCCAATAACTCTAATTCTATTACAGTATATTCTAACAATGGTATATTTACTGATCCTTAAGTATTATGCTTCCTTTATGTTACACCCTGTATACATTTACATAAACTCATACATTTTTAAGACCTTTAGATAAGTTTTATAACCACCAGTTTTTTTAGAAGCTGATATACTAATGTTCATTTAGTTTGTTAGAAACATAAATACTATACAGCAAAGTATCATGACGACTTAAAAAATTCTTTAACAGATATTGATAACAACATTCTGCAATTAAGGTAGCCCTGTTTGGAAGTTCACAAGCTGCAAGATACACGCTAAAAAGTGATAAAAAGCATACATTGAGCAACGTTCGGCGTAGTGTCGTGTCGTACACCACGCGAGATTAAAACTATTATGTAGTCGACAGGCATACTATATTAACAGACCCACCGTTTGTGCTATGTAGAGTACACATTTTAACCGACTTCGATATCGTAAGTATATTTGAAAGGTCATTTTCACATTACATGTTTTGTTACTATATTTGATAGCTAAAATGTTTTTATTGATGGTGCGTTCCGCCGCCAGCTTCAAACAACATAGCCCCTTTCTCAGGAAATGCAAGTGTGCTCAAAGTTTGCAGGTTCAAAATATCTTAAACACAGCTCGAGCTGTGATGGTTGAACTTCGGAGTGCAAATTAAATTGCACTGTTTTGGTGTGTCGGCCTTAAATTGTTAGATATTCCGGGTAATTCGCTCCGGAGAATGGAACTTAGGGTTATTTAAAACTTAGAAGTTAGGAAATTTGCGTTTTAGGGAAAGCAGTTCTCGTTTGGAGTCAAATATCATTTAAATTTTAAGAGATAGCTGTATACAAAAACTATTTTGTTTTTAAGTGATATTCTGCTACTCACATATTATGACCGGCATTCAGCGGAACTGCCGGGCTCGCTGAGTCGAAGTTAGCCGGCATTAAACCAGAAAGGTGTACCCGGCTGCAGAAGCCGAACATGTATAGCTATTGCTTCAAATACGGCCGACTCGAATGTCTCGGCCCGAACATTGCCATCAACCCTAAGATTGCCATCAATTAGGAGATTATATTATAATAAGTACCCAGACCAATACAGCATATGTATGGCCCCAAAGTAAGCAGCGCTTGTGTTATGGATGACTATACAGCGAACTGGGGGGGACCCCAGCATAAACATACATATATAAATAAAAACACACGGCAAAATTTGACGGCCGGTTTGGTATGGAGGTAAGTAGCCTTGCCTTTTATGCCAGAGGTCCCAGGTTCGAATCCTGATAGGGGCAGATATTTTATTATATTTGCTTTCTAGTCATGGATGTGTATGTATGTTTATTTAAGTTTATTTCTAATATTAATATATTTAAAAAAATCTATGTGTGTTTCTATATTTCTTAAGTTTATTTATCCGTTATCTAGTATTCATAACACAAGTTCTTAATGATACTTAACTTGGGCTAGATAATGTGGTGTGATTGTTAAACAAAAACAAAACAAAAAAACATGATGCGAGAACAACATTTGTGTTCATCACACAAACGTATGCCCCGACCAGGACTCGAACCTGGGACCACCGGCGAATAAGGCAGGGCTACTACCCACTAGATGGGTATTTGGGATAAAATAATTTAAAACACCAACTATGGTGAGTGGATAACAAACAACAACGTTACTTGAAATATGCTAATTACATATACCTATAGTACGAGGATTGCCGATACGCACTTATGAACTTCTGATGCATTTGGCGTAAACAGGAATTGCAGACACAGCGTGACGTCAATTAGAAGTTTTAGCAAATAAGTTATTGATGTAATTTCGCATTCTTGTTTCATACTTCGAATAGGATTCAATTTTCTGTTAATTACTTATAAGTTTAAACTGTAATTCTTTTTGAATATTTTAATTGAATTAATTTAAAGTAATTTCGGTCTTTTTTCGATCCTCCTAGTGTCGCAAACGTAATTTGCTCTCACCTTAACAGTGTTGTAGTCAACAAGTTTGTGTAATTAGAATAGCGAGAAACGCGCTTAGCACCGGCGCAGTAAGTAGGCCGGTACTTCTACAAAACTCTCCGATGTTCAAGGTGAGAGAGCTTGTAAATCCAAGAAGCGCTCATTTAAACTGTTCGTGCGGGAACTTGCGAAGTATTATCTCATTATAATTTCTTCTGATTTAAAATGGAAATTAAAAGTTAATTATTACGTAATAATATTAATTAAATTTAAATATTACCTTCTTAATTTAAGTCTTTACCAGTACCTAAAAAAATCGTCAGTCTTAATAAAGAATATTTATTGTATATGTTATATTTTATATTATATAAAGAATAACTGTGCATCTCGTATCTTCATTACCTACCAATATACAAAAACGCTAAACGTCGACGCGTGAAAGCGATTTTCACTCTTAGTTGTAAGTTAATAAGGATCAAGGGCCATCAAATGTGGGATTCGGATGTTATTAGTGTCTGAACGGACGGTAACGGTGATTGTATGAAGCAATTGCCGGAGATAGGGTGCGAATAACGAATTTTAAAATTAAATTATTGGTTAACGTATAAACAACTAAATTAAAAATTATCAGTCGCTATACAACTGTTTTATTTAGGTATATTTTATAATTCGATATATCAAATAATAGTCCTTATGTAATATTTTTTCTTGCGCTAGTTTTGCTTTGCAATTGATAAAATTCTGTGCTGACTTAACTCAATTAATATAAGTTGCTAGGAAAAAGTTAAAGTCACTTACTCAATACAGAAACAAAATCTAATTACTATAAGTGTAGCATCATTTATGTTAAGGTCTTCGACATTGATAATTAACTAAATTTTTTTGTCTTATTAAAATGTCCACTCAAAACATAAAATGATCAACACCATACGCACCTAGAGTCGTGGTCACGGCCGCTTCATTACCAACTTCCAATCATAACTTCAGCCCGTATTGTTCTACTAACTGTACTTTTTGATTACCGTTAGCAAATTACTGCCTGCAATTCGATTTGTGGGGAATTTTGAGAAAATTAAGTTTCTATATTGTTTTATTGGTAGGGCGCATCGAGATACTTTAATTGGTAAATTTACCATGTATATTATTTTAAGTAATGAAATATGTTTCCAAAAGAAATAATATTATACTACTTGAGGAACCCCATGCAGAGTTCAAATGTAAGGACTAATTTACGGCCACTAGACTGGCTTATAATTAATAGACCTATAAAATCTATATTTCTAATAAATCAACCAATAAAACATAAACGACCGCAGACCAGCAATTAAACCTTCCAAGAACGAAAAAAGTACATTCCAAGCTCTCAATCAAAGTGAAACACGAAAAGAGCCATTTTCCGCAATCGATCGATTAAATCAATCGATTCCTTTGTCCGATTATAATCGATGTAATTATTTGGAACATTATCATTTCGAATGATATCATCACGATTCGGAATCACGACCGGTTGGTCAATAGCGAAGTCTATCAACGGGTTTTAAATGATATGTGAAGCCAGTGGATATGGTATGTAGCTTTCGGTGTAAAATACTCAATGATTGCATTGCAATGGTGATACGTAATATTATTTTAACGAAATTTCTTTAAACTTTTTTAATAGTATAATGCAATGAAGGCAACCTTACCCATCAAGTAAGAACAAATGTAGAAATAATTTGAGAAACAAATATTAATTCCCACACATTAAATTACTTAATTCATACATAAGTTAAAATATACAATTGTATTTATTTATCAAAACTTTATACAAAAAAAAACATCTTATTTAATTGAAACAGTTAATTCAATAATTCTGTCAACGCCCTTATTGAGAAGATGCCATATCCAAAGAAAAGACATCCAAAATGGTGAACAAACCTGATACGTCCACTAATGGAGGTGTTGCAACAAAGACGGTGCACGTATAAAATTGATGTTTTTCTTAGAAAATTGAAAGGAAACCAAGTATCGAGCATATAAGGTACGCCCTGTATATGTGTTTCTTAAGTTATTATGTTCCACAGTATTGTTGCCGATCTAATTACTTTAATGGACTGATATTGATCAAGAAAATAACTTGGGGTTTGTACTTCTTTTTGGGTTTAATAGAATAGAGCCATTGAACTATTCATTTGTTCGGTCGGATTTTGACCTGTTGTGTCTATTATTATGAGCGTTTTGCTTCATATATAAGCTACACGAATCGGTCAGTCAACTGTAAAGTAAGATGATATGCCAAAAGTGTGTAAAAGTGGGAGTATATATATACGTCTAAAAAATGAACTATGTTTAATTTTGGATTTTCAAATAACCAAAAGACATCCAGAAAAAAAGAGAATCTCATAACCGTAGCTCAATATTGGAAACCTGTTCACAAACAACCGGGTTCATATAAAAATTACCATATACATGAACTGCATCTTTTCAGGCGTTCTCGAAACACGTACGAGTTCGCGCATGTTTCGTACTACAAAAACCGAGAAAAGTGTATATAAATAAGTTTGACTTCTTTGTTACATTTAATTTAAAAGTGAAGGAGTTTAATTTCGATATCCCGGAAAAGGACTACTACTGTTTTTCGTTTCGTGTAAAATTTCATGTAAAAAGGTTTTTCAGGGTTGTCAGGAAGAGATTACTCTTTTAGTGATAAGGCCGCCTAGATTGTCATTCTCTTTTTTTGTAGTTTAAATCTAATTGTATTTTAACATTGTAACTGGTTTGGCGTTAATTAGAGTGAGCTTAATTTTTTGTGCCAACATTACAAAACTGAGCTTTTTTAATGGAAAAGTGAGCACTGCAATAAGAATAAGAACGGTGGAAAGTACAAGATGCTGGTGAAATATGTTCATGGGATATTTTCAATGAAATATATATCTGGGAAGTGGTAAAAAGAAGGAAACATAGAAAAGCAGTAAATACAAAGAAGAAGTGGATTTTATATGCAACAGATTTGGCAATGTTATGTCAGAAATATTTATGTATGGTATCTGCCACAAAATTGTTACTGTTTATTTCTTTATACTTGTGTAATGTATAGTCTAATTGATATGATAATTGTATTGTCTTTTTATATAAGTTGAAAATTTCACACGTATATGTTACCTGCTGCAAAAATGTTAATTACTTATTTATTTATACTTGTCTAATGTATGTCTTTGGCATAAGTTAACTGTCATAAAGAAATGTTTAGTATGTATCTAATTATATACGTTTCATTTTTCCTGTAGTATAATTGTAATTCATTTGAATATGTTATTTGTTGCAAGAATCAATAATGTAAAAAAGAGTGTGATATCGTCATGTAAAAATAAAAATAATAGAACTTGGATTTCAGATCACAAGCTAAATAGCTCAACATGCAATACAAAATTTTTGCAAAAACCTCAAAAAGCAAAAACAGTCTGTGCCACCATGCCAGAGGTATGAGAATAAAAATTAAAAATAAATGGAAAAGTGCTTCAAAAGAAAACTGTTATGTCGATAACAATTAGCTCTGACAAATAGACTGGCTTAATGCGAATAATTTAAATATTAATTTATCGAAAACAAATATAATTCAAATAAAACACTTTTTACCGGATATTATCGCGTATATTTTAGTTAATTTTAAAATTATTTCGACGTTTCGGCATCTTTGCAGTTGCCGTGGTCACGATAGACCGGTAACTTTTTATCCGGTAAAAAGTGTTTTATTTAAATATGTATCGTGAAAATTTAAGAAAATATAAAATATAATTCAATTTAAAACAATCAATATAAAAGTTCCCGAATTATGTGTAAACTATAATGGTTTTAAAATTGACAGTGTAAATGCTACAAAGTTTTTAGGTTTTACTTTAGACAAATACTGCAATTGGAAAGCTCATGTAATGTATGTAAAAAATAAGATTGACAAATATGTAAATGTAGTAAGACGTATCAAAGATGTATCCGGTACAAGAGCAGCCCTCCTCGCCTATCATGGATATATATTAGGTCTTTACCTATGAAATTGCCGTTTTTCACGAAATAAATGAAGCGTAATTTTTTTATATATTTTTTATTTCTATTAATCAAAATAATCACCCATGCAATCAATGCATCTTTGCCAACGCATTGGTAGCTTATTGATGCCTTTCTTGATGAAATCAGCTGGACGGGAGGCAACAAATTCTTCAAAGGCATTTTGTACTGCCTCTCGGGTATTGAATTTTTTTCCCGCCAAGAAGTTATCCAAATTCTGGAAAAAGTAGAAGTCTGTAGGCGCAAGGTCTGGTGAGTACGGCGGCTGACGGAGAACTTCCAACCCCAACTCTTGTAGCTTGGAGACCGTCTGCTGTGCAGTATGAGGTCGCGCGTTTTTGTGCAGGAGCAGTGGAGCCGAACGATTGACCAAAGCTGGTTGGAGACGTGCGAGCTTCTCCATCATTGTGTTCAGTTCTTCACAGTACACATCTGCAGTAATGCTTGTCCCGTTTGGCAAGAAGCTGTGATGAATTACACCCGCGTTAGACCACTAAACAGTGACCATCACTTTTCTAGGGGTAAGTTTTCGTTTAGGGCATTGTTTGGGTGCTGAACCAGGGTCCAACCAACTTGCTGAGCGCTTACGATTGTCAAACAGGATCCATTTCTCGTCACAAGTAACAATGCGGTTCAGAATTCCTTCATTTGTATGCCTGCTGAGCAGTGCAAGGCACGTCTCCACGCGTACTTCGCGCTGGCGGTCATTGAGTTCGTGGGGTACCCATTTGTCAAGCTTTTTTACCTTGCCAATTTGACGCAAATGGACCAATATTGTTTTGATGCTAACGTCGAAAGCTGCTGCTAATTCAGCCGTGGATTGAATTTCATCAGCTTCCACAATTGCATATAATTCGTCATTGTCGACCAAAGTTTTCGGACGACCACGGGGTTCATTTTTCAGGTCAAAATTTCCAGAACGGAAGCGGGTAAACCAATAACGGGTGGTGCGTTCGTTTGTAGTGTTCACTCCGTAAACATCGTTGATGTTGCGTGCCGCTTGTGCCGCTTTTCTGCCACGACGGTACTCATACTCCATAATTACTCGAATTTTTAACTTATCCATGATGACGAAAAATGTTCGAATGCGTTGAAAACAAAACACTAACTATTAAACAAATGACGATTTTAGAAAAAGAATTCCATGTTTGTCAAATAAAATTAATTTGAAATTAGAATTATCAGTCAAAAAAAAATATTTTCATTTGAAATGGCCAGTACGGCAAAACGGCAGTTTCATAGGTAAAGACCTATTATCATCTATTTTAAGGTATGGGATAGTTTTATGGGGACATTGCGTTGATTTAATAAAGTATTTCGTGCACAAAAAAAAATGTATAAGAATACTGCGTAGTGCTGGGTTTATTGACCATTGTAAACCTCTTTTTTAAAAACTAAGGATACCTGTGTCAAGCTTGTATATTTTTGAGATTTGCGTATTTGTACGAGCTCATCCAGAATATTTTAAAAGAAATAATGAAAGGTTAATTGCAGAAGAAGACATAAACATAAACTATATGCACCTGCTCAACGACTTAATATATTTTCAAAAAATGTTTATTGTATGGCTGTGCGTATCTATAATAAAATACCAAATAATATAAAGAACTTGATATTTAGACTATTTAAAATAAATTTATTTAATTATTTTACTTCCTTAAATTAAATAATTATTGTTATAAGTTTTTCATTTTTGATGTTGACATTTTAAATTTATTAATTGATAGTTTGATTAAGGTCTGATTATATGACGTCGCAAAGATTTGCACAAAGTTTGACACGGTTAAATATGCTGTACCTGCTTAAATAATTATAACACCTATTGTATCGACCATATTTTGCACATAAATTGATTTGATTGATTTGATAAGCTTAGCCGTTCTAATCAAATATTAAACTAGTTCAGTCGACCTAGATACGTAAGTAAGTTGTAGTTCCCATCATTACTGACTGATTAGACTTACAAACACCGTATCCCAGAATCTAACCGTTTTAAAGACTAAGATTTTTATAAAACATGCCGATTTTTTCTCTTTCATATGGTGGTATGGTGTTTCTTAGTCAAATTAGTCAGTAATATAGCAACTAACTACAACCTCCTAAAGTATCTAGACTTTACTTGTAACCCCGTATAACACGAAAACTGAATCCACTCAATGCACAGCTAATAACAGAAGCGAAATAACAGGTAGGTACGCCCAGATGCACAAATGTCACACTGCAAGTCTTCATATGTGATATAACACTATCATAATTGAATAAAAATAACTACACTATAATTAATTAAGGGTCCTTAACTGTCCTCGTACAATACCTATTGCTTTCCACAAAAACAATAACTCCCATATAACAAATACTCAAGCAATTTCTGAAGAATATTTCTATTCCTCCGTTCCTAATAAGTAAGACATCAAGTGTCTTACTCGTCCTTTTGAAGCACTCTTAAGTGTTCCCTCTTGAACCTGCAAGTACCAGGCGTGTACGGTCGAAGGGTCTTTGAAACCACTAGGATACGATTACCAACTCGTGTCTCTAAGGGTTAAATCTCTGTCCCGACTCCCGATACAGCTTTTGTGGAAAGGAATTTTTCTCAAAGCTAAAACGGGTTAAGGTTTTCTTGGAATCAAAGTATTTGTTGGAAAATATTGTTCATATGGATCGAAAATGTTTGTGTATTTTTATATTTGATATCGTTGTGATACATGAAACTTCTAAGCGTAAAAGTCATTGGAATTTAGCTTATATATACACAACGGAGATCTAATTTAATTCATTCGTTTTGATATAGGTTATAATTATATTCGATACTGTAGAGTCTGCCTCTACAGTAGGCATCTGTAACATCCGAAAGCCGTAGCAGTCTTCTTGAATACTCGTCTCAAACTCTTCACAGCAAAATTTATTTTCTTGCTAGCCCAATCCCAATTGGGAGTGTATAAATGACTCCCTAAGTACAGCTAAAAGCAAGTAATGTACCTATTTCACCTAACAATATTTTATATATCAGCAATATCAATTTAAAATATTTACATATTTACATAAATATTTAAATATATACAGTATTATACTGTGTAAAATTCAAAAACACTTTTTTTTTAATAACTGCAACAAATTGTTTAAAAAGAAAGAATTGATTTAACCCAGAAGCATATTATGTGCGGCCTTAAAAAGTGAAATATACAAGGTCCGTAGAACTTCCTTTCCAAATATCCTGTAACGAAATTATCCGAGGTCTTCAAATATATGGGCTCATATTAAACTAGCAATTGATGGTCATTCCGAACTCCAGAGCGAAGAGGTTAAGTGAATTCTAGATTGATTTGTTGGGAGCTTTTCGGGGTCTTTTTGACCCCGACAAATATATATACTATGGGGTTGTTTGTCAAAGTCGCTGTGTTAATGGATGAATGGGTTAATGAAGTTCAATGGAGATCTACAGTTGTAGATAATGCAGCTGAAGAAAATATGTTTACCATATTAAGATATTAAAGAGAGCTGAAACAAATTAAGTAATTCCAAATGTGCTGGATCATCCTCCAGTGTAATTTAATAAAAACAGAAATTATTTCAAATACAGCCTCAGCTTAGCATCAGAACGTTAACCATCCCGACACAACATCCATCTCAGGATAACGATTATCACATTTGGGAGAAAAATTTCTATGACGAGATTATCGATTTGAAAATATTTTTTGAAATCCACTCGTTTCGGTATCTTCAAAAATGTTTAGGTAGAGTAAGGTATGTTTTTATTGAACCCCCTTTTATGTTCAGCGATTTTTAGTAGTTGCCGATATACAGAGTATTTTAATCTTTTTAAGGATCACATGACGAAGTGGATCAAATTTTCTCTATTTTTTTTGGGTTGTAATTTCTCTGTAAATTTTCCTTTACTTGAAGTTGCCATGAATAAAATAAGCATCTCTCAACTTTACCAAATGTAAAGTCAAACCAACCATGATATAAAATAAAAAGAGAATATTTTTCCGCTTCGTCACATTTGAAGACCGCAATAAACAAAAAATGTGTTATTAAGTACCCTTTTATTTGAAATCTTAAGATTCCTACACAGTTTTAAAAGTTAAATGGAGCACTAAAAGGTCATGTTTAGATATTTTCAATCTATCAGCTCATTCCAAGGGTGTCACTTAGAAGTAAATTTAAGGAAATCAATATTCTTATTTTCCATTCACAATATATTTTAGAAAATGTAATGTATGTAAAAAAGAACATAACCTTGTTCAAAAGAAAAAAAGATCTGCACAATGTTAACAGAACAATGTCACTAGCTCATTCATTCTGTATTCGCTTTTATAATAAGGTTCCTGAGGATATCCAAGGTCTTCCTATTGACAAATTCAAAAAAACTATAAAGCAGAAGTTGTGTGCATATTATAAACTATCCGATTATTTGGATGATAAAAGCCCTTGGGTATGATCCCCTCATTAACAGGATTGTACTAGTATTTGTAACAAAGCATGTGTAATGTGTCTGTTTGTGCGATGAGTTCTTCGTCCCGATGAATATCTAAAGCGTCATTGTCACTAAAGTACGTCTTCTTATGGCAGCGTCGGGTGACGGGTCGCTCTACTTTCGACTTTCCTCTAATATGGTTGAGGAGGGCGCCGCGTTAACTCGTGAACGGGTGCCGTTTGAGAGTGTTCGTCCTTTGGATACTTGGGGGGAAGGAGACTTGCCGAGCTAACAGATGCAGATAAGAATAACTTTGTATAGACATAAAGAGACTCTGTAAATGTATCTTGAAAAAAATATACCCGTGAAGTTTCTTGCCAGTTCTTCTTCATGAAGATTTTTTCGAACTGGTGGTAGAGTCATGTTTTATTTGACATCAATATGAACAAGTAATTGTCAATGTTGGGAAATAAATATTTCATTTCATTTCTTTACATTTTTCTTTTTATATTGAAAATTCCATTTAGATTTTATTAAATCCAATACTTTGTTTTCAATTTTGTATTGATATGAGGGAGATGATTATCCTACGCGTAGAACTATTTATGATAACTTAATTTATTGGAAAAGTGCAGGGAAATAACAACGATCCTTAACAAAATGAAAATAAGCTTTATCTCGCAAACTACTTAGTCAAAATCACTGAACATACATATTGTTTCAATAGATATATGCAATGAGACATAGGTATGGTAGTGCCCTATCATCCGGCATCGGCTTGACTTGCTTACAGAAAACACCCTGTATATTGTAATAAAAGTTTTTTTGGAAAAAATATTTTGTATGTAAAATATGAAGAAACTTTTTCCGAATCTTATTTATATTAAAGTTGTATTATGCGATTAAGGGGAGCATGTTTATGTGTTTCTTTGTTAGTATACTTATTAATGTATGTTTTTTGCTGCAGTTCAATGGAAAGATAAAATAAATATCGAGGATCTATAATTTATAATCAGAATCCAAAAGATAACAAACTCCATATCAACAAATAATAACTAACTTTCAAACTAAATGTCATTTCACACTGGGATTTCAAGCACGAATTTGATGTGCTGGCCCTAAATCCTTCCTCTCGTTAATCAGATATAAGTAAATAAATGTTGAACAATAAATAATGGACAGTCAAGCGTGAACCGGATTTATTGGCTTCGAATCAATGAGGAGAGAATCGAATAGGGTATCCGAGCAATGACATATTTTTAGAAATTACTTAACCAAATTAAAAATATCGGTGTTTCTTTTTGCAAAGTAGTAACTTTTAAAAGTCTGCGCAATCAGGGCGAAATCTTTATTATACTTATTGTTTAACAAAAAGAGATGAATTTTGTTTATTTGTCATCGATAAACTCTGAATTACTCAACAATTACATAAATATTCCCGAAATACCATCAGTTATAGCATTTTTTTTCCATCCCAACGGGAATTCTTTGTCTATGAATATTACATTGAAGAATTGCACCGAGTCAATTGTTCGCATGTTGTTCCCAACGCCTCTTTCAAACCATTTCTAAGGAGGCTATAAGTACAGGTACTAGGTACTATGAATGATGTGCACTTCAAAAGTTACAAGCTCCCCGTTCTACTAATGTACGGTCAACCCCTATATGTTACAAGCAGTATTTATTGCACACGTCTGCATGTGTAGCAAAGTGTTGTTTAGGTTTTGTCTGTCTTCTTAGAATGAATATGTTGAATTATGTTGGCGCTTGGAACTTCAGACGGACTATTAAAATAGCACACTCGTTGTTTAGGAATCGGGAGCGAGATTTTATTTTTAAAATAAATGTCACGTAGCAACTAAGTTAAGAACAGGCCTGACAAAAACAGTCTAGTCTTACAGCGATTCATATTGCGGATAAAACACCAGAAACCCACCTCGTAGGTGTATAAGCTTACTAGCAAATCCAGTTTTTCTGCTTTTCAAAAACGCTTTTTTAAATTGGATTGCGTCAACCACATCAGAAAGTAATCTTTAAACCAATAAAAATTTAATTATGGTCTAATATTGGTATTTTTTTCAATGGCAAATCCCAAAACACTTACCCCAGCAAAATATTGAATAATATAAAAACACAAACAAATTTTGCGATACGTAAACAATTTACTATTCAAAAAAAGGCTAAAAAAAAAAGTTTATTATATATATTGGGGTAACGTTACTGCAGCAAAATCTTTTTTACGCGAAAAGCTTCGAAAGTACTATTTACACTTTAATTAATTAATTAGCTGTAGGCAATAGATACTCTGAAGTCTGTAAAACATTTAGCGTTGAAAATTCCGAAACAAAAAACAATTTGTTTTTTTCACGAAAGAACAAAAAGCTGATTTTTATCGATTTTTCCAACTTGACATTGAAAGAAACAAGGAAGATTCAGTTGGAAAAAACGGAGAAGAAATGTATTTTTCGAATTTTGCACGGAAATATTGAAAAAAGCAATTGATAAGAACAGGTTTTATTGACAAGTTTAAATATTTGGCAAAAATATCACTCCTGCTGCTGCTCCACAAAGGGCATATCGCTATCTGAAGAAGAATCACTATCGAGTTTTTTGTCCTCTGATATTTCTTTTTCACTTTGCGTCAAGTGTAAATTAGATCGAACGTATACAAGTTTATTAAGGCGATTTGGGAGAAGTCGATTCCTGTATGGGTAAGACTAAAAATGAACCAATTTCTTTCAGCTGCGGCAGAGGAAGGTGGTACACCCATTAATCGTAAAGCAATTGTTGAAAGAGATTTTGAAACTTTAATTTTTTTCGGTTTTATTCCAAAAAAACATGAAATTTTTTGAAAATTCTTAGAAACTTTCGAACATGGAAAAAACAGCAGAATTTGAAAAGAAAAACGTATTTTTATCTGCTTTTTTAAACGTTAATTTTGCTTCGGTAATAACGCCCCATAACACTTAGCTTTTCCATGTTGAAATAATTGTTAAAACAATCATATATTTCCTCATAATATGATAGTATATATATATTAAGTAAAAGAAAACGTTATATCGATCGTCACCCAGTCTGAACTGTATTAATGACGGTACAATAAATAAATCAATTATTTGCTAAAACAAACAAAACCAATTCATCAGAATCCACTTAGGGTCCTTAGTACTTGGAAGAAAGCCAATTCTCTGAAACAACATAATGTATTTTGTAACTTAGTCTAAGTGGGTACTTTACTTATGTATCTGTTTATGAGCGTGTCTTTATTGTTTTGTCAGATATTGGAAACACAAGATAATTTAATTAGGGAAAATGCTAGAGCACCGATTAATTTTAGACACACGCAATTCAAATTATATTTATTTGCGTGAAAATGTGTACATAAGTTGGTTTAACATGTCATTCAGATCAACATTTTCTGCTGAGAGTCAGCGTGCAAGTGTATATTTAACTAAACAAAAAATATTTTTAAGTTAATGTCAAAAAATTGTGAAGTTAAATGTCAAATTAGTTTCAAATAAATCCAGTACAATACAATGTCAAAATATAAATTATCATCCTAAGATTATATAATGTCTAAAAATTTTATTCGGTGTCTTTAAAATATTCATTAATTGAATAATATGCTTTAATTTTAAACAAGTCAAGTAATTTCCGTCTGTATTCCATGAAATGTAAATTGCCATACAGTATACATATACATTATACATTATTACTAAATACTCTTAATTTTCTAAGTGGCGTGTATAGTTTCTTACCAAGAGTATCTTTATTTTTTGTCGTAAGATTCATATAATGACCTACTACTTCAAAATATTCCATATGTTTCTTAACGAATATAAGCATTTCAAACAAATAAATGCATTGAAGAGTGAGCAGTTTGAACTCAGCAAATAGAGGCCTACACGAATCCCTAAAATTAGTAAATTAGTAAATTAAACAATTATTTCTTTTGACATTTAAATAACTTCTGAATATCGACAGAATTACCCCATAGAATTATGCCATAGCTTAAGTTAAATGCAACAAACCCATGAGTGGCAAGCAAAGCAGCTTGTTCGCTTACAGTTCTTGACAGTCTACCAATAACAAACACAAAACTATTAATTTTAGTACATAAATAATTTATATGTGATTTTCCATCACAATACTTATCTAATGTTAATCCTAAAAATATTATTTCACCAAGTTTGTCTTTTTGGGTGCCTTGACAGTACAACTGGATCGTAGCAGGTGTAGTCCGATAGGTTCGGTATTGTATAAAACTAGTTTCCTTCAAATTAATTATTAAATTACATTTGTCAAGACATTGCGTGATTGAGTTGAGTGCTTCATTTGCTTCTGTTTCTAATGTTTTAATATTATTTGCCGTTATGTTTAAAGTAATGTCACCGGCAAAAAGTAGAGAATCATGTTTAGTTACATTAGGGAGATAATTAGTAAATAATATAAACAAAAAAAGTCCCAACACACTGCCTTGAGGAGTTCCAAAAGGATTTTGTATTTGAAATTGTAACTTGTACTCCTTTACCATATTACCACTCATTTGTCAAGGAATATAGAGACTGTCGGTAAACCAGAGTTTAGAGATTCTGTGACTCGTTTTTATAAAGCAAAACCAGGCAAGAGTGGTGATCCCCATAGTACGAAGGAGTGCACTCGCACTCCCGACTCCACTTCCCCCCTGCATGTGTGCTGTGCGGCCAGTCTGGCCACACAGCTAACTACAGGGGTTGCCCGCGCGCTCCGCGCTCCACCGCCAAGAGGGTCGCGCCTAAACCGGCGCCGCCGCTCACTCCAGCCAACTTCCCGCCGCTGCGCAACCGGAGTCCCCCGGAAGCAAAGCCCGTGCAGCCGACACCTACTCCGGCTCTGTCCTGGAGACAGCGTCCGGCCGCTCCACCTGCACCTTCCCGTCCTATCCCAGCTCCCGTAGGCCCACGTCCCATTCCGTCGTCTTCACCTCAGTCGTCGTTGGCTGAGGACATGAAGACCGTGTTTGACGTCATTCAAAACGTCGACATTAAGGAAATCTCCGTACTCGCACGCAAACTGCGAGCCGCCCGCTCTCCTCAAGAGCGTCTATTTGCTTTAGCCGAGCATCACTCGCTACTAAGCTCTTTATAAATTCCATTTTTCGTATAAATTAAATAAATAAATAGAATGTCTAGACCCGCAAATCCCGCGTCCTGTCGTATCAAACCCAAGGGCTTATCCCTAGTTTCCTTTAACGTTCGTAGCCTTAATACTAACCTTCCTGAGCTCAAACTGTTCCTTCAGAACAACGAGCATGACTTATTGCATCTTCAAGAGACGTGGCTAACTCCAAACCGCTCCAGGGGATTCGCTATTCCCAAGTAAGCGTTTATTCGTAACGACAGGCCCAACTCCGACGGTTTCGGCGGCACTGCTATTTATTACAAAAGAAGATTCCATTGCTGTCCTCTCCCTACCCCTCCTCTCCTGAACATGGAAGCCACTGTGTGTAGATTGGCTATGACTGGTCATCCGACTATCATCATAGCTTCAATCTACATACCTAGTCCAGACCAATCCGCAGCGACTTTGAGGCCATTCTCGCCCTCGGCCATTCAGTCATTATGTTCGGGGACTTTAACTCCAAACATACTGACTGGACGTGCCTATCAACCAACACCAGCGGTATCGCTCTCCTCGCTATCGCTCGACATCACAAACTCACTTGACTTAGACGTCATCTCTCCCATCACTCCCACTCACTATCCCGACAACCCAAACCACTCTCCTGACATCCTCGATTTTGCAATTATCTAGCGAATCAACCTCGACCTCAGGTCTATCGAACCGCTCGATGACCTAGGCTCTGACCACCGCCCCGTCTCCCTCGTGCTAGGACCGCCTAACGATAACGTCACCTCTCCTAAGACCTTTACCAATTGGAAAGGCTTTAAAAATACGTTAGTTTCAGCCTTAGAGGCCCCGAACTCTCCGCTCGCGATCTCGCCCGATCAAATATATAGTCCGGATAAAATAGATCCATTAGTCAAATCTCTCACTGATGCTATCAACTCAGCCATCAGTGACAACGAAAAGGTTGCTAAGCAAGGTAAACCAACGCTTCCCTTAGCCGTTAGCAATCTTATTAAAGCCAAGAACGCGGCTCTCCGGAGAGCCAAGAAATATCCCACGCCCGCCTAAAGATTAGCTGCGAATCAGCTACAACGTAAAGTTAGGTCTTGCCTCGCAGAACTCCGGGACGCTCAAATGAACGATCTCATGGCGAAATATCTCTCCGTCCCACCAAGCGTACTATAGTATGGCCCTAGCCTTAAGCGTAGACACCGCCTCTCACGTTCCTCCGCTCACACGTGCCGATGGCACTACTGCCTTCGAAGTCGAAGAGAAAGCAGAATGCTTCGCTGACAGCATTGCCGCACAATGCTCACCCAGCACACAACCTGCTGATCCCTCACACATCCAGGCAGTAGAGGACGAAGTCCTTCGCAGAGACTCTCTCCCCATCACCGCCGACCCCGTCACAGTCTCTAAAGACGAAATCTCGTTTCTCATTAGAAATCAAAAGCCCAAAAAGGCTCCGGGTGCGGATGGTATTTCCAACCACGCACTTAAGCACCTGCCTCAACAGGTGCTTACCTTGTTAGCTGTTATATTCAATGCCTGCTTCGACCATAGCTACTTTCCAAAAGCTTGGAAAGAAGCGACAGTCATAGGCATTCCCAAGCCGGGTAAACCTCTGAATATCTCGGCTAATCACACACCCATCAGCCTCCTCAAGGCCATGTCTAAACTTCTCGAGAGAGTCATACTCGCTCGAATGCGGAACCATCTGTTTCCGACGGATGGCCATCCCCTTATTATTCCCCATCAGTTCGGCTTTCGCGCTAAGCACTCCTGCCCTCAGCAAGTCCATCGAATCGTCGAGTACATACTTGAAGGTTTCTATCCGCGTCGTTATAAAACAGTCGCGGTTTTCTTTGACGTAGCCAAGGCTTTCGACAAAGTCTGGCACAGCGGTCTCGTTTATAAACTCTACAAAATAGGCTTACCGGATCGCCTAGTCAGGTTAATCGCGTCGTTTCTCAAAGACCGTACGTTTCGATTTAAACATGAAGGCACGCTTTCCGCGCCTCGTCCCATAAAGGCTGGAGTCCCTCAAGGCTCAGTCCTCGCCCCTCTGTTGTACACCGTGTACACCAACGACATTCCCATCCCGCCGAAAGAAACTCGCCCTCTTTGCCGACGACACCGCACTCTACACCAAAGGCCATAGTGTTCCGCACTGTATAACCAGACTCCAAAAGGCTGTAAACGCCCTTGGTGTATGGTTTCAAAAATGGCGCATCGATGTGAACCCTGAACAGAGTTCTGCGATGCGCTTCGATCCCAAACGCCGTCGTCCTGCTGGCGATCCCCACGTTCGAATGTTAGGCATTCCCATCCCCTGGAAGCGCAGTACTAAATACTTAGGCGTCACGTTAGATCCGACGCTTTCTTTCAAGCCACACGTCGAAAGAGTTTCGAAACTCGCCCGTCACTACTTAAGCCGCCTAAATAGCATGTTAGGTAGAAAAAGTAAAATGTCTTTCAGAAACAAACGTACACTTTACAAGGTCTGCGTTAGACCCGTCATGACATATGCCGCGCCAATCTTTGCCCACGCCAAACCCTGCACAAACTGCAGGTAGTTCAAAACCTCTTTTGCCGCAGGGTCACAAACGCACCGTAGTACGTGCGTAACGCGGACTTGCACAGAGATCTTGAACTGCCTACAGTACAACAACACCTCAAAACACTCTCTGAAGCGTTCTTCAAACGCTCCAAAACCAATCCCAATCCTCTAGTTCGTGATTCAGTCTCATATACTACTCCTGTCTGAGATTCGAAGTTCAAAGTTGCTTCCACCAGACTGTCAGCCGATCTCGAAGCCCTTCTGGCCGCAAATTCTAAGTCTAACGTAAATTCAAATTCTAACGTAAATCCTAATTCTAACGTAAATCCGAATTAATTCAATTTTATTTTTAAACATTTAATTTTTAATTATTAATTTTACATTTTGAGCACCTTCAGTGCTTTGAGCACCTTCAGTGCTATGTAAATCCCAGCGGGTGACCCCTTCTGGGCCCCGCTAGAGCGGCCTCTTTCTCCAATTGGCCGCCGCTCAGATGAAGGCTGAGTGGCAAAAAATTGCACGAGCCGACAGGGGGTTTTTTAGTGGGTATGGTTCTGGTAGGCGTCGGAACGAGCCCCACATTTCGCGCGCGCCTGTGTATGCGTCAGAGCATTTTTTATCCTCCTGCCCTTCCCGTGGAGGGGAACAAAAAAAAAACAAGAGTGGTCGGAGACTTTTGTTTTTTGTTAATCCAAATTGATTTTTATGCAACAGATAGAGCCTTTTTTATGTAGAGGCTAAACGATTGCTTTTTTTAAACGTTCTGGAAAAACACCTTCCTGTAATGATACATTATTTAAATATGTCAACGATTTTAGTAAAATGAGGGAACAAATTTTTATAATTTTAGTATTTATATTAACGTATTCCGCTACGTGTGTATTTTTTAAACTCTAATAATCTTATGGACCTCCTCTGGTGCAACAATAAAACACGCAAGGTACTTTTCAGATTTCTAAGTAGTAGTTGAATAAATCAAAATTTAATAACCGTATACTACAGCCGAACGTACCTTTATAACCATGATCATTTTTTTTAAATATTTTCGTTAGGGCTTTAATTGATGTGTCAGTTTTCACTAAATAGAATGACATCTCTTTTTCGTAATTAATGAACTCCTAAGGAATAAATTACTGTCGTACATAAGTGATAAGGGTCGATAAATTTTCAATAAAAACAGCACAAAAAAAACAGCTTAAATACGGTAAAAAGATATTATGATTTACAATAACTCATCAAATTAAAAAATAATATTCCTTTTTTTTATTTGTATCGAAAGCATGCTTTGTATACGAATTTATTTAAGGTTTCAATTATGTTTGAACGTAAATGCGTCGTGTGATTTAAATTTGATTGTCCCCAAAACAAGAAAATAACGCGCAAATCATTGAACTTTCAGCAAATACAGACTTGTAGAGTCCATAAAAATAAAGCTCATATATCAAAATAACTCTCAGAAATGATTCTGAAAACATGGCTTTGTGGCACGAAGCCACTCAACCATCGAAAAAAATTAGAAGCAATAAAAAAGTACGTAGTAAAATTTGGTACATTGAATAAAAGAAATTAGATTTGTGTGAGACGAAAGGTTGAAAGGCGCAAGCTGAATATTGTGTCTAGCGTGGCTCATAGACTGTGGCTGAGCGGTTAAATCGAATAGTTAAAATATAAGCATTAGTTTCATACATAGCCGTTCGCAGTTATCATACCGGTTTCTGTATGTGCTTTTTTTAACTTAATTTAATATTTGGTCCACCTGAGCGTATAAGTGATTTTTAAAATTCGTTTAATACGTTTACGCACAGTATTAATAGATATACCAGATTTCATCACATTCAGGCTTGAATTAAGCTGTGCTTGAAATCACATTGCTTGCTGTTTGAATTCGAAACACGTAAAAATAATTGAAACTTTTAAAATATTCGCTTCAGTCTAGATGTAAGTTCAACAAACGTAACGAAATTATATGGATCCGTCTCGGTAAGAGCATCGAAAGTTATATTGGAAATTTTGATACATATTTCCATCGTATATTATTTTGTCGATTTCTGAAGTAGACGCGTTTTTCTAACTAGAGCTGTAATTTGACAAAGAATGGATATTTTAAGTAGCATTCAGGCAACATTTATTTCTATGAATGCACCTGTTTTATTGATGGGATTTAACATGTATACTGATACATGCAGATAATAGGAGAGCAGATGACAGCAGGGTTGCAAGGCAACATTTAGCCGCAGTTAACTTTAATTAAATTTGATGTAATTATTTTATGATCATTAATTGCCGTTATATATTTTTAAGTGAATGATGAATGACGTCATTTGAGAGAAAATTATGGAAGAAATGAGAATTAATAGGGTTTTTTTTTTTTTTTTACTTTATTTGGGTCATCAAACAATAACACAATTTGTTCTTAATAGTAACTAAGCTTAAACATATTACTAATTATGTTATCAACACCGATAACCACATATTACTCTTAAAGTTTTGTCATGAAGTGGTTTGGGCTCACTTAATACGTGCATTATATATATCAAAAACATATCTGAACAGTTTCAAGTTCAACTTCAAAACAGTTTTTTTTTTTTTTTTGTAAACAAAAAGAAAAATAAACAAAGTTTATAAAGTAACATATTAGACATCTAGGTCGCATAGGTTAGCAAGAAGTTCTCGTTTAAAAGGGTTGCCAGTCTTGAGTCAGTCGCAAATGTCGTCGTCGGTTGATGTAAGTCGGTTGACAGGTTTAAATAGGTATCTTATTATCAATTGTTTGCAATTACGTAAAAGCATAAAGTAAAGGTTGCAATCATTTCACATCATAAACGGCTGCCATCACATAAATATTTAAAAACATCATTAGAGGCAATTGCGACCATTTTTTGTCAGGCAAACCTAATGAAGCAAAAAAATTTTTTATTTAAAAAATCTATGTTCCTCATTATTCAAACATGTGCAGATTCATGCGGCGGGATCAAAGGAGCAAAAAATAAATAAAAATAATGTTAATGTATCTATCTAAGGATCTATGGCCCCGGTTCTCTGAGTTAGAAGTCCGGTACGTCAGCGGCTTGTCTAAATCTCCTTACAAAAAATACTGTTGTTTCAGTATTTTCAGTTTCAATGAAGAAAAAAAAACATAATATTCTAATATCAAAAATATAACTTACGTATAAAACTCAATAAAAAAATATCTCAATACCGTGTTCTAAAAAAGGCCTTTGTAACTGTGTCAGTTGAATAAACATAGCGCTGTTATTTCAGACGTGGGCCTCGTTGACCTTTTTGTAACTAAATTCGACAATTAGCATTTTATGATTTTTTGCTCAGTTATACTTACCTATATGATATAGGATACAAAATATTTTTAATCTGAATATTTGGAAAATAGTCCGAAAAATGATCCCTATATGGTGCAATACAATCGACGAACTCTTAAATGCAAGAGATTAATTAGCTTTTACACTTGGTTATGAATCCGTAACACTAACTATGCTCTATTTCGACACTACAAACCCATGACATAAGATATACTTGTAAAAAAATTTCCGCTCTTCAGAAATAATCGATTTATAAGCCATTTCCTTCAAAACCGCAAACGATCTTTGGTGAAACTTAAAGAACTCACAAAAACTAGCCACGATGAGCTTGTAACCTACTTCCAAATTTCCTTTTTAACCCATAAACCGTCGCCTGTTCTTTGTTCCCACGCGCTAACAGCCGTAGACAATGATAAATGCGCTAATTTAGCTAATTTCACTATTTCTGTAGCAGCCAGTGTGAACGACCGATGTAATTATACTGTGGCGAGTGACTGGGGCAACAGGTGCTCGTGTGAACGATACTTTATGTGATGTTTTAAAATACATGTTTTTATGTACGATATTATCTGCTGGTAATTAAGATTCTCTGCATCTTACAAATTCTTAGGGTCGATACACCTTAATACTTTCTTAAAAACAAATAAAATTTTTAAATGTAGGTATTATTTGCTTTTATATCACAAAAACATAAAATGTTTTCCACAGTAAATATTTTGCCTTTTTATTTATAAAAGCTTGAATCTTTCAAGTTAATAATTCAAATTCGTCTTAGCATACGATAAGGTCAATCATTATCTCCATACAACCACATCAGAGGCATTTGCAAAGTCAAATCTTGCCATACATTTGCTCTTACGCACGTTTCAGTCCACTTGAGGGTCTGAAGAGCACTTACAGTGTCTGAGGGGTTGAGGGCATATTGTGACATACGAAACATGTGTTGCAAAACGTGTCTTGAGGAGCTAAGTAGAACGTAATGATTTGTCTATGTGTTTGAAAGGTTCGAAAAGGTAGTTTAGAGGAAAAGTTGCTTTTATAAATAAATAGTTTATGGCTTTTCTAAGGAAACATTGAATAATTTCATTATTTCTTTTACTTACTTGACATATAATTAAGTTTATCTAAACATTGGCAGTTACCTGAAACAAACAAAAAAATATTCAAAAGGTGTTCGTTTTGTATGGGTTTAAGAGATATACATTTAAATAACCAAATATCGGAATACATAATGTCTACTTAAAACAATACCTGAACAAACTTCTTACGAAATTTGAGACCGAAGACTTAACATTCAGAAGACATTCCACTTAGGCCTTGAAGTAGTAAAACCACCCCCAGCATTAACCCTGGATCGAAGTGTCCCGAACCAGCCATAAAAAAATCACTTTACACAAACATCAATAGAACGCAATTGGGCTGTAAAATAACATGGGTTAGATGTAATTTAGGGGTCTGAGGTACCCACAGAATTGCTGACCTCATCGATGGTCATTCGTGGGTCTGTTTTATAGATTTTACTTTATCGGATTGATTTGGACACAAATCGATAGTGTTAGGATTTCTAATGTAGTGTTCGATTGTGATATTCTTTGAGAGATCATAATATATGCATATAATATTATGATTTTATTGATTTTTAGAGTGAAGCTGTAAAAGACATATAACCTTTGCCTATGAAGGATCCACAAATCCCATCATTATATACTCGTAAAAATTAAAAGTATTTAACATAAAAATAAACATATATTTCATACCAGAGTCTTTATATCACCTGAGGTCCGAATACGGTCGACAACGGTGGTTAAAGGGTTAAACCGATCTCATAAACGTTAACGATTATAGTCCTAGTTCATAAAGTTGGTCGTAAAGTGATGTTTTTGGTTCGATTGTTTTAATGACAATTGAAATAAAAAGTAGGATTATTGCTTGGTTTGAATGTGATAGATTTAACATGGTTTTATAGTAATAGTAAAGAATGAGTTGCGAAGCTAAATTATAAAAAGGAAAATTCTAGGTTACAAATAACCTTCGATCAAAAACAAAAATCTTTGTATAGTACGAAGTTATTCAAATGCTAGAAATCCATCTGTGATATGTAATTTTCTTATATTTGAGAGATAAGGAATTCGCCTAAGAAATGACCACTGAAATAATTTAAATACAAGAAGGTTAGACTTACAGAAACACAAAAAAAGAAATCCACAAGTTTTTTGCAATCGGAGTCGAAGAAAAGAAAAGCAACAATTTTCGAGTCCAATTAACATAAGGCTCGCCTTACTAGGAGCTTTTTTGACAATTCAATCTACGTATGCTAATTTATATTTCGTTAGGGATGGACGAATTTCTTCTCTACCCGCATTTTTAAAGAAATTTCTTCTAAGTTGGGACGTAGCGTAAAAATAACGTTACTTAATATAAAATGAGATAAACGTAATGAAATCTTTTTATAATTGACTTCTTACACAAAAGTATGAAGTGCGTGAACATGTCAGCCGTAAGGTTCCGGTTATTATTACAAAACTTTTAACGTCGCAATTGACCAATTATTACATTTTCATGAAAGAACGCTCCACAAGCACTTATTACTTGTATATTTACGCATATTGACATAATAAATATTAAACTTTATTTCAATTTGCCCGCTCCTCTTTAAAAGAGACATACAAAATGTCAAATCATGAAAAATGAAGATTATTTACTTTAATTCGAAAATTATGTTCATTAATAATTTTACATAAGAAAAAGATTTAAAAAAATCAGTTTAAAAGTGTAATATTTGATAAATTTGCTTCAAAAACGTTTTAGAATTATCTTTGAATTTATCTTTAGATGAAATCCCAGAATGCGTGGATAGTTACCAAGCAGAATATGAATATAATTTAAAGAAGTATTTCACTTATATTCCCAAGAAATACTGCAACGTTTAAGAGTGGTGTAGTGAAATACATCGCGAAATAAGTCATTCAAAAGAATATTAAGATTAAATGGATAGTGCGAGTTGCTAGTGTAACTTCCTATTTCTATGCATGATGTATAAATACATAATTTTGACATAACATTTTTGTACGTACACATAAAGTTTTACGTAACAACTTACTACAAACAACTTCATACAACAGTTTAATAATTTATGACTAAGCTCATTCATTTTGATAACTTGGTTAACAGGAAAGTATAGTTTCAAAGAAGGTAAAGAAGGTTCCGCGCATACATTTATTTTTATACTATATCTACTCTTGTAACGCTTAATTATATAGACACGGCTGTAAACTGAATCATAAAGCCTGTAAATACCAGTATTACTAGCCAGCCTATGATTTAGTTAATGATTTAGCTCACGACAAATATTTCATCAATCACGTGTTTATAATTATGTATTATATATCCTATATTTAAATTATTCCAATATTATACATTATGAATTTCTATGTCACACAGACATAACAGATTCAATAAGCTTATTTCAAAGGTGAAAAGTAAAGTAAACGCCAAAGCCAAAGGGCGTAGGCGTAATTGCATCAACTACTGAAATAAACTATCTTCGTTAAGACAAATTTCAAATTGTAATACTTAAAGTTCTAGAACGCATTGAGCTTTTTTACCTTGCTGTTAACGGTACAAATACGTTCAAGCATAAAAACTAGGTTTGTAATTGTGTCAAAGTGCCAACTTATCCATTCCGTCAAGGAACCCTAAAAATCTGAGGTCTAAAACATTTCCACCGCAGCTTCATAACGGAAAATGACGTCTAAAACATTCCGTATGATGAGCTTGAGACACCATGAGCGAGCTAAAATGCCGCTTATTTGTCCAGAATGCATAATACCGTTGTTATCATGTATTTTTTTATATTTTCGGAGATAGTTAGGTTGTGAATGTGAGACAGTTTGCGTAAATTGTGACATATTATGTTTTGTGGAGAAAAAATAAGTCAGAAAAGCTTTTCTTTGTCTCTGTGCAGAAAAATAGGATGATTTCCATTTTGTTCATATAAACCTGTTCGTGGTAGATAAAGAATGTTATCTTCATCTTATTCTTAAAAATCGAATTGGCATTATCAATCAATATCTAACTTTGCACCAGACATTATTTTTAATGGCGCAAACCAACTCGGAAAACAAAATATGGTTGCGGAGGTCTAAAACTTTCGCAAATTCTTGTCCTTTCAGAATTTTTTCGTAAGGATTAAAACAATTATTTAATGGCCGCACTGAGAGACGTCTAATGGGTACTTAAGCTGCTTTCAAGTATGGATTTACATAGCGAATTTATACTTTATCAATACTTCATCTAAGTCTGTATTTGCTAAGCAGAATCCATAAGTAAGAGAGCCTTAAGTGACCGTTTGATGTTGCTGAGTGCGGCCCTAAGAGACTTGAGAATTAAAGGTATTAAAAGTGATTACTAAAACAAACACATGCAATCGGTAAAGAAAGCCTGGTGAGGCTAAATTCAAGATTTTGAAGAGGCTGTCAAAATATGTTTGTACATTTGAAAAAGTGCATTTATGCAAACAAGGAATGTTTAGAGAAACTGTAAATTCATTTCTGATATTCAGTTACGTGCGCCTCACGCTTAATAAAATGTATCAAAGGGTAAAATTTACGAACGTTTACACGACTACTTGAGATGTATGACTCTGATCTTGATTTTAATGTTTTGTTACTTTTGTGGTATTTAACCACAAAATTAATGAGTGTCAATTATTTTTCTTACCCTCATTTAAGTGTTCGTAGGTGTGCGTCTATTTCCTTAATTTTAATTAGAAACCAAATAAGTTGCGTCCTTAATGCCACCCATACAAAATTCAGAGATGACTTTTTATACTCATGATCTAATATCCATTTTATGGAGTAGCAGGTGGAGTTCAGTTATTACTTCCATATCTTTGAAGAATAATATCAGCAAAGGAGTACGCCCTGAAAATCCTTTGAAAATCTGAATAAAGGGCAAAACAATGACATTTACTTTCTGTTCTAAATTAATTAGTTTTCTACATTAATGACTAGGTGATTTCACCCTGCTTCGTTTATTCGAATTAATTAAGTTTTGTATGGTACACAAAGCGACTGAGTGTTTCAGTGGAAATGCTTCATGTAATATTAATTAGACACATCAATCTTAAATGACAGATTAGTGATAGGCATTTTGAATTTATAAATTTTATATTCATTTATTAGCGTAAATCACTAACACCTCCGAGGCTTAGGTTATATTACATGTGCTCCAGAGCTTTTTGCTCATTTTCTTTATCAGTAAACGCAGCCATGGATTGACTGGATTAGTTGCTCACGGGGATATTAAAGGACTGCAGAGTAATGTGTCCTGATTCTGTCTATAAAAAGTCTTACTCTATGGGAGAATCAAATAATAATTATCTGGTTATTTTATGCATGTCGTTGCAACTCTCTATCAAAACTGTAAACCATTATTGCTGTATAGTTTACCGAGGCAGTAGATTTTCTTATGTTAAGATCTCGCCTGGGACGGTACTACAGTCCTTCCTATTAAGTCCATCTTCCGGTTATGGTGAAGGAGCAGCCAGAGCATTTACTGAAACTAAGGCGATTTCAATTGAAGCCGACGGCCGGTTACGCTTCACCGATATAATTGACATTGAACATTGATAAATGAAACACCTACAACAACTATGTAAATAAAAACTAAAAAGAAATGTTCTAGAAACAAGAAAACAAATTTGTAATGACAGGAATAAAAATACGGCTTTGTTTCAGAAATTCCGTTCAGCTATACCAAGATTTATGATCAGGTCTGAAAATTCGATTTAAAAGTGAATTGAACCACAATTCTAAAATGAACATTTTGAGGCTGACGACATTTAGACGCGTTGATGGCATCTAAGCCGTTATTTTCTATAAAATATTTACAAATCGACAGCAGGGCTGACTGTACCCGTACATCCTTTTAAAATAAATGATCACTCTCTGACTTGCGTTTTTCAGTGTTTTTCCATTTTTATGTTCTTTTTCATCATTTAATGTTGCATTCATGCAAATTGATTGTATGAACGTAGATTCGTTTCATTAACTTTAATTAATTAAATTCTGTATTTAATGGAAATATATTTTCTTTTGTAAAATAATCTTTTCAATTGAGTTTTTACTTTTGATTTAATCAATGATACTAAGATACTAAATAGCACCAACAGGTGGAACAAAAGGTACTAAAGTAGAGACAGCGTTTGGGTGAGCTAGTGTGGGAGGCTCTGTGGTAGGATTGATATAAAGAGCTGACACGGTTGGATGCGAGTGGCCCTAGAACTTAGAATTACTGACGCACTTTGGCAGCTCACTGCTGTCAACGTGTTTGTTGACATAATGAAACAGAGAATATAACTCTCGGTACTATGACCGTTACATTGGTTTTGCTTGTTTAAAAGTGATGATCTGTGTGGTAGAAGTTGCAGGGTCACGACAGAAGTAACTGAGTCTTTTTTGTGGTTGGAGAGAAACTGAACGTCACCTTGAAAGTCAAGGTCAATCCTTTTGAGCGTCAACATCTCAGCCGTTGGATATAATGTTTTACTACTAATGAATTAGTTGGAGGGTTATATACGCCTTATATTATCATAATAATAAATAATCTCTGTTTTCATCCAAGGTTTTCAAAAACACTGCTCACATAACAGTATGTGAAACTAAGTACTTTCATACCACACCTTCTCGGAAAGTGAATTAGATGTTTTTTAAACAGGGAAGAACGTGCGTCATTGCTATCGAACAAATGTGCGGGCTAAAAAAAATCATTTCTGCCTTGCTTCAGCGGGAGGAAAAAGTTTATGGAAATTCGTGTCTACCTTTTTTTTATTTCGGACGAGAATCAGGCAGATCTCAAAAGACAAAAAGTTTGTATCTCGAAATCAGAAAAATGATACAGATCGCATGCTTCTTCTAAGCTTAAAGACTTGGCTTTGTTCACTTTGCCTCTTCGGCAAAATTAAGTAGCAAAAACAAGTGAAAATCGAGTAGACATGCGCGAATTTCCTTTTTTTTTGTGTCTGGTTTTGTGTGATTATTTTCTTTTCAATTTAAAAATCGAACTGCCTAGTAGTGGGAGTGAAGGTTTATTGACGCCATCTGAAATAAAAGAAACCGCCCAATCATTTATAGAAAACATTTTGCAAGTTTTAATAATTGTACTATATTTAATATAAATTTCAACTAATAATGTTTTTTTATATTCCTCGTAGGCGTAGTATAAAGCACTAGGTATATAGGCAAGAAAGTACGATTCCCAACTCGCCCAACTACACCCTCTTTGGTACTTGACCACTTTATCCCCTCGATGAACAATCTACTATTATAAAATAAGAAGATTAGGTACTTAAAATTTAATTCAGATACTAGCATGTCTTACAAGAATTGTTTTAAAACCCCAATTTATTGATCAGGCTAAGCAACTTAAACACATAACACGTAATAATAATAATGAGTGAGCCACGTTTTAACTAACAGCAAAATAAATGTTTTTATGAGTCATAAACAAAAGGGATTACTTACTTAGATGTTTTAAAGTTATAAATTAAGCTATAATATCGTTATCCTTGAGAAATTAGGCGTAAATCGTAAAGATTGTTTGAGAGGGATCAGTAAGCCGTAGACTGTGGTGCAGGCGTCGAGAGGATGCGAGTTTTGGTTGGTTTCATTAAAAAGTTCCTCATCATATCAAAATAAATTCTTTGTTCAATCGCATCACTCACACTGTAAGGCATTTTGCTAAAATATTATTTCATTATAAACCAGATATTCAAGCAGTGTAGTTGTTTCCTTTATCTCCTGCGCCTCATATCGAACATTCTTCATCATTAAAGAAAAATATCTTACGAATATCTGAGCGACAGGTTACAACGAGATCTATTATCTATTTTATTATTAAATCCACATTAAACACTTATAAAAATATTGTTATCTCAAGTTAACTGTATGATACTTAATTCTCAGTTAGCTTAACAATTAGTATTTCCGTGATAATTTTGTTCTTTTTTATGTCATTGCTTACCTATTCACAATCCAGGTATGTACTATCTAAAGGTTGAGTGATAGAAATGCAAGTGCTATATGTAATAAATAAATCATTGTATGACTGTGTTATATTATGATTCAATTCTAAGTTAAAATTGAATTACACATGACAAGAATATTGTTATCCTCCATCACTTTAAAGCCGATTAATCCACCGAAGTTGCGCGAGAAAAACAGCGCCGATAACGTTACTTGATTTTCGTAATGAAAAGGACAAACAAATTACTAACCTATTACAATAGTGCATTATTTCTTAACACACCTCCCGGCTGGTGAGATCGCATAGCTTAGGTGAGAGGCTGCCTAGGGTTCGGTTCCAGAGAGATTTAGTGCAGATTACAGTTATATTTCGTGTACAATGACTATTTATTTCCGATGAAAAGATTTATTTATTCACTTCAACACCTCAACACATCAACCAAAGGCTAATAAAAAATAAAATTTAACCACTCTGTGGCTTGCGAGTTCATTACATTACATGTCCTCACTGGTAATCGAATAACAATGCGACTCAGCACACGAGTACGTTTACATGTCAAAGTAAATGAATAAAACCACGAACCACTGCGTTCATTTAATATTATCCAAAATAAGTACTGTAAATCGAGAGGTACCAATTCGTTCGTGTCATAATATTTCGTGTCATTTTTAACTTGAACCAAATATTCTAAGATCATCGGGTAGGACAATAATCCAATTTATGTGCAGAGTTACAAAGAGAGTATAACTTCAAACTTAGTTAGGCAAGTCTTTTGCGTCCTGGCGTCCTAGATATTGTCATTGTTTGATACCAACATGAAAAGGTAATAGAGACGCTTATTTACAAATATGTAAAGATATTTCCAAATAAGCGTTAATACTGTATGAAATAGGACAATACTGATAATCTTTGTAGGTACAATAACTCAAGCCATGTAATATCTCGCATTAAATTTAAATTCTAACCCAACTGAGTCACAGATACTTAAACACAATGTTAAAATAATAACATTTAGAAAACTATATGGAGGGAATCTCTTTTTACTTGTATACGTGCAATAGAAAAACTTTGCCAATATGGAACCAATTTTACTAATTCTGTCACCACAAGAATTTCACTGTAGGTATAGAAAAATAACGATACTTGCTACGCCAGCATCCACGATTAATAAAAACCGACAAAGATTTCAAGCAAACGAAAAAACTCCCAGAATAATCAAGCAGCAATGTTAGTAAACGAGACATGGGTGGCAAGGAGACTATGGCAACTCACGCGAACATGTATTAAACTGGAATTCACGGCAAGGTTTACGACGCGTAGGACGACTGAGGGCAGCAGCTCCGGGGTGATTGGCAAACTCATCATGGTAGCGGTGAAATAACGACAGTAGAAAAAGTAGTTCAGTACAAAACTGCGTTACATCGTCTCCCACTTATGACCTAGATTATTGTTAAAGGGTTCATTAATAACAGTTTGATTGATGGCGGTTTAAGACGAATATGATTAGTAGATAGTATGAGTATTCAAATCAAATGCATTCAAAATGTTTTGTGATATTTCATAAAAAGAGTATTCAGAAATAAAAGATTACAAACATAGAATGAAACTTCAAGAACACTTTAGGAAACCCACCCAACTGTCTAACATTCACTAAGTTACTTGCTAACTTGGGCCTAATTTAGGTATACAGTATAAGGTAACGTATGCTTGAAGTAACTTAAAGTTATCATTCTAACTTATTACAATAAAGTACGAAGTTGCTTGATAAGTTATTAAGAGGGTACGTAATGGAACATAATGAAGCATCTTTTGATATTTAACTTTGAATTTGTTCAGAGAAATAATTACTTAGGAGAAAAGGCGGTCCTGTTTGTATTGGAGCTTGAAATGAGCTATTGATTGGGTTTACTATGCTCTTCATTCGTATAAACGGTTCTGAAGAGCTTCTGCACTAAATAAAACCACATGAATTAAGCACACGGTAGTTTGTTGATTTTCATAAAGCACAAATGTAACATCTTGTGAACGCTATTAGTGAAAAACAGTTTTATTAATTTTATCGGGCAAAGCGAAATGAATTTAATTCCAGTTTTGTTATTCATATTTTTAACACAACATTGTTTAACATAATAAAGAAAATACCCATAAATCAAGTACCCAATACGGAACAAAGTCGTGGAACACTTAAAGAAATTGACAAACCAATTTAATATGTATTAGTGTTACAGGCAAGTGTATGTCGCCTCGACCAATCATGATGGCTTTTTCATTGTTGCGCCTGGGAATCTCAAACTATAATACAAAGTTCCCTAATATAGGTTCCAGGATAAGATATAAAGCAATCAATATTGAATTGAGTGTTTTTTAAAGATAACCTTACAAAAATAATTAATAAAAACGTAGCGTAATCCGCTCTTTGACTAAAACTAACATGGTTAAAATTTAAACATACATACGACGCCGCCATAGCTCAATAAGTAATGAGTCACAATATGTTACTTTCTTAATTTATCAATTTTGATCGCTGTATTAAAAACACAAAGATAAAAAATTTTTATGGGACACAAACAGTTCACATTTTACCATCATTACACGTCTTTTATATACGAGATCGTTAAAGGAATCCTGAGAGTATAGAAACACTTTGAGAAGCGGTGTCCTTACGAACACAACTCAACAGTTTACATTTATTAGTCTAGGTATGTCACAAGTAGGTTGGTGCATTGACAGCTTGTAGTCGTTAATATTTATTATACGCCTGTATGTGGCGGGTAATAATGGGAAATTTCTCTTATACTGATAAAATAATTTCCCAATCGCAACTTTTATTTATAGCTTTTAGTCTTTAATGAACCTATAATGAATTGAGAAGGGAACTTTGCTCCGCTAGATCGCTCTGTAGGAGAACGTAAAGCCTTAAGTTTACGGGCTAAAACTGAAATTTCCCTGACATCGACATGTTTGATAGCTTCGCGGACGATAAGCATATCGTCTGCTAAGGAGGGCTGAGGAGTGGAATTGAATAGGCGAGGAGCCGGGATGGGATTCGGGTGTGCAGTGGGGCGCTGCCTCCAGTTTTCTGGAGGAGGCTTGGGCTGTGTAGGCTTTGCAGCCGGAGGAACCCGGCTACGTTTGCCTGAGAAAGGGGCGGGGCCTGTTTGGGTGCCGCCCTCTTAGAATTGGCACGCATACAAGGGGGAGCACGAGGGCAGCCCCTGTTATTTGCAGTGTGGCCGGACTGGCCACAAAGCACGCAATCGGGAGGAGAGGGAGTTTTAGGAGTGCGATTGCACTCTTTGGTGAAATGTGGCACCAGGCACTTAACGCACCTGTGCGGGGCGGCGCAGTTGGCCGCCGCGTGCCCGTACAACTGGCACCGGAGGCACTGGCCGGGATGACCGCGGCAATGAGGCGCCTCGATCGAGATGCCAGAGAGGCCGCATATAGTGCTAAACCGTTTGAGGATTTCCCTGGATTTGGGGACGTTGGCGAGAACCACCAAAGCGAGAGGGTGACGCCTTCAGTATTTGCTGTGCATTTTATGCACCGCGAGTGCCGGGAAGCCTTGGGACTGCAGATCCTCAAGGATAGCCTCGTTCGATAATTCGAACGGGACTCCCCTGAGTACCGCTCTGAACTTACGCTCTTCTGGCAGAGCATAGGTGTGATAAGCATAATGCTTACCGGTGAGGAGCTTAGTTAGGGCTCGGAAATCGTCTAACGACGAGACTAGGATTTTAATGGAATCACCTGAGTTGGTCGCTCGGGTGTAGAGGATTTTGTGCTTTGTGGTGTGCTCGGTCTATTTTTCCTTATTCAGAAGGATAACTAAATAAAGGAAGGACTTATAACGTCGCGGTTGCGCGCTTGCGGCGCGAAGGGGCGTCTACTTCACACTCCATATCACTGGAGAAGGGAGACGCGGGAGGGCCTAGGACCAGAGGGGTCTGAGGGACGG
This sequence comes from Marasmarcha lunaedactyla, assembly GCA_923062675.1. Classification (NCBI taxonomy): domain Eukaryota; kingdom Metazoa; phylum Arthropoda; class Insecta; order Lepidoptera; family Pterophoridae; genus Marasmarcha; species Marasmarcha lunaedactyla. The sequence goes on along the minus strand of OV281364.1, from coordinate 11,803,587 downwards.
AGGTGGCCTGAGAGATCAGTTGGGCTAGATTGGGAAAATGAGTGCCAAGTAGCTGGTAAATTACTTGGGGATCTTTGGAGCCTGCGACGGCGACGCCTACGGAGAATTGTTGAAAAGATTAATAAAATCTTTTACATCCATCGCGGAGGGGTTGGTGAGGGACAACAATATATAAATATATATACTATGAACCCACCAACGAAGACTAACTTCCTAAAACCTCCCTAGACGCGGTAGGGGGGTTGGGGACGACGCGGAGAACTTACTCGAACACGAAGACTCGAAGTCCTGGAACGCAGAGCTTGCCGAAGCGGCGACGGCGACGCAGATCGGCGACAACGGGCTCCTGGCGACGATGTCGAAGATGCGTCGTGAAAACGACGGTACTATGAAATTTAGGAAGATACGGTACGAAAACCTGAGTCGTGAAAACGACCAGTGAAATTTGAGGTGCTCAACTAGTGCGGGGACTAGAGTGCGGAAAAGCGTCTGCGATCGACGTGCGAACGAACCGCACGCAAACCGAGACTGGTCCTCCGACGCCTTGATCCCATTTAAATAGAAGGTCTCGTCAAGGTCTTCAAAAAAGGCATCTACGGCCACTTTGATCTCCTCATTGGTAGTAAATTTCATTCCACCTAAGTATTTTTGGAGATTTGGGAATAGGTGGAAGTCAGAAAGTGCAAAGTCAGGTGAATAAGGGGGATGAGGAAGCAATTCAAAACCACAATTCACTATTTGAGCCATCGGGTCTGCAAATGTGTGAACACGAGCATTGTCCTGGTGAAAGTCTTTTAGACTTTATTTTTTCGCGTAAACGACGTAATAGTGTGCAATAATATGCAGAATTTATAGTTTGACCTCTTTTTTAATAATCAACTAAGATGACACCCTTAGAATCCCAGAAAAACGATGCCATTACCTTGTTTACTGAAAAACACACCTTCGCTTTCTTGGGGGTCGGAGATCTGGGTCTCTTCCATTTTTTGGATTCAGGAGTATAGTGATGAACCCAAGTTTCGTCCAGAGTAACAAACCTTGCCAGAAATTCGTTTGGATCACATATTTTTTCGATGTTTTCCGAAGTCGTAGCTGTAGAAAGCCGTCCAGAGCGGGGGTCATTTATGATGCTCTCTCGTCCACGTTTAAATTCAGCTGTCCACTTTTCTATCATTGTATACGACGGAGCAGATTTTCCTAAAGTAGCCACCATATCTCCATGAATCTGCTTTGGAGTTAGGTGTTTCTTGTGGGGGTATTTGATCACGGCACAGTGCTCTAAACTATCCATTTTAAAAATTAATGAAACTTACTCTCACTTAATGTTCAATAAAACAAATAATTACGCATGTATCTCAGAGAAAAGTTGCACAGAGACTGACAAAGAGTCTAGGTTTCATATGAGGGTAGTTTTATAATAATATGACAACGCTTTCTATGTTAGGCCGCGAACTTTTCAATCCACCCTCGTATTAAGAGTAGCGACACAAAAAATAATCCCAAAGATAGTTTTAAAAAGCAGGGTACTTAGTGTAAGCCAGGAAACAAAAACAGTAATTCTTTGATTATTGTATTACATATTTAGTCGTATGTGGGTGCATTTTACGACCGATAGTTATCACTTATAAAAGTTTTATGCACGTCTAATATTTTAACATAATAACAGGTTTATATTCAATATTGAATCATTAATTATATTTTTATGTTCGTCAGGCAGTGGATTACGAAACATATTTTAAATACATTCTATTAAGTTTCTTTTAATGATAATTTGAAATGTGTGAATATTTGCATACAACTTTATAATTGTTTGTAACGTTTGAATTATTTGTAGTTAAAATAGTGTAGAATTCCATCCATTATGAATAATCGAATAAACATAATCGAATAAACAGCGCATGTTCACCTCAATGAAAAGGGCTAATACTTCAGAAAAAATAACCATGATTACGACATAAAAGTGCATCAAAGTAACTTTAAAGTTCTTTAAAATAATGAAATACGTGTACTTAGTTACAAAGAACTATTTAAAATTATGACTTTTTAAAATTGGCTTTTATATTTCATATTGCGTTTTAATTTTATTGATTTGTTTACATCAAGTTAAACTGTTCTACTCGTGTGATACAATAAAGTATGTTTCTGGCTGATCGCAGAACATACACAAGCAATATTAAATATCCACCTATATTAAACAAATATAACCGGAGGCGATACCAAAAATGAAATCAATAAAGGTAAAGATTCCATTTAGATAACTAAACCGAAATATTATTTATTTGCTCAGTAACATTTACTTATGAAATATATTATAACAGATTTAATGAAAACCTACGTAAGCTACTAATATAGTTATGAAAGTTTGTTTTGAAGATATACGTCAACGCGTAAAGTTTGGAGCGTTTTGTTTAAATTATGCCATGCTTTTTGGTTCAATGATTTTTATCGGATTAAACTACGAAAAATACTCCCTACAAAAAATAAAAGAAACAATCCAACAAGAACCATAAAATAAATAACACCATTAATACTGATGCAACACAGAACGCAAACTCAAAGAACTTAATAAAGTTCAGGACAGCTAGTAAATGGACTAACTAACTATCTGAAAGTAGAGGAGTTGGGACTTCGAGCGCCGCTGGACGAAATTATTTCGCTATGCAAGTTACTATTTACAAGTCCAAACTTTGAAAATGCGATTGAAAGATAGTCGTCTCAATATATAGATGGTTCACGTAGGTACAATTATTTAAATGCACAGTACTAGTACAAAATCTAACATCCTGCAGAACATTGGCGGACATGTTACTTCTGATTCTGTTACATCACAGTCAGAATAAAAACAATAGAACAACGCTGATCTTATTTACGAAATGAAACGAGATATCAGATGAGTCCATTCAACTCTATACGTACAGTGGAGGCTCAGATTCGCACCCGAATCCTCCTTTTTTTTTGGCCGCCTAAGCAGCACCCTCACGGTAGGGAGGTGGAAGATGCGTCTTCGACCTTCGATCCGTCTTCACCTACCCACTAAAAACCACCTAGCTGGCTGTTGCATAGGAATGCTATGCAGCCTTCATCGGAGCGACACCCAGTTAGCTGGGTGCGCGCGATTTCCTTGCAGTGTTGTCGCCTTTTAATGTGCCGAGCGAATACAAAAGACTGCAGGACGCGCAAGCGATCATCGTCTTAGCCTGGGCGTCTGCGCGAGTTCCCCGACTGTACATAATTAAAATTTGGTTAGGCATCTAGACACGAAGGTGTTGGTTACGTTCTTAATATAATAAATAAAATTAATTAAAACCCACAAGATTGTTTGCTCTGAGTGTAGCATTGACGTAGCCAACATTAAGCGAGAACGACAACGAATAAGCTAGTTAAAAACTTGCCGGTTTCCAGTCGGACAGCTAATGAATAAGCAAGTTTTTTATTTTGCATCTCTCAATGGAATTGCTGTAGATTTTGAATAACAAATCTTTGTTCCTTTTTTATTGGATTGGCATGAATACTTTGTTTGTTCATTAATTAATATTCTAATGACGAAGTTCACATTCATGCACGATGAATTACTCTGAGTAAAATATGACTCAACTATTTTCAAATTACGGAAGATACGACTTGAAAACTTTAGAATTTTTTTCTAATTTCGAAAAATAGCACCAGTTCAAATGCAACATCTTTTATTTTTGCTAACAGAATCTCAAATAAGATTAGGTAATTTGCATATCCGTGTTAAATATTAAATCGTTATCACCATATACTTTAAAAATAATAGGCGGTGATGTTAGGATAATGCCACTTACCATACGGCAATTACTTTTAACCCCACTCAAAAATATTTCAAGGATAGAATAAAAAGTCAAACCTTCATTTATTGGTGACACAAATAAAACTTTTTAGACAAAAACAGGATTTAATAATAAAATATGCGTAGACATACAAAAAGTACCCGAACAGAGGAAAAATATGCAAAACTCGAGGGTAGGTAAATTTTTCGGTCAGGTTGAAAAGGGTAAAATACTGGCGATGACAAATAAAAAACATTTTGATAAAACGATATTTACAGTCAGCAGCATTTAATTTGGTTATTAAAATATTTCAGTTATCTCAGCTTTTTTAATTAGTCGTGGAAAAATAAAGTAAAGTATATAATTTTTCAATTTTATATTATGGTAAGTCATTAAATTTTAAAATGCTTCAACAAAAATGAAGTTTCCAATGTGAAAATTGCTTTTCTATTTTATTTCAAACTGTCCGGTATAATTCACATTTCTCTTAGAAAATCCAGTCCGGTCTAAAGTCAATTAAATCTAAAAACTCTGCATTTGCGGCGAGGCTAAAATAACTTTTATATGTGCAAAAAGTTATGTCACTCAAACGAAGAGACAAGCGAAAAACCGAGAAAGTTAGAAATAAAAATATCGTTCACAGACGATCTTTTTTACTTTCTGCTGTGTATCCAATTTTTTAAAGGCAGTACCTAAAATCTTTTTTATATATTTTATTTGCAACTACATTGAATCACTTAGCTTGGTAAAAGCTCGCTGTGAATTGATTCCGTCATCAATTAAATATTCGTAACTAATTAACCCTATTTGAACTTACAACCTAAATTGATAAATGTCCATTTTGTACAGTGCGATTTTTAATTATGGTCAACATTTTCACCGGTCTTATGACGGCCTTAAAGATGTTTAATAGTTACTTAAAGCCCACTTTAGTATAGATTTTGCTTAGTGAACTTTATATGAAACTTAACTAAAGAGCGCCGTAAGTAACCATTAAATGTCTCTAAGTAAGTACGGGTCGCTCACTTCCCTCTAATATGGTTGAGGAGGGCGATGGCTGGATCCCACGTTAACTCGTGAACGGGTGCCGTGTGAGGGTGTTCGTCGTTTGGATACTTGGGGGGAGGGAGACTTGCCGAGCTAACAGATGCAGAAAAGACTAATTTTGTATAGACATAAAGACACTCTGTAAATTTATTTTGAAAAAAATATACCCGTGAAGTTTCTTGCCAGTTCTTCTTCACGAAGGTTTTTTCGAACTGGTGGTAGAATCATGTTTTATTTGACGTCAATAAGAACAAGTAATTGTCAATGTTGTGAAATAAATATTTCATTTCAAGTACGAAAGTTGGGGCCCTCTCGGTCTTGCAAATGTCACATCATGATTAGAATTGAAATATTCCTGCATTACATTGTTTTCGTATTCCGTTTCGCTAAAAATCTATCCTTTGCTACCCTGGTTATCCAGCGAGAGCACCGAAACAACAATATTGAAACAAGTGTTTCATGCGTTCGAATAAGTATTTTCTAGGTAATTTATTGAATTTATATATTCAAGCAGTATTTCATCCACAATTGATTAGCTGTTTAAGCGTGACTGAGTAACGAAAATCAGCATAGGTATACACATTTCCTTATTAATAATTCGTAGCATTTCGCATATGAGACATGATATAAATGCTCGATTCTAAGAAAATCGTAATTTTCGTTTCAAATGCCTGCACAAACAGATATGAGAACATAGAGTGTTTGGGTAACACATAAAATATAGCTTTTAACTTTCATTAGGGCTTTGTGTGTAGATCGCTTATCTTCCTTAACGATATCTCACAGCTTATATCTCGAGTTGAAGCAGACTTAATGCATTAACTGTGATAAGAAAAGGATTTGCGATATACTTGTGGACTATAAAGCTTAGAGTACCTTAGTTTTTATTTGTACAAGTAAAATAAAAGATATCCGAATGAACATTCCAAATCAGATGTAAGAAATCTATTATCTTAAAACATTATGCTTGTTAATATGCAGTAAACTTAGCGATATATTTTAAGCCAACCAGTAAATTAAAGTTCAATATGTTGGACAGCTTCAAGTCTAGGAATAACTAATCTTATTCGAAGTAATCTTGCTAAAATGTTTCCACGAAATGTGTTCATAGTTCAGAACTTGTAAAGCAAACCAACTATAAAAGGTTTGAATATGAGTTCATATTAAGTAAAAGAATAGGTTGATGAATATCTGAGTGAAATAAGGCACGGCAAGCTTGTACTAGCAAAAGGGAGTTCATACGTACCGTATAAGTAGTAAATAACATCATTAACATGTAAATTTCATGCAGAAATCGAACCCGGAACCCGCCACCTACGCCATGAGAATGTCAAGTCTAAAACGCGTCACTGAGTCTATCCATGCTATTAATATTAAGAGCAACGATTTGTTTGTTTGTCTGTTACCGACAAACTGTGACTGTACGGAACCGATTTTAATATATCTTTCACTAGTGGAATGCTCTATTATCGTAGACACAGAGGCTATTAATTTAACTCGATTCCACGGTTCCCGGAGCTACGCGGGAAACCACGTAGGGCCATCTACAATACAACTTGGCATACTTTACCTACATCCAAGTAGAACCTGAACCCTGAACATTTTGAAGTTAAGTTAACAATAACTTTACAAAAACTTTTAAAAGCCAATTTGGAAGAAATGAAACGATAAAAAAACAATTATAATAAATATATTCCGTCAAATTGTAATCAATTATGCGTCGGACCTCAGTGGGCTGCTCTCTATTCAGTTATCTAAGCATAGAGCTATGAATAAATAGAATTGTATATAAATGTATAAGCTGTGTATATTAAAGTAAATAGATTAAACACATCAAGTTTACTGAAATATTGTATCTATTTAGGGTTTAAATGTCACCAAGACATCAAGTTTATAATAACAGTCAAAATTAAACAAATAAATGCTATAGCTCTTGTAAGGTAACTAAAAATTTTGAAACTATGAAATGCGAGCAGGCAAATATCATAAGGATACCAAACTTTATTTGCATCCAAAACAATAAGAATGTGGATGTAAATACAATAGTTTTAGGAGCGAATACAAATGTAAAGGAAAGCATTCCTCTTTTGTATACGAGAGTCCTATCTAAAAACTCCTAGCTCTGTCGGCACAGAGTTATTAGTCTCGCATGCATATTCATGTCGTTTGCTTTCAAGATAAACCTCTCGAAATACAGATTTGTCTATCTATGTGTGGTCATGTTATATTCATATGTAAAGCTTTATTGAAATATCGAAATAAACGGAGTTGTATGATTGATATTGAACATTTTACAATATTATTTTTACATATAATGAAATCCCTTTGACTGCATAAGCAAATTTACATTTTGTAGGTAAAGTCGAATGTACTTTTAGAATACGCAGACAAAAATTGGTATCTGTAAAACCCATAAGGATTTAAGTGGTAACACGTTTCTAAAGTACAAATAATTTCACGAAATGAATCCAGTAATATAACAGTATCTGTGCTTTAAAAACTCACCAAACATTTCCGGCAACACCCAATTTGTTTTCACGTCTTTTGCAAATTGTAACACCCGAACGACACCGGCACTAGTCCACCAAACGCTCACAAGTAACTATTTTTGAGTAAATTTTCGCTTGGGGCAGGATTTGGTAGGTTCGCCAGGGTTCAACCATTGCGATGAGCGTTTCCGATTGTCGTACAGGACCCACTGTTCATCACAGGTAATGATTCAATTTAAAATCCTTTTATTATTGTGCCGGTTGAGTAATGTAACGCAGCATTCGACGCGCGTTTGTCGGTTTGCTGCACTCAATTCATGAGGTGCCCACCTCTCAAGCTTTTTCACCATGCCAATTTGCTTCAAGTGGTTTAAAACAGTTTTGTCACTAACACCGCAGCCTACAGCTAACTCAGACGTGATTTGTGATGAATCCGCTTCCACAATAGCCTTCAATTCTTCATTATAAACTTTGGTCTCCGGCCGTCCACGGGGTTTGTCCTGCAGGTCGAAAATTCCATAACAAAACGCACTGTGTTTTCTTTTGCGACACCGCCGCCATACACAGCATCAATACTTCGAGCCGTTTCTGCAGCACTTGTGCCACGGTGGTTCTCGTACTTGTAAATAACGCGATATTTCAAGTTTTCCATTTTGTAAACTAAGTGACGCAAAGAAACAACGAAAAGAGGAAAAAACATATCAATTACGGTTTTTGAAACAATAATGCGTGAATAAACAGTGGTATAAATTTGAAATTGGAATTCTTAACCAAAGATGAGATAATACAGATCAAAGTGGCCAGTACGACAAAAAGCCAATTTCATATGTAAGGACCGAATGTAATACGGCAGCCCTAATATCTACAGAGCTGAAGATACCTATATGCAGTGATAACAAAAAAGTTACATAACAGAGAAATTTATTCGCGTGCATTGGTATGCCTGAATTTGTTTTTAATATAAACATATTTATAAGACTTTTTTGGTGACTAACATTTTTGAAAGCGACAAAAGTTTGTGGGCAATATCTAAAAACCTCACGTAGATATGGATGGGATAAGCTCGTAATAGTTAGCGGGCGACTCGTCGAAAAGCTTACGTCTGACAGAAGTTGGGGGTTGGGTTTTCGTATTGGTGTAACTGTATTTATATCTCAGTGAATACTCTATTCGTTGACAAAATCCGTTCATAACCGAAATCGTAGATAGAGGTCAAAACAGAGTCAAAACAATATTTGCAATCGCCAGTGCACTTGGCAATGTCGTAATATAAACACATAAAGCGGGTTTGATAGTATGTGTACGTATGTACCTTTGTTAACTTGAAAAGTTCATTAAACACTTGTTTAGGTACTAGAGCTTTTGTTTTTTTTCCGCCAAATCTACTTGAACTATTTGTCGTATAATATTCCTCAAATATTTCACTGCTTTACATTTTTTTTTACATCGCAAACTGCTTTTTATCCTCACAATATATGTTAACAAGAAATTCTAGAAATATATCGTGATTGGTAGCAATAAAAGAATTCATTTCACATCGAATACCGCCAAACAATAAATTACACTATATATCGTTTATATTCGACTACTAATAAGTACAATAAGACCATATCAAATACACATTTAGTAGACTGTGACGACCAGTATATCTTGATTCGTTATTTATATCTATAGGGTGACTTAAAACGAATAACAGGCCTCTTGGGCTTTATTTTGATCACTTCAAAGTTACCTAAAAATGATTCCTTAAAAGCGAATTTTTTAATATACCTACTAATTAAATATTTTTTTTATAGAAATATGACCAAAATTACAAGGCACCAAAAAATGGCCCCACGTAGTCAATATTAAAATTTGTCCGTGATGAATTTTATTACATAAAAACGCTTCATACCTACGTATATGCTTATCTATTCAGTCAGCTCTATATGCTATCAAAACATAAAATGTACTTTTGTTTAATTTAAAAACAACAACATGCACCTATTAAAAACAGACTTATTCTGCACAGCCTTACAGCATTCCTTTATCATTACAGCTAAGTAATTGGCAACTCAACTCACTGTATAATTCGATACCGACGTTTTTTAAGCATACATATCATAACATATCAAATTTATTTAAATTTCGATTGAAGTTTAACACTGCTTCAAGTGCTGTGTCGATCGTACCGCGCAGCACACCCCGTATATGCATTCATCAGCGGGCTCATTCGGTCAACGGCAGAAGCAAGGTCTCAGGTTAAAATGGTTATTATTCTATAGAACACATGAAGCGCCCCCTATGATGTATGTCTGGAGTTTTATTAAATACAACGTTATTGATTTATTGCCTTGGTGTTCGTTCGCTGTCTCAAATATCGGTCCCTAACCGTCCCTTTATGATGGGTGTTGGCGGGAAACTCATGTTTGTGATATATCTCATTTACACCTGAATGTTTACAACTTTTTTTGTAGGTACAGCCGTAAGGAATTTTTATGGCTTTCGTGAAACAATGAAGTGATATATCCCGTGAGTTTATATGAATGTTTGATTCATATAATTTTTGCCAAAAAGGTTGGTTTTGTTTTATAAAATTGAGGTAGACTAGACTTATACAATTAATAAAATCAATAATGATTTCGAAAGTAAAATCATGGTACATAACTAAACATTGTTTTATAAAATCAGGAACGAAATTTTACATATTTATATATATATATATTTTTTTTTTTTTTTGCGTAAGATCTCGTTCATTATTCGTTATGGTTAATTTTATCAAAATTATAACAAAATGAAAAGCAACTGCTAACGAAATATTGATTTGTGGAATGACTATACTCACATTATTAGTCAGCAGTTTCCTTGAAAACATACCTATTGTGTATTAAAGATGATTGAAATACATACCTGGAAAAAAGAAAAAATATTGTAAGTCTGGATAAATATATTTTGAAAAGGGAAGAATTGGGAACGAAAAAAATAACATTTACTAATCTATGAAGGTAATTTAGAAACTGTGTATTTAGATTTTAGTAAACGTGGGAAGATTTGTTTAATTGTTTATTTATTATATATCAATAACATTTTAATGTATTGAAATGGTTTTCGTAATTCTTCCACCGCATATTCATACGTTATCCCGACGAGGCGTAGAGAGGGATACTTCCAGACATACCAATAATAGACAATAATAAAATTGGCAAAGTTTATTACATTACTCTTGCTGGTTTTCTCAAGAGGCCTCTCATTGCTAAGATTAATCTAATTCCCAAATTAGTTGGATCACTATCCTGTATTTAGGACTCCGTATTAAATATAAAGCCAAAATAGCAATGACATTTAAAGTTAGAAATAAGTAGATACATGAACACGTATTTATTACTTTAACTTTTTTTTATTGAAAACATTCTTTAAAACAGAGAATAAAAATAACATTACTATTACTAAATCTCCAATTTTCTCACAAGTTTACTCCTATAACAAATTACTTGCGATATTTTAATAAAGTTCATTTTGGCTGTAATATTTTAATTTCCATATAGGTGAGCTGGGTAATATCCGCAAATCGATACGTTATAAACGGCAAACTTAACCTTTTTCAAAATTTATTATAATTTAAAGAACGAAAATGAACTCTGGAACCTAATAGATTAAGTTGAAAATTCCCAGCATTAAAATGGATAGTAAAGAAAATTTGCAGCCAACCCCTTATGCTAAGGGGATGACATATGAGTCTAATCTTTATTCATGGGTAGCTTTGGGTGTTTGTCTGATCTGCAATAATATTTGTCTAATAAATTCTTTTTCTAGTCAATAAGAAAAAAATTGGTATAACCCTTTGTTTTCCAAGGGGTTGTTTATGAGGGTAATTTGCATGAAAGGGGTAGAATTTGTTTTATGTGAGACGAAGAATTACCAATATTACATGAATAAAATCTTTGAGTGTTAAACGAAGTTCCATATTCAAAACCTAGTAAGTGTCTGATAATTCATGTTTAAGTACGAAGCGATCTGGCTAGGCATCTGAACCTTTACAAAGTGCAAAGACAATTAGACAATTCATTCAATTATTTATTAACAACATTAACAAAACTGTTTTACAACATATACAATATATGTACCTACTATATATTTTTTTACTCCAGTATATTTGATATTATTCTATATAGCATAGTTTACTTAAAATATATGGTGTGAACGTAAACTCACTAGTATATTACCTGTAGGTATATAAAGTTTTTTAGCGATTGCAAACGTGTGCTTTTTGTATAAATGTCTCTTCCAAACAAGATTTAAATCCAGGACTGAAGTAACACCATACTATCAGCGACACATCAAATCCCATCCATATAGATCTCCAATATATCAAGTGTTTAATTAATTAAGTCATATGCAAAATGTTTTATTTAAAAATTTATCAATACTCAATATACACAAACTATCCAGCAAATTGACATTACAACTACATCGTATTATAAATTTTGCCAAGCATAAATTTTCTAGTCTTGGGACAAAGCTTTAGCACCAAAATATAACCTCAAGAAAGCTAACTATCCGTAAGAAATCACAACAATTATTAATACTAGACCATGGTCCGGAGACGACAGACCCCTAGACCCCTTTTAAGCCCCCTCCTAATTGCTGCAACGACAATGGAGACGCGGCAAATGGTTCGAAAAATTACTCACTATTGTAAAGTCATGATGGCTGGCGGTTATTCTTGGAAGCACGATATGTGGCTAATGTAGAAAATTTCTATTATATAATATAATATATAAGAAAAATTCTATTTAGAAAAGACTGAATCGATGATCCCATTGAATAACATTGATTTATACAAACATGAACCTTCAGCGAAACATATGGTAGGTAGGTATGTTAAGAAAATGTTATGATGTTTAAATAAAGTTTCACCGATTCATTTTTGGATAATCAATTTAAGCATTTCAGACAGTTTCTATTAGCGCGCCATCTGTTGATGAGTAGATTCCTGTTGAAGTTCTGCTCGGTCTCCACCGCGACTGGCTTATAACAACAATTATTTCCTTGAAGCGAGTCTATAGTTATTTATATATTTTCATCTACTATACCGGCGTAATCACGTATTTTGTGTACAGTAAAAAAAATCTAAGAAGCGCATAAAAGCTAATTTGTTTACCCGGAATAAAAATTTGCAATTTGTTGTAGGTATATTTAAGTATTAATTAAAATATGTAAAAACAAAAAATTATAGGTATGTCTGTTTAAAAAAAAAATCCGGAGTAAATAGGACTAGAAACATATCCTGTTTAGCATGTTTATGCAGAACGAGTTTTCGAAATTCAAATTCATTTCAAAAACGACGATTTCGCATTATGAACATTGGTTCCTCAGAATACTCTCCCAAGTTCAACTTGTACTTAATTACGGTACACAGATGGGTCTGCAGAATTCATCAATAATGATTATACAGACAAAATCATTTTGATATTATTCTACCGAAACAAATGAAATTGTGACATTACGCAATTAAGTTCACGCAATTGAATTAAATACGATAATTAAGATATATTCTGCGGTCGTTTCGCTTGGATGTGTTAATTTTTGTGAATTAATTGTTTGAAATAGTTTATTAGTTTTATACCATTAGTATGAGGCTCAATCGGCATCAAAGAGTTTTAATAGATGCGTAGTAAATGGATTTAATAATTAATGTCACTTCAAAGATTACCAGAGAGAACGAATACAAAACCGACTTATACAATTCTGTATTGAATTCAATGTAAAGAAAAAATGTCAGTGTGAAAATCATTTTGAGATATCACTTTTCTTTAAAATATTTTGTCCGTATCAACTCGCAGAATAATGCAATTGAGCTTATTTTCAAGATAATGAGCAAATTAAATTGACTTTCATTCAACCTCTATATGACGTCATCGATTAGCATTAACGTCTCATTACTATGCTTAAACTCACATGTCAATGTTTACAATAAATATCTGACACAAGAACCCATAGAAAATTGTAGAGTAGTTCATTCCAGTTATAATAATAACCTTTGTAATGCGATTTTAAAATATATTATAGTCCGTGGCACCATCATAAGAAATTCTTTAAAAATTTATTTCAAAATCAAATACAGCACGGAAATCAGAAATATTCATTTTCTCAAAACTATTTTACATACCGAACTACCGTCCTACCGGAGTTTTACTGGGCAACTTAGACGTCCTGCTTCCTCTTTATGTACACTGTTCCTTGCCGAAGATCTAACGAGGATTATAAAACAAATATTGTCATAAACCTCTTTGAGGATATAATCGTTATTTAGAATTCAATTAAAAACTAACTTTCGTACACGGATACGGCTCGTCGAGTAGGCAAATACAATCATACGCTGTGTGATATCCAACAACCTTTTTCCCCTTTAATCAAAGCAGCTTGTCTAACACAGTTGATTATTATCATTCCTGGCCAGCGCCGCTTGCACGTTAGTATGCAAACAATGACACAGACATACATTACACACATTTACGATTATATTTAGGTTTTCTCGGTACCGACTGTAGTAATGCACGATTTTGTCTGGGAACCGCATAAGTTACATAAATATGTTGCTCAGTGTGCCGAATGTGAATAGGCTGGGCTAAGAATAGAACTTAGGGGAAAGGATTTTGATAGTAGTTTTAGTAATGTTTGTGAAAACATTTAGAAGTATTGTATTGTTAAGTGAAAATACATATTGTAACTAGGATATTGCAGGACAGACGCAATGTGGGCTGTTTAGTCAAGAGATTATGTGATAATGAGTTTAACAATACTGGGTTTGGTAATAACCAGGAGCCGTACGAAACAAACGAAACACGAAATAAATAGTGCTCGGATAGTAACTTCTTATAAAATCATATTAGAGGGCTGAATTAATCAAGACTCTCAATAAATTTCATTACGTACATCAACTCTTGCACCTCCATACTAAATGTACCAAACTAACTCTTAACAAAGCTGAAATAAAATCTTATATAACAGGCCCTTTATCTTAAATCGTCACACATCAAAATGTACATATGCTTGATCTCTGCATGCTGTATAATGCTAAACCGTTTTGCATGTTGGTTTAAGTGAAGTTATGACGGGAGGTCGCGGGTTCGAGGCCTGTGGTCGTCCTTTCACTGGGCGAGGCGCTTGCGTAATTGTTGTGTAGTGAACACCTTTAGTATTTATTAAATTACTGTTTTAGTTATAGCTAACTAAGCGTCAGTGGAATATTGGTAAATTCGTGCTTGTAAAGGGATTCCTATTAATGGATTCTATTATCGAACTTATAAGTTAAGACGGCAACTAACACTGCCTAGGATTATGAGATTAACAACTAGAGAATGAAAAGATGAGTGGTAAGAGACATTAACTGGAGATCTTCGTTCATTTTAAAATCTAAACATATTCTAAAATAATTGAAAGAACTAACAAACAGCAAGCTATGGTGCTATACTTGATCTAATTTTATAATGAATCTAAATCGGACTAACTCTCTATGACGGTGCTAATCAATTTTGGATATGAAATGGGGCTCAGTAACCACTCATCAATCCCTTTATAGCTCTGTAAATAATCCAATAAATTCCAGCCAGACAAACACCACGCTGTAAAATCAATCTAGCTACAAATAATACGAACCACGAACTCGTGCGCATCAGTCATTCGCACTAACCAACGACCACTCAACCGCTAGACAAAATGAGAACGAGGTAAGGCTTGTATCGCAACCATACTCGGAGAAAAATTTTCCTCCTTCATAAATTTATCGGTCACTAGAAAAACCACCCCAGTTCTATCTATTTTGTTGATATTGCAGTATAAAATAGTTCCAATTTCAAAGCTTTTATAGGAATAGCACAGGAAGCACATCACACCGCTTTTAAACGCATGTAATGCTCATTGTGCGAAATATAAAAAAAATTGGTGTCTATAAATCGCATGGTTATTAGAGTAGTCGCAAACACATCATGCCTGCAAGGAGTGGCCGAGGCCTACGTTTTATCATTTATCGCTTTACCGTTTAGGTATTGGATTAATAAAGGTTATAATTTGCTTAACGGATACCACTCCTATTTGTTAGTAGGTTTCTAGTGTGGAGGACTGGTGGTTGTGCAATGAGACTGTGATAACACGATTATGTGCTGATAGGTTACATACAGTTAAATAAATACATACATCGACAAGCTAAATGATTTTAGAGTAGTAAAACAGTTTTTTAACCAGATTCTTACACATTGATTTACAAAATTATTCGTTATTAAGTGTATTTTTTTCAAATAAATGTTACTTACGAATATGCTCGACAGTTTACGTCGAGACTTTTGTTTTGACCTCTACCTCAAAATTTCTTCCGAGACATGTATGTAGATAGGCTTCATCATAACCACGCAGATAGTGTACGCGTCATACACAGAACATGTATTTGATATTAAATAATCACTTAAACCATTCACAGCGGTATTCTGGGTAAAAGAATCCCAAACGCTGGATCAACAACATATTATGCAAATATGAACAACTGTTTTAAACAGTCAGTTCAAATTTTTCCAAATGTTTTCAGTCGAACGACATTAACCAATTCGACCCTGAATATTATTTTTTACTCGACTAAACACATGTAATACTTCATTCTGACAATACGTTCATAACATTAAGTAACGGCTGTCAGTTTATCAAGAACTGAGATATTTTGCAATCGCTCTTAGAAATCACGATTTTTAGTACTGAACTCCTTATACGAGAGTTACGTAATTATTTGGTCTTCTCATTACGTTTTAAGCGAAGTGTCTCAGTGTGAAGATTTTTTTATTATTTACTTATATGTTTCACATGCGTATTTCCTGGCACCGCAAAGATCATGTAGCTCTCCAATATTTGAAGAATAATTAAAACTTTTCTTTCTTTCCACAATAAGGAGAAAAGTTTACTTTATTGCTACGCACCTGATACAGATCATGAGGATTTACTCTTTAGTTAATATCCATATTTAGATGGATTTATATCTTAGAGGCTCGTATCTTACAAAATGGTTTCATTTAGAGTATATTAATTTACACGTTACATTATTTACCATCGCAGTGTACATCTCGACTAGAATAACTAAATGGTTGACATCGCCATACATTTGAGAAACCAGGAAGGAGATGAATGCTGCTTCCGTTTTGAACAGCAAATTTCTCTAGAATTATGGCCCACATGTATCATACATGTTGCTTAATGAGACTATTACACCACGGACAAGCTTACTAGTGTTCTGATATGAGTATGTATATCTACAACCATAATCGCATAATTCGGTGAGAAATTTGATTATTACCAGGGACTACACTTGTGATATATTAACATTAAATAATTTTATTATAGGTAGCGGATGGTATTTCTGATGGAAAATTTTAATATGTATACAGTGGGTTCCTCGATAAAGTGCTGTCCTGAAAAGTGGTGAAATTAGATCATAAGTTATCGACTTCGATCACAAATAAAAGCTAGATGCACAGAAACTCGTTTGCCGATTTTTAGCTGGGATTAGGTAAATTTTAAAACATGATTTTATACTGAATTTCTTTACTAAATTTATAAAAATTTTAATACATTGAGAACAAATACAAATTTATTTCCCGAACACGTTTCCCATTTGTTTGTTAGAGACCTAAGTAGGTAGTGGTATAATTTTAAATTTTTTGACATGTTTACTACCGAAGTGACCGAATGCTACTAAATTGAAAGAGAACCCGAATATGCTCATTTGGGCAATCGTTCGGTGATGAAATTTTTCTGACCTTGTTGTATTTATACTATTTACATTTCTTTATTTTCTCGATGACAGCTCCTGTGAAAACTTGTGCGAGCGTTTTTTTACGTTATGTATGCATTATTTTATAAAAATATGACGTTTACGCACGTACAATGTTATATTTATAATACCAGAGCCGGAGAAACTGATAGGGATGGAGCTATATCGATAAACGTAACACGATAACAGACCCGATATTTTTTTACCAAATGTAAGAAACTAAACTTCTGCCGGATACTTTTGTACAAATTTATTAACTAATATTATATTTCATTACAAGATGTTACACGTATTAATTCTTGATCGATAATGTCAAATTCTTTAAAATTATCGAAGCGGTTGTAAAATAAGTAGGTATAAGTAGGTACTCGACAATGAAACGAAATAATTATAACGACAGGTACTCTTTATTTATTTATTTTAATCAAAATCTGATGAATCGTCACTGTCACTCGATGAGCTCTCCCCAACATTTATTATAAGTTCCTGTACTTGTATATTATCGAATGCCACATGAATTTCCCAATCCGACGCTATAATGTTTTGGGTTCTTCTCACAATTTTTTCCCAGTTTTCGGCAGTTACTTCCGCACATGCATTTTTTAATAAATCTAACATATTGTTTGCCGTAAAAAGGGGATGGGTGTTGTTTCGAGCGGCGTGTCCTTTGATTGACTATTTGTGCCCATATTAGTTCTATAGCATTGTACTGGCAATGATACGGCGGAAGTTGAAGAACCCAATGACCACATTCGGCAGCTATTTCGTCGATAACATATCTTTTAGGGAGGCTTTTTTTCGATTTTAAAATATTCACTAATTGTACTTTTAATAAAGTACTATCCACATTTTCGCCATGACGTTGGGGCCAGTCAATTTCTCTTGTTTTTTATTGGCCTGCGTCAGCATTTTATCAATTTGTCTCGAGTGATATGTAGCGTTGTCCATAATAATTATGGACGGTTCTTCCAGAGATTGCACCATTTATTTAAACCATCCTTCGTAAATCTTAGCGTTCATTTCTTCGTGGTAGTACACTGTTTTCTTGGATATAAAGGCCAGTAAAGCATCTGACACGAATCCTTTCGTAGATCCCGCATGGAAAATGATAAGGCGTTCACTTTTTCCCATTGGCACTGAACTAGTGGAAGCGGCGGTGTCGTCAGTCCCGTTCTTAGATACTGTGCGGTTTGCATTTAACCAAGTCTCGTTAGTGAAAATAACATTTGACCAATCTGATATCTTTTTGGCTTCGCTCAAAAATTCGCAGCGAGCCATAGCATCGTCGTGACGCTCCATCAATATTTTACGTTTGTCCGATTTTTTATAAGAAAATCCAATTTCTTTCAAAACTAAGCTTAATGACGATGGGCCATAGAACAAACTGCATTCACGTAAAGAAACAACAAGTTTTTTAAGTGTTGGAATTTCTTTGCGCAAGTAATAGTCGTATATATGACGGCGAATAGCATCAGCGTTGAAGCTTATTTTCCTGCATGCCACTTGTACCGTAAGTTTCAAAAGTAATTTTGAAACAGTAGGTCCACTAATTCCTAATGCGGCCGCAACACGCTCTCGCACTTGCGACAGTGGTAATAGCGGGCCACCATTTTGATACTCTGCTTCAAAGTAATTACGAACCGTGATCACCAGTTCTCTCGCCTGCCTTTTCACAACAGATCCTTTCGGCATTTTGATATTTGACAGCTGGGCAGCAATCAACACGGTGGAACACAAAATACACAACGTATGATACGTAACGTATGGATAATGTGAAAAATTTCAGCGAACAGAAATGTAGTGACTAGCACGACCGTCTTGTTGCGAGTGACAGATTAAAACAAACACAAAATGGCGGTGGGCCATTGAGTGTTCCAACCTTGAAAAAATATATTTGAATGTTTTTGTTGTATTTGTTTTTGTTCAAAATATAATAAATATATGCGATCGATATCATTACTTATTTGGTCACAACACTACATTATATCAAATTAGAACTGTCATCGAGAAAATAAAGAAATGGAAATAGTATAGTTCTAAGAATTTGGCATAGCTATGACTATGAAAAAAAAATCGATGTATATGTTGTAACATAGATCCCAAGACAAAAAGTAGCAACTTCAATTAGTCAATGAAATTTTTAATGCTTTTGTTTTCTATTTTTTTATCGATAATTTTTTTATGTAATTTTAAGGGAAGCACTTTATCGAGTTACACACTGCATATACAACAATATTAATTCATCAAAACAGAATATGGGTTTGCTCGCGTCTTCATTCGCCGCCGTTTGATATTTTTAACGAGAAAAATCAATCATGTAAACCCTTCTAGAACACCAAAAGGTTTATGCAACCGGTACTACAGCTCAATATATCCAAATTCTATAACCTTATTCATTACGATCAAACCCGTTACCAGTATTAAATAATAATAATTAACATATCGGTACCTCAACTATGAGCAGAACTAAAGTTAGTTAACTGCAATTACCGCCGACTTCAAACATTCACACAAATTACTGATTACGAAACCTGAGAGCAAAAGGTCATCTCCGGCCTTATGCGATAATTTGAACTCGCAATCGAATGGACCTCATTCGAATAGTCACTAGATAATCGTAAACGGTATCATTAATAAAAACATTAGTAAAGGTTATCGATCAGGCAGATGATTGTTAAGTGATCTTTTTAAATCGTATGATTAGTTTCACCTTGGTTTGCGAAGGTTTATTGTGGTTAAAGCTAATATAGTCGTAATTATAAATTATTCTGCTCATAAGAGTTAGTTTATTATCTTCTTGAAGCTCTAAGCAAACATAAAAGCTATGCTTCTTAAATATAAATGAAGAATTGGTCGATTAATTGAAATTTGCATACGATCACAATTTATAATATAAAAGGAGCAATTATGGAGTAACACATAACTATTTGACCCTACGCCGAAAAGGGAAACCTCGAATGAAATCCTTACTCCAGGCTTTGTAATACCTATATAGGTATACTGATACTCTCTGGGCGCAAGCCAGCAAATTACTACTTGTTAGCCTCATCTCGTCACATTCTCATCTCGCCACACTGTCATTTCGTCACAGGAGCGGCTACGATATTAAATTTCGTGTACCGCGGTATGCGGACAATAATGTCACGTAGGTGCACGAGATGGGACGACCGTGTCTTTGTTCATAAGGGATATTAGATTTTTAGAGTTTTTTTATACTAGAGGTAGGTTAATATGGGTGCTCAGTAGAACAAGACAAAATTTATTTATGTTTTTTTTACAGGACCTACTATATCTTATTCTGATCTGTCGGATTATTAGAAGTTTTGTAACAATAGCGTTGTACGCATTTGAGTCCACACAAATCCACCAAAGGTTCAAATCCACTTTATAATGTTCGCGTTAACCCTTATTGTGCACTCAATGCGGCATAACGTCATTAAGTTAATTCAGTCAAGAACAAAATGACACCAACCAATCTTTTATCAAAGTAATTTTCTGTTTAATCATGACATCCTTGCAAAATCCCTTTAAGTAGTTGCTCAACAACCTATCTCCCGCTGTATTGTGCAACTATATTTTATATAATGTTTCAACTATTGAATAGAGATGTAGAAACATAGATTTTACAATTCTCGGTTATAGTAAAACGATCTGTTATTTGTCTCATAACGTGTCACATCTGTGTATGTTATTATAAAGATTAGCAATACACAGTTATATGATTACAAATACCTCTTTAAAGATCTTTAAAATACGTCGCATATATGTATGTGTAATTTAGCTGTTGCATAAGCATGGTGTCCCTAATGTCCTAAAACGATGCGACATCCAAAGAAGTATTTACACAATGTCTTCCACATAAATACAGCGATCCATAATTCACACTATCACTTGTTTTCATAAAAATAAATTTACGTTGTCTGTTTATAACGTCACAAAATTACATCAAATCAAAGTACAAAATTATATCAAATAAAAAGAAAAATTTAAGCTAGGGTTTTTTACTAACGTAGAAAAATATGATTTTGATGATGAGATAATTATTCGCATGTTAAAGCTTTGTAGAACATTATAATAAACAAAAAATTCCGAAAAATCGAAATATATATTTTTTCAAACATATATCACTTTAAACATGAAAAATCATCCCGATAGTAAGTTGTAAGTTAAAACATTCAAATGATTATTCTAAGGTACCCACGCAATGCTAACATCGAATTTTACATAAAATTTAAAAAGTTTAAACGAATAGAGCGCCCAAAGTTTAAGGGAGTCAAAAAGGTACACTCTAAATATCACATCAATGATTTTTTTTTTCTAAATTATCATTTATATGCAATTTACGCCACAAACTGTCACATAAACAAAACAACAAACGCTACTAAACAACAATTTAGAATTGCGCCACCCAACCGCATAAACATTCAAAACTCCTACTTAAAAAGTTATTTACACAGACAACAGTTAGAAAAGAACTATCAACAAGTGCCATGTCTTGTTGGCTGTCAATCTTGATTGTCAATCGCGACTGATGAGAGATTACAGTACGATCCATCCTACGCAATCTGAGGTTTATATGGCATGAATGTGGAATCATTTTTGGGGTTCCGCGGTTCGTGAACCAAGGGATAAGGTATATTTTTCTTTCGTATCAAGTGCTGGCTAGTCCACAAACTATGTATTATTAAAGTACTTACTTATCGTATATATACTTCATTGATTTCAATTGTAAATGTCCAAGTTTTAGGGGATAATTTACGTGTGTTTATTTAGGTGGTGCAACGATCGTCACACTAGGTGTGGGTAAAATTATCAATATTATTGTGTTCTGCAGATTTTGTTGGTCTGTGTATTTCTGTAAGTAATTCTAGACTATCTCTGATTTTAAAGGAAAATCATTTTTTTTATACAATATTATGGATGGAACCAACATAAACATTTTGACTTTGCCGTCCATATTATCTTTTCATATTTCACACCACGTACGACAGCTATGTCTCGCTGCTGCATAACGGTGTAAATCCTTACAAGAGAATATTTTATCTAGATCAAAAGCTCTTTTGGACTTTCTAAGACAGCTTTTAAGCTTTTTTTTCGTTTTAAAAACGTAGAAGATTTCTCTGGATTTAAATAACAGTCGAGTTAGAATTTCATTTTAGGTAGATGGGTGAATTTGCATTTTTACAAAGGTTACCTTTGTTTTGTTAACGTAGTTTATTGTGTGTTTCAAAGTCAGTTGTTGTTTTAGAATAACGATATATTTGAAACATTCAGTTTTAATTTACATCAAATATAAAAATGTTATTGTAAATACACAAACAACTCGCCTTCTACTATCCTCATGACAATGTATTTGAAACTTCCTAAAACCATATCAATAAAGCCTTCCACGCTTGTATGGACAACAAAACAGTCAAGTTGAATTGACGACATGACTGTAGAGGCGATGGTATCTAGCGCTCGACCTCCTAACTCAAGACTATTGGAATTTGGCTACACAAAGGTCATGTGCATTAATGGAAGGCAACTACGAAAGAATGGGACTTAGGCAATAGTAAAAAGGGCGTTTCATTACACTTCACATACCTACACTTTTTTATACTTGTTCAATATTTTGTCATATATATATGCTATATCGTTGAGATTATTAATAACAACATTTTGATGAAAATAGTAAAAAGTTAGGTTTAGTTTCTATTTTGCAACTATTTTTACTTTCTAAACAACCTTTAACCTATAATTTAATGAATTTACGAAATTCTTACCACGATCCAGTCCGCGATCATGGTGCTTGCAACAGCATCGAAATATTGGACGCGCGAAATAAAAATCGAAAATCGTGGTAAGAATCCCGTAATTTCATTATATTATAGGTTAAGAGTTGTTTAGAAAGTAAAAAAGAAAGTGAAAATACCCGCGATAGTTTAAAACAGTTAAACCTTAACTTATATTTTCAAGTAGATACCTACGTAAAAAAATAGCATCTTTTTATTAGAATAATGTTTTCGTTTGAACTTAATTTTCATATTGTAACTAAGCTTTATACATACAGACTGTTGTAAATCTCATCAATCCACAAAACACTCAATTTAGTTTTTCAAAAAATACACTCTATCATGAGTGTATCATTATTACAACCATATTTCCCGCCAATATCAGAATATTGGTCTAATCAGAATTAATACTTATTAATGTAAAATTACATATTTGCAAGTTTCGGTACAGGGTACAAATAAGTATAAATATTATAAGAATTCCCATTAATTGACTGACTATATCGACTTTTGTACGTGATGATTGTTTTATAAATTGATAATCAAATATCTTTATTAAGATCTTAATTTAATCTTACGTCTTTTACTCAGGTGTCAATACACTGAGATTTTATTAGTTCTCAAAACAATCAACTCACAATAATAACTATCCCAGGTGCAAGAAGTAAACTTTTTACGGACAAAAGTTGAACAACGTTACTGCAAAACACATGCAGAGAAACTGCTTATAAGTAGTTCTTGTTGACCAAACTCCAGTTGGTAAAAAAAGGCATTTTGAAAAAGAACAGATTTTGTGCAACCTCGACATGAAATAGGAGAAAAGAAAAAATTGCTGGTTCCTATTTTTCTCCTTTCAGAATGCATTAGCTCGGAGGTTGCAAAGACACTAGAGTAAAAAGAAACTGGCCTAAGTCGACACTACCAGAGGTCGAATTTCGCAAGCTATATACATTTAGAACAATAGACACAGATTGTGCAGCGCACTTGTGATATTACAAGGTCCGTGTCAAACGCCCATTATTTTAATATACAAGTTACTGAGTCATTAATTAATATGTGTTGTTTGGTTTGGCGAGGCCGAAATTATCATTTGGTATATGCGTCAGTAAGTTAGAACATTGAGAAAGCGGTTTGAAGAAACATCACATTCGGCTTCATTTTTTCATTTGTCAAAAGGTAGTTGCTGTTTTGTTACAGTTTCAAGGATTTTTATTGCCGGGACATTTACAAATAATATACTATGCACGGACGTAAAAAATAGGCGGACGGAACATCGCTAAGCATAAACTGAAGCATAGCAATGGCGGCGGCGTGAGTTTGTGTGAGTGAATGGAGTGTGGCCATAAAAGAAAAATTACCCCAAATTACGGTAAAAATTTCGCTACCTGTTCCATCTAATCCTAATATTTAAAAATACCTAATCCAGATATCTAATCCTAATATTTATGAACCTGCGCCTAATAAGTATGCAACGCTACCAATATTTATGTATTATTTTTATTTCTATGTATTAGGTAGAAAACAATCTTCCATTCCGTTCTCGACGTTAGGAGATAGATTGCTTTACTAGATAGATTGCTTTTAAAATCGATATCTGTGAGTACGTCAAACATGAATCTGATAACATAATTGAAAGCAATCGGTAAAGTAACTAAAAAGTTCAAAATGGCACCTACTTTTTCTAATTCTGTTGTCAGATTCGTGTTCAGAAACTTAATGGACCAGGTATAGAGTTTTAAAGTAATCTGTCTAGGAACTAAAAAGTTCAAAAAGTGCGGCCACTAAAACTAAATAAATAATACGCAAATAATATCCTAGATGGCACTGGCGGTAGTGCTATATGAACATGAAACTTATACTCGACCCCTGGGATTATGTACGTACTAGTTTTAAAAAAATATTATAATACCTATTCCTAATACCTAGTCCAATATTTATACCTCACCTGTACAGATTTTATTCCTAGCAACACAGGTGAATGAGCTAAGGCATTTAGGTATTTTATTCCAATTGATGTAATTTAATCAAAATGTGAAAAACAACGTGATAAATTATAAACTTACTTATGAAACGTGATTCCCTGACATTTTTTATTGTAAGTGGAATTATTTCTACAAAATTTAACTGCACAAGACGGCATTGTTTTTTAATTTTCGTCGCAACAACGACACAACTACCACCAATGAGTTTCGGCTGCGTTGTGCCGGCTGATCGGCATCCTATTGATGTAAATGTGTGCGTGTGGCTTGTGTGTACAAGCGGATCGGCATCCTTTGGTGCTTCACTTCTAAGTTCGGCAATGCTCCGTCCGCCTATTTTTTACGTCCGTGATACTATGCTAATTAATTCCGTATTAGATTCAGTAAATAATAAACTTTTGAAAAAACCTACTACAGAAGACTATTCAATCATGTCTACCTACTTGTTATTTCACTACCTACTCATATTCTCCAACAATATTGTACAAATTAATATGGTGTCTGCCGCACCATAGACCATAATTTAGAAAATATTTAATAAAATTGACAGGAAACCTGACAAACTCCACAACGTTGACGTCATTTTTTTAAATAATTAACCCGACAGGGTCATCTCTAGATTTATACAAGTTAAAACTTTAATCATAACACGATGGTACTCATACAATCCGTCTACAGAGTTTCTAAAGTAAATTTCAATAACTCGCATTGTATGTAAATTTGTCACAAACAGTTCAAGTTATAGCCTGAATCACTTGTTTGCTAACAGTCGGTATTCTCGGGTTAGTCATCGGTTAAACAGGTGATTTGTTGACTCTGTGACTTATTTCGAAACTAAGTAAACAATTGTTAACTGAGTTTCAACAGTCTGATCATTCGTCACCTGTGACATTATGACAGTTTTTCGAGGAAGAAGTTTTCACTTTCCCTTACTGTCTGGGAAAATTATATTAGTATTTTTTTTACACTTAGATAGAATCAATCTTACTTAATTATTTGAAAATAAAAATGTTCTCTCCTATCCCACCAGTATAATTTAGAGCGCTAATAGAACGAACATGCATCATTTCTTTGTTGGCGCAACATAAAAGCGACACTAGCCTCATACCATTACGCTCACCTAACTAAGCAGCTGGATTCCAGGGAATAATGCCTCCATGCCTACCCTAATAATGCCGCCATGACGCTTGTCAACTGTGGATTGACGCACCTTCACTTCGAAACGACAAATCCTTTGATGTACGGATGTCTCTGCGATGCGAACAATTGCCGTCCTTGGCGGCCCGAGCATTCCGTTTAAATAATCGCACATATATTTCGGACGCCACAGTACCTGGAACGCTAGGGCGTCAATAACACTCAGAAACTATCCTATTTGTTTTTCTAATGAAACAAATTTTATTTACGTACTTACAAAATGAAATAGTTTTGACATAATTTGTCTTAATAAAGTACAGCGCCATCTATTGATAAACTTAGGAACAAACACCCTGTCCCTAACACAAGGTTTTTAAACTTTCGGGGCCTCAGCGTTGCAGTGTTTATCTGTTGTAGATGGTATTAATTTTTTTTTAATACGACCTACTTGGTTGATATGCTGGATATATTTTTGTACAGCCGTGTTAAAAGCGACAGTAAAAGGTGTGCTTATCATGTCCTTATAAGTATACCTACCTTTATAACTACTAAAGAAAAAGTAGTGCATCGTTTATTTGTTGAGTTGTGTATCTTTCGAATAAGTGCACCGCACACAACGTGTTGCGGGGCATGTAACCGCGTGTTTATTCAGCTTAAACACTTTAAGTCGATTACTCATACCGACTTATTTCAAAGACACCTAATAAAAAAAAACAAAGCGCAACAATTGATTATGACCATCGCTGGATCCAAATAAATCCGAACATTTTCATTTCCACCTAGCACAATATTTTGTGACAATTTTAAACATTTTCCTTTGAGAATATTATATGTTTTGAGTTAAATATTCTGCCTACTTCCAAAGTCAGTGATATCCGGCCGCGGTCGCCTACTTCAGCGTATTTGACATTAAAATGTATGTAAATACGCAAAGCATACATATTTCTTGTTTATCTATACTTTGTCTAAAGCTTACCCACTCGGTAAGCAAAGGAAAAATGTTTTTGAAATATTCATAAAATATTTGGTGTTTGTTTTCTGACTGGTTGGTGATGAAACGAGTTTATTGAAGTTATTGGAGAGTGACAAGTGGCATGAGAATGGTTTGGTAATATTTCGTATTCTTTTTTTGGAATTATTGATAATATTGAATGTTCTGATTTCATGTTAGTTATGTGATTTTATGGTTTTAAAAATTCAAGCAGTCGTTTTCAGACATGAAAATAATTCAAACTCACCAATTAAATATCCTTTAGTTATCTCAGTTTGGGTTCATTCATCGGGCTTATTATCCTACAAAGAATCCTGAATAAACAGATATGTTTGTCCATCACTCACACACAAGTTGTTTATATACACAAATTAAAAATAAACAACTGACAGCGAGCGTAACTTTTGAACGGCTCAACCG
The DNA here is from genome assembly GCA_923062675.1 of Marasmarcha lunaedactyla. Lineage (NCBI taxonomy): Eukaryota > Metazoa > Arthropoda > Insecta > Lepidoptera > Pterophoridae > Marasmarcha > Marasmarcha lunaedactyla. The sequence continues at coordinate 11,776,166 of OV281364.1, read as the reverse complement.
ACTTTCATTAAACTTAGCTAATAACACTTATTTATTTCCTTAAGGATAGAACGCAATAAACTCTATATAACAATATGAAACTGTATGGGAGATATGATACCACAGGCAAACCCACAGATCCGTAGATAAGCGTGTTAAACTTATACTTTTTGCGTCAGCAGCTCAAAATTTCCATGGTTCGATTTGGATACGACTGTTTCACTAAAAGTTTGTTGAGCTGTTTTAAGCCCTGGGACTATATTTGGCTCGAAAATAAGACAAAGGTTAATAATCCCATGCCTGAAACATCCAACCACGTCTATTTGATGTTCCAAAAATGAAATGAAAATAATAATAATAAATCCCCACACAAACACACCTACTGCATGGCCCCAAAGAAAGCAGACCTTGTGTTATGGATAACCATACAGCGAACTGGGGGGAACCCAGAATAAACACACATATATAAATACAAACAACCATGACCCGAGAACAAACATCTGTGTTCATCACACAAATGAATGCCCCGGCCAAGACGAGTCCTTCGAGAACCTGGGACCTTCGGCGTATGAGGCAAGGCTACTTACCAATACACCAATCGGTCGTCAAATAACTAAAATAAATAATAAACTAACTGTTAACGCTTAGTATCTACGAGTTTATTAACTTGATAAAAGAATCAAAGTCCAATCGTGTTGTTAAATTGTTCCCTTATTTGATATTTTCTAAGTAAAACTAGATCCAAACGACACGATCCAGACGAGCCTACGTAGATCAAAACCAAAGTTCCGGTTAATTTTTCAGAACCAAGGAGCATAAAATCGAAAACGTTCGCAAACGCGCGAGTTTTGGCACACATTCGTGCTTTTGGTCAGAATTTTATTGGCATCTAAGACAGCACGGAGGCAGGTCACGTCTATGTCCTCAAATCTGAACTGACGCGACCAGCATTCGGATTTCGAACTCGTTCTTTTTTTAAAACCGATGCAGTTCTTGTCAGCCAGGATTTATGTGGAACAAAGGAGGTTCCGAGTGGGTTAAAAAGGTTTAACATTTTTATTTAAGCTAACTTTTATATTGTACACGAAACATTTTATTTTGTACTACTAATACTTTGTACTATAAATACTATAATACATAAATGTACATAAGAAACACAATCTCTTCAAATCGAATAAAAAAATGTTAAATACATAAATTATGCCTATCATTACATACAATATAGAATTATTATTATTTAGAAAGTATTCCAAGAGCAAGTTACAAAGAATTCCTAGCTGCAGAACTATGTTTGAAATCCTGACTTAGTTCACGGATCGTAAATAACTCAACTCGAGTAACGTAAGTGTTACTTTAACGGACTTAAAAAGAAAAAGGGGAATTACAAAGGGATTCCTTCTAAGAAAACGTATTTAACCGCAAAATTACATTCACGCGAACAAAAAGAGAACAAATAATTATGATGATCATAAAAGTTGCTTTAACAATTAGCAGGGGTATTCAAAATGGTACAAAAACCTCTTTTTTGAAAGTGGTCAATGACTAAGGGGTGCGATAAAAAAAATAAAACCGTAAGACGTCGTAATAAGAATCACATTACTGTAACTGATAAAATAACTTCTTTTGCGAACTAGCACGTATGAATGCGCCTGAGAGCTTTATGTGATATGTTACTCATTACTATGAAAAGTTTATTATGTATTCTTAAAAAGAATTCCCCACATACACGTTTTATATTGAGAATATTCTGAACCTGTTGTCACAGCCTAATTATCGGTGGCTGAAGCCACACAGGAGTTGCTTTGAAAGGGCTCTGATATAATAAAAATTTCTTACCTAACAATTAAAAACTTTGAAAAACAGCCGAATAAAGATTTTACTTCCACAAAACAATATTAAATAAAAATATTTAAAAAAGTACACTGCTCTATCTAAGCAATTGCTAACACTACGCCCGCAGCTAATCCAAACCAAGTAAGGTTTGGTACACACTGCTCGCGGAGATAAGACACGGGGCACACTCAAACTTTAATTAATTGTCCCCATTTCTGAAGAGGGGTGAAAAAATAGGTCGTACGTGCTTTAAAGCGTGTGTGGGATGAATACTTAGAGATACCTCACGTGTATTCTTAGATTATTGTAGAAGTTTTGTTAATAAAGTTTACTTTTGTTAACCTTAAACCTGTAGGATGGAGGTGTAAATTAATTTACGTTCTTTAATCATTCATTTTGATTGAGAGGAAAACATTCATTTTGATTTCCTAAATAAACAGCTGCTTAATTGTTAATGCTCTGTGCATGCTTGTGTCTTTTTGGAAGACTGCTTTATGAGTCTCGGGTAATTTGGGATTAGTTGGTAATGTAAATCTCGAATGTTAAATACTTAACACAATACAAGTCACCCAATATTTTTTTTTACTTTAGGGTCTTTCGAAACGAGCTGTGTGTGATACATTAACGAAATTATTTTTTTATTTGAAAGACCCATTTATGCCATTATGTTTTGAATATGATATCATTCAAATGTCCGGCCCGGTTTCGAACGGTGGCACGGATCCGAGAGGTCCAATTTTCAATAACTCTGCTGCATAAATCCTGTTAAATTTGAATGATGGCCTGGGTTATGTTCACTTTCAGTGCATCAGTCGATTGCGGTTTGTTGGTATAGACCTGTGACTTCAGAAACCCAAACAAGAAAAAGTCTAGCGGATTCAAATCGCACGTTCTTGGTGGCCAATTCACGTCACCTCTGCTAGAGATAACCCGTACATATGTCTATGAGTTAGCTTTGAGTTTCTGGGTCAGTTGGATCTTGTATGGGTACAGGCATAAGTCCTGGCGCAAAGTTCTGCAAGTTGAAGTCTTGGAAAGGCCGAGTTCTTGTGCACATTGAAAAATCGACTGCCTCGGATTGTCCTGCACGCTTTCACGGGCAGTGGCAATATTCTCAGCCGATCTGGCGTTCTTTTGACGTAAGGGTGTAGTTTGATCGTTTACCGAACAGGTAGTCTCAAATTTGGCCAGCAAACATTGAAGAGTCGACTTTGAAGGGCCACCGTGTCTGTCGTAAATTAGACGTATTGCGCGCAATGTTTTCACTAATGAACACTAATTTTGATAATAAAGTATTATCATTTGGATGTGCTGCTCCATTGTATAACTAGCCATGGTGATTTGGCATTAGTGACTAAACAAAAAACAGCAGATTTGACAGTTCCCGTCAGAACAACATGGCCGCCACAAACTGTCCAAATCGACCCGCCTTATTTGAAAGACTATATTCATTTTCGGAAAACAAGCACGCCACTAACCTGATGGTAAGTGACATCCGCGCCTATGGACATCATTAGTCGTAGATGTTTTATTTATCATTAGTGATTGTGATTATTATTATCTCGAGTAATGATGCGCTGCCGCCCGTGGGTTGCATTGGCTTCCCTCTGACCGGATCACAACCGCGTAAATGTGTTATTATAGCGGTCAAAATAGGAAGGACTCCAGTTCCGCCCCAGACGAGATCTGAACAAAGAAATTCTACTACCACTAAAAACTATCATTCTTTTCTTAGGAAGAGACGCAGACCAAACATCTGCAAATCATTGCACTTAAAAAAATCTCTAATAAATGCATCTACATTGAACAATAAAAATATTATTGCCTCCAGAACTGCATCAATCAGAATTAGACTATGACAGCAAGCTTTCAAAATAATGATCTAATAATTTCGCGTGACCAAAATGTCACACGGCTGTCATGAGACTGTTTTGACAGGTCATTTTTTAATTGTCTCAGGAACGGGTTTGCTTTTAGTACGAGATGTAGGTAGGTATTGAAGTGGGCTGTCAGAGAGGCAAGAAGATATGCGTCATTGTTGACAGTCCATGATATTACCGCGACAGATGATTAAATATGGGGATATAAGTCTTGATACAGAAAAATTCTAGACATCGTAAAATAAGATAGTATAATTTAGTGCCGTGTTATTTATCAAGACTCTTCGAAACGGTATTCTTGATGCGACTAACTAAATTTAAATCTACGAATAAGATATTTTCAGAAAACTTGACTTTTTTTATGGACAGGTTTTCGAATTGAAATAGGTACTAGTTTAAATTAAAATTTTGATTAGGAATTATTTTGCTATACAAAAAATCTGTCGATCAGTTCACTATAATATAAAAATGAAATATAATAGATTTTTTTTGTTCAAACGATTTTTTGGCTACGACTGACAGTTACAGATGTATTTATTTACGCGTTAGGCACAACATACTCAGATACGGTTTGAATCAATAAATCGTCATTAATAGATTTATTCATTGAATTAATTAAACAATCGTTACATAGAACGCATTTTCTAGCAAGCTGCACGCAACAACTAGTTCCATTCACTCAAAGCAAAACTTCCATTCGATCAACATAGAAACAAAATAAAACTTTAAGAGAAGAACTCAAAGCGCTCTTGAATAATGCGCACGTTTCTCAAAGTGACAAACAAACAAACAGACGCTCAGACAAAACGGACGGGGACATGGTTGATTAACGACCACATACCGACGGTCGGCTGCCGGTTGCCGGTTGCCGTCGAACGCCGATCATTTAGATAGCGAGAATCTTAGATAGCACGACCAATGGACGTATTCAGTGAACGTTTACTCCCTGAGGATATGTACAAGGGGTGTCGTACGTTTAACTGGTTGTTGCATTGTAGCTCCCAATCGAGAGGATAAATTAAAAATAATTTATTTTTACTTTAGTTTTCTTTGGATAGTCTGCCTTATTAGGCCACTTGGCTCAGTCCGGGCAAACATAAAATGGTACATTTGATTATAAAATCCAAAAATTACAAATTATTTTATTACTATTAATTTTTTTGGTTAAATATTTATTTTAATCAATGGAAAAGACATTAAACAAATCTACGCGAGGTAACTTCTTAGTGCGTATGTTGTCGTTGAATATTTCGGTAAATTTTAATGAAAATTGAAAATTATTATGTCGGTGAATTATTCTCAGTTGACTGTTATTAATTGGTTAATGCAAGTAGCTTTAAAAGTTGTTAGTTAGTGTAAAGTTAGTTCAGTCGCTCATACAAAAAACATTCAATTTCTCTTGCCAAAAAGTGGGATCATTGTTTGATCATAAAAAAATATTAACAATGCTATCAAGTTCTATTTATGAAAAACACAGCAAAAACAAAACAAATATTTTTAGTATTCAGATTCTATAACTAAGTGAGAAGTGATATATTAAATAAAAGGATGTAGCGCCAACAATGTATCTTATAGCAACTTGTAAGTTTTAAAAAAAAATTATTATAAAACCCAACTTTTCACAAAAACTTGGAATGCGAATACTTAAATTGATTACATATAAAAATATATATTACAATACATAGAACATAATTTTTGGTATTGATGTCCCTGGGTGTAAAGGAATCTTCCATTAAACATGGTGTTTCGATCAGGGTGCATTCACCACCGGCTCAGGAACTGCACCGAATGTCGCTTTGTAGACAGAGCTGGAAGCTTCAATAGGACTATCTATCAAATTTCCAAATGTACAGACACATAGCTAACGTATCAAGCAACCGAGATATCCAGTCAAGTCAAGAGGTATCTTGTTTCGAGCAAGAGTGAGTCTGAATTCTAATTTTGGTATTAATTATGAATTTTACCACTAAACACGTTCCCTAAACATGTTTTAAGAAGGATAATGGCTGACTTTGGGTTTTACTCGTAAACAATTTCAGGACCAATTATAACGATATTGTCGCAAAACAGCTTTTTATAAGAAGTTATATAGGCCGAGATATATTTAGTATAAATGTGTTGTGGTAAAAAAAAGCCTAGTACTTCAACGACTGGGTTTTAAAAGAGGCGGTATAAAGTGTATAAGCAATACTGGCTACAAATATATTCATGCAACATTAACAAGTATGTATTCAATAAAATGACTTTGTTATCAAAATTATATTTGTACGTGGGTCAACCTGACAAATCGCGATTGTCGATATAACGCTAATGTGAAATTATAATAAAATTACAAACTAATTGATTATCATCATGTTAGCCTGGAGCCACCTAGGGCTGGACAAAACACATTCCTAAGAGTTTCGATAGGTTTAATGTAGAAAAGATTGACTACATAAATCATTATTGACCTAAAGTATCAAATCCGGCATTCACCACTACAAAACTAGCAATTAACTCGAAATCTCTAAACACGAAATTCACTTAATTACACTTAACACTATCACCGCCGCAACCAAATGCCTACTTAAGGTGCGCATTACGAAACCTGAAACAAGTTGATAGGAAACATTGTTTTATTACAAGATAATCGCATTAGGAAGGCTGTAGGCGGGTGCGCAGCCATTAATCACGTCGCCTAAACTCTGGGCCTCTGGAGGTAAGTTACAGGCGAATGGCGGGAAAAAAGTGGGTTAGTAAAGTGATCGTGAGTGATCAGGGTGATTTAGTTTTTTAGATAATTAGCTGAAGTTGCTCTGACCTAGCACCTACACTTCGTGCGATGAACTATCAGTTTGTCGCATTAACTATCAGTTGAATTATGAAGCTAGTGGCGATCATAGTTGTAGATCGGTTATTTACCTAATCAATAAAAATTCCAAGATAATTACCACAAATTTAAAAGATATAGCTTTACGCTGTATCTATATAAAGTAAAACTAGTTTACATACAAAAAATAATATCTGTAGTTGTATGGCTTTTAGGCAACAAAATAGAGTGCACTGATAACTATTCAGATTTTTTCAGGTTCATAAATAGCTATAAACCGCCTTTCATTTATAACTTCGACACAACTGTATACATTTCAAATTCAAGTACAGATCATGGATTGTAATATGTCACAGGCATGTTCATGCTTTTAAAAAATGGCGACACCAATTTCATTCGAGCCCCATTGTTAATACTGGCCATTTATTTTATTTGATTAATTTGAACAAGTTCATTTTTGTTCGTATGATTAATGCTGTAAAATAATGTATGTGTTTTGAAACAGATAGTCGGCAGAGGCTCAGGCTAAGGCGAAGACAACACTGCACGGGTTTCAAATGCGTGTCTGAGCTTGCACCAACTTCCCCGACTCTACCTATATAATATAACGTGTACAGTAATTTACCATACAAAGTAATCGACTCCGCATTACATTTCGTGCAGAATAAGCCATAAATGGAAACAATAGTATATTATTCAGGGTTTTTCAAAAATAAATACTATTATACGTGACCACAAATGTGTAAGTCAATCTTTTGCGGTTCACCGGTTGTGTGAGCAAACAAATGTGCATTCACTCTTGCTTGTGAATCATGCGAGTAGTCACAGCATTCCACATTTAAAGACACTAAAATTTGCTTGAAGTAAAAATATGAATTGCTTTTTTTGGATTAAGTATTGTTCGTTTCAACTATACTCTACGCAAGAAACCAGTTAATAAGGTGTACGTACTTATTTACCACTTTCCTTACTTACCGTAGTGAATCAATCGTACTAATCTGCGTTTAGTTTATACATACCTGCAGACAATGAAAGGCAGTTAATAAAATCGTTTAAGTAAAAAAACGTTTCGTTTAAGTGTGTAAATTTTCAACATTCGTTAAAAATAACTAAATCTTTCTGCCGACATCAATGTTGACTGAGGTAAAGTCAACAAGTCGACAACGATCTCGCCGGGAAGCTATTCCAAAACACGCTACTTAATTTGACAATAGTCCAAGGAGTAATCTGAGTTACCTGAATATATATCTATGATCGTTTTTTGGGACTACTAAAAATGGATACCACGGCAAGACAAAACTTCTGTATGGGACGACATGCCTGTGAAGGGCCTGTTGTCCCGAGTCTGTTCCTTAATGTTTACTTTCTATAGAAGAAGAAAAGTTTTATAAGGTTAAACATGGAAGGAAATATAAAAGTAATATTGTAAGGTAAACAATATTATGACGCCTTAAATTTTATTGTTATAATTGTTGTTACTAAATAACCAACGAGCGACATAATATCGAAGTTCCCACAATAGGGTGCCAGTCAATTCGAGCCGGTTCGAGATTGAAAATGCAATATTTAGGAGCTTTTCACTTTATTCGCACCAACGGAAAGCTTTATGGCTGGTCCAATGTTGATGCGGTTTTCGTTCAAGCAGTGTAGTCCTGTAGGTGAATGTGTGGTGGAGGAATTAACGAAATGAATTTTAGGCAGATTAAGACTTGCTCTGAAGGTTGCGTCAGACAGGATCAATTTGACGTTGCAAGTCCACAAGTAGCCTACTTCAACAAACTAACAGGATTTCCCAAAAACTGATTTAGAAAAATGAGATAAATTAACGCTGTATAATTGTATATGTTAAAATGCAATCAATGATAGTCAATTCAACATTCATAAACCTAGATTTAGTCATTCGAAATTTATATTTAAATTTCATATGAAAAACAATAATTGCTTCTATTTTACAATACGAGATCGTTATTTCGAATGGGTGAAAATAAAGGACTGTACTAATAGTAAAACTAGATAATTACATACCTTAATAATTTTTGCTAGCCACAATTAAGAAATACCGAAACATTTAGGAAACATCTATAAAACAGCAACACAGTCATGAAATCTGTCAAGGCCGCCGCAAATAACGCGATCCGCCGCCAAATTTCTGTCTTCATGGTAATAACCGATTATTTATTGCAGTTGCCGACCTATATATGCGGGTAGAACGCAAATAGGTTAAACAATATTCGGTGGGACGGCGGCGTTCTGCTGCGAGTGCGTTTGTTCATCGTCCCACTCAGCTTAGGTCCAACTGCACGTGGTTTAAACAGTTTAGAGGATAGATTAGTTTATTTTATAGAATGTTCTGAAAGCGTTAAGATTGAATTGCATTTTCGCCGAACCTCATGCTTTACCAAACTCTGTACTTGTACCTTCAATGTAAAATATTTTTATTAAAACTAATATGTATTTTATAAATAAAAAATTACCAGTAATTTGACAAATGTAACTAATTAAAGTACCAAAACTAACAATTCTTATAATTTTCTTTTCGTTTTTATGAGACTTGCCATTATAAATCGAATATTTCAGTCCTATTGAAACTTCATAAATAATTTCAACTCTACAAATATGCTACTAGTACAGGCCATAAATTTTGAAGTACTACCTTAATAATACCTTACTGCAAAGAATGGTAAAATCTATTATACGGCTTTAGCAATATTTGAGTGTGGTTCAGCTAGAATACTCTGGAATAGTCCAATATCAATAAAGTTTATATTCTTTTATAAGCTCACTTTTCTTTACCTGACCTTATTGCTTTTTTTGCAAAGCAATGGACCTCTTCGTTGCCAAATATGCATAAGATGGAATCCATTGCAGTCTGAGGACAACGCCGTCGTTCAGCAAAGCAGACATTTTAGTATGAAGTCCATAAGTTATCGATGCACCTCTTTTCCCAGAGGCGAGAGATCTATACGAAAGCTAACATATACTATATGTTTCAATTTGTAATATGTTATTTATTACGCACTCATATAGTTACTCACTTGAGCAATTTTATTGTATTTTAATCAAAAAAAGTAACGAAAAGCCTTTCGAACGCTGCAGGCTATGGAGTCTCGAATAAGTTCCGATATAACAAAAAACATATTTCGAAAATTAGGTACAACTAGAAGCGTATTACTTGTTATACACCTGAAACAGGTAAAAGGTTAGCTAAACCTGAACAACACCCACTAAGGAACATAGGTCGAATTCGAAATTATTTTTTATTTTTCTGTTTTTATCTCTGGATTATATAATGTCCAGTTATATTGACTACTTTTTTCTAGATTGTTTTTATTACTGACAAGTCATTATCGAAAATCGGTTGGTTTTTTACCGATGGAAATCCATTAGCCATTTTCCCAAATAAACTGTAATAAAAATAAAATATTTCGGAAAGGTAAAATGGAACACCTGCTAAGTATATAGTAGTTAGCATCGGTGGTACGTATAATAAAAGCAAAGGGTTCTCTTTTACCAAAAAAAGTTCTGTTTTTGTGGTGCGAAAAATCTCGATCCTTGAATTTACCTAGCATTTTAGTACATTTATTTAATCAATAGCTCAATTACTTATACCCTCAATTAATTTCCACAATAATATACAATAACAAAGAAAATAATTATTCTATAGACATGTAAGCCCTATATAGTACAAAAGAACAACATAATACATCAAGCATCATTTCATCACGCGACCACGCTACGCGCACTCGCGACCTATCAAATTGAACCGAGATTGGTTTCAGCCGGCGGCTGACAGTTACACCGAAGTGTGATTATAGGTTTGAATGAAAGGTCTATCTTTGCACTATATTTTTCTAATTGAATCATATTATTAATGAGCATTAGAATAGAAATCCTTTATTTTTAATGATATTTGAAAAACTTACTGTGCGTAGTGTAGTAGGTAAGGTTTTAAAAACCGTTAAAATTGTTCATGGGCAAGACAAATAAAGAAGGAAAGTTTCGGAAAGTCTTTTCTCGAAAGGAAATTGAACAAGCGTCATAACGAGGCCATCATACCTCAGTCGATTGTCGCTTAATTCCGAATTTCGAAATAGTGTAAATAATTATAAACATAAAACAATATTACTTGTACTACGTAGCCATGTGTGTAGGTGTTATGCTATTGGGACCAAGTGAACCACTACCTAAACTAAAAATTTTGTACCAAAACTGCTTTCTAAACTAGGGAAAAGGCAACATTAGATTTCGGTGTACCCAAGTCCAGTCCGCAATAAACGTAGGTACTTTATTGTGAGTAAACGAACATTCTGATATTACTTTCGCGTGCCGCAAACATATCGCCTCAATAACGTGGTGTCGTATACATCCACGTATTACCACTAAATAGGGTATTTCTGATGAGCTTGTTTGAGTAACAACGTCAAAGGTTTAATTTTGTTCAAATTGATAAGGTCAATCAGTTACAGTTTGGATGGATTAGTCCATATTATTTTGAAACGACTCTTCCTTAGAGAATACTAATGCAAAATAGCACGTTGGCCCTTGCTACAGCATAGGATTCAACGTATTTAAATTACCTACAGAATTATGATTTTTTTCAAAATAATATTTTTAATAGCAATGTGCCGAACGTATTATATGATTCTGTGGGACCTAATGTATAGGTTCGGCGGCGGATTGAACCTGGTGTCCCAGGCACAGATTGTGCGTGTGTTCAAATTGAGCGTTTGACCACTTTTTTCTGGAGGTATGGATATACTGTTTAAAGAATTCCTTGTTTGGGAAAAACATAACTATGTTGAGAATTAGTAACGAGAATTAGTAAAAATCAAAAAAAAATGTAGACCTCTAATATGAACGACCCTTCGAAGCCAATCTCTTCGTTCATTTATAAAAACGCTCTCTCCATAGTTTTTATTCCAGTAATTTTCCACTATAAATAATAAATAAATATTTCTAACAATCACAGCACATTATCTAGCCCAAATTAAGTATCACTAAAGAACTTGTGTTATGGATACTAGATAACGGATAAATAAACTTAAGAACAATGTAAACACACATATATATTTTTTTTATATAAAAATATTAGAAATACTCTTAAATAAACGTTAATACACATCCATGACTAGAAAGCAAATATAATAATATATCTGTTCCTACCAAGATTCGAACCCGGGACCTCTGGCATGGAAGGCAAGGCTACTTACCTCCACACCAAACAGGCCACTATATCAGCGTAAGTACGTAAGTTGATTGAAGTCAATGTTGATGTTCTATAAAATCCTCTATTTTATTCGTTATTAAAAAAATGTATAACGACGCGTGGAATTTTTTAACCTCACCTGAAAGGAAAGTACTCTGTAGTAGGACATTCCTTTGTTAATAGGAGCACAACTGCACTCAAAAACTTCTTGCAACATCCAGAAGTCGAATTTACAACATCTTGTACTTAAATGGCATAACTCTCTCCAGCAAACATGGTAAATTAAATGAACGGAAAAACCATTAAAGCTATCAAACCTATAGACTGATGCCTTAAAAGTACAGTACTTAATTTTTATTATTATGAATTAAAAATTAATAGCTTATTTTCAAAATAGTGTAACTAGAGTTTTGTTTCTTTTTCAAAATAAAGGGATGTTTCCTTATAATAAAACTTGCTCTCCCCACTATTTCCGAGTACTTTCCTGGCAGATGAGGTTAATGATACGAACCATGTATATAATCATGCTTCGTATCATGATGGCTTGGTAGTGAATAGACTGTCTGCATAATTAAAAGGTATTACAAATAATATTAAAGTAAAAAGCAAATAATCAAATTTTTGTCCAAACAGTAAACTCACCAAGTGAAACTATAATGTAGGGGTTTTCAACAGCGGAGTTTTTTCCTGAAGTCAAGAAATCTTAAATTTTGACAGCAATCATTATATAAACATTTAGTGTTTGCTTACTTAATATTTACTCCACCGAGACAAAATATATCAAAGAACCAGAATTTAGATCTCAAAAGGAAACTAAATTTACTCCACCTTTCATTACGCAACTTAAAGTAACCAGGTTTTCATCTGAGGTAATATCACAAGATTGGTATGATTATAACTCTTTATATAGAGGCTCCCATCTGTCTGGGCCTTACAATAGGTGCTTGCAGGGACCTCACGGAGTCACTTTCAGGTATAAACTTGAATACGTAAACGACCCCTCCTCCTGAAATTTTGAGGTCTAAGTTATTGGCGATAGAGTTTAAAAAGGACATTTCTTGTTTATTTCGACGTACTGTTCGCTTGGACTCACGTTGAGGATAATTAGTGGCATGAGGTTCTTACAAGCTATCTAGGCAGACCGAGGTTCCAATTCCGTATAGCTGGCACCAGTATGGTATATGAAGCCAAGGCACCGGGCCTCCACCGCGTCAAGCAGGCGCTTGTAGTGTGCTGATTCTGAATGAATCATTCAGTAGTAGAGCTACACAACGTGGACTTTCCATCACAAATACTCTCAACATTCTGTGCACGGGCACAGAACACTACCAGTCTACGCAACGCAGCCTCAGTTCCTGCATATCGCAGCTAGTAGCGGAGGTCCTGGAACGAATGCAGCTCTTTGTTCTTCATCATCTCTTCCCAAAATGAATTAAAGTGAGATAAAACAAACGCGTTCTATGTTATTTATAAAAAGCCTTTAAAAGTACAGACGGCAAATCGAAACGCAAAACGCTACTTTCCGTGACTTATACTACAACATCAAGCAAACAACACACGCAGAGTGAAAAGAACCGTCGTCGGCAGCTGCAAGATTAATAGTACATGGAAATTGTTTTTCTCCATTTTTTGCCGAGGGAAATTCCTCTCATAAGACAACTGCGACTCCTCAAAGGTGTGTTTGAGTGACAGCTCGGTGCTCGCTGTCTTCGTGGCCTCTGAATTTTGTAGCAACCTGCAAACGAGTTGCGGGTATTTTATTCTGGAGGTCACTTACTTTTTTGACGAATGTTTATTTCTGGAAAGGGAACAGAGATCCTTTTTTTAGAAATTTTTGGTTTTGTGAATGTAATATAGGAAAAACTGTAAAAGCTGGTCGCAGGATCGAGCTATTTCCGTGTACCGTACACGGAAAAAGCTCGATCTAGTTCTAATAAACTTATCATGCCTGCATTTAAAAATAACTTGTTATAACTATAGATGTTTACAGATTAACCGCTAGAATTAATATAAATTATGTTTAGAATACTTCATTTAGAATTCATCAACGTTGATGAATGACATTTATGGAAACTTTCATTATTATAATAATGAAAGCACTTTATTGCTCACACACAAAAAAAAAACACGAGGAAAGCATACGGATGTACAGCTTCTAGGAGTGATCTTGTGTATACAACCTTTGTGCGATGGTATATATTCTGGAGAGTAATCCTGAGTGAGGCAATATAAGAATAAATCCTTTTTAACTTTATACAAATAAGATTTCTGGTTTTATCGATGTATAAGCTTGATAGTGAGTCCCTGTCAGTTGGAATTCTGTCCAAAAGCTAATTATTCATAGCAATAAAGATAAATGAATGTTACACTTAGTAAGTAAAAATGTTCTTTATAAGTTTCCATTGTCTGTCCCTTTTTACAATTTACAAACTTATTTGTTCGTTTTACATTCCACAAGGCTGAGGTTGTTGTGGTTGTCATTAAAAACGTGTTCTTATTTTAACGATTTTATGTGGAATTGATTACAGCTTTCTGAAACTATATATTCAGCGTTATAAAATATAATAATATACAAATAGAAAAAGTTTGTGAGATAAACCTGATTTAAAGTGAACATTTTATATCAAAATAGAACAGACACAATATTGCGTCTGCAAAAAAAATACATCTTACAACAAGTCATATCGGTTGGGCGTCAGCCCTCCATATTACACGTACTGTATGTTGAGGCTGCGCGACCAAAATTGTCTGAAAACGAGACGCAGACGTTACAACCTAGTGCGTGCGAATTCTTATTACACAGATCATCATTAAAACAGACTATAACAAAAAAATGAACCAAACATGAAACTTCGAAGAAATTGCTTCAGACAATAAATTCAAGCCCGCGTCGCGCCGGTCGTTGCCAATAATTGTTTCCGGATCCGTTGTGTCTGCGCTCGCTTGAATAATACTAAGACAAATTACTGCACTGTGACAAGGTTTACTTCAAAGTTGCCTTTTTAATATAAAATTCTAAATTTTAGATTGAGCGTTCAGATTTTATTAAATGCCATTCAGATTCAGTTTATATAGAACCGGATAGTGGAGGCACTACGACTGTAATAGACGGCGATCAAGCAACTAAGAGCTCCGGTTCTTTTGCTGCTAAGGACGTACAGTCCTAGGGCGTGCGTGACGTAAAGTAAAAATGTGTTTTTTTCAACATAAAACAGTCAGCCGTGATGGAGTACGCCTACAATAACGTGTAGCTTACAGGTAATATTAGTCAAGCATTAATACTAAATAGTCCGCCTTGCCCCGAAGTGTGAGACATCGGTCTACATACAGCCGCACCGCTCTGTGTAAAGTTTACAGAAACCTAGTCTGTGGTAGTTTACGACTTCGACCATTCTCGCCACTTCAGTTCCGTGACAGTGTGAGCGCGAGGTCAATATTAGTCAAGGCTCCGTCGAGGAAAGCTAGGTGAGACCTGCCTAATTGATTGTAAGCGTGCCTCCGTTTACAGTATGTGTAATCATTGGAAATATTTAGTACCCAATAATTTATTACCAACTTTTTATATTTTACAAATACACAACACTGATATTTTTTAGATTACTTTATCGTATGAACAAAGGTACTTCAATTTAAAACAGCTCTATATTTTTTTGCGAAGAATGAAAAGATACTTTAATTTAAAAACAGTATTTTTACATTATTTTTTTGAAAAATTTACGTGCAATAATATGCAAATAAAATACAACTCCCCTTATATACTCTTACACGAGTCTACCCCGTCATTAAGAAGAAGGGGTGACGTCACCATTATATTTCAGAACATTTGGAAAAGCTCTCTTTGTGAAGAAAGAAACATTAAAAACAAGGGGATTTTTTTGAAGATTTAAGGCTTCCTCAATTTGAATATTCGGAAGTGGTTCTGACGTACCGACGCGTGATGTTTAACCCTTAAATGCATGATTTTTGCTTTCTGAGCAAACATTTTTTTTTTGGATGTAGGATTAGCTCTATAACAAGGGAAAAATAATAAAAAAAATATATTCATTAATGACAATACTATATTTAAAAAAAATGGGTTGGTGGAAATTTACATCATTATGTTATTAGCAGTAACCTATCAGGAACAAAAGAGCACTGGGTTAATAATTTTACTCATTGTGATATTTAAAGAAACAATTATTGTTTTTATTCAAACAAAGGTTTACATTGCATTTTGAACAATGTAATGTTGAATATCCCTTACAGTTAGGGTATTTACACCGCAGAGATCCCCCAACCAGAGGCCAATGACCCTGCCCATCTCTTCTAACTTCTTTTGGTGGGGCAACTGCAACAGCACTTCTTTTCTTCTTTGATTGTATTTCATGCTCTAGAGCACTAGAACTTGGACGACCCCTTTTATTTTCTTGCACTAGTCCTAAGTTACAGAGAGTGAAGGCCAATTCATTTCTAAATGCACCTAAATTAAGGATATCTTTCTTCGGTAAATTTTTGGCAATCAAATTTTTTTTATAAAGTATCCAGGCATTTATTACTGCCAGATCTAAAAGGTGAAAAAAAATACGAATATACCATTTTCTTGACTTGGCCCTTATTCTGTATCTTCCCAGGAAACTATCCATTAGGTCTACACCACCCATATGGGCGTTGTATTCACTTATAATCTTAGGGCATGGGATCTGTACCTTCTCTTTTATTTTCTTGTCATATCTAGACACATTATTCAAAGGCAAAGCTCCAACATATGACGAAAGTAATGTGACAATTTTGTTGTCCTTCCATGCAACTACACTCATATCCACATTCTGAAACGTAGTCACTCTTTCTTCATATGAACCTCTTGGAGTAGATTTACTCATAAATTGTTTTTTATCAGGTAACTTTACATTCGGTATTCTATTTTGTTGAACTGTACCTACTGACAGGATTCCTTGATTTGCCAAATAGTACACCAATGGTACAGACGTATAAAAATTGTCAAAATAGACAATATGATTTACAAATCTTGGTATACCTCGAGCTAAACGGAGTACAATATTGCTGGTGGGGCCCAAATCTGGCTCATTTTCAGGTTTATTAGTAAGGTCCTGGCCAGCATATACTTCAAATTTATATGCAAATCCTTGGAGACTACACAAAACAAACAGTTTAAAGCCCCATTTATGGGGCTTATTAGGTAAGTACTGTTTGAGGAAGTGGGCAACTTTGGTTGCACACATCTGCTCGTCTATGGAAAGTCGTTGTTCCATAGTAACTGATGAAAATTTATTATTCAATTCATCAATAACAGGACGTATTTTGAATAAACGATCATGGCCTGGCTCACCAACTGCCTTGTGGAGGTCATTATTATTAAAATGTAATGACTTTTTTATCTGTTCAAACCTGTTATTGGTAATCACTGAATATATTGGTTCATAACCATATTTTGGAGACCAATATGACCTTATACTAGGGAAATGCTGCACCGACATATATATTAGTACTCCAAAAAACTTCCGCAAGTCCGATAAATTGTATGCAGTAGAATTTTCAGGATTTTGTTGTGTGGCATAGAGGTTTGTTTGTTCCACTATACTTTTCATGAAATGTTCTGTAAAAAAGTAGTTGAAACAAGTATATGGGGTATCTAATTCTAATATCTCAGGTCCTAAATCAGAACTTCCTAGAAATTTGATTTTAGAATCATCAAACTCCATATTCCTTTTTTTCCAGATCAATTTTCTTTTATCTAGTAATCCTGAAAATGTATCTCCTGTAGGAACACTAATGTTTTCAACCTGGATGTCTATTATCTCATTTTCAATTAATGGAGGGTCATCTTCAGCGCTTTGTGGGTTTTCTGTGTCTTCTTCATCACTTTCTAACATATTCAGCATCTGTTCTTTATCGTTATAATCAGGAACTTGTTCCTCCTCTTGGTCGGACGCCTCCATGTCATCTTCCGACAGCAATCCATCTTCCAAGGATGCTAAATATCGTTCAATATCTCTGTTATTCATTTCGTAAAATATCAACACCTAAAACAGAAAATAACAAGAAACCAATAAAAAGCACTAGTTACTAGCTTTTCATACAAACTAAATAGCCGTAATGACATGATGATGTAAATTTACATCAACACTATTTTGAGTTTTATTTTACCTATTTCTTTCTTGACGAACAAAAATAAAGATATAAATCGCTAAACTTACCTCAAATCTATCAATTAGGAATAAAATAGAATGTAAACATTGAGCATTTATTTAACTTTTTCACATTTACATATATCGAAAATTTCGAAATCACCATAGCGGCTCTTCACATTTTCGAATGACATTTGTCAGCTGACATTGAGGGATAAACTTTTTTTTTTCGTTCAGAAACATTGTTAATGTATCATAAAAGTTGCCATGTATAAAATATGTGACTACCGACCTCTGTAGAAACGAAAAAATGGCATTGAATCGGTTGATGGAAATTTCCATCACGATGCATTTAAGGGTTAAATGATCGAATCAGAAGTTTGAATGCATTGTTTGAATATTTATATAAATTCTTATAGTTAAACTCTATTAGGAGTCCGACCAACTTAACACGAAGCCTCTGGATAAGCTACTATTTAGCGGTATAAGGAAATCCAGATCAAACTAACGTATTTGTGGCACGCAGTGTACAATAATAGTTTTTTGTCGCTTTTACTCTAAATACTAGTTTAAAATAATTTTGTGAAAGCTACTGAGTAAGAAAAATTAAAATAGCTTATTTATTTATATGTGTCATATGTCATCCAAAGCATTCCTTAACCTTGAGTATGAAACTCAACAAGCATCGATACATATTTGAGAATACATTGAAAGCAAATGATTTACAAATGAACCCGCCGTTTCTTTTGACTAGCACCTTGTTCTCCCACCGGCTCGCCTGCACTACGCACTCGGGGCCGCCTGCCGAGCATGCAGTCATTACTGCGGGTTCTGCAGTGTGTCACGTCACTTTACACGCGGCCTTTGGACTAGCACCTTGTTCTCCCACCGGCTCGCCTGCACTACGCACTCGGGGCCGCCTGCCGAGCATGCAGTCATTACTGCGGGTTCTGCAGTGTGTCACGTCACTTTACACGCGGCCTTTGGAGAAGCACCTTGTTCTCCCACCGGCTCGCCTGCACTACGCACTCGGGGCCGCCTGCCGAGCATGCAGTCATTAGTGCGGGTTCTGCAGTGTGTCACGTCACTTTACACGCGGCCTTTGGACTAGCACCTTGTTCTCCCACCGGCTCGCCTGCACTACGCACTCGGGGCCGCCTGCCGAGCATGCAGTCATTACTGCGGGTTCTGCAGTGTGTCACGTCACTTTACACGCGGCCTTTGGACTAGCACCTTGTTCTCCCACCGGCTCGCCTGCACTACGCACTCGGGGCCGCCTGCCGAGCATGCAGTCATTACTGCGGGTTCTGCAGTGTGTCACGTCACTTTACACGCGGCCTTTGGACTATCACCTCGTTCTCCCACCGTCTCTCCAGCACTACGCACTCGGGGCCGCCTGCCAAGCATGCAGTCATTACTGCGGGTTCTGCAGTGTGTCACGTCACTTTACACGCGGCCTTTGGACTAGCACCTCGTTCTCCCACCGTCTCTCCTGCACTACGCACTCGGGCCACCTGCCGAGCATGCAGTCATTACTGAGGGTTCTGCAGTGTGTCACGTCACTTTACACGCGGCCTTTGGACTAGCACCTCGTTCTCCCACCGTCTCTCCTGCACTACGCACTCGGGCCACCTGCCGAGCATGCAGTCATTACTGAGGGTTCTGCAGTGTGTCACGTCACTTTACACGCGGCCTTTGGACTAGCACCTCGTTCTCCCACCGTCTCTCCTGCACTACGCACTCGGGCCACCTGCCGAGCATGCAGTCATTACTGAGGGTTCTGCAGTGTGTCACGTCACTTTACACGCGGCCTTCGGACTAGCACCTTGTTCTCCCGCCGGCTCGCTAGCACTACGCACTCGGATCCGCCTGCCGAGCATGCAGTCATTACTGCGGGTTCTGCAGTGTGTCACGTCACTTTACACGCGGCCCGTTGACTTTTGATCAGAACTTTTTGTCCGAAGCGTTTTAGCCTGAATGACAGGTGCACGGGATGAGAGACATGTTTTGTTTTTTATGTGTAACTGGTTTAAGTTTTCAATACGAAGCCGAGACAAATATTACAGATATCGTTGGAGTTAATATTGTCAGATTTAAAACACATACATATCATATTGTCTAAATTCAGAACTGTACGAAAATACGCAACTTCTGTCGGTCTACCAAAAACAAGATCCGTCAAAACTACAAGCCGCCACTGTTCAATTAAACATAATTTTTTATTCCATGAAGCTGTCAAGGACATCGTTTCGAAACAAATTGTGCTCTCAAGGGTATAAAAGTAAAGGGTAGTAGGAAAAAGAGTTCAATCCAATTTCACAAAAAAACTGGATATTTAGCCTACGACATACAGTTGTGTCGAAATATTTTAAGAGATATTTTGATAAACACTGTTATAACTTTAACTTTCAATGTATCGCAAGATTAGATTGATATTTAATTAAACTAAGCTGCTGCGTAATTTGACGGGTGACAACATTACAGTTGGGACAATTTACGTTGACATAGCAACATTTTTGAACTTTCATTTTACACTCTAGCGATAAAATTTATTTTAGCGAAGCTAAATTAATTTATTGGCAATTTCTTATATTTTTTGTACTATGTTCGACGGCTGATTGCCATTTTTCATTTAACTAACAATATTTTTATGAAATAAAGAATTGTCAATATTTACCTACACCACAGTGGTCAGTAGCTACACAAAAAAAATAACAATATCCAAATGGCAGTATAGCCTAAGTATACGTAAAGTGCGGGCAAGCGTGACGCCTCCTTCAAAATCACAAGTCTCGCTAGACTCTCCCGAACCAACCATATTACTCTACATCTACATACAACCCTCCTTTCTTTCAATATGAAACCAATCTGCTGGGGTCCAGTAATCTGTGTCCCAATAGAATTTTTGAGCGGGCAAGAGGCAGAAAGGATTATTTCTGTACTCAAATGGACGCTCAATTGAAAGGAATGAATAGAAAACAGCGTTAACAAATAGTATAAAACTACAAATTTGAATCTGTCATATCTATATTTGTGAAGAATGCTTTGATGAAATATCTTTTGGATTGTGTAACTGGTTACCCGTTTATTTATACTATCCAGCAAACTTAATTGAATATACAGTTTTGTAAAGGCCATATAATTTAAGCCTTTTCAGAACATACTCATTGAAGGATCATGAAATCTAACATCGTTGAACGCAGCGATTTTCTCTGTTTATAGTTTCAAAGTTCAAGTAAAATTTATATTATTACAACTATACAAAACTGAAATAAATATGCCTTAAAGAAATCAAAGCGTGTTGATGTAACGCATGCAGTATCCTTTTTATTAATTCATATTATAGACGTTATTTAAGATTGCGAATCTTATTTTTTTGGGATTATTGAAAAGTGAGATGTAAGAACGTAAAAAGAGGTTTGTAAACATAGACAAAATAGTTATAATTCATTGCAAACAAATACGCTAAGATCTGAAACATCTACTGATAAATTAGTTTCATAGATAATATGGAGTATACATCATAGTTCACCAACCAAGGCAACTTTTATAATGAGATAAAAAACATTCCCTAAACGGGTAACACCTCAATATATAAATTTCCAGAGTTGTGAATAATATAGCGGCATAAGCAGTTAATAATTTCAGAGATAGTACTTCAACAAAGTAGAACACTCAGTACCTCTATATGTATATTACGAACTTGAGAATGATACATGGCTGGCATACATCCTTTAGTTGACATAATATATTATAATGTATGAATTTATTTAGATGTTTATTTAAATTTTCGGCAATATTACGGCGGTTCGAATTAGAAGCTTAGTAAAGTTGTTCCGGTAAAAGATGATTGTCAATAAAGATAATAAATATCTATTACTCTACTTTAGATTAACAAGAACTTGGCCTTTTGGGATATTTCGTTATTAAGTGGATAGGGATTCAGCGTCTTCAGTAATTAATGCAATCAACAATCAAACAACAATTATTCAGTCTACCTCGATGTAGCCTCCTTGGGCCCCTGGCCACTTGTGTGCTTTCCTAATGATCGACTTCGTAGTTCAGGCGTAGAAACGTGACAAACAGACGAACAGATATACTAGCTTTAACAATAATAATGTTTGTAAGAATAACCAACTATTTATTTATTTAAAAAAAAGTATTATAACCCTATTAGAGAATTAGTCCAAGTGACGTCAAGCACCAGAGAACGCGCCGAACATTTAGCTAAATCCGTAATCTGATGAGGAAATAGATGATAAAAAAACGATGAATATTAAAATACTTGGAGCCGTCGCTGAAAATGTAATTGTAGTCCAAGTATTCCTAATAGTTTGTTTGGATTTGAATTTATTTGGGAAATACTAATTGGTACGTCACTGGTTTTTAATTTATATAATCCCGCGTCTGAGGACATTTAAAATATAAAGACAATAACCTCGCCCTATTTCATTCCAGTAAGAGCCATCCCTAAGCTGAAACACCCGATACGAACTGCGACCCTCTCGGGAGCGTTACCACGTTACAACGCGAAGATTAATGGATAGTGTATGTTTTGTCGACTAGCAAAACTACAATATTAAACCTTTGAATGTATTATAACTATGGAGTTCGCAACCTGAAACAATTCAGTACATTGGGTTCGAGGGAATAAAAAACCGCACCTCGGTTTTTAAAACTCAAATCATTACGGAGTAACAACATTTTATGTTTTTGTGAAAAAAATCCCTTATTCTTCGACCACGATGGAACGCATATAATGGAGACCGTATATTTTCTCTCCAAGAAGCAGCTGGCTTAGTCAAAGTTGTATTCGATAAAGTCATAAAATATAATCATGTCACGTGTCAATTTTAAATGTAAAGCAAGACAATTTTTATTTTCGATTTTGTAAATGATTGTGAATGCGTCACAGAATAAACGTACCCTGAGCAAAAGTGAACGAACCCCAAAATAAAACTTAAATAAAATAAAATAAAAATTTTGTCGCTTTAACCAACTTATGTATGTTTATTCTGGGTAACAGTTGGCTTGTTTGTCTTGGAATTTATTATTATTATTTTAGTGCCTTGACATTGATATTCAATATTCATCTATATTCACTAATCACTATTTCTGCCAATTTTCAGTATTAGTATAATTAAATTATAACATACATTCAATACATGTGTCCAAAAAGCGGATCTAGATATCTCTGTCTGAAACTGCACAAAAAGAATAAAACACAATATATTTGAAACTGATTGTCAATGTCATACTATAGTCAAAACAACATGTCCATGTGAAATTGACAAGTGCGATCTAAAACCACATCAAAACACTGCTATGTGACTGAATAATGATTTTAATCTCACATAAAAACAGTGAGATAAACTTCTTGCCTTAACTACAGCAAGATAAAGACTTATGTTTCACAAATAAGTAATAAAAGTATTGGGTCGTTACATATGAAATTGGCGTTTTAGTAAGGACCTAACAATAATTGACTTTGTATATAATTTTTCTGTCATTGATATTATGTGTGCTTTTTATGTTCTAACAACATTTTGCATTAATTTTTCAGCGGTTGTATTTTGGAGAATACTATATTTTACTAATATTTTATTTATTAAATAATTTTAAGCATCATCAAAGGCATTTTGTTAAGTTGACATTATGCAATTCATGGACTCTAGTTTATTTATAAATAATCACTTCTAATTACAGTAAACATAGTTTCAATACAACCGCCTGGAATACGGCTAAGTTCCGTTAGATCAACATTCTAAATTTATTTTAATCCTTACAACAAGATTTCATTGTTCCTATATATTAATTAATCGTTTTTGTATTCTTTAAGAAAAAAGCATGTCTATTTGTTTTATAAGAAAATAATTCGTAACAATTCAGTTCTAAAACACTTTACAAAGAGCACTCAATTAGCCGACCGTTAATACGATTAAGTTTTTAACCTCAACCACGCGAGAACAATAACAGTAGCTCCAAACGCAAAACATACATAACCAAGGCAAACATGACTTTGAAATTAAACTGGCTCAAATTAGCAAACAATAAGGGTGAAATTCGCATAAACAACGCAGTCACAGAACTTCCTGAAACGGAGTTAAATCTAAACTAGGATAACATACTGCTCTTGCGCGCAATTTTTGCATTTTATTACAATATGCATAAAAAAGCAGAAATACAAACCAACAATACGAGAAAATCGAAACTAATTGTAGTTAAATGTAACTCGAAAGCTTTACTTAAGTCCATTGTTTAAACTGAGCACAAAATTCTATATTAATAGGTATGTAGGTTGCTATGACGATAATATTGTCTAAGTGGGTTTCAAAAATACTTAATGCAAGGTATTGTAAGTGGAAACATAAAACGCGTTTTTATATTTTCACCTTACTACTGTCGTATAGTTATTCAAATACTTAGCAGATTGATCGATAGAATCAACTTATTCCTACGTTTAAAAAGCAGTAAGCCACAACTTACGCCGTGGTTCAAATACTCTCAATTTCAAACATGCATAAATAAACTTCCATAGCCAATAAACATATTCCAGATATTTTTAAATTGAAACGAGTATTATCTATTTTATTCACTCGGCGATATGTATTTCTAAAATACCGCCGATCTGTGCGCCCGTGTGTCCTATGAACGTTGGCGACAAATTAACGTTTTTGAGCAGAACAAATCCTAGCAGCCGCAGCTTAACCCAGTTTAGTTAAGTATTAATTAATGATCTAATTACAAGTTTCGGTTAAGTTCGTCCCTGTTTCGAAATCTGTAAAAGCGGATTCATCCCGTGGCGGGCTTAAACTGTAACATATTTAATGTATTTGTGAAAGAAGGGTTGGATTACTGAGAACATAGGTAACTAATTAACTGAGCGACGGATAAATGAAACGTTGTAGTTTTATGATGTTCTGGTATTTTGATTATTTTTATTTTATGCGAAATTTCTTCAGTGCCGCGTCGAGAGCCAGAACTGAGATATACTTTTTTTTTCAATTTCCTGATTTCCTTGAAATTGTCAGTCGAAGTTTAAGTCATATAACAACACTTTAAATAAAAATTTCTATTGAATTATAATGTAGTTAGAGTTAATTAAAGCCATCAATATTTTCGACTTCTAGAGTTTTAAAAGGATATTCTATGTGCAATAATGACGGCGTTGTATGTTTGTGTTTCACCAATGTTCGTAGTGTTTGGTCGCTTTTGCAATGAAACTGCTCTTAGATATCGCATCGCAACTGCTATAAAAGTTGAGTTTGAATAACTCGATCAAGTCATGGGCTATTGGGTACATTTGAATTTAAACAAATTAAAAGTTTTCACTGTTTACATTCAAGGTTTAGTGATGTTTATTTCCATGTCCGGGTGTGTTGTCTAGCGATAAAACAACATAAAGCATACGGGACGTCTCTGGTTTGTAATTGATTCCTCAGATCAGATCATTCCAGCAATCAATTAGTGCACTTGTCCATAACTAAACTCGTAACGATTGCAGTAAATAAATAATCATAAGTTTTGATCACTTGTGCTAGGTCTCCCTTAACTGATGTATTTGTTGATGGAGTTCCTCTTCCATAAGATAGGAGTGGAATACACTTAAGTTCTATCGCAGTACAGAAGCAAAACCTCTGCAAGTTCGAGAATAAAAAGTAACATTGATAGCCGACGAAGTTAGCAAGTTGGAGTTCAACTTGCGGAGCAGATGTGTGGATGTGAGGCAGCTTCTGTGGAGCGACATGGCTCGCGTCACGCGATACAGCACAGGGGGAGGGGGGTGGCTGGGTGCTGTCCTGCTTAACAAATATAACGTGCACAAATAAGTCTGGGTAATAATAATGAAAACAAAAGGATCTTTGAATGCTTCAGCTTTTTTTTGCCGTGTTAATTTAGACGAGTAGTCTATGTACAAGACGAAGAATAAAAAACGTAAAAACTTATAAAATTCAGAAATTACAGCAACAGAACTAATATCGATTGGACTTTTTCAAATTTTTGAATAGTATACAGGAGTTTTTTACTCCAACTTCCTAGGAAAACGCACAGACAGATTACTTCGGACAGTAACAGAAGTAGCTTCCAGTCGTATTTTGTAGAAAAGTTGCAAATCCGTGCAATGGCGCGTAAAGTTTAGAAACGGTTCCGAGAAACCAGCAAGTCTTCCAAGAAATAAATACCACCAACATATGCAATGTTACTTGCAATCGAAAATAATATTGTGTATAAATAATATTTATAATATTAGTTATACCTACACCAGTTAAAACAAAAGCATAACACCGTATTCGTGAAACATCTTTGATAATTGTCTTACCAAACATCTCAGCACCAAAGTAAAAGTAGACCGAGATAAATAGTAAGACATCCAGAACTGGACATAATATCTGAATTCAAGATTAAAAGTAACTCCGCACGAACCTACAGGACTAACACTAAACTTTCGTCTCAGTTTTAGCTATTGTTTCATTTCGTTCACGGACGTTTAAGGGAAATTCACCTTCCTGTAGTAATGTTGTGCAGTAATTGGGTAATTGTGTTCATGTTTTGACAGATAAGATACAAATTAATAACTCAGATCGGAATAGAATGAAGAACTAAAAAAAATACTAGGTTTTTTAAATATTGCAAGTACTGTTAACTGAAATAGTTAAGAATAAAACAACAAATGCTACACATTTTGCTATATCATATTCTTGGAACGACAAAATTTACACGAGAACTGGAAAAATAACGGAGCTCCGACAGAGTAGCTACTGATAAACATATTGTTTTTCCAAGTTAAACACATATTTAACACGTATCTATAAAAGGAGGACGCATTTGCTATTAAATATTTTTTCATCTGTAGCAACACGTCGTTAGAAACTTCGATAGGTACCAAAGACCACTTTTCTCTGAGTCATAAACGATAAGGTATAATGACCATTTTCAACGTCCCGTATTTTAAAGAGTCCCGTAATCCTTCTTAGAGTATACGTAATCGGGTTCTTACTTAAACTAAACATAAGTGTTTTTGAAACGCACGCACACTATATAATATTATTTTATATATTTATTTCTATTTTTATTAATGTCTGTCAAAACAAAAAAATATTGCCGCAGTAATTATTTAATCGGAAAAATACATGGTCTCGGTTTGGGCACCTAACTATATATTTTTAACTATGCATGGTAAAAGTAATTTAGGATATAGGATATTTATTTATTTGAGTTTCTAACGAAAAATACACATCACAAATTAAATAATATATATATTTTTTATGCCGCCTAAGCAACACCCTCACGGGAGGGAGGTGGAAGATTCGTCATGAATACCTCCGCAGCCGTCTGCGGGGTGATGTGGGACTCACCAGAGTGGCACCTACCCACTAAAAACCACCTTACCGGCTGTAGCATAGGAATGCTGTCCAGCCTTCATCGGAGCGACACCCGGATAGGCAGGTGTGGTCACTCGCTGAGAAAAATAATCACATAAGGTGCAAATGACAGTTTGGATGATGATTAATCGGCCTGGGCAGCCTTAAGCTGGTCCAGATTAGCTGATAGCTGATCGGGGGGATCCGAGAGTGCATTTCTCGGTCTACGGACTTTGTACCTCGACGGCATGGACTGCTCCAGTATAAGCTACTGACTCACGTATAAGGGGGTTAGGGTGCTCTTCGGATCGCTTGAAAAAAGCGGTGGAGAGCGTCCTAAGGTGTTGTTGTATAGTAGGTAGTTCGAGATCTCTGTGCAGGTCTGCGTTTCGCACGTACCACGGAGCATTCGTGGCCCGCCGGCAGAAGAGATTCTGGACTACCTGTAGTTTATACAGATCGGAGGGTTTAGCATGTGCAAAGATTGGGGCGGCGTACGTCATGACTGGTCTCACACCAACCTTAAAAAGCGTTCGCTTGTTCCTAAGAGACATTTTACTGTGCCGGCCTAACATACTGTTAAGGCGCCCCATGTACAGACGGGCGAGTTTGGTAACTCTAAGTATGTGAGGTTGGAATGAAAGCGTACGATCGAGTGTTACGCCTAGGTACTTGGTGGTTTGTGCCCACGGGATGGGCGTACCTAGCATTCGGATGTGGGGGTCGTAGGGACGACGGCGTTTATGATCGAAGCGCATCGCAGATCTTTTCTCTGGATTTACATCGATACGCCATTTTTTAAACCAGGCTCCGAGGTCATTTACGGCCTTCTGGAGTTTGGTGATGAGAGTGTCGACGTGCACGCCCTTGACGTATAGGGCAGTATCGTCGGCAAAGAGGGAAAGTTGAACACCTTTCGACGGAATTGGTATGTCATTGGTGTAGGTGGTGTATAATAGAGGGCCGAGTACCGAGCCCTGAGGGACGCCCGCCTTGAGGGGGCGGGGGGTGGAGTGCGTACCTTCGTGTTTAAAACGATAGGTGCGATCTTTAAGATATGAGCCGACTAGTTTGCCTTGTCGGTCGGGCAAGCCTGTGTTGTAAAGCTTATAAATTAGACCCGCGTGCCAGACTTTGTCAAAAGCCTTGGCTACGTCAAAGAATACCGCGACTGCTTTAAGTCGCCTAGGGTAGAAGCCGTCGAGTATGTACTCGACGATTCAGTGGACTTGCTGAGGGCATAAGTGTTTGGCTTGAAAGCCGAATTATACGAATTGGTGGAAGGGGGTCTCCGTCCACTGGGAACAGGTGGTCCTTTCGAGCAAGAATGACTCTCTCTAGTAGTTTAGCCATGGCCAGGGGGAATCGTCGGCCGTTCTTGCATCTTGTGCACAGCCTCGGCGGGAAAGTCCTGGGAGTTAATGTCCTCAAAGATGACGTCATTGGGAATCTCATTGGGGACTCCCCAGAGAACTGCCTTTACCTTACGCTCTTCAGGGAGAGCGTAAGTGTGATAGGCGAACTGCCTGTGTGTGAGGAGGGTCGTCAGCTCTTTGAAATCCTCTATTGTGGGACTGGGATTTTAACGGCCTCAGACATATTGAGGTTTGCGAGGACGGGTGCGCAGCGCGAGGCTGGCTTTGTGGTGGCGGCGGCTTGGCCGGCGGAAAGTGTCACTTTGAGCGACATAAGGGAGGGGACGGGCGTCTGGGTCGTCGGGACGATGGTTGGACGTCGCACTGAAGGCGGGTGTCGGCGACACCAGAGCTTTCTTGCTCCTCTTGGAGCGGCGTTCCACCAGCGTGAAGCTGACGGTGGGTTCAGGGGAGGTGAGAGTGTCCGCTTGGGAAGCGGACTCGGCGCTGCTGCTTGACGCAGTGCACTTGGAGGGACGGGCGGCGGATGAGGCCGAGGTTGAAGTAGCCGTCGAGGCGGCGTCCGTAGTTTCGACCTCCATTGAAGAGGCCGAGGAATTGGGGATGCTGTGAGGCAGCGGTGGGGCCTGAAAAGCCTGGGCGGCCTGAGGGGCCTGTGGAGCCATGTTGGCGAGTAGGGGGAGAAAACTGCTAAGTAATTGAAGCATTATGTTGGCGTCGGGGGGGGGGGGGGAGCCTGAAGCGGCGATGCCATCGGCGAATAGCTTCGCAATATCTAAGAGGGATTGCGGGACCATTGCGTCGGGCAGGGGAGGGAACGGGGAGCTAACAATTATAAAATTAATATAATAAATATAAAAGCTATGACCGACCTAAACCAGTCAAAAACCTAATTCGGACAGCGCTGGTTCCTTACCCCAGGGGTAAGGCCCTGTGCAATGGGATCGGGACTTCCGGTCTATTGTTTGCCAGTCCACGAAGTCTTGAACAAGACAAAATTACTGCATGAAGTAACACCTGGAACGTCGAAGCCCGACGACGTAGCTCACGTTCGACGAAGTACGGATAACGCAATACCAATCGCCGTGAAAACGGCGTTAGTGAAATTCAATAGTACGGTACGTGAACAGTCGTGAAAATGGGTTAACATAGCTGCAATGTTTAATGAGTCTTTTTGGGTCGGAACACCAAGTTAGACCTGGCAACACTAATATAGCATCAGCAACACTATTGATGTTAAGATCTGTTGTCTGTGGTCACGGTTTTTTATTTTGGTATGTTCATCGAGAATAAAATATTGCAATAAGTTAAGTTTGTATAAGATTAATATTGTACGACTGTATAAATTTTAAAATTTTAATTAAGTGCTGTGGATTTTTGTACATTAATAAATAAATGAACCTGTTTTCGGCGTTATCAAACAATTTCTTATATTTATTTGTTTTTCGGTCCTCCAGCCAATCTTTTTCATCAATATGTATTGCCACACTTCATACAGATGACTGATTAAGGTTATTTGCACTACTCTTTACAACAAATTGGAATAATTTTTTCGAGAAAAATAACAACTAATAATTACTTTAACTGTTGCACAGAGTGTATTGACAGAGAAAATTTTATGAGTATTTTTACATTTATATTCATATTGATTTTATAAATCAATCACAATTTATATATATATATTAATGATTTGTTATAATAACTTATATTTAAGTATTATATTAATATTCAATATGTTTAATAGTAGTTAACATATGAACGTCGTTATTGCTGCTAGTGTGTCTCCGCGTGCGTTCGCGTCGGTGGTAACTGAAAATCAGTGGTTCGCTTTAATTGCAAACGTGAAACACTGAGTTGATACCATTTTGTATCATTATGGCTGACATGTTACTTTGCAGACATATACTTAGTCTAAATGTACAATTATTTTATTGTGTCTTTCTTTATTTTTTGTATACTTTCCTTTCTGCTTGTCAGCTGAAATTTGTATTGTTGTTTTTGTCTTACCTTTGTATTTGATGCAAATAAACGTTCTATCTATCTATCTATAGATGACTGCACGTCGATAGTTTAGATGATCACATAACTTAGGTAATACATAGATATAGGATAATCTAGGTGTGATTACTGGAAACCGGATTTAAATGAACATGAACTGCAGCGTGCACCTAGATTTGGTAGCAAACTGCTCCGGCAGGTGAGTATTTCCTGTAAATTAATATATTTTGTTTTTATAGAATAATTGGTTTAAGAGCTAAGAGATGTGTGAACGGATCGGCAATTGTATGCACCCAAAATACCATTGAATAGCGTTTTATGATGAAAATAAACACAAACCTAACTGGCTTGTTTTATGACATAGAATATAAAACAATAAAGGAGAATAAGTCGTAGCTAATACGTAACGGCCATAATGCAACATGTGCGTCTTTTTAAAATTAGGTTTAAAAAAATGTCTATGGTGTACTCTATTTTTAATAAATAAGTCTGAAGTACATATAAATAAAAGAATTAAAAGAATTCAAAATATGATGAAGAGATAACGTGGCATAATGTTACCAAATTTCACAACCAAACTTTGTACCACCATTTTTTTCTTGATGGGGCATACTCTAAAGCTAAGTACAGATTAATTAAACTTTTTATGTCATCATTTACCATTTAGCCACCAAAAACTTGCAAAACTACATCTGGTTAACAGATCAACAAATATCTGCGAAATTCAGATATTTGTTGCCTTCATATTTATAAACCGGCGCCTGGTGGGGTTAGTAACATAAGTTAAGGTTAGTTTGTCATCTAACGACCAGAACAAAACGACGATTTACACGAATATAAAAGCAGCTTATCAATTTACCTACTTAAAAACCACTTTCATTTTTTCGCAACTAAGTACAAGTTCCCACGGCGAATCAAACAAACGAGTCCTTTATTAGCAACAATTTGCGGCGGTCACGGGTTCGAGCCCGGTTATTAGAAAGTGACTGACAAAAGACACGAACAAAGTCAACATGACTTTGTAATTTCTAAGTTTTGCCTGTTAAATGATTCCCGCTGGCGTTTTGAGTAATGAGGTTTAAATAATTAGAATGCATGTTGCTAAAGTTTGTACTGTTTCTTTGTATACTTTGTTTTTGGTACGACAATGGGTTCAATTAAATGCAGCCTATTTCTGCATGTAGCATATGCATATAGTCCTGGAATAGGTATTGAAAAGTAGAGGGAATAGACACCTCTTGGATAGGCGTGTTACATCGTAGTTTTCATTATCACTTTTTAGCAGGTGAGATGGAAGAACAACGCGTGTCCAACATAATAAAAAAAACAGAACCGTAAACGTATACACTTACTTTTTTCTGCACAGGCCAGCAGTACGTATATTAATATCATACTAATCTACAATTTTAAAACGCTGTTCTGACGCTTCCCAGTAACCAGCTACTTCATTCAAAATAGCTTACCTGAAGTTGAGACACTATAGCCTGCTCAAGTATGGCCGAGCGGCGTAATGGCATAATTCGCGAGTTATTCAAATGCGCTGACGTTAACTATTTGCGCACATCGGCGTTGAGGCTGCAGTGTGGAATATACGGGCCTTCATTACGACAAGTTTTATTATAGGTATTAAATTTATTTTCATTACAATTTTTATTATTTGTATGAATGAATAGATTCTCATATTTTATAGACAGGTCAGTATAACAATCGATAAACAATTATTGAAACATAAACTATGTAATGCCAAAGATCCACCAATTCTTTTGATTTTGATAAGCTTAGGAAAATTGTAAATTAACTCAATAAATATAGTTTACTACTTAATAACAGCATTCAAAGGTTATTTTCTTTTCAGTCCAAGTATAACACTTGTTAATCTAATCATCACAGACCGTATATCAGCGCCAGCGTCATCCCACACCTGAAATTCCTCATACTTGAAGATGCTAAATTATACGTCTCGCTCTATTATATTAGTATTAGTATCGCTAACCTAATGAACTCGCTACGTACCGATTGCATACAAAGTAACTTGATGGAGCATTATTTTTTCACTGTATTTAATTTTGTTTCACATATCTATATAGATCAGGTTAATTTAAGCTACAAGTGTCTCGGTTTGCGTGCGGATTCGTTCGCACGTCGATCGCAGACACATTTTCCGCTCTCTAGTCCCCGCACTAGTTGAGCACCCCAAATTTCACGGGTCGTATTTCCTAAATTTCATAGAACAGTCGTTTTCACGACTAATCTTCGTTCGGCGCCTGCTGCCCGACGTCGCCGACCTGCGTCGCCGTCGCCGCTCCGGCAAGATCTGCGTTCCAGGACTTCGAGTCTTCGTGTTCGAGTAAGTTATCCGCGTCGTCCCCAACTGCCCTGCTGCGTGTAGGGTGGTTTTAGGAAGTTAGTCATCGTTGGTAGGTTCATAGTATATATATTTATATATTGTTGTCCCTCCCCAACCCCCCGCAATAGATATAAAATGTTTTTTAGAATCCTTTCAAGAATTCTCCGCAGCCGTCGCCGCCGCAGGCTCCAAAGATCCTCAAGTAATCTACCCACTCCTTGCCACTCATTTCCCCGTGTTGGCCCCACTGGTCGCTCAGGCCACCTCCGTCCCTCAGGCCCCTCAGGCCACGCAAGCCCCTCAGGTCCCTCTGGTCCTAGGCCCTCCCGCGTCCCCCACCTCCAGTGACATGGAGTGTGAAACCAACGCCCCTCCGCGCCGCAAGCGCACACCCGCGACCGAATCATCCTCGGACGCCACCCCAACTGGCCCTGAGCCTCCCTCTTTCACCCTCGTTAAGAAGCGCTCGAAACAAGCCCCGTCGTCCTCAACACCCGTCCCGGTGTCTTCAACACCCTCCGTGGCGATCACAACGCCAGCTACCCCGGTGCCTACAGCTACTCACTGTGACCCCACCCCCTACCGCGACTTCAGTCAAGTCTAAGGTCCCACCACCCGTATTCCTTCGGGAAAAGGGTAAATGGTCCAAGGTCTCGACTTTGTGCAAAGAGCACAAGATCCTCTACACCCGAGCGACCAACTCGGGTGAATCTATTAAAATCACTGTCTCTTCGATAGACGATTTCCGAGCTTTGACTAAGCTCCTCTCCGGTAAGCAATATGCTTACCACACTTACGCTCTCCCAGAAGAGCGTAAGTTCAGAGCTGTACTCAGGGGAGTCCCGTTCGAATTATCGAACGAGGCTATCCTGGAGGACCTGCAGTCCCAAGGCTTCCCGGCACTTGCTGTGCATTTTATTTTAAGTACGGGAGGCGTCACCCTCTCGCCTTGGTGGTTCTCACCAATGTACCCAAGTCCAGGGAGATCCTCAAAGGGGTTAGCACCATATTCGGCCTCTCTGGGATCTCGATCGAGGCGCCTCATCGCCGTGGTCATCCCGGCCAGTGCCACCGGTGCCAGTTGTACGGGCACGCGGCGGCCAACTGCGCCGCCCCGCCCAGGTGCGTCAAGTGCCTGGTCCCTCACTTCACTAAGGAGTGCAACCGCACTCCTGAGACTCCCTCTCCTCCCGATTGCGTGCTTTGTGGCCAGTCCGGCCACACCGCAAACTACAGGGGCTGCCCTCGTGCACCCCGTTGTATGCGTTCTAATTCTAAGAGGGCGGCACCTAAACAGGCCCCGCCCCTTTCTAAGGAAAACTTTCCGCCGCTGCGTAGCCGGGTTCCTCCGGCTGCAAAGCCTACACAGCCCAAACCTGCCCCAGAGAACTGGAGGCACCGCCCCGCTGCACTAGCGAATCCTACCCCGGCTCCTCGCCCATCCAATACCACTCCTCAACCCTCCGTAGCAGACTATGTACAGATATGCGTATCGTCTGCGACGCTATCAAAAGTGTTGATGTTAGGGAGATTTCAGTCCTAGCCCGTAAACTTAGGGCTTCACGTTCTCCGACAGAGCGTTTGCTAGCTCTGGCGGAGCATAGTTCCCTTCTCAATTCATTATAGGTTCATTTAAATGAATTGATCCCTAAATCATGCTTCGGCCGACCTCTGCGCAGCCCCGGCTTCACCGGAGGCTGCCCAGAACGGCCACCAACTCATGTCCCTTTGAGCACCAGTGCAACTTTCACTACAGGCGGAAGACCCGCTAGCGGGCCTTCCGCCTGTAGTGCCATTCTGGTGAGTCCCACATAACCCCCCGCAGAGGACGGTATTTTCCTACGGGCGGTATGCATGACGCATCTTCCACCTCCCTCCCGCGAGGGTGCCTCGGCAGCAAAAAAAAAAAGCTACAAGTTTTAATGCTACCTGTCGGTGATACATGAACAAATCTAAGCCTGTGCCGCTCAGAACAAGGCATAAATATGACTTACGCTGTAGTGCCGCCTTATTTTTTAATAATATCTCCACTAGACTAAAAAGTATTTCTTGGCTTAACCAGACATTTAACAACGAAATTACTATATTTTTAACATAATTTTAAAACAACAGGCTTATTTTGTACCAAAACTATGGTAAAAATATCTATGGCTCATTAGCTTTTGACTGAAAAAAATGTCTTCATACCGAAATTTTGGTTCAGGTGGTACATAACCTAAAAACTTAAAATTTTTATTCACTTTCTTTAAAGATATTGTCAAACGTAGTAACTGAGACATTGTCAATTTGGACTTCACACATCTGCGTACAAACAACAAAAATAAAAACATAACATGTCTCGTAATAAAAGCAATGAGTTGGTGGATGATGCGGATGATGAATCCGGCGCAGTTCGCAGTCGGCGCCGACGTTGATTTAATGCGCTAGCTCAAACTAGGCGAACGGAATGTGAAGGCAGGGCCACACTCGAAACCTTTAATCTCCTTCGACCAGCTTAACTGGTTGAACGCTGCCTTACATGTTAAAAACATTTATAGCGTCTCTCCGAACCTGAGACATTCTTGTCTAAATATTATATTCATGCCAATAATGTTTTTTATATAATATATGTATAGTTTATATATACTATCCCTGTCGCCATTATGTGCGTGCAGTTAGGTAACTTTTCTTAGTGTTTTATTTTAAGAAATTTAGCAATTAACTAATAATTCCAAAATATTTTTTATAATTTTATTAAGTCCGCAGGACCTTCGTTTAGACTAATTTGAGCCATCCCAAGAGATAAAACGCTCCTTTATTGATCTTCCACAGTAAGCAGTTAAAATGGGAACAAAATTAATATCAGTTAAAAGTCGTAGGAACATTACAAAGATACAATTATAAGAACTATTAATAATTACAAGTTTGCCATCACCAAGGTCCTCGCCATTTTAAAATCTTGAAAAATCGAATCTAATACGTGGTAATAATTTCGTTTCTGAGGGAAAATTAATTTCCCTAAATTCGATGATGGTACACGCCTATCCAAGGATATTCACTATGCGCTTGAAATCCCCAGCATTTATATACAACTATAGAGGCAAACAGACCATCGAATCGTTTAGTTCGTTAAATTCAAAACAAAACAAGCGTTGCAGCGCTAATCTCTTGACAAATTCGTGTAAGTAACTTTACGCCCTGATATACGAGTACGTACTACGGTTCGTTTGCTTTTACACACTACAAGCATTCTTTTTTATTTCAAGTGATGATTAAAGAATTTTATTCGCGCTTTTGATAAATAACGAGAATGAGAAGAAGACGTAAGACAATATTTTCATAATTAGCCGCACTCGGGGTTTTGCGACGGAACTTGTCTAAAATTGGCAATGCGTCGACTCAAACTCAGTAATTTTAATTTCTTTTCATATATAAAAAGGATAGAAAATTGGCAGGACCAGTATTTAATAATGAAGTTTTAAAATTCCACACTCGAATTTACGAAGAATTATTTAAGTTGAAAACATCCGCAAAAGATATTACTTTAAGGTGTTTTATACAAACACCTTTTTAGTATTTTTTAGTATTCTAGTATTCTAGTATTTTATTCGTTTTGATGTTAATGCAAAAATTTAAAAGACAAAAGTGAGAAGTTTGTTGCTCGCGTAGGTAAAAGATAATATTTTACTTTTCGGTGCGTTTAAAATTCGATGACCTGTGAGTTTCATCGAAGAGAGCTGGTTTTGTATGAAAGTTCGTTCTGAACATGTTCCGTCGGGTGCATTTAGTTTTCTAATGGGGACCTTAATCACTGACTTATGGACTGTGTCCAAAATAGGTTAAACTCTTACACGATACCAACGGTCACAAAAGTGAATTAATCTTTTTATTTCACAATGTTTTTTGATGTGGCTCTAAACGTTATAACAGTGAAAGAGTTTTTTTAATTTGTTCTTTTGAGACTAGTGTAAAATATTAGCTTACTGTTAGTAATATTATCGATTGTTTAGTTATTCTTAGTTTATATTTGTCTGTGTGTTTACAGCCGTATTGCTTAGTAAAGATTTGAAAAAAGACAAATTCGTAGACTCTTTACGCAAGTTTCCGGGGATGCGATGGCCACTCAATTCCAATTGAGGATCAGTGTTACTTTTTAAAATTACACTTTTCGTCATTTGCGATTCCACTAAAAAGCCTATGATGCGAATTTCTTTAAAACCCCAATAGTCACAGAACAACTCGGAGACTGTTATAGGACATCTTTGAAATTAACTCACACACTTTCTCAGCAAATTCAATATTGCAATCTCAAAAATATCTGTCTTTGCGATAAGGATAGTAGAAACCTCTTTATCTGCGTTATTGTCGAATAGCAGATATTTATTGTATGGTATTTATATATTATTACGTACCTCCATCGTCCGGGATGTTGAGCAGCTTCTTGGCGCCGGGGCTGGGCCCACGCACTGCCGACAGCGCCCTTTGCAGCGTCTCGCTCATCTCCTTGCCGCTGACATTGACACTCTGACAGAGCACGAGCATGGCGGCGATGACAGCTGTCATGCGACGCCGGCCGGTGGCGGAGCTTCGACACGCCATGGTTGAGGGCCATTTACATCTTAGGCTGACTGGGGTGCCATCTGGAAACACAACATATATCTCACTTGAGTACGAGCAACAAAATAAAGTTTAGAATAATTTAGCTACGGCTGGTCGTTAGTAGCCAGTAGGATAAACAGAAGGAGATCTCCGAGTATCGTTCAGCTATTCAATCATTTTTAGCGTGAAACTTCAAGATGCCAAAACAACATGCAAACGTCATATGTCCATGATGTAATCCATGTTTAACAGGGATAAATCAGATGAGTTCAATTTACATCACTCCGATTTAGCGATGTCCGTTGTTTCATTGAGCTATAATTTAAAAACGTTACTTTTTAACAATAACACTATGTTTTTTACAATTAAATACATTTTGAATGTTCCTTTTGACAAGTTCGGGAACTAATTTATGCAATTTGAAAGATACTATTTCCTTCGATTTTACGAAACCTTTCGTCCAGCGTCGGAATTCTTGCAAGTTTAGTGGAAAAGTTTAGCCACTGCTGGATACTTAAGAGGAACGAGTATTCGTTTCTAGCCCTATATATAGCCTCTCTTAGGAATACATCATGGATAAGAATACAACTTCATTAAAGTAGAACTACTAAAACTAGTTATCGTGTGGCTCTAGTATCAGTATTGCTCAAGCCTCCTCTATAATATTGTAAAGTGTCTTTGGTTTATGTAGCGTAATAAATAAATCAAAGACATTTTTATAAGGAACTACGCCATACAGCCTGGTCTATCGTAAACAAATTTTCTTCTTCTTTCATGATGATGATATTACATATGTTAATGAAAACGATGAAGGTGATAGTCAACAGTAAAGTGATATACTATCACAATTATACACGAATACTAACTTACGCGCACTTAAAAGAAAAATCAATGAAGAGCTTATTCCAACTTATTCCATCATATTGTCGCCAAAAAATCTTAAACCAAAGACATTCAGTGTTATTTGCATCTTTATTTAAAAACATATTTGCTGTGGTAAAAACAAAGTTACGCTTCGTGTGTTACCGAATAGAAAGATAAGTCCTAACTTAAAATGTTTCAGGTGATGTCAACTCGGCAAGGTCATTGCGACTCTGATACCAGCGAACTCTAGACAGTGCCTGCATCCTCAAATAAATTGTCTCGTTCGCTTCAGTACAGAGAGTGATGATTATATTTGTATGCGACTATCTCTTATCTACTGGTATTTTATAAAAAATGATTTAAAATAAATGCGTTATACTCATTTAAACTTATATTTTAAGAATCGAATCAATTGTTTCAATTATTTTTTGATAATATTCCTATACTCGTATGATATATTATTCCTTAATTTGTTGAATATTTTATCGAAAACACGTTTTGAATGGGATCTATGTAATTAAAAGACTATGACAAGAAACAAAGGAATAAGCAATCTACGTCCAAGCTTTCCAGTTTACACCTCTGCAGTAAACTCCAGCCTACATTTCAGACAGGCGAGCTAACACCTTGTACGTCGCAGGATTTACCTCCAATTGCCCCTGATTGTGAATTATAGCAAACGCCACGAAATGTGAAACGTCTCGTTAGGTAAACGAAGGATGAATGGCGATTGAACACGATTTATTAGCACCAAGGTATATAGAACTTACGGTGGTAAAACGGTTTGTTTATATTGTACGTGTTGATTCAGGAGTGGTTGATTAAGAAATGTTGAGAGTGATACTAAGGTCGAGAGGAAAACAATTAAAAATCAAGTTTACTGTAGTGTTTGGCTTCAAGGAGTTTACTGAAACATACTGGTTGAAACATACAAATCAGCCTCATACAGATGCGTAGGTCATCAAGGTTATATTGGTGTACCGTGACTTGCCGAAGATCGTGAATTAGCTATAAAGTACATGATACTATATGTCTTTGGTGAATACAGTTATCAATAGAGTACTTGGCATAATGACAAGATGCTAACTGCTGAATGTGGATCGTGTTGTTCTATAATTTGTTGCCATTATGAAGGAAGATTCATAATGACTCTCTCATAGAAGTATTATCCGTACGGCAATAAATTGACGCAAATCGGGAAATCCGCAGCGTGACCAAAAAAGTTTTGATGTTAACGTGAAAACAATGAATCTCTTTTCCTCGAAACTGTTACTCGTATTCTTGAGAATGACTATAACATAATTTAACAGTTAACAACAAAATGTTGACAGTTAAATATTTCATCTTAATGACTTTAAACAAATTATATTTATGGGACAAACATTTATTAGAAGCGATATCAAAATGGATCTCGTATTTAATTTCTCACGCATAACTACAGTTAAACCAGACTCATCAACGTTACACACACGCTTGCCGCGAGTTTATGACTATCCTCTATACACAGCTAAACAACTTACATTCGACTGGTGAAAACATTCAAAATAGCGATCCAGCACACATACACACCACTAAATATACACTTCACACCACATACACACTAAAAACTAATTAAAACTAATTAAAAACACTGCGAATTCACGCCATACACGGCTAACGCGAGATTTTTAACGAAACTAACCTAAAAATTATGTTCCATACACTCGCTGCACTAACAAAACTCTGACCACCAATAAACTATATTAAAATATACTTGTATAATTGAAAATCAATCAAATATCAACCGTAGATCCTTAATTTATGAGTCACCAGAATGTTCACGGACTGCATAAACCTATAGTCGGATCTTAAAGAAACGGAACG
Organism: Marasmarcha lunaedactyla; assembly: GCA_923062675.1. Classification (NCBI taxonomy): domain Eukaryota; kingdom Metazoa; phylum Arthropoda; class Insecta; order Lepidoptera; family Pterophoridae; genus Marasmarcha; species Marasmarcha lunaedactyla. The sequence continues at coordinate 11,735,946 of OV281364.1, read as the reverse complement.
CGCTCAGAAAGATAGTCCTTTGTGCCTGATCCTACCTGAGATCCTTTTACTTTTTTCTATAGATCTTTGCAAACATATTTCAAAATTATAACCACCTTTTTGTTTCTTAAGACTTAAAGTTTGTTTTCGAACGATACGACTGTACAATGATTGGTGATTCATTGCAAACATGTGAGCATGCTTTTTCTATGCAGTTTTGGAGAAATGATCGATTTGAAGGGCGTTTTATGATTCTGGGAGTAATTATAGCGTGTGGGAGATTTTAAGGAATTTAATATATTAGGTTATGGATTTTAGGTTAGAACAGATACGTATTAGATAAAAATGTAGTAATTTTCCTTTTTTGTGACTTTGGTTTTTAGTTAATCTTGGACAAGTATTGGACAAAATACATGTTTACAGAAACAGAAAATCCCAAGAATCCCAAAATAATTTCAGGTCTGACCGCAATAATTCACCGACACGGGACAAGCGCGCGACATCGGCAGCGCCAACCACCCACTATGTGGCGGCTGGTTTCAGTTTAGAGCAACTTTAATAGACTGAAACTAATCTAACAGCTACAGGGCGATTTGTGCGCGATAGGAACATTTGTTGCTTCACTGCGTCTCGGCTATTCGATGGCGGATGTAAATTAAGTTTAGAGTTTGTTGTACTGGATTTGGAGGGATTTTCTTCTTGACGTTGGTGTTGAAAGGTTTAAAATTAATTTCTTAGTTTCGTTGTGTCACGATCTTTAAATAAAGATATTTTAAATAAAGATATCTACAGGCGACGCGTACTTGACAGTACAATAGACGGTATGAATAATTTTACCTACATATATTAAGTGATGCGGAATAGACGAGACAAGGTGTGTAGTATCCGCGCTAGATAACAATACTCGATAGAGACCATTAGTGGTGGGGATTAGCCCCGCGTAAAGATTCTCTTAGGAGTTTGTACATAGGAAGTAATGGAGCTTCAAATTCATATTCAAATTAAAATATATATTTCTCAACATTGACTTTAAATAAAGCATGACTACCACCAGTACCAAAGGCCACGGTGTTCGGCGCCTTGTAACCAGACTCCAAAAGGCCGTAAACGCCCTTGGTGCATGGTTTCAAGAATGGCGCATCGATGTGAACCCTGAAAAGAGTTCTGCGATGCGCTTCGACCACAAACGCCGTCGTCCCGATGGCGATCCCCACGTTCGAATGTTAGGCATTCCCATCCCCTGGAAGCGCAGTACTAAATACTTAGGCGTCACATTAGATCCGACGCTTTCTTTCAAGCCACACGTTGAAAGAGTTTCGAAACTCGCTCGTCACTATTTAGTCCGCCTAAATAGCATGTTAGGTAGAAAAAGTAAAATGTCCTTCAGAAACAAACGTACACTTTACAAGGTCTGCGTTAGACCCGTCACGACGTATGCCTCGCCAATCTTTGCCCACGCCAAACCCTCCCTCCTGCACAAACTGCAGGTAGTTCAAAACCTCTTTTGCCGCCGGGCCACAGGCGCACCGAGGTACGTGCGTAACGCGAAGTTCGAAGACTCGAAGTTCAAAGTCGCATTGGCCTAGAAATGCGCAAACGTACTCATCCACCAGACTGTCACGCGATCTCGAGGCCCTTCTGGCCGCAAATTCTAATTCTAACGTAAATTCTAATTCTAACGTAAATCCGAATTAATGCATATTTAATTTTTCAATTTTTAATGTTTTCATTATTTACTTTTCATTTTTAATGTTTTTATTTTACTTTTAATTTTTGAGCACCTTCAGTGCTATGTAATCCCAGCGGGTGACCCCTTCTGGGCCCCGCTAGCGCGGCCTCTTTCTCCAATTGGCCGTCGCTCCGATGAAGGCTGAGTGGCAAAAATGCACGAGCCGACAGGGGGTTTTTAGTGGGTATGGTCCTGGTAGGCGTCGGGACGAGTCCCACATAACTTTGGAATCGCGCCAGAGTATGCGTCAGGGCATTTTTATCCTCCTGCCCTTCCCGCGGAGGGGAACAAAAAAAAAAAAAAAAGTTCCGTAAAATCCTCGCGAAGAACTGGTAAGGAACTTTGCGGACACATTTTTTCGAAATAAATTTACAGTGTCTCTTTATGTCATCTGTTAGCTTGGCAAGTCTCCCTCCCACCAACTATCTAAACGACGAACACCCACCCTCAAACGGCACCTTTCACGAGTTAACGCGAGATCCAGCTATCGCCCTCCTCAACCATATTAGAGAGAAGTGAGCGACCTGTCACCCGACGTGGGAAAACGTACTTTATAGTTAGTGCAATCCACGAAGACGCCCCACTGCTTTTCTGCTCCATACATAGAAACGTGTGACCATCGAACAAACTGGTAGTGGGGCGCGTCTTCGATTGCATTGGACTAAGTATAGTGACAATGACGCTATAGACACTAACTCCAAGCCAGAGAGTAAGATCCCCTGCACCTCTTAAAATCTCTGAAATACCATCTCAAACCATTTATAGAAAAAACAATTATTTCAACCACCAGGATGCAAAATTATACCACAAACGTTGGGCTTGTTTTTATTCATTTGTATTAATTAATACAAAAAAGAAACAAAGTTTCAACAAACCTTGGTTCTCTGGCGACGATGGGCAAATTCGTCCAACAATGATGGATTTTAAATTAACATAGTAAACTATTTCTATAAAATATTTCGTTCCTGATACACACTTATTAACAATACAGTTAGGTAATTTGTTAAAACACTGTTAACACATAGAAAGGAACCACAACTATCAGCAGTATTTTTTTTTCCAAAACGTTACAAAACAAATACAATTCCACCCTTAAAAGGTTCCATCTCGTTGTTTACCTCGCTACACCCCTTATCAGGCCATACACAGGATTTCCATTACAGATGCCTGATTTGACTGTAAAATTACTAAGTATGTTTTTGTTTACTGAAGCAGTCAAGGAAATATCTAGGCTTGTGTTATTGAATCACTTCCATCTCTTCTATTTAAATGGACTAAGAATTTAGAGAAGTTGTAGGTATTTATGAATTGTTCAAATCAGTGAATCAAGAACATAAAAATTCATTAACATTTTTATATGAAAACTGCTAGAGAAGCCACTAGTAGAATCTAGCATTTTGATACATACCCATACCTCCACATCCCCTACAATTTATGAATTATCCACCTTAGCTGTCGTCAGCAGAAAATTAAACAAAGCCAGATTTAATACAAAGCTCTACAAAAAGTCCAAAAAGCCAGTCGCGGACAAATTACGACGCGCCATGAATAGTCAATGGAAGAAACTACACGGAATAGTGAAATTCACCTGCAACTTAAATGCAAATCATTTGGAGAGTCCTCCAAAGTGTAAGTTTGAATTTTCTCCTGTTTATTCGAAACCTAGTTCTTATTGCTACTTGTAACTCTTCTGGGTACCGCTTTGGTGTGTGGCCGGACGTCACACTGAAGTTTTTTAAAGAGTTCTTAATAGTTAAATTGTAAACGTGAAAGTGACACAGGCAGACCTGACTGAAACATAATTAAATTCCTGTAATGTTATTTTATTGATTGTACAAAAGTTAATTAATGTATTTAACAGGCATATTATGAGTTGAAAAATATATTACATAATTAGGGTCTAAAGTGTAAACCGCAAAGAATTTTCAATTTTTTAAAATAAGTAATCCAATCTATGTCGTATTTTATAAAATTAAAACATAGTTTCAAGTGATGCGGTGTGACTGAGTCCAGCCGAAAGACCGCGCCGTAGACTACCTACATATTTATTGCTACTGAATTATGTGTGATACACTTTGTATTGTTTCTGGGCTGAGATGATAGAAGAAATAACATTTTGCTCAGTATTATGCAAAAAGGGATGGCTAAATAAAAATACTAAAATCAAACGGGATTCCACTGGGAATATTCTGCAGACGTAGTATTTTTCAAATGAAAATAATGTCATAGTAATTGTTAGTATGTAATATTGTTTTTTATATGCTATACTTTATATTTAACATGCATTTATTTACCTACTACTACTATATGCTAGTAAAAATCAAAATAATGATTACTAATGAGATTGAAGAAATTCTTATACAGGGTTATTGCTTATAAAGGCTTGTAAAAAAGATCGGGTTTCATGCCTTAAGGGTACTTTATCTAAAGCAGTTGGGTGTAAATGAAAATAAATACATAAATATTAATACAATAAGTAGTTCATAGAACTTTTTTACCTAAATTCTTTTGTTTTTGTACTTGATGAGACATCCATTTTTTAAAGACATATTAAGTTCGCCAGCTTGTAAGACGTATATTGCCAAAAAGTAAAGCGTGGCTTTATACTATTTAAGGGGATATCCGTATATTTCGGAACTGCGACTATTGATTTATATTGACCAGTGAATGCATTTAATTGAAAGTTGTAGTCGCCTTATCAGATGAGTTAGTAAAAGGCGAGCCCTGAACCTTGGTTATACCCGCGATGAACAGGTCTGACCCAAGACGAGGCTGGGGCTGGACTTGAACTGATAACATTTAGTTGATGTTAACCATTTGCAATAGGTACTTAAGCTGTACATGTCAATGCTCATTAAGTTGTTCACTTATTTAAAATTGTTCTACTCTAAAAATTAAACACATTTAGTTACAAACACATAGTGTGGATTTGGATGTATCGAGTATATATCAAGGAAATGGTACCTAATTGTGAAAAGAAGCAGTAATCGTCACTTACAGCTACTTCATAAAAACGTAATAACTCGATTCCCGCAAAATCAGTAAACCGACTTTGAAATAATCACAGAAAACCGCCAAAAATATGAAAATCCCAGCAGCTCCACAGCTGTGTCCGGTCTGATCAATATGCATTATGCGGACCGGACACCGGCGTCCGGGGATCCCTTCCGAATTTTAATATGATAAGTCTGATATTGTTTTGGGGCTGCTTAGAATTCCTTCTTTAAAGTTTCCAAAAGTTTACCTTTTCACATTAGCCTTACTTAATAATCCCACGCAGGGATATCAACCTCACCTAGCAGATGGGGTGTTTCAGGTAATTTACCGTCCACCACGTTTACCTACTGCGACTTGGCAGACTGTGCACGTAATGCGAAATAATTTCTTGGGTATGTGGGTTTTATAACGATACTTTCTTATTCACCGTTAGATCAGTCGGCTTAAGTTGTAGAAGCTCAATGGTACATTTGGCAGTCACCGGGGTCGAACCCTTAAGATCGAAACCCAACAAAAACAAATTTATTGGTTGAGCTGGACAGTAAAATTATAACAAGCTATGCCCACAGTACTCAGTTCGAAGTGCAGCAATAATACGTCATTTTGCACTTGGCTCCTCCGTGTTATTACAAACATCACAGGTAATAAATATTTACTGTTGACGACCGAGTAGCCGCCGTCATAAGCCGGAGGTCCCAGGTTCCAGTCTGGCTGGGGCAACCCTCTGAGTGATGAACATAAATGTTTGCTCTCGGGTCATGTTTGTTGATATTTATGTATGTTTATTCTGGCTTCCCCCCAGTTCGCTGTATGGTCATCTATAACACAAGCTTACTTTGGGGCCATAAAGTTGGTGTGATTGTCTGGGGATTAAAAAACAAAAAAAACTGTTGTGTGAACAATGTTTACATCATCTTTGAATTATATTGAAAGAACCGTATCTTCAAAGCAATCTTAAATCAGTGAACATCCCAGGCAGCTACTGACTGGAGTTTTCTGAACTTTACCAACCCGCTTCTAGTTGCGAATTGGAAATGACAAGCTCCCTTAAATTCTTAGCTTTAATTCAATTACTAAGCTTTATTACTTAAAATTTAAAATATAGAAATATTGCGTTACTAATTTATTAAATTAAAGAACATTTTTCACTTAGAAACTTAATGTTACGTAGATATCTATAATTATTATAAATAATCGAATTGTGTAGCCTTACTGTACAAATTGGTTGAGGCATAGAAAGGATTAGTAAACCTTAATCGGCAGTATAAAATATTTTACTAATTTTCTTGATGGAACACTTCCATTAGCATTGTTGACGTCGCGGTCTGGTCCAAGTTACCCAAAATTTCGGTAACTACAATGAATGTTGACAACTGACAGGAGTTGCAGATTAAGTTTTTTCTGAGATATTATGTTTATTCTTAATTTAATTTATCGTTCTATAAGAAGTGTAAACGGTTTTAGTACGAATCTTGTCTAAAGTAAAAAGCCTGTTTTATATTTAGATGTTAGATATTTAGTTATATTGGCTCTTCATTAAATTTAAATTGCCCGCGCATTAACTAAGACTTAATACGACAATGCATTATCTATGATGACAGCACTTTGCACTATGTTCATCTATAATTAAAAATTCTCTCTGGCTTTGCAAAAAGGAACTGTTTTTTTTTAAAGAGAAATATTTCAGATTTTAATATTGTAAGATTGTAAGATATTTCATTGAAGCAAAAGCATTTAATGTTGTTTCTCTTTTCAGGTAAGTAGATAATATTAATTAGTACTTACTACTAATTGTGGTTATTTTTACAAGTCATTTGTGATTGTTAATAAATTACTCTCTTTTCAGAGCAACAACTTAATATTTTTGTTTCAATAAACAACATATTACATATAAATAGTATCGCAATTAATTATCAAAGCTTCAAGTTACAAGTTAGTTTTTGTTCTCTACAATATGTTCTTGTTCCATGTCCAGAGGTCGGATATAACCGATATGGTGGATACAGTGCCGCCTGCTAGAGGCTAAAAAAATTAACTTGATAACACATGACTAGGCAGAAAAGAGGATAAACAAGATGTTCTCACCGAGATCTTCAAATACAAATTTATAAACTCCACCCTAAATAAATATCACCTATTAATTACGATAAATAAACTAATAATGAATGTACGTAATATTAAGTTACATTTTGATGGAGTAACTTCCACAGCCAAGACGACTTTGATAGATGAGCAACCATTTTCTTCAATAAATACTTTAAAGGCCCGTAAAGATATTAACCCTTATCCCACGGAGCTTAAGGAGCAAAGTAAGTATGTAAGTTTAGTGTAGATTCGCCTAAGAGGTGAGGAGTGCGGCTTAGGAGTAACAGATGACGTCGTGGGTTTTATATTTTGATTTTTATTTAACCTTAGAACAAGGATTGATTTAGTAATAAAGCGAAGCTTTAATACGAACTAGACTTGTCATCTAAAATCAAAATATCTATATGTTTCCACTGCATTCAATTGCTATATCTTTGAATCATAATAAGGTTATGTTATCAACAGAATTTATACCTTTATGCATTTAGTTTCCGGAGTAATAATCCTACGTATACATACGACACTCCCTGTAGGTTTTTGCTAAACCAGTTTAAGTCTTCTACTTAATTAGTATGTGCTGAGCGCTTGCCCGCAACAAGACATCATTGAATCATCTACATAAATATGCCTTCATGTATACTGAAGGACTATTTTAATACTTCTATAAGCAGAAGTAACAGCCAAGGAGTGGTTTTTGCACTAGTAACATTTTATAAGTGTAACACGCGAAACACAATCCTTATTTTATAAATATTTCAATTTCAATGAAATTCATAGAGAAACACATTTTTATACACAAATGGGACACTTTGTTACTAAAGTGAGGTAAACGAGAGATAAATTACGTGAAGAAACTGCTTGAATTACATTGCGATAGCGAGCGATTTAATAATCGTTGTAATGTAATCTGCCCTTATCTCTCGTACGCATGTTAAACCAACTTATGTACACATTTTCACGCAAATAAATATAGTTTGAATTTGAATAAAGTTGTCAATTAGTTGACAACGATTGTCGTTGCGTGATATGAAAGCTGTCAGTACTGAAGTTATCAACAACTTCATAATGTTCATATTGTTTTGAAAAGATTGTTAACATTTTTTATCTCGTTGGTTGGTATATATTATGATTTTTGCAGAATAGCAGCAGGCTGTTAGAAAAATTATGTTTTTTTTTAAATATATTTTTATAAAATTTACTATCATTATAATTTTTCTGGCTTCCTCGGCCAGGTCAAGAGTATAGTTACGGATTAAATACATTTACATAAATCGCAGCAAAGGGACTACGAAACGCTTCAAAGACAGGAATAATTTACCTAAAAAAATGCAGTACCTACCTACAATGTAACCTATACTAAGTAGGCATACTAAGTTCTTCTGTAAGGTGCATTTAAAATATGCACAAGTTGCAAAAGTATAAATAGCATAACAATAAAATAGAGAAAATATTTAAAAAAAAATTTTTTTAGTTAGCCGCTTTAATTAGAAGTTTTTATAAATAAATATTTCTAACAATCACACCACATTATCTAGCCCAAATTAAGTATCATTAAAGAACTTGTGTTATGGATACTAGATAACGGATAAATCAACTTAAGAAATATATAAGCACATATAGATATTTTTTTTTATATATAAATATATTAGAAATAAACTTAAATAAACGTAAATACACATCCATGACTAGAAAGCAAATATAATAACACATCTGCCCCTACCAGGATTCGAACCCGGGACCTCTGGCATAGAAGGCAAGGCTACTTACCTCCACACCAAACAGGCCGTCGATATAGGATAAAACCACTAGTTCACCAGAATATTCTCTGCCGTTGATCTTAAATAACTTTCTTAGCAGATATGCACTTTGAGCATATATCTTTCAGCCCTATGCGAATTTATGTAAATTGAAAAGTTTATTTTGACCGGACTGAAAGGCGTATTCGTCGCATCCGAGCGCATTTATTTTTGTTCTATGAGAACATACTCATTCCGCAAATACTTTGCTGTCAACAATTTTTGGATACTCTAAGTCATTATTGAAAATAAATTTAATTATGTTGAGCAATAATTTTGCTTGACACAACTGCCTTTTTGGTTTGTGTTGCCAAAGAGTGGAACGATTTGGTTGCGTCTGTTTTTCCAGACAAATATAACCCTGGAGCTTTCAAGTGTAGACTGAATAGGTACCTCTTAGACAGGCGTGTACGATCCTCGTCTTCATCGTCACTTTCCATCAGGTGAGATGGAAGACAAACGCCTGCTAATTATTAATAAAAAAAAAAACACAACTGCTCTATACGTAGTGATGTAACTCAATGCCTTTACGCGAGATAATACTTACTGTGAATTGTACGGACACAAAGTTTAGTGTTACTTTATAATAAATCGATTGAATTATAATAAATCGATTATGCATTCAAGCGACGAAGAAGATATTGTGTTAACACCTGAATTTATGAAAGAGAAGGCGGCCGATATTGTAGAAAACTTGCTACCCAACAAATCACGGCTGGTTTACATCAAAACCTACGAAGAGTTTTGTAAATGGAAAAATGAAAATCAAGCTTCGGGCACATTTTCTGAGTTTGTTTTCTTAACTTATTTTAATGAACTGTCGAAGAAAAGGAAGTCATCGACATTATGGAGTATATATTCTATGTTGCGGTGTACTGTAAAAACAAGGCATAACATTGATATAAAAATATTGTTTCACAAGTTGACCACCCTAATGATAATAATAAGAAAATTACGCTTAATTTCAGTCATTGCTCTAATTTTAATGTCCATTTCAATTAATGTAACATTTACTATTTCTTGATTAAATTTCTATTTTCGCTTAAATTATGTCTTTTTCTCGTAGTCATGGTATAAAGTATAGTATGCAACTCCTGAATAAAGTACGAATTTATATCGAGGGCCATGAATCACTCGCGTCGCTCAGGATTCTAACCGTTGAATCACTTGAATCACACTCGTGATTCAATCATCTTAAATCACTTGCTACGCTCGTGATTCAATCGTTAGAATCCTTCACTTGCTCGTGACTCATCTACGGCCCTCGCTTTAAATCCGTCCTTTATTCACTAGTTGCATAATATACTATTGTATAATCAGTTTTTTGCTGCTCTTTCAAGTTTTTCTAATCTATATAATTTTAAAATCGTTTTTAGAAAAATAACATTTTCTAAATAAATTGTATTGTATGTTGTTTGTATGTAAATGAAGTTTGTAAGGAAAGCTACAAATTCAAACAAAGTATTATTGCTAAGAAAAATATTATTTGAAACAAACCATTACATATAAATGAAGGATCACTAAAACTATACCCACAGTATGTCACAGTTGGACGCTTTCCAACTGCATTTGGCTTCTCTCGCAAATAATTGTCAACAAACATAAATATAAAGTAATGTAGGGATGAGCATTATTGAGCTAATCTGCCGTTTACACGTTGTAATCTGTAAGGTCATTAATGTTTATATGTTTTGTCTCGTCGTTAAAATCATTGTTGTATCCGTAATGGCGACGTTCATCGAAGTGATAGCTTTGTGATGTGAACTTGTGGGAACGAATGGAGAAGATCGCAAGGTGTTTAGATGATACGTTTAATGTTACAGCGATGTACGAAAGACATTACCCAACCATTGTTAATAAAATGAAACAAATTCATTGCTTTAATACGTGATTACAGATTCAATAAGAATAAGTTGTTTCAATATAAAAGCGACGCCATCTTTTTATTGCAAGACATCTGTGCAGTTTTTCTTCGACGTATCTGGCTAGTGGCTATAATAACTAGTATGAGGTCTTGCTTAAGTTACTAGTGGGAGAAATACATATAACAGGTAACTCGGCCTCACTCTGCTTTGACTACGAGTATACAAAGTCTGTGAAAATTGATATGTGAGATGAAACGTAAGTAGACTTTCTTCAAACATTGAAACTGAATAGTTTGAATGCGATTTCGTTTTGAAGTTAAATCCACTCGTCAATTCGACGACGTCACGAATATTAAAAGTAACAGAATAAAGTACAAGCAAACCATCGAGCGTTATCGAAACCAAACACTTATTTGCTACGTTGGCTTGTGTCCAAATACTAAAACGGGTGTGGAATTAAGATTTTATCACCATCGGCGGGTGACAGCATCCAGCCATTTTGGAGAACGTCTGCAGATAGTCCCACTAATGGCCACGTGAGCACTAAGAACTAAAACTCGTTTATTATAGAAACGTAGCTCACAAACTTCTGTTTCATGTTGAGCTTTAGATTTTTGATTCTTAGTACTAATTGTCTTTATGTTAATAGTCGCTTTCTATTCAGCATTCACAACTACTCATAGTTTTAAAACAAATTTTGGTTATATGTATAATAATGAAGTGCCTTCATGACTACTCCTTAAACAATAAAACTACAACACAAACCACTTCATTCGCAAAAATTGCAGTCCCCGTCGCAACACTCCATTAAGTCTTCTAGAAGTAAAACTTCGAAAAGAGCCTTACGTATTCTTTGTCTACCTATATCATAAACATAAATAGCTTGCCCAGCTTTCAGTTTTCAAGGCCCTGAAGTTAGTACTATATATAAGTTAGTACTATAAGGCCCTGTAAGTTGGGTTTAAAGAGTGAAAAGTCAGTCTGGGCCTTAATTTAATAAGACCATATTTACATTTGAATGGTTCCTCTCCAGAGGAAGAATTCTCTGCGACTTTCGATGATATCTCACAACTTGTTTAAATTGTAAAAGACTCGTTTGTTGCAAGTTTACTGATTTAAATTTACCAATATAATTTCTTGAAGATGCTGAAATCGCTCGATAAATTTCTTTTTCGTAATTGGAGATAATTATGAACTATGACCACAAGTGAAATCTTAAAGACTCTTGCAGACTACTACATTTGAATTCCATTATTAAATACCATTAGCGGTTTCACTTTGCACACAAAAGACTATCTAGAAGCACATTCCAGGAACGCAAATGCTTTGAAAACAAAGAATACCTCTTTTGCTCGTACCAATAACTGTTTGCGAAAACATAACAATTCTAGAAGCTGGCTTTTGTCCAAATTCTATGATATCGGGTGCTCAGTACGCGGGGCGCTCGACATAGAGGTTCAAGTCGTTTTAGAATTGGACTGTCCAGTAACAATATGTGTTCTATTAATCTGAGTGTTACTCAGGAAAAGGGCATTGTCAACTGGATGGAGTGGAAAACTTTTGAAACCACTGAGCGCACCATCTGTAAATCTAGACAGCGAATGATCCAGAAGACTTGGCTAGTACCCGACAAACTATTACTGCCTGTATCACGTTTGGATAAGTTCGCAGGTTTGCGGCGAGAGTCTAGTAATTAATTATATTTCTTTTGTATGAAAGGAAGAATGCAAACAGTCTCCAGGTGCGACAAACACGACAAAACCATATGAACCCTTTATCAGTAACCAAGAACCATATAGTATTCAAACGTAATGATGAAAGTGAAAAAGTCGGTAAATACCTATATTATTAGCACTAATCACGAACTGCGACAATAGAAAAAACATCAAATACTTGTTATACTTTTTTCAAGTTTGAACCAATGTCTTTCCAAAGCAAGTCCCCAAAGATTGAGTTGAGATCGGCTCGAAAAATTATCTAGATTTTTTCATAAAGTTGTGAAGCATATCATATCAAACATTTATTTTCGACGTAATATGGGACAAAGTCTAGAATTTTTTAAAGAGTAATGAATTTGAAGACTCAGAATATATGTAAGAGGCAAATTTGTAGGTGTTTTTTTTATAGCCGGTAAAAACACGCGACCCACCTGATGGTAATACAGTATTATTGATGAATTATTGAGTACCTACCTACCGAACGCGTAACTACGAATCGCCTTTGCTCTAGCAACTTCTCTCGTACTTTCTTCCTTTTAACGAGACCACAACCACTGTTATTATGGTGGTTGTTAGCGCCATCTATTAGCCCTATTAGTAAACTTCATAATTTCTAGTTAGCTAATCGATTGGGATCGCTTTGTTTCGTCCACGGTACTTAGGATGTCGCCGCCACGCCATCTACTGGAGAAATGGATCTTAAGTGCGTCCATGCGTCTTGCGTTTGAAGGACGTGTGAATTGATTGATCCGCGCGTACTCCGAGTTACTTCATAGTGTCTCGTAAATCAGACTGTTATATTTGTTAGTGTATGAACTCTTTGAGCTTGCACCACCTGCGTCTTAAGGGGAATAGTGGATCCACATGTACCAGAGGAAAGCAAGGAGCGCAGGAGCCTCTGCCCATATCTGAGAGCGCCGGTAGCTGTACATACTTAAGGTACGTGGCATGATTCATTAGCATCCCAATCGAAGTTTAATTATCGTTACCATCTTCCGCAATACAGTCCACTTAACAGGGCACGGGTGGCGGCCGTTTTTAGAGTTCTGGAGAACCGCGTCTCCATAAGTTTGGTCCTGTCGAGCCGGATTGTCCATAAGTTTTGGTCCTGTCGAGCAGGATTGTCCATAAGTTTGGTCCTGTCCAGCAGGATTGTCCATAAGTTTTGGTACTTTCTTGATAAGGATTTTCCGCGATTGAATATTATTTGTGACCCCTCGAGTCTATTCGAATTAGTTTGTAGTAGGTATTTGACCTCCGCAGGTCTTTGTAGGTAGCTAGGCTGGTGACGTGACCAGTTAGTTGATAGGGCCTGCGATAGGTATTGCCCATTGAGAGGATTATCCTTATTTTCCCGCGTTCTTATTGGGTTTGCCAACAGGTAGTGTTAGGTGTAATCCCGTAGGTATATGTAGAAACCGCTTAGGTACTATATTAGGTACTTATTTTACAAACTTCGTACATACATAGGCTAGTATTGCGATAGTTCATAAATAGTTTTTTGTTAAAACCGCATTTGTAATTTGTATTAGAATCGATAAATTCGCTTAGTTAAACTGTTTTGGTTTTTCTTGTTGAGGGTAGTTTCGTGCGTCGAGTTGCGCTTGATCACCGAACACGCTTGTGGACTTTGAACTCCGCTGTCGCGTAGTTACTATTTAATATGGGGAATCGTTAGTTTAGTTTTAGGTTTATTTAGGTTTATTCAGGTGCATTTTGAAGTGGTTCAAGATGACTGAGCGTAGTAGAGGCTACGTAGTTGACGCCAAGTTAACTATTTTGGAAAGTAAACGGAACGCAATTTTTGAACATTTTCAGGAGATTTATGACTCATTAAATACGGTTGATTGTAGTGATAAATCAGATAAGGATAGGTTTTTGAGTTCCGTATCTAATATTGATCGCTTACGAACAGAGTATATTGAGATATTAGACAGTTATAACAGACGATTACTGTCTTTGAAACCTGACGCAACACCTAATTATAAATGTATGATCGCGTTTGAACAGTTGTATAGCCGTGTCAGGAGCTGCAAGGCACAGTTCTCCACGACCTCGCAATCATCTCCGCATGAACATCCAGTAAAGGGTCGGCCCTCGCTGCCTCCCATAGACTTAATGTCATTTGACGGCGACATTCGCTCGTGGCCGTTGTTTTACGCAAGTTTCAAGTCAACTATTCATGATAATCCATCGCTTACAGACTCGGAGAGAATGTATTATTTATTAGGAAAAATTGGTAGTAAGGCACAAGCTGTCTGTGCTGGACTAACCCCCAGCGCGGATAATTATTCGCTTATTTTACAAACGCTAATTAATAAGTACGAAGATAAGCGTATGTTAGCTTCAACATATTTGAATCAATTGTTAGATTTTAAATCATTAACTTGTGCTACTGCAAACAGCTTAGATTTATTCCTTGATAAATTTGTAACAGCCGCTCGCGCTTTGAATAATTTAAAACTAAAAGATTTGTCGAATTATATTTTGTTACATATTGCCCTAAAGAAAATTGATTGTGAGACTGTTCGTTCATTTGAGATGAGTAATGGTTCGAATGAAATACCGACGTTTGAAAGCTTACTTGATTTTATTGTAAACCAATCTAAGATTTCACAACGTTCCTCCGCGGCTTCTAATTCTAGTTCCAATAGGAAGATAGAAATTAGTAAGCATCGTACTATTAATGCGCCTCCGAAGTTACACACATTTGTTAATATTGTAGATTGTAAAAAGTGTTTGTGTGATTCAACTAAACACTCCCATTTGTATAAGTGTCCCGCGTTTAATAAAAGTACCCCCGAAGTCCGTTTTAGATCCGCGAAGCAGTTAGGTGCGTGTTTTAATTGTTTAAGTTTAAAGCATTTTTCTTCTGATTGTAATTCGAACACAGTTTGTAATATTTGTAAACGCAAACACCACAGCTCGCTTCACCTTGAGAAATTACCCGGACGAGAGTCGAACATAAACCCCAACAGTTACGCTTCCGCGCCACATTCCACCGTGCCATCGGGTTCGGTACCTATGAGAGAGAGAGATAGTGATACTCGTTCACCCGCCGTGACTCAGCGCGCCGACGTGTTGTTGTGTACGACGTCGCTTGCCGCTTCGAGCTCACTTCCCGCGCCTATACTAGACCCCGCGGCCGTTGATAGCCAGCAATGTAGTGCGAATTCGACGGTTTTGCTTGCGACGGCGCAAGTAATTGTTTTTGACAGTATAGGTCGTAAACATTTAGTTAGATGTTTACTTGATAGTGCATCTCAGAGCAATTTTGTTACTTCTGAATGTTTGAATCGTTTAGGTATGAGACCGAACGATATACCGCGCGTAGTAGTAAAAGGAATAGGTGGCTCGGAAAAGGTTATTCGAGGTTCCGCGAATCTTAGGATTCATTCACGGTTTGAGAAGAACGTGAATTTTGAAGTTGACGCTTTAATAGTTGACCGCATCACGGACAATCTGCCGACGCAAGCTGTAAACGCTGCGGCGCTGGGGGCGCTGCGCGGTCTGCAGCTGGCGGACGAGGCGTGGGCGGTACCGGGCGCGGTGGACGCGCTGCTGGGTGCGGCGCTGCTACCGCGGCTGCTTCGCGCACGTTGCCGCCCGCTAGCTGGCCTGACTGCGCTCCAAACCGCGCTGGGGTACGTGTTGCTAGGTAATGCGCCTACGTTTCTGCATCGCAACGAGAGTGCAACCGCACGCACTCGCCGCGATTGTTCAAATAAAACTGCTTGCTGTTGCTCTGTAGCGCCGCTGCCGCCTATAGACCAGCTCGTCAGTAAGTTTTGGGAGCTAGAGGAGCTTCCAACCCCGCGTCCTCAACACCCCGATGATGTCGAGTGTGAGGAATTTTTCCGTACTACTACAACCCGCGATCCCGCCAGTGGTAGATATATCGTGTCTTTGCCGTTCCGTGATTCGGCGGATAAGTTGGGTGAATCTTTAGAAACCGCGCGTAAGCGCTTTCTTTGCTTAGAAAGGAAGCTGGTAGCTTCTCCGAGACTTCGGGCCGCTTACGATCAGGTGATACGCGATCACCTTAGTCAAGGTCACCTGACGCCCGCTCCCGCCGACGACACATCCGCGCCGATGTACGTCATCCCGCACCACGGAGTGATTCGCGAAGATAAGGACACGACAAAGTTACGTATTGTGTTAGACGCTAGTTGTAAAACTAGCTCGGGAGTGTCTTTGAATGACATTCTACATAGTGGACCGAATTTGCAAGGCGATCTTTTTAAAATTATTTTAAATTTTAGGCTACACGCTGTAGCATTAACCGCAGATTGTAAACAGATGTTTTTACAAATAATTGTTAATGAAAGGGATCGTAGATTTCAACGCATTCTTTATCGTTTTAGTCCGGACGACCCGTTGGTCTTGTATGAGTTTAATAGAGTTTGTTTCGGTTTGAAGTCGAGTCCGTTCCACGCGCTCCGCACGGTGTCACAGCTGGTGGCTGACGCCGGTGCGCTGTGGCCGCGTGCCCGCGCCGCTCTGCTTATGCCCGCGCTGTTTATGGACGATGTAGCTTTGTCATTGCCGGCGGACGGTGAGGCCGCTGCGACAGCCGCTGAACTTATTGAATTGTTTAATTTTGCCAAACTTGATTTAGTTAAATTTAATAGTAATTCATCGGTCGTTATAGATAGTTTGCCCGCGTCTCATGTACTTCGTCGCGATGTAGAATTTGATAAGTCAGACCAGCACAAGGTTTTAGGTTTGCATTGGTCTACAAAAAACGACACATTTTGCTTTAAGGTATCTTCTCCGACAGAAAAATGCACGAAGCGTTCTATTTTGTCCACTGTAGCCCGCCTTTGGGATTTAATGGGATTCGTAGCTCCTACGATCTTATACGCTAAGCTGTTAATAAAACGACTATGGCAGCTGAAGCTCGATTGGGACGACGAACCGCCCCTTCATGTCGTGCGACAATGGCATCAATTTTGTTCGGAATTGCCGTCTCTTAATGAACTTAGAATTCCGCGACATCTAGGTGTAAGTGTTGATAGTGACGTCGCTCTTCTAGGTTTCTCCGACGCCAGCGAGCATGCGTATGGTGGTGTAGTGTACCTGCATGTATCGACTGGCATCGGTAATAACGTGCGTTTGGTATGCGCGAAGTCCAAAGTTGCACCCATGAAACCTTTGTCCATCGCGCGATTGGAACTGTGCGCCGCAGTCCTGTTGGCGCAGCTTCTCCGCACTGTCATAGATACCTATTCTCCCCGCGTTTCCGGCTTAAGAGTTTATGCTTTTACGGATTCAAAGGTCGTTTTATACTGGATTAAAAGCTCTCCACATCGCTGGCAAACATTTGTTGCTAATCGCGTAGTTAAGCTGACCGATAATATACCCGCAAAAGACTTTTTTCACGTCTCTGGTGCAGACAATCCCGCTGACTGTCTGTCTCGAGGCTTGACTCCGGCTAAGCTAGCCTCACACCCATTGTGGTATCATGGACCTCCTTGGGCCGCTTTGGATCCCACGAAGTGGCCACTTAAGGATATAGAGTCCATTCCCTCGGATGTTCCTGAACGCAAGGTTATCGCCCATCCTGTAGTGACACCCGCGAACGAAGAAAGTGAAATACTCTCGCTAGCCAACCGCTGCTCATCGTGGAGTAGGTTGCTGCGAAGTTTAGTTTTTGTTTACCGCGCATTGAAGATTTTACCTCGTAGGGATGAATTTTGTATAACGGCGTCAGACTTAGAGTTTGTTGAGAGGAAGTTGTTTTGTTCTTTACAAATAAAATATTTTAGTAGTGATTTGAATTGTTTGAAACTTGAAAAGAATTGTTCACCCGCTTTAATAAAACTAAGACCGTTTTTGGATAACGGATTAATTCGCGTTGGAGGTCGTTTGTCGAACTCAGATTTAGAATTTAATCATAGACACCCTGTTGTATTGCCACGTCAAGATCACGTAATTGAGTTAATTGTAGATTACTATCACAAGAAGTATCTGCACGCCGGTCCTGAATTGGTGCTAAGTTTACTAAGGCAACGTTATTGGATTTTGTCCGCAAGGCGCATAGTAAGACAACGCTTTCATAAGTGCAACGTTTGCTTTAGACGGAAACCTCGTCCATCGTTTCCACTGATGGCTGATCTGCCGGACATTCGGGTTCGTCGGGTGGTCAAGGCATTCACATACACGGGTTGTGACTATGCAGGTCCGATATCTTATACACCAATCAGGCGCCGTGGTGCTAAGGCTCTCAAAGCTTATCTTTGTGTATTCACTTGCTTGACTACTCGCGCAGTGCACATCGAGTGTGCTACAGATCTCAGCACGGTGAGCTTCTTGGGTGCACTAAAGCGATTTCTGTCTCGTAGAGGCCCGGTTAAGATTATGTTTACGGACAACGGTACGAATTTTGTTGGAGCCAGTTCGTACCTAAAGGATTTATACAAGTTCCTTAATTCTGAGTATCGCCCGCGTTTTCAAGAAGAGTTGTTAGAGAGCCGTATCGAGTGGAAGTTTATTCCACCGGCTTCTCCGCATTTTGGAGGATGTTGGGAGAGCATGGTGAAGATTATAAAAAATCATTTGTTTAAGGTTATTGGACAACAACTTTTATCTTATGAAGAACTTACAACTGTCCTCGCGCAGGTGGAATGCCTTCTTAACTCGCGTCCTCTCACAGTTTTGAGTTCAGATCCTGCTGAACCTACCGCGTTGACTCCAAGTCATTTTTTGCATACCGCGCCTTTGAGTTCTTTTCCCGCGGCTGAAGTGGAGTCTGGTAGTCTACCTCAGCGATATAGGCTATTGGATAAGTTAGTCCAGTCGTTCTGGAGGCGATGGAGGCTTGAATATTTGCACGCGCTTCAAACCAGAGAGAAGTGGAACACTCCCGCTGTCCCTGTAGCTCTGGGCACGGTTGTTTTGATAATTGTTGATTCCGCACCACCTCTTGCCTGGCCGCTTGGAGTCGTAGAGCAGCTCCATCCTTCCAAGGATGGTACTGTACGCGTCGTCACGGTACGAACCGCGAAGGGTACTTTTTTGCGTCCGGTAGTACGGTTATGTCCATTGCCGAACCAATAGGTTACCTACATATTAGCATTTGTAGTTTAGTTATTTAGTTTTACTGTAGAGTAAGAAAGTTAGAATATGATATTCCGCGTTCATTTGATGCTTATGTATCTAGTGTTTAGCTTTAGGTTTAGATTATGTATTTCTAGATATAACCGCGATGTTTGTGTTTAGATTACCACCGCGTTAATTAGGTAAATAGAATTTTGTTTGTTTAATGGCAACCCATTAAGGCCGGGGGAAATGTTAGCGCCATCTATTAGCCCTATTAGTAAACTTCATAATTTCTAGTTAGCTAATCGATTGGGATCGCTTTGTTTCGTCCACGGTACTTAGGATGTCGCCGCCACGCCATCTACTGGAGAAATGGATCTTAAGTGCGTCCATGCGTCTTGCGTTTGAAGGACGTGTGAATTGATTGATCCGCGCGTACTCCGAGTTACTTCATAGTGTCTCGTAAATCAGACTGTTATATTTGTTAGTGTATGAACTCTTTGAGCTTGCACCACCTGCGTCTTAAGGGGAATAGTGGATCCACATGTACCAGAGGAAAGCAAGGAGCGCAGGAGCCTCTGCCCATATCTGAGAGCGCCGGTAGCTGTACATACTTAAGGTACGTGGCATGATTCATTAGCATCCCAATCGAAGTTTAATTATCGTTACCATCTTCCGCAATACAGTCCACTTAACAGGGCACGGGTGGCGGCCGTTTTTAGAGTTCTGGAGAACCGCGTCTCCAGTGGTTAAAATAAGAGGTAGGCGCCTTCCCAGACACTCTCATATAAAAAAATCTACTACCTCTAAAACAATTTTCTATCAATCGCAACTGGATTGACTTAAGTAATAGACTAAATTAACATTCAATTAAAAACAATTGTATTGTTTGTCAAATACGAGCACAACAAATATAAAAGACGAGAGGCCGAGAACATCCACAACAACTAGACCTCTAATAGCAGCCAACTATCTCTCATCTCCAGCCCGAGAATACCTCGACATGGTCAAAAGCACATCAGCTGCAAAAGGGGTTTACAGCAAAAAGTATATAAACAGGATTCTACATTTCCACACATCGCAGTGGCCGCGAGCTGGCTCCACCAATGGAACTATAATTCAAGACCACTAATTGACAAGGCCGGCGACTCAGGGTTGCCACGTATTGCTATTACATTGTCAGGTTTTATCCGCCTTATTCTTCATTTTAAACTTTTCAACTAAGGCGGAAAAACATCCTAAAAATAAATCCGATGAATGGGTGAGTATAGAACAGAGCAAAACTGTTGAGCTTGTGCTCTGTTATTTTATATACAATATTTTGTTTTTATTGAAACTATTGTCAATGCCAAATAGGCACTCGTAACTTTTCTGGTAGGTGTGTCCTACATCTAACGAAATTTTAGTAATAAGGTAAAAAGGAATTAATCTGCTGCGCTGCTAACGTTTTCATGGTTAAGGATAAGGCTACTCAGGAGTCGTCCATAGGTCTTATAAACAAAAAAATACCAATAACTTTTTATTACATTTTTTTTTCTAAAACCTCAAAGTGGCAGCCCTGCTGCGTCTGTCAGTCCGTTTGCACCCGACCAGCTCAGGAACCCGCTGACATCTCGTTTTGTTATTCAATAGGTTTTGTTTTGTAAAGTAGCCTTGTCAAAAGTGAATTTATAGATGTAATGTATAATGTGTGGAATAAATGGAGAAGCCGGTTGATAATTATACTGATTCAATATTGAAGATTTTATGGCGGCATGTTTCTGTATGCTAATTTACTTTATAGTAAATTATGCTCCGTAAGAAAATATATTTAAGATGTCAATACGGTGATATAAAAGTAAAATATAATAAAATGGATTTTTCTTATTTACATCACTATTTTTCGGAACGTTTGTGGTTTGTATGTTTGTGAATATATGAATGTTATAATGTATACTTATATCCTTACAGATTGTTTATTGCAAACATTTTATATATAGTATACAACAAGTTGCAATACAAGGCACAACTGAACTTTACACAATTCAATACTGAGGTTTCTATGGTATCTGCCTGACACCTTTTACTTACTATTTAAATATAAGGTAAATAATTATACAAAAGCGTACAACTTCAGCCTCGTAAAACCTATACCTTGTTTAAGTTAACCAATAGTTAATCTTATACAATTTGCAATCAATTAATTCGGCAGACGCGGAATTAGCTGCCAAAGTTAATACAGAACCCATTAACATTGGGATTTCAATTAGATGTGCTGTAAGGGTGGTGCATCATCTCACATTGATTAGTATACATTAATACTACAAATATACCAATTTATATTATTATTAACTTTGTAGTTCAGGGCACTTCAGGAAAACATTATGAGAAACACATGCTGACTAGTACTGCAATTTTACTCAATCATTTAAAATTTCCGCTTTCCAAGGGATCCTGACTAACGATAATCATAAGGTCAGGAAAAAAGTTTTTTCGTATTTCACATTTATGTAAGTAACCTCAGTAATGAAGACAAATTTATTAATGGTGTATATTTGCCGATGCCGATGAAACGATGACGTTGCTATGGATATTTTGGGACATCTGAAGTCCTATCTCGATGCCAACTTCGAACAGACCGAAACAAGAGGAAATCGGAATGTGCTTAGTCAAATTTAAAAACAAGTTAACAATCAAAGTTTAACATTTCGCAGCTAAATTCTTTAATTTGTGCTAACAACCTAAATAAGTGTGGCTTCTGGAGGAATCATGAGAACTACACCCTGTTGCTGAATTCCATCCGTTTTTTAATTAAGATCATAATAAAAGTTGCCCTTCCACACAGCATCACCTCATTGCGGGTTAATCCGGGTTTATCTGTTATAGTATAGTTATGAGTCTGTGGTACTAGACCGCTCTTTGAGTTTCATCTTTTTCGCGTATCTATTATTACTCGTGTAAACTGAAAATCCTAGATCAAATGTTCATAAGGCACAATACCTACTCAACTGAAGGTTTTCAAGAATAAATTAAAATTAAGGTTTAGATAAAATTCTAAGTTACAAAAAGAAAAAAAATATTGCATAATAAAAAAAGGTTTGTCACTTAACAAACAAAATAAATCGTTTAAAATTTACAATACTTTAAATAAAATAAAATAAAGGTTTGCAGCTATTACAAAATTATATACCATTGAAAATAATTTCGATTAGAATTTCGAATTTCTGAAGATGATCTACGATTTTACTCGGTAATACAAATACAACTAATACATTTTTTCCCTAAGCCTCCAGCGTAGCGCCATCTATCGCTACCTCCGTAAACCGTTACTGAAACTTAACCAAGTGAGGCCACAGCCTTACATCGCATTAACCAATCAAGTATTCGGATTCATTATTACCGAGGCGGGTAATGTGGAATGTTGAAATTACACTTCAAGATCAAGTACTTTGGTACGCATTTCATTAAGGGGATGATAATTATTAATTCATATGCGCATATAAAATAAAAGCATTTCTGTTAGGGAATGCACATCATCGCTGTTAGTAGCTGAAGACGTATGAGCGAGCGGCAAGAGCTGGTCAGAACTTGTTGGAGAAGTTCATTAGACCATCTTTCAGGAGAAAGCAAACATGTAATGATTACATAAAAATGGTAGGAATGTCATACCAAACTTGATTTTCTCGCCCGCATGAAAACTTGCTTAGAAAAAACTATTCAAAATGTGAACGCTCCAAGTACCTAGTCAAAGCTGCATAAGGTGGTTTTACAGTCAACATCCTGTTGCGGCTACATAAGGTGAAAAACTGTGAAAAGCTATAATCAGCTATAACGCAATTAAACACGATTCAAATTTCAAGTGATTTAATTTATTGATGATTACTGTACATGTGTGGGTTTCTTTACATCTCAGTAACAAGATAAAAAATAGTAGGTACTAATAAAGACGAAAACGACTTGTTACATAATTAATAGCGAAACTGGAAAAGTTAAAGACCGAAAAAAATTGTTTAAACTTATAATCGATGATAAAATCATTACTTAGTAACTACTTACAGATGAAAATATCGCTACAGCGTTTGGGAAATATTTAGCTGATATTCCAGTTTCGACTACAAAATTGTTAAATTCATCGCCTGTGGCCGCCCAATTTAGCCAAAAGGCTGTGTAAGTGAGTACTAGGTGGATTTCAAATGCCAACCAACAGACATTTTTGATATTATAAAAACTTTTAAGACAATTGATATTAAAAACACAACTGATCTGTGGAGTATATTTGTAAAAACGTTATCTTCCATTATAAATGTAATAGCACCTTACCTTGTAACAATATTTAACAACTGTATGGCTAGTGCAGAGTTTCCTGATTTAATGAAGCATAGTAAAGAAGTAATACCTTTATTTAAAATTTGGTCTAACATTAGAGACCCTTCTAATGTTAGACCAAATTCAATATTACCAACGTGTAGTAACAAAACCGATTAATGACATAAGAGGGGATGCAGCACAATCTGCAGATTGGATCGGGAAGTGTTCATGATATTCTACACAACCCCCTTTGCGTAAGGATTGTTTCGCGTTGGGTACCTCACCGAGGCTCACAAGCAGGCGCTCTTGAAATGGTGCCATAATATGATTGATAAATTCAAAGCAGGTACTTCCCACCGTGTTTACGATATGGTAACAAGTGACGAATCTTGGACTCATCAATGTGATCCAGAAACAATGCGCCAGTCAACAGCATGGCTGTTTCAAAATGAACCAACGCCTACAAAGTGAAACGATCGAGAAGCACTGGAAAAATTTTGACCGCCAGTTTTTCTCGTTAACGGGGTATTTAGCATCATTTACCTTAAGAAACCAAAGAAATCTCAATTCAGAGTGATACACTACCAAATGTATGTTAGAAGTTTTTGCTGCTGCGAGCAACAAGCGACCGAACGCGGGATTTCGAGGCCTTTGGCTCCACCACGACAACGCGCCCGCGCACTCCGCGATCAAGACGAGGGACTTCCTAAACACCACACTAGTAAAACTTTTGAGTCATCCGCCTTACAGCACTGATTTGGCACCGCATGAGTTTTGCTTGTTCCAGAAATTAAAAATCAGCTCAAGGGGGGATACAGTTTTCATCGCCAGAAGACGCGCTCACTGTGTTCGAGAAGGCCGTTGTGGAAGTATCTGTTGCAGACTGGAAATTGTGCTTTGAAATTAGTTCAGTAATAAAAAATATATATCATATCGACGATGAAGTACCAATACCTTCTATTTACATAAATGCAATTTTACAGGAGACAAAAAAACACTCATTTATGTTACAAAAATTATGAATAAATTATTACTAATGCATAACAGGGGTATGGAGGTAGGTACTGTTTAGAGAACACAAACACAACTTGAGCTGAGTTAGGTATTTATCAATACCTCCTATATAATTTTTAAAAAAAATCTGATTTAAGGTATTGGTACTTCGTCGTCGATATAGAAGATTTTTAATAATTTTTCTCAAAACTTTCTGGGTGTCCCAAGTCACGTAATAACTATAAGGTCACAGAAAAGAGACCACACCATACATGAGGGTAACCATTTAAAATACACTGTGATATATACATGTTTATTTGGTACAAGAGTTTATTACGATCAGATTATGTTAAAAAATAATAAAATGGAATGAAAATAAAATATTTTTTGTTCATATATGATCTTGATATACATAGGCAAGAAAATGAAAGTCTTTAAAAAAAATCATTTCGCAGGGGTAACGTTACTACGTTTTTCCTGAAAAATAAATATAATTCACATAAATTTTGCTATTAGTAAATACATTTTATTTCATGACACACTTATTATTTGCAAGCTCTCAAATCTAAAACACAACACTTTGCTGCAGTAACGCACGCAGTATTCAATTCTTCTGGATAGTAAAGATATCTAATAGTGCCTAAGTTTGTTAATACTACGGGTAGTATTAGAGTTTGTCAACGTTTAAGTATCAAGCTTCCGGTCAGATGGCCGGTGGGGGACATGAATGAAACATATTCTTTGTGGTCTGAAGACATATTGCCCTTCGCATAAACTGTAGAAAAGATAAAAGTTACAAATGAACAAACACAAATTTCCACTTTTATTATATACTAACGATCCGGCCAGACTTCGCGGGTAACACGGCATTCACTCCTACTTTTTTTTCCGTCGTTTGACACATCAGAATGTTGCATCGAGCATGTGAATTAGATTAAAATATAACAATTATTCTTCCGAAATGCAGAATTATATTCTATCCTGCAAATATTAAAAAAGAACAGATAAATACATTAAAAAAAAAACTAAAATATTTGTTTGTATTATTCCATAACTCGAGTCACGTGTGTGAACGCTTGAATTGATTTTATCACGCGATATTTTAAATTTTGGTTAAAATAATGTATTTAATTTGATAAGGATTGATTTCGTATAGCTGTTCAATCACCACATTATATATTAGTAAGCTGTCTATAAAAATATAGACAGACATGATGTTCTCAACTATCGCCCCATTTCAAAGTTAAGCGCCGTTGCGAAGATGTTTGAACGTATTGTTTATGATGTCATCTATCCATCTATTAAACCATTAATTATTGAACAGCAGCATGGTTTCACAGGTCAGAAGTCAACTGAAACCAATCTCTGCGTGTTTCTTGATTTTATTTCCAAAGCAATGGATGGAGGATATCAAGTAGACGTTGTGTATACAGATTATTCTAAGGCCTTTGACAAAGTTTGTCACAATATACTATTACAAAAAATGTATAACATACGTATACACGTATAAACGTATACACGGCGATCTTCTCCGTTGGTTGGAATCATACCTCAGAGATCGCAGTCAAGCTGTAACGGTGAAAGGGTTTTGTTCGTCATTCACTCCAGTTACATCAGGTGTTCCACAGGGGTCAAATTTAGGCCCCCTTCTTTTTACATTTACGTTAATGATGTTGTCAAAATTTTTGAACATGCACAATTCTTACGCTATGCTGATGATAAGAAGATTTTCAAGCTCATAAAAGATTATAATGATTGTACTTCACTTCAGGACGACTTAAATTCACTAAGCCTCTATTGTTGTAATAACATGCTACTTTTAAATGTTTCTAAATGTAGTGTAATTTCATTTTCCCGAAAAAAACAACCGATTATGTATCCATATAGATTACAGAATCAAACACTTCAAAGAGTTTCTTTGGTGAAAGACCTTGGTGTTTATCTGGATTGTAAGCTTGTTTTAGATTATCATATAAATTCAATCGTTAGAAAGGCTTTTCGCATGCTGGGCTTCGTACTGAGAGAAAGCATAGACTTTAAAAATGTTTCTACCTTAGTGATGCTTTATAACTGCTTTGTTCGGTCTATTCTAGAGTATGCCTCCGTCGCTTGGAACCCGCAGTATAAAGTTTATATAAATGAAATAGAAAAAATTCAAAACAAATTTATTAAATATTTAAATTATAGAACTTTACTTTTACGGCAACCATCAACAATAGTATTAACTTCCCTGGAGGACAGACGGACAGCTCGCGACCAAATATTTCTTTTCAAAATTATTAACAACCTTATCGATTCACAATATCTTTTAGAGCAGATTAATTTTCGTTGTAGCCGCACCAATTCAAGAAGAATTCATGCTTTTCAGCCACCCACAATGCGTACGAATTATGCAACAAATTCATTTATTTACAGATCTTGTAATTCAAACAATAAACTGTTCAGTGACTTAGATGTGTTCAATCTCTCTCTAAATCAATTTAAGCGTAGCATTAGAGAAACGTTACAAGTCCTCAAGAAGTAATTTAATAGCATTTTTACACTACCTATCCGTATTTATTTATTTTGTAAATGTAAAGAAATAATTTAATTTGCTTTAATAATCCTCGTTTAATTGTGTTAATTTAAATTCAGTACATTATAAAATCCAAATTATCTTACTGTGTAATTTGTTGGTATTCTATATTCTAAATTAACTACAAATTGTAAATTCTATTAGAGGAAACTTTACTGGATTGTGAATTATTTAGAGAATATTGTTGTATTTAAAGTGTATTGTTCTGTTTGTTTCCCAAATAAACTAAAACTAAAAATAAAAAAATAAAAAATAAATATATTTTGCCATCTCGGACTATAGAAGAGGAAGTATTCAACCATACACTATTTTGTTATAAAAGGATTAGGCACGTTTTTGATGAAAGAAGTCTTAATTTTTTATATTTCAAGCAATTCTCACAAAACATTAATTCATTATACGCATAAACCTTCGAGTTTCTCGCGTGCAGGCATACAGAAGATGCGGTGATTTAAACAAAAATATCAACAATTAAGAGAACATTTTAATAAAACGTATTAAGTTAACACGATTTACTTAATAAATACGTACAAAGAAACTAACTGAAACGCATACTAAAAATCCCGAACAGAATAAATAATTTACACGATCTACGGAACGGAACAGCCGCATTACATAGAAAACTTCATCTGGAATATCCTATCTCGGTGCGATCTCAATGCAATTTCATCCCTATTAACCCAAATCACTGGATAGTAAGTAAATATTTGTTTAACTGTTGAGTGCGCGTTAGGGCTGGCAAAAACGGTTTGTGATTTAATGCGGTGGAGTTAGTTGTTTATTGCTTTGTTTTAGGAGTTCATTTTAAAGTTTACATGAATTTGTGCGGTCGGCAATCATGTTAGGGAATATTGTTTGTTACTGAAGAATAGTAGTCACTTATTATTACTTTTTCATTCTTTAACAACGATTCTTGTGAACTGAATAAATAGAAAAATAAATAGATTCTAGCAAACTAGAAACATGTATATAATTCACTGTGATTGCGTAGACATGAAACTTGGTTTAATACTTACTACCATCTTGTTAGTAGTTTATTTTCTTATTGGACTGAGATAAAAAACAACAAATAAAAATTCGTCTGGTGACATCCCTGTAAAAAATCTACGGTTACAAGAATTTTCAGATTGACCTGATTATACATAGAAATTAGAACAGGATGGTGCAATATTGTGGTCTGCGTGGACTTTATAGCGATTTTATAGGATTTTGATAGCATCAGATGTGGTATTCAAAAACTATTACCTACGTGATGAAAAACAAACAACGTGGTTCATAAAACTAGCCTATTTTCGAATTTCTATTACAGTTGTTTGTATGTATCTCGTTGATTTAGGATTTTAAATGAATTTTTAAATAGCCTGAACAAATTCACATAATTATTTCTAACGGAGAGGAAAATTAAAGCCTTAATGCACTGACCGATTGGTACTAGCCAAATAAAATACAATACGTGTGGTACTTCGCTTCGGGCCGGCCTTGTGTTCAACAAATACTCACGAACCCTTACGAAGTACCCAATTCTGTTTCAAAGATAATTGACTTATATATAATTAAACAATAAAATCTAAATAGAGTTTATTGTATCAACAGAGTGAGAGTTTGCTGCCATCACACTCTAGTTCCTAAGTGCCAATTAGACAAAGCAACGTTGGATCTTTGGATCTGAGCTTAATTGAATAGTGATGTAAGCTTACATTAGTAGTTAGCGGAATCTATATCCATGTTTTTATGGCAGTAATTAATTCGAGATCTTACTTCATTTTATGTGCTAAAACAAAATTAAAAAAATATGAATACCTTAGAAACTAACTACCAAAATATAAATACTGGGTTATTTATAACACACTTAGTTACACGGGGCAGGAGCTCTCCCTCTGTTCCTAAACGGTTTTTTATAAAATTAGGTACTTTAACTAAATCATTTTAATGGAGAATTCTAAACTGTTATTTCAGCATTTCCTATTTTAATAAAACTCACAAGTGTACACAGACTTATTACCAAAATAAACTTCACCCAAAACGTATAATCTTCTACAGAGAATGTTGAGAATGTCGATAATCACCGCTAAGATTAACTATCTTGCCAGGTTCTGCATCTTCAAAGCAAAGCACGGCATGCAGCAGGGACGTGCATTTAAATTATATCGATTATTTAGTGCGAGGAGACAAAGACCGCCGATCTTTAAAGAAGCTGAGCGATATCGTGTCACGAGCACCGTACACGCCCGCTGCATTGTAAAGGGCTGTGAAAAATATCGATAGATTTCAAAATATTCTCATACCGAAAATAGAACAAAGTTGAATTCATGTGAAAACGAATTTGCATCATCGCCAATAAAAAAAAGGGTCACGGCCTAAGTGTGATTGTTTAGCAATGTAACTACTGCCTATGTACAACGTGTAGTTTGAACTTGTAGCATGAGGTTAAGTTAACTAGAACTAGAATCAACTTCAAACTTCAACTTCAAAGAGTGGTATCACACCCTAAGAGATTTTGTTTAAAAAAATACTATCACAAGCTTTTTCTTATAAGAAAATGTTTCGTAGTCTCGATAAAAGACGCAAATCTTACACATCACTAATCTAAAAGAAAACCAATACAAGTTCGTCAGGCGATCAGAACAATTTCCTCCTTTTTCACACTCGATCTGGCAAGCCACGACTTTAAAAGCGAAAAAGACTAAATATAATTGAATTTTATAAATATGTTTAATTAGATTTGAACTCTCGTTCTCAGAAAATAGAGCGCTTAGTTGACTGTATGTGCAGTGAATTTCTGATTGTAGTGTAGTGAAGCCTATTTGAGTTATTGTTTCTGTATTGTACATTTAAATATCTAATAAATTTATAACTTTGAACCAAAATTTAATTAATTGATTAAAAATTTAGAATGAAATTTGGAAGGATTACAATCATATTTAAAATAAATCAATATATTCCAATATTCACGAAAGTAACTTTAAAATAAATTTTATCTATCTCGCGCAGATTCTATTATGGTTAAGGATACGTCTTTTAAAACTGTTAAAGATGTAATAAAGTTTTGGACTCATTTACTTCAGCAGCATTGCACGAAGTTGGGCGAAATTGAAATATAATTCAAGTCCAATGGAAAGACCTCCATTGAGGCAAAAATGTATTTGAATTACAAAGTGAATTTTAAATACTTTGTTTCTTGCAACAATGACAAACATTGAAAACTTAGGTCCCGTGGGTACATAACGATCTTCTAATCGCGGGTGGCAAATATTAGGACTTTACCTAAGAAATTGAAGTTTGTACGAAATTAATTGTCGGCCTATTGGGTACAGTAGTACTAGTGGTACAGTGGCCCTGCCTCATACGCCACAGATCCAAGGATCGAGGCTTGTTCAGGGCATTCATTTGTGTCATGAACATGTTTGTTCTCGGGTCTTGGTTTTTTATATTTATATATGTGTATTTATTCTGGATCCCCTCTCCCCAGTTCACTGTGTTATGTATCCATAACAAACAAAGCCATAAAGTTTGATATGTTGGGACTATTATTTATTTATTTAAAGTAAAGTGTTTTATCCCTATATTACGACGGATGACGGTGGAATTCCAACTGCAGCCCTTGTAGCTTGGACATTTTTTTTTTCGAAATTGACAGTTTATTTATGTCCCTATTAGCCTTTTAAATTTCACCGGACATTGAGGCCTTTCGCTGAGGGCGCTTAGCCGGAACTTAAACTACTCCTGTAGCTTGGACACCGTCTGTTGTGCAGTATGGAGTCGCCGCACCTTGCTGAGCACGAGCAGCGGGGGTGATGACTGACCCAAGCTGGTAACAGTTGTGTGAGCTTGTCCGTCGTCCTGTTCAGTTCTTCACAGTACACAGCACAGACCACCAAACAGTGACCATCACTTTTATAGGGATCATTTTTCGTTTAGAGTTTTGTGTTATGTGAATCGACTTGCTAAGCGCTTGTGAACATCAAACTTAACCCATTTTTCGTCGCAGGTAACAATACGGTTCAAAATTCTTATGCTAGGTGACTCAAAAACTGAACCATCAATTTATCGGAAACTGCGGAAATTATCAGTACGTACCCCACTATCTTTGCTTGTTATGTAATTAGGAAGTTATGCTAAGACTTGTTTATAAGTTTTTGACACCAAGTTATCTTATAATAGGTAGGTATAATTCTATTGTACTGACATCACATTTCGTAATGTAATGTAATTCGTAATGTAACATATTTCTTCTATTGCTTAAGGTACACATAATCTTTTATATATATATTTCTTCGTTAGGGTTTTTAATATAAGCAATTATTAAATAAACTAATTGCTTCTATGAAAGAACGCTTTTTTTGACGAAAGGTTTGTGTCAATGAAAGAAAATCAAATGATTTTTCATCTCCATAAATTTGCTTTACTCATCGATTAACGGGAATTAATAGATTTACAATTATTTCAGATACATAGTTAGATCAATACTTTGTCATGTCTATATCCATGGTCTACTCTATAACTCTATAGATATAAAAAAGATATACAAAAGAATTAGTTACTCTAATCAATGCTGCATATTTGGTTGCAAGTTGGTTTTGTAACGTTTCATACTGGTTTGTTATAGGATCATTGTTGGCAAAACAATTTTGGACAGGGTCTTTCGTTTTATCCACCGGGCCATTGGCTGAAAAAACAAAGATGACTGCTCTTACAATCAGTAAGAAATATTTGTGAAGAACTAAAACAACACAGATATTTTTTTTAAAATAATTGCACACACAGGGACACCTCTTGTACAACTACGTTTTGCCAAAATTCAAGTAAGTACAATGAAGAAGTGTCATTTTTGGTGGTATTCAGGTGGTATCAAAACAATTTACTTGCACCTTAATTTATCAACATTAAAATTAAAGCAGATAACAGCACTGTATATATTCAAAACATCATATTTTATTTAATAGATGATTAAAAGGAAATATATGACTATGATTTCAGCGCCACGCCTTGTCACTCCGAAATATCATTCCACTTTTAATTGGCACATCCGCGTATCGAATTGCACCACTGTCAGTGTCGCAGCTCCATAAAGCGTGGCGACTTTAATTGACGCAACAGATTATGTGCTTAGGTTCAACACGTAAACTAAGATTGCTCAAAATGAATTCTACTCCTTATGGATTTGGGAGCCGACCACACATTTTTAGGTTCCATTTTATTTTATTATAATAAAATAAAAATTTTACATATAATCAATTGGAACATACTTCATAGAGCTGATAATAACATAAAACACCAAGCCAATGTACAGCTCAGTGGTGCAGTATTGCCGTTAGTATGATTGGTTAACTTGAGCCTAAAAACGGAGTTATTTAACCCACGGTCAACTTCTACTAACGCATCCGTGATATCACATTTGCACCACATCACCGCGGCGGCGGGCCGTAGGTAATTTCTACTGCTGTCTTAATCTGTGTTGCGTTAAAAACTTTATTTAAAGTTCAGCTGAAATCGGATACCATAAATTTATTTGATGATATTTATTAATCAAACTATTTTGGGAAAATAACGTGAAATTTATATTTTCAGAATTAAACTATTTTGAGTACTGTTCAAAATAATTGAGAGTGTTTAAATAAAACCCCAGACAATCACACCAACTGTATGGCCCAAAGTAAGCAGAGCTTGTGTTATGGATGACCATACAACGAACTGGGGGGAACCCAGAATAAACATACATAATATAAGTTTCAACAACCATGGCCCCTGAACAAACATTTATGTCCATCTCACAAATGAATGCAAAGTGTTAACAGCACAACGACATTACTAAGGAGATGTTTTGCCGGAACTTTTATGCAGTTGCCTTGTTCTACACAGGCGATACCCTGCTCAAAGGTAGGTAGGTTCAGCCTACAGATTATGCAAGTCGATGTATTGAAGGGAATCATTATAAATTATCTTGTGTACCATACATAAGTTTACTTTTTATCAATCAAAATAATATCACAATGCTTTTATTGAATTCCTTCGAAGCGTGTTTGACATCAAGCTACAAGAAAGCTAAATCCAAGAACTTTTGATCGTCCCTTTTCACAGATTGGTATATTAAAATCCCGTCTACATTACGCTTTAATCTAAAATATTAAAACGTCCTCAACCAACTGTGCTTTTGGTAATTCTATACTTTTGTGCGTCCTCTGCGTAAACAAAGAAATCAGTACAATAGGCTCCCCTATTTTTCTTTGTCATATTTTTATGAAGCATTTCGGCAATGGGGTACTAATCATTTCATAATTTTATGAATTGTAGGGCCAAAAATAAAGTTATAGTTCAGTAGGAATTAAGCTTTATTTTGAATGTTATAAAAACTAAAATCATGTGTCGGAAGCTTTGTGGTCAGAAATTTGATATCGTTGTTTGCCCAAGATATTACTTTTGGACGTGAACTATAATAGATTCCTGGTACAGATTAGAAAATGCTTCAATATAAGAATTCGAGATGGGGGTGCGGCGCGTTTGTAGTACTTATAAAGCAGATAGCCGCTTCATGACATAGAAGTAGATTGAATTAAAACCGCAAGGCTGTACAGTAACAAACAATCCCATTAATATCTGCACATTAATATTAAAAAGTATGTTCGAAACAAAGGTTCAAGTAAGTAGATACCTACTTAAACATTATATCAAACATAAAACCAAAATAATTACTTCGATAACTTGTGCTATACTGTTCAGACAATAAGCAACAGTCTTGCATTCTCATGCATGCACACACTTATCTAACCATCCATAAATACATCACAAATCGAAATCTAGCAAAAAAAAACGCGTCCCGTATTCCAATCAAAGTATGACTGGAATATTTAACATACATATGACTAGTTTAACATAAGGTTTCTTTAAACTCCGCGACACGTGTGATGGGAACATCTGAGGTTTAAGTAAGCCTTGACAACAAGGGTGGGAATGGTTACTTCAGAAAATGTACTTACTGTGATGTAGACGTTGGCACCCTCGGAGTAATAAGCAGATCGCTTAGACTTCTAGCTACGTGATGAGATTGTAGAGCAAATTATAAGTTCCGTTACATTTATTAAAGAAGATTAGTCTATATTACCTTTTTCGAACCAATGTATTATTTATGAAAGAAACTAACAATATGGGAGACCGACATATTCTGGAACAAGACTTGACATTTGGTATTAACCGTTTAAGTAAGCCGAGATAAACTATCAGGTATTTTAGGTTTATTAATTTATAGGTATTTTTTCCTGTACAAGTTTTAGTAACAAGGCTCAGTAAAATAAATATTAAGTAAATTATTCTTTTACAAAATATAGTTTTTGAGAACATACATATCACACATACCACGGCGCACTGACACAGACACACTCTTCTATAGTAGGACCAAACAAATCGAATCTAACTTAACCATTAAATGGCTGTAAATCACAACGCAGGCAAACTAAGAAACCCTTATTTCATCAAAATGAAAATACCATTAAAACACACCTCGTAAGTTATTTGTATCTTTCTTTTTATGAACACGAAGAATAAACAAGCAGTAACGAAACGCATGTTCTCAGCGAATCTAGTGTGACCTCAGAATCTACTACGAGCGCCGGGCGGCGTTTGCGCTAGTGCAGCGATAGCTCCACGGTATATGTCGATAGAAAGATAAACCTTTGAAGAATTGTTAACAATATGAAATAAACGTTATATACCTTGTAGAAAGCCTTTTAAATTGTCACAAAATTATGTAGTAGTAGTAAAATTCATGTTCATTAAAAAAAGTAAAATACCAAAATATTTTATTTTAGTATTGGTTTACAACAGTAACACTTAATGAACGTAAAGCAGACATGAACAACTTGGAACTTCGGCTTTAAATATGTAGATGGACATTAATACACAAAAAACATTAGCATTTGGTATTTTATAAAATTTGTTATCCAACAAACAAACTTTAAGGTCAAACCCCAAAAGCAGCAAAATATTATATGAAATTGTCGTCCGAATTAAAATATGAATTATAGTTTTATCGAACTTAAAGTCCTTTCTAAAAAAGGCACATCCCTAGCGGTTCCCTGATGAACGATACATATGATCGAAACGAATCGAGTTCACCCATGACATGAATACTAACAAGACGGAGTCAGTTATGTGAATTTAGTTAGTAAATTATTATATACCCGTAAGGATAATACGGGACACGAAATAGTTTGCGATGTTTCAGCATCCTATTGTTAAATTAGGTTTATACAGATTAAGGTTTCTTTTTATCGTGAAGTTGCCATACTCATTTCCTGCTTATGGGAAACCTTTTGCGTGCTATGGCCTGATTGAATGACTTAGCTCGAAAATAATACGAGCAATCAGACCTTTGTGCTCTCAAGATTTAATATTTAGGGAGATACTGTATGAAAGAAATCTTGATTAGACCGTATTGTGAGCTGATATTTGTACAGAGGCGCCGCCGTCTGATCATGAATTGCATACTAAATAACGCGTAAAAAGGTTTTCGTTCTCCCGATGAACCGATGATGTGTCTAAGTAAGTTATTTTTGTTTGTTTCTTTACTTTCAGTATTTGCATAATATTTGATAATATCCAACCCTAGAATATAGTAATAAAGTTCACTCAGATATTAAATTGTTTCAACAACACAGACATTTCTCAAAAACATTATCTTAGTAACGAGATTTAATGAAGAAGAGAAATAATGAAATAACAAATTTTCCACTGTTATTAGTTATCTTCTGTTGTAACCAGTAACAGTCGATGTAGCAATTGCTGAAGATACTAAGTAAAAAAATACTTTTTGACAGTATTACCTAACGTCATCCTATTTATCAAGTAGACCTAGAATAGACTAGACCAAAGTTAGTTAAACTCAATGCGTTCTATTTTTAATAAGCATCGAAATGTGCCTAGAAAACGCGTATTATACCTAACAGAAAAATCTTTACTGAACAAAAACAATAATAATCAAAATATCTTGTAACCTGGCTGGCGAATGAGTTTTAACTTAAAAATATCATCACTTTGAAGGCGGCTCACAATAAGAGAGGTTTAATAATAATATTGACTTTAAAATAGTCTGTATCGTAAAATTTAATTCTTGATGATATTTGATTGGACGGTGGGCGATAACAAACATAAAATAAAATTCTTGTAAAAGTGTTATTTTCGAATGGCAAGTTTTAAAGACTAATATAAATCTATAATATGTTATTTCTTATGTGTTCGATACATGATTTTCATAATAACAGACTTTTAATAATCAATCTTTAAAATTAGTAA
The DNA here is from genome assembly GCA_923062675.1 of Marasmarcha lunaedactyla. Taxonomy (NCBI): domain Eukaryota; kingdom Metazoa; phylum Arthropoda; class Insecta; order Lepidoptera; family Pterophoridae; genus Marasmarcha; species Marasmarcha lunaedactyla. The sequence goes on along the minus strand of OV281364.1, from coordinate 11,699,596 downwards.
CATTTATTTTATTTGAAAAGTTTAATTTTTGCTTTACTTATGCGAGACTCGATATTTTTTTAAATTAAACTGAGTTCTAGTTTACTAAGTTCGTTGCGTGTTGAGTTTGTTGGTTTTCATAAGTTCGGCCACGAGTGTCTTAGTAAAAGTTTCCCGTAGAACAGCGGAAATGCAGGCGCTAGTCCATAAGTGTGTTTTCTTCTTAAAGCGTTTCGGAATACACTCAAAAAATACATCAAAATAAATGAACATATCAAAACACTATCTCACTTAAAGTTCCTATCTACACAAATTACAGATATTTTGAAACCTAGTCATAAATCTTATAACTGAATCTGGATTGCCCAGAACTAAGATTCCCTTTATATGTTTAATAAGATAGAAAACCAATGCGGCGTGCATAATGTGTAAAGACACTACCTCACAGACGAGGTGCAGGGTGTAACGCTAATCTACACTTTACCTTAAAGAGGTAGGTATGATAAGTAGTGTCTTTGTGTGTGCGTCATCAATGAATTTAGAATTTTAAAAAAATTGGTACCCTTAGAGCTAGTGAAACCTCGCATAGACCGCTAGTACTTTGTATATATTTATCAAAGATTATTTGGTTGACAAAAGGGCGTGGGATGGCATCCCTACAGACTATTTCTGTTTCTGTTTGTGGGGAAAAAAATTCATACAATGTAACCAGCTTGGCTGGGGCATTTAATTAGCACGCACAATCAGCTGTCATGCGTGTGTTTCTTTCATGTCGTCGTCAAATTGTATACCTTCTACCCCAAGTATTTTATAAAAGAGTGCCGAGAGGTATTTTTCCGACGGCTTTTTTCTTCTCAATCTACCCATAATACCTTTAAAAGCCGAAGCTAAGTTGCTTTACGCAATCTCCACGAAGAAAAGGAAGACTTGCAACCAGTTTAAAATTTTTACCTTTGATGAAAAAAATTTTGAATTTTGCAAAAATTCGTTTCACCGTAAATTTTAAGTGACATGTTCTGTTTCAAATAGAAATAAGTAGGCATACTGAAATTACGGAAAATGTATGCTTGCTTATTTTAGTTTCATCGTTAAGGGCAGAAATACTTATTATATTAAATATTATTGGTGGGCGTTAACTCACAGAAAAATATGCGATGTGTTTTGAATGAATTACGGAAGCATCATGTCATTAATTAAAATACCGACAACAAAGCACTTCTTCGACTGATGTAACCATAACTAACGTTTTAATGAAACCCACCACGAGAGTACTTGTTTTAATGCAAATACAAAATCACAAAACATAAATATACGAAACATTTGGACTACTCTGACCAGTACACTGTCAAAATGCCCAAATCTAGAATGCGTCACGTCGCCGTCACGAAACAAAAGGTGGTTCCGAACCACAGGACTATAATTTACATAAATATTTGTGAAGCACCTACGATTATTTTCTCTTCTAAAGGGCTTACTGCAGTGGGTTTGGGGATTCATTTAATTAATATTTATCATGCCTCATCCTTCTATACATATACAAATATTTAAAATGTATGGATCTACGGACGCACGGAAGTACCTAACTAATCTTACATAGATTAATGTAAGTTTTAATCTTGCTTAACAGTGTATTCATAACTGAAGCTTATTTCAGCATTTTCATTGAAAGCATTATGTGGAACTCGCTGAAAGTTATATCCTTATATATTTTTGAACTTTTTCTTTGTCAACAATGTTAGGTTCCTTAAGTAAGGTAATTCTTACATCAGATGTCTTACCTGTAGTGCGGGTATGACACGGGACAGCATTTGATCCGTTCGTTAGAAACGTGTCATCCCTGCGCCAGGGCCGCTGATTGAACGCACGCGCCACGCAATCAAATTGGATGTCGACAACTCACCTGAAACAAATAAAATATTACCTAACTAATGCATACAAATAAATAACATATAAAATACCTATGTGTTACATTGCAGCCTAGGAATAATGAGACTTAATTATTAGTTTACCTACATACATTCAAATTTATAAAATTCGCGATCATTTGTTACCATGGACGTTACCGTAAATGTATAAATAATGACATATGAACCCTTCATAACAGTACTATTTTCAGTTACATTTATACGCTAATTCAAACTGAACTTATCCCTGTCTCTAAAATGTTAAATAATCTGGGGTAACAAACATCTGTGGTCACCACACAAATGAATACCCCGACCTGGACTCAAACTAGGGACCTCCGGCGTATGAGGTAGGGCTACTACCCACTAGGCCACTCGGCCGTCAGTTTTTATTTTTCTTAATTTTTCTATTACTTAAAAGCTTAACATCGTTGCAGGGCAACACATTACAAACACTACATGACATTCTTTATTCAAAAAATGAAAAAAATACCGTTAGCATTTAAATTTATTAACTTTAACTTTAAATTTATGGATTTTTATAAAGAAAATTATGAATAATTCAGCAATATCTATTTTTAAAAGCTATTGATTGCTACATCGGAATCTTAGAATCTAATTTTATATCTGATAACGTACTAAGTGGCATAAAGATTAAACTACAAAAATATTCTATGTACATAATGCAATTATCAAACTCTTTAATTAATTCTAACATCATAAACATAAATGACACATATGTTACTTTAGAGTAAGTCCTGCTTAATCAGAAATCTGTACAAGGCAAGCGATATTCAAATTTGACCCGCCTTATCTTCTTGAATCGCAGGCAATTTATTGTGATCACGTGTCGGTGTGAGTGCGTCCCATAACTCAGGCCCAAGTATCGATCTTTAATCTCATTTTTAAATCGATATGGTCCTGAGTTAAAGTTTTTCAAGCAAAATTTACGCTCCAACAATTTTGGCGTGAATTCTGTCCGCAATTTTTTGTGAAGCAAATCTTGTGTAAACACAAACGCATCTGACCTAATAAATCAAACTAGTGAATTCAGAGTAAAACATCATTCATAGTTTCTTGTTATGTAGACGATTTTTTTTTTCAACTTTATTGGTGTAAAAGCAGGATCGATGGAGCACCAACATCGCTCCGCGCCGGATGAGGCGTCGTCGGTCGAGCGATTGTTTCATTATCAGTAATTATATGATACCCCGTGATTATTTCACAGCGAACAACGCGTAATTACATGTGTGCGATGTGAAGAATCATAATTTTTGTTTCGATTACAATATTTTCTTCGATTAATGGCCGATGGTGTTAAGATTCGCAGTTCAAAGGAGCATTTTATTGAATTTTGTCAGAACAACATTGAGCAAGATATTCTTTTAGGCGAATTAAGTAAGTTTTTTTGACTTAGAATTAAAAACTGAATGATTTACATTGATAAATAATTCATTTGTATTATTTATATAGATAAAAATAAGGTTTCAGTAATTTTCGTTTGCATCACGTATTGTTAGGCATTTTCATTATTTGACAGTTATTTTTAATTAAATTAAGTTGACACGGTTCCTTTTTTGTTAGTTAATTTGAGTTAACCATAACATTTACCGTAATCGAACAAAAACGAACAATAAACCTGACATAAATCATTAAACAGCTGACCGCCTTGTTTTCCAGCTATATTTGCTGGCACAATTTAATAAATTTTTCCTGATTCAGCAAATTCAATGCAGATAAAATGTATTAAATCGTTTACTGTATTTATGCCGGGTCGGGAATCGAACGGTCGACATTATGGACGCATCGTTTTGTATTGTCCCAACATGTATTTACGTGGGTCGCTGGCCACTATTGCAATTCTTTCTCTTGTTTATTCGACAGGGACGGACCAAAATAAACTTAAAGTCCATCCCAGCATTCATTCGAATTTTAAATGACGCTTGCACATTGTTTATACCGCTCTCTGCGTGTACGCATACCTTGCATTGACGTTCGATTTAAAACTTAAGTGTATTTTAAGATAGTGATATTGATTTTAAATTTATGCGTTTTAATTATACAAGCTCGTTAATTTATGTTCGGGAAAAGATAAAGATTATCGCCTGGAGTACAAGATTTATTAAAATTTGGAGATTTTATTCGAGGTTTTATATTACACGTTGCTGTGGTATTTTATTTATTATTTTGTTGCATTAAGCACTGCCCACCTTCACATTATTCAATAAACCCGGATATAGCTAAGAGCGACTACCCCTTACGTACCGGCGGCCTGCAGTGAACCTCTACAGATCATATGGGCAGTTAGTCATTATGTGACGCGTACACTTAGCAGCTGACTTTGAAAAAATGTATCTCTCAGTTATATATAAAAAAATCGGTAGGTTAAGTAAACGTAGCAGTAAAGTTTACTGCTCCTAAAAAATATAGAAATCTTTTATACCTCTAAATGTACATTTTCATAGCTACCGTAACTGCTATCTTTTAATATAGCGCAGGGCTTTGGGGTTTATTATATATGAGTGGCGGTTTCTTAAGCCCTTTTCAAGCAGGTTATCTAGCTATTAATAATTAAACCAGTTTGGCCTTTCCGCCAAATATATCCCATATCCCAAGAATCAGTCATAATTTAACACATATAAAATAGTTTTTGAATGTTTACCATCATATCAAAACACGCAACCTGATTTTTCCCCTGCATCAATGCCACAAACGAACTAGCCATAATGCATGCTTGGTAAAAAAAAATTACTTAGATACCTACTAAAACGAGAGAGTACAGAAACCGCTGAGCCATCCATTGCAAAAAAATGCAATACATACACACACATCTGATCCACCTACACACACATCTGATCAGATGTTACAGCATACTTGCCACTCAAGTCATCACACATCACCAGGATAATGTCACCAACCACATTCACCAAAAACTGGTAGTGAAATAAAAACTGTACTAGAAAATTACAAACCAATAATAATACATAAATATAATAATAATAAAAATAATAAATTAACCAAAAAATCATAACTGACTGCACTAACCTAAGCAATAGACCCAATATAACATTAACCTTGAAAACAACCAAGAACACAAGTTTATAGAAACACGCGAGCGAAGCTGCGGGCAAAACCTAACAAATAAAATGAAATGAAACGAAATCATAAATGTATTAGTTAGGCAGGTCCTTCGTCAGGGTCATCAGAGCCTGCGGAAGTAGCGTCGCCGATGTTCATGCGGAGATGTGCGCGGAAATTTTGCTGTAGCAACCTGGACTACGAGCTGGAACGGTTAAGGTACAGGCGAAGCGACTTGTGATGTTTTTAGAATTAAGTAAACTTAAGTCTTATTTTCTCGAAGAGATCACAATTATACATAGAAATTTATCTTGTTCCTAGGTTTTTGACACATAATTTGTACCTAGGTAAAGTCTCACCACATTTCAACTTCCATTTTAAACGATTAAATTTATTCTTGTAAAACGATACTTGTAGAAAGATATAACGTCACTTTACAAAGTTTCCAAACTACATAGACAGCCTTGAAACTATAGGGTAAATAAAAATGTAATAGCCTGGATTAAAACGCTGAAAATGCTGAAACCGAAAATGAACAGAATCGCTTTCTGGCACAACTTGAGACATACTTCACAGAGAGGATAACCCAAAGAGACAGGGTTTGAATCCGTCGCATGCCCACGTGATTTATATTGTTTGGTAACCCTCGAAACTCGCTAACTTATTTTCCCAAATAAGAGCTGGTTTGAATTAATATTTAGGCATGGTCAAGCGTAATTCAAAATTGTCAGTAGGTACTGAAGGATTCGCATAGTCAACTTAACTATGAGATTTATTTTTCAATTCATCAAAATTCACTACATCCAAAAATAATAAATAAGTACTATTAAAATACAGTTTACCCATTAAATTTCTACCTAAAAAGAAACATAATTTCCTACTTTTAACTAGACGGCAAAAACGTCTGTACGCAAAAACTTTACGAAATGATAATACAATTCAGATAGTACTTACAAATGAAATAACTTGCTTGAAATAAAAAGAGATCGGCTATGACGTCATTATCCGCTCGGCTGTAAAGACGCGGGGTGGAGGGCGCCTCCGACTTTGTTAAACTACCCTCATTCAGTAAGACAAGCATTTTAGTATTGTTGAACGAAATGAATTTTGTTCTCGACAACTTAAATCGTTTAGTTCCCCATGGGGCTTTTGTTTCATTGGCGATAACATTTAGTATAAGTTGAAAGATATGGATCTTTTCGATATTTAATTGATTACATTATTCATAGGAACGAATAATTAAGAATAGAAGTAGTCAGTAAGACAATTATCAATGTTGAGAAATAACTATTTTAATTTGAATTATGAATTTAACTAGAATCAGAATTTTTATATTACCCAATTCATAAACTTTGAGCTCATGATAACTCGAACAGCTTAAAAACGGCAATTTTCCATACAAATAAACATATACTTTTGTAACTTTTGCCCTGGACGGTAGCTGCTTAAATAATTATTTTCATTAAGTATATTTTTCAATTTATTCTTTATTGTTGAAGCTACTCTGCCACTGCTATACAAATATGTACATTAAGAAACAGGTCAACGGCTACACAGGGAACAAACCGACAGGATGTTGCTGCTACAAAAGCTACATCATTGCGAGCCGTCTTTGCAAGAATTCGCAAAAGCTGTATGTATTCATAAACTTTGTATAAAACAAGAAGTCAGTAGATTTTGGATTTATATTATCTTTTGAAAATGTTGGACATTTTTTGTTTATTCTTATATATCATGTCCGTTTAATGCTTAAGTTTTTTGTAAAAAAAATAAGCTAACATAAGATAACCAGTATATTTGAAACGCTCCTGACACGTTTCTGCTTTTCACGAAACACTTGGAGTTTCCTTAAACAGTCACTGCTGTGATCCCTACACCTAATACAACCAATACCTATTTACCTACTAAGAAAATAACGAAAACCGCCGAGGCTCATCTATTACTCGATGGAAACAGTTCATTTTGCAGCGACTTGCGACTGGCGTTTATGTGCGGTTTACATGTATTAAGTAGTTAAGTTGGCAACTAAATTTTTACTAAATGTTAAGTTATTACGTGTCACTTGTGTGTCCAAACGGATTAAGTAGTTAGTGGTAAACGTGTTTTGGACAAATTCATAGAAAAATTTGTTTCGGAAATTAAAATCTTTTCAAGATTATGTATTTTTCAAAATTTTTTACGCGGCGATCGACGGACAATCGTTTGGTGTGGTACCTTTACTAATTACCCTAAGGTACTTATAGATAATTACTAAGGTACCTTAATATCAGCTTCTCCCAACTGAGGGGAGACGTCCGACAATTGTAGGCCATCACGCCTACTGCGGGTTGGCGAACTTACCAACTCAGGGGTGGCGTCAGACAATCGTAGGCCATGACGCCTACTGTGGGTTGGTAGACTTACCAACTCAGTGGCGGTGTCAGTTAATTGTAAGCCTTCACGCCAACTGCGGGTTGGCAGACTCACCAACTCAGGGGTGGCGTCAGACAATTGTAGGCCTTCACGCCAACTGCGGGTTGGCAGACTTACCAACTCAGGGGTGATGTCAGACAATTGTAGGCCATGATGCCTACTGCGACTTCGACTGTTCTATTCTGCCACTGATCGGCGTCGACGTCGATCGATTGGTGTGGTAACACCCTTAAATATTCATCCACAAATTTTAAAGTTGCAACTAAACTCCACTCCGACATTTAAAAAAAAAGAGAAAATGCGACATAAATACGAGCTCTTGCCGCCACCCGCTTTGTCAACTTATGCACTTAACTAAAAAATCACGTCCAAACGTGTTAAGTGAGAAGCCCCGCCCACCTACTTATACGAAAAATAGAACGAATCCTAATCTACTTAATCACTTGCGTGCTAAATTTTAAGTTACCACTTGTCACTTAATAGACTGTGTAACATTTAGTTACCAACTTAACCACTGAACGCGTGTAAACTAGCCATTACATAGATATATAAGAATGTATACTAACAAGTGGGCCAAGTTGCTACAATAAAGAAATTTATTATTATTATTATTATTATTACAGATCTCCCATTAAATAGGTTATATTGTTGCAGTCAGATGTGACATCGACTTTTCGGACTCACAACTAGCTCCAGCTGGTTACAACGGTTTCGGATTTAATAGAATTGATTTGTAGGCTGCTCGTTAATGCTGGTAAACGTCGGAACTTACCAGGTCTCATTCACTGACAATATCGCCTTTTTGATTTGAATTGATCTCCACCATTGTAGTTTAAAACTGAATTCTAACAAGAGTTATAACGTTGGGCTGGTTTCTAGTTTGAAATGAAATTATCGAATGTTTATAGTTAAAGCTTAGCAGTCCAAAATGAAACGTAAAATTCTAAAAATGGTTTTTCTTCTTCGTTTTTTTAATTATGTACATGTGACTGCGCGCTCTGACGGCGATTTGGAAGCAGGTACAAGTGTAGAAGAAAAAATCAAAACTATATTCACATGCCATATTGCACCAGGATGGCTTTGTTGATTGATACTGAAGTCTAAAATTTAAAAAAAAATACCTATTTGCACTTATATTTTGCGTCATTCTTTCATTACGAATTCTTTTGCACATAAAATATATGTAATATAGGGTCCTCATACATTGCTATTTGAAACATACCATGAAAGATTAGATGTCAAATCTCAAATTTTTGCAGTGGTCATTTCTAAAAGAAAAACGCTTTAAAAATTGCATAACAAGATATTATCATAAAGTGTTAAAAGATTGTGTAGAGAGTAAAATTTCAGAAAAATACGTTTTACCGAATAGTGTAAAAGTGCAAAGTAAAACCTTTAAGACACAAAATAATTAAAATAAAATGCATTCGAATCGAGGAACACAAATGAAATAATCTAGGATTAAGACAATAAGTTGTGCAAATCCTGATAAACCCTTACATTTTCAATTAACAAATGAAACTGGAATCCCAGGTGAGGTCCAATGTAGGTAGCTAAATAGGATTTTGCAGACACGAATCTTGCATAGGTATACAGCGAAACCTCGATTTAACAAAACGGTAAAAGTTTAGCTTATATTCGTAGGACCAAATAATTTGTTACGATGAAGTTTGTTATATGGATGTAAGGTTGGTCTAAGATCGTTTTTATAAGATCCTTGTTATAAGGTTTTTAACAAAAGATATACGAAGAAAGATATATGAAGGTAAATTTTGCTTTGAATGTTACGGTAATTCTAGGGTTAGTTCAGAGAATATGTTAAAACAAGGAAATCAGTACATTACGAACACATTACTGTACTGTACTGTGTACATTGAATACAGTCTACCCGTACTTGTAAATATACAAGGAGGTCATTAATCTATTGTAGTGAACATCTGCTGTTGATTTTTGATAATAAATTTTAACCTTAAACGCATTTTTAGAAACGTTTGAAGGTATGCTTGAGCATGACATTTGGTTCAAAGGTGTGCCTTGAAGCCAATCGGGTTACTTATTTTCATATTTCAGTTACAATATTTTAAATTAGAAATAATTTATTTTTCTCTTTTGTCCATGAGCGGATTCTGTTTAAAAAATCTAACACCGAAAAGTCTTATGTAAACAACCCTAATGCAACGAGTAATTTTGTTTGGAATAACAACTATGCTTTAAGCTATATAATATCTGAAAGTATTGCCAACAAAAATAAATGAATTTCAGTATTACCGTTGCTTACGTTTGATTGAAACTCGAAGATTGATATAGGTCAGTCATGCGACTACTTTTTTTGGTAATATTTTGTTGTAGTCGGTAGGCAACTACATCCACCTAATATTATTGAGATCCATATATGCAAGTATGCAATTGTATGACGTACAACACACGTATCACACGATTACACAAGACATGTGCTGAAGTCACCTGCGGAAGGAACACTATCGCTCTATATATCTAAACATACATTACTCGTTTTCTATACTAATCCTTATTGTTTTACAGAAATATGTACAATAGGTTTACTCTTAGCCAGCGATGTGCTAATGTAGCGTCATCAATGTGACAAAAGTAAATATTTCAAAATGCACTACGAAATAATAGTTTTATTTTATATTTATCGACTGATTAATTAGTATTTTTGTGCAGTAGGCAAGCATTAGACTTTTTTAAAGTTAGGTTAGCGTATAAAATAATAAAATTTGGTATTTTAACAAGTTTGTATTAAAATTTTGGAACCAATCCTTACTAACAAATATTTATTTGTCATCGCATGAAGCCATTCACAATAAGTTGTTATGTAGCATGTTCAAAGTTCGTATGACTATGTCACATAATATGATTAATCACTCAAAACGGAAAATGCCCAGACAAAGCTGCCAAAAGAGCCGACATAATCCGCGGCCCAATGCCTTACATGGTGTATAACCGATCTCCTGATATTTTGGATCCTGCTTTTTTCCGAATGCAACCATCCACACATTGAAACTTGCGCGAACTTTTTCCAATATATCCACAGACACGGAAGAGCAATCTAATCGTGTATTTATAACTTTTCGGCATCGATTGCACGATTGGTATGCACTACTTAATTCAGACATTGGGTTGTGTTCGAGTATCGTTAGAATATCTTACAATACCTATTTAACATTTTGAATTACTGTATATATTCATTAATTAAAGCTCGAATACTAACAACTAATTCACATACTTGGAAAATCAAAAATACACAACAACACCTAGAACCAATCCTTCAAGTACCCAACAATAACGTGGGAACTTCCGGCGGAACTGATGGTCAGCTCTTCAATTCAACAACTTTGGCAAGTTGCAGGTTTTATTATCAAAATACATTAGATCTATTTCAGTTTTGTTGAAACCGTGACAACATTCAACCCCTGATGCTGAGATAAAAATCTACAGTTAAGTATACAAAAGTGGCAATGATAGTATATGAATGTTGCGATCGTAAGACAAAAAGTAGGCAACCATTGTATCCGTAGGAAAATAAAAAAGTACCAAAAATACAAAAAGGGCGACTATATACTTGGTTCATTCTGTCTCTACCGCCCTATTCCATAAATTCAGATTCACCCCATTATCACTCTCTAAATCACTCAGTAACCAATTACTTATTTACTGAAGCGGCCCCTTAACTATTAAGGTGCATCTCAAACGGCGAGGATCAAACCCTGTCCCTCGAGACCCAGGTATCACTGACTGCACTGTACCAGAGGGTTAAAGTACCGCACTTGAGAAATCATTAGACACAATCTTGTTTTGAATGGTTTTGATTCTTCTGTAATTGATAAAAGGGGGGTATCATCTACAAACAAACTCCGAATTGTTGAAAGTATTAAAAATGTGTTAATAGTAAAAATGTACTTAGACAAAACTATTAAAAAAGTTACTATTAAACCAACTCCAGCTTTTTATTTCCAGTCGTAACACCAAGTCCCATTAACTACACAAAACACAAATCATGTTACAAATATCTGGATACAAAGTTTCGTGAAGGCGTTTATTTCGAGCTTACGGTGAAGTAAGTCGACTTAACGAACACTTATCTAAGTTACTTGTAAAGTATTTACAATAAAACACGCTTGTCTGTGTGTAAGTTCGGACCGGTTGTTGGAATACTTGGTGCGTCTGCCGTGACTTAGGGTCGGGAGTATGTTGGGAGAGGAGAGGACTCTGATGTAAATAAATGAAATAAACATTAAACACAATGGACCCTATCACAAATTAATAACACAATTAAAAGATAGCAAAAGCTTAATATTGTAGAGGTTACCATCAAATATGACACTAAAAATGTTTTTAATTATTTAAAACCTGAGTAATCCTGCGACAGATAAAGGGATATCTACAATAAAGCTGACTAGAACTGACTCAACTGTGCTGACAACTTAGGTAATCCACAGTAAAACTAAAATCTAGTATCTAGCTATAAGAGAAATTGATGTAAAACCACGCCACCAGTCCTTATCCACTGAGCTCGCACCCGAACACAAACTAAAGTCAGTGACACGAGACGCGCGGGCGCAGCTTGCCTCCACTTATTTAGTGCAGCACTAGAGCACCGCCGCCGGGTCACGTGGTGTTCAAACAATTATCTTTATGTGGGAAATGTATTGCAGGGAGAGTTTGGTAATGAATTCCTTGTATGGTTCGGCAAGGTGCTTTTAATTTGGATTAACTCGGTCAGAAGCATGTCGTAGAAGAAATATACATTCAAAAATAAAAAAAATTGTCGACGGCTTTTTTTACCTCTCAGTCTACCCATGATACCTCTTGAAGTAGTAAATGTGTATCATCGCAATCTCGATGAAGACGAAGAAAAAGAAGACTTTTGGTTTTGATTAAAGGGGTTGCAAATATTAGGTAACTGTATTAATTTTGAGTTCGATACAAATTGGTGACTTTTTTAGGTAAAGTTGTACTGTTTAAGGCTCGTCTAATATTATAAATGCGAACTGAGTTTGTTTATTTTCTTACGCTTTCACGCCTAAACTTCAAAACTGATAGATTTCAGTATCACAATTCATCTAAACTAACCTCGACCGGCATACCAAACCAACTCGCAGATTTAAATCCATCTGCAAAGCTAAACCAAAGAGCGGTCCTTCACGGCGATGGAACATTATAGATTTATAGCATCTTATCGGCAGAATAGTTGCAACAATAGCTACATGAATGAAATATTTATTGTTACACAGACATACAGACAGACAGACACAAAACTTGTTTGAAGTATGGTTGAAGCAGACCAAACTTTACAATGTGCCTTTTCTTGGCGTCCAAAATTGGATATATCTTTAATAAGAAAATTAAATGAAAACATTTAAGATTCTACCGGGCAAGTATACGAGTAGATTCGCTGCTGGCATGCAATTTCCCTTTGTTAGCTGTAAAGAAAATTTCAGCTGCAATTTCATTACATAATAATCTGGCAATGTAGTTCGCATCCAATTCGCAAGATTCATATCTCTGTTTCAGAAGCACTGCCCTCTAGTTTCACAGAAACCAACCAACAGACTTGCTTTTACTATATAATCTCAAAAAAATTATGTATATTAGCTGTACGCGAAATGAAATCTGTAGCGTTTAAAACGGTTTTTCATAGTTGATAGTCGGCAAGAAAAGTTTACCTAGAAAGCTTAAAGATAAATTAGTTAAATCAAAGTTCCTAAGCTAACTTTCTTCTCAGTCTAACAGAAATAAAATCTTGAAATAAAAATATTCTATAAGCTACAGTAATAAACCTAAAAAAAATATCTCATAAAGGTAACACAGCACTGAGAAAATCGTTTAAACTCGATTTAACCTTGAATTGTCATTAAAATCAGTAACTTCATAGCCAAAACGGTAGAGTGTATCGGTAATAATTCAGAAACCTACCTAGAGTTATGTCCAATAAATAACACGCACAAAAGGGTCACGTCAGTTCTAAATCAAGAATAATAAAACATCAAAAAACCGCTTCACCTCCCAACTAAGAGCGCTCAATACATCTCAAAAACCAGTTCTGAGACTCAGTTTGATATCAAACATTTAGTTGCTGCGTCACGAGATGCATGGGGCGAAGCTATTGTTTTATATATTATCAGTTTCTCCCGCCGGTGCGGTGACGACCTTACAACCACAGGACGTGGCGTGCTCACATTGCACGTCTTCAACTCATCAACATGCTAACATAAGATAATTAACTTTGAAAATGAACTGTCACATTAATGTAAGTTCTGAGATTTCTCTTTTTTATGTTTTTCTAATTGAATCAACAGAAACTGAATTTCTTGTGGTCATTTTGTGCCTGACTCGTCACTATGAAGTAATAAGCATTTACATTATATAGTTCTATGACATTAGTCTCGTCTACATTTTGTTGCATGCTGAACGTCGCATGAATCTGGCCGTGAGTGGCGTCTAGTGGATGCGTGGTGTTTGTTGGAAGCTGTTGTTTTATTAAACTGTTGGTAGGAGTAGCATCTATAAGGGTATAGGCGATATTGATAGAAAACTTTATGTGGGTCACGGGAAACGAATACGATATTATGTATGAATCGTGCCCAGGTGAAAAAAGATAAGACTGCATAATATACATGCGAGTCGAGTGATGGTTTTAAGATCTTTTATTACTTATGAAGTGTTAAGTTTGAACTGTGTTGTGGTTCCATCCAAAGCTACAAACTTTCAGCAAACTGGCGTATTTTTTGTTTTACCAGACAACTGTGTGGCCCAAAGTAAACAGAGCTTGTGTTATGGATGACCATGCAGCGAACTATGGGGAACCCAGAATAAACATACATATATAAATATCAACAACCATGACCCGAGAACAAGCATCTGTGTTCATCACACAAATTAATACCTCGAACAGGAATCGGAATCTAACGTCCTGCGTATAAAGCAGGGCTACTACCACTTACAAAACTCGGCCGTCCATTGGCGTATGTTATTTAGATGTAACAATATAAGAATAATAAAATATGGCTAAATCGATACTTCGTGTAAGTGAAATTTATGCAAAAATGCAATCACACATCTAGCTTAAACAAGTTGTTTTATTGAAATATTAGTTTTTTAACTTTAAGTTATGGATGATATTATAATAAATCTATTTGATTATTAACAATAGACAGATATCTATTGTTAAAGATTAACGGACAGTTTTGACAAACAGTTTCTTAAAATAAAATAAAACACCTGAGTAAATAATTAAAATTTAATAACCACGGAATTATATACTTTTTTAATAATGTATATGAAGAGAACTCGGTTTTAAAATAAGGTTAACGAAAGCTTTGCTCCGATTAGGAAATTGTTTTGTTCTGTTTCAAAGTCAAACGCTCGACTGTTAATCCGAATAAAATTGCCGAAATATGAATGTGTATAAAAATATAACTCATTTTACAATAAGGTCTAGAAAACATCACGGTGACAATTAGCCTGTCCACATAAAGTTGCGGCGCATTACCGGTGCTCTATCCGAGCCCATCACGACAACCCAAAGTAACTGGATCGAGAAGGTATTTTTTTAATGTTGACCAGGATCCTACAACAACGCTTAATCTTTTGCCAGCATTCTTTGCACTCAGTGAGATGGGAACAATCGCAAATCATGTGTCAATTATCAGTCATGAGTTTTGAAGGTCCGAGTCAGCACGATTTACAAAACATCAATTGCTTGGATATACGCAATAAAATTTATTTTGGGATATAGCTCCATGCACACACGTCAATAAAAAAGCCGCACTCGCTCCGCGCCGCCGTGCTCTTCACCGCCATGCGGCCGCAGTAAACAACACAAGCTATCCGCATGGCGCTCAAGTTTGCTTCGATGTAGGAAACTTTCATGGTTATTTTAAGTAACAAAATGACAAAGGACAGTGAATATTTAGATGGATGATAACTACGAGTATTGTGACAAATGAACCATCGTTGTGTTTTTTAAACGCTTACAGCATGTCACGTACAAGAAGCTTTCTATAGAAAGGTTTTGATTATAATTATAATAGGACTATCGGGAAAAAAACTCAAAACCAAGACGTAATATCGATGTGTTGTTGAAATATGTTTCACATCTGTTTGTCAAATACGGGACTTGTCATCCCCTATTTCTGATTATTTCATATAGTATCTCGAATTTGTATGTATTTTTATTCTTTGTGCAGATTAATTATATTTCTTAAATATACTGATTATTGGCAAATACAAAACTTACAAAACTTAAGAATAGATTGTTCACATCATCTCACGCTTTCCAATTATGTCGTCCTCCGCAAGCAACATGACGATGCACATTTGCCTCCAGATAATATAATATATTTCCCGCCAACGATAGGTGGAAATTTTCTATACTTTATTTTTGGCGCGAATTATGTAGTTCATTCATTTTAGCGTAGTACGTAATTTGCCATTACTGACGTTGCTATTTTTGTCAACCCCTTCAAAATTTTTAAATTATGAATGGTTGTTTTTAACGAAAAATTGAGCGCAGAAAATAACAAAAATTCAAGTTGAAAATATACAGTTTTTTATAAATCTACAATATGATTTTTTTTTAATTTGTCGTTATTTTCTAAACAAAAATTTTGGGAAATACAAATATACATATTAAATAGTGCGATATAATTTATAATAAGTTAGGTAATCACATTAAAAAATAAATTTAAAATATGCATCAAATGTAACAATAACATAATATATCCTGTTTAGATATTTGCTTATAAGTTATTGCTGTTTTCAATATACATTCGTATGATTATCCAGGTCTTTCTTAGATCCTTGTTCTCGTACTCATAACCTCAAGGCTTTTAATTTAATTCATTCAACCCGGTCCTCGGCATCAATTTATCCCTTTAATGTTCGCGCATATACAGTGGCCGCAGCGTGTTGGTATGGATAAAACCCTCAGTTTAGTTGAAAGCGTTATGCAGTAGTAAGGTTAATGGCATACTGCAGTTACTCTTTATTGAAATTTTACTGTACCTAGTCATATTTACAAATTAATTTCCTAAAAGGGGCTTCAGAATGCCATCATAACCGCTTATAAAACTATCTTTCTGCTTTTATGTTTGTGAATCGGTTGGACTTGAAGCAGGTAGAGTTCCAATTTGAGCTGTTTCAGAAGAAGTAGATTTCCCATTATTGACTGCGCAGCGCCTAACACCGGCTCAAATAAACTTTATTGCAAATGGAGTGCACGTTCGGAGCACACTCTACGGTCATTCTGTTGACAGTTGACAGCGAACTGTGACTTTGCGGAGGACATAAGCTTTTTCCGTGAAATTCGCACACAAAGCGGTAACTGGTGTGAACGAAGTCCCGAGCAAATGCTTTTACAACGTACTTAAACGTTTTTTTGTATTGTATTGTGTAGGATACAGGTAAGCATGCTATCAACGTCTATACATACACATCACGTTTTTAAACGATTACTTTTATGCCTAAAGGCGTCATTTATTTTAAGAGTATTTTTAATAATAGGTTAATAGCACAGGTTGTAACAGTTGAAATGTAAACTTTGTATTATGACTATGTTTGACTTTGACGTCATGTTTAATATTTGTCTAATTTTGAGAACGAAGTGTTTCGCATTTGATAATTTTGCTGTCGTCATACGATGCGATTATTCAAATATGGACTTGCCAATTTTTTTTAAATAAAATATATCGATAAAATCTATAAGTTTTCTTTTCGTACTCTTCGTATCTTCACCAGTCCACGTGGGCGCGGATGCTTCTTTTTTTCCTAACTCAATACTTTTACATCCAAAAACCTCGCTCTAAAAAAAAAAGAAAATCTATTAACTAAGCAAATATCCACAAACGACCTCTTAGTCAAAGTATAGTTAGAAGTTTTGTTAAAACAGTCGCGGAGATATCCTGTCTTAATTTTGCATAAAATTTACGAGAACGAAGATTAAACAAAATCAAATGCAGGCGCGAATTTAGAAAGGACAGGTTAACCTTTTGTTTGGTAATTCTTGGTTATATTCAATTTTCAAAAGGAAATTGTAATTAAATTTCGGATGGTATTTATTCTGATTTATAATTAATGTGAATTTTCGCTGAAAGTGATATTTTAGCTTTGTATGAATCAAAAGGTTCGTAATTTATAAGGCGAATGGTATGGAAATAAAGAACTGTCTGATATCCAGTTGGTTTATCTATTAAGATATAAAAAGACTAAATTTATAACAAACAAAATTCCATGCGAATATATTACTGACCAGGCTTATAAGTTCGTAAAACTACTTAATACAACGGAACGCAAATAAAAACGGCTAGGGTTACATCTCCGCAAGCAATAATATTAAAACAGAAGTAATCAGCACACGACTTTAAATTGAGTAAAATATTATCCTGAAACCGCAAACCAAATTAATCAATCAAGTTTTCATTGCTTTTTCGATAATTATCCGAAAATCCGGCGGCTGTAGGGTTAATTACGCAACATACCGTGTACAGGAGACATATTTTTGTCAGTAAATTGTAGTAGGAGAGCTGACGGACTGTTCTGAGAGGTTTTGGAGACACCATACAATATTATTAGATTGTCCTTGAATGGCATTTAAATGTTAGCGTGAAGACCTGGTTGCAGGGTAATGGGGCCCTCCTAAAATACTAATCCTTAAATGTTTGTCAGTGAACCTTTTTAACTAATTAAATTTTATTGAGGAGTTTATAAATGCTGACATCCTTAAATTTAAGGACTTAAAACATCAAAAAGCTAGCAAAAAATTACTCCAACAAAAAGATTTGGAGGGTTGGCTTTGCCGCACTACCCTTTAACTAGGTCTTCTCTCTTACATTTAAATGCCAATCAAGAACAATCTCACAATTTGTCATGGTTTCTCAAGTACCTGACGCTGCATATGAATAAAGGTGACCGAGGTGTTTCGACCATTTTCAATAAATTATTATTAAAAAAACTGTATATTGTCTTATATTTATAAGACTTTTACGAAATCGTAGATAGATATTTCTATGCTGAAAAAGATATATTTTTACCTTGTCTCTACGAAATTCTTTCAAAAACATTAATCCTAACTGCAACAAACAAAAACACAAAAATTTAGATATCAACTTGCTCTGATCAAACCTGCAATACATACACTGGATATTTAAACAAACTATTAGATGATTACTATGAACCCAACTAAATACAAAAATCTAAATAAACTCTCAACACATAAACACGGTATACGAATGAAAGCGTAATTAATTCATGTTTTGCGAATACACATACTGCATCTAATTATTGTCGCAAGTCAGAATTACATTAGCAAACTAGTTCAGCTGCGGGTAGGTGGGAAACGTCACTGCAGGTGCAAGATGGCGGCGGGAACGTGTTGTGAGTGTGACGTCAACAATCTAAGGCA
Source organism: Marasmarcha lunaedactyla (assembly GCA_923062675.1). NCBI lineage: Eukaryota > Metazoa > Arthropoda > Insecta > Lepidoptera > Pterophoridae > Marasmarcha > Marasmarcha lunaedactyla. The sequence continues at coordinate 11,680,801 of OV281364.1, read as the reverse complement.
ATAATAGAAAGCGCGTGTCACTGAATTGAGAATAGTGCTATAACAATTAGGGAAGTTTAATTAAGCTTTTGAATTCATAAGGCAAACAACACATACAACACACTCTTAAATAGAACTTTAACGTGTCTATTTTTCGTTTAACAATCCCTTTTTGTTATGAACTCACAGAACGAAAGCACAGCTCAAGGGACTCTCAGCAGTATCCGCTGCTTAGTGCCTACCATAAGTCAAGTGAGTTTGTTCATACACGAGACTATAACTTACAATTAAACCAAGCATCTAGAATAGAAGGCGAATAATTTGCGGCATTAAGTTACGTAATCTCTGGAACGCGAAAATTGATCATCCAAGTTATCAACCACTACCCGACGTACGAACCAATTATTTCCAAAAAGTTTTATTCACAAGAGAACACATATAAACAGGAATATCAGTAAACATAACATGACCACATAATATTGGCGTTCAATAATTCTGGCACATAAGTAAGTGATTGTGATAATAAGGATTCAGCAAAAGCCCTTATTAATTCGGTATCAGCGAACACTTTTGACCGACACATTAGAAATTATTTTCAATTTATGACGTTAAATATTAGGTAACACTAGTTTTTGCTCGTACGTGAAAGCATCACAAAAATATGGACGATGTAAAACATACGTAAAACCTAAAAACCTTATGTGTATACATTTATTAAGTATTGAACGAGTATTGAAGTAGAGAGAACATAGATAAAATAACGTTCAGAAACTTGAAAACAGAACTTTATATAACGATATACAAAATGTTTTCTAACCTGTGAGTAAATGTACAAACATTACAAATTCTATTAATCAAAGCAACAGTACATTTGTCAGTTCCACTGACCACGAAACAAAATGAATGTTTCAATAAAACTCGTATGTCGGTACCTCCTAAATAACAAGACTAGAATTTCACTATTATAATTATCTATTAAATCTTAATAGTAATGTTAGGTGTGATGAGCGAGTATGCCTACAAGAAACCAGTAGTAAATCGACTGCATTACAAAGACGTGTTCGAATGAAAATAGAGTGCATTTAATTTTATCTAGACACGACCTTTCTTAAAAGTAACTTGTGGATATTCGGATAATGAAAAATTAGATTAGAGCTAAAGTGGCGGCAGGAAGGGGAAACATATGAAGCAAGAAGCAAGCCGTTCGATCACGAGAATCATAAAAAATCATGCATGAGAGATTGTTTACATAACTTATATAAATTTTATAGGTTCTATGTAGTAGATTGTATTAGTTTCGGTATACACATTATTTTGTATTTCAATTCAGGTCACATTGTGTCTACATAGAGTTAGCCATTTTTGTGTAATTGTGATTTAGTAACATATTTCCAAACTAATTCAAGCTTACTTTAACATTAATTATACTAGTGAGGATCTATATTTGGTCCACAGCATCGTGCGTCATTAATGGCCACTTTATATTCAGTTCTGCCACAACATCATCACATCAACAAATTAAAATGATGAAAGTCTGTATGTATGTATCTATATATATGGAACATAGAAGTTTTTTTTATAATTGTTAATTAAAAAGCACCAGGAAACACAACAATCCTGCCAACGTTGGTCCACCATGGCTTAAAAATTTGTACCCAAGTTTCCAACGATTACATCGCGCAAGATTATACGCGTAGCGGCTATCGTTCACAATGTTGCCGGCGAAAATCGGCAATTATTTATATTTATTTTTCTAAATACTCTCCCCCAGGTCACAGCACTTAGTCCAGCGGTCCTCCAAAGCCTTGATCCCATTTAAATAGGTCTCGTCAAGGTCTTCAAAAAAGGCATCTACGGCCACTTTGACCTCCTCATTGGTACAAAATTTCATTCTACCTAAGTATATTTTTATTTTGGAAATAGGCGGAAGGTGCCAACTCAGGTGAATTAGGAAGCAATTCGAAACCACAATTCACTCTTTGCCATCGATTCTGCAAATGTGTGAACACGAGCATTATCCTGATGAAACAAAACTTCTTGGTCAACAATCCTGGTTTTTTAGACTTTATTTCTTCGCGTAAACGACGTAATAGTGTATGCAGAATTTATAGTTTGACCTCTTTCTAAGTAAGTAATCAACCAAGATGACACCCTTAGAATCCCAGAAAATCGCCATTAGCTTGTTTACTGAAAAACACACCTTGGCTTTCTTGGGGGTCGTAGATACAGATTTCTTCCATTCAGCTTGAAAAAGCTCTAAACAGCCTCTAGAAGTCGTGAGCCGAGTATGTTTCTGTTCAACTGAAAGGAGCCGCGGAACCCATCTTGCAGACACCTTGTGGAACCCTAATTCGTTAACGATCAAGTTTTGTGTACGTTCATATGAAATCCCTACAGCTTCAGCTATCTCAGATACCTTCAATCTTCTGTCTCCAATGATGAGATCACATATTTTTTCGATGTTTTCCGAAGTCGTAGCTGTAGAAGGCCGTCCAGAGCGGGGGTCATCTTTGATGCTCTCTCGTCCACGTTTAAATTCAGCTGTTCACTTTTTTATCATTGTATACGACGGAGCAGATGTTGGAGCTAAAGTAACCACCATATCTTCATGAATCTGCTTTGGAGTTAAGTGTTTCTTGTGAAGGTATTTGATCACGGCACGGTGCTCTAAACAGTATCCATTTTCGAAATTAATGAAACCTACTCTCACTTAATGTTCAATAAAATAAATAATTACGCATGTATCTCAGAGAAAAATTGCACAGAGACTGACAAAGAGTCTAGGTTTCATATGAGGGTAGTTTTATAATAATATGACAACGCTATCTATGTTAGGCCGCGAACTTTTCAATCCACCCTCGTACCTACTTCAACAGTGTTAGTATTTATGTATGATTTAAACATGTATTATACACGCAAACAATGCAAAACCTTCAATGAAAAACTTCATAGGTATATATTATTTTATAAAATATATTGCCGTCCGCGGTATCGTACAACATTTAAATGACGAATTCCGCCAATTCTCGACGAAATTTCGGCTAAATGTAACATTTCAAAAATATAACACAACAAACTGTAATTAAATACAATATAAAAATGTTCAAATAAAAACATATTAAAATGTTCTAAGCATGCTCTATCATGCATAATATGATATTATCTTAAAAACAAGTTTGTCTCTTATTGTTCTGATCCTCATGGGTTTGAATTAGTAAATTAATGTAATGTTTCCAGAGCTGGCTTGACTGTTTGTGTTTAATTTCATCAAGGAACCTGAATGGATAGCGGAATAATACGAATATATTATACTAATATAACTTACGTTCTAGTTTCGACAGGTAACCACCCCCGTAGGTTAATATGATTAATGCTATAACGAGAATTAGAGTTAGTGGAGATATTTATTTAAAGCCAACTTTGCTAAATAAATTTATGCAATCTCGTATACAAGTTGATTGTAGTGAAAAGTAAGTCAAATCACAGAAAACATGTTTCTCCCAGCGTACCTTGGCAAAATATTAACAGCAATAGTATGAAACGTTTCTTTTTGTATCAATGTTAAAAAACTTTAAGCAGCTCGGAAAATCAACTTATTGAAAACAAAAACAGAAAATGTTCGATAATTATAATGATCAAAGTTTTGATAACATTTCGAAAATATTACATAAGGGCTGTCTCATTAACATAAAAGTTCGAATATAAACCGAGTAATTATTAAAGTTATGAAACAGTCCCGACTAATCCGGGACCTCATTAAAAAGTCCTAAAAGTAAGATGGACTTTACCAATTCCATATAATTTCGCTTTCAGAGTGCGTTATTTTTAATTGGATTCATTATAAGTTTCTGAGGTGATCAGTAAGACATTGTGACTAGAACGAAGAAAAAGACCACTTATAAAAATGTGATATAATTTGATTCAATTATAATTTTTTTAAAGAATCCTCATTTTTGAACAATAACGTTTACACTAGTAGTATAACATAACGATAAATGAAGTGAAAACTGATGAACTATTATTATGTTATACTATGTGGGCACTGCAGATTCTATTACCTTTTGTTTCAGTAGGTATCTGTATTATTTGAAAAGATAATGTTGAGTATTACCTCAAAATAACAAAACAAACATTCATGAGCATTGAACGAAACCAAAATGAAACTTGAAATTGCTTGCATAATACGACAAAGCATTTCAAATAATGTTTTAAGATACGGTGATTAAGATATGGTGATTAAGTACGTTATGTATTTGTTAATTTAAAAAAGGTACTTTAGTAGAGCTTTCTTGTACGAATTTACTTATTTTAAATTCGACGATCTTTAAGTACATATTAATAGTAAGTTACTTTTGTTAAAATCGTTTTAATCCTACGGCCAGGGCTGCCAGCTTATTTTGCTTCTAATATTAGATAATCTGAAATGCCAATTTTTTTCATATAAAATATGCAACATATGCTTTTTTGTCTTATAACACTTTTTCGTCTGGAAGGTTTTAAAAGACAACGGTCAACACCCCTACTATTACAGACGATGCCACGAGTTAACTCGTTAGATTGCCAGCCTCATGTAAATTTTTGTAAATTTTATCTCGAAGGTCCGAACAGAAACATTCTGTGGACAGCTGTAAAAACATGCCCCCTTCTTACATGCTGTTTCCTACTCGGCTCGCGGACACTGCTGAGGGAACTAAACACTTAACAGGTGTAATAATTTTAACTATTCAGGAAAAAGTTATTTACCACAGTGACAGCCCTGCGACGGTACATCGTCAAGAAGCCTGCGTTTTATGTGTAGCTCTGATTACAGACTCAATCGTCAGAGATATAAGTTAACCCTTTTGGATGAGGAGAATTGTTTAGTAAACGTAGTAAATTGTTTAAAAGTGAGGAGCAGGAGGAAATTTGAAGAAGTAATGATTTGTTGATACGTTTTAGCATATACGTAATTACTATATTGTACAGTATCTAAATAAACGCAGGAGTTTTCGCAACCCTATATTCAAGTTGATTTAATAAACTAAATACAGCGGTGCGGCGGAACAAAAACAATGGTATGTTTGTATCGAGTTAAAAAAGGGTTTCAGTTTCAGGATCGACGCATGTCCTTGGAGGTGAACAGGGACGTGCTAACTAGCAGAGAATACGCAAATAAGTAACAGCGAATATGCGAAATTTTTCGTCTTTGCCTAAAGCGCTTATACACACGATTATTATATTATCCAAGGAGAGACAATCCTCATTCATGGTGTTATTAGGTCACATATATATACAAAATTTAAGTCTGTCAAAACAAAGGCATACGTTGATCGTATCTCTTTTTCGAGTAATAATCCTACCCAAAAGTACAACTACAACCTACCACAACTACAACAAGCACCCAGTTTTTTACAACATACACTGGACGGGCAGTTATTAAACTTATTATTTAACTTGCAACTTCTATGGGTGGCCCTTATTAGTTTCTAAATAGTAAAATGTTATCTCTTCATATATACTTACTCGATAAACATTAACGTTATAGGTCGGTGTTAAATACGGCCCTCGCCATACACTATAGGGATAGAAGCCATAATGGATAGTAATCAATTGGTTTTGAATAATTGTGATCATTTAATGTTTGGGAATATTTGTGTTTAGTTTGATGTAATATGATATACCATATAACATGTATGAATTAAGATAGGATAAGCCGTTTAAGCTATAACATTTATGTTTATGATTAATATACTTAACATTTTTAAGTATATTAATCATAAACCCCTGCAATGTAAGTACAATGTACCTCCTCTCTGTAAAATACAGCATTTTTGCCTCATCTCGGTATTACAAAGTCGAGTTTAAAATTTCAATATCTGAAATACGTTGACATCTTTTTTCGGGAAAGTGACAAGTATCATTAGCATTTGAACTGAGACCTCGGGTTCGTTTTAAGTTTGCTTGTAAATGAGTCATGGATGCCACATGTTTATGTGCATAGGTTTGGCATTCATATCACCATCACAAAGCATAGTCCAGAACTGGCTAAAATTCTAATTTAAACAAATTAATAACATTACCAAGCCGTCACGTGATAACTAAACCAAAAACACATAAATGTATTACAGGATGCCCCCATTTTGCAGAAAACGGACATAACTACGGCTTTGAGCAAAGGAGTTGCGTTCTGGTTAGACTTGCTACAAACGTTCAAATTCATATGTATGAATAATTACGGTTTGAAGATTTCACAGTTGACAACGCTCTCTGTTTATCGATATACAAATAGATTGACCTACTGTCGTTTGAAGACGTTTTGTGACAGAAAACTTACAAGTGGCAGCCTCTCGAAAAAGTAAAATAAACAAAATTTTTTAAATCTTTTGCTCGTAATTTGTATGTTAATAAACTCATTTAAGTTTTATAATGAGCCTTATTTCCAATTATGTGGCGAATGTTCAAATCACGGCACGAGTCGGTGATCAAAAGGCACGGTTTCATTTACGAGAAAAAAGGTAGTAACAACCTTTATTAATAAATTATTAAGAATTGACACATAACTAATTAACACTAATTCAATTAAAATCCACAGAAACATTTAATTTATTTAAAAAAATTTTACTGGCTTTATAGCGGCTAGTACACTACTAATTACTTACCATTTTAATAATTCACTGTCACTGACTGTTCTATGAGTTAAATATGTTATTAACTAAGAAAGTTATATTTAATTACTCACAACGAAGTTGAAAAAAGTCGTATAACACTCGTAAGCTATTGAAAACTACATATTCGGCTGAAAATTAAGCACTCGCCTGTGGTTCGTACTCAAAGTCAGTCTCGAATGACCACTTCTTCTGAACTAACTTGTATTGTAATATATTATTATAATAATACGAAACCTTTCAATTTCAGTTCCAATATTTTCTAAGTGGCGAGTTTAAATATAAGAATATTAAGTAATGCTTGGGTACCTTGATAAAACGTTTCGAAATAATAACGTTCTGGTATTTTATTTTATAAGGAAAAATTAAATTTTTTTTTATTAACATTTTCTTGATATTATTTTATTAAAGTATTAAAGGATGTGTTTTACAAGTAAAGCATTATTTGTTTAAGTAGCTCTAAGGAATGTGGCATTTTCAGGGGGCACGCTGGAAGAGATAGAAAATTCGCCATAGGCTGGTAATGATTGACATGATGAAGTAAATTATACGTATAATAGCCTAAATAGCACTGTATTTACTAGATTGTAGTATTTTTATGTCACATCGGCAATATTCTAAATTATTTCAACTACTTACATACAATGTAGGATTTATTTCATAAAAAGAATAACCGGTTATTTTTATGTAGGACCTTCTAGTGACAATACAAAGGTTTACGATCGAAACTGCCCTTTTGTCGGATATAGGCAATAACTTTCGCGTCTTTGAATATTTCCCTATTATTAAACAGCTATTCTCTCATATTTACGAGTACGTGCGCTATTTTTCCCTTCGTATTAATATTATTGTACTGCAACATATACTATATAAATGAACATAATATAGTAATACATTAACATGTACATATATTTACGTATTACTCGAGGTACCTATATATTTAGATATATATAAGTACTTTACTTATTAACATAGTAATCCCTCGAGTAATACATTAAGACAAAACAAACAAAATTATTTGGGATTGGTTACTAGAATTACATTTTTATTTCTACATTTAGCTGTACTTACCCACTATAAAGTATGCAGGCCAGGCAGCCATGGTCAAGATTGGGTAATATTACTCTAAAAAAAATTTTTTCAGAGTAATAATTCATATTTTTAACAACAGGTTGTCTGAGCCAGCTTTAAAATTATTATTTTTTGTAATTACGGTACAAGTGTGTATTTACCGCCACCTATCGCGCAGTAGCGGAACTCCTTTATAACTGATGGGACGATGACGGGGACACAATTATCCTGCGGGACCTAGGTACCTGTTAAAATGCTGTACATCCCAACTGAATGTCATAACAGTTTAGGTTATGAAGATAATAAGAATTATGAAGCATTGATACATTAAGATATTTCGATAAAGATGAGTAGTTAAAAAATAATCTATAGGCTTCTTATTTTTTTATGTGTTTACTTACACGTAACTAATCTTCCGTCTGCGTACAGCCGACAAACCTCGGCAGTTACCGCAATTGCCTAAAAACTGCATAGATTTACGAAAATTAGAAAATCCCATCCCTTGAATCGCGAGTTTGATACGGTAAATGTAACAGATATCTAACAACATACTTGACAAGTACCATCCATGTCTTTAAGCGAGAACAATTTCGATGACAAAGCTTCGAAAACATACCGGTTATGGTAAAATTAATTAATAAACAAAAAATCGGATAAACTAAGGTTGTATAATATATTCCGTATGTAAATATCTTCGTTTAAATTATAATAAAAAGCGCTTAAGGCTAGTTTATAGAGGCATATAAAGTATATTCTTTAAAAAAAACTATATTTAAAGTTTCAATAAAGAGATAACTTGTATTCTTTATATCTTTATTAATACCTAATAACTGATAGGATTTTCTGACGTTTTAGATAAATTAAAGTCGCGGGGAACGATGTCACAAAGTACATTGCCTGCACGACACAGACGCAGCTAAGTACCGGCGCACGATACAAGAATGCAAGTCATATTTAATTAATGAAAAAGGAGCTTTATTAGAGGTGACCAAACTGCCCTCATAACATAAATTCTACAGCTTTACAAAGAGGGCGTGTTCGACATTTTTCTAATCACCCCCTTGCAATATAAAGGCCCGATATACATTGATCCAGTGAGGGTCCAGTGATCCAGTCACACCGGCGGCGGGCGGCGCCAGCCACTGTAAACTGTTTCAAGCCAGTAGGTACAGTGTGCGCGCTCGGAATAGACCGACCGTCTGCTTTTCGATCCAGTGACCGCCCCCTGGGCACCGCGCAGCCCGTGCCAGTGACGCTGGATCCGCATAAACACATTAAGTCAGTCGCTAACGCCTACTCGTGTAGCGATAAAAGTATGTGACCCACAGCGTTTTAGAATATTCGCGTTTACGTTGAAGGCTAAGCCATCCAACATTAAAAATAAAATAAAGTCATATACAATGCATTTAACTTTACTTGATTTTTACACGCGAGAAACTCATTTTCGTAAACGCGTAGCCACCAAAGTAAACAACGCAGGTCAGTGCGCAAGCCAGTCCAGCGAGGGAAGCCAGTGACACTGGCTCAATGTAAATCAGCTACTGGATCAATGTAAATCGGCCTTAAACCTTCAAGTAGCATATAAATTAAACGACTAAGGTTAAAACCAGTTTGTCAGATTAAAATATAATTATATCTAACATTTTTAGGCATAAGATACGACACGCTAAAACGTTTAAAAATTACAAGTCTTAATTACACAATTATTTTTTAGGAACAATAAAAAGTAGTTTGGATCTAATGATGTTATTTATTATGATTTTGATAATATGAGTATATATATATTGATTAATATGTATATGTGTATAATCATCGAGTCACAAGTTTATACTTTTCATAATATGTAATTTATATATTATATAGAATAAAATCTTATTTGTCTATGTACGTATTGTATGTATATATGTATGTATTCTTATACAAGCTCACTCCCGCTTACTTTCTAGATTTCCGTCGCACAAAGGTTGTCTGTAAGAGATCGCATTTACCGATAGGGCCGGCTTTGCCCACCTGATATATAAGTTTGCTTGAAATTGTAATGTTTTTTTTTGTATGTGTATCAATAGTGTTTTTATTATTATTATTTTAAAGAATCTGTTTTACATTAAAACATCTGCTGAGTCTAAACGTATTGGATTGTGCCATTCAACTTGTGAATTAGATATTGTTTATGGATAAGAATAAAAAAATTGGGTTGATATTTGCAATACCCATGGTCACACATCACTTTTAAGTTCTAAGAAGAGCATTAAGAAATGTTAGCTTCAGCATTAGAAATTAGTTATTTAATATAAAATTTAAATATGTATAAAATTCCTTATCACATTTTGTACTTCAATTACTGCTTTATGTTTGAGAAATGCTAGACTGAGAACAACCCACGTTCTCCACCCTTATCATAGGGTGCAGTAAGACGATTTATAAACTTACATTACAATGGGGGTGAAAACCGGGATGGAACTAACCACCGACAATTCTTTCTTTGATATTTCACAAGCAAAAAGCAGATTATCTTTGTTAATGCAGTAAATGGAAATGCAGTATGAAGATATGTAAAATCGGGTAAGTAAAACATATGTAAACAATTAACGGGTGGTGTCTAAGGATGTTCGTCGTTTGGATAGTTTCTGGGGAGGGAGGGAGGCTCGCCGAGCAGACAGATGCGGATAAGAATGATTTTGTATAGACATAAGAACTATTGTAATTTATTTTGAAACAATGGTACCCGTTTCTTTTCTTTACTAGGGGCTATGATTTATTTAACGTCTACAAGAACAAATAATTGTCATAGAGTAGTTAACAAACAATATTCAAATTTAAATTTTATTTGTAATGTTTTTATTCAGAACTTCATCATCATATAGTATAAGACAATATCTTTTTATGTGACCATTCAGGTGAGATAAGGTTAAACTAATAAATTTATACTTTTAACATAATGACATATGAATACGTTTATATGAAGCTACGTGTATTTATACTTTTTCGGCAGGTTCTTAATTACATATTCTTTTATAAAAGATATCTATTTTCGCCGTTTTGTTTTCTCTTGTACAAATTTAAATAATTCCCTGCACCTTTGTTAAGACGCTTTACCGGCGTCAAACGAAACGCAAAGGAGACCTTTCATTTACGGCTAGCGCGATGTACGCCAGTTCTAAATGTATGAAAAAATGTGGTGGACATACTAAAAATATTTGAAAAATTATACCTTGCATTATGTTCTACTTTGAAACAAAAAACGGAAAATCATGAGGCCACACCGCGGTAACGTTCCCATACTCCGCATTGTTGAAACGAAAATAAGAAACTGCATGCTTGTACAGTGGAGTCTGTGACAACTTGTTGTCTTTATAGTCTGTGGTTTGCTCTAAGTTAGAGCTGACTGTATGATTTCAATAATCGATATAGACTGCGAGTTACGACTTACAACAATATTTAAAATAAGGTATAACTAACATTTGAATGACTGGAGATGTTTAATGTTCGATTACAATAATCATAATCGTTTTGGCAACCAGAAATAACCAAAATATTCCTTTACACACTACCTTACTTAATTATGAATCAAGATGTTTGCTGTTGTTATATCAATGGTAAATAATAATAACGGTGATATTATTTAATAAATAAATAAATAAAAAATAAAAATAAATTACAATAATTAAACCAAACGAAAAACTCCAAAGGAGCTTATAAATTGGACAAGCGATAAATTGGAAAATAAAAGAAACAACAGAATTAATAAAACATAAATATTATAGAAAGCGCCACGTTTTCATTATGTCGTGTGGGTGATTTTCGGATTTGAAAATGTTTTCCTAAGACAAAACTAAATGAAATTATGAAATATTGGCATATGATACTTGCTCTATTTATGTAATGCAGTTCTAAGAACACCCGTACAAAAGCTAGCCAAGTACCCCTTAAATATTGAAATGTCTCCTTTGAATTTGTCGCGCACTCCACGCTGCGCGCAACAGTGACTGTGTGCTAATTCTTGTTCTGTTGGAACGTGCTGTGATGAAAAAGTCGTTTATTGAACTTATTGGACATTCTCAATAGTTTTATTCATACTAGTGTCTACAGTCCAAGTCTACGTGTAAGCGTGATTTGCCAGCCAATAGTCGTAACCGGGACCCGGAACAAGGAATTGCTGAACCGTCAACTCAGTGCCTCCACTTCTTATTTAGTAAAGGATTGATTTCGGGGTTGCGCTGGGGACGACGAAACGGCCTACAATATGGTATAGTTGCGCAGATACGGACCTTCTATAGTTGTACTACCCGCTAGTTTAAAGACCTGGAGAATTCTAGAGCTTGATAGGCCCAGTAAATGCATGTACAATATAATAAGGTTCTTCTTAATCGCCAACATCACTAAGGTGCAAATTTTACCCAATTAAAAAACAAGTTGAATTTTTTGTGTATTTGGTATTTGTATATAGATAAACACATGTTCTTAATTTTTCATTGGGCCGCCTTTTCCCCGGTGTAACTCTACTGTAAGTCTAGCTTTTCTAGCGTGAATGTAACCTCACCACGGTGCTGACTGGAGGCAGTCTGTCGGCGTGTCAGACGGACAAAGGCACGACTTGCAAATGATACGACGTTAAGGACGCACGGGCTGAACTAATGGAGAGTATTTTGTTTTGGAGGAGGAAAAATTTAATTATTGTGTTATAAGCGAGGATATTGTGCAAATATTAGGGAAGTTAGTATGTGGTATGATTGTAACAGTCAAACACTATTTAAAGGGCTGTACCTACGCCTCGAGTTAAAATACCAAATGCGTCGAATGGCTGTTCTGTTTCTCATTAGTTACACTACTGACTATATGTATACTCGTAGGTTTAGTAACTATCTAGTTAACCCAAAATTGATTTGTTTTATATTTTATTATATATAAAAGAAAATTTGTATACCTTTAACGGCTTCTTTAAACTGATTTGTATGAGTTTAAAGCTTTTTTTCGGAGATTTTAATAGCTAATTGATAGATTCAAGTGTACTGGAAGGATTACTGTATAGTCTGTCAAATTAAAAAACGTTTTAGATTTTTTTTTTAAATATTTATTTGTAATTTATGTTTTTCCAAGAACCAAAGCTTCACAGGAATCAAATAAGCAAAGTGCATTCACACTAAATAGCAAAGTCTTAACCATTATTTTGCCAATCATCTACCTCCTTTTATGTTTTTTTTTTCAATAAGCAACCACCAGAATTCTCAGCATTTCGAATGAGATTCAATTATCAAATCGGCAACTGTTTCAATGAGCGTTATCCGAGTTTCAATCTAAAACTAACAAAAGTGCAACATGCTCAAAATAGCCGTCGAGGGGGGAAACCGGGGAGACTGTGTGTAGTGTAAGGGTAGGATCAGCAAAACATAGGAATAAATAATATAAAACATTATCGTTCAAACAAGAAATGAACAGACTATTCATTCATGTAAGTATTTACTTACGGCCGGTAACATGTTCATCACTTAAGGCATGCTGTAAATACTGAAGTGAGATCCCTTTGGTAGTTTCCCACAGAAAGAACCGGGTCCTTCCTATCTAGACCTCACAACAAGAAGCAAAAAGAAATTTTATTAGAAAGAAAGGAAGGAAGCTTACAATACAAATGAAATAAAAATGTGTTTAAAAAATGTATGCACCTCAGGTGTATAAGCGCGTAACATTCTCGTCATCTGTTTCATAGAAGACAACCGCCTTACAAACGCAAAAAATAAATGAATTAATTTTCACTGCTGATCTTACCATTTAGTTCGGGGTGAAATACAACAGAAAATAAGTCATTAATAGAAAATAACACAATATCAGCATTTGGGGATCAAACACAAGATGGCCAGGCCGATAAGGGGAGCTCACTCCCTTAATTCAGGGGAGGTTCGGGACGTTAAATGGTAAAGATATAAATAATAACACTTAGAAATTTCTATTGAATTATCGTAATTGAAACGTTAAGTTAACAACAATTTCAGTTGTGGGTATTCGATGTCGCAAATTAAATGCGCACCTACTGCTACATTTAATAATTCATATTACACTTCTGGTATACACCTGGTATAAAAATCTTTTAAGGTTATAATAAATTGACATCAACCATACTTATAAAATATCACTTATAAACATTATGAACACTTGTTTGTTTCGTTAAGAAAAATAATTAAACATTTCCATTAGCAAGCTATGACGATGATTTTTTAATGAATGGTACGAAATTTTTATAAGTACACGATGTTCAAAATGAATGAAACGACCTCTTAGTTATGATCATTTTTTGAGCTTTTATATTCCCCAAGTTAACCTACATCGCTGTTTCCTACATTGAAAAACATCCCATGGAATTTTGTGACAAATTCCTAAAATAAATCCGTCAACGTCCGAAATAAAATTAAAACCTCATCCAGCTTTTTGTGAAATCCCGTCCCGTCGCCATCTTTTAAAAAGATATTACCCTGGATAACCGCTAATTTCGTATGCATAAAAACATTTCGAAGAAAACTTCGGGTTCCGCACTTTGTTCGAAAAATAACGTATAAATCAGCGGGAACAATCTTTGCAGCCATAATTTTGACGGGCGATTATCAATATTTAAGATGGCGAACCCAGTAATAATTACTGACGAACGATACACATTCATGTTTCTTATAAATAAATTGCATGGTAGTTTTAATTAAAGTATAAAACTTGAATCAAATGAGTAGTTACAACATTGTACAGAAGCAATTTTAAGTGAAGTTCTTAAGGGACGTAATATTATTACATTTTATACTGCTCAAAGGTTCGAATTCTTAACACGAGATATTTTGCCAATCGGTTATACGATTACTTTTATAAAATGGGCTATTTCTATTAAAAAAATTTTTGAGAATTACTCTGGTAACGACATCCTACATCTGATACACTTTTGTCTGCAATCTACTCGTGTACTACTCTCGTTGAACGCACCTATATTGCGTACATCAAAATAACCAAACTTGTCGTACCTGCAAAAAGGACAACCCACTACTTAAAAAATAAGGTAAGAAAATTTGATTAAAATACTTTTTGTTAGATAAAATAACCAACTTCAACTTATTCAACTCATTTCACGATAGTCGATAGAATTCAGTATGTTGTCAGCTAATGGTCGAAGGAAATAAAAATAATCTAGTGATAAATCTCTATTTTGTTCAAACAGATGTTTTATCGCGGGCATTACTTACAAATCAACAGCACCGCCGTAAAGTACCTTATCGTTACCACAGATAAATACAAATTAAACTATTAATGAAAAAGGGACCTATATGTACATAGCCCTAATAATATATCACTAATTCTACTACGACTGAACATGAATTAATAAAGAGAAATTAAAACCAAATTCAGGCAGAATGAGCCGAAACCAAATGAGCCTACGGGACCCTCCACAGCTTTTCTCCAACTTCCAAAGAAACCCACCGGAACCCCGCCGGCAGACAAGTCTAATTTAAACTTTCAGGGGTCAAGTATGCCTCTCAGCAGTTTATGTGATTATAAGTTGGTAAGTGACATTTCTGATAAATTTTTCTTTAATTACAAAAATAAATGGATTTTTGGAGTGTGATAAGCATTTAATTAACTTTTATTTTTATACGGCTATCATTTTGATTTACTTTAGGGCTGAGTGCTAGAAATGAGACAACTTTAAAATAATAAAATTTCAGGCGCATTCCGAATTTTAGTACGCGTTTAATAATATTATTAAAATATTACTATGAAAGGAATGAATTATTATTAATCTTTTGAAATGTATCGCGAAAGGCACTTTCACTCCTCTTATTATTAATAAAAGAAACAGTATTACATGTGTAGCGTGCAGATTCAAACTCGCCCCATTGTAATAAATATAATTGAACACTTTACAAAAGAAACCACAATCTTTTTAAAATACATCACAGTAGGTTTGCACCCCTTTCATACGAAACAGATGGTCGTTAATGCTGGCAATGCTCGTTTTCGCTTTAGGAAATTTCGTATTAGGAATACAGTTCTATGTTTTTGAAATAATATTTATACGTATGTGGTAAAAGTAAATCTCGTGCATATAGACATCGTTCCATTGGTTCTAGACGTTTAAATTAATTAGATATCAATGTAATCTTCGAATGAGAATAAGTTTGTGCCATAATACATGTACCTTGGTTTACATGGGCGAAATGAAACCAAAACCTTTATTTTAGAAAAGGATATATTTCATCTGAATTGTCAATAAGGTAACCTAATACTATTAGTATTACAATAGTATGTACAATCGAGTATTGTTGTAACGAGAATTTTGCCGTTTTATTCAATTCTGTATGAAAAGTAATTTTGAGATACCCACATAACTTCTTTTTTCTGAATTTATTATGCTGCCAATAAGCTATAATGCTGAAGAGCTATTTTGGGGAAATAGTTTGAATATTTCTGATTTCCGTGCAGTAATTAATTTTTTTTTTAAAGAAATTCTTATGATGACGTAACGGAGTAAATTATCTTTTTAAAATCACATCAATTTTCTATGGATTTTTGATGACAGATGATAGTTCTTGTAAACATTGACAGGACAGTTTTAAAAAGAAGTTAGAAAATGATGCCATTTTATGACGTCGTACAGAGGTTTACTGTAAGCCAAATCATTTTACGCGGTTTCGTAACTATATCGCTTTTATCTGATGTTTTTCTTTACGTACCGAATTGTTGTTAATCGTTCAAGGTATGATATGACAATAAATTGGACATGGTACAAGATATTATATTCCGTACGAATAAAATTGTGCCTCAGCCTTTTATAATGAAAGTATATATAATAAAAGTAAAATAACATACAACAGCTTATTTGTATTTTTATATTTATTTCATATTTTCAAATGTTATAAAACTAATAATAAAATTTTCGGCCTATTTCAATATGAATCCAAAAGGGTCCTATCGTTTTCTGGCATGAATTGTAACAAAGTATAGTATAACAAAATATTTTAATATCCGATCTTTTTTACTAATAATTCTACTCGTGTAACGATTTTTTCATTTCAGACTTTTTGTAAAATTAAAACTTGAACTGCCGAAATATGTATTTTTTATTTATTGTTCCTTTACGGTCTTGGTCTTCGGAGCCGATTCAATTTTACTGTAGCCGTATCTTTATTAAAATAGATATATGGACATGACACGGAATCGTACAACGGCACACAGTTTAGTGGGTTTTGAGCGTACGTTTGTGCCGTATCCAGACATAGCACAACATTGTGACTAATTACATGGACTTCACCGCAGGACTAAACGTAGTTGTTGTATTATTAATGTAAGAAGGACCGGCCCAGAAGGGCATTTACCAAAAAAAATACTTTATAGGTGTACCACTGTTTGATTTTTATAAGAGCGTTATGCGACAAGTTTGAACGTCGGTTGATATTTCGTATTCGTATCTTTACAAATCTCTACTAACACTTATCAATTGTCATCAACTATTGACCAGCCAAGCAAAGAAAGTAGCAGTAACTATCTCAAGTTTTTCTAAGACAAACTTTGAAGACAATCTTACCAGCATGGCGGCTAGAAACTTTTACGAAAAGAGATTTACATAAAAAATAGCTGTTTGATTATGTTTCAGAAAGTCAGTCAGGACCAAAGAAGATGGATTTCTTAAAGATAGCTTCAGATTTGTGGGATCTTCTCAAATCGGAAAAAATCTGTATAAATTTATTCCAAAGGCTCTGTTTCAAAAAAGGCGTTAATAAATTAAAGACATAGTTGGTTTTAAGATGAAATGTCTATATGAGAATGAGTAGTTCAACTATCGTTGTATGTAGATACTAAAATCACATACCTATCTATAGCTTCAAGCCCTAAGGTAGACCCATCTATACATGGTATAATAATTTAAGAGGTAATACTTCCTCTGCATATTACTTACAATGACTGATTGTAAGTACACCGTACAAGTATTAGTGGAGTTTACCAAACCTTCTATTTATTAATTGTAGATTAGGAAAACAAATATTATTTCGTGTCAGTGTTCTATACTTTTTTTCAGCAACGTTTGTTTTTTGCAAATATCTAGATAACGCAAAATAACCTCGCGTCGAATTCAGAATTAAGTTTATTTTTCGAGGAAAGTTTCGTTGACACTGTTGGACTCATTATTTCTCAAATATCGTAATGCCTATTTGGTGAGTTTCTGGTCGATAGAGAATACTCATCATTATATAAGGTTCTAAATATATACGAGGGGCACTCTAAAAATTTTCTCTAGGTTACATTATTTTTATTACATCTTTTCAAAGAACTCTACATCAGCGTCTTTACAAAGTTTCAAGCGTCTGAACCAATTTTCAAAACACATTTTTTTAGTCTGCAACAATTACTTGCTCAACGAAGTGCTCAAATGCAATAAGCTACATCTAAGGCGAATGACCCAAAAGCTTTACCGGTGTTTAGGAAGTTCCTCGTCTTGATCGCGGAGTGCGCGGGCGCGTTGTCGTGGTGGAGCAAATGGCCTCGGAGTCCTCTGTTCGGTCGCTTGTTTCTTGCAGCAGCACTTCTGCGAGCGATTTGTAGTGTACTACTCTGCATTGATGCTACTTGGGTTTCTCAAGGGCTATGATACTACACCCCATTAAGGAGAAAAAGCTGGCGTTCAACATATTTCCAGCGATCTCGATCGTTTTACTTTCGTAGGCATTGGTTCGTTTTGAAACAGCCATGCTGTTTAATGAAGCTTTGTTTACCTTTTACGATATCGTAAATAAGGAAGAACTCTTAATTTATCAATCATATCATGGCCCGATTCCACGCGCGCGAATACTCCTTATGCAAAGGTGGTTATGTAGAATATCATAAATACTTCCCGATCCAATCTGAAGATTGTGTTCAATATCCTCGTATGTGATTCGCCGGTTTTGTTGGATCAAAAGTTTCACTTGTAACACGTTTTCTTCCGTAACAGCAGTCAAAAGACGACTACTACTTTTTCATCCTTCAAATTTAAGCGACCGCACTTCAACGCGTTAAACCAGCGGTTCACGGTTGCTTTAGAAGGCGCTATGTTCATAATAGCTAATAAAAGTTAATTAAAAGATTCATCAGGTTTCAAGTTGGATAAGGATCAGTTGAAGGCGTAAATAAATCATTGCATGAAAATGTTCCCGAAGCAGATTCATTTTTTTCTATTACACATAATAGTCATAATGCTAGTAAAACAATTAAGAGGGAAATTTAAATTTGGAACAAATATATTTTTAGCTTGCCTGAGTATATCACGGACTTAGGATATCTTTCAACATTCGATTGAATATTAAATAGCGAAACTTTGTTGTTGACTATTCTGGTCAGTTCCAAGGATGTTTTATTTGACTTGTTTCGGAATTATTTTTGGTTGCTGCTGTTTTATCTTGGTTGTATTAGTAATTAGTAATAATATTAGTATAAGTATTAGTACCTTTATTAATATGGATAATAATAATAAATCCCCAAACACACCAACTGTATGACCCCAAAGTAAGCAGAGCTTGTGCTATGGATGACCATACGGCGAACCCAGAATAAACATATATAGTTATGTTTATATATACAAATACGTATATGTTTATATAAATATTGTTTATATTTATGACAATGACCCGAGAACAAACATCTGGGTTTATCACACAAATGAATGGTGTATGAGGCAGAGCTACTGTACTACTGCAAAAGCTACCCACCGTATGAAATTCAAATTGAATATCTTAATTTCTTGTAATGAATACAAAGAAAAAACAGTAAATACACAACACAATAAAAATTAAAATTTAAGTCGAACGACCTACGATAGCAAGTCCATAGAATTCCTTGTTGTAATAGCGTCATCGGGATCTGTGAAAACGTTACGCGGACGCCTGTAACGATCCACCGGGTCTGGAAAATAAGACCTTCTAAGATCTCTTCTTAGAGGCGCCTCGTAATTCGTTTTGGCTCCGAGTTACAAAGGTCCTAGTTACGGGGTCGCCGCGCCGAGCCATGTAACTTGTTTAGTCAAACAGGCTAAAGTACTGAGAAAGAATTAGGCTAACTGAAACATCCTCCACAGTGTTTTTAGGTTTAGTTTTAGGCTCATTTTAAGACATTGTAGCTCTTTTCGAATAATTCAACACAATAAAAAAATATACTTCGATACAATTTAGGGATCCAACTCCTAGCAGCAATAAGATAGAAAACGTGGTTTAAGGCATGGACAACTCTGTGTTTGTCTCATTCTGACATTGAAGACACAACACTTGTAAGAAAGCGACAAAATACCATATGATTACACGAATCATATATCTCGTTAGTGACTAAGTAGATATACGATCAAAAGGTCCGAAGTTATACTGTTATCTCTAAACAACATCAGCAAACTATCATAGCTCCTGACTTTGAAACCACCTAAATAATGCATTGAGAGTCGTACCTTCGAACAGACCTCGCATCAACACAAATAACTGCAAGTACCGGCGACTACGTAACGGCTCCTGCGTTGTTTACCGGACAATCCTAGTTTTTCCTCTATAAACATTGACCGCAGACGATTCTGTTACAAGTGTGGTACAAGTTGGGTACAATATTGAGAAGCATTATAAGATCAATTGTAAAGCAAAATGATCTATGCGGATGTAATTTTTCTTACCTCTCACCGTAATTATTCCGGACAGTGGGTAACAGCCCGTGCAATTATTGCTTTTTTCAGCCAGACTAACCCTGTGTTACTAAGTGAACTTTATTTTTTTTTAAAACACATAAAACTAGACCATTTAAAAGTTTAATATTATTAAGAAAAAGCTATCCTATCTTTATTCCCGCCTAGATACACTTCACGGAGCCAATAACTCCGTTAAAATTTCAAAGTAAATAGTAAGTATGTTACGTGTAGAGAGTAATTTAAAAACGCTATGTTTTATGACTTTTACCTACGGTCTATTATAGTACTAGGCAAAAGAGGCGGGTGAAACGTAAAAAAATAAGGGAAATCACGCTGGCGAGGGGAGTGCAAATCGAACCATCGGATATCGTTTTTTTTCTCTTTTCGAATGCAAAGAAGCGGAAGTTGAAACTCGGATTAATGGGGGAAATATTTTGTTCAATACGGGGATATGAATATTACTGTCTTTAATCTTTATTGAGAAAAAATAAAAAAGTTACACTCAAAAGCTTAAACTACTAATTAATTATAATATGTGTTAACATACATTCTAATGTAACATTTTTTTTCTTTTTTTGTTTCCCTCCGCGGGAAGGGCAGGAGGATAAAAATGCCCTGACGCATACTCTGGCGCGATTCCAGAGTTATGTGGGACTCGTCCCGACGCCTACCAGAACCATACCCACTAAAAACCCCCTGTCGGCTCGTGCATTTTTGCCACTCAGCCTTCATCTGAGCGACGGCCAATTGGAGAAAGAGGCCGCGTTAGCGGGGCCCAGAAGGGGTCACCCGCTGGGATTACATAGCACTGAAGGTGCTCAAAGCACTGAAGGTGAATACATAGCACTGAAGGTGCTCAAAATGCGAATCAATAATTAAAACAAAAATTAAAAATTGCAAAATAAAATTGAATTAATTCGCATTTACGTTAGAATTAGGATTTACGTTAGAATTAGAATTTACGTTAGAATTAGAATTTGCGGCCAGAAGGGCTTCGAGATCGGCTGACAGTCTGGTGGAAGAGTACGCTTGCGCATTCCTAGGCCTAGCGACTTTGAACTTCGAATCTAAGACAGGAGTAGTATATGAGACTGAATCACGAACTAGAGGATTGGGATGGGTTTCGGAGCGTTTGAAGAACGCTTCAGAGAGTGTTTTGAGGTGTTGTTGTACTTCAACAAAAGGTGGCAGTTCAAGATCTCTATGCAAGTCCGCGTTACGCACGTACCACGGTGCGTTTGTGGCCCTGCGGCAAAAGAGGTTTTGAACTACCTGCAGTTTGTGCAGGAGGGAGGGTTTGGCGTGGGCAAAGATTGGCGAGGCATATGTCATGACGGGTCTAACGCAGACCTAGTAAAGTGTACGTTTGTTTCTGAAAGACATTTTACTTTTTCTACCTAACATGCTATTTAGGCGGCCTAAGTAGTGACGAGCGAGTTTCGAAACTCTTTCGACGTGTGGCTTGAAAGAAAGCGTCGGATCTAATGTGACGCCTAAGTATTTAGTACTGCGCTTCCAGGGGATGGGAATGCTTTACATTCGAACGTGGGGATCGCCAGCGGGACGACGGCGTTTGTGGTCGAAGCGCATCGCAGAACTCTTTTCAGGGTTCACATCGATGCGCCATTTTTTAAACCATACACCAAGGGCGTTTACGGCCTTTTGGAGTCTGGTTACAAGGTGCGGAACACTGTGGCCTTTGGTATAGAGTGCGGTGTCGTCGGCAAAGAGGGCGAGTTCGACGCCTTTCGGCGGGATGGGAATGTCGTTGGTGTACACGGTGTACAGCAGAGGGGCGAGGACTGAGCCTTGAGGGACTCCAGCCTTTATGGGACGAGGCGCAGAAAGCGTGCCTTCGTGTTTAAATCGAAACGTACGGTCTTTGAGAAACGACGCTATTAACCTGACTAGGCGATCCGGTAAGCCTAACTTGTAGAGTTTATAAACGAGACCGCTGTGCCAGACTTTATCGAAAGCCTTGGCTACGTCAAAGAAAACCGCGACTGTTTTATAACGACGCGGATAGAAACCGTCAAGTATATACTCGACGATTCGATGGACTTGCTGAGGGCAGGAGTGTTTAGCGCGAAAGCCGAACTGATGGGGAATAATGAGAGGATCGCCATCCGTTGGAAACAGATGGTTCCGCATTCGAGAGAGTATGACTCTCTCGAGAAGTTTAGACATTGCCTTGAGGAGGCTGATGGGTCTGAGATTAGCCGGGACGTTCAGAGGTTTGCCCGGCTTGGGAATGCCTATGACTGTCGCTTCTTTCCAAGCTTTTGGAAAGTAGCTATGGTCGAAGCAGGCATTGAAAATGATAGCTAACAAGGTAAGCATCTGTTGAGGAAGGTGCTTAAGTGCGTGGTTGGAAATTCCATCCGCACCCGGAGCCTTTTTGGACTTTTGATTTCTAATGAGAAGCAAGATTTCATCATTAGAGACTGTGACAGGGTCGGCGGTGATGGGGAGAGAGTCTCTGCGAAGGACTTCGTCCTCCACCGCCTGGATGTGTGAGGGATCAGCAGGTTGCGTGCTGGGCGAGCATTGTGCGGCAATGCTGTCAGCGAAGCATTCAGCTTTCTCTTCGACTTCAAAGGCAGTAGTGCCATCGGGACGAGTGAGAGGAGGAACGTGAGAGGCGGTGTCTACGCGTAAGGCTCGGGCCATGCTATAGTACGCTTGGTGGGACGGAGAGATATTCGCCATGAGATCGTTCATCTGAGCGTCTCGGAGTTCCGCGAGGCAAGACCTAACTTTACGTTGAAGCTGATTCGCAGCTGTTCTATAGGCGGGCGTGGGATATTTCTTGGCTCTCCGGAGAGCCGCGTTCTTAGCTTTAATAAGATTGCTAACGGCTAAGGGAAGCGTGGGTTTGCCGTGCTTAGCAACCTTTTCGTTGTCACTGATGGCTGAGTTGAAAGCATCAGTGAGAGAATTTACTAATGAATCAATTTTATCCGGGCTATCTAATTGTTTGGGAGAGATCGCGAGTGGAGAGTTCGGGGCCTCTAAGGCTGAAACTAACGTATTTTTAAAGCCTTTCCAGTTGGTAAAGGTCTTAGGAGAGGTAGCGTTATCGTTAGGCAGTCCTAGCACGAGGGAGACGGGGCGGTGGTCAGAACCTAGGTCATCGAGAGGTTCGATAGACCTGAGGTCGAGATTGATTCGCTTGACTATTGCAAAATCGAGGATATCAGGAGAGTGGTTCGGGTTGTCGGGATAGTGAGTGGGAGTGATGGGGGAGATGACATCTAAGTCAAGTGAATTTGTGATGTCGAGGTGTAACATTTCAAGTTACATTGCAGAAGTATGTACGAGCAGTAGCTTTGAGGTTGATGCTCTGCTTCATAAACTAGGAGGTTATCCTGTATCTTAGGAAACAGTTTTCGATCATGTAAATTTATATACATGTATATATATAGATAGTAATAGGATATTCTGCAAACAGCGTGTTATATTTAAAATAGAACATTGAGTCCTAGTATATTTGTATAAGTGTGGATGCGCTTGTTTGAAAATGTGAGTGTTACTGCATTAAGAACATCTCTTTTCTACGAACGTCGTACTTAAAGATAAAATATTGTATAACCTTTATTATAAAACAATAACAATCTGACCCATCTTTACTTACTTTGATAATAGATAAAACAACCACTACTACTTTACCACTATGACTATCCAACAGCTTACGTATTATTCGTGACGTGTTTTGTCGTTAACTGTACCTTTACTTGTGTGTATGCCGTCCGGTAAGACGCTGCGGGACATGTACAGATACGATAGACTAATGAAATATAATTATAGAAAAATACTCCATGTTGTGTAAGTTTAAGTGTTAGACCTAAGGTGTTACAGCTCACATGTTAACGCGGCTCAATAGGGATTAACTGTTTCCTCCAAAATTTGGAAGTTTTTTTATTGTCAAAAAGACTATACGTCCTTAACAATATCTAGAAGACCTCGGCCATGCGGCAGTAAAGTAATTCAAGTAGAACCAGGTGCTTTTTTTCAAAATGAACTGTTTATTTATTTTTTCAATTTCACCAGATTTTGAAGCTTTGCGCAGACGGCGCTTAGCCGGAACTTAAACAACTCCTACATACGAAACGCCTGAGGGCACGGACCTCGACTAGGACGTCGTATATTGAAACTATTTCGGAATTTTATTTAGTTCGGAAGGGTCATCTACTGCCAAAGAACTAGCAACAAACTCAGTAGGAGATGAGTACGACGCGTTAGCCTGGCCCACCGGTGGGTTAGGCGATTCGAATGCCGTGTTATCCTATTTCCAACGGGAACCTTGTTATAACAGTGTAGTCAGGATCTGTCTTTTCGTTACATCCATAATAAATAATATAAATGCATTATAAAATATGAGTGTCACAAATAAATAAATGTGTTTCGCTGCATGGTCAACGATTAAGTTTGATCGAGGATTTGACATATTTTTAAATCACATGTTATCTACGAAAGAACTAAAAGATCAAATCAAAAATGGAAGATCAATAAGATTTTGAATTTTACCCATGCCGCTAGTTAGCTTACATAGCATGGTTAGGGTAAATGTCAAATAATTGACACGTCAAACGTCTGCGGTCGACAGTTGGTCTGTTCTGAGGAGTGTCTTGTCTTGTTAGAGCCAGGCAGTTCCTGTTCAATAGCATAACTACAGGGTATAACCTATCAATACGGGTTTATTAATTCAGATGTGTGCACATAAATTGGAGCAATTTACTTTGTTAAATATGTATTGGTTAAATAAAAACAATGAAATGATATCGAATACAATGATATTTCATCTAAAATTCCGTAAACGTAAAAAACCTGATATCGAGAATCTAACTTGGATAAAATCTTTGTATGTAAGTACTTAACTCCTACAGAAATAATTGCAATGCCTAGACGGGGTCGCTCTACTTTTTCTCCTGTGATTATTAGATACAATATAGACTTTCTGCGAGTATGTCTCTACTTGCTCCCACTTTTGTGAGATTTTGAATACCAAAACTACTAAACACAATTTCGGGTCCACTTTTCTCAATCTTAGAACACTAAAGGACTTGTCACCCTGGATGCGTTCTACGGCCTGCGATCCGGTTAAATCGAACGCAGCCGGCATCCTATGTGAGCAATATTTACATTTTATATACATTATTTGGAATTACAATCTGACCTGCGAGCAGAATCAAAGAACGCAACACACCGAGCAGTCGGGAGGGAAAGACGCAGAAGAACTGCCCGGCAGCGGGCCGGACTGTTCAAGGCGCGCATCGCACTAGAGTACATTTGATTTTTTATTAACTAAAATATTTTATGAAACAGAATAATTTATAGATTGCTTACGACGCCATTCCTATTTATAAGATTTTGAAGATCCCTATTATTGCCGTATACATGACCGATTGCAGTGCCCATTTCGCTGACCGGTTGCCCTGCCCGGATCACAGACCAGTTACCCTGGCCGACGAATAATGTTCACACAGGACTGTGTACGATTTGCATGCAGTGTGACAAGTCCTTAATCCTAGAATTTGTAAAAGCAAACTTCATTCTAAAATTACAACACACTTGAGTAACACATCACAACATATTCAGCCTCCCAATGACCCTCGCCAAATTAATTTACTGAACAAGGGGCAATATAATGTAGCAACAATCAGTATTTACCATCGCCTTGAGCCAACGGACAGAATAGGACGGCAGAATAGGCCGTGCGGCCGGGATCGAGCCTGGGACCCCTCAGACCGCAAGCCGACCACGCCTAGGCAATCAACACGAGGTGTAATGAACTGGAGTTAAGGGAGCGGTTCAAAGCGGAATTGTTTTTTTTTTTCAATATTATTGTTCTTTAAAATTAAATATGTTCCTTTTAAGTAGTCCAGCAGACGAACACAAAATAAATTAGAGAAAACACAAACTTGAAGGAATATTATAAAGCATTTCTTGTTATGACATATACTCAAAAAGTTGAAACACTCGTCAAGCACCGGCAGAGGCCTATGGGGTTTGCAGAGACGACTTGATCAACTCGAGACTAGCCTCTCCCTCATATGACATGTAACACACCTACCTACCATATGTTTGGTTGTATTATTACTTCAAGTAAACAAAACCTATCAGTGATATGACGGATCTTTACTTAATAAAATTGTTTTCTCTAACGTCAAAAAACTAAGGTCAATGTACCTTTGAATGTTTATTATTTCGTAATAATTGGCTATTTGAATACAGGAATTTAAAAAGCAAGATTAAACGCTCACACTTGGGCCAAAACCGTCAATAAACAAAGAACTTTCGTCACGTCTTCAAACGCTCAAAAGCAACCACTCTGAGAACTTTAGATCTCAAGTTCTACCTTAATGTCACCTACATTTTGGATCCTTCCTGGATCCTGGAGCTATATCATAAGGCTACAATCTATGAAACAAGGCACCACAAACGAAATATTTGGGCCAGAAAAGATTGGAAGTAAAATAAACAATAGTCTTTTTGATTCAGTCATATTTGCAAAAAAGCTGAATAATTTACATTACTGAACCCATGAAACGTTGTGTGAATATATAGATTACCTAAGAGTTTTTTATCAGGTCACGAGCAGTTGATCCAACATTAAGTTAATACCTGAAAACAACAAAAATAAAAATTAAATTCTATCAGCCGTAAAAACTGAGGTTTGCTTTTTTAAATGAGTAAATTGAGAATTCAAGTTTTCTGTTAACCCAAGTTAAGGTAAATGCGTTATCATATTGATTGACCACAGAGAAATACTCTCACGATTTTTGATGGCATCAAACTATTCAATATGCAACCAACCATTGCTAAGCGAGAACTACTCTGCTTAAAAATAAAATGATGCAAACTTCGAAAATAAGAAATTGTAACTCAAACTTGATCTATTAGAGTGTAATAAAACACGATAACCGATCCATTAATAATGCTAGTAATCCACGAAATGATTGTATAAAACGGCGCAGTGGCACGCCTCCGCTGTCGCATCGTCTGGTATTCAAGTCCCACCTACATGCTCAAGTTTTATGTCGCTGCTATTATAGAAAGTTTGTTAAAATTTACTAATATCATAACATTTTATGAGCGTCTTTTATCATATTTTCACGTGTTTTTGAGACAGATTTACGTAATAAAATTTATACAGAGAGTAAGTCATCACAAAAACATTATTTTAACTTAAATTCCTTTCAACTGGTCGTGTCTGATATAAAATGGATAAGAAACCTCTGACCAAATATTTTGTAAAGGTCAACCAAAACCTCCCCCCAAAAATAGAAACCAACCTGCATTTTACTTAATTATCGCCGAAAAGAAACAAAAGTAAATAGAAAAGTGAGTAACTCCCGCGCACCACAAACGCAGCAGTCCATAAACATACTTGGACATGTTACACATATCATAATTACCTAAACCCCATCATGAACCCACTATTATAGATTAAGGAGTTCCGTGAACAAAGAGATGACCTCCCAAGATATGGAATGAGCTTTTTTGTCGACACTTAAAAAGTCTTTAGAGATAGGAAAAATATTTAAAGTAGTACGAAGTTTTAATATAAGTGTTTTGTATTTTGCTGCATGTCGTTGATTTAGGCCGTTTAACCAGTGGTTTCACGTGAGGTCGTTTTAGCACAAATCCAATGATCACTTGCCTTAATACAAGGTTTAACAGTTTACGAAAATTCACTACCTTACCACTGTAGGTGGCACTATTAGAAAGGTGCACTATTATTGGGTTGGAATTAAGTTTACCAAAACTTCATCCGACGTTTTGTATCATCGAGCGACAAAAAGTATTTTTCTTACTGCAATAAAGATCTACGAAATATTCCAATATTAATAAATTTATTTTAAAAAAATGAACCAGCGACGCCCCAGTCCCGGTTTAGAAGAGTGCGCCATTAGGCGCTCACGTCATGGCCAGAGAACATTAGGATGGCTTCATGCACGGTGGAGCAAAGGCAATTAATAAATAATATTAATTTCCGGTCCTAGATATCTTAGAAATCGAAAGTTAATTTAATGGCCTGTGCTTTATATTAAGATGAAAGTAATTTGAGAACATTCTGAAAACATTTGTTCTTATCGTATCGTATCCATTTACTGTGATAAACATTGTTCTTATCGTATCGTAAAATTAATACTGACTTTTACGCACTGGCATTTATAAATAAAACAAAACAGAACAACGGCGGCACCCGATTTCATCGCAGCCAGTCAACAACCAAAGTCTAACCCTTGGTTAGCACGAATTATGTGTATGTTTTACCTGCGCTTTTTTCTACATACGTACAAACCCAAGGTGCTCATTATGAATTTTTCACAGTAGCTGATCTTACAAAACGGGTCATTTGTTAACCCATACAGAACCGGTCATAATTATACCGCGGACGTTCTCACAATTTGCTTACATTTGTTTTAAAGACAAACATCACTTTGTCTTCCGTTAAGGCGACATCTACATTACAGACAAAGAGATAAGGCTGGAATTTGCACGACGATTTGTGCATTTCGTGATACTTTGCGGGTGCGGTAAAAAAGGTTAGATTCGTGTTTAGTCATTTCAAAATTCTGTTAGTTTAAAAATATACGGATGTGTATTTTCAAAGTTCTTACGCCGGACGAAACAACTTTTAACATACCTGCACTCTTTAAAACAGATTTGATAGCCGAGATATGCAACATTTATCATTCATTATTCCAATACGTCAAATTATACATCAACAATAGTAGGTATATCAAAAAAAATGCTTGCATTTCCTGTTAGATTATTTAAAAAAAATTCGGTTTAAATCCTATATTTGTTTTGCGTGAGTGTACGATAGTCCCTGGTATCAATTAATTGCAAATAAATACAATTAAGCAAATCGAACTGAAAAATAAAGCCCGTCAGAATCATTTCAGATAAAAACTTAATTCGTTTTAATACTTTGCTTTAGTGAAATTGTTCATATAATATATACGATACCCAGTTTTTTAAACTATTTCTACCATTACTTCAGATAGCATTTTTTTTACAAAGTTATAAACCCTAACGTTTTAAATTCAAAGATTTTTAAAGCAATTAAAAGCGAACTTATCTATAATTATTTTCCGAAGTATTTCTTTAACTTATTGGTTATAAAGCAAACTAACTATTTTCCGCTTTAAAATATTAATAATACTCAATAATAATTTAAGTTTAAATTAAAAACCCGGGCAACTTTATCCTATTACTTACTAGATTGAAACGATCCAAATCCATATTTTACCGTGGTGCACACGAGATGCTTGTCTAGTGAAGCACACGTGTTTCCAATAAAGGATTTATCTAACAGTTTTATTCTCAGGTTTACGTTCTTCTTTATGTCCAGTAAAGTGTTAAAGTAAATTTGCGGTTCCTGTTAGGTGGAAAATGTTTACGAGTCCCGGTGTGTCGATCTTGGTTTATTTGAATTAAAGGGATCAGGGTGCTATTTCGGGATAGTTGCTTTCTATTCTTGCCCCACTTGCGGGTACTTAGTCGGTCTATTTAGTAGGTCTCAGGTACGTACCTGAGACATAGAAGCGGGACAAAATTGGACCTAATTTAAATGCTGAAGATTACTAGATTAAGAAACCTTAAGCGGAATGTACATATAGCACGAGGATCACTAAGGGTTGGAAACTCGGAGATTACCTACTTTGTACGCAAATTATTGATTTGCTGGAGGTTTTTTACGAATGTTTTGCATTCAGCTGTTTTCTGTAGGATAAGGATTTGCTTTATCTTTTCGTCAAGAATTATTAACTTCCCCAAGTACAAAAAATCTTCTATGCATGATACGCAGCAAAGTTCGAGATTCTTACGTAGGTAAAAAAAAAGAATGAACGGTGGTTCTGCTTGTCCTGCTTCAAGTTCAATAAGTTACTACTGAGTTTAAATTAAATGAAGAGTGGTCAGAAGTTAAATTTGATTAAATAGAGTCTCCGGAGGTATTAGACTACGTCTACGTGGGTCCTACAATTAGCATGTATTTACAGGCTGATACAAAAAGAAGCAAAACTAACATTTAGCGATGAGTAAATAAAATTCGTGACCCTAATTATGAAACTTAATTGTGTCTAACATTTGTTGATAGCGAATAAATCTTATAAATTTGGATTCCATGGAAAGGTTTCCTGCTACAGTGATGCTGACAAACATATTCGTTACGACCAAGATAATATACCATTTCGCATGGTACTCAGTCCCCAACCTTATCCAAAGTGTATACAGTCGTGATACGTACGGAACATTTCCTGTTAGGAATTAGACATTTAGAGTCCCCTACCTTTCACATTACATGTGACATGGGTAGGTTTAAAGAAGCAAAATATTTGCGAAGGTTTTATATATTTTTTAATATTAAGTAAATATTTAACGAGGAAACATGAACAATAAAAATAAGAAAATTAAATTAATAGTTTAATTAATAGTTTAATTTCAAGTTTCAGCGAGCATTACGGAAAGTCAACTATCCAACGTTGTCCTTCTACAACGCTCTCTACTGACTCAAAGACAGTTTAATATTTATACAAAAACTATTTCCAACTCTAATTTAACCTGCATGGCCGCAAAGTGACCCGCTAACCTTTTTATACAATATTTCTCTGCGCACACCGTAAGAATTCATAGCAATTATTTTGCTATCATCTGTAACTGGCATATAATAATTTGTAATTATACAATTCAAAATTGGAGTATCTTCAAGTATGGACAATTGAAATGTTTGCGAAAAAAAATAATACTTTCAAGCTCAACATGTGGTTTCTCAATATATGAAAGCATAATTGCAATTTAATCAGTCCTATTTCTTTCTTGATACATTCTAAAAGTTGATGAGCACAACTGAACACGTTCATTTAAAAAAACCCAGTTTAGAAAAAATCACCGAATCACTGGCATGTTCACGCTTAAACCATAAAATCATCACATATTTGCACATAGATAATTTAATAACAAAAATTAAGTATTTGAAAAACTCTTTTAATAAAGGTAGGTAATATATTTTACTGCGATGTAAAATTTTAGTCAAAGACAATACAATAATCCTGTAGGTATAACACCCAGAATGTCGGGTCACTTGTTAGAATAAGGTTTGGATATCTGCACTGCACACTCTTCGTTAATCCTGTCAAGAATATCTTATGTGTACGCGTTTCATGTAATTCAATTGTGACTTCCGTTTCCTAGCGAGTAAGTATCTGTGATAAATATTTTGATACACTATTGGTTGATTTGTACCATTGTACCATTGTAACCATTCCAATGTTAGGGTGTTACCCCACCAATCGATCGATGGTCGGGCGATGTCATCGATCGACGTCGATCGATTGGTCTGGTAGAAACTTTCGATCGACGTCAACTGTTCCATTCTACCATCGATCGATGGCGTCGATCGACGATCGATCGATTGGTGTGGTAACACCCTTAAACTTCAAAACCAGTGAAACTATTTAAATTTGTAAAACTTAAAATGTGTAATATCTAATATGTAATTCGAAATACATAAAAGCCGGTTTTGATATTGCTTAGTAATATAAAAAGTAACCATTCTAAATACCAAAATAATACCGAATCACTATACTTCAATATGAGTATTCACTTTGGTGTACATTTATGTTTTGGTACTGTCATCGCCGGAACTATGTCGATATTTTTCTCATTAAGTCAAAACGCATTTAGCGTATAAACGTGATAAACAATATTGTAGTCGCTGTAACAGGCAACGTAACAAGCTTATCGAAGCAAGAGTCGTTTATAACATCCAATACGCGTGCTAATTAACACGTTTCATGTCATTACGTCGAGGACAGGCATACGGTAGAAGGTATTGCCAGACTTTGCTCGCATTCGGCTGGTTTTATATGAACTGTTCCGAAAGTGTTTTTGTATGCAATTTTATACCATGCAATGGAATTTCTTCAAGGAAGGCTTATGTAACAAAATTATTGTAAGTATGTTCGCAAAAGTCATAGTTTCTTAGTTGTATTCTTAATGTCTTAAGAATGTAAACAAAGCAAATCAAATGAACAAAAGATGTCAAGCAAATTTCCAGACAGTGTTTTGTCTATGTAACGATAACAAACCGAAACGTTAGGCCAATCGCACGCGGCGCCGAAAGTAGGCGATGGTAGAATTTTGAAATCTCTCACTACTCGATGATCCCTGGAGTACATTTTCAGAATAAAGGAAGACATAATTTAATGAATTAACGGAATTCTTACCACGATTTTTGATTTTTATTTAGCGCGTCCGATATTTCGATGCTGTTGCAAGCACCATGATTTAGTGAATCCACCATCATGGTTTAGTGAAAATAACCGCGATAGTTTAAAACAGTTATTAAAGGAAAACAACATCAAGATCAATAACGACAGTTTTATGCACTTACTAGACATTTACTAAGCCAATCCAATACTTTACATATAAACATCTTCCCATAGGGGTATTTGAAAATTAAGCAATAGTGCGCGGTCGGCCTTAGGCCTCACAGACATAAGCCAGATCTATATGTGTCGGGAATGCCTTGAGGGACACTGGGGTACACTAGAAATTTCGGGATATACATGAGCAGATTGTATCTTATAATGAACTTTAACGTTCCTCGCAAAATACTGTGTGTGAAAATGAAGGTTCGAATATTTGAATTTACATTTGTACTCGTTGCTACAAATGTATCTTGGGGATTATTTATATCTGCTAGACTTTTTTTGGAGATTGTCATGTATGTTAAACAAATACAGTTTAATAAATTATTATTAAGTAAATCATATATTTTATTAATACTTTTAATATAGTCATTGCTGAGATATTGGGTCGATTTCATAATAATGAATAAAATTAATTACTTGCTAAGACATCAAAGTCTTAACAAATCAATCAACGCACGTATCTTTTAATATCAAAATCATACAACTTGTCTTACAAAAGAAAGAAACTATACTTTGAGTATTATCCCCTAATTGTCTATAAAGGGTTCCTGGAACACATTAAACAGTTTGGGGACTTGATCTAAATAGTTATTTGAAATGTCAACTGTGTGTTGTGTAAATGACGTGACGTCTCAAGTGAGATGGGATATTTCAGCTAGACGTCTAAAGAGTTAAGTGACAGCTTGATCTATGAAAGGGTTAAGGTTTAAATTGAATTCCCGAATCCTGACGATGTTAGTGTTTGTTGATGGGGTCAGTCGTCAGAACAAGACAGCGGTTGGGGACAGTTTGATAACAGAGTCATTTATTTGGATGTGATTTTCAACCTAAACTATGCGTAAATAAGTATAAAATTCAAATTATCTGAAAAATTAAAGCTACTCGAAACATTGTCTTGAGTGCGAGTCATAAGTTTTAAAATGAGCTAAAAACACATTGATCTGTATTAGGTACTTATTTATGTTTATACTCGTCCAATTGAATTGTTTGTATTTTTATTATTTATTATATGTTTAAAACATTTTAAATGCCGTACATACCACGTGACAATCAATATATAAAAGTTATGCTCCATAAAGTTTACGCGTTTTCGATAGCATTAGCGGTTCTTGATTGTAATGTGACTAGCTAGATCTGATATTTCTCAAATGCTATCCGTAGGCCAAAATAGAAACATGATTTAAGGATAGTGACGAATATTTACATTGAAATATCGCTATGAAATAACATTTCTACAATTAAATTCAATAAAAATGAAATAATGATTTCCTTCAGATTTACATTTACCGATGTTTCTGAAGTATTTTTCAATCAACCGCCCTCTTTACGCGTGACATTCATTATTTTATTGGCTTTTGGCAAATCTTGACATTCGCGTCTGTTGCTGCAGTGCAGCTGAGCGGGAACATGCGCGTTGTAGGACTACAGTGAATATTGCACACTTTATCAGACTATTTATTAATTTATGTAGCAAAACACACTTGAAATCAAAATAACCATTTGAATATTCATCAAAAAAATACAAAGCAATACACGATCCACATTATAAATTCCCAGAAATTCAAAACATTGGAGGTCAAAAAATAACAAATACTAATAACTTTATTTGCTAGTGGAGGCGCCACTTAGTTTCTCAATCGTGGCGAAAATTTCTCGGCTTAAGTTTATTAGTACATTTGCACATCAGATTCTATAAATTTTTACGCATGTTGAAATACTGAAGTATACATTCTGACCGAACACTAGAAATAAATTCCCAAGTCATCCCTACTAAAAATACTGGACTACCAAACTTACCAGCAACATCCAGAATCAGAATCTGCCAGCTTTTCTAAGCTTAAAACCATTTATAGAATTCGGTCCTCATATTTTGCATAGGTACTGAACTTCTCTTGACGACTCTACTTTAAAATTTACACTTTTCACAAATTATTTACTAGCAACGGAATGGAGGGTGTTAAAGACTTCTTTCATGAGGATTTAAGAGTTTTAGTTCAGATTTTAATTTAGATGTTTCAATTCGATGGTGACAATAATAAGTTAGTTGAGTATTGGGATACTGAAAACCTGAGAGTAGATCAATTTGCCTTGAATCCTTGAAGACGCCATTACTTATGTTAATTAATATTCAAATACGTACAACGAACAAGCTGTACCGCACTTAAACTTTACTATACTAAATATATATTCTTTTAAAAATCCAGCACTAGACCTAGCTCATAACATACGGCAACATGAACAGAATCACTATAACTTTTAGAGATTGATCCGAAAATACGTCAAATGCCCGGTTAACTGCAATCTGTAAAATTGTACTTTACTAATTACTGCCTATGTGCGACTATTAAAGATAGCTATTACTCTGACCATACATTGTATATAATATATTTTTATTTATATAACACATTTCAGGGCGTACATATTAAGTTTCTGACATTTTGGCCGCTCCAAAACATCCTGAATCGAGATGTCTTCGCCGCCATTTCACTAAGGAATACTCTTTTCACGTAAAGCTGGTTACCGCACGTATCTCTAGGGAACCACTGCACTGAAAGTTCTGATCTTTATTATTATAGCATTGTGTTATTGCAAATTTGTGTACCATATATTTGTATTGTAATAAGCGAGGCAGCGAAATAGTGAGTCCGTTTGATGGTAGCTTAGTCTAAAATACACAATTTAGAGCGGTTCGAGTGGATGCTTTTACCAAACCAGATGAGTTTTTACGCAACGACTGCACACATGGGTTTTGGATAGGGATGTAGGGCGTGGATACGAATTGTATGTTGTACTTTATAATTGTATTATAATTACTTGACACACCATATTTTTGGTCGATTGGCTAGCACATAGGTTTGTATATTACATATGTTTTGTACCCTTTTTTGTGAATAAAAAATTATTATTATGTTGCGTGTTTATTCCACCCTAAAGGGCTAAAAGTCCCGGGTACAATTCAATTACTTACTCAGAAAAATTAGGTAAATGAATATAATTACAACAATTAAAAAAACGGGTTTTGGTGCCACCTCTCCTTTTTTACTAAACACAAAACGTGTTTGGGTTCATAATGGTTGCACGTAGATTTTATGGAAACTTTGTGGCAACTTTGTTGATGTGTTGCAAATGTAATAGTAACTGAATTTACAGCTGCTTTTCACTAAAGTTATTGATTGTTGTGTTTTTTAATTGAAAAAAAATTTGAAGTGAAATATCTCATGCATTGTATGGGAAGCTGTTTGGCAACTGTCTCAAAAGTTACCCTGTATTTTAAGAAATAAATAATTTAAATAATTGTAAGTGCGAAAGTTTGTTTTATATTTTATTTTGTTTCACGCCGCAATTAGGTACTGAACCGATTATGAAGAAAATTGATACTCCTATAATCTTAGTCTGGGTGAAAACCTTTCAAAAAAGAAGAGGAATTTTCATTTAGAAAATGTACCTATTCTACTACGAATGAAGAACAGGCGGGTGAAGCCGCTCTCAAACTCTAGTCACCCAATACAACATCTCAATGCAGTTTAACTTGACAGCGAAACTAAGCAGTAGGTACAGCATAGTACTCAAAGCAAATTAAACATGGTTTAGTCTAAAACAGCATTAGGTATCTTTGTTACAGCTATTAAAATTCAAAACGAAACTCTCTCTCGTGAACAGAGCGCGTTTAGAATTCACAAAAACTCCAATTTTCAAACATAATGCATAAATAACAATGTTACGTTTTCTTATTCTTTCATCTGTAGGTACTATGACCTCGGAGTTTGAAATTTTAATTAAAACGAGCGTTGTGAGTATCACTGGATAATTAATAAAAATTTAGTTCTTTGAAGGGGAACATCAAAATTTTGATGAATAAAATATTGTTTTTGTATTCTGTTAATAATTGCAATTATCAGGATTCGTTACGTAAACTTAATGAACTGTTAAAATAAGTAGTTTCATCTGTATAAAGTATTCAACAAACATTATTACATAAAATCATGTCAAGTAATCTTTGAGGACTATAAAGTTCACCTTCGGTAATTTAACCACTATAACCTCAATTTAAAAAAAAATTATGAATTTGTGAGCCTAGAAATGGATCAAAAACACTTAGTTCTTTGTACCGCCGCCGCCGGCCCTCGGACACACTCGTTCCATGCACCACGCATACTCCGCGCAGCACCCTGAAATCCACCTCCGACACTCATTTCTCAGGTAACGCTTCGGAGGCTGCATACTTCGATAAGTCTGCCTGTTATGCAAGGAGTCCACCAAGCAAGACACACTATGTTCGAAGTTTTTACTATCCCGCAGCTTGATTTTGGCGGTAATCTAGATGTGTTTGTTCTGTAATATCTGCTTTAGAAGTAAACACGTACAAATGAATATTACGCTCAGTGCCTATATTATTCTCAGATATTATTAATGGCTAAGCCCCTTGTGTAACAGAAGAAGGCAATAAGGAACAACGAGAAGGGGTTTAGTATTATTTATATCTGATTCAAAATGCTGTTGTCTGTAAATTTCTTGGTTCTTTCCTATTTTTAGTATATATCAATGATCTGCCCTCGGTCGTTAAGAATCAATGCGAGGTCATATTGTTTGCCGACGATACTTCCTTCTTATTTAAAATCAAAAGACAAGAAACTGACTATCGAGCAGTAAACCAATGCATCTCCAACACAGAGAAGTGGTTCTCAGCTAATAATTTGCTCCTCAATGAAAAGAATAACGAAATGTGTTAAGTTTACATTGCTAAATGTCAAACAGGTAAACACAAACATTGTAGTTAACTCAACTGTAGTTCTGGGCATAACTTAGACGCCAAACTCCAGTGGGGACCGCATGTTGATGGTTTAGCTAAAAGGCTTGGCTCTGCCGCATATGCTGTTAAAAAAATGAGACAAATTTAAAAGGAAACAACTGCTCGATTAGTCTATTTTGGTTACTTCCACAGCCTCATGACATATGGTATTCTGTTGTGGGGGAGTGCTGCCGACATCGATACTATATTTATTCTGCAGAAAAGGGCTGTTCGCGCAATCTATCAGCTCGGTCCAAGGGTGTCACTTAGAAGTAAATTTAAGGAAATAAAAAACTTTATGTATGTAAAAAAGAACATAACCTTGTTCAAAAGAAAAAAAGATCTGCACAGTGTTAACACAAGAGGAAAAAATATGCTGGCAGCTCATAATAGTAGGCTTCATAAAGTCACTAATTCATTCAGGGGTTAATGCATACGCTTTTATAATAAGGTTTCTGAGGATATCCAAGGTCTCCCTATTGACAAATTCAAAGAAACTATGAAGCAGAAGTTGTGTGGAAAAGCATATTATAAACTATCCGATTATTTGGATGATAAAAGCCCTTGGGTATAATCCCCTCATTAACAGGAGTATACTAGTATTTGTAACAAAACATGTGTAATGTGTCTGTATGTTCGTTGAGTTCTTCGTCCCGATGAATATTTAAAGCGTCATTGTCACTAAAGTACGTCTTCTTATGGTAGCGTCGGGTGACGGGTCGCTCACTTCCCTCTAATATGGTTGAGGAGGGCGATGGCTGGATCCCGCGTTAACTCGTGAACGGGTGCCGTTTGAGGGTGTTCGTCGTTTGGATACTTGGGGGAGACTTGCCGAGCTAACAGATGCAGAAAATAATAATTTTGTATAGACATAAAGAGACTCTGTAAATTTATTTTCAAAAAATATACCCGTGAAGTATCTTGCCAGTTCTTCTTCACGAAGGTTTCTTCGAACTGGTGGTAGAATCATGTTTTATTAGACGTCAATAAGAACAAGTAGTTGTCAATGTTAAGAATTAAATATATTTCAATTTAAATTAAATTGTAAATATATGGTATGTACATGTGAGTATTTATACTATTCCTAGGAAAAGTAAGTACTTATCTAACAAAGTATGTGGAATAAATCGCGCATGGTATTAAGTTAATCTATAACACACATACAACTGAAACCTAAAGTTACTAAAATACCTTTTCGAATGTTAAGCTTTCCGCGCTCATTGCTCGAGTATTGAAGAAGTCGACACTCAAACTTTGAAATAAACTTAGAAAGTGAGATACCGACGACCATCCGTTAGTGGACACCTCATGTGAACGATCGAGGCTTAGCCGCTTTATTCTCCGTCTGCATTAAGTAATTTTTTCTATACAAATTAAAAAGTTATGAACACCTCTTTAATATAATGAATAAAAATACGTATTTGCGACAAATATTATGCCAACCTGAACACTAGTTATAACAACGTTTTAATAAATCAACCTAATTATACATGATAACATTTCTAATATGACCTCCGGTAAAACGGCCCACCTAGCCAATGCCCTGTCCCGCAATTACCGTAGCACAAAAGTGTAATAATAAAGGCATCTACTGTCGCAGCGATCGATGAGAGGAACGAACAAAGCTATAAAGCATAAGCTGCCTTATTAGTTTTTATTCCGAGAAATGTTTGAAGCAGTTACTTAATGAGAACTGTTTCTATTCACCGTTTCGTTAGGTTCAGAAGTCTCGAATGAATTAAGTTCTCAAAAGTATTTCATGCTTAATACAGATATTTCCATTTCTGTTAAAATCTCAACTTATCAGATACCAAGACTTTACTTTGCACGCGGCTGTACCTAAAGTCTCGGAAGAATCGCGCGCAATTTGCGAGAAGAACAAATGTTCGATACGAAGAAACGTGTGTTTTTAAACTTTTACTTTGAAATACTCACTTAGATCAAAATAATTGTTTTTAAAACAAAATGAATTATTATGCAGCAATTATAGTTGTTACAAAGTCTTAGAAAGAAACATTTACTTACTACAACATTTTACCTTCCAATTTGAGGAACCCTCTCTTTGCTATTTAAATTTTATTACTTTAATTATTCTACTGTACCTACTTGTAACTTTCGCAATAAGAATTTATTGAGTTTCCAAACTCATTTTATAAAAGGGAGTACGATATTTGTTAATGGATATAATACTTCTTTTTTACCTTCCACTGTTAAGATTAATTAAGTGGCACAAGGGTCTCTGGCAAAAACAGCTTGAAATTTTTTTAAAGCATAACAAGTTTTTTACTGTAACAGAAAAAAATACTTTAAAAAGTTGATTTTAACATAGTAATAATCAATTATTGTTAAAAAATTTACAAAATTAGGGATACAGTAGTTCTTTGCTGCACAAAGCAGAATGCTTTGATTCGCAGGCACTAAGCTTTAACTTTTGACAAAAAATACCAAATAAAGCATAATTGTACAAAATCATAATTAATACGATTTATATAAAAAATTCACATTTTGGGCCTTAATAGTTATATAAAAACAATAAAAATTATTTAATACATTAATGTTAGCAAATTAGGCAATCTAAATATAAATCTTGCTAATCTTGTGATGGTTATGTCAAAATTCCTCGTTGACTTTTCCAGTCAGTCGCTATTTATTTTCCAATTATGACTCACACAACTGAACTCAAAGCCTCTTAACAAGTTGTTCAAATATAAAGTCCGCATAGATCATTCCACGCATCACATCCATTTTTCGTTATCAAATTTTATCTCAGAGTAGGTAGGCTTTTTTCCGAATATTATAACGTACGTACAACTGACCCTGCCGAGACTACATAAAATAAATATTTATCTAAAACGCCAAATACAGGCCGAGTTCCCAAAGCGACACATTCCGAGAAGTGATAAAATAACAAATAAAGAAATCAAACAAACACAACCCGTCTACAGTAAATACTGCTCCATATGAATGTTGAGTAGAAATAACATGATTTTCTTTAATTCTACAAATTGCTATTCGTGTAACATATCTTAAGAATTATTATGAAAATTCGGTGCAAAGTAATGAAGGAACTGACAAAGTGTTGTTGCTTGTACAACCTAGAGTTCACCGATGAATAGCTCAAATTCAGTTGAAGGAAGTTAACATTTTGTAGTAGGTTGATGAGTTTGTTTTAAAACTAAACCAAACTGAAATTAAAACTCTAAAGAGCGTCCGAGTTTATTTATATTCGTGCGCATACATGAAGCCGCGTCAGCGAGTCAGACAGTTTACATTGCGAGTTTAAAGTGGTCACAAAACATGAATGACTTGTCTGTCTGTACCTACCGATAAACTTGATAATATGTAACCCTGCAGCACGGATAGCGTACAAGCATAGTTACTATCAATAAATCAAACAAGATACCTACCATTAAACTGTACAAAACACTTGGCATTTACATAATTCTTAGCGTAAAAAACGACACCTCACATTTTTGGTTTTCCATAAAGGACTCTATTTTAGATTGGGATGTCGTTAAAATTTTCTTTTGCATATTTTAGAAAAATAATTACATTTCAACCAATTAAAACAATTATAATTAAAATCAAACGAAGAAAATAAGTAAGTATGTACCTAAAACAGCTCAAACTTTTTTCCCATTAGTACCTTCGGAAAGATGGCACTTGTAGGTATTACCAAGATTGTTTATTTATCTTATCTCAACAAACAGCGGAAGGTTCTTAAATGTTTGCGGGCATATAATTTAAACAACTTTCCGAAAGCATTTCTGTATGCAGTCATATGACATATGATATACTACTCAGAAATAACCGATTTATCAATAGTTTTATTTTTTTACGATTTGCTTCGTTTTATATATATATTTTATATGTATATATTCTGTTAAAGGTTTTGGTTAATCATGAATTATAACTCTTCCTATTTAAAAATATAACATTTATTATTCGGACAATCCAATAAAGTAGGTAATTAGTTACGCTGCGACGACTTTGTGTCTAAAACACGACGAGACTAACACGGCGATGTATTACAATGCCTTATTGATCAACAAAGAATAACTGTGAGTAGAATAGTAATAGCGTAGTATTATCAGTATGTGTAATAAATCACATTTTACCCGTAGGTTCTCCTAAGCAACCCTCTCAATCCCTGTTCCTGCTCCCCGCATAATCTCTAGCATTTTAAAAATCTCAACTTACACAAAGCTTCAGCGGCAACCATATATACAAAAATATAAACTCCATACATCATTAACAAGACATACACTTCGATCCTAAAACGCCCGCCATCACAGAAGTTAGGATAAATGTTGCCACATTAAAAAATCCGACTTAATGTTCAAACATCACTTGATACATCGTAAAGAAAACAAAAAACCGTCACGAGGAATTATTCCCCAAATATTTTTTTATTCCCACAAATAAACATCAGATGACAGGCGCACCGTTATTTTATATTTAGAAGTGGAGAAGCGGCTCTCGCACCACGATTCACTCCCGGGCCAATTTCTTTATATTATTTTGTGTAAAATACGTAAGCATTCTGTAGGCCCTGTACTGTATTAAGAATTGGAAATGATTTGTTTATTTACAATTCATACTTAACCGATCATAAAAATTCTTTCCCCATGTGAAACCTATCATCCAGACAGAAAATTTTTAAGAGGCAACAAATTACACATATTGTTTTATAAATCCAATTCAAACTTGCAAGTTGATGTAGGTAATGAATGTATAGTGAGTACCATTCACGAACTCGCGCCTAACTACTTCATGGATGTCACTAATGTTATGTTTTACCAACATACAACATAAACAACAGAAAAAACAAATCTCACCGGTGGTGTAACGCAGTGAGTATAATTCGTGCATTTAACGTGAATCGAGGGTCGATATTTTAATGCACCGAGCCCATTTCTCAACGATCCGACACCACGGACATGTCAGAGTGGCTTTTAAAAAGTAAAAACACGGCTGAATGGGGAGATTAACTCACACTTGACTCGTAGGGTGGAAATGTTGGCTTGGTTAGGTGTCACCAGACATTATCATACATACGGGAATTAAGACGGCTTTGCATGTCGAGGAGTGCATGGTGAGACTAAGTCGTTTAGAATCAAATGTTAAGCTACTACTTTTGGAATTACACCTCTTTTTCATCCAAGATGAGGTATTTAAGTATTCGTTTTAGCTACTGGGTCGAGCGAATCATTCACTCCCGAATATATTTATATATCTATATAAACGTATTGAAACGTATACATCTTTTCATTCGTAATGACGTAGTATCTGAATCGTAAACCTAAGTAGGGAATCTGAGTCATAGGCTCCGCGGTGTATGACTTGTATAGGTATGAGCTAACTTCGTCAACGGGTTTTTCTTGTTAGTCAGCATGGGGAGTTATTTCACTAAATAATTAGACACTTTTATTTTTTTTATTTTGATGAATTATTTAAATATGTAACAAAACGAGCGAATAAAAAAAAACAAAAATTTTAGGACATACTACGTCATTTTAACAGATATCAGACCTGTGTATATTCGAAGGGACGGATAAAAGAGTAGACTTTCTGGTCATTTATATTAGTTCATGTTAATAATCCTTACGGTAACCAAAGGTAAAAACAGTAAAAAGACCATTTTCTTTTTAGAAAGTAATTAATTAAATTATAAGTAATAGTAAGTAAGTAAGGGCCGGAAGTAACGTTTTGTTTTCCAAAGCCTCTAAATTTCCTAAGCAATATTATATGAACCTAACTTTTTGGTCTTAACTTAGGGCTGATTTTCTACGGTCAGATAACTATTATCTAAAGAATAACCTGGACACCTTACAAGATTTCTAAAAAAATTATGTTAAAATCTCAAAACATTCTATTGATTAACAAAACCAAAAGCTACATACATTTTTACAGTATCTTTATTTCTTATGAATATGCGACTAAATGGGCCTTGAACTTATTACTTTTCAAAAGTTATATATTACGAAATACCACGATGGATGTTTCCGTGTATTAGGAAGGAAGCCATTTTGATGCGTTTCTATTAGTTGACACGGTTTTATGAGTGACAGCTAGCTGCATAAGGTTTCATTCAACGAACGGGTGGCGTCGTTGGAGGGCTTCATCGAAACGTTTCGTATGCAGGGCCGCTCCAAGTGCAAGGTTTACAATGTCATAGTGGTTTAGAGCATGTTTAGCATCGGTTTTAATAGCAAATGATCGGTGTAT
The DNA here is from genome assembly GCA_923062675.1 of Marasmarcha lunaedactyla. NCBI lineage: Eukaryota > Metazoa > Arthropoda > Insecta > Lepidoptera > Pterophoridae > Marasmarcha > Marasmarcha lunaedactyla. The sequence goes on along the minus strand of OV281364.1, from coordinate 11,636,980 downwards.
ACTCAGTTCAATTGGTAGTACCCCGTTATTCAAATTGAAACAACAGCTGTTGTCACTTAAGAAATCTGTGAACAAATAAAATCAAAACCTCACAACGGTAATAAAAAAGCGAGAACACAATTATTCTTTAATCTACTCAATTATTGTAACAAAGGCATGGAGCTTTTAAATTCATTCACTGAACATTAGGTAGACGTAAAAAATATAGGGCAAAATCATCATCGGTACGAACGAACATTCACAACCAAAAGTACCAGCGTACTTAAGGTAACACTAGCGATGTCACACGGTTTCACCCGAATTTCTTACAATACGGGTGTCTACTGCTCGACTAAGGTTTCCACTAATGAATCTACTATAATTACAATTTACTCAAATACTGCTACTTAGCTGCAGAATTTATAAATTATAAATAAACCAACACACAAATCTTTCTTGTTTATAGTACCTATTACTTCTCTTACGAGACAACGTCATTGCTTTATTATCGCCTTTTATCTCACGTAAGACGCAAGATATTTGTAAGTATCTTTTACAAAAATTGCAGCGAAGAATTTTGACTATACTAAGTACATATGTAACTTATTAATAAACCGTGCATGGGTTTTAATATTTTATACCTAAATCTAGACTATGTGCAAACAGACCCGTGAATCTGATGTTAGTTGAGCTATGAATAAAAAAAAACTCATTGAAATCATTAACAAATTATAATCTCTAAGTTTTGAACCGAATTGTACTTGGAATGAACATCGAATATAGCTTCAATAACGGATTCTTTCCCTAGCTATTGAATTTTATACCTTATTGGAGTTGACAGAAAGTTAATATTCCTATGGACCAGAGTGAATGGAAAAGATTTATCAATTTGGCCTATGACCCAAGGCAGTCAAAGTAGCATTGTGTAGAATTTGTATGTCGAGGAGATAAAGTAGATCAAAAAGGTATTAGAAATAAGTAAATTACAAGAGGTACCTATTCGAAACAATATGTTGTTACATTAACTTTAGTTATGGAAATGTTTATTTGTAACTGAGTTAAGTTTTAGTACATCCCCTTTTATTTACAGGCAAATGAGATTGCGATTCACCTGGCCACTAGTATTCCTTCCACAAATATATTTTCTTTGACCACGCTGACGTGATTGTATTATGGTTAAAGAAAATATATTGTATAGTATCATAATTATGGTGTCTCCTCTCTGAAGAGGAGACGTAGCTCTTAACGTAAGAAACTGTACTACCACTAAAGGTAATATGGCAACTCCTGTTTTGTGATTAATGAAAAAAAAAATATCCTAAGTAGAACTGAAACACTTGGGTATGTGGACATCTTAACGACTTTCAATTAATGTAAAAATATGTCAGATTAAACAACGCAACTGCATAAAGCAGTAAACCCATTTAGTTTCACACATCATCAAACTGCAAACAATTTTTCATCAAAATTTTACAGATAAATTACGACCTCAACGATAGGAACTAACACATGCCGCGGCAAGACGATCAAACATAGCATTATTGCCCTCGGAATAGAACCTTTATTCGCGTAAAATGCTTAATGCATCATTTCACAGATAAAAAATGTAATAAGCAAAATAAATTCTAGGGTGCAAAAATAAAGTATCGTACTACATTCGAAAATATACCTTATTGTGCCCAGGCAAGGTTCAATTGAGGAAAAATATTATATTAGCAATATTTGACCAAAATTATTATGAATAGAGATTCCACCCCCAGTAGCGATTCGTTCGACAAACATCATGTACCCCGTAGAATACAATATTTATAGCGCTTTGCATTCGAACTTTAGGGAGAGATTATGTTAATATAAGTAGGATTTAGAATTTATTTTCTACAATAAATTATTCAGGTTTAGCAGTTTAAACAGAGGCTTTGGAACAACATGTTCTCAAATCGTGAGTAATTATACATCACGTATTGAAGCTGGCTTAACTGAGAGAAATAGCTATCCGAGGTGGTACCTTACTTAATGTGTTCTAGTTAATTACCTTGGAGCTTTTTGGCGGCGGTGAGCTTTAGTCAGCTTCTGCACTAAGATAAGCTGCTTATACTGGATCTGGTTTAACATATTAAAATATGTGACAAAGAAACTTTGCCATGTAAGCAGAGGCAGCCAGTTTTAACACCAACGCAAAAAGAGCGGTTTTAACGTGTGTATCTTGTGTGTCTGTCTCAAGCACCATATTCCCCAAATGAATGGACCGATTTTGATGCTTTTTTTAAATGCTGAATGTTTTGAGAGTGTTGAAATAAAAGTAATAACCATTCTATTATATTTCCTACAAGTAATAAAACGATTATAGAACAAAATAACACGTGTGGTACACTGAATTACAATGAGTAGACAATTGCTAGTATCCATTTTGAATAAAAATTACTCAATCATTGACTGAGATCCGAATAAATGACTTATGAAATATGCACAGAATACTGATGAGTGGCCCCATAGGGTTTACAAGCAATTGAAATATTTAAAAAAAAACAATTTTTGTGTTTAAAGGTAATTAAAGAAGTTACTAGAACTCAAGAGTATAACTACAAATATGTGTCTAAAGAATTTCAAACTACAATTATTAGACTATGATAGTTCGTGATTTGAAGATTAAGAACAACACGAGGGTAATGTTGTATTTATCTCAATAGTTTTCTGATACTTTGTTTCTGTTCTGTCTTTCTGTTTTGTTCTTATTAGGAATTAAATAAGTAGTTTCCAGTATTTACTGTAATATAGCCTTCATTTAAGAAGTGACATCTCATTCTATAGTACAGGATTGATGGCAAACCTTGGCTTATATGGATAAGAGGAACCCATAATTATCATAAAATATATTCTTTACTAAGACTATATATATAGTGGTCAAATCTATTTACAGGCAGTGAGCAACAGCATTTTTTATATCATTTAATCCAAACTGAGCAAGTCACATCTTCTTAAAATTAAATTTTTTATGTGAATTATGTGTACAAGTTATGTACAATTCTTTGAACTCATAAATATGTATATTTTTAAGTGCACACTTTGTAGTAAATACATGCAAATTAACTAATGTCAAATCTAGAATTTGAGTGCTACAATTAAAAGCAGTTTTTAAATGCCTTATATTATTTTTGTTATGACCTAAAACACATTTCAACAAGTGCTGTCCCTGCTGCCCAATGTAAAATCAAAATTACATGACAGTCAACATCATATCAAATGAACAACTCAACAGCCTGGTAAGTAAGAAATTGGTTTTAACAAAATATTAATATAATCCATGTATGTATTATTACATAATTACCTAATTACCCTATGTGAGTATATAATTTATATAAAACTAGTCTGCTTATTTACTCATAGGTATATGAAGTATTTTATTATGATGCCCCCTAACATTTTATTTATCTTTATTCTTAATAAAATTATATTTTTTAATAATTTATTTTTATATGATTCGCTTCATACTTATAAATTGTACTAAATACTAATTGCTTCATATAGACTTGGTAATTTTTTTGTCTTTACGTAATATTACCATTTTATTACATTAACTACCAACATTATGAATATAAAAAATTCATAGACTTCATTTCTTAGAATACTATCTTATAAAACTGATTTTGTCTTATGGCTTGTAATTTGGTTTAGGCTGTAAATCCTGATTTACAGGTTTTTATGGTGAGCAAAAAATTTTTCAGTAGCATCTTGCTGAGTCTGGGCCCTTTATAACAGAATATTTTCTTCCTTTCTAGATTTCAAATATATTCTCAAACATAATATGCAATTTGTTAATAAACCTTTTTGTTGATCACTGGTCTGGGATTAAAATGACAAATTTTAAGAATATAGTTGTGTGTGCATGTTTGTATAGATGACATTCTGTAAATTCTATACTCCATATTTAGAAAAACAGTGTGAGTTAATAAAAAGTATATTAAATTCTAGTGATAAAGTGATAAAATGAAAACTATGTGAGTTTTCATGTAATAACTACCTATGTATACTGTAAATCTATGAAGATTTAACAAGATAGAATGGCTTTTGATAGTTTGATAGTGTAGTTCTGAAAATAATAACACAGGACTTTGCGGTCACTTTATGAGGTCCAACTGAGGGTTGGTAAGATGCTCACTTATAAGTTCAAAGTTATTGAACTCATACAATTTAGTTGAACTTAAATATTCAATGTAAGTTGTTAAGTTTACTCAACAATTGAAAGTAATTTTAGACTTTACTAACATAAAATTTTTACACAATTCAGTGTGTAAAAGTGGGTTTCAAGTATCTTCCTGAAAAGATGGGGATAGGTATTTTAAGAAAACAATTTGAATTTCTGATTTCTGCATAGTATCCAAGTTAAAAACTGTTTTTAAGAGGTTTGTGTGACCAGGGCACAAACTATTTACCTTTAAAAATGAAATTGCAAAGTTTATATAGATCAATCTGAACAAGAGTACATTTTTTACGGCTTATTGGAGATAGTTATTTGCAAACATTGACATGACAGTTTAACCAAAGAGAAGTTACAAGATGATGCTACTAGATAATGACATACAGTGGTCAAATGGTAATTAAATTATTTCAAACATAATTTTTTAAATAAGCTTATTTGCATTATTTAGAGAAATATTACTAACAAAACATATCAATAAAAGAAAGAGATATCCATTTGGTTTTTAAATTATCACTGAAATTTTGAAAAAACTATATTATAAACTATGTGGATATCTAGCAATCAGAAGCATAAATTATCAATTGCCCTCTTAAACTACATTAAAATTTGATTTATATCAAACTACCAGTATGATAAATACCTAACACTTATTATCAATGATGAGTACTTATTAAGTAATTATTATTCAATAATACCAAAGCTCAGTACCTATTAGTAGACAAATAACTATGTAGGCAGAGGATAGCTAGTTCTTTTTTTACATTGGTCGTTCTTGGAGGCTGTACGGCCCGAACGTGAACGGCGAGTTCATTGACCAACAAAAATGGGAGTGAAAAGCATTTTGAAATTAGAACTTTGTATATTCGATACGATGTTTTTGAATTGTAGAACGAGTTCCACGTATAAATGACTGAACTACAAATTTTGCTAATTCCCCGAAAAAAAAAAAAAAAATTATCACCGATTTTTCTAGATTTCTAAAATATATAAAAATTTATTTTATGAAAGAACGCAATATACGATTAATTACATCTCGAAATCAAGCTTTGAATATACAACTCCAGCTTAGAAGCCAATTTATATTAAACGTTTTAGGGTCGACCTATAGGAAAACTTCATTTGAAACATGCGCGTTGGGCTACAGGAAGTAAACAAACTTGAACTTTTTGAAAGTTTCGAATAGGAAAATGTTACCTAAAAACTAGAAATACCCACCTTAAGCGCTGGGCGGATATATATCACGAAGAAACTTTAATCCACTATGATTTACACCACAACATTCCAAAAACACTCACTAGCTTCGAACCGCACTTACAACTTGGCACTTTTTTGAAATAAAATCATGTTCAAACACTAAGAAACATTATAAAACCAATGGGCCAATGTACAATTAACACTTTTATTTACTTTTAGCAACTACAAGTGAACAAAATCTCACAAAAAAACTTTAAAAATCGTCGTAAACAACCGGAGCAACGCGAAGCACGCGACGGCCATTATTCTACTATCCCGCACTCACACACACACAACATACACAACAGGCAGATCTAACGAACAATGCTTATTGCCGATAGATGGAGCTGGCTGACAATAAAAAATAACGATTTGGAACTTGGAACTCTTTTAAATTTTTCCAACAGAAAACTCATTCAATTTGATCAACATAAAATATTTGGAATCTTTTATTGGCATCAACACCTTTTTCACAAAAATTCAAAATTACCCAAGAAAAACTAACTCTTAAAACTTGCATTGCTTCATTATAGACTGCAAATTTTTTCAAAGTTGCAGGTAGTATCAAAAAATTATAATCCATTGAGGTTCGAAAATATATAGACTATGTCAAAATGTCTTAGTACAAGCTTTGCATGTGGCAATTGCCAGTAAAATTATACAGCTCGAGAGGAGACTCAGGACTGATGTTATTATCAATATTCATAATGTAAAAAAATATATTCATTTGTAAATAATGCAGCGAGGTGATAAATACATGGAGTAGCCGTAATGTCCTATATAAATAAGTAGTTATGTATATCGAATCTAGAAGAGGAAGAACTTGGTTGTCTCCCTATACTTATACAAAAATGCTAATAAAAGAAAGAGATAGTACTATTTTTGAATTTTGTCACTAAAATATCAATCGTGTAGTGACGTCATAGCAGGTGGCTAGCGTGCCACAAATCGCCATTTATTGTTACATTTCTGTCAAAAAAAGCTGTCAATAGTGATGTTCCGGAGCTTTGATTATTTAACCAGATATCGATACTCATTATTAATATGTTTTTATTTTTCATACTTTCGATGCAAATGATAACTGGCGCTTACGCCGTAAATCATATCGAAATGGTATTTGCTTTGCTTGCCGTTGTGCGTGTATTTTTGAAACAAAAAGACGCGAAGAAAGAGGGAATTAAGTTTGCTTAGAATTGTTCATTTTTTTATTGAATAGGCAGGTAGTTGTTTTGTTTATTTTTGATTCTAAATCATTGAGGACAAGCCAGACTATAATTGATATCAAGAGGTAGTGACAAACTTCTCACGAACCTGATAATGATTTTCAGTTCAGCGCTTATAGCGTCAATAATATTGATTCAGAAAGCAGCCAAGGGTGCAATGCCATTTTGTATTTTTTTACAGTACTTGAGGCACTTGAGCCTTTGGTTGTTTTAGTGAGTCTGGTGTGTCCTGCTCTGAGGAACCCATCGTCATTCAATAACCGTGGCTCTACCAATACCTGGCACTGGCAGTAATAGTCTGTCGAGTCGTAACGACGGCTGATTGCCATATAAGACAAGAATAGAATAGGGCTTATTAAAATAAATTGCGTAGTTCTTTTTTTTATATTCAAAGAATCATAATAAAAGTAGATAAATAATAACTGTGATTATTTCATCTACGCCAACTCTTACAAAAGTTCATTATGTAATATTTAGTTCTAAAATATCGATAGTAGATTCGATACTCTCTGTGCAACACTAAAAATGGACGCCATTTTATGTTACATTTCATGTTTAGGTATGCACGTTTTTTTCGTACTTAGGGCTTGTCCATTGGTTGAGGTCAGTGAAATAATGTTATAATATCTCATTTCTGTCAAAGCTTGTCGTATAAAAATTATTTTATGTTAAGAATATATTGACGTGAATTGTGTATTTATGCACAAAATAAACAGCTCATAACTTTAATGATAGTTACTAAAAAAATTACCTAAAGTTGAGAATTTATGGTCAGTTATCATTTAAATTTTCAACTTAAAATTTAAAATCTAATCTGGTAGTTTCTTCGTTTCCAAGTAGCTTCAGAGAGAATGCGAAAACTATGAAAAATCGTATAACATACATAGGGGTGATTCAGATACCTCTCAAAACAAGGCACCTAAAAAAAATTTTTGGACGTCAATTTTCTGGCCAACCTGTTTAATTTAGATTTAAGATTTGGAAGTTTATTGGACAATAAAACAACATGTACACTATACAAGGGTAAGATAAAATACTAGTTTGGTATTAGAAAAAGAAATTGTGTCCTATTTAGTAACTTTTGATATTAGTTGTACCTGGACTGGCGAGTTTAGCCACATTGGCACATTTTCTACAGTTAGTAGCCATGATTTCGGTACACAATAACACAGAAAATAAAACTCAGCGCGCTAACTATATATAACGTTCTGTCGTGGATAACAAACATAATACAGAAAAGTAAATTAACACATAATAAAGAACTTTTCGTAAGAAACACCCTGTTGTTAATACTCCACCGTTGATATATTGACATATAAGTAGAAAGGATCATTTTGAACAGGCTCCGAGAGATCATCCATTCGAAGCACCTGTTATCGGGCGAACAGTTCGGCTTTAAGTCCCGTCACTGCTGCGTCCAACAGATGCACCGCATCACGGAGCACATCTTGGAGCAAAAGAACGTAGCTCGAAGGCACGGGTGCGCTTTTCTTTGACGTGGCTCAAGCCTTCGACAAGGTCTGGCACAACGGCTTGTTATTCAAGCTTTGCAAACTAGGCGTGCCAGACAGCCTCGTGCACATAGTACGAGAATTTCTACACTGTCGAACCTTTCGCTACAGATTGAAAGGTGCACTCTCCAATCCTCGTCCTGTATTAGCCGGGGTAAGGCGGAGTAAAGGCGTAGGCTAACTAGAATGCTCAAAGCCGTAGCCCACGCATTAGGCGCTTGGTTTGGGAAATGGAGAATAGACGTCAAGCCGAAAAAAAGTTCGGCAGCAGTGTAGTTCTCTCTCTAAAACCCTTTAAAAGATTACGTCAGATCACTCTGTTTCTTGCTGGTTCTTTGGCAGTAGATGACCCTTCCGAACCACTGGTAGTTTTAATATACGACGTCCTAATCTGAGGTCCGTGCCCTCTGGGGTGCCCTTAGGCATTTCGTATGTAAGAGTTGTTTAAGCGCCATCAGCACTAAGCTGCGAAGTCCAGTGAAATTTAAAAGGCACATGAAGCAATAAATAAATAGTCACTTCGAAAAAAAAACTCACCTTTCAAAACAATACAGTAAAAAGGAAACACAATATCGTTAAAATAGTTGAGCAGTATTATATAATTTCTAAACACAACTCGGTGTCCTGTTGTTTTAGTAAATTTTTTAAAACTTTAATATACATATATGTGCGAGCACGCTATATCACAAAATCACGTGTAAAGATAGAAGACGAACACTGTTGCCAGATCAGGGGATTTACCTCTTTTTAGGGGGTTTTCGACCGAGTTAGGAGCAAAATAGGGGGAAAATATATTTGGAGGAATTTATGGAGGAAATTTAAAAACACGTCAATCACAGTTTTTTTGCCGTATGGGTGTGAGCTAGTAAAAAGTACACGAGTAAAAAATATCTTGTCCACCGACTTCAACCCATAATTGTTGCTATGTTTATTGCATTAAACATGTTTCAATTTTTTTTTAATTACACTAGACCATGTATTTTAAAAATTTGATGTCATATTTACACCAACATTCATTATTTTTTTTTACATAGTAATATATTATTTCTTATTTTTTTTTTGTCCATAGAAATGAAACATGCCTATTTCACTACCTCTTACGATGATAGCTCAAAATTACCAAAGTTTCTTAGGAAGCTAAGAATTAGAATTTTATCAAAGGTTCGTGTAGTACCTGGTCTTCTTTTTGATTGATATTTTATCGCCCATCAAATAAAGTGCTTGAAAAGTTGGATTTTGGTATACCTGTTAGAAACATTCAAACAAAAATGTAAAACTAAGGCACGTTCATACTGGTCTCATATTTGTATTTGTTGTATACCGTGTCTCAAAGTATTTATTATACATATACTTACTAGTATTTACGTACTTATTTACGTATTTACGGATCTTACATAAAAATGCCCAGTATTTAATATATTTTTAACGGACTTCAAAAAAAGGAGAATCTTAGTTTGTTTTGTATGTATGTTTGTATGTTTGGCTGTGATTATCTCGCGTTTAGGCTAAACCGTTTTAATGTGGTTTTAAAAAAAATATTTGTTACAGTTACGAAAAGAGCGCTCCGTACTCGCTGCTAACCTACTTCATACTATCATAGATCCGAAATGGTCGTTCAAAAATAATATATGTACTTAGATAAAAATGACGCAAAAGAAACCCAAAAGTTATTTTTAAATACCTATTAAATGATACCCCATTCAAAGGTTAGGTTAAAAAAATAATTATGACATAACATTTTGCCACAAAAATCAGCCATTTAACGGTCGTAATTAATTTTAAAGCCTATGACACTTCCACAATCAAAACAAATCTTTCTTGAATCTTTTGTTTATTCCTGTACATCTGAATCATGAATGTCATAAATAGCTACTTGTCCACCAGTAAAAAGTTACCGGTGTGAACGCATCTTTGTGAGAAATGTGAGAAACGTTTTTGATTTTTGTGAGAAACGTGAGAAATGTTTCTCATAAGAGTCATGTGAGAAATGTACACTTATTTTCGCTCAAACCCATATATCACGTTCCTGACGTTTTGTTATTATGTGATGTAAAATTGATGTCGAAATTAATCTATAACCAAAGTCTTCTGTAACCAAAAAGCGAATTAAACGTACACCCGTCAATCAATTTTCTATTATAAATACTTCTACTGCTCAACATGACCGCCTCTTTAAAAAATCGCGGCGTGTCACCATCTACTTGGTATTCTAGGAAAGATGATGGTCAAACTCAATATAAGATTTTGACCTGCTAATGGTCAGTAGTACGCATGAAAGATTAACTCATGAGTAACCTTTTCCCCCTTAAACTTGCCTAATTTTAAATCTAAAAATCTTGTAAAAAAATTATAAATAATTTGCGAAAAATCAATCATAAGTTACCATGTTGTTTTCTTTTGTATGTATCAATGTCAATGTCAAAAAAAGTAACAAAACGATGTCGAATGGACCCACAAGTAATGGACGTTATTGGCGGATTAGTTTTGACAGTCAATCAACAATCTGTCAGTTCTTTTTTTCATATGAATTACCTAGAGTGAATCCTAAAAAATTCGGGGAAAAGATATATTTAAAAAAATATCTTACAATGGTATGAAGGACTATATATTCAATCTAATTATTGTATGATAATCTATATTTATTGGCCTTTAATTTGATATACTGACTATTAGTAGGTCATCTTTTGTACTATCTGCTTTCTAGGGCGAAATCAAATTAGTCTAGGGGTACGTCGCCGAGACCATCTGGGAACACTGAGGCGACGGAGTTGCAGCTACCTAGTCTTCATACAAAAAAAACTAGGAATTATGTCTATGGCTAAAACTTTTTGATTATGACAGAGAGCTCCGTTGCTACTTTTCGGGCGTACAATTGTCATATTGTCACTTCAGTGTGATTAATAACACTATTGCTGCGTTCCGTTTGCCGATTACAGCGCTCACAGCGCTAAAAGTGCTCAAAACCGTTCCGATTCGTTTGAGCGCGCTAAAAGTGTTATTAGTGCTATTGCAATCGGAACGGTAAATATTGCGCTAACATTCTGATTGTTCGTCGATTAAGTCTAAAGTTATAATTTCATTAAGATCTTTGACCCTGAATGAAGCAGGAGCCATTTTTTTACATTATTACGAAAGAAAATTAATAAGCAAGATTTTAAAATCCTTAAACGACTAATAAAAACATCAATAAAGTAACGTCATGTGTCAGTTTTGACAGGCCGTTCACAGCGACCATGCTCCGTAGCGTTGGCACTGTGAGCGGTAAGATGGCGGCGTTTATGACGTCATTGATGACGTATCGATATCGCTGTGAGCGCGCTCACGGGCAAACGGAACGGGTATATGAGCGCTGTGAGCGCTGTAATCGGCAAACGGAACGCAGCAAGTGATGTACGGTGTTAGGTTATCTTTTAATGTTTTAATTTTCCAAAACTACTTTTTTATCTTAAGACTTGAAATTGGCAGAAATAGTTATTGTGTAGTAAAATTAGTTGCTAGTATTTTATGTATAGTACCAAATGCTAATTTATAAACAATTTGTTTTTCTGTAACATATATTCAACAGAACTATTGTACCTAATATGAGTGCAAAATCATGTTTTAAGGATAAATAAATAATTGTTAAATAATATATTGCTGCACTGTACTATCCCACTGTGTATCTATCTTAGTGTAAAACATTAAATAGAAATACAATTTTCATCATGCTTGAATAATTTATGCATTGGTCGGATTGTAACTGGTATAATAATGGCGTAGTTTAATTCATTAATTTAAGCAGTAAATTTAGTAGTTGTATGTCAGTGTATTTCTTCAATATGCCCATTCTTAAAAAAATATTGGAAAAGTATGACATAGAATCATGAAATCAATGGACAGAAAGAGTTTTATTGTACAAACTATTAAAACTGCCTGGTCCCAGATAAGTAACAAAGGTGTATTAGGTTTCTGTTAAATATCAATAAATAATATTAAGTATAAAAAACATTAGTATCATAAATTATCTTTTTCTGGCATTGGGGTCCAAGTTGACCCCAACGGCTCTTATTTTTTATTATAACTTTGCAGTCCAAGTACCAACACTCGCGCACCCTCAAAAAAAAATAGGTTATCTCACAACATTATGGGATTCAATAAATCTGATATTAAATTACCTCTGGATCTAAAATGTCTTGAATCACATCTGTGTATTAGGTTATCATAGTTGTTTGATCTTATTTATATCATGAGTGGTTGTAGAGAAGGAGGAGTTGTTTGTTTACTATTGCTTCATAAGTGTGTATTATACATAGGAAATTTCTAGTCTTTCTATTCTCTTTTATAGGAGTGACCGTTGCATGCTTGATATGAAAAGTTCTTTTCAGAGCTGCTTATTATTTTATAGGTACGTGCTATTTATTTATCTCCTGTTCTTCCTTTCCACCACGAATTAATTAAAAAGCTTTTAGGTTTAGTATTATTAGAAGTTTTTACATTTTGCACTCAAGCAACCTTAGATTCCTCTAATGTTTCGAGTAAAACTGCCCGACTGCTAAAAAAATTAAATGAATACTGGTAGAGTAGGTGGTTCCGACATAGAGTTACGGTGCTGCTCCCATTTTCTATTTGTAAATTGGTCGAGCTTTCCAGTCATTATATAAATAATTAAGGTATCCCAATATTGAACAGGTTGATCTAATGTTGCTAAAGCTCTTAAATTTTTGTTACATCGACTAGGTGTCTGATCGACTTACTTGATTCCTTTACAAATGCATCAATATTGAACAAAGCTTGGACATGATTATTAACAAGCAGCCTCTTATTATCGTAACGCTCACAAAGCAAATTTCAGGCAGCTTCGTAATTCTCAGATTTGAAATCAAGGTTGTTGATTCTCAAAAGAGCACTCGCGAAGCTCGAAGGAAATGTCATTTATTGATTCTGTCAATAGATTGGTTTTCATGAATAATGGAAACAAAGGTATCACGAAACTAACCAGTCATGATAACTGCACGAAAATTTTGGCAAATCAATCTTAGGTAAACGAACATATGCCATAGCAAGAGCTCACCTCGGATGGAATCACTGCTTGCGTGAATTGTTGATAAGCTGCCGAGCTGAAGCCACCAAGGTGCAGTACAAAGTGTCGAACTCTTCGCGCTCCGCGTATTGCTCTTCTGGGTTGTCCGCCAATTCATCCTGTCACGTGTCATATTTTTCATATAAGCCTTCAAAATTAGTAAACCTATATTCAATTTCCATAACTTGAACTTCACTCAACTTTTCAAGCTTAGCTTTAATTGAAGCTCGTTTTTTTACTAAAGCTTTAAATTGTACGTCAGACATCTTTTCGATCAGAAATAATTAAGTAGGTATTTGAATGTATAAATAAATAAGCTACAGCAGGCAAGTTTCATAGAAAAGATTAGCAAATATTGCGAAATAAACTTTGCAACTTAAAAATATAAGGCGCTATAAATGTGTCAGCACGTAGCTGGTAGCGGAACACAAATAATTAATTGAGAATATTGTCATTTAAAATAGTAAACAATATACAATGAAAAGGCGATGAACTATTCAATACTGCTAAAAAAATTACGCTTTTTTAACTACATGAATCCGTAAGGTGCGAAGAGTGCACTGATTGATAATAAATAAAGGATTGATTTTTGGAAAATGAACGGAATGTAATATTGGAATTGATCGCACGGTTTTATTCCATCCACAAGGTGATAATGATCACTTCTAGATGCCAATAATATTGATGCACTGCACCAATGCTGGAAGTGTGTTTTCCTTTCCTGATGCACGAATCAGTTGGTACTGTTGAATGGTACTGAAACTTACGCAGTTGCAAGTGCGAAACTCCTGTCGATCCACCAAGTGATGCCCGACGGGGTGGATGGCTGAAAGCGGTTGAAATGAAATGAAATATTTATTTCTCAACATTGACCATTACTTGTTCTTATTGACGTCAAATAAAACATGACTCTACCGCCAGTTCGGCAAAACCTTCGTGAAGAAGAACTGGCAAGAAACTTCACAAGTATATTTTTTTCAAAATAAATTTACAGAGTCTCTTTATGTTTATACAAAATTATTCTTATCTGTATCCAAACGACGAACACCCTCAAACGGCACCCGTTCACGAGTTAACGCGGGATCCAGCCATCACCCTCCTCTACCATATTAGAGGGAAGTGAGCGACCCGTCACCCGATGCTACCATAAGACGACGTACTTTAGTGACAATGACGCTTTAGATATTCATCGGGACGAAGAAATCAACAAGCAAATAGACACATTACACATGTTTTTTAAAAAAAATTTTTTATTAAGTGTACAAACAGTTTGCAATCATATTACAGCTAACTTATTCTAATGACAAATTTTCTTAACCTAGAATGCGAACCTGAGTAGTACACATAGCATGCATAAAGTTGCTAAGCACAAATATTAAAAAAAAAGTGAGGCTTTAATTACAATTACAATTATTAATGTTGATTTTTTTTATAAAATGGAAGTTTTTATAGAAAAATAATGAGAACGATCAAAGTTAGTGCATTTTGAAACTGAAGTTGTATAAATCTAGATCGATAGTTGTATCCCTGCCACTACCAGCAGAAGCAACCAGTTCATTATAAACACGGCACATGCGGGTAATGGGGATGTAGAAGGATGTGTAATCTGTGTATACATTTAATACAAAAGGTTTTGGACGTCTTGAGTTGGGTTTGCAGTTAAAGTTACAATACAATAAGGGAGAAGAAGAAATTCTATTATGTATTAATTTGTATAAATATAATAGATCCTGTTCATGTCGACGCGAACTCAATGTGGAAACCTTGAAGTAGGATAGTCTCTCGTCATAAGAAGAAAGCTTGAGGCCAAGGTGCTTTCTGAATGCAATGATTTTTAAGGCTTTATTTTGCACTTGCTCAAGTGTTTCAATATGTACTTTGTAGCAAGGTGACCAAATGATACAAGCATACTCCAGAACAGTTCTTATGAGGGTATTGAAAAGGTAAATAAAGCTAGACGTATTTTTAAAGTTAATTTATCATTAAAATTATTTTTGTTTTGTTACAAATACTAGTAAAATCCTGTTAATAAGGGGATTATACCCATGGGCTTTTATCATCCAAATAATCAGATAGTTTATAATATGCTTTAGCAAACAACTTCTGCTTTATAGTTTCTTTGAATTTGTCAATAGGAAAACCTTGGATATCCTCAGGTACTTTATTATAAAAGCGTATACATTGACCCAAGAATGAGTTAGTAACTTTATGAAGCCTACTATTATGAGCTGCCAGCATATTTTGTCCTTTTGTGATAACATTGTGCAGATATTTTTTTCTTTTGAACAAGGTTATGTTCTTTTTTACATACATTAAATTTTCTAAAATATATTGCAAATGGAAAGCAAGAATATTTATTTCCTTAAATTTACTTCTAAGTGATACCCTTGGACCGAGCTGATAGATTGCGCGAACAGCCTTTTTCTGCAGAATAAATATAATATCGATGTCGGCTGCACTCCCCTATAACAGAATGCCATTTTTCATTTGAAACTTGTCTCATTTTGTTGACAACATATGCGGCAGAGCCAAGCCTTTTCACTAAACCATCAACATGCGGTCCCCACTGGAGTTTGGCGTCTAAGGTTATGCACAGAAATACAGTTGAGTTTACAGGAGTCAGTTCCTGGCTCTTAACTACAATGTTTGTGTTTACCTGTTTGTATTTGGCAATGTAAACTTGACACATGTAGTTTTGTTTTCATTGAGGAGCAAATTATTAGCTGAAAACCACTTCTCTGTGTTGGAAATGCATTTCTTTACTGCTCGATTGTCAGTTTCTTGTCTTTTGATTTTAAATAAGAAGGAAGTATCATCAGAAATCAATATGACCTCGCATTGATTCTTAACGACCGATGGCAGATCATTGACATACACTAAAAATAAGAAAAGGAACAAGAACTGAGCCCTGGGGCACACCCTTATCACTGCCGATTGTGATGATTTTTCTCCATTTATTGCAACTTTCTGTTTTCTATTAGAAATATTTGATTAAATCAAGGCAAGCGCTTGGATTTTTATGCCGTAATGGTGCAGTTTCATGAGTAGAGTAGTATGATCCACACAGTCGAACGCCCTGAACAAGTCACAAAAGACACCAATAGCATCACACGACTCCTCCCAGGCGCTGAATACGTGTTTTACGACCCCGCGTGAAACCAAATTGCTTCAAATTCATTAAACTATTACCATAAAAATGAGAAAGTAATGATTTAAAATTAATTTTCAAAAATCTTACTGAGCGTTGCTTATCTTACCGAGCGCGAATAATTTCAGACCTATATCGTAGTATAGATATAGGTCTAAAATTATTAGGGTCAGACATACTACCTCCTTTGAATATTGGGATGACTTAATGAATTTCATTAAATCAGCAAATACACCATTATCAACACAGTCATTAAATATACTGGCTAAGTGCGGGGCTATACCATCAAGGACAGATTGAATAAAAACAGAAAAAATACATCTAAATCGGCAGTATTTTTTACTTTGATGCTTTTAAATGCATTTAAAACTTGTGGAACAGTAACATGTTTCAAGTTGAAATCAATATCGCATGAATTTACATTTTCCATTAGCAAGGACTGTGCAAGAGTGAAACATGAATTAATACTCAAAGTAGTTGACACAGGGATGGCAGTAAAAAAATTCAGCAACTTCTCTGTCAGTTGACGACAATTTATCATAAATTTTTAAATTATATTTGGTGTGGGGGTCTTTTGCTTTCCCAGTTTCCTGATTAATTATATTCCATGCAGTTTTTGAAATGTTAGTACTATATTTAATTTTATTATTAATGAAATTAGATTTAGCTACACTGCATACTCTTTAAAATAATTTTGAATACTTTTTAACATATTCATAAAATGTCTTATTATGATTATAAGTTCTTTCACTGTGCAATTCATATAATCTATTTCTACTTGCGCATATTCCCAATAATTATTATTTACACATATTTCTCATCTTTCATTCATCTTTTTTGTAAAAACAGAGTCATATTCATTTTTAATTATATATATACATCTCTCATTTATGGGTATAAAGGTAATTTCTCTTTTTAGAGTGTTTTTTGCCCAATATCAAAAGTGACCAACTGCAACTATGATCTGATTGTAGTTTATTAATTACGGACTTTGTATATGGCATTAAATTTGTAAAAATGTTATCAAGGCATGTGGTTGAAGTCTCTGTGATTCGAATAGGCTCTAAAAAGAGATTTTTTAGGTTGTAACAATTAAAAAGATTCAAGAATCGTTTACTCTGTGATGTCTCTACTAATAAATAAATATTAAAATCGCCACATATAATTATTTCTTTGTTTTTGTTATATAATACCTCATCGATAGTGCTCTCAAACACTTCAAACGGGTCTGTACACACTTATTATAACAATATTCCCTATCTCAATACTGGCTATTTCAACTGATCGCTCAACAGACAGACTTACAATATCAGAGCGTTCTTTAAATGTAAAGCTCTTATGACTGATGATCATTGAGCCACCACAAGTAGTTTGTTCTCTGCTGAATGAACTATCAATTACATGATTTTTATATGAAGACATAATTTGACACTGTCTGAGCCAGTGTTCTGTAATACATAATACATGAATATTTTCACTGTTTATAAATAGCTCAATCTGTAATTCCTAACCATCAATGCCCTTCATATTTTGATGGACTATGTTCATAAAATTATTTTTTACATTTTTATTACTTAAATTACTACTTAGGGTGTTACCACACCAATCGATCGTCCGCCGATCGACGTCAATCGATGCCAGAATAGACCAGTCGACGTTGATCGATTGGTTTGGTTACACCCTTAGAATACTGGTGCTAGATGTATTATCTGTTGTCACTAACTTATGTTTAAATTATTCCTAATACTATGTTTTGGAATATAACATTCCAGTGGGTCAAAAGTATAAAGTTTTCCAAATTCCCCTGACAAACTGACTGTTATGTATAAAATATATGATAGCGAGCTATCATATATTATACACGTAATAATGCTATCTGTCGCAGGTCATAATTTTACAAAATGTACCTATTATTGGTCATATAAGGCTTAGTTATATATTTATTTAAATCAACAAATTGAAATTGTTCGCTATGACGACATTTTATATATCTATATTTAGTCGATGCTTCATATTATTTTCTGACGGGTTCTGGGTAAATGGAAATGCAAACAAAATAATTTTGCTAAGATTCTGCTTGAAATTCAATCTAGCAAAACAAGCTGTGATTGTTTTTCTACTTAGTTGCTTACATCTGCCTACTGATATAATTAAAATTGTATTAGGGTTAAATGTACAGGATGTAATTTTATGAACTATGTCAATTATGTTTCATATTAATGAAGCACCGGGGTAACAATAATTAGTTATTGGCACCCCAACACACCGAGTAAGTTGCAATCCCATGTCCTTACCAAGTTCATCGCTATACATAATTATATTTAATTCACCTTTATTTGACTTATTAATTAAGCTACTACCTGATTTAGTTACTATATGCTCAGTGACATATGGCTCCTCAGCTTGGCTGGATATTGGCAGAAGGCAATCTGATGTAGTATTATTTCATTTACTTCAAAGTAATTTGTAATTCAAACCGGTCATGAGATAGATCAATCAAATTGTCCATAGCCAGCGTGTGTTCCTTAATTTCGTTTTGAGATATTTCATACTTATTGGTTAGAGTTATTAGCTATTCATGAAGTCTCTGTATTTCTAAATTTAATTTCCGTGTCACTTTCATACGTTAACCTATTCTGCTCCAAGTTACTTTAACATAATGTCAGTTCATTCATTAGTTTTAAACATTGATTTTTACTTGGAATAGCTTTACATAAGATGCTTTGCTTTTGGATTAATTTAGAACTACTCTAAATAGATTTATTGAGTTTGACAATTTTCTTACTCTTAGTTTTATTCAATTTTATATTAGTATGGTGCATTTTATTGTTTTAATTATGTACAGTTCCCAAAGATTCTAATGCAGGGTCAGCACTCATTGAAGTGTCATCAGTTAAATCAATGATTGTAGATGAAGGTTGATCTGAAGACCTCCGGAACGCAGTCCACGACGATCCGAAGAAAGCAGGCACGACGACAAGCAGGACTCAGACGACGATCTTAAAGCTTCACGATAACGACCGCTGTTTCCGTTAGCCGTTAAGTTTCAAATTCCTTTGTCTGCCAAGGCGCTTTGTTCTCTTCCTCTTCTTCTCAACCAACGGTTTGGGCCATCCATGTACAGTGAACTGTATGATATGTGACGAACGTAAAGGCAAATGAATCACAAGATCGTATTTCGAACTATGATAGTTGGTACGGCACTGAGCCGTTAGTAGTTCGGTCTGCGTCGCGGGGCGGGATCGTAGAAATTGTAAAAAACTCAATTTGTATTTATGGGTCCTTTTTCCATAATTATTTAGTTATTTTATTAGAATCATATCAACATAAAATTATACCCTACCATTTGTATGCAAATGAACAGATGCGATAAATTTATAAGTTTATATAGATGACATCATATTTGCGTTTTTAACTAAGAGGATTTTGGGTTTGTCAGGTAATACTAATTTCATACTAAATAGCAGTGAAAATTACGAATGATTTAGTCACTGAGTGATTTAAGAGTTTGATTTGAGTGATTTTGAAGACTTAATAGGAAATCTCCTTTTATCTGTACGTGTAAAAATGCTTTGGTGCTCAATATATGTTTGATTATACGCTACAACCATTTCGGTCGCAGTGTAGAAACAGTTAGATACATGTTTCCGTTTCTACTCTGGTAATAAACTAAGTCGATGTGTGTGCTAGTAGGGAATTCTCGAGACGCAAAAGTGGTTGCATTTTAGGAACAATGTCTCAAAAAATTTTAAGAACTTTGTTACTAGATTGCTACGAGTTTTGAATGAATGACAATGGGGATTGAATGAATGTTTTGTTCTGTTTTAATTTCATATAAAATTATCTTCTTACAATTATCTTCAATACTTACCGAGGCGTTTTTAGATCTTTTTAGATATTTGCAAAGTGCGCAAGCAAGTTTGTCAAGGGAATTTGGAAGAACATTCTAATTGCGGGCCACTGCGATTTATAAAGTGGTAAGGAAAAAACATTCCTTTTTGTAGCTTATGTAATACGAAAAATATGTATTTCATAATGTGTATTAATTAGCATTTCATATATGTTATTTAGATCTCAATTTAAATTGAAGGATACCGTAACTGTCGCAAAAAGATGCATTTCTTATTATGATTTATACCTTATTCATTTTATAAAGTGATCACCACGTGACAGAGAAGACACGACGTGCACTTTTTCATCAATCCAGTAGTCTACTATGGCCGGCGTAATAGTCCGATGCCAGTGATTCCCAACATGTCTTCAGATTGCCGAACTTTTAATTTAGTTATGTAATGAAAAGTTCGCTGCTTTACATAGATAGCGTTGTCACATAATTATAAAACTACCCTCATATGAAACCTAGACTCTTTGTCAGTAGAGACTGACAAAGAGTCTAGGTTTCACAGAGGTGCAAGTTTTCTCTGAGATACGTATGCGTAATTATTTTTTTTATTGAACATCAAGTGAGAGTAAGTTTCATTAATTTTGAAAATTCATAGTTTAGAGCACCGTGCCGTGATCAAATACCTCCACAAGAAACACTTAACTCCAAAGCAGATTCATGAACATATGGTAGCTACTTTTGGAACATCTGTTCCGTCGTATAGAATGATAAAAAAGTGGACAGCTGAATTTAAACGTGGACGAGAGAGCATCAAAGATGACCCCCGCTCTGGATGGCCTTCTACAGCAAAGATTTCGGAAAACATCGAAAAAATATGTGATCTCATCATGGGAGAAAGAAGAATGAAGGTATCTGAGATAGCTGAAGCTCTAGGAATTTAATATAAACGTACACAAAACATGATCGTCAACGAATTAGGATTTCACAAGGTGTCTGCAAGATGGGTTCCGCAGTTAAGAGCTTTTTCAAGCTGATCCAAACGAATTTTTGGCAAGGTTTGTTACCATGGACGAAACATGGGTTCATCACTATACTCCTGAATCCAAACAACAATCAAACAACAATCCAAACAATGGATGAGACCCCGATCTCCAACCCCCAAGAAAGCCAAGGTGTGTTTTTCAGTAAACAAGGTAATGGCATCGGTTTTCTGGGATTCTAAGGGTGTTCTAATCTTGGTTGATTACTTAGAAAGAGGTCAAACTGTAAATTCTGCATACTACTGCACACTATTACGTCGTTTACTTGAAGAAATAAAGTCTAAAAGACCAGGATTGTTGACCAAGAAAGTTTTGTTTCATCAGAACAATGCTCGTGTTCACACATCTGCAAAATCGATGGCTCAAATAGTGAATTGTGGTTTCGAATTGCTTCCTCATCCCCCTTATTCACTTGATTTGGCATCTTCTGCCTTCCACCTACTTCCGAAACTAAAAAAACACTTAGGTGGAATGCAATTTTCTACCAATGAGGAGGTCAAAGTGGCCATAGATGCCTTTTTTGAAGACCTTGACGAGACCTTCTATTTAAATGGGATCAAGGCTTTGGAGGACCGCTGGACTAAGTGCTGTGACCTAGCAGGAGAGTATGTAGAAAAATAAATATGAAAAATTGCATTATTTTATTACACAGTGTTTATACAGTATTTTCTTATTTAGGCCGCGAACTTTCAATCCACCCTTGTATCTTTACACCTTCTTCAAACTAGTTTAGATAGAATTTGCTTTAGTTCATGTAGTTGTGATTCTTCTTGCTTAAATGAACTGACTTTGTTGGTAGGAATCGAATATTTTTAAACTTTAGACTTGGTTACGACTCTATTTTGAAGCATTACAAATTGGTTTTCACATTGTTTAGTAACTATTTATACAAAAAGAGTATTAACATTTTAAGGCCAAAATCGTAGACACAGTGTGTACAATTCAGGATAGTTTTGCTCAATATTTACACAAGCTGTGTAAATCAGCGGTTTAAATAAACTGGCAACTCGTTATAGAAGGCTAATTCATAAAGTCACTATCTCATTGATGGGTGAATGAATACGCCTTTATAATAAGGTTCCTGAAGACTTCCAAGTTCTTCCAACTGACTAATTTAAAGTAAAAATTGTGTGCTAAAGTTTTTTAAACATGATGCAAGTATTTATTTGACAAACGTGCCTGGGTATAATCTGCTCAAAAAAGGGCTTTTCTGTCATTGTATATTTGTAATAAAAAAGCAATATGTCTGTTAGTGCGCCGATTTGTTTGTCCCGATTAATCCTTTAATTATGATTGTTTTTGAAACTCTTTTTACATTAGCGTTGCGTAGCTCACATATCTTTAATATAATAAATGGTTGGAGCGAAGGCTTGGATGGGTAATCTTGTGCGCGGGTCACGTTTGTGAAGGGCCAACGTTTGGAATATTTCGGTACAAGAGTTTTGCCGGGCTAATAGATACAGATAAGAATTATTATTCTTCTTGCTAGTTCTTCTCCCGAAAGTGTTACAATAAATTGTCAACATTTGTACAACAATATTATGTGCGAATAACCTAGCTAAATGATATTTACAAATGACTTTAAGTAAAAGAGTTATGGACTAAAATAATTTGTAACCAAATAAGGTTATATAAGTCCCGCGTTGGTGGTCTGTGAAACCTCGCACGATTTAAAATTATCAAAACTTAACGAATTCGTAGGTGCTAAAACAGCCAGTCCCCTAACAATCTTAAAGTGACTTTCAAATACCACAAGTCGGTACTCAAAGATACTGTATAAGTCAGTGTACCCATACTGTGTTTACAGATGGGTTAATTGAAAAAATTATGAAACCTATTTCTATTTAGCAATGTCAACATATTATCGCAATCGGGTTTGTTAATGGTGTAAAAGCAGATTTGACATATTTTATAGAATATAGAAACAACTACAATGGTATTTACATAATCATGGCTTCAGTAAGGTACTTACATGTTTATTTATATATTTACATAGGCATATTTACCTAACTTAAGACATGATATTGATATCATGGTGTATACAGGGTGGTTTTTTGAGAAGGGCGATGATGGCCAAGTCCGAAACCACGAGAGTTAGGGAAAAGTCTTGAAAAGTGCCATGTACTCGATTTATAAGAAAACAATAACTGCATATTTATTTTTTCAAAAATCTTTTACTTTTGACGGAAATGGACCCGGTAGATTTTTCAAAAAAAAATTACATCCTGTATTATTTAACCAATGGATTCTGTTGCTGAAAAGGATCAATCTTTGCAAATAAACGTTTTACTAAAAATGGAAGGAAATAGTAAATTTTCACTATTTTATATTTTTACACGGAACTCACCTCCTATTCAAACTTTTTGGTCGTTATGTGTGAAACTCATTTGTCTTATTAGCGCGATACTGTGGTGATACTAAAAAATCAAAAAAATAATTCCATTAATGTTTTTTCGAATATTGCTTTGTTTCGAATTGAGTTGTTTGTGTTGGTTTACAATAAAAAGATCTTTCTAAGAATGGATTTATCAAATAGTGAACGATTTGATTTGATGGAGGCCTATTTTTTAAATAGTAGAAGCATAGTTCGCGCACTTAGTTGGTATCAAAACAAATACCCAAGGCGCTCTTTACGCTCGGAAAAAGTGCTTAGAACTATGGCGAGTAACTTAAAAGCGACTGGAAGTTACAAAAAACCATTGACACGAAATCCACGAATCGTCAACGAGGATTTAGAACTGGCAATATTGACGTTTTTCGAAGCATATCCGAGTGCTTCAACTCGTGAAGCAGAAATGAACCTTCAAGTTTCCCGGAGCACCATTTGTGCAGTTCTTCAAAAACATAAATACAAGTGTTATAGTTATGGACGAGTTGTTCAAAACTTTCATCCAGGTGATAGTGAAAGGCGCCTGGAGTTTTGTCACTGGCTTAGGGAAGAAATGGATAGGCATCGAAATTTATTGTTTAACATCTTATTTTCCGACGAAACAAACTTCTCAAATAACGGAATGTACAATCGGAAAACTGAACATTACTGGTCTCAAGAGAATCCATTGCGAACACGTGAAGGACATCCCGAGATTAAATTTTCGTTTAACTGTTGGTGTGGAATCCAAGGAAGCAGGGTTTTTTCATGAAGATTTACAACGGCACTTTAAATGCTACGATGTATGTCGAAACTTTAAACAACGTGTTGAAGAAATGACGAATTTGCAAATAGCCAGGATACGGGATATGTATTTCCAGCAAGACGGGGCCCCAGCTCATAACAGCCGTGTGGTTAGAAATATGCTTAAATAACATTTTGGGGATAGATGGATTGGCACTCATGGTCCGGTGAGATGGCCGGCAAGATCACCCAATCTTACACCACTTGATTATTTCCTATGGAGTTACGCCAAGAACGAAGTTTACAAAGCTCGTTACGAAACAGTTGAGAGCCTACAAAGCTCATTGATTGATATTTTATGGAGGATAAATCCTGTCATGGTATCAAACGCAGTAAAGTCTCTAGAGAGACGTATGAACTAATGCATTGGAGTCAATGGAAATCATTTTGAGCAACTTATTAGTTAGGTAAAATTGAGATACTAAAAGTAAATCGTAAACATTTCCTATTTTCTTAAATTTTTAGTAAAACGTTTGTTTGCGAAGATTGATCCTCATGAGCAACAGAATCCATTGGTTCAATAATACTGGTGCTAGTGATGACGGTATTCCTTCAATATTTTTTAAAACATGTGCCAAAGTCTTATCTGAACCTTTGTTCCAAATTTATAACTTTTCTATAGGTACTGGAGTCTTTCCTACAGTGTGGAAGCGTGCTCGATTTGTTCCGATACATAAAACCGGCGAAAAAAGAAATATAAAAAATTATAGACCCATTTCCGTATTGCCGGTTCTAGGTATGGTTTTTGAACAACTGGTTCAGTCTGCGGTTGCCTGGCATATGAAATCCATTATCAGTGTTCACTCAACCACAACTAATTTGGTAGCTTTTGTCGAGTCCCTCATAGAGTCTATAGATAATCGGATTCCAGTTGATGTGATATAGACAGACTTCAGCAAGGCATTTGACTAGGTACCGCACAGGATCCTCCTAGATAAACTGAGTATGTTAGGTGTAGCAGGCACCTTGATGTCGTGGTTCGAATCATACTTAAATAATAGATCATCAGTTGTAGTTGTAGGGGGCTATAATTCTGACGCTTTTACCGCTTCTTCTGGTGTCCCACAAGGATCTAGACTAGGACCGCTACTGTTCAACGTTTTTACCAATGATGTAGGCGTATGTTTCAAAAACTCCGACTATTATCTTTTTGCCGATGATCTAAAAATCGTTGAAACCATTAGATCCATTAAAGATCATATCAGGCTCCAAGAAGACTTGGATAGACTTGTTGAGTGGTGTACTATTAACGGAATGTACTTGAATACCGATAAATGCTTCCACATGCACTTTTCACGAAACCGTAATGACCCATATCATGACATAAGATTCAGTGTTGATGGTAAGACTTTATCCAAGGTTTCGAAAATTAAGGATCTTGGAGTGGTATTTGACAACAAACTTCAGTTCAACCATCATATTGAACACATTGTATTGAAGAGTTTCAGGATGCTAGGATTTATTATGCGTAACTCCAAAAACTTCAAAAATCCGCATAGCATCTTGCTACTTTATAACGCATTAGTACGTAGTACCCTTAAATATTGCAGTCCTGTATGGAATCCTCACTATGCTGTCTACACAAGTCGTATAGTATTCAAAGACGATTTTTATGGCATGTGACTTATAAATATAAATTGGCTAAACAGATTCCACACTATACTGACAGACTCAAACATTATGGGATGCAGTCACTTTCAGATCGCAGACAGTCCTAGACCTAATTTTCCTTCACAAACTTCTAACTGGCGCTATTGATAGTAACGATCTCTTGAACAAGGTTTCATTAAATGTACCACATAAACTACGCAGAACACAAAACCGAAAACTCTTTTACGTAAAAATTGCCAAGACAAATTTAGGATATTATTCGCCAATTAGAAGGATGTGCACTGCGTTTAACAGGATAACTAACGCGGGTGAACTTTGCATTGTGTCCGATAAAATCAGTATGTTTAAAATTAAATTAAAAAAACATTTGACCACTGTAACCATTTAGTACCGATAATCTTTTTTTCTGTATTTTCGTATAAATTTTTGATCTTTACGTTCTTATTTTTGTAATAAAGTGTATTTTTGTTAAAGTTAAGGCATGCTGTATTCGCCTATAATTGAGGGCGCATTTAACTTATTTTATATTTTTATGCTATTTTTATGCGCATTTAATGCTAAATATTGTAAAGCAAGTATTTATGTAAGCCCTTGTTGGAGAATCTAAATAAATAAATACAGGATGTAATTTTTTTGAAAAATCATTCGGGTCCATTTCCGTCATAAGTAAAAGATTTTTGAAAAATATAAATATGCAGTTATTGGTATTTTATAAATCGAGGGCATGACTCCTTTCACGACTTTTCCCTAACTCTCGTGGTTTCGGACTTGGCCATCACCGCCCTTCTCCAAAAACGACCCTGTATTATATTAGGGTAGTAGGTAGCCCTGCCTCATACGACGGAGGTCCCAGGTTCGAGTCATAAGATTTCAGCTCTCGGTCATAGTTGTTGATATTTATATAATGTATGTTTATTCTGGGTTTTCCCCAGTTGCTTTATGATCATCCATAGCACAAGCTTACATTTTGGCCGTACAGTTGGTGTGTTTGTCTGGGGATTTATTATTGATATTAAATGTAATATTGTATCTATAACGAATTATTGCATAAATTGCTTTTAAAAATACTCGAAAACCACATGATCAAAATCAATATTTTTACCTTCACATTTTTAGTAGGTAGAACTAGGTAAAAGAACTTGAAAAATATCCATTCTAAAATAGTAGCTTACTCACGAGCGTATAATGGGGAGGCTAGGCAATAATTTACTCCTATCTATTGGAGGCATGTTCTCCCCACCTGCCTGCGAAGATGTTTTTCCTCACGAAGCGAGGAAATTAATGATGGACTATTATTTCTACAGTTTCTTGAGTGCCGCTATACGCACTGGTTGGGTTTGAGGGCGCGGAAAACTTTGTTCACAGTGACAGTTATCAGTGATTCCATGACAGTGAGTCTTACTCTTTAATGCGTATTATTCTTGTAGTTAGTAAATTAATATTTTTCGGTAGTTGTTTTCATGTCCTTCATTTAGATTCCAATATATAGAACATGCAAGTTGTATGTTCTACATATGGTAGGTTATTTTAAGGCTAATTTATAAAGTCACTACTAATTGTAGATAAACGAATACGCCTTTATAATAAGGTTCCTGAAGACTTCCAAGTTCTTCCAACTGACAAATTTAAAGATATTATAAAATAAAAATTGTGTGCTGAAATTTTTAAACATGATCCATGTATGTTTAAAAAATTTTCAAGTATAATTTTAGACATAAAATATAGTTTGTACTTAAATAACGAAATTAAATATTTGTTTACATCAAGGTAAGCAGATAAATAATTATACTTTTATGCAGGTAAATAAATCGTTTTCGAGATCTATATTATTTAAGGATACGTTGGTTACGTGGCATCAACTCTGCGGTACGGTTTATTAATTTGGGGAAACAGACAAAAAGTTTTAGAAGCCGCCATGTTCTTCAAATGCAACAAACATTATTGTGTACATGCAGGGGATGTGATTAGAGCAACCCGTCATGGAGATAGACTAATTTATAATGTTTTGCCTCGCTTACACATCATCAGCAAAATGACGCAATGCGTGTTAACATTTTTAATCATCTACTAGACAACTTCAAACTACTTCAAAAAACTTCGAAGTGCCCAAAATGTGACTATTTTTAATGGAAAAAGTATATAGGCGGGAAAAGTTACGAAAATATTACACATATCATATGACAAGTTAGTGTAATAAATTTAAAGTTAAGAAGTAAGTGTAATAAATTTAAAGTTTTTGATTTTGCTACTTGCGTTTTGCATGCTGTTGACCAGCGAGGTATGTGGAACTACTTTATGTGCATTCTTTTAAAACCCTTTGTACCGTACTTTTATGCAATAAATGAATTTAGAATTTGATAAAATAATTTTTGACCTTTGCTTTTGCAGCTTGTCAGGCAACTTATTTAAAAGTTATTTAAAAGTCATATCTTACTCTTATAGTTGCCATCCGACAGAAATGAACAGAGATATACAGATAGAACTCGAGATCTTCGACTGTTCTTTCGAAGCATGAAAACATCAAAATCCACGTTCCGTAAACGCGCTGTTCCCACCACGCAGTGCGGATAAACTTAATCTTTACTTTTTTAACAGTTCGTCGTGAAAAGTGGCCTTGCTCCTGGATGTCATTTGTCAGTTTGGATATATATCTGCGAGTCATCCCTTCTTAACTTGGCATTAATTTTGATTTCATTTTACTTTTTATTTTTAAAGGCTTTTCTGAGTTCAGTATTTGGAATTTTCAATTTACAAGAACTGTGAAAGTTTTCGGGTTGGTTCGCACGTAAGGGAGAGGTTGTTGCTTTTCCTAGTTCCTTTATATAATAAACGGATTTGAAACATTTTAAGTCAACCGTTTGTTGCCTTATTATAGATAATTTAGTCATTAGGTAGGTATTTATTCGTACAGTACTTCTGGATCGTTATTATGACATGAGATTCTACAACCTGTTATTCTACAGAATTCATGCGTAAAATCGATGTCAAAAGTAGGACCCACATACTAAAGTTGATGAAGCCAATGCTATAATTTTAACCTTAACCTTTTTAAAAATATCTGATATGTAAGTAAGTATTACTTTTTTATCATACTTCAACTGTTCGTATATTAAACCTTCTTAATTAGTGCAATGTACAAAACAAGATGTCAGTGAATATAATGATAAATTTATCTGTGGTTCTATTGGAAAGTGCATATTCCTAATATAGGTTTTATTGGTACTCAAGAAGTTGTGTGTGTGCTTTGACTAAATAATTTTGGTTCTTTGTGTCCCTACATTAAAATTTGTCATTTAAACTTTCATGGGTCTGCTAGGGCTACAGAAATTTGAGGTTAGTGAGAGGAGGTGAGAAATTTGAACAGATAATTGAGGGGGTGGGACTTAATAAGGTAGGCTACCGGAAAATGCCTATTCATGGCCAGACAAGGCCAGAAAATAATTGATAGGTTTTTCATCCGCTTTTGTAAGCAGATTTTGTTTTTTAGGTAATTGCAAATTATGTTAAATAAGATCACCCAAATACCCGTTACAACCGAAATCAAAACTGACCTCTTAACAAGTCTGTGGTACTTTGTGCTGTTTCCCTATATTCGTGTTTAATAATTCATAATCTAGAAAAGCAGTAGCCAGCAGCATCTGATGCAGTTTCCGGTTTGACAGCGGACCGGAAATAATCCGGAAATTGATACGAGTTCCGCCTGTGAATTTTTAACATTCAAAATCGGAGATTGACTGACGACAATAGTACCTCGGTTGATTTGTTACAGTATGAATGGAATACTGTTGCAAGGCTTGAAATAAATAAATAACTAAAGGTGATCCGTCAGATTATACCAACATAATTATAATACTATTTTTCTAACCGACTATTACCTGTACACTAGATACAGGTAATCTACTCGTGATACCAGGAAGAGATTACAGTTTGTGAATTTTTCTTTGGACAAAAATTCTACAGATAATAATGACCTAGTTGGCTGACATTGTTAGAACACTTTTACTATCAAGGAAATTATATACCTCTAGAAGTAACTGGCAGTTCAACTCTATGTTTAGAGAAAAATAATGTTGTACCTTATAGTAAGGGCATAAAGTCTTCTTGCTATTAAATATAAAACTAAGGACAAAACGGTCTAGAGAGGGACATGCATCTACCTACGGCATGGCGTCCCTTTCGCTCAGCTGCTAGCATCATGGAATTAGTACGTGTCTTATAAATCACTTTAGTAATTAGTTATGCCAGCCTAATTTGGAATACACATTGAACTTTGCTAATTAAATTAATCGTTAAGTATAGTTCTAGGCTAAACAGATCTATAAAAATTATAATTTGGTTCAACAAGTTTATAATTTAGCGGATACTCTGTATAATCCAACTTAAGTTTATCCTTCACAATGTCAAAACTGGCAAAAAATAAATATTTGAAATTATTTGTTAATAAATACCTAACCTTGAGAACGTCATCGCACGGAAATAAGAAAATATTGATATGTTCTTTGTTATAACAAATACTTTATAGTATAATAATATATGTTCGTTATGAATAAATACTACGTACGTACGTAAATTTAGATAATGTACTATGTCATTGAAACTATATAATGCGTGGTAGTCTTATAACAAATAAAAAAAATGTAGTTATCTCCGTCCATTACGTACTACTGCGCACCTGTAACAAGTCAAGTCAAATGGGTACTAAACGTTTATCTTCCATAATGCGTAGCCCAGTTAGGTTGGAGAAAAATTTGCTAAATAAACATTATTGCACACCCTCTACTTATGGTTTTGAAGAATTCAGATTCTAAAGAAGAAGCCTAAGAAGTATCCTATCGGATAAACAAGTGGCTTGATTATTATAGTGCAAATATGAAACATTTTCGTTGTAATAATTACAAGCGACTATGACTATTGCGTTCAAAATAAATTAGGCTGAAATATAAAGAAACGCTATCTATGTTCTTTTATCAGGAAGAAAAATATTGCTAAAGGTAGAAATGTTCAATAATTTCATGAAGTAATCTGATTATTTGATATGGCCACGACATATACATTACATCTAGGGTTCCATACACATAACGCGTATTCCAGATGACTTCGGACGAAGGTGCAGCAAGGTATTTTGCTAAAATCAGACGATAATCTAAGGGCAAAACCTAAGGTTGATATTTTTTATGACGTTGTAAATGTGCTTATTAAAAATAAGCTTAAAGATTCATAATTGAGTCTATCCTATTGATATGTTGTTATTTTTTTCTTACCGGTAAAAGAACATAGATAGCATTTGTTTATATTTAAATCAAACTTATTTTAACGCAGTAGTGATTGTCGATTGTAATATTAAAAGTTCGAAAACTGCCGATAGAGGCATTGCAAACGTTTGCTTATAGCTGATTTATCGAACAACATGTTATTTTTCTGAACATTTTTTAATCTTTATTACTAGGATAGAATTTAACCCTTCGTTCGCTCGGCTCACGCAAATAGCAAGAAATCAACTAGTTTATTTGAAAAAAAAATGATTTTGAAATTCGATTGCAAATCAACGATCTGGTAAAATATGGTTGGCTTTTCATGATATGTTCGAACTTTTATGAAATAAGCAATTCTGTGATTTGGCCAGAACATATACATTGCGTGAATTTAAATGATACAAAGAAAGTTCAAAATTTTTTGAAATATAAATGTAGAGTAACGGATGTTGACTACCTTTCCCGTTGCAAGGGACATTCAGAGGAAGTATATGATATCGCATGCTTAGACATGAGTACAGAGATAGCAGATATTTGTACCATTCTTCAAACATTAAACAATAGAATCGTCGTGCCCGAACTTCTGACTATGGTCGAGATTTGCGCACACACCGAATCACACAAACGTACCCTCCTCCAAGTACCTACCGCAAATACCACTTATAGGCAGAACTCTTTTATAGAAAGATCAAGCATTCTAGTGAACGGAGCAATTCGCATTATTGAGAGCTTCCGCACCCATATTCTGCACCAGTACCTCGAGTGTAGGAGCGGTTTTGAGTATTCAAATCTTTCGTTCTAGATAATTTAAAAACATATTACTTATTTGTTTATATAAAGTTTTAATTAAATTTTATATTTTGTTTGCTAAGTTTATTGCAATGTTTGAATTTATGTTTTTGTTACTGTATTTTGGTATGCCTACACATTTCAAGGCCATTTGTGAAAGCTTTTTTCATTTCAATTCATAACATCTTGCTTCCTTGTTATTTGATGTTGTGAAGTACAAGAAACTGCAGTGCTTATATGAAAAATTAAAAAGCTCTGATTCCAATGAAAAATATAGCGTTAGAGTTATTTCTCAGTCTTAGAGCAATATACCGTAACGGCTTATATTTAATTGAAATGTTACATATAATTTACATTTATTTGAGGACGCAATTTTATTTTTGGGACATGAAAGGGGGTTAATAGAAGCATAACCCCAAGTTTGTGGGGCTGCCATCCTTGTCCCGCGGCCACCATCTTGGAAAAAGGTGAGAACGCTTTCTTCGCTATATCTGCTAAAGTATTAATCGTACAAAAAATTTGTAAAAACATTATTTGTTGCAAATCGCATTGTCTAATATTTTGTTTATTTAACTTTTTATCGTAAAATCAAAACAAAGAACTTACGTTTACTTACGTTGACTTAGGTTTTGATTGACAGATAATTCCAGAAAGTAGAACTGATAAAAATTCAGGAATTAAGGAATGAAATTCTTTAAAAAAATAATTTGAAGGTGGATACTGATTCTTTTCGTAGCACCGTGAACGGATGTCTTCCACAATAATTGCAGCTGCATCTCATGGACTTTCTGTAATCTGTCCTCATGTTGATCATTTTTTTTTATGAGATGATTTTTTTCGATATTATTTTATATACAAAACCTTAAAGCAGACAGTGCTACCTTGTTTATTTTCAATAAAGATTACAATGTCATTCTTATACTTTCCTTCAATCGTTTCAATCGTTCTATGACCGTACGCTTCTCAGGAATGTAATCTCCTTTTATGGATTTCATTAAATCCGTAACTAGAAATTGGCACTCTTCACTATTTTCATGCAAGTAAGCAAAAACATTCTCCATGGCATTGTCAATGTTATTCTTACGCTCCTCATGTCTATTTTCGTCATACCATTTTTTGGAGTACAAATGCTTTCTACAATCCTTGCTCCAACATCGACTAAGCTAGAAACATGCGATCAGCAATGCTCTTTGCCTCGTCGTCAGAACGTTTGAGAACAAGGTCAAAAATGCTTTTTTTTTGTACTTCATGACGTATATGACACATCTTCCTCTGACGGCTTTGACTCAAGTGACTCTGATCCTGGAATACTTCACCGCCAATAAAGCAATTGTTTGAGAAATCGAAATCTGTATTGATATTTTCTGATACTGAAGATGATGAACTGCTACTGCTGAGACGACGACCAACATTATCTCTTCAACTATCACTATAATAATGGTAGCAGGGAATATGAGCAGTTACTTCAGAAACACTTTGTAGAAATAGTTCATTGTCCAAATGGTTTTTGAATTTTGCTCGCTGAAGCAAAGTTTTCACTCCTTTAGCATTCACATTTTGAACTATAATGTACCCAAGAAGATTTTTATAAATAAAACAATCACTCATGATGCACGCTTAAAGAAAGTCGCAATGTTTATCACTAAATGAAAATTTCAGCTCACAAAACTCGCAATTTTATTGATTAAACTGAAAATGATATCCACAATTTTCTATACGTCTACACGTGACTAAATATGTAGCACAACTAAAAGAATAAAATGAGGAAAAAGGAACAGCTGAACCTTCGAAGGCTACATATTATAATAATAGTCGTAGCAGGCAGATGTTCATTTGTCCCCAAATGGTAACTCGGACCTCTTCTAACTGCTTAACATTCTCGAAAATGTACACTCCTCTTAGAAATTATTGGAAGAAATAATATTTTTTTGGTTTTATAGGTCTATAATGTAGTCAATAATGAATACGTAAAATTATGGAGATGTAACAAAAAATGTTTGAAAGTAGGTGTAAAAAAATAACATAAAATGAAGGTAAACATTTCATTTCGACCGGATTCTCTTGAGTATTGACGAACCCGGTCAACTTTGGAGCGCTGTAAAAGCGTTATAAATGAATATAATAAAAAAAATATTAGATACAAATAATTCTCAAAAGACCATCTACAAGATTGGTCCGAAGTAATTTTCTTGTAAAATGTTAAAAATAAAGTTATAAAGCAAAAAAGAAAAATAGTTGAGAAAGTTATTTTTGCTTATAACTTCTTTATTTTTGATTTTACGATAAAAAGTTATACAAAAAATTTTTAGACAAAGCAATTTGCTACAGAGTATGTTTTTACACATTTTTTGTACGATTAATACTTTAGCAGATAAACGTTGCTAAAGCGAAAAAAACGTTCTCACCTCTTTTTCCAAGATAGTGGCCGCGGGACAAGGGTGGCGACCCCACAAACTTGGGGTTAAGCTTCTACTGACACCCTCTACATGTCCCAAAAATAAAATTGCGTCCTCAAAGAAATGTAAATTTAGGCCTATAAATTGTAACATTTGTAACGGTTCGTTACTTCATAAGATTATATTCAAGACTACTTTAAAATTAAACTTAACAACTAAACTAATCTAATAAATACACAAAGAAACATATACCTAGCCTACTATTTTATGATATGTTATATTATTATTCTCAGAACTTATCTTAATTATAAATCTAATAACTATAAGTATGTACCTAGACTAGAAGTTTAAAATACATCTATGCGCGCAGTGACGCTGAGTGAACAGTAACGGTATGAACGATGAGTAGGAAGAACGGTTCTGTTCAAATGCGCAGAGTCACCTCCGACTCGCTCGCTTTCGTCTCGAACGTTCGGCCGGCAGTCCCTGCCAAGCTATTCGAACGCAAGGACGCATCACCTTTTCTTCAAGAAAATATTATTCAACGTTAAATCTTTGATATTATAAGTGTGCTGTTTTACCCCAAAATCGGGTGAGTGTTGCAATTAATTTTAAAACTTAGTTTTTGTGCTTATCTAGTTGCCTAAGTAAGCCTTTATGTATAAGTTATTAATTCTAGTGCTTGTGTGAGGAGTGAATCATTCATTTCATTTCATGCCTTTCATTTTATTAAATGCTGTTCATAAGGGTGCTATTTAATGAATTACTTATTGCAAGCAACGCATGCAACTTTTGGTACGCCATTGAGACATGACCTCGCATGACCCCTAAAGGTCATGACGATTCAGTATATTCTTTAAGTATGTTCCTCTGTTAATTGTTGTTGTTCTATTTAGATCAATAAGGATAAACAAGCTATTCAACTTGCATTTTAAGTTGTGGAACTATTTAAACGTGTTCTATTATATCCTTTCTTTGTGTTACCATTGTTTTGCGGTACCTTAAGTACCTACCTGTTTGATTCCGATAATTATTAGTTGGTTACGCTTTGTAATTTTAGTTTAAG
This sequence comes from Marasmarcha lunaedactyla, assembly GCA_923062675.1. Classification (NCBI taxonomy): domain Eukaryota; kingdom Metazoa; phylum Arthropoda; class Insecta; order Lepidoptera; family Pterophoridae; genus Marasmarcha; species Marasmarcha lunaedactyla. The sequence continues at coordinate 11,601,459 of OV281364.1, read as the reverse complement.
ATTGATTTTTGTTGACTGCCTCATCATTAATTGCTATTTCTTGCCTAAATCGTTCCATCCGCCTAGCCTTTGGGTTGATGTCGCAGTCAGACTGTATAACTGGGCATTTTCTAAAATGGCCAATCTCATGATTTCCAGGGTTCATACTCCTACTAAGGATTTCCTTTTTGGTCGACTACCCATCATCGCACGGACCAACTACCTACTCCGCTGCCTCACGTCTGCCTGCCGCGACGTGACCCTGAGATTTCGGACTACTGCTGCGAACCAAGGACAGTGCGGTTTGGTTTCGGAGACCTTAGTAGTGCGTCGGTTGTGAATTTAAAACTCCCACCCCCTGTGAATCTCTTGTGCAAATTATATTATAAATAATGTTTATTTTTTTTATTTAATTGATTAAATCGTCCCTGACTTTATTTTCGTTACCGCCTTAGCCGAGGGAGCGGTACACATTTCAATGGACTTTTAGCCTTACAAGCGAATCGGGACGTGGCAGATGTCCACTAAAAAGGTTTTGCTTCAATTTAAAATGAATACATAAAGAAATTCAAAATATGGAATAAGCCGGTAAGAATTGTACTATGGTTGGCACATTCCGAAGAGCTCCGCGCTGGGAGTAACGTGATGTTCGATTGGTTTAAGAAATACAAAAAAACTAAAAGGAACCTATTTCTTGTACTCCCCCACCGACTACTCACGACGTGGTGGAAGCGCCGGGTCTTCGAACTAGGCGTGCCAGACAGCTTCGTGCTCGAGACTTTCTACACTGTAGAACATTTCGGTACATATTGGAAGGTGTTTCTCCGAGTTCGTTTTCACTATACACAGTGACATGCCAAAAACGGAGGAAGTAGAACTTGCGTTCTTTGCAAAAGACACCACGTTCCACACATCTGATAGGAATCTACGTAGAATAACTAGAATCCTTCAATCCAAAGCCAACGAATTAAGCGCTTGGTTTAGGAAATGGAGAATAGAAGACAACCCGGAAAAAAGTGCAGCAGTGTACTTCTCTCTCTCAACCTGCTTTAGGACAACCAACAAATGTTAGAACATCCTCCAAAACATTAGGTCAGATCACTCTGTTTGGTACTCCAATCTCCTGCGCTAAAAAGTCAGGTATTTAAGAGCCCGGGACCGGGCCGCCTTCGTCATGGGTAGGCTGCACCATCTTTTCTGCAAGAAAAGTAAAATGTCGCTTAGAAATAAGTTAACAGTTTACGAATTTGCATCCGCCCTATCATGACTAATGCCAGTGTGGTTTTCACCCGCGCCAGCAAGTCAAACCTCAATCACTTGTTATTCAAAATAGGTTCTTACCCAAATGGGTCGGGGCCCCACCCAATCTCCACAATCTGCATAAAGATCTCGAGCTGCCTATCATTGACACATTCACAAATTTGTCATTTAGACGCAATTACGACAATGCTCCCCGCCTTTCCTAAACCACTAGTTAAAAAGTCACCTGACTACGCAGCCAACCCAGATGCAGTGGTTGGTTATAGGCATCCGCGTAACGTCTTAACAGATCCCAAAGTCACTGTTACAACAAGGAGCGCCGGCGTCTCAGTTAGAAATAGGGCAATATGGCATTCAAATCGTCTTACCCTCTGTTGGGTGTCGTACGCATTCCAGTAGGAGTATTTATTATTAGTATTTGCTAGTCCTTCCGAACCAGTGGTAGTTTCAATACACGACAAGAGGGCTTCGGCTTAGGAAGCAGTTGCCCTCTGCTTCCTTACGCCTTAGGCAAATCGTGTTTAGGAGAAGTTTAAGTTCCGGCTAAGTGCCCTCTGCGCCAGGCCACAAAGCCCGGGGAAAATTAAAAAGCCAACAGGGCCATAAATAAACAGTCCATTCCAAAAAAAAACAAGTACTGATAAACTTCTGCGACAGTTTGTCATCATCTACATGCTCTGGACATTGAAGTTTAAAAGTGTAATTGCGCAATTTAGGCGCTCTTACGATACAAACGCGCCCTGGAGCGCCCTGGCGAACTGATGTTCCTGTCATCTTATATATTTAAAATACATGAATAAGTTTATAGCAACGACCACCTACATATTTATATGACACAAAATAACTCTTACCGCTCACATCTCCAAACTTGCACCACAAAACTTTACATTGGAGCTGTAAAATATTTAACAACTTGTTGTGAAGTGAACGAATGTCGGAAACTAGTCTAAATGAATTAAGATTTCAACTCCTGCGCGGACGCCGTACTTTTACAAATTAGTCCAATTTGGCTGCGGCTTGGCTGCGGAACTAACTTGTGTCGAGGTAAAAAAGTTTCGGATTGTGGTGCAAATTAGTTTACGTAAGTAGCGTGCTGAATTTTTATGAAATCGTTAGATGCCCAGTGAGTTGAAATTGCTTAATTCACAAAATTTTTGTTTTTGTGGTACAACAACGCGCAACGCTCCAATGTTCTAGGGGACATCTGCGTCTATTTACATCACGGGTAATATGTAGACATGGATGGATCTCAATGTTCTTAAGAAAGGAAGATTAGCACGTACATTGATTAAACTTATGATATCAAAAAAATTCTAAAGCTTAAGAATCAATAGTGAATTGCAAAAAAGAAATTTGAGGGGTCCTTGAAAACCATACCAAGGAGTTTATATACTACCTCATCTGTCTACTGAATAAACTAGTCACAACTATACGGTACAGATCGCACTGTTGATTAAATCCCTTCTTTTGTGTATCATATAATCAAAAGGCGTTACATCCGGTATTATCACGCCTTTACCGACTTTCTTCAGACGTTGGATAGGTCCCGAAATCTTGGAAGCTTGCCAATGTACAGCCTGTACCCAAAAAGGGCAGCCATGCAAACCAAGTCAATTATCCTCCAGTGGCAATCGCTTACATAATTTTCTAAGTTATTGTTAGTTAGTTTGAACAAACGTCTCAATTTGCGATAGCGAATATGGTTGAATATGTGAGTGCAAGTGCTCTCTTTGAACTAAATGAACATTTCAACATCAGACTGCTGGCAGCGCCTGGGCGCTGACAGGGATTCTACCTTTACTTGGTAGATACAACTACATGTCAAACCAAATTATATGATAGCTCCTTTTTGATTCGCACCGCCAAAATGTGGAATGAGCTGCCGGCGTCTATTTTTTCTAAAACATATTATAGTCCTGGAATATTCAAAAGTAGAGTGAATAGAGAGAGAGAGGCACCTATTTTATGACCGTGTTACATCCTAGTATTCATCATCACTTTCCATTAGGTGAGATGGGAGATTAACGCGTATCCAATTCCAAAAAAACAGCACTCGTTATAATTTTTACTCATTAGTATAATTTGGTAGAGTCAGTTCAATGTAAGTCAGATAGAACTATTAGTAGACTTACTATTACTTACGTCAGGGAATCACCATTCGCATCACGCTGCTTTTACTAAGTTTATAAACTCGTACCTGCACAAACAAATTATGTAAGTAAAAATGGCAAAGAGTATTTCAAAGTTAGTTGACAATCTTTTATGACTTCTTCTTACCACATTTTTTTAAATGAAAAATATTTCTTTGATCGCCTAAAATAATGAAAGCGTTCTGCTCAGATCAATGTTGATATTTGGCAAAGTCAAGAAGTCGACACGGATCCGCTGGGGGGCTATTCTGCAAAACATCCAAGTTCAATTGTGAAAAACAGAGGCAATGGTCCATCTGATTTTTCTTGAACATATTTATTATGATTTTTTTGCTGCACCTGTTGTTCATCATCAAACATGCATGAATGATGGGTAATAGAGTCTGGACTGCCGATGGGAAATGGGACCACGAAAATGACGTGCTGTGCGATAATAATATGCCGATATAAATAGCCTGCACATAATTGATTAATTCAATCGTTGAAATGTGAATCTATGCAAAATGTACAGAAATGGATGACTTCAACTTCAAACGCCGTCACTTCGCCGACAATCTCCACGTTCGAATGTTGGGTATTCCCATCCCTTGGGAGCACAGTGCTAAATACTTAGGCGTCACCCTAGACCCAACGCTTTCTTTCGAGCCACACGTCGATAAAGTAACGAAACTCGCCTGTCTCTACTAAGGCCGACTAAATAGTATGTTAGTTAGACGTAGTAAAGTGTCCTTTCGTAACAAACGAACGTTCTTTAAGACCTGCGTTAGACCCGTCATGTCTTATGCCTCGCCAATCTTTGCCCATGCCAAACCCTTCCTCCTGCACAAACTGCAGGTGGTTCAAAATCTCTTCTGCCGCAGGGCCATAAACGCATCTTGGTACGTGCGTAACGCGGACCTACACAGCGATCTTGAACTACCTACAGTGCAACAGCACCTCAAAACACTTTCGGAAGCGTTCTTCAAACGTTCCGAAGCCCACCCCAATCCCTTAGTTCGAGCTTCAGTCTCGTATACTACCCCTGTCCTTGATTCGAAGGAATTCAAAACCGCTAGGCCGAGGAATGCGCAAGCGTACGAAACCACCCAGCTATCAAACAATCTCGAAGCCCTTCTGGTCGCAAATTCAAATTCAAATTTTAATTCGAATTAATTTAATTTCTCTTTGCAATTTTGAGCACCTGTGCTATGAATTCACCTTCAGTGCTTTGAGCACCTTCAGTACTATGTAAATCCCAGTGCGTGACCCCTTCAGGGCCCCGCTTGCGCGGTCTTTTTCTCCAATTGGCCGTCGCTTCAGATGAAGGCTGTGAGGCAAAAGATGACCAGAGTCATTCAGGGGGTTTTTTAGTTGGTAGTGGCTCTGGTAGGCTTGGAGCGAGTCCCACATAAACTCGATCGCGCGCGCGGCGTATGCGTAAGAGCATTTTTAGATCCTCCTGCCCTCCCCTTGGAGGGGACCAAAAAAAAAGGATGACCTTTTTGATTGATCTTGCGTACGACAATCGGTATTTGTATTTACGCAGATATTTACAACTGCAAGAAAAGGCTTTCCTTAAGTTTGCTGACTAACTCTTTTAAAGAAGAGGCTGTTTGGAAATTTGTACATTCTGTATAAACTATGAATACTAATATGAAATTACAAACGTAAGGAAAGTAGAAAAAATACACGCAAGTAAGTTTTACAACTCTTTTAATGCGTCCAAACAATTCTTTATAATATAATAAGAAATTTTATGTAGAACTAATAATAACTATTTTACATTCACGGCATATTGCACAAAACGTTCTCATAATCCACTAAAGCTAAAAATCAATTCCATTTCATACTACCCTTCCTTGAAGTCTAGACTTCGTAATGCTCGCCAAGTAACCAACGAGCGACACAATATCGAAGTTCCCACAATAGGCTGCCAGTCAAGTCGAGCCGGCTCGAGATTGAAAATGCAATATTTAGCAGCTTTTCACTTTATTCGCACCAACGAAAAGCTTTGTAATAGTTCTCTGTGGCTAGTCCAATGTTGATGCGGTTTTCGTTCAAGCAGTGCAGTCCTGTGGGTGAACGGGATATGGTGGAAGAATGGCATTAATTGTGATCCTTGAGTGAATTGTAACTGCAACAGAGTATTGTAAGCAGAATATGACTTCTCTGAAGGTTGCGTCAGGTGACGGGTCGTCCTTTCGTTACAACTTACCAATTTAATTAAACTAACATGAATACTCAAACATACAAATTTTGGTAAAATTAAAATGTATTATAAACATGTGAACAACAACATTAGGTAACATGCAGAAAATGAAATTAATGACAATTTTAATTACCTTCTATAAACCTAGTTAGTCATTTGAATTCTACGTAAATATTGACCTTTAAATTTTATATGAAATACAATAAAAAACCACAAATCCCGTAACATTTTTGCAACACAACCTAACAACCAGGAAAACCTTTCATGGCCTTGTAATAAATGATATTCTATTGCAGTTTCCGACCTATAACTGCGGGTAGAACGGAAACAGGTTAAACAACATTCATTATCGAACGGCGGTCTGCTCGATCACTCTGCTGATGTGTGTGGCGCTAAGATACTTCAGTGGTTAGTGGGAGCTGACATCTTATTATTCTGTAAGCTTTGGATTTTATTGCATTTTCGTCGCAGACAAAACAAATCTCGTGCTGTAATACTGTGACCACACCTTACATATTAAAATTTGTACTATGAGTATCTCCAAGTAACATAGTACCTAACATGTATTTATTTTGTACCTTTTAACAGATGCTATTTCATACATTTTTTTTTAAATACAAGAGTATTGAGGTATAATCAATGTTGTTACAGTACCAATACAAAAATAGAAATTAGTTGTTTGAACTTTAATATACACGGAGTTTATACCGGTATATTTCATTGCTTTAGCAAAATGATAACTGTATTTTGATATAATTAAAAGTTTCGAAAAGGTAACAAGATCTCTTCAACCATTCGAACGCCATGGGTTCTCGTGATTTCAACAAGTTTAAGTTTATATATAATTAGTTTATTTAGTTTACAAGATCTACATATTTCATACATTTAGTGCGGTAATCTACTTGTAATTTTTTACGCAGAAATACGTTTAATAATATACGGAGTCAATGAGAATAAGACTTTGAACTATTTTAGTAAATTTAAAGTTCATTTGTTTACATATAAATATGGAGTACAAAGCACTATGCTACAGACATTAATGGCACGGTGTAAAGGGACAACGTACACCGCACAAGATCCATCGGCATGTCATCACGCGACCAGGCTACGGGCTCTCGCGGCGTATCCAATTGAACTGAGATTGGTTTCAGCCAGCGGCCGACCGTTACACCGAACCGTGAAAATTCATTGAATAAAGGAGTCATTTTATTACTGTATTTTTCTGGTTACTAGTTTGCTGAATCACATTATTAAGGTATTAGAATGGGAAAGCCTTTATTTTTTTAAACAAATAACAAAAGCAAAGATATTCATGTGTATTCTCGAAAAGAAAACTAATAGCTGTCATAAGAAGGCCAAATAATTCTGAAAACAGAGCAATAAACTTCCCCACATGAACTTGTCATTGTACGTGACATTTTACCTCGCAGGTACGTAGGTCTAATATATACTAGAGTGGATTGATAAGTTCGCGGCCTAACATTTTTTCATTTTCATTTTTTCATTTTTTTCTTTATTTGGGAAACAAACAGAACAATACACTTTAAATACAACAATACTATCTAAATAAATCACAATCCAGCAAAGTTTCCTCTAATAAAATTTACAATTTTTTGTTAATTTATAATGTAGAATACCAACAAACTACACAGTTAGATAATATGGTTTTAATTACATATTGAATTTAAATTAACACAATTAAACGAGGATTATTACAACAAATTAAATTATTTCTTTACATTTTCAAAATAAATAAATACGGATAGGAAGTATAAAAATGCTAATAAATTACTTCTTGAGGACTTGTAAAGTATCACTAATGCTACGCTTAAATTGCTTTAGAGAGAGATTGAACATATCTAAGTCACTGAACACTTTATTGTTTGACTTACAAAATCCGTAAATAAATGAATTTGTTGCATAATTCGTACGCATTGTGGGTGGCTGAAAAGCATGAATTCTTCTTGAATTGGTGCGGCAACAACGAAAATTAATCTGCTCTAAAAGATATGGTGAATCGATAAAGTTGTTAATGATTTTGAAAAGAAATATTTGTCCTCCAGGGAAGTTAATACTATTGTTGATGGTCGCCCTAAAAGTAAAATTCTATAATTTAAATATTTAATAAATTTGTTTTGGATTTTTTCTATTTCATTTATATAAACTTTATACTGCGGATTCCAAGCGACAGAGGCATACTCTAGGATAGACCGAACAAAGCAGTTATAAAGCATCACTAAGGTAGAAACATTTTTAAAGTCTATGCTAACTGCTAACATAGCTAGCGTTGTCATATTACTATAAAACTACCCTCATATGAAACCTAGACTCTTTGTCATTCTCTGTGCAATTTTTCTCTGAGATACATGCGTAATTATTTATTTTATTAAACATTAAGTGAGAGTAAGTTTCATTAATTTTGAAAATTAATGAAACTTACATTAGTTTAGAGCACTTTCTTATGGTATGTACGTCTTCTTATGGTAGCGTCGGGTGACGGGTCGCTCACTTCCCTCTAATATGGTTGAGGAGGGCGATGGTTGGATCCCGCGTTAACTCGTGAACGGGTGCAGTTTGCGGGTGTTCTTCGTTTGGATACTTGGGGGGAGGGAGACTTGCCGAGCTAACAGATGCAGAAAAGAATAATTTTGTATAGACATTCACAAGAGACAAGAGACTCTGTAAATTTTTTTCGAAAAAAATATACCCGTGAAGTTTCTTGCCAGTTCTTCTTCGCGAAGGTTTTTTCGAACTGGTGGTAGATTCATGTTTTATTTGACGTCAATAAGAACAAGTAATTGTCAATGTTGACAAATAAATATTTCATTTCATTTCATTTCACAGTGCCGTGATCAAATACCTCCACAAGAAACACTTTACTCCAAAGCAGATTCATGAAGATATGGTGGCTACTTTAGGAACATCTGCTCCGTCGTATACAATGATAAAAAAGTGGACAGCTGAATTTTAACGTGGACTAGAGAGCATCAAAGATGACCCTCGCTCTGGACAGCCTTCTACAGCTACGACTTCGGAAAACATCGAAAAAATATGTGATCTCATTACGTGAGACAGAAGATTGAAGGTATCTGAGATAGCTGAAGCTCTAAAAATTTCATATGATCGTACACAAAACATGATAGTTTACGAATTAGGGTTCTACAAGGTGTCTGCAAGATGGGTTCCGCGGCTCCTTTTAGTTGAACAGAAACGAACTCGGCTCACGATTTCTAGATACTGTTAGAGCTTTTTCAAGCTGATCCAAACCGATATTTGGCAAGGTTTGTTACTATGGACAAAACATGAGTTCATCACTATACTCCTGAATCCAAACAACAATCCAAACAATGGAAGAAATCCGGATCTCCAACCCCCAAAAAAGTCAAAGTGTGTTTTTCAGTAAACAAGGTAATGGCATTGATTTTCTGGGATTCTAAGGGTGTCGTCTTGGTTGATTACTTAGAAAGAGATCAAACTGTAAATTCTGCATACTACTGCACACTATTACGTCGTTTACGTGAAGAAATAAAGTCTAAAAAACCAAGATTGTTGACCAAGAAAGTTTTGTTTCATCAGGACAATGCTCGTGTTCACACATCTGCAAAATCGTTGGCTCAAATAGTGAATTGTGGTTTCGAATTGCTTCCTCATCCCCCTTATTCACCTGACTTCGCACCTTCTGACTTCCACCTACTTCCAAAACTAATCTAAAAAATCACTTGGGTGGAATGAAATTTTCTACCAATGAGGAGGTCAAAGTGGCTGTAAATGCCTTTTTTGAAGATCTTGACGAGACCTTCTATTTAAATGGGATCAAGGTTTCGGAGGACCGCTGGACTAAGTGCTGCTGTGACCTAGGAGCATTATTCCTGTGTTTTCTTATGTAGGCCACGAATTTTTCAATCCATCCTCGTACTAAAGCACTTCTGTGGGTATGTTATGAAATGACCTTTTTCACCATAAAAACAACGTCGAAAACTAGGAAAAAGCAAACGGTAAAATATTATATTTCGGTGCAAATTCGGTCCGCAATGAATGTATTTTGTTATGTATATAAACATTTTGATATTACTTCCGCGTGCCCCACATCCTCGCCTCCATAACGTGGTCTCATATACATCCACGTAAATGCGGAACATTTAAAGACTTTGGCTTCGTAATGGGTTATTTCTAACAAACTTGTTTGAGTTAGCATGCAAGGTGGTACAGTTGCTTTAATGTTATAATTTAATACTTGTTAAGGACTGAAGTACAAGTTAGTAAGATTATATAAGTTACTTTCATTAGTCCAGCCAATGGTATACACTTGACTAAAGATGACATGAAAACATAATGTAAATAACCCAAAAAATAACAGTAATCTGTATGCTAATTCAATAGCACCAAACAGGTTTATTTCTCCTTGTATTATACTTTAATATAACTATTAATTAAATAGTGAACATCTGTATGTATATACGTTAAGCGATATCCCAAACGTATTTAGATTCTGTGGGATCTAATTTATCGGTCCGGCGACTATCCAACGACATCCTCGTGTCCCAGGCACACAGTGTGTGTGTGTGCTAATTAAGTTTTTGTCCACCCTTTGTCTGAGGATGATTAAATAAATACTCCTTTTAGAACTTCGCGTTTGGGCAGAAAATAATAGTAATTTAAATGTTATTAATTGGCTGTGTTTGTGTTTTGGTCTCACTTATAGTATGACTTACAGTAGACCATTTCAGTGACAATGATTAGTAAAGTATTTGAAAATCCTCAGCGTGTATACAAATAATAATTTAATCACATTTTTCACTCGTTTATAAAAAAATTCTTTCTTTAGTTTTTCTTGAAAGAATTTTCCATCACAAGAAGCATTGAGAAATTGTAAGTCAATGTTGAAGCTTCATAAAAACCTTTATTTTCTTAGAAAAAGCAGAGAGTTTCTAGATTAATAAGAATTAAACTATTGCATTATTGTATAATGCACTATTTATTGGTATTAATGACATAGATAAAAGTATATTTTTAGAGGTTAAGCTATCTAGCTAGGCTCCAAACTAAGCGGCAGACTGAGGTTCCAACTCCGTTTTGTTGTTACAGTCGCGAAAATGGGCGGAGGCTCTTTAAGGCCAGTATCGCTTGTGCGTTACTCTGTTTTTTTGTAAGAGCATACTAAGGGGCGACAAAACTGCAGAGGAATCGAATGTGAATCTGTGCCTGCACAAGTTCCTCGACTGTACCAGTACTATGAATGGAGACAAGACGCGGGCAAGTCTTTGACAAGCAGGCACTTGTTAAGGGCTGATTTTCCATGAATCATTAAAACACGCTAGCGGTTTCCCCATCACCTGTAGAGCACCATCCACGAAGGAACGTCCCTTTACTCTTTTGGTCTACACGTCGTAGTGCGCGACTATAGGGAAAAAAGTAGTGGGGTGCGATATCCTGGATGTCATCCACTGGATGAAACTTACAATACTCATTACAATCTGTGCGCGAGCACAGGGCAAGTACTAATGACTACCAGTCTTCGCGAGCTCTACGCAGCCTCAGTTCCTTTGTCACAGTAGTAAATGAGGCCCTGAAACGAACGCAGCTCTTTGATCTTCATCGTTCTTTTTTCAAAATGAATTACGACAAGACAAATCAAACGATGGAACTTGTTATTGATTAAAAGTCTTCAAAAGTACAAATACGGCTTATCTTTGGCATCAAACAAAAAAACGCTACCGTGACTTATCATACCATATCAAGCTAACAAAACATGCAGAGTGAAAGGAACCATTGTTGCCAGCTGCAAGATTAAGAATAATATATGGGAAATTTCTTCTTTACATTTTTCGGAGGGAAAGATTATATTTTCCGCTCATAACTGGACTCCTCAAAGGTGTGTTTGAGTGACAGCTCGGTGCTCGCTGTCTTCGTGGCCTCTGAATTATGTAGCGAACTGCAAACGAGCTGCGGGTATTTTAGTTTGGAGGTCATTAACTTTTTTGTGGATTTATTTATTTGCTGGGAACGGAAAAAGTGATCCTATTTTTTGAAATGGTTGGTTTTGTAAACGTTATATATTAAAAACTTTTGAAGCTAGTCGCGGAATTTACCTTCATCGTATATTTTTCTTGTTATAAATAACTTTTGATGTTGACATGTTAAAAATTACTTGTTATAGTTAACTTGAATATTTAAAGATTAACCACTAGAAGTGATCATAAATTATGTAGATTACTTCATTTATTGATACATCATGTGGATGACAATGACAATAATAATAATAAAAAGAACTTTATTGCTTACACACAAAAGAAACATTACAATTAAGAAAGCATACCTACTCATGTACCTACAATAGATTGTAAATCTAGGAAATAAGCGCAAGCGAGTCCATAAAACAACAGAACTAAACTTCATCCAAATAAAGTTTTATAAGTAAATAACTTTTTACTGCGTTTCTATCAATTGTGGCCTAATCTCTAATAGCAATAATGATACACGAATGTGACATTTACACAAATAAATGATTTGTTTATATCGTTCTTATTTTCGATTTATATTATTACTTCAGGTATATATTTATCCCACCGTACGTATGGCATTACATCTGTAAACTTATTTGCTATTTTTACATTACACAAAAGCAACTGAGTAAACGCGCTTCCACCGATATTATACTTTCAGTTAGTGGTGTACCTATGATACAATTTTATCATTTAATATCATTTAATTTTATCTAGATTTTATCACAGCTTGGTAAAAATATCATATTCAACGTTTTATAAACATACCGCGGTTACAGTCAGAAAAAAGTTTGTGAGATACCTAATACCTAAAATAAAAATGTTTTTTTATTATTAATGAGTGTTGATGACAGATCTGACCGCGGCCGATGAACTGCTTAAGCTCCGTTGTCAGGCATTTAAAGTACCTTTAATAATAGGTCTTTACCTATGAAACTGCCGTTTTGCCGTACTGGCCATTTCAAATGAAAATATTTTTTTTTTGACTGATAATTCTAATTACAAATTAATTTTATTTGACAAACATGGAATTCTTTTTCTAAAATCGTCATTTGTTTAATACTAAGTGTTTTGTTTTCAACGCATTCGAACATTTTTCGTCATCATGGATAAGTTAAAAATTCGAGTAATTATGGAGTATGAGTACCGTCGTGGCAGCAAAGCGGCACAAGCGGCACGCAACATCAACGACGTTTACGGAGCGAACACTAAAAACGAACGCACCACCCGTTATTGGTTTACCCGCTTCCGTTCTGGAAATTTTGACCTGAAAAATGAACCCCGTGGTCGTCCGAAAACTTTGGTCGACAATGACGAATTAAAGGTAATTGTGGAAGCTGATGAAACTCGATCCACGGCTGAATTAGCAGCAGCTTTCGACGTTAGCATCAAAACAATATTGGTCCATTTACGTCAAATTGGCAAGGTAAAAAAGCTTGACAAATGGGTACCGCACGAACTCAATGACCGCCAGCGCGAAGTACGTGTGGAGACGTGCCTTGCACTGCTCAGCAGGCATACAAATGAAGGAATTCTGAACCGCATTGTTACTTGTGACCAGAAATGGATCCTGTTGGACAATCGTAAGCGCTCAGCAAGTTGGTTGGACCCTGGTTCAGCACCCAAACAATGCCCTAAACGAAAACTGACCCCTAGAAAAGTGATGGTCACTGTTTGGTGGTCTAACGCGGGTGTAATTCATCACAGCTTCTTGCCAAACGGGACAAGCATTACTGCAGATGTGTACTGTGAAGAACTGAACACAATGATGGAGAAGCTCGCACGTCTCCAACCAGCTTTGGTCAATTGTTCGGCTCCACTGCTCCTGCACGACAACGCGCGACTTCATACTGCACAGCAGACGGTCTCCAAGCTACAAGAGTTGGGGTTGGAAGTTCTCCGTCATCCGCCGTACTCACCAGACCTTGCGCCTACAGACTTCTACTTTTTCCAGAATTTGGATAACTTCTTGGCGGGAAAAAAATTCAATACCCGAGAGGCAGTACAAAATGCCTTTGAAGAATTTGTTGCCTCCCGTCCAGCTGATTTCTTCAAGAAAGGCATCAATAAGCTACCAATGCGTTGGCAAAGATGCATTGATTGCATGGGTGATTATTTTGATTAATAGAAATAAAAAATATATAAAAAAATTACGCTTCATTTATTTCGTGAAAAACGGCAATTTCATAGGTAAAGACCTAATATTATTAACTTGTGTTTGTTGGTGAGGTTCTGCTTTATTACTGATTTTTACATATTTGTTATTTGTATAAAATTATAGGCATCAGCCACGCCGTTTTTATTTGGTCGTTAATATCTGTGGTAGCACCCTGGGAAGAATCTAGTAGTAGTAAGTACTTTATGGTAAATTGAAGGGGTCTGACGCATGTTCCCGTAGAGCACGAAGTCGAGCCAGCGCTGACTTCTGCCCATTTCTTGGTTGGGGCCGCTTCGTGTTTAGCCCCTACGTCCGCATTCGCGGACCTGATCAGTCAGCAGGGCTAGAAGAAGGCACACCGCTTAACCTGTATGTTCTGGGATCGCCGGGTGAAAGAAGTGGAACAAGCCAGCAAGAGTGGCTGACGTAACGCTGCATCGCGCTTTTGTACGGCGACTTGCGGGAAGCTTAATGAGTTGTTTCCGGCTGTATGGCCACAGCCGTAGCCCTGTTGGTAAGATATTAAAAGTATAATTTTACTAGCGGCCCGGTACGTGCTTCGCTACGTGTAAAGTGAAATAATAAAAAAAATTAATTGGAACATCAAATTCATTTATTCAAACAAAAAAATATTTTATTAATTGCTAGCTGTTTTGAAACTTAATTCAAAACATTTTGATAAACAATATTTTTTGTTTTTAATAAAGTTGGCCATGTGAAAAACATGATTCCTCCGAATTCACACCACAAACGTGAAGTGTTTGCCCTTGGGCCTTGTTGATGGACATCGCAAATGATAAACGCACAGGATATTGTAATCGTTTGAACTCAAATGGCATATCAGTTGGAATCATTGGAACACGCGGTATCAAACAAACTCCTCCTTTTGATTTACCAGCTAAGATGGTAGCTTCAATCAAATTTGGCAATAACTTTTTCACTGCCAATCTGGTGCCATTTTGGTTGCACACAGTTTTGGTGGATTAATGTTTCGCAATAAAATAATCAAAGAACCAACTTTCGGATTCAAGCAATGCGGTGGCATACCAGCCGGTTCCAATGACTTAAAAATCAATTGATTTATATGTCGTGACTACACCTGGCAGTTTCGCTTGAATTTGAAAATTAATGGCATTGATATGAATAATCTTCGGTGCTAAAATGGCGCGTTCTCTCAACCAATCATGATTTCTGTAATTCTGAAGAATATTCGGAAAAACACATTCAATCAATTCATCTATCGATTGCGCAATTGTACAAAAATTGTTCGGTACAGCGATTAATCCGTTGGTACTGTCTATTTGTATTTTGCCATCACCAATTTCTAACAATTGTTTTGAAAACTCATGGGCAGCTGTGTGAATAAATTTCATGCGGGTGGCCCGTCGTCATGGCTAAGCATTAGAGAGCACGTCAGAATGCAGCGACATTTTAGTAAAGAGGTTAATATGAATTATTATGAATTAAGAATAAAGGATATTTAAATATACTGTTGACAGAACAGAAAGAAATGAAGCGATACATTCTGACTTGCTCAGTCATCGGAGCAAGATGTTCTAATAAATCTTACAACTTAAAATAAATATATTTATTTAATTTCATCGGTATTAATTTAAACCACAAGAGTGGTCAGTCGCGTGTGGGCGTAGTGCACCATTGTACGGTCGATTTGTATTTTGCCATCACCAATTTCTAACAATTGTTTTGAAAACTCATGGGCAGCTGTATCATTTTGTAGGTGAATACGCATATTAATGTTTAGTGTTTAGTGTGTGAATACGCATAATAATTTTTGTACACATCTCCAAAGGACTGATGACTTCAAACAGGCATTTATTTCATCAGCAGGAGTTGATCGAGGAATGATAGGCAATGTTTGACGAAAATCCCCTGACCGTAATATCAAAGCACCACCAAAAAGCAGTTGATTACCACGTAAACCTTTCGTTGTTCGATTAAATGCTTCTAGTGATTTTTTATTCACCATGGTACACTCATCCCATAAAATAATTGACGTTAATCGCAGAAATTTTGCCATAGCAGAATTTCTCAAAATATTGCAAGTTGGAGTTTCAATCACCTGTACATTCAACGGCAATTTTAATGCAGAATGCGCGGTCCGACCACCTTCTAATAATGTAGCAGCAATTCCCGAAGATGCAAGTGCCAATGCAATTTTCTGTTCCGATCGAATAGTCGCTAAAATTAATGATATAACGAACGTTTTGCCTGTACCACCAGGTGCATCCAAGAAATATAATCCACCTGCATTATTGAAAACGGCTTGCATGATCGAGTCATATACATGTTTTTGCTGAATATTCAATTTGGTTATATTCGATTGTACAAATAAACGCAAATCATTAGAATTGAATTCCTGCTCACGATCAAACAAATCATGCATATCACGATTTGGTGCGGTCATACCCAATTATACTTATGCTTTATTTGCAATCGTTAGACACATATCTTCAATTATTATCAAAGCTTCGTTGTACATTTCCAAGGAAATCAACAAATCAGGATTTCTTGCATGATGACGCATACGAATTAAAATATCTTCTGCCATATAATGTTTATATTTGTTCCATAATTCAAGTGGATTTGATGCCATACACGTTGATAATATAATGGCAAATAGCATTCGTGTTTGTTGTGGATGAGCTGAAGTACCTAGATGCATCATGAAGTGTTGAATCCCAATGTGCATCCCAGTTCGCTCGTCCGATTTGTCGCGGGAGGTTGTGCGCATGCGCTGTTAAACAGTTCTTTAAGCGTTGCTATTTCGCTCGCCCTCGAAATGGTCAAGTGTGCTAAATGCGTCAAATTAGTGACCAAAAAATCCCCTGGAATTCAGTGTACCAAGTGCAATAAATGGCTACACGGATTGTGTTCGTCGTTGACGAATGATCAGATTGCCGTTCTTTGTGCCGCGGAAGCAGTTGACTGGAAATGCCAGATGTGTACTTCACAAGGAAAGCAAAAACGCATTTCAGCCATACTACCTGATCCAGATCCTGAAGAGGAGGAAGAAGGCAACCAATTCCACAGCTCAATACCTTTGTCGAAAACGGTATCTGATATCTACCGCCAACTCACAGAAATGCGCCGGCAAATAAGAGAAGACATACAAAATGAGATATCGCGAAACTTACAGTTTTTGTCGGATAAAATAGACGATTACCAGGATAAAATTAATAATTACGAGGAACAGTTGAAAACATTCGATAACAAATATAAAGATGTGAATAATAAATACGTAAATATACAGCTAAAATATGATTTATTGGAGAAGAAAATCAATACCTTAGAGCAACAACAACTTAATAACAAACTAGAAATATGTGGTGTAAACAAGCAAAAAGATGAGGATCTTATTACAGTTACTAAAAAAGTCAGTCAAATGCTAAACCGGCCGAAAACTGAAATTTTATCTGTGTACAGAAAAGAAAGCCGTGCACCAGCAGCTAAACAAAGAAACGCTTCAACCTTAGTTGTAACCCTGCGAGATGACTGTCGTGATGCTTGGCTGGAGGCGGCTAAAACAATCACCATCACAGGAACAGACCTACTCCTACAGGACTCCGACAGAGTGTTCCTGCGCGAGGCACTCACACCTGCCACGGCTGCACTTCTATGGAAAGCCAAATTGGAATTAAAAAAACAAAACCTCTTCAAATATGTGTGGTGCAAGCGAGGTACAGTGCTGGCCAGAAAAAATGACACCCAAAAAATATATACCATCAGGTCGGAGGCAGACATAGAAAAACTTTCTCACAGCAAGTAATTACGTTATATTCTTACTTTAATTATAATCTATGTGCGTTATATGACATTTATGGATAGTGAGTGTGATAACAGTATACAGGAAAGTCAATTCCGTCAGTGGAGTAAGTTCGTGCAATCTTTACCCATGAACCAAAAATTGTTAAATATCTTTCATATAAATATAAAATCCATTCATAAAAACTTTGCGTACTTAGAATACATTATTACTAGCAGCCGTAAACAAATAGATATAATTGTCTTATCCGAAGTCAATACAAAAGACCCGTGTTTACAACTGTATAACCTTCCAGACTACAATGTGTATTCAAGCCTTAGAAAATATCGCAAAGGTGGTGGTTTATTAGTTTATATTCACGACAGCTTAAGATTTACACGCTTATCCAAACCCACAGTCCAATTTGAATGCGTGGTAGGCAATATAACTTATTTGAACCTACAACTGTACATATGTGCTGTTTATCGACCGCCAAAACTAAACAAAAATAGTTTCTGTGCGGAATAGCATCGCTTACTACAATCATTCAATGATAAGTCAAACTTTATATTATTGGGAGACATGAACATTAACTTAAAATGTCGAGATAACATTGTGAACCGTTACCTCAGTGATTTGCATGAGTTAGGGTTTCAGACAGGTATAACTAACTTCACGCGTGTTGAGAAATTAGGTAACATCATAACTAGGTCATGTATCGACCATATTTTCGTACGTTGTTTACCTGCGCGGGCGCAGGGGGGCATTTACCGCCGCGTCTACACGGCGGTTGTCAACACCGCCATAAACGACCATTACATAACTGCGTGTACTTTAACAGCCGGTCAACTGACGGCTTCTGCCGACCCTGCGCACGGCAACTCATTTATAATACCCGAACGTTTTGCTGACAGATTAGACCACGAGTTCACTTTGAAAGAATTAATTAAAATTGACTGGGAATATGCGCTTGAATTAAAATCACCTGACGAAATCTTAAATTTTATAGAAAAAAACTTTAAATCAGTATACAATAAATGTAAGAGTAAAATTAAAATTGGTAGAAATAAAAGAAAATAATGTGATTGGATAAATAAAAAAGCTAAATTGATGTGTAAAAAGAAAAATAAACTATATAAAATATGGAAACAAGATGAAACTAATTTAGAAAAGAGAATTTTATATAATAAATATAGGAATAAAACAAATAAATACATTAATCTTTAAAAAATTAACTTATTAAAAACCAAATTACTCAAAATTTTAAAAACCCTAGAGCATTGTGGAGGTTAATTAACGAGGCGTGTGGTCAACTGAAACAATCAGTAGATGATATTATACTAAAGTCGTTTAATGACACTGAAGTTAATATAGCTAATTACTTTGCACAGCAGTATGACAATTCAAACAAATTTCAGGAATGCTCTATACCTCTTCTCAATGAATCTACCTATTCCAAAAGCCCAAACATTTGTTTACGATTAAAAAATATCAATAATTATAAGACATCAAATTTAATACAAAAATTAAATGATAATAAAAGTCCTGGCCACGACGAAATTAGGACAATCCACCTTAAGAATATTAAACATTTAATAACCCCTGTTATAACACATTTAATACATTCTTGTATTAAAACGAGCTCATATCCTGACTCACTAAAGATCGGAGTCATTCGCCCGATACATAAAAAAGGAAGTCTCTGCGACTACAATAATTACAGGCCTATAACTATCTTGTCAACAATAGATAAGTTAATAGAAAGGTACATAGGAGACGAAATAAACCTGTTTTTATGTGGAAACAAAATTATTAATTCTAAACAGTATGGATTTCAGAGAGGTCGCAGTACAAGTCAATTACTTTGCGAATTTATGAACGAAATTAACGAGCACTTAAACAACAAGCTTCATGTAATGGTTATTTTCATTGACTTCAGCAAAGCATTTGAATTGCTCCGGTATACCAAGATGTATAACCAATTTCAGCAATGCGGCATCCAAGGCCCGTTGTTGAAATTGCTCAGTAACTATCACAAGAACAGAAAAAATTATGTCAAGATTAATAATACATTGAGTGAACCAATTTTCACCAACATGGGCACGGCCCAGGGATCTATTATCGGTCCTACTGAGTACTTAGTTTACGTAAATGATATGTGCAATTTAATAAAAAAAGGATCAATTTATCAATTTGCCGACGATACCTGCCTAGTAACGGCACACAAGGACATAAGATGCGCGCAGCAACTAATGCAGCGTAATTATGACCTCGTGTGCCAGTGGGCACATGACATGGGCATGGTAATTAACTCGAGCAAAACTAAAATGATACACATACATAGCAGCCACAATAAGTCTGAATACGAACCGCAAATCGTATCTCACACCCATGATTGTTTTCATCAAAAAAGTCTTCATTGTTCATGTCCACATATCGATAGTGTAAAACATCATACATACTTAGGTTTGTTGGTGGACTGTAGGTTTGGATGGCGACCACATATTGAAAAAATCTGTGACAGATTGAGAGCATTACTAAGCAAGTTCTACATACTTAAATACAAAATGCCATACAAAGTTTTAAGAAGTTTTAAGATTGTATCTGGCTATGGCTGACAGTGTTATCGATTACGGGCTCAGTAGCTATGGTAAAACTTACAATACCTACTTAAATAAAATATATAAGTTACAAATTAGATTATTAAAAACAATTGTACCTAAACACATAAAAAAAAATTCTCAGCAGATTTATCTGATTGTTTAAATATTGTAAAGTGTTATCCGTTTATAATAAAATAAAAATTGCTACTTTAAAGGAAGAATATAATAAGCTTCATTTATTAAAAAAATACGAAAGAAGTAGTTATCTTAGACAACTAAAATATGTCAAGAGTTTTCTGTTACCCAAGTATAACAACATCTATGGTAAAAGATCTGCTCATTATTTTCTTCCTCTAGTGTTAAATACTTTGCCGTTGAATCTGTTAGAATCTTACCAACTCAGCTATAAGTCTATTCCTGCCATTAAAAAGTACTTAATAGAAAATAATCCACAATTTACTTTTTAAATACTTAACTAAAAATAACCATACCAGTCTTAACGTGATTTGTAATAGAATATAATGTAAATTATTTGAAATAACAATTGTGATATTAAGAAACAAACAAAAAAAATCATAAAGTGTGTTACTTTTAATATGCACGAGTTCGTTTATACATAATAAACGAACTCGTCATTCGACATATAAACCTTGCGGGTTTTCGTCGATATGACATTAGTTGTAAGATCATTTACAAATGTTTTGTACAATAAATAAAAAAAAAATCATCCTGCAACAAATGCAAGAGTTTCACGATATGTTTGAAACAAATGACCGTTGACTGTTCTCAATTCCTGAAATGATTTTGGGCCATTGACGTTAACTAATAACAATCGCAAATAAAAACGCTCAGCATTGTTTGGATGTTCTGTATATATTCGACCAATTGCATCTGTTTGGAAAATGCCTGGATGCCCATCGACTGCTTTTCCTTGTTTACGTCTTTGAAATTTTTTCGAAGACACATTCCATGTGTAATACTGAGGCACTTCAGAATATAACAAATTTATCGCAAATGTATCAGTTTCGCATAATTTGAAAAAAGCTGTCAACGTAGTCGCTGGTGGTTGTGCTGATCTTTCCAATACGTTTTCTTCATTAAAATAAACACGTTGGCCATTCTCAAGATGCACAGCCAAGTGAACAACCATAGGATGTCTTTCGTGCATTGGAAACGACATAATCCTCCAGACAGCTTCATTACTACTAATATAATGCCCCATTTGTTACTGAGTAATTTCATCATTTCTATTATCACCAGCAACACCGAAAACGGCCATATCGGTCCCTTTATTTACATACTTGCAAATATATTTAATGGATTTGACTGAATTACAATACTCCACATTTATATGAGCATTGAATATTTTCGATTATAATGGACAGTACGGAACCACCCAACGATTATCAACTTCAACGTCCTGGTTACGCATTCTAATGGTTGCCGTTTTGCCATTATCATTAGGTGATCTACGTCGATACAACGGATATCCGTCATTGCCCGTTATTGTGTCTGAAGTCAATTGCCTTGGGTATCGTTTCGAACAATTTCCATCAATCATACATGGCGAATTCATATTTAGTTCACCGCATGGACCATGTATCATGTTTTTAACGACAACGTGAAATAACTCTGGATCAACAGTTTGAGCAGGAATTTCAGCTGATATAACGTTATCGATTTGATCCGAAGTTATTTTATGTACCAGCCAAATTAATATATGTGCGTGCGACAATCCCCTCTTTTGCCATTCGATGGAGTACATATGGCAACGCACCTCGCCAAATACACATAATTTCACAATTAAATCCATAAGTGCTTTCAATTTTTTCCGAAAAACACGTGCTGTAATGTCATGACGATCTGTTGTCGACTGTCCTTCAAATAAATTGTTTTTGATGTCATCCCACTGCGGATTACATGTAAATGTAATGAACAGATCCGGTCGACCGTATTTTCGTACATAAGACATTGCGTCTTGTGCATATTCGTTCATATGCCGTGGGCTACAATTATACGAAGATGGCAATATAGTTAAACGTCAGATGTCATTAACATTAGCATCATTCGCTATCGCATCTTGCAAATGAATATATTCTTCGGATCTTAATTTTGCTTGGTTGAAACGAATAAAATTAAGACGTTCAGTTTCTATTTTGGCATACATATCAACGATGTACTGATTCAAATTCAAATTCAAATTCAAATATTTATTTCTCAACATTGACAATTACTTGTTCTTATTGACGTCAAATAAAACATGATTCTACCACCAGTTCGAAAAAAAACCTTCGTGAAGAAGAACTGGCAAGAAACTTCAAAGGTATATTTTTTTTTTTTCAAAATAAATTTACAGTCTCTTTATGTCTATACAAAATTATTCTTTTCTGCATCTGTTAGCTCGGCAAGTCTCCCTCCCCCCAAGTATCCAAACGACGAACACCCTCAAACGGCCTGGGATGATATAGTTTACCACATCTCAAAATATAATTTTGTTCTTGTGGACGAACCATCAATCGATACGAATAAATATTCAATGGCACTAACTTTTTTCTGTATATGTAGACCTGAAAATAAGTGCAAAATGTGACTTTAGAAAATTATACAAATGAAATGTCAACACACTGAAAATAGGTCAATGATTTACCTGTTCGTGGATCAATCATTCGTATATTGATATGGTAGCCATCGTCACCTTTCCAATGCAATATTGGGTATTGTAATGCATCGTAACTACGATGAAGTTCCGAAACACGTTGCAATTGCTCATTTCTGCGATGAAGTACAATATCACGGGATTGAAACTGATCACCAAGAATTACAATTGCAACCTCATCAATTGTCGGTGCATTGAATCGCCTTGCATGCTCTCCAAAAGGTGTTCTATCAGCCCTTATTACGATTTTGTGGTTATCAGATGGCATACGATCGAGAGAAATTTTGAACAATTGAACTAATGCGTTATGCTGATGGAAAAACCTTTCTAGCGCACGAATAATTTCTCGTCTTGTATTCGAAACAATTTTGATATGAAACACGGACGGCTCGCTTAAAAACCTGAGAAAAGTACACGCATAAAATATGTTTAAAAATATAAACACAAAGCAATAATTATGACCGCAAGAATGACATAACAACATGCTGGTACTGTCAACACTGAAATAAGTTTTAATTTGACAGCACAATCCTCATCTGAAAAAAGTTTCAATTTGACAGCAAAATCCCCATTAACAAAATGATCCGCCATTTATTGAATTAATTCGTTACAAAAAATGTGATAAATGAAGAACCGCTCGACCGATTTTGTGCAAACTTCACATAAACCATCTACTAAATAGTCCGAACAAAGCCTAATCATTTGGTTTGGATAGGTGAGCCCGTTCTTGAGTTATAAAATTACAACGAAAAGTGGCAATGATTCTTTTTTATTAGAAGATTGATTCTCACTTAGCGATGGGGGTGGCAACTGTTGGCGAGGTTTTATTTTATTATAACATATTATCTGTTATTGTATTAAATCTGTAAGGATCATCCTCACTGGTTTTATTTGGTCGCTAATAATAGAAAAAAAAATGGACAATTATTTTTCATTGTAGTGTGTAATTTTTGAAAGATTTCTGTAAAATTTAACACATTTCTAGCTTGGTTGGGTGTTTGTCTTCCATATACTCTGATAGAAACTAACGGAGATGTTCATCCAAGAGTACTATTTATAGTACACTTTGAAGCTGCACGACTTTAAATGCCCGAAAACAGACGCAGACATTATATCTACAAAATGAAAATGAACAGAAAACTGAAACTTTGAATAAATAGCCTCAACCAATAAATTTAAACCCGCGCCGGTCGTTACCAATAACTGTTTCCGGCTCAGTTTTGTCGGCACCTCAATAACACTAAGACGAATTACGAACTACCGCAAGTTTTACTTCAAAATTGAGTTTGAATTTAGATTTCTAAATTAAGAAGATTGAGTATTCAAATTTTATTTGCGGAATTCAGATTTAGTTTATATAGCACCTGATAGAGTCTCACTAAGACGCAAATCACGGTCGACAAAGAGCTCCAGTTGTTTTTTCCTAAGGGCGTAAGTTCCTGGCGTAAGAGCCACGTGAAGCTAAATTTATGTTAAGAATTAGTCGATCATACCTCCATGTGTAAAGTTTTCTCAAATCTTGGTCTAATACTCCTTTGATCCTTGAGCTTGAGATAGATCCTTCAGAAGGATAGAGAAGTAAATATTAGTTTAAGCTCCGTCGCGGCAACTTAAGTTAGATTCGCTTCTTTGATTTTAAGTGCACCTCAATTGTTTGACGTTTTTTGGAGAAACTGAATAAGTTATAATTTTTATTTAAGCATTAAATACTATGAAAACACAAATATTTTAAAACATTGTATTTGTATAGAATCACAAGTGAAAATAGTCTAAACATTTTTGACTTAAGATATTGCATTGTATTCTACCCCATCATCATGAAGAAGGGGTGACGTTACCAATTCTGTTATATTTTATATATTTGGAAGATAGGATCTTTGAGAACAGGTTTTTTAAGAAAGCTTTTTCTCAATTTTGAATACTCAGATGTGATTCTGACGTACCGACGCATAATGTGAAAATAATTGCACGAGAGGTTTTAGCGGTTTGCTTACTACGTAATTCCTGCAAGTTTATTCATTTGATTTTCCTCGTTGAGTGGTAACTTAATATGCATTTGGCTGAGTGATAGAATTACTTTACCATTAACGAAAATATATTTAGTTTTATTGAAGTATAATAAATGAAAGTATCATTTTGCCTTTCAACTGTATATCAATATTTCTATATAATGTTTTTTTATATAAAACATTTGTGTTTTAATTTATAAATAAAAATAGATTTTATAGCCGATTTTCTTAGACTTGCGTTTTGATAGGAAACATTCACACGTTCACAAAACGTACTAGAGCTCTAACCATCAAACTGTAACCCACAAACGAGGCGAACGAAAAGGGTCCAGACTCTTTTGAAGTAATAGGTAAGTCGATATTAATTTCAAAGTTACTGCTATTCCCGCTATTGTGTCACTATTGTGACACGTAACTCTACCAGAAGACCAGTTTGGAATCCGTAAACATCATTTCATCATAGAACAGGTATGGAATGAACTGCCTGCGTCTGTTTTCCCAGAAAACTATAGTACTAGTTCTTTCAAGCGTCGAGTGAATAGGTATCTCGTGGATAGACGTGTAACACCTTCGTCTTCATCGTCACTTTCCATCAGGTGAGATAGAAGACAAACGTCTAATCCTTTTTCAATAAAAAAAATGGCTTTCTTGGATACCCAGCAAGCTGTCTACCGTGCCTGCACGCTTTAACAGCACGGAACAAATTTGTTTATAATCGACTAATCGTATATCCCTTTTATGAGAAAAAAATACCCCATTTGCACTCGGTGTTTTGGCTTTTGACCAGAATTCTTTATTTGGATCGACTATTAGCCCAAATGACATATATACGAAAGCAAAAGGCGTGTTTTGCTTTCATACATGAAATTGGTTTGGTTATCTACTACTAGGAAGTTGAGACAAATCGAATTTATTGAGTTGACATTTTGAAAACTAAAACAAATCAACATATCAAATCAATCCGTCACACACTATTGTCATATTAATTACATTCAGAACTGCGAAAAAATGCGCAACTTCCGTCCACTTTCGACACAAAACAAAATCCGTCAACCTTCAACCCGCCACTGCGCATTTAAACTTAATTATTTATTCCATGGAGATGTCAAGGACACAGTTTCGAAATAAATTGGGCTCTCAAGGGTATAAAAGTAAAGGGTAGTTGGTGAAAGGGTGCAATCCAAATTTACAAAAATCGGGATATCTTTAGCCTTTTCTATGACATACAGTTGTGAAGAAATATATTTAAAAATACTTAAAAGTATCGAAACAAGAGAGGCAGCTTTTAATGAGTATACTTTTTAAAACTTTTCATAAATCTTTTATTACCGTTAGCTTTGGATGAATCGCGCTTAAATTATAATGTAACGAAACTAAGATACTGCGCTATTTTGTAGTCAAAAACGTAATTTGGAAGCGTTTTGGACAGTTTTACCTTTACATACGAACATCAATGTCTGAACTTTAATTTTTTGTGTATGTGTTTTTATATATGTGTATAATTTCATTTAATTTTTTTTGTACCATATTAATACCTACATCGTGTTCAATAGCTGCAAAAAAAAAAACGAAATGTAATCGAGCAGTACACCCTAAGTATACACAATGTGTAGAGAAGCTCGACGCTTTTTATAAAATCACCAACTATATTACTCTACATCTACATACAACCCAGTCTTTTCTTTAAATGTGACAAAATTCTATTGAGGTCCAGTAATCTGTGTTGTCGGCGGTTGTATCGCTGAGTGGGACGAGCGGGCAAGAGGCGACTCAGCGAGCAGCGGGGGGCTCGCATTCAGAAAGGATTATTTCTGTATTCAAATGGATGCTCAATTGAAAGGAAAGGAAGGAAGGATGAACTGTTATAAATAAGGAAATATTAAATAGTATAAAACTACGAATCAGAATTCTGAATCTTTTGTGAATAATTTTTTAACAAATATATTTTGTATAAAATATTTACTTTTACTATCTGCGATTTCGTAACTGAGCGTCCGTTAATTTATTACTATCTACTAAATTGAATCGACTATACAGTTTGTAGAAGCCCAATAATTTAAACCTAGTTCAGAAGATATTCACTGAAGCGTCGCCAAATCCAGCTTCGTTGATCGCAGCGACCTCGGACGACAAAGTTTTGAATTTTTTGCGAAATGAAAGGATTTTTGCAATGCCTTTGTAATAAACATATTTTATTTATTTAACAATTTATGTACACACTAAAGCATACAAGGAGACTAAACTTACAAAACAACAAACAAAAACAAAAAAAAGTAATGTACAACTTTTAATTTTATAAATTTTTTTATTCACTATAGCAAGAAATACGTTTACATTTCATTTACAATGTAGCAAAAATCATACAAGATTTATTCGCAACCCTGAAGGCCTACCATCAACTTTTAGTTTGCCATTCAATTCCGATGCAATCCAGTTTAGGTACCTAAACTGAATCGCTAAGATTCGTACCATGAAGTGCCTTTAGCTAACTGGCGTTTGAATCGCTCACGGAGGAATGAAAGATCGAAATTTGTCTGTGGTCCGCGTGTGAGAAAGAGATGACGCTGTACACTCGTTGCATAAGTCTGTCTCTTTTACTCGAACCATATGCGTTGCGTTTCGAAATCTAGTTGATATGATTTTAGCGGTGTTTTTTGTGTAAAAATAACAACAAATATATTTTAAAATTGCGCTCTTATTGTCAAATTATATACCATAAGCCTGTTTTAGTACTCATTAAATAATAGAAATTTATATAATTCTTTAAATTACAAATAATTAAAGGTTTCCTTAGTGTTGTCGTAAAAATATATTGATTATGACGAGTTTAGAACGCACCCAATTTGACTTCGACCTTTGTCTCTACTGATAAAAAAATCTGTTGATTTTGTTGGATTTTTCAACAATGGGCTCATCTCATCACACTTTTCTAATACCAATCGTTTAGACAACCGATATCCTTTTTGTATATTCTTCATCTTCCAAATAAAAGGGGTCCGATTGTTTCCGTGTTGTGTTTATTTCATTATGATTTTCCAAAAAAATAAAAAAGACTAATTCGTCAGACATCTACAATAAAAAATAGCTCTAGAAATCACTTTTTCACATTAACACATAAGAAACATTAAATATCCAACTGAAATACCTTAAATTACCTATATTTTCCACCATTTTTTTAAATATAACCGAAACGATTCACATTACGCCAAGAAAGTAGCAACTTTTTTTGAATCGCTTACTTTGACATTTAAGTCATCCAATATAGGTTGAAATATCACCTCATGGTACGAAAAATGAACGAACTAAAACAGTTTGCGATCCAATTGCCGACTTGATTTGGCGTCAACCTAAACTGGATCGCTTTAATGACGTCGTGGTATGAAATAGCAAAGCAGTTTGTTTTAGGTCGTCAAATGAATCGCAATAATAGTTCATAGTAGGCCTTCTGGTCATCACTCGTGGATTGATGCGATACAGAAAATAAGACTTTAACTCAAACATGTTTTATAAATTAATCAGCGGATATATTAAGTATTAATAATATTAATACAAGTATTTGCTTACAGCTTCTTGCATTTAACTTAATTATCTATTTCCAAGTCTCACAGTTTCATAGAACTGATAGAGAAAATAATGGATGTTATAAAAAGGCAGTAAATAATTTTAGAGATAATACTCCAACAAAGTAGAACACTTAATACCTATATGTATATTACGAAATTGAGTGGCTGGCATACATCATATCAAATATATCGCAATTTATGAAGCCTGTTTATTGATTTATGACTATAAATTAGATTCGGAAATGTTTCATATCAGGAAGCTTAGTTAACCTGTTCCAATAAAAAATGCTTGTCAATAAAAATATAAAAGTGCTCCTTTATTCTAAATAAACAAAAACCAGAAATAAGGGATCAGCAGACATGTCTTAATAACCACAAGTCTTCAGTAATTAATGCAATCATCAATCACAGAACAATGAATAAAACGCGATAAAATTCGGTTAGAAAGTGTTTTATTTATTTAATTAATAAACGTGTATATGTTCTCCTTGGGCCTGCTGACCACCTCATCAGATGGGTTCCACTTGGCAAACTTCGATTAAAACAAAACAATGCATCAAATCATTCTCTCCTCAAGCACTCACCAGTGTGTAAACCTGGTGCTAGCTATGACATGATTTAATGACATTACAAAAATACCACGAACACGGTGCAATTACTCCGAAGTGGAAATGATTAAGAAAATTCGTTTTCACAGAAGGTTTTTAGTTATTATTGCATGCTTCCGTCAGAGGTTCACTGGATTTGATTAGATTCTAAAACTCTTTAAATTAAGACAATTGACTGTAAAAAAAGCTTTCATCCTCATTATGAAACTTATGGAATTTTGGTATTGTCCACGACACGTGAGTTATTCACACAATAGGTAGTTAACGTCACACCCTAAAGAACTTACGTAACTTTCCCGGATTTAGCTGTGAAGCGGTAAAATGAAAATTTCTACGGAATAAAACTTATGTTAGTTTTAAACATTGGAGCAAAAATAAAAAGTGAAGTCAATAGACTAACATCAAAAAGCACTCTTACCCTTTTAAAGAATTAGTCCCAGTGACGTCAGCCGCCAGAGAACGTCGCACATTTAGCCACATCGTAATTAGATGTGGAAATAGATAATAAAAGGTCGCTGAATGACTGAAAAAGATAAATATTAAAATACTTTGAGAGGTTACCCATTAAGGCTTAACTCGCATAAAATTCAATTATAGTCCAAATAGCTGTGTGTACTAAAGCATGTTATTTTATGTATTCATTTAAATAGTTCGTAGGCTTCGCCAATGGTGGAACGCTTAAAGTTAGTGGTGGAAGAGTTTCTTATATTAAGGTCTCGCCTGGGGCGTTACCACAGTCTTTCCTATTGTAACCGCCGTAATAACCAGGTGTACTTATTTTTGTTCTAGATAAACGAAAGGGCCAGCCAGTGTAATTATTAAATTAATCCTTAGTGACTAGTGTTGTGCGCTAGTGTAATTACTGGAACAATGGCATCTCCAACTTAAGCATGCGGTAGGCAACTCATCATTTGTGTGTGACTAGTGTTGTGCGCTAGTGTAATTACTGGAACAATGGCATTTCCAACTTAAGCATGCGGTAGGCAACTCATCATTTGTGTGTTACTAGTGTTGTGCGCTAGTGTAATTACTGGAACAATGGCATCTCCAACTTAAGCATGCGGTAGGCAACTCATCATTTGTGTGTGACTAGTGTTGTGCGCTAGTGTAATTACTGGAACAATGGCATCTCCAACTTTAGCATGCGGTAGGCAACTCATCATTTGTGTGTGACTAGTGTTGTGTGCTAGTGTAATTACTGGAACAATGGCATCTTCAACTTTAGCATGCGGTAGGCAACTCATCATTTGTGTGTGACTAGTGTTGTGCGCTAGTGTAATTACTGGAACAATGGCATCTCCAACTTTAGCATGCGGTAGGCAACTCATCACATGTGTGTGGCTAGTGTTGTGCGCTAGTATATTTACTGGAACAATGGCATCTCCAAATTAAGCATGTGGTGGGCAACTCATTTCAGGGAACTTAACCACGCGTTCCCACCGATAGAATAGAGTGAGCAGGCCGCGGCCCACGGTCCAACAATCGTTGTCAGAAAGTCGTTCTAAACGCTTAAGTAAAGTTGATATTGCGATGTGGACCACACGTTGTGATTGGTCAGTTTGAGTAGCGCGTCACCGCTACATCACTGCCCTCCGAGACCAAAGGTCATAAGTAGCGTCCATCTTCAGTTTTTCGCGTGCGGTGAAGCTTGCCAGTGTCTTAGCTGATGGTTCCCGTGAGTCGGAACCAGGTACCGCGTAGTAGTCTATGGTGAGTCGGGACTAAGGTGATGCATGTCCGACGATCCTCGGTGTGGGTCCGGGTCCCGTGGAGTTCGGAACAAATCGCTCCAGTGAGTCGAAGGCTGCCCCAAGATGCCGAGGCGCAGACTTTCCCAGTGCGTCGGGGCGGTGCAGTGATGGTGCGTAGTGGCTGGCGGCTTAGTCGGCCAGGAGAGCAGTGCTCTGCTTGTTGACGGGCCGAAGGTGCAGCGCTGCGTGTCGACCAGGAGAGAGGTGCTCTGCTAAGGACAGGCCGAAAGAGCAGGTGCTGTGTGCCAAGTCGCAGGTGGAGGATGAGGGGTGACGACCAGTCTTGCAAAGCGCTGCAAAGTCGTGGTCGCTTATGCCCGTTTTGTCCTCTGGAAGCTGGTTCTGGCGTTGAGTCTTCGCTGTTGGTGTGAAGAGTGATGATGACGATGGCATCTCCAACTTATGCATACGGTAGGCAACTCATTATTTGTCGATACTCAATTAAAAACAATATAATTAATCAATAACACTAAATCTAAACTTGAATGCGTTGAGGGCAACGTAGCCAAAAGGCTGGCTGAATTACCACGCTGGATCGCAATAGAAAGTCGTTGTGCGAGGTAGGTTCCAGCCAATAATACACAATACACAACTAAATGTAAATTAAATCTTTAATAAATAAGCAAAATAAATAACGTTAACTCGTGAACGGGTGCCGTTTGAGGGTGTTCGTCGTTTGGATACTTGGGGGGAGGGAGACTTGCCGAACTAACAGATGCAGAAAAGAATAATTTTGTATAGACATAAAGAGACTCTGTAAATTTATTTTGAAAAAAATATACCCGTGAAGTTTCTTGCCAGTTCTTCTTCACGAAGATTTCTTCGAACTGGTGGTAGAATCATGTTTTATTAGACGTCAATAAGAACAAGTAATTGTCAATGTTGAGAAATAAATATTTCATTTCATTTCATGTTATGTAAGAATTCAGCTGTTTTTAATTTTATTTTACTTTGTTTAATTTTTCAACTTATATAGTTTAAAATTACTTGTATTATTAGATTTTAGTAGCGCCTTTAAGTCTGGAATCTGTAAAGGTTTCATCTTCTGCAGTAGCTTAGGTTCCGTTCATATCTTCGGGGGCGCTCTCAGCGTGTCAATCTTGAGGAGTCTTACTCAGACTGGTGTGACCTGAGAGACCTGTGAGAAATTTCTAATAGAAATAAGCTGCACCTATGTACCATTCTGAATATAATATAAGCTTCTCATTGTGTGTGTACATACATTATTAAATAAATAAATAAAAGTAGAATATGATTGCACACATGCAAGAGTTTGCTCCTTCACACAAAACATTTAACCACCAGAACAAGCCTACACCGCGAAAAATAGTAAGACATCCGGAGCTGACCATACAATTTAAATTAATGAATTAAAGAAACTCAACGCGCACCGTCCTGTAATGACCACAAAATTATCAAAAAAAAAAACTCTAAAATAACTACTACAGAACGACTTTCATTTTTTCGCAACTAAGTACAAGTTCTCCAGCGAATCAAACAAACGAGTCCTTTATTAGCAACAATTTGCGGCGGTCACGGGTTCGAGTCCGGTTATTAGAATGTGACTGACAAAAGACACGAACAAAGTCTTAACGTCGAAAGTCTACGTTTTGCCTGTTAAATGATTCCCGCTGGTGTTTCGTGTAATAAAAAAATCAGTATGCATGTTAATAACGTTTGTGTTTTTACAAAGAAAAAATACGTGTCATATCAACGTATTTTGGAAAAATAGTTTAGTTGTAAAAGGAAAAGAACTTCATTTCTAAAATTATTAGGGAAGGGTAAACGATTATCATTTGCACTTTTCTGGACAGGCCAGCAGCACGTATATTAATATGGTCCTAATCTACAGTTTCAAAACGCTGTTCTGACGCTTCCCAGTGTTAGACACCTTCATTCAAAATAGCTTACTTGAAGTTGAGAACCTTGCTCAAGTATGGCCCAGCGGCGTAATGGCATAATTCGCGAGTTATTCAAAATGCACTGACGTCAACTATATGGACACTTCGGCGTTGATGCTGCAGTGTGGAATATACGGGCCTTAATTACGACAAGTTTAACTATATTACATTTATTTAAAATTACATATATTTGTTTTATTTGAATGAATTAATGGATTTTCATATTTTACAGACAGGTCCGCATAATATTCGCTAAGTAATTTATTAAAAAATAACCATTTAATGCAATGGAAAGCAAATTTTTCAGATTTAGCCGTGCTTTCGACATTGATTAACTAAGTAAAAATCCTAAACATATTAAGATAAGGTATTATATTATGTATTATTTCAGTATACACTTCAAAAGTTTTTTTTTTCCTACAACGCTTTTGATAATATATTAAGTTTAGAAGTATATTATATTGTAAGTAAGTTTAGACATAATTAAAGTATAAAAATTCAAGGGTTATTTTCAGTCCAAGTATAACATTGTAACTCCAGTCAACCACAGACCGTATGTCAGCAGCCAGCGTCATCCCACACCTGAAATTCCTCATACTTGAACATGCTACATTATACGTCTCGCTCCTTAAGCGCAGTATTAGCTCGCTAACCTAATGAACTGGTGTGACGGAACAAGCTCGAGTCTTGTGTATGGGGCGGAAGTATGGTCTCAATATACCTGCTAATAGCATTTGTCAATACTGATTTACTCAAGTTATCATAAAAATATCTGTTTGTATATTAGTATATGTTAGCAGATATAATTGTTGATATATAGAATCTTTAAATGGAAGAAAAATTACATATAAAAGGATGTTGTGACGGAACAAGCTCGAGTCTTATGTATAAAACGGAAGTATAATCTCAATATACCTACTAATAGCATTTGACAATATTAATTTACTAAAGTTATCATAAAAATATCTGTTTATATATTAGTATATGTTAGTAGATATAATTGTTGATATATAGAATCTTTAAATGAAAGAAAAATTACTCATAAAAGGATGTTGTGACGGAACGAGCTCGAGTCTTGTATGTGAAGCGGAAGTATAGTCTCAGTATACCTGCTGGTGGCATTTGGCAATACTAATTTACTAAAGTTATCTTAAAAATATCTGTTTATATATTAGTATATGTTAGCAGATACAATTGTTGATATATAGAATCTTTAAATGGAAGAAAAATTACACATAAAAGGATGTTCAGTTAAATTCATTTACCTTGCTAAAGAATAAAAAAAATTAGCAAAAATTATTAATTTAATATTGATATCTGGTTCTCAGAATTTATGTACTAATTTGACATAGAAAGATACATCTAATTAATGTTTCTAAAGGTTAAAAAGTATAGCAGTTTGGGACGCCTACTTTGTTATTAAGTTTCTCTTCCGTTGTTGATACGATCTTATGGGTGGTAATTATTTGCAGGAAAATAATTGATGATGCTTTCGCATTTACACATAGATTTTATTTGTTCATTATTTATTTATTTGCTAAACAAAATAACTCTACAGTAGTTACACATAAATTAAATTAAATAAGTAACTCAAGGGTGCATTCTTTTATTTTGTTGGGAAACATGACTGGAGATTGTCGCGGGTGCGTGGTGCATGGTGCCCCGTGGGAGGGAGTTCGGTCTTTTGGGTATAAATAGGGCAGTAGGCCGGAGGCACGGGGTCGGAATTTCAGTCTCGGGGAATGGAAGTTTGAGTCCCGGTCGGGAAACGAAAGTAACCCAAAAGTTCTGCCAGTTTGTACCCAGTTTAATATTTAGTTTTTCAATTGTTTAAAAATAGAATATAGTGTTGTGTTGAACGTGGGTCCAGTCTTTGGGTGAGTGTTTATTTTAGTACACATTAATAGGGAATTTCGTTTTCGGGAAGGTTCTGCCAGTTCGTAGATAAAAGTTTAATTTTTGAGTATTTTAATATTAGATTACGTTATTGCGTTGGGAGGTGAATCCTGTTATAGAATTTTTTTTTTTTTTGTTCCCCTCCGCGGGAAGGGCAGGAGGATAAAAATGCCCTGACGCATACTCTGGCGCGATTCCAAAGTTATGTGGGACTCGTCCCGACGCCTACCAGGACCATACCCACTAAAAACCCCCTGTCGGCTCGTGCATTTTTGCCACTCAGCCTTCATCGGAGCGACGGCCAATTGGAGAAAGAGGCCGCGCTAGCGGGGCCCAGAAGGGGTCACCCGCTGGGATTACATAGCACTGAAGGTGCTCAAAAATTAAAAGTAAAATAAAAACATTAAAAATGAAAAGTAAATAATGAAAACATTAAAAATTGAAAAATTAAATATGCATTAATTCGGATTTACGTTAGAATTAGAATTTACGTTAGAATTAGAATTTGCGGCCAGAAGGGCCTCGAGATCGCGTGACAGTCTGGTGGATGAGTACGTTTGCGCATTTCTAGGCCTAGCGACTTTGAACTTCGAGTCTAACACAGGAGTAGCATATGAGACAGAATCACGAACTAGAGGATTGGGATGGGTTTCGGAGCGTTTGAAGAACGCTTCAGAGAGTGTTTTGAGATATTGTTGTACTGTAGGCAGTTCAAGATCTCTATGCAGGTCCGCGTTACGCACGTACCACGGTGCGCCTGTGGCCCGGCGGCAAAAGAGGTTTTGAACTACCTGCAGTTTGTGCAGGAGGGAGGGTTTGGCGTGGGCAAAGATTGGCGAGGCATACGTCATGACGGGTCTAACGCAGACCTTGTAAAGTGTACGTTTGTTTCTGAAGGACATTTTACTTTTTCTACCTAACATGCTATTTAGGCGGACTAAATAGTGACGAGCGAGTTTCGAAACTCTTTCAACGTGTGGCTTGAAAGAAAGCGTCGGATCTAATGTGACGCCTAAGTATTTAGTACTGCGCTTCCAGGGGATGGGAATGCCTAACATTCGAACGTGGGGATCGCCATCGGGACGACGGCGTTTGTGGTCGAAGCGCATCGCAGAACTCTTTTCAGGGTTCACATCGATGCGCCATTCTTGAAACCATGCACCAAGGGCGTTTACGGCCTTTTGGAGTCTGGTTACAAGGCGCCGAACACCGTGGCCTTTGGTATAGAGTGCGGTGTCGTCAGCGAAGAGGGCGAGTTCGACGCCTTTCGGCGGGATGGGAATGTCGTTGGTGTACACGGTGTACAGCAGAGGGGCGAGGACTGAGCCTTGAGGGACTCCAGCCTTTATGGGACGAGGTGCAGAAAGCGTGCCTTCGTGTTTAAATCGAAACGTACGGTCTTTGAGAAACGACGCTATTATCCTGACTAGGCGATCCGGTAAGCCTATCTTGTAGAGTTTATAAACGAGACCGCTGTGCCAGACTTTATCGAAAGCCTTGGCTACGTCAAAGAAAACCGCGACTGTTTTATAACGACGCGGATAGAAACCGTCAAGTATATACTCGACGATTCGGTGGACTTGCTGAGGGCAGGAGTGTTTAGCGCGAAAGCCGAACTGATGGGGAATAATGAGAGGATCGCCATCCGTTGGAAACAGATGGTTCCGCATTCGAGAAAGTATGACTCTCTCGAGAAGTTTAGACATTGCCTTGAGGAGGGTGATGGGTCTGTGATTGGCCGGGACGTTCAGAGGTTTGCCCGGCTTGGGAATGCCTATGACTGTCGCTTCTTTCCAAGCTTTAGGAAAGTAGCTATGGTCGAAGCAGGCATTGAAAATGATAGCTAACAAGGTAAGCATCTGTTGCGGTAGGTGCTTAAGTGCGTGGTTGGAAATTCCATCCGCACCCGGAGCCTTTTTGGACTTTTGATTTCTAATGAGAAGCAAGATTTCGTCATTAGAGACTGTGACAGGGTCGGCGGTGATGGGGAGAGAGTCTCTACGAAGGACTTCGTCCTCCACCGCTTTGATGTGAGTGGGATTCGCGGGTTGCGTGCTGGGCGAGCATTGTGCGGCAATGCTGTCGGCGAAGCATTCGGCTTTCTCTTCGACTTCGAAGGCAGTAGTGCCATCGGGACGAGTGAGAGGAGGAACGTGAGAGACGGTGTCTACGCGTAAGGCTCGGGCCATGCTATAGTACGCTTGGTGGGACGGAGAGATATTCGCCATGAGATCGTTCATCTGAGCGTCTCGGAGTTCCGCGAGGCAAGACCTAACTTTACGTTGAAGCTGATTCGCAGCTGTTCTATAGGCGGGCGTGGGATATTTCTTGGCTCTCCGGAGAGCCGCGTTCTTAGCTTTAATAAGATTGCTAACGGCTAAGGGAAGCGTGGGTTTGCCTTGCTTAGCAACCTTTTCGTTGTCACTGATGGCTGAACTGATAGCATCAGTGAGAGAATTTACTAATGAATCGATTTTATCCGGGCTATCTAATTGTTCGGGAGAGATCGCGAGTGGAGAGTTCGGAGCCTCTAAGGCTGAAACTAACGTATTTTTAAAATCTTTCCAATTGGTAAAGGTCTTAGGAGATGAGACGTTATCGTTCGGCGGTCCTAGCACGAGGGAAACGGGGCGATGGTCGGAGCCTAGGTCATCGAGCGGTTCGATAGACCTTAGGTCAAGATTGATTCGCTTGATAATTGCAAAGTCGAGGATGTCAGGAGAGTAGGACGGGTTGTTGGGATAGTGAGTGGGAGTGACGGGGGATATGACATCTAGGTCAAGGGAGTTAGTGATGTCGAGGAGAGCGATACCGCTGGTGTTAGTCGATAGGCACGTCCAGTCAGTATGTTTGGAGTTAAAGTCTCCGAACATAATGACTGAACGGCCGAGGGCGAGAATGGCCTCAAAGTCGCTGCGGATTGGTCTGGTACCACTAGGTATGTAGATTGAAGCTATGATGATGGTCGGATGACCAGTCATAGCCAATCTACACACAGTGGCTTCCATGTTGAGGAGAGGAGGGGTAGGGAGAGGACAGCAGTGGAAGCCTCTTTTGTAATATATAGCGGTGCCGCCGAAACCGTCAGAGTTGGGCCTATCGTTACGAATAAACGCGTACTTAGGTATAGCGAATCCCCTGGAGCGGTTTGGAGTAAGCCATGTCTCCTGGAGAAGGAATAAGTCAGGTTCTTTGTTCTGAAGGAACAGTTTAATCTCGGGAAGGTTGGTATTAAGGCTACGAGCGTTAAAAGATACTAGGGATAAGCCCTTGGGTTTAATACGACTGGACGCGGGATTCGCGGGTCTAGACATTATAATTTATTATTTATGAATTTATAAATTATAAAAGAATTTACAACGAACTTAGGAGCGAGTGATGCTCGGCTAAAGCAAATAAACGCTCTTGAGGAGAGCGGGCGGCTCGCAGTTTGCGTGCGAGCACGGAAATTTCGTTAATATCGACGTTTTGAATAACGTCGAATACGGTCTTCATGTCCTCAGCCAACGACGACTGAGGTGCGGAAGACGGAGAAGGACGCGGCCCTACGGGAGCTACGGGAGCTGGGATAGGTCGGGAAGGTGCAGGCGGAACGGCCGGACGCTGCCTCCAAGACAGAGCCGGAGTAGGTGTCGGCTGAACGGGCTTTGCTTCCGGGGGACCCCGGTTGCGCAGCGGCGGGAAGTTGGCAGGAGTGAGCGGCGGCGCCGGTTTAGGCGCGACCCTCTTGGTGGTGGAGCGCGGAGCGCGCGGGCAACCCCTGTAGTTAGCTGTGTGGCCGGACTGGCCGCACAGCACACAGGCAGGTGGGGAAGTGGATTCGGGAGTGCGAGTGCACTCCTTAGTGAAGTGAGGATCCAGGCACTTTACGCACCTGGGGGGAGCTGAACAGTTAGCCGCTGCGTGGCCATAGAGCTGGCAGCGGTGGCACTGCCCAGGGTGACCACGTGGGTTGGGACGCTCGACGGAGATATTTGAGAGTCCGCAAATTGTGCGAGCCTCTCTAAAGATCTCCCTCGAGTTGGGAGTATTCGACAAGATTACCAACGCTAAGGGAAAACGCCTACCGCGGTTGGAGTGCATCTTGTGCACTGCTGTGACCGGGAAACCCTGAGACTTAAGGTCATCGAGGATGTCTTCGTTGCTGAGTTCGAACGGGACGCCCCGTAGTACTGCGCGGATCTTACGCTCCTCCGGGAGGGCGTAGGTGTGATACGCGATTTGGTTTAATCCGAGTAATCTGGTAAACGCGCGGAAGTCGTCGACGGTCGCTATTTGAATCTTGATTGTATCGCCAGCGTTGGTGGCTTTTAAGTAATTAATTTTGTGCACTTTGCACAAGTTTGAGACCGCGGTCCAGCGCGCTTTTTCACGCAGGAATACGGGCGGAGGGAGCTGAGGCTTCGGCGGGACGGGAGCGCAGCGCGTCGCTGGCTTCGATGTGACCGACGGAGACGCGGTTACTACGAGCGCTTTTAACGGCGCGGGGGCTGGTGTTGAAGACACCGGGGAGGGCTCGGGTATTGAAGATACCGAAGCTTTCTTAGAGCGCTTTTTGGAGCGCTTGGCGACAAGTTGAAAGGCGGGCTCAGGAGAGCCGGTTAAGGTGACGGCGTCTGACGACATATCAGACGCGGGTTCGGAGTCGCTCCCGGGAGCGGTACGCTTACGACGCGACGCGTGAGAGGATGCGACCGATTCGCAGTCCATCTCGGACGAGGCGGGAGAGCTGAAGACCTGAGGGGTCTGGACGTCGGAGGCCTGAGGGGCCGGGTTTGAGGCCTGAGGGGCCGGGGTTGAGGCCTGAGGGGCCGGGGACGCGATAGATGCCTGTAAGGCCTGCGTTAGTATGTCATCGGGTATGCTGTAGCCAGACGCGGCGAGTACCTGGGCGAACGACCTAAGTACGTTGACAAGGTCCATTGGAGGGCTTGGGATAATATGAAATATATAAATATATAATGTATGCCTAGGTTCCCTAGCAAACCTAGCGCCTATTTATATAACAAATGCCTAGAATTCCTAAATAAAAATCTAGCGAACCCTAGCGGCAAACCTCCCTACCAGCGGTAGGGGGGCTGGGGAGAATAAATTAAAACTAACAATAGTACGCCGAAGGCCGCTACCTAGAAACCTAAAAAAGGGTGCGCAGGTAAAGAGTTGACCGCGTTAGGGTCAACCTTTACCGACAGAAAGGACAAATACACACGAAAACACACAAATATGATAGAAATAAATATGAAAATAGGAGAAAAATAAATAAAATAGAGAAGAGAATAAATAAAAATAAAAAGGACTGGTTCAGTACAAATTCGTTGTCACCGTTAAGTATCCTTTGCACTGAAACCAGACTACTTACGCCGGGCACAACACTGCACTCAGCACAAGCACAACACAACTTAGCACAGCACTTTGAAGACTAAGAGGCTTAGTCGCAAAGAAAAATCGCACTTCGAAAGCACTCAGACGGAGTAGAAAGACTTAGAAAACCGTAGCACGGAGCCAACACGCTAGACTGTGACGTCAGTAAACTGAGCGCCACGGAATGGCGGGAAGGGACCGATCAACGGAGAGCTGGGTCTTGCACGTCCGAACCGCGTGGCGATCGGAGCGAGAATGCGTTATAGAAGGGCGTTTATTTCGTTTAATACTGTAGGGTAGTTTAACAGGGAAATTGACTTTTATAGTATATTTATTTAAGGTCTTGATTTATATATTAATATTTCGTGTACTTTATTCTGTATATGTATTTTATTATATATACTTATTTATATATGTAAGTATATATACTTACATGTCATATTTTATGTTACTTTGTATTAAAAGTAATTACGCACACACACACAGAACACAATACATCTATAGGTACTGATAAACTAAAAATGCTCATTTGTGACGTGTTTATATTCGTCTAAATATAATGTATGTAATGCATTACAATGGTGAGATATACTAGAAGGTTATTTGATTGAGTCAAAATAATTTATTTAACACACTCAGCGTGCTAATCTCCAACTTGGTGAAGTTTATTTACTCTTTATTTTCTCCCTTTATCCTCATGTCAATTGGCTCACAACCACACAGTCGTTGAGGTCTCTTGTAACCATTTTCATTGATCTGACTATCTGGTGTTACGACAGGATGACACTCCGGTGCATCAGACTCAGTGAGGAAGTTGGTTCAGGAACTTCTTGGCTGAATAATTGACAAATATTAAAAACTCACATTTCCTTCCTTCATTTATGTTCATTCTGCGACTTGTTATCTGGCATAAGACCAAACAGTGGTTGAAGTCTCTTGTTGTCAATTTCAATGATCTGAGCTTCTGGTGTTACGACAGGATGACACTCCGGTGCATCAGACTCAGTGAGGAAGTTGGTTCATGAACTTCTTGGCTGTATAATTAACAATGTCATGGAATGAATTATAAATCTATTTATTCCTCTCCTTCATTAATATATTTATTTCATGAATTATTAACGAACATAATACTAAAGTCATTGGAGTTTCTGGTTTCACTTTCATTGATCTGACTATCTGTTGGTGCGACAAGGACGAGTTCCGGCTCATCAGACTCAGGCAGAAAGTTGGATCTAGAACTTCTTGACTGAATTAATAACAAATATCATGAAATAGATATTAGAGTTACCCTTCCGAAAATGATCCAACTTGGAGATTACACTACTTAGATTAAATTAAAGTATCTGCAAGGTTTGGGTTTGTGATATAAATAACTTTATTCAAGATTGTGGAATTTATTGTTAGCTTTATTTATTCTTACAATCTCACCATATTCCATCCTCTACTTATCTTTATAAACTTATTTATTTACAAAGTATTTTTATTTTATCATTATTATTCAGTACTAACACTCGGGTGTTGGATTGGTGAATCCTGGAGAGAGAAATTCAAAAAAAATGAAAGGATGTCTCTCACATGACTAGGGCGAGGATAGGGGCCCTACTCACACCCATTTTTTATAAATTTCCAATTCATTTTAATTTATCAAATCCATTTCAACAGTTCTTTATTACCTCTTATTATATATTGTATGTATTTATTATATTATATATTTTTATTACTATAATAATTTACATTGCATTCTTAAAACATTCTTTGTTTCTTATCTTTGTCACATACCTCGGAAAAGAACTTGGTTACTATGCAACACAACGAAGAGTCCTACCCAACCTTAGACGATCACGCCAAATAAATATTGTATTTTTTATTGATAAATCTTTATATTGTGCCAATTACAATTTCTCATTCTGTAGTTTATAACTGAAGGTTTTACATATATTTTGAATAGGAAGTATTAGAATAAAGTTGACAGATATATGTTAGGTTTTATATTATATTTATGTATCTATTTCAAATTTTTATTTATGACATTCCCTTATATGATCAGAGAGAAGATCAGGAAGGGGTGGTCGTTACACTGGCTACGTACCGATTGCATACAAAGTAGCTTGATGAAATATTTATTTTGTCAGTGTAATTTTTTGATCAATTTTACCAAAAAGTTATAATGTTACCAGTAAGTAATTTTTGTAACTTTATACGTAACCCAAATTCAAGCCTGTGCCGCCCAGATCTAAGCAAAGACGTGAGTTACGGCGCAGTTTTGTACCCATTACAGCGAAATTATATCAGAAGTTTTACTGTCTGAATACCAAAGACGCATAAACTCTTG
This sequence comes from Marasmarcha lunaedactyla, assembly GCA_923062675.1. Taxonomy (NCBI): domain Eukaryota; kingdom Metazoa; phylum Arthropoda; class Insecta; order Lepidoptera; family Pterophoridae; genus Marasmarcha; species Marasmarcha lunaedactyla. The sequence continues at coordinate 11,559,279 of OV281364.1, read as the reverse complement.
TAATATCTCTACATCAGATTTCACAAATTTAGTCAGGGGTTTCACAAACCGATTTGTTTACCTCAACTACTCACGGTTCAGGTTGCTGACGTTACCAGCTAAACGTGTCCTGTTCACAATTTACATGTAAAACGCTATTTTAGTATAATCAAAGAGACTATCTTCTAAGTGACGGTTATGTAGATGTGTTAGAAACGCTTCGGAGATTGAGTCCTTGTGTACAACCAATTTTATATTACAACAATGTATTTTGTATCCCCAAACTAATTACATTGTTATTTAAAGTGCCCAATAAAATACTTGCGAAATTACTACAGTCATTATTGACGCCGAGTAGCATAGTGGTTAGTAGCCCTGTCTCATACATCGGAGGTCCCGGGTTCGAGTTCTGACCGGGGCATTCATTTGTGTTTGTTCTCGGGTCATGGTTGTTGATTTATGTTTACGCTGGGTTCCCCCCCAGTTCGCTGTATGTTCATCCATAACACAAGCTCTGCTTACTTTGGGGCCTTACAGATGGTGTGTTTGTCTGGGGATTTAATATTATAATTACTATTACATTACGACAGTTAAGTTAGTATAGTACGGTTATATACAGAGTGTCCCAGGAAAGACTGTAAAACAGTATTCGAGAGGTAGAGCAGCCTTTGAGGAATATATAATATAGCTATATATATGGTTGTTTATATATATATATATTGTAAGCTAGTGCGTTCAACATCCACATCATCGCGCACCGACTCATTGCGTAAATAATGACAAATATCAGTTTTTCTTATTGTTGTATGTAGCTGTGTAGTCCATAATGACAATTTATTTAAAGTTACTTATTTACAGAGTATGAGGTTAGGCGTCAGCCAGTAAAAGATACGAGTGTATTACATGAATTGAATGCCCTCTAAATACAATGGTTATAAAGGTTATATAAACTTAGTTCTACTACTTAATCTAGGATACATCATACGCCCCAACAACAGAAAAAAAAGAGAAATTTTTCAATTTTTTTTAAAATCTAAATACCTCTTAGTTATATTTTTGTGTACAATGTCCTCTTTATTGTTACGCAAAATTTTTACATTTGGTTCAAAATCTTCTAAAACTCTATAGGGTCCAGAATAAACATCACAAAATTAATTTCCAATTTCATTTTTTACTAATAACATATCATCTTTAGAATATATAACTGGTTTTACATATTTATCAAAATTAATTTTTCTGTTTTCCTTAGACATAATTAAATTTTTCCTCGCTTCACATTGAGCTTTTTGCAATCGAAACTTTAATTCTAGCGTATAGTTTTCAACATTGTATAAAGGTTCAACAACGCAATTTTTTAAATTAGAAAGAACGTTACATTGTTTACTGAAAACAAGTTCATAGGGCGTGTACTTGGTTTCTGAATGTACAGAGGTGTTGTACGAAAAGCACCAAAACTCTACTATTGTTGTCAGTTTGAATTCTTAAAAATGCATTTAACGATTTATGTGAATTTTCAAGTGATCCGATTGACTCATGATGATATGCACATGATGCAGTTTGTTTAATATTCAACAGTGTACATACCTCAGTCATTGTGCCGGAGATAAACTCAGTCCCTCTGTCTGTCGCTATTTCTCGAGGTATACCATACCTGAGTATGAAGTTGTCCACAAATGCTCGTGCTACACTTACAGTATCTTTAGTTACTAATGGATATGCTTATACATACTTACTTAATTTACACTGAAGGGTGAGTATATACGTGTAATTATAATAATCCTTATCGAAGGGCCCGACTATATCTAAATAAACTTTATGAAACGCGGATTGTGCCGTCGTAGTTATTACCATCGGTTCCTTTGTATGCAACGAATGCTTTTGTTTTTGGCATTTGTTACATCTTTTAACGAAATCTGTAACATCTTGTACCATCTTTGGCCAGAAGTAATGCCTTTTAATATTATTAAGCATACGCCTAATACCTGCGTGTCCACTCGTAGGAAGCAGATGAAAATCATTAAGGATTACTTTTTTATCATCAGCATTTTCTATTCTTATTTTATTTCTTAAAATACAAATTCGGGGACCAGTCCAACTTTCATTACCTGCATAGCAATTAGTTAACCACTTTAAGTATCGTTTATTATCTTCATTTCTAATCACATAAACTTGCAGATTGAATCCAAATCTCTCAAGAAGACGTCCCGCGTCGAACATGATCGAGATCTACATAAATAGTTTTCTCAAGAGGCACATTTACAAAATCATTGTGTTGTACATTTTCGTTAGATTGTTTTTGTCTACATCGTGATATTAATAATTCAATACAATTTCTAGGCTTTCCGAGGACTTCAACGACTTTCGGTTGATCAGGCCGATTGTCTGTTGCATCCCTGTTGGCCAAGGAATGGTCACTTGAATTATTTCCTAAATTTTTAACCATTTGTCTAGTCATAACATTAAGTACTTCTTGATTTTTACTTTTTAACTCATCCTAAGTTATAATGATCCGAGACAATGCATCTGCAGCTACATTGCTCGCACCTTTTACATATTGCACTACATAGTCATATTCATCTGAACATAAGCGAATATTTAATAATCTACTAGATGGATTGTTAATACTGAACAAATAAATTAAGGGCTTATGATCAGTTTTAATGGTAAATTTTTTTCCAAATAAATATGGTCGAAAATATTTGACAGACCAAACTTAAAAAATAATTTTTCTATTGTGGGATAGTTAAGCTCAGCTTTATTAAGTGGGCGACTTGTATATGCTATCGGTAAATCATTTTTATTGCATAATACTGAACCTACAGCCAAACCAGATGCATCTGTGTGTAATATAAATTCATTTTCCTCGTCAAAGTTTGGATAATGTAAAATGGGTAGATTGATAAGCACCTGCTTGAGTTTATTAAACGAATATTCACATTGACTGGTCCGTCAAAATTAGGTTCTTTTCTACAAAGCTTATTTAATGATATTGTTATTTCAGCAAAATTAGGAACGAATTTGCGGTGGTAATTTGCAAAAGCCACAAATCGTCTAACTTCATCAGCATTTTTTGGGGTTGGGTAACATTGAAGTACACGAGTTTTTTCTGGATCAGGTAAAATACCTTCACTCGATACTACATGCCCCAAATAAACTAGGCTTTTGGTAAGAAATTTACATTTTTCGGGATTAAGTTTTAAATTTACTTTTCTAAGTCTTTTAAAAATGTCAATTAAATTTTTATTATGTAATTCGAGACTTCTACCGAAGCAAATCAAATCGTCAAGATAAACTAAGCACTTATCGTAATGTAAACCAGACATTGCAACTGTCAATAATCGGCTGAAGGCACTAGGACTAATTTTTAGACCCATTGGAAGTCTTTTCATCTGATATTGTTTGTTTGTAGTAAATGCCGTATATTTTCTGCTTTCAGGACATAATTCTAATTGATAATAACTTTGACTAAGGTCTAAATGTGAAAAATAAATTGCGCCAGATAGGGAATCGAGTATTTCGGTAATATGTTTTGAGTAAGGTTGCAGAAAAAGTTGTATACAACCACATTTATCCCATCATAAGAAAAATGATCCCCTCTCAACAACACGGCTTCATGAGGAACCGCTCATTCTGTACTAATCTTGCCATTTTCACGAACGAAGTTCTCCATGACATGGAATGTGGGGGACAGGTTGACGTGATCTACACTGACTTCGAAAAAGCATTCAATCGTGTTGATCACGTCATTCTCTTGCGCAAGCTTCAGGAAGTAGGGATTTGTGGAGATTTGTTGCGATGGCATGAATCATATCTTCGTAATCGTAGTCAGGCAGTTGAACTGGGTGGGTTTCGCTCTGATTATGTCTCCATACCATCTGGAGTCCCTCGGGGCTCAATCTTGGGACCTTTACTCTACTGTGTATACGTATATGACACAGGACAACACATACATTATGCAAAGTTTTTAATGTATGCGGACGACACTAAAATTTATATGAAAATGAGAAGCCCATCGGATAGCCTCATGTTACAAGATTACTTGCACAGATAAAATAACTATTACCTTGACAACCACATAACTATTAATGTTAATAAGTGTACACATGTAGCGTTCACCCGCAAGCTTAGACCATTACTGACCCATTATTCTTTTAATGGTGTCGAAATTTTGAAATGTAATATCGTTCGGGATAGATAGATTAGGTGTGCTCCTTGATGCAAAATTAAATTTCAGGGAACACATATCACACATCACAACAAGGTTCTATAAAAATTTAGGTTTTGTTTTAAGGACTAGTGCACCATTCACTGATTCAATTTGTTTGAAAGTTCTATACTACTCTTTTGTTCGCAGTACACTAAAGTACTGTAGTTCAATCTGGAATACTAAGTATGTTGTATATAAGCAAAATATAGAATCTATTCAGCGAAAGTTTTTAAAACATTTAAACTATAGACAACAGACCCATGCCCGATACCCAGAAGCCTGCAAAAATCACCATCTTCTAAGTTTAGAACACCGACGTTGCTTATTAGATATGCTATTTTTATACAACACTTGTAATGGTTATATTGACTGTCCTGAGTTAACGCACCCTGTTCTAAGTTTCCACACACCCTCCACAAGAACCCGCCACACCCAGTTATTTTACTCACAGCACTCAAAAACAAACTACACAGAAAACTCAATAATCAATAGAATACAAAACACCTATAATAAGAACTTTTCACATAATTTGGATTTGGATATGTTCCATGACAGCAAAGAGAAGTATAGACATAACATAATAAAAATACTAATGACAAGATAAACAACTTATAAACACATACCATCTTCAACATCCATACACACACATACATACACAAACACACTCTTCTTGGGCACTAGCAAAACTGGACTAGACCACTCACTTGAACTTTCCTCTATAATATCGTTATCTAACATCTCGGTAATTTGTTTTTCAATTTCATTCTTTTGACTTTTAGGGAGTCTGTAAGGCTTTGTATATGCGGGTGGAAAATTTTCTTTATGGATTGCTTATACAAATTTGTAACGCCTAACCTATCGCCGGGTAACAAAAACACGTCTGAATATTTTGCACAGATGGTTTCTACTGAGAGTTGTTCATCTTTATTGAGATGCTTTAAGTTTAAGAATGAAAACAAATTTTTGACTTGATTTGAATTTATATCACTACCCACAAATGAACATAAGAAAAAATAGTCAAAATTTACTATATCTGGAGTAAAGTAACTTAGTTTTACTTCTTTTTCTCTGGTTTTGAGAATTTTAATCGGTATTTTACCACAAGTTGGTTTTACTAAAACGGATGCTAAAAATACGCCATCACTCAACTGTTTAGGCATAACTGCACATTCGTTTTTTAAGGTTGTTTGAATATAGGAAGTAATTTCACATCTCGGAGGTGAAGTCATAAAAGTATTACACATACACTATCTTTGTGGCCATGTTGTACATGCAAATTATTAAACATTAGGTCATTACTTATGAAATTGGCGTTTTGCAAGGGAGGAACATAAAGTCAATAAAAAAAATTTACATATTTAATTAATCAAAATATGTACCATTTCTATCTATGCACTTTTGCCATCTCATAAGTAGTTCAACAAAATCTTTGAAGGCGCTTTGGACTGCCCCATCGGAGTTGAATATTTTCCCTTGCAAGAATTTATCCAAATTTCGAAAAAAATTGTAATCTGTTGGAGCAAGTTCGGCGAGTACGGTGGATGTCTTAGACATTAAAATTGAAGCTCCTCTAATTTGGTAGCCGTCTGTTATGCAGTGTGTGGTCTAGCGTTGTCCTGAAGCAGCAGTGGACTAGAGCGATTGACCAGCCTCGGTTGTTTAGCAGCTAGCTTTTCCATCAAGGTTTGCAGTTGCTGACAATAGACATCTGCCGCAATCGTCTGGCCAGATTTAAGAAAACTGTAGTGAACGACACCGCCACTAGTCCACCAAACGCTCACAAGTTACTTTTTTTGAGTCAATTTTCGATTGGGGCAGGATTTGGCTGGTTCGCTAGGGTTCACCCATTGCGATGAGCGTTTCCGATTGTCGTGCAGGATCCACTTTTCATCACAGGTAATGATTTGATTTGAAATCCTTTCATTATTGTGCCGGTTGAGTAATGTAATGCAGCAGTCGACGCGCGTTTGTCGGTTTGCTGCACTCAATTCATGAGGTATCCACCTCTCAAGCTTTTCACCTTCCCAATTTGCTTCAAGTGGATTAAAACCAATTTGTCACTAATACCGCAGCTACAGCTAACTAGGACGTGGTTTGCGATGGATCCGCTTCCACAATAGCCTTCAATTTTTCATTATCAACTTTGTTCTCCGGCCATCCACTGGGCTTGTTTGCAGGTCGAAATTTCCAGGACAAAAACGTTGGAACCAAAAACGCATTGTGTTTTCTTTTACGACACTGCCGCCATACACAGCATCAATACTTCGAGCCGTTTCTGCAGCACTAGTGCCACGGTGGAACTTGTACTCGTAAATAACGCGATATTTCAAGTTTTCCATTTCGTGACGAAAAGAAAATACCAAAAGAGGAAAATACAAATAAATTACGGTTTTCGAAACACAAATAGCTGTATAAATTTGAAATTGGAATTCTTAACCAAAGAGGAGATAATACAGATCAAAGTGACCAGTACGACAAAACGCCAATTTCATATGACCTAATATATGTAGGTATTTAAATGATTCACAAAATTTTCAAAGTAATATTTTATAATCTTATTATTCGTTTCGTTCTGACTTATTAGAGCTATTTGTTTTCCAACGCCTCTCTAATGAGGTTCCACAGCGGTACTCAGGCAGAACAAAATTAGTATCAGTTATAAAATTGCAAAAAAATAAGAAGATGCAGTTGTTATAAGAACGATTCATTAAAAAATTGTCATTACCAAAGTTTTTGCAACGTGCTAAATTCTTGAAAACTCGAATCAAATACGGTGTCAATCCCAGAGAAAAAAGAAGATTTAATTTTTTTTCTTTTATTGATGACGATAAAAGTTGATTTCGATGGATTTTTTAATACTATAAAAAGATGTCATGGCTTCCCATCTTACCTGGTGGTTAGTGATGATTAAAGAAGGTAATCGCCAGCCAAAAGGTACCTATTCAGTTTACGCCTGAAAGTCCCAAACGCAGGCAGACCATTCAATTATTCAACGTTACGAACCAAAAATGACCTAACGAGACGTATTGTCCGACAAAACAAAACAAGTATACAAATGCGTTGTAAAGTCTTGACCTTTTTTGTTGAATTAATTGACATCCTGGTTTTGTTCTCGTAACTTTTAAATTATTCAAAGTTCACTCAAAAACAAGTAAGAAGAGTTTAAAGTAAAACAAGATTTTCATAATTAGCCCCTCTCGGGTTAAACTTGCGACAAATTTCTATGGAACTTGTCGAAAATTGCAGAATGCGTCCATCCTCCGTCTCCGTGTGACTGTCATTATATAGAACTTAGTTATTTTAATTTCCATTCAATAAAAGGATAGAAAGTTGGCTGGGCGAGTCAGTATTTTGCTGTGAAGTTTCAAAACTCATAGCGAAATATTCGGATTGATGAAAAATTATTGTATTTCGTTAAAACTTTTACCAAAGATGTTTGCTTCAAAATGTTTTATTTATAAACACCTTTATCAGCATTGCAGGCAATAGCACACAATTTTAAATAGCTTGTGATTGGGGGTTAGGGATAATTTATAAAATTTGACTTTGTTTCATTTTTCATCATTGAAATTCAAGCCTAGCCGCTGACATTGACACTCTGCCACACGACGAGCCTGACTGCTCTAAAGCAGTGGCATAGCGTGGTAGGGGCGGCCCACTTCGGGAGGCACTTTTAGGGGGCGGCAAATTTCACAATAAGTAATAATAACATCTTGTTAATATTTGAACCATTTCATATTTTTGTGGCACCTACGATTTGAGATGAGCACAGAAGTTTTGTTTTTAATTCTAACAAGTATATTATTTTTCAATGAAAATATAAATATTAACAGAATCGTTATAGTTCTAATTGGATGTCGATTAATAGTTGATAATAAATTAATCTTGTCAGTCGTCAAGGTTAATTGTTGTAAATGTTATATTAATGTAAGTACGTACACCACGTGTAAGGATTTTTGTAATAAATGTGATTCAAGTGGGAATGGTTGGGGAAACCCTAATTCAAAAATTTGTCCTTCAATTCGCGATTTGAAATAACCATCCTGTACATGAGTTTTGATTGTAACTGTACAACACATAATATTGATGAATAGTCTCGCCTTTTTTTTAATTCCTTTTTTAAAATTACAGTATGCCTGTTTACTGAAATACTGTTTTGCTTAAAAAGGTTTGATGTTTGGAACGCTAGCGAGTTATTATTTTAAAAAATACTTGTTTCAAATTGTAATTCCCTTTACATTTTTTACTAGCATTATGAAACTATTGATAAATGAAAAAAAATCAAAAATCCATAGAAAAATGGATCTGCATCGGGAACATTTTTTTGCAATTATTTTTTCATGACTTCAAGTCCAACTAGAAACCTGATGAATCGTTAAGTCGACTTCAATTAGCTTTTATGAACAAGGCGCCTTCTGAAGCAACTGTGTACCACTGGTAGAACAAATGTAAGTGCGGTCGCTTAAATTTGAAGGACGAAGAAATAAATAGTCGTCATCTGAGTGCTGTGGAAACGTGCTATAAGTGAAAAATTTTATTCAACAAAACCGGCGAATCACGTACGAGGAGATTCAATACAATCTGCAGATAAGGAGAGTGCTCAGAACTTTTTTCTCCTTAACGGGGTATTTAGAATCAATGCCCTTAAGAATCCAAAGTAGCATAGAAAGTGGTACTGCTTGCAAGAAGTTTTTGCTACTGCGTGCAACAAGCGACCAAACACGGCACTTCGAGGCCTTGAGCTCCACCACGACAACGCGCCCGTGCACTTCGCGATCAAGAAGAGGGACTTCCTAAACACCACATCGGCTAAACTTTTGGGTCATCTACCTTCATCCCTGGAGCCCAATTCTGCTAATTTTAATTAATTGTCATGCTATTGTCATTGAATTGCGACTCAATTTCGATTCTGATTAATTTGGCATTCTACTAAAACTTCAATCGGATCTCAATGGAGTTGTAATTGGATGGTAATTCAAACGTAATTGACTTTTAGAAGAATGTTTGAGGGGCTTCTAAAATCTACCAAGAGACCAAAGGAGTGAACAAATTATTATTTTATTAAAAATAAACGTTTTCTTATATTAAATGTCTCATTGACGACTTACATTACATGTTATGAAACGCCTTATCGATAAAACATTAATTATTTAAAAAACACTTCATTTTAAAAACATTGTATTACCTACATAATGATGTGAATGAATGCATTTCTATGACAGAATCAAAAATGAAGTACCTAATATTGCGGAATACAATACCTATTGATAACCTTCAATAATAATATTGAATTATTTTGGACCTCGCGCGTATGTGTTTATATTAATACTTGAATTTGGCAGAAATAGTTATTGAGTAGTATCAACAGCTAATTGCCATAAAACGCAAAAAAGAAGAAGAAGACAATACCTATTAACTTTATACATTTTTCGTTTGAACATGAGTGTTTACCAACTTACGACCCTTATTGAATTTTTGGAAGGGCAGCCGGAGCTTGCACTTGGGCGCATCTAGCGCTCTAAAGAGGGTCGCGGTCTGGCGAAGAGGCTTTATTTAGGCACGTTCTGAGTAGCGTATAATATGTATTGTAAAGAATCTGAAGATCATGACTCCATGCGCAGGGCAACGGATACGTTGGAGGCATTGAAGCGTGAAAGTGCGCAGGCCACGAGTGAGCACGCTCAAGCCATACATGAGGAAGCACAAGCCACAATAGGCTAGCTGCAGGCCTTGAGGTGTTTGCGGAAAGGCTGTGGCATCCTTCAATAAAATTGGAGCAATCACCACAAAAGGTAAATTACATTCATTTGAATAGTATCTTATTTACCATGACATAAATTACATTGTTTCTGTAATCTGAAACTGCAGTTATATGTATAGGTTAACATTAGAAGAAATAAAATGTAGAAATAACCATACAGGCATTCATAGCTTGAGAGCTTATAACTTTTTGTATAAAAAATATCTACCCTCCCAGGATTCGAGCCTAGGAACTTCTGGTTTAGAAAGAAGTGCCAGTAATCTACTCTATACCAACAGCTAGCCTCTTGTATATTAAAAAATTATTTTCTTTTTCAGGTATCAGGCAGAGCCAGGAAGAGAATCATAATTAATGATTCTGACAGTGACTTATGTATTTCATTTAAATAAAAGATTGAAAAAATAATATCTAATATGTTTAATTAAGCATTATGCTCCCCCCACAATCTGTCTATGAGAGCCCTCTGGAGCACTCTTCCTCTCTGTAGATCTGCATTTACTCTGCGGTTCGCTTGTGAATCCACCGAGGCTACACTTATGCCTCTTTCAATCTGAAAAAAAATATTAACAATAAAACTTTATTGTTTTAATTTACAATATAATTTCGAGTAAGATGTTAGAAGTATTGCAATACTATACAGCTCATTAACTTTAATAAGCTTATAACGTCATTTAGAACATTTTAAGCCACACTTTTCTTATACAAAGTGTAATAGCTTTTTGAAATCTTGAAATTAAGGTTCACCCTGTTCAGACATGCCAAACACCCTGAATATCTCTCAATAAACAAAACATTGGCATAAACACCATTCCCTTCAGTGATTGCAGAATAAGGCAACCATGCATTAACTTACTTCATGCTGTCGTTGACTCTCTATGATGACTTCCTGTGAGAGGTGTCACTGGCAATCTTTTTTTTATTTGCTATATTGTGCAACACACAGCAAGCATTCACAATTTTCCTGCAGTTATAGCATTATAGTGCAGGGCTCTGGCAGCAAGCAGACATTTACAAAATAACATTTTACTGTATTACCATGCAGATTATTATTTATATTGCTTCAGTTATTTATATCTATTGATGTAACAAACCTGAAACAAGCTTTCAACACCCCAACACAGTGCTCCACAGTGTGGTGTGCAGTAATGCAGTTGATAGTAATTGATGCTCCGGTGTACCTTCTGGGTATTTAACACAGGAGTCATCATTATCATCCGCAGAGGATACACACTATCACCTTGAAACATTACAAAATTGTAAATTAATGTTCCCAAATTATGACATATATAAGTATCACACACTTCATAGACATGGAAGATGTCTTTACCTTTACAGATACTAAAAATAGGATTGAGAAATTTTAAGACACCAACTACTGAATAGTAAATATTAAATTTAAAAGTCTATATATTATCCAATAGGAAGACACACTCTCCAGCATCACATAATTCTTTCATGTGATTACATACCCTGGGCTGACCCAGGGTTGCTCGCATCCACACAAAGTAAATTTAACTCTGCATCACAAATCTATAAGTAATTATGAAATTAGAAACTGGTTTTCAAACTTAATAGAGTTTTAACTAATAGGTTAGATAACTTACAATCATAACATTAAGGGAATGGTATCCCTTTCAGTTGAAGTACCTTTCATCATGAATAACTGGCCTCAGGATGGCTAAATAACTGGCCTCAGGATGGCTACATGACTGCCATCTATGCAGCCCAACACTCCCGGAATCCCAAATTTATAGAACCTATAACATCAAGTATTAGGTACTTAAAATATTTATTTACACTTTATAGTTCAAATTAAATTAAGAAATTTAGCAGTCATGAACAACGTTTACAAATTAAATACATCATACAATATTGTAAAAAAGGTATGTATAGTTTTTACAAGGAACCTAGTGAATTTAAAACAGTAGTTATTAAAACAAGTATCACTTTTATGTTACATTGTTTTAAGCATTGAAATAAGTATTGGTTTTTATAGTAAACTGATTAAAGATTAAAAACTTAGATATTAAAAACACAAACAAATAAATGTAAGTACTTGATTCCTCACAGAAGATATCTACTTACTTGGCCTTAACTTTATTTCTTTCGTGAATATTCATCGGCCAGACGATGTATCTTTTGAAAACATCCAGTAAACTAAGAGCTAAGGCCCTCATATTAAATATATTTAAAAACAAAATCACAATCAACGCAAAAAAATCCTCACAATAATGTATTACCAGTACCAGTTGCAGAATGGTAGTCCAATCGTCAAAATACTCATTCAATTACGATTGAATCTAATGTCAAATAAGAGTAGAATACCGTTTTTAGTTTACAATCGAGTTCAACTGTAACACGATTGAAGAGCAGAATAGCTAATAGTACAATTGCAGTTCAGTAGAATAAAAATGGAACTTCGATCGTTAGCAGAATGCCAAATGTGTCAAATAATCCTATTACGATTCAATTGTCATTCAATTGAGCCATTTGTAAATTAGCAGAATTGGGGCCCTGATTTGACACTGTGTGACTTCTTCTTGTTCCCTAAAATTAAAAACCAGCTCACGGGGGGTAAAGTTTTCAGATGCACTCACTGCGTTCGAGACAGCCGTTGAGGAAGTACGCGGCGCAGACTGGAAAATGCGCTTTGAAAATTGATTCAGACTTATGAACCTTTGTGTAGACGCTGGTGGAGAGTTCTTTGAAAATATGAAAAAAAAAAAATGACCTTTAGAATTTTTTTTCCTCAAAACTTTCTGAGTGTCCCACGTATGGAAATACCCATATAAGAGGGTGGCAACATTAACTTACGCCACGGGTGGCTGGCACCTACTATACGTTACTATCTGAAGAACTTTGACTGAAATAAAGTATTTTTGGTAATAGGAGTTCACGTTGAAAACGCTTTTATAAATCTAAATTTTTTCGACGGCTTTAATTTGATGGCTGGACATAATCCATTTCCACGGTTGTATTGAAATCAAATAAATAATTTTTTTGAAAGGATCCAAAGGACGCAGAGTACAAAGGACAAAGCAACATCCATGGAAGTAGTTGTAGTACTGTAAGTAAATCTTGCCAAAATAAGTTAGGAAATTATCGTAAAATTGTTTTTCTCTTCATTAATTCAGGTACTTGAGTTTTAAAAAGTATTAACTTTTGAATTTTTAAATTCTTTTGTCTTCTATATATTTATTGTATTTGCGTGCGTTATTTTTCTTTAATTTAAATTATAGGTTAAATTTTTCTTGAATATGGAATGAATTAATAGAGTACCGTTAAGAATCAATTAAAATGATTCCTGCTTTTGTCGGGGGCAGTAGACTTTTTAAATCTTTTTAAGAAATGTGAACACAGCTAGCGATCATTTGGGAATGGTATATTATTTCCATTTAATAACGAGTAGGTATCCAGAAGCGCAGCTAGTTGAATTGTAGAACGGGACTCCATTCATTTTTGTGAAGATTTAAAAGAACGTTGGAATAAACATTTTGTTTAACCGCGTACCGAAGAATTTCCGCGTACCTACTACATAAGGAAATTCAGATGAGAAAGTTATTTAGATTTTCATCATAGATTAATACAAAAGAAATGTGTGTAATGCATCAGAAATATTTTTGTTTGGAAAACTTACGAAACTTCTGACGATTATTTAACAAAATATGTGGTTGCCGTTGTTCAGTTAGTGCGGTGGCATAAGGATACTACCATGGAAGACGCTTTAATAGTTGTATTGGAGGGAGAAAACTTCGACAGTCTCGGTCTGCGTGCGTTCTCGAGCGCACGTCGATCGCAGACGCCTTCCCGCTCTTTTAGCCCCCGCGCTAATTGAGCACCCAAATTTCACTGGTTGTTGTGGTAATATATAATTTCATAGTTGTATACCGTAATAAGTTTCTAACGCCGTTTTCACGGCGGACAGTGGCTCGTTAACCGTACTTCTAATAAGTTTCTAACGCCGTTTTCACGGCGGAAAGTGGGTTTTAACCGTACATCGTGGAACGTGAGCTTCGTCGACGGGGTTTCGTCGTTCCAGGACTTCAAGTTCCGTGTTCGAGTAAGTTATCCGCGTCGTCCTCAACCGCCCTACTGCGTGTAGGCTGGTTTTTAGGAAGTTAGTCATCGTTGTAAGGTTCATATATTGTGATGCTCTGATGAGCTTATGAGGAAGTTACTTGATAGTACCGGTGCTGAAGGCATGTCTATAAATGCTGATAAGTATCGTTTCTTGGACTCTCTCATCCCGCATATCATGGCGTTAATTCCCTCAATGGCCCCTCAGGCCACTCCAGTCCCCCAGACCCCTCAGGTCTTAGGCCCTCCCGCGTCCCCTTCCTCCAGTGACATGGAGTGCGAAGTAGACGCCCCTCCGCGCCGCAAGCGCGCACCCGCGACCGAGTCATCCTCGGATGCCACCCCAACTGGCCATGATGAGCCTCCCTCTTTCACCCTTGTTAAGAAGCGCTCTAAGAAGCGCTCGAAACAAGACCCGGCGCCCTCGGCGCCCGTCCCTACACCCCCTGCGGCGTCTTCAACGTCAGCTGCCCCGGTGTCTTCAACACCCGCTCCGGCCCCAACTTCTGTCAAGGCCAAGGTCCCACCACCCGTTTTCCTTCGGGAAAAGGGTAAATGGACGGAGGTCTCGACATTGTGCAATGAGCACAAAATCCATTACATCCGAGCAGCCAACTCGGGTGAATCTATTAAAATCTTAGTCTCGTCGATAGACGACTTCCGTGCTTTAACAAAGCTCCTCACCGATAAGCAATATGCTTATCATACTTATGCTCTGTCAGAAGAGCGTAAGATCAGAGCGGTACTCAGGGGAGTCCCGTTCGAATTATCGAACGAGGCTATCCTGGAGGATCTGCAGTCCCAAGGCTTCCCGGCACTCGCGGTGCATAAAATGCACAGCAAGTACGGGAGGCAACACCCTCTCGCTTTGGTGGTTCTCGCCAACGTCCCCAAGTCCAGGGAGATCCTCAAAGGGGTTAGCACTATATGCGGCCTCTCTGGGATCTCGATCGAGGCGCCTCATCGCCGCGGTCATCCCGGCCAGTGCCATCGGTGCCAGTTGTACGGGCACGCGGCGGCCAACTGCCGCGCACCGCCCAGGTGCGTCAAGTGCCTGGTCCCTCACTTCACTAAGGAGTGCAATCGCACTCCTGAAACTCCCTCTCCTCCCGATTGCGTGCTTTGTGGCCAGTCCGGCCACACTGCAAATTACAGGGGCTGCCCTCGTGCACCCCGTTGTATGCGCTCCAATTTCAAGAAGGCGGCACCCAAACAGGCCCCGCGCCTTTCTCAAGAAAACTTTCCGCCGCTGCGCAGCCGGGTTCCTCCGGCTGCAAAGCCTACACAGTCTAGGCCTGCCCCAGAAAACTGGAGGCTGCGCCCCGCATTGAATCCCATCCCGGCTCCTCGCCCATACAAACCCACTCCTCAATCCTCTGTAGCAGACGATATGCGTGTAAAAAATCAGCATTTTCATTCAGGCAAAATACTTAGGTGAATTTATTTTTTACAAAATTTCTTATATACCCTACCTAGGCAGGAATACATTAAGCGACGACCTTCTGCCACTTTTTCTGGCTAGATTTAATTTAATTGTCAATCCCGGTTGTAATTCATGACCCGGTAACAGGTTCCTAAAAGATATACTGGCCAGCCACGGTGCGACAGTGTGATCAAGAGCTTTCAAAAACCTGCCAAAAACCACCACACATCGCTCTATTTTCTTTTCCTTTCTTAGTCAGGGTTTTGACATAAGGAATTTTAGATGCGAATTTTGAGGTTACGAATTTTGAGATGCGAGGTTTGAAACCATATATAAAGATATTGTTGTTGTTTCACTCCATGGTTGATGATTTCACGCCAATGCACGCCCTAGCAACCAGCCCGTCGCCTGCAGCCAACAAAGCGCGTCACCTATTCTTTATGAGAACTTGTGGTGTTGGCGACAGTCTGACTACGCGTGCGTGCCTTTTGGCTCCATTACCTTACTACGGGAAATTAAAAACGTTTGTCTATAAACTTTATAACTGGTAACATTTTTTCACAAAACTTAATGCATCAATAAATTTATTTCTTGAAACAGAATCGAGGGTAGGTTTTTCCTCACTGGCTGCCATGTCGTGTCCTGGATTGGAGACGTCGACCGTGTCTGCTTCGCATCTCACTCCGGGATCCATGACATGAAAACAGAAAAATATATTAGCATTTGAAACGTACAATATCAATACAAACAGACTAAGCATTCCCATCTTTAACCCATCATAACATCTATGACTACATATATATCTACATTTGACATTTAGTATAAAAGAATTTTATGTTCACATAGAATGACAATTTTAAAACAGACTTATAATATCGAAACATAATAAAGACTGATAAGGACACACGAATGTATTATCACGCGCATCCACCACGTGATGTGTTGCGTATTGCAATCAAAATTTACTTACTTGTTCTACAATAAAATTTTCCGAAATATGATTTACTTATTTCTTTTAAATCCAAGCAAACCTTTTTAATAGAACATCTGCCACATCTCAATGTGCTTGTAATCTATAAGCCGTCACAATACTTTGTGTCTTGATGACGTAATCATATCGCACCCTTAATCCAATACTGTTACTATCCAACATTCTGCAAAATTGACATTTTAATGCCATCTATTGTAAAAAAGGGAACTACATATAATCGCACTTACACAGGTTTGAAATTTACATAAATAACCGCTAGATGGCAATGGTCCATTTCGTCACTATACAAAATATTTACCTCCCCTCAGAGCAAAACTGACCTTCAACGTAAAAGTACGTGTCACTGAGAATTAATTTTATGATTTTTTAGTGCAAAAGTGTCACTTATAAGCCGGTGTACTACTCATACTATTGGTAACTTTTGCTATTTTTTTAATCGATACAGTGACATTTTACGTTTAGGTTCACCTTTACACTAAGGTTCACTCATTTATATCACGGTAGTTTAACGCCAAAGTGACATTTTTCGTTTAGTGTCACATTTGTATTGAAGTTAACTCGTATTTAATTCAATGATTTGACGCCATACTGTCACATTTCGTTTAGTGTCTATTTGGCTTCAAACAATTGAAGTTGTTCGTTGCAGCTTAATGTCACTTTGCTTATAATGTCATTTTTGCTGTTATTGTTTATTCAAAAAATTAAAAAAAAGACATTGGTGAAATGTGTTATTTATGATAATGTCATTTTTGCCGTTATCTTTGTGATATCTATAAACGCATAATGTCTATTTATCTTTTATTTCAATAATGCAAAATCAATAGGTATCAGGTGTATAAATCCGATTTTAAAAACCCTCGCTTGCCGTAGGTATCCCTTCCGTAAGCAGACGATTACACAGTCTAAAATCGTTTGTTTGTGGTAGGAATAGGTGAACTAAAGAAAAATCGAACGATTTTAATGTAATAATTTAGCCCTTAAGTATCTACTTTCTGTGTTGTCACTATACAATCTTGCAGAATTATTTATTGATTTATGGCTTATTTATTTTAGGGTTTTGTAAAGCAATGCAGCGATGAGATAAGTTACTGAAACTTGCACTTGAAAATAAAGAAAAAGACTATCATGATGGCGATACGAATTCATGTCAAAACAAACTAGTAGTTCTCACAGTTTCTCAACAAGAACCACAACAGCAGAGACCACGGCTGATAGTAATAAAAGATCACGTAGTTTTGGCAGCTCCACTTATTCTTCATCGAGCAGCTCTTCCTCTTCGACCAGGTTTAAGCTTTAGCTAACAAATTTATATTTTCTATGTATATGTATGCTTTAGGTTATTTTAAAATTAAAAGCATACATTTTTAATTTTAGAACACACGCAGAGCGAAAATGGCAATGTACACTCTGTGTACATTATCTTGTACTTGCCTACTTTATGTACTTTAATAAAATCGGCCATAATCGCTAATCCGTATAATTTCAAAGGAATGCTGCATTCCGATTTTAAAGATTTTAAAATTTTTGCTCTAGAGTATGGCACGCAATTTAACACAAATACTAGTGGGGACATAGTTAGACTGACTGAAATTATAAATTTATTTATAATTATAAAATTTGTTTAAGAAGATCAAGGAGAGATTATTTTACAAATATTCCTATCCAGAAGACTAGTTAGCACAAAATAGACAGATTTGCTCTAGACGCAATGCAAACCGTGTGGGTTTTGCCTTAAAATTACTCAACGACATAAAACTCGAGTTATCCTTGAGAAAAAAAAATGACTTAAAATCTTTAATTGACGGTAACTTAATTCCACAGAACTACGCAGAAATATTTTACAATAATACCTATTATGTAAAAAAAAATTAAAATGTATGATAGTGTAATCATTTTTTTTAAATCATAACAAACTTAATTTTATTGTTGGATTTTGCTTGTTTTTAGTTTGTTATGTTTCCAAAGAATAAAAGATTCGCCTGTGATTGTTTTATGTGCCAATGATTATACTTAATCGGTTAAAAATATGCAGGCCAACACAAGCAATTTTTTTAAGATGGCTTATTTTAATATACTAAGTTTAAGTTAAATTATTTTATAGTACCTGCAATGGTACAGTACGGAAAATATTAATTTTTTTCTAACTTTTAGTATTGGTTACAAAATGGAACATTATGTAGAAGACGTTATATTTTTGGGAATATTTTGGGAAATTATATTTTGGGAAAAAATTTGACATTCACAATATTAGAAAGAAATTAAAATTAAACAATTATGAATAGCTGGTATGAATTTTTATTTTAAAGAGGCTTAGTAGCACTGAGTTGAGTTTACTTACGTCGTTTACTCGACGTTCGTTTACAACGCTCAGGCTGACTTTTCTGGCTACGTACTTGACGCTGCGCGCTAGCTTCGTTAGTTAGAGACTCGCTCTGCGGCCAATTTCGAACCCGCGTTGAGTAGGTGGAAACCTAACGGTGACTACTAAGCCTGCTAGCGTTGACTCGGTCCCAGTACAGGGGCCTAAATTCCCAAGGTGACGGTACAGTGTTTGTCCAATATGTCGGGCACAACTTCGCGTCGTCCTCAGCCCTACCGCTGGTAGGGAGGTTAGCCGCCCGCTAGGGTTGCTAGGTTTGTTAGGAATAATCTAGGCATCTTTTATTTATTTATATATTTTATATAATTAGTCCTAATCCCTCCCATATGGATTTGCAGAGTTTGGTAAGCATTGCGAAGGCCTTCGCCCAGGCGCTCGTTGCGTCGGGCGCCCCGTCAATGACAAGGTCATCACGCAGGCCTTAATTACGTTCAGTCGTCTCCGTCCGTCGGCGTCCTCGGCCCCTCAAGCCTCCCAACGCCATGACCCCTCAGGTCTATAGCTCTCCCGCGTCTCCCGTGCCCTCCGAGATAGACTGTGTGGCGAACACATTCTCTCGCACGTCGCGTCGCAAGCGTACCGCTTCCAGGATCGACTCGGAATCCGCGTCCGAAGCGTCGTCGGACGGTGCCACCTTAACCGGCTCTCCTGAGCCCGTTTTTACCCTAATTTCAAAACGCTGTAAGAAGTGCTCAAAGCATGTAGCCGTGTCTTCAACACCCGCTCCCGTACCGCTTATGTCACTCCAAGTGACCGCGTCCCCGTCGGTTCCGTCCAAACCAGCAACGCGCTGCGCTCCCGTCCCGGCTAAGGCTCAGCTCCCTCCTCCCGTCTTCACCACATCACATCCACCACGATGTATGCTCGTCAACGATTTGTTGCGGACTCAACCTCGAGTATGAGGCCTATAGGACCTATGCTTGGCTTGCGCTACTGGCTCGCATACCATTTCTATTTCTCTCTATTAGAAGTTCTGTGATAACAAATAAGGTTTTGAAGTTTAAGTAATAATAATGGATAAATTTTTTCCCGGGGTGCCTTGTCAGGCCATAATATCATTTAAATAATAGGTCTTTACCTATGAAACTGCCGTTTTGCCGTACTGGCCATTTCAAATGAAAATATTTTTTTTTTGACTGATAATTCTAATTTCAAATTAATTTTATTTGACAAACATGGAATTCTTTTTCTAAAATCGTCATTTGTTTAATAGTTAGTGTTTTGTTTTCAACGCATTCGAACATTTTTCGTCATCATGGATAAGTTAAAAATTCGAGTAATTATGGAGTATGAGTACCGTCGTGGCAGCAAAGCGGCACAAGCGGCACGCAACATCAACGACGTTTACGGAGCGAACACTACAAACGAACGCACAACCCGTTATTGGTTTACCCGCTTCCGTTCTGAAAATTTTGACCTGAAAAATGAACCCCGTGGTCGTCCGAAAACTTTGGTCGACAATGACGAATTAAAGGCAATTGTGGAAGCTGATGAAACTCAATCCACGGCTGAATTAGCAGCAGCTTTCGACGTTAGCATCAAAACAATATTGGTCCATTTGCGTCAAATTGGTCAATCGTTCAGCTCCACTGCTCCTGCACGACAACGCGCGACCTCATACTGCACAGCAGACGGTCTCCAAGCTACAAGAGTTGGGGTTGGAAGTTCTCCGTCATCCGCCGTACTCACCAGACCTTGCGCCTACAGACTTCTACTTTTTCCAGAATTTGGATAACTTCTTGGCGGGAAAAAAATTCAATACCCGAGAGGCAGTACAAAATGCCTTTGAAGAATTTGTTACCTCCCGTCCAGCTGATTTCTTCAAGAAAGGCATCAATAAGCTATTTATTATTTGCTATAGGAAAATGTTGCCATCTATAATCTGACTTTCAAACAAATGATATTTATTTGACGTACATTAACTAAAAGCGATATTAAAATGGATCACGTATTTAATATCTCACGCATAACTACAGTTAAGCCAGACTCATCACGTTACACACACGCTTGCCACAAGCCTATGATCATAAACAAAGCTATATATCCTCTATACTTAGCTAAATAATTTACATTCAACATATAAAAACATTCAAAATAGCAATACAACACACTTACACATTACTAAGTATACACTTCACACCACAAATACACTAAAACCTTATTATGCCCAAAGTATTTGGAGTATTCAATATTTCAAAATAACTGATTGCAAAGAGAATGAAATAAAATTCCAAATTAAATTAAAAAACAACACAATTAGTAATAACTCCAAATAGTCCCAAAATATTTTCAGGTCTGGCCGCAATAATTCACCGACACGGGACAAGCGCGCGACATCGGCAGCGCCAACCACCCGCTATGTGGCGGCTGGTTTCAGTTTAGAGCAACTTTAATAGACTGAAACTAATCTAACAGCTACAGGGCGATTTGTGCGCGATACGAACATTTGTTGCTTCACTGCGTCTCGGCTATTCGATGGCGGATGTAAATTAAGTTGAGAGTTTGTTGTACTGGATTTGGAGGGATTTTCTTCATGACTTTGCTGTTGAAAGTTTTGGGTTTAATTAATAGGTTTGGTAGTATATTGTGCTCTAAATAAACGTATCTACGGGCGCCGTGTACTTGTCTGTACAATTAGATGGCCAGCTTACATATCTATTACATATATTTAGTGACAAGACAAGGCGTTATGCAATCGACACATATAATGGATTTCATTAGATTGCTGTGAAGCGGTTCTCGCAGTTTCCGTGCTAGATACCATTTTTTTTTTGGTTCCCCTCCACGGGAAGGGCAGGAGGACATAAAAAATGCTCTGACGCATACTCCGCGCGCGCGATCGAAGTTATGTGGGACTCGTCCCGACGCCTACCAGAACCATACCCACTAAAAAACCCCCTGTCGGCTCGTGCATTTTTGCCACTCAGCCTTCCTCTGAGCGACGGCCAATTGGAGAAAGAGGCCGCGCTAGCGGGGCCCTTAAGGGGTCACACGCTGAGATTTACATAGCACTGAAGGTGCTCAAAAAATGAAAAGTAAAAATAAAAAACATTAAAAATGAAAAATAAAAATTGCATTAATTCGGATTTACGTTAGAATTAGGATTTGCGGCCTGAAGGGCCTCGAGATCTAAAGTTAACTGCGTTGGTTCGCCAGTGTGCGCGTTTCTCGGCCTAGCGACTTAGAATTTCGAATCTAACACAGGAGCAGTATATGAGACTGAATCTCGAACAAGATGATTGGGATGGGATTCGGTGCGTTTGAAGAACGATTCTGAGAGAGTTTTGAGGTGCTGTTGCACTGTAGGTAGTTCAAGATCTCTGTGCAGGTCCGCGTTGCGCACGAACCAAGGTGCGTTTGTGGCCCTGCGGCAGAAGAGATTTTGAACCACCTGCAGCTTATACAGGACGGAGGGATTGGCGTGGGCAAAGACTGGCGAAGCATATGACATGACGGGTCTAATGCAGACCTTATAAAGCGCACGTTTATTTCTAAAAGACATTTTACTTTTTCTACCTATCATAGGCGGCTTAAGTAGAAACGCGCGAGTTTCGTTACTCTATCGACGTGTGGCTTGAAAGAAAGCGTCTGATCTAAGGTGACGCCTAAGTATTTAATACTGCGCTTCCAGGGGATGGGAATACCTAACATTCGAATGTGAGGATCGTTGTAGCGATTACGACGTTTGTGGTCGAATTGAATGGCAGAACTCTTTTCTGGGTTGACATCGATACGCCATTTTTGAAACCAAACACCGAGGGCGTTTACGGCCTTTTGGAGTCTGGTGATGTTATACGGGATCCTTTGACCTTTAGTGTAAAGGGCGGTATCATCTGCAAAGAGGGCGAGTTCGACGCCTTTCGGCGGGATGGGGATGTCGTTAGTGTACACGGTGTACAGATGAGGGGCGAGGACTGAGCCTTGCGGGACTCCAGCCTTTATGGGACGAGGCGCGGAGAGCGTGCCTTCATGTTTGAATCGAAACATACGGTCTTTAAGAAACGACGCGATTAATCTGACTAGGCGAACCGGTAAGCCTATTTTATAGAGTTTAAAAACGAGGCCGCTATGCCAGACTTTGTCGAAAGCCTTGGCTACGTCGAAGAGAACCGCGATTGTTTTTTTACGATGCGGATAGGATCCTTCGAGTATGTACTCGACAATTTGATGGACTTTCTGAGGGCAGGAGTGCTTAGCTCGAAAGCCGAACTGGTGGGGAATAATGAGAGGGTCGCCATCCGTTGAAAACAGATGGTTCCGCATTCAAGAGAGTATGACTCTTTCGAGAAGTTTAGACATTGACTTGAGGAGGCTGATGGGTCTGTGATTAGCCGGGATGTTCAGAGGTTTACCCGGCTTGGGAATGCCTATGACTGTCGCTTCTTTCCAGGCTTTTGGAAAGTAGCTATGGTCGAAGCAGGCATTGAAGATGATAGCTAACAAGGTAAGCACCTGCTGTGGCAGGTGCTTAAGTGCGTGGTTGGAAATTCCATCCGCACCCGGAGCCTTTTTGGACTTTTGCTTTCTAATGAGAAGCAAGATTTCATCATTAGAGACTGTGACGGGGTCGTCGGTGATAGGGAGAGATTCTCTGCGGAGAACTTCGTCCTCCACCGCCTGGATGCGGGAGGGATCTGCGGGTTGCGTGCTGGGCGAACATTGTGCCGCTATGCTGTCGGCGAAGCATTCGGCTTTCTCTTCGACTTCGAAGGCAATAGTGCCGTCGGGTCGAGTGAGAGGAGGAACGTGAGAGGCGAAGTCTACGCGTAAGGCTCGGGCCATTCGATAATACGCTTTGTGGGAGGGGAGATATTCTCCATGAGATCGTTAAACTGAGTGTCTCGGAGTTCCGCGAGGCAAGATCTAACTTTACGTTGAAGCTGATTCGCAGCTGTTCTATATGCGGGCGTGGGATATTTCTTGGCTCTCCGGAGAGCCGCGTTTTTAGCTTTAATAAGATTGCTAACGGCTAAGGGAAGCGCGGGTTTGCCTTGCTTAGCAATAATTTCGTTGTCGTTGATGGCTGAGTTAATAGCATCAGTTAGAGTATTGACTAGTGGATCTATTTTATCCGGGCTATCTAATTGGTCGGGCGAAATCGCGAGCGGAGAGTTAGGGGCCTCTAAGGCTGAAACTAACGTATTTTTAAAGCCTTTCCAGTTGGTAAAGGTCTTAGGAGATGTGACGTTAACGTTAGGCAAACCTAGCACGAGGGAGACGGGGCGATGGTCGGAGCCTAGGTCATCGAGCGGTTCGATAGACCTTAGATCAAGATTGATTCGCTTGATAATTGCAAAGTCGAGGATGTCAGGAGAGTAGGTCGGGTTGTTGGGATAGTGAGTGGGAGTGATGGGGGATATGACGTCTAAGTCAAGGGAGTTAGTGATGTCGAGGAGAGCGATACCGCTGGTGTTGGCCGATAGGCACGTCCAGTCAGTATGTTTAGAGTTAAAGTCTCCGAACATAATGACTGAATGGCCGAGGGCGAGAATGGCCTCAAAGTCGCTGCGGATTGGTCTGGAGCCGCACGGTATGTAGACTGAAGCTATGATGATGGTCGGATGACCAGTCATAGCCAATCTACACACCGTGGCCTCCATAGTGAGGAGAGGAGGGGTAGGGAGAGGACAGCAATGGAAGCCTCTTTTGTAATATATAGCGGTGCCGCCGAAACCGTCGGAGTTGGGCCTATCGTTGCGAGTAAACGCGTATTTAGGAATAGCGTATCCCCTGGAGCGGTTTGGAGTAAGCCATGTCTCCTGGAGAAGAAATAAGTCAGGTTCTTTGTTCTGAAGGAACAGTTTAATCTCGGGAAGGCTGGTGCTAAGGCTGCGAGCGTTAAAAGATACTAGGGATAAGCCCTTGGGTTTAATTCGACTGGACGCGGGATTCGCGGGTCTAGACATTATAATTTACTTATTTACGATTTTATACAAAAATAAAGAATTTACAACGAACTTAGGAGCGAGTGATGCTCGGCTAACGCGAATAAACGCTCTTGAGGAGAGCGGGCGGCTCGCAGTTTGCGTGCGAGTACGGAAATTTCGTTAATGTCGACGTTTTGGATGCCGTCGAACACGGTCTTCATGTCCTCAGCCAACGACGACTGAGGTGAAGATGACAAAGCGGGACGCGGCCCTACGGAAGCTACGGGAGCTGGGATGGGTCGGGAAGGTGAAGGCGGGACGGCCGTACGCTGCTTCCAAGACAGAGCCTGAGTAGGCGTCGGCTGAACGGGCTTTGCTTCCGGGGGACCCCGGTTGCGCAGCGGCGGGAAGTTAGCGGGAATGAGTGGCGGCGCCGGTTTAGGCGCGACCCTCTTGACGGTGGAGCGCGGAGCGCGCGGGCAACCCCTGTAGTTTGCTGTGTGGCCGGACTGACCGCACAGCACACAGGCAGGGGGGGAAGTGGATTCGGGAGTGCGAGTGCACTCCTTAGTGATGTGAGGATCTAGGCACTTTACGCACCTGGGGGGAGCTGAACAGTTAGCCGCTGCGTGGCCATATAGCTGGCAGCGGTGGCACTGCCCAGGGTGACCGTGGGGGTTGGGACGCTCGACGGAGATGTTCGAGAGTCCGCAAATTGTGCGAGCCTCTCTGAAAATCTCCTTCGAGTTGGGAGTGTTGGTAAGGATTACTAGAGCTAAGGGAAAACGCCTACCGCGGTTGGAGTGCATCTTGTGCACTGCTATGGCCGGGAAACCCTGAGACTTAAGGTCCTCTAGAATGTCTTCGTTACTGAGTTCGAACGGGACGCCCCGTAGTACTGCGCGGATCTTACGCTCCTCCGGGAGGGCGTAGTTGTGATACGCGATTTGATTGATCGACAGAAGCCTAGTGAACGACCGGAAGTCGTCGACGGTCGCTACCTGAATTTTGATTGTATCGCCAGCGTTGGCGGCTTTTAAGTAATTAATTTTGTGCTCTTTGCACAAGTTAGAGACCGCGGTCCAGCGCGCTTTTTCGCGGAGGAATACGGGCGGAGGGAGCTGAGGCTTCGGCGGGACGGGAGCGCAGCACGTCGCTGGCTTCGATGGGACCGACGGAGACGCGGTTACTTCGAGCGATTTTAATAACGTGGTGGCTGGTGTTGAAGACACCGGGGAGGGCTCGGGTATTGAAGATACCGAGGCTTTCTTCGAGCGCTTCTTGGAGCGCTTGGCGACTAACTGAAACGCGGGCTCAGGAGAGCCGGTTAAGGTGACGGCATCTGACGACGTATCAGACGCGGGTTCGGAGTCGCTCCCTGGAGCGGTACGAGCTAGATACCAATTACCCGCTCGCTTTCATTAGTGGTGGAGGTTAAAAGCCGGCTGTACACTCGCGGTGCGAACGACTGCGAAAGCCCGCGAAAACCGCAAAACACGAGTGTGGATGTTGTTCACGCTTCGCATTCGCGCTTTGCGGTGTTCCCCGATTAGTGTTGGTTTTTTGTTTCGCGTGGACGAGAACGCGACGTGAACGGATCTACACTCGCAGTTTTCCGTAGTAGCGTACAAGATATCCCGAACAAGACTGTGAAGCTTGAGTGTAAGAATGCGAGAGTGGAGGGACACAATTCACGCGTGGATCGCGGCGTATATTCACGGCGTGAATTCACGATACGACTTCACACGCGAATGTAGAGCCGGCTTAAGAGTTTTACACGTGAAGTTATGGCGTTTTTAACTCCGACCCTGAAAGTAAAAGGCTATTAAAACCTCTTAACTAACAACCCAAATATAGAAAAAAACATTTGTTCTCTGCCACCAGGCTACACAAATTACCTACCTACCAATGTCAAAATACTGTAAATCCTTAAAATTTGTGGTGTCCCTACAAAAATAAAATGAAGATAATAAAATATACAACAAAAAATTCGACTTTTTACACATTGACTTAAAACACTGTACACCCTAACTGAAATACTTTTTATTCCAAAACGTTACAAAACAATTACGGTGTCAGCCTTAAAAGGCTCTATCGCGTTGTTTACTTCGCTAAACCACTTGTCTGACCATACACAGGATTTCCATTACAGATGCCTGATTTGACTGTAAAATTACTATGGTTTTGTTTACTGGAGTAGTGAACGAAATATCTAGTTTTGCGTTATTGAATCTTCTCCATTTAGAAATGGACTAATGTAATTTTTTTTTGTTCAAATAAATTCATCAAGAACGTTAAAATTCATTGACATTTTTATTTGAAAACAGGTAGAGAAGCCACTAGTAGAATCTAGCATTTCGAAACATACCCATACCTCCACATTCTCTACAATTTATGAACTATCCACCTTAGCTGTCGTCAGCAGAAAATTAAACAAAGCCAGATATAATACAAAGCTCTACAAAAAGTCCAAAAAGCCAGTCGCGGACAAATTACGACGCGCCATGAATAGTGAATGGAAGAAACTACACGGAATAGTGGAATTCACCTGCAACTTAAATGCAAATCATTTGGAGAGTCCTCCAAAGTGTATGTTTAAAATTTCTCCTGTTTATGCGAAACCTAGTTCTTATTGCTCCGTGGAACTATTTTGGGTACCGCTTTGGTGTATGGCCGGACGCCACACAAAAATGTTTCAAAGGGTTATTGATAGTAAATTTTATAATTTTATTAGTTATTAGATGAAAAATACATTTTGGGTCTTAAATGTCAACTCTTAGAAAATGTAATGTATTATTTAGGATTGTATTCCTTCCAAGTTCAAATAACATACGCCTCATTTAGTAATCCAACAAATGTAACTAAACTTTCAAGTGGTGCGGTGTGACTAAGTCCAGCCGCAATACCGCTCCGTAGACTACCTACGGAACTTACCTACGGATCTACGGATTGCTACTGGACTATTTGTGATACACTTCGTATTGCTTCTGGACTGAGATGATCGAAGAAATAACATTTGGCTTACAACTTAATTTGTAGAAAGTAATGGCTGAAAAAAAAAATACGGAATATAAAATCGAATGGATTGTGCTGAGAAAATTTTGCACACGTTGTATTTTTCGAATGGAAATAATATAATAATGATTGTTAGTATTTCATTTTGTTTTTTAATTCATTATATGATATTTATTTTATATTTAACTTGCATATCTATTTACCTACTTTACAATTAATGGGCACACAAAAAGCAAAATAGTGATTAAAAATTAGATTAAAAAATACTGGTACAGCCTTATTGCGTAAGATAGGTATTAATGTCTTAAAGGTACATAATCTAGATAACCTTGGGCTTAAACTATCTTAAATACATAAATATACTATAAGTAGTTCATTGGAAGTTTCTTACCTAAACTCTTTCGTTTGTTGCACTCGATGAGATATCCGTTTCATTAAGGCAGGTTAAGTTCGTCAGCTAGTCAAATTAGTAGAGCGTAGTTTGTCAAAGTATGAACTGTGGCCCTCATTTCTATTCCTAGAGATATCCGTGTATTTAGGACTTTCCTCCGACAATTTTTTTAAATATTCACAAGTGAATGCATTTAATTTAAAACTATCAAAAGCAACGAAAAGGAAACCAAAGTCGCCTAAAGTCGTCCGATTAGTTAGGTGAATTTGTGCCCTGAACGTCGGTTCAACCCGCGGCTAAGTGGTTGGAACTTAGACGAGGCTGAGGCGGGACTCAAACTGGTAGAATTCCGTTGTTGTTATTGATTTGTATCTATGTTTAACACTGAAAGGTCTCGTTGTCTACGGCTGTTCACTCCAAACACTAAACATACTTTAGTTACGAAACACACTCTGTGAAAATGGCTGTAAACATTCATCGAATATACCTCAATAAAAAACTAACCTATTATAAAAACAAGCCGTAATCGTCACTTACAGCTTAATAAATTAACAGCTTAATAAAACACATAACAACTCAATAACTAGAAAATCACTTAACCAACTTTGAAATAATCACAGAAAACCGCCAAAAATATGAAAATCCCAGCAGCTCCACAGCTGGGTCCGGTCTGATCAATATGCATTATGCGGACCGGACATCGGCGTCCGGGGATCCCTTCCGAATTTTAATATGACAAGTGTGATATTGTTTTGGGGCTGCTTAAAACTCCTTCTTAAAAGTTTTGTTAGTTTAACTACTTTGTATTCTGGAACCTCAAGAAGTCTCTGAATACATAGTCTACTCAGAAGATAATATAAAACAGAATACTAACTTATTTTGGTCCCTTGTAAAATCTAAAAAGCAGCTAGATAATTATTCCTCTAAGTATGTTTCACAACGAAACTTCTATGAGCTCAGGAATAGAAATATGTGAAGCATTCAATCAATCTCTTCTCGTCTGTACTTGTTATCTATAAGATGTGACGTTGAAGGTGATTATAACAACCACATTTCTCATTTATCGACTATTACGTTAAATATTTCAACTGTGGTCAATGAGCCGAAATCAGGGTTATTTAAATAAAAGAGCAGAATCAGATAACATTCCTCCGACCTTTGTTTCGTAATCTGCTAAACAATCAGCAAAATCTATTTTCCTTATTTTTAAACTATCACTTACTTCATAAATATTAGTATTTAGAAAAGAGCACTTATAAACCCAATACCTAAAAACATTCAACATAATCTTATACAAGACTAAAGACCCATTTCAAAATTATGTATTTGGTAAAATATTAGATGAAAACAGAGCTTTTGTTTGATTGATGCAATTAGCATGCGTGTGTCAAATCACGAAGTGTGGAAACAAATTTGATGACCTTTGTTGATTATCTTTTTAACGGTTTCGATAAAAATACTCAAGTAGATGTCGTGCACACAGATTTTTCTAAAGCTTTCGATAACATTGACCATGACTCAGTTGTGCTTAATCTTTGAAGAATCGGTTTACATGGCAGCCTTCAGTGTTGGATTGAAACAAATATAAAACGGATATAATTCCACAGGAGTCGCATTGAGGCCCCGTACTATTTTCAGTATTCATTAACGATATAGGTGATTTTTATTAGTAATGCAGATTTTCTATTCAACGTTGATGGTACAAACATATTCAGAATGGTTACTAATACCGCTGACTGTAATAATTTATAACAAGACTCTCATATTTACGTTTAGACGCAAAATAATCCTGTTTTATTTAATTATAGTCTTTAAACCAGTATTTTGCGAAAAATGTAAAATACTCATGATTTAGGTATTATCATGGATAATCAGGTTTAACTTTCGAAATAAAGCAATTATTCAGAGATCCTTGAGAAATCTTGGATTTATCACAAAACTCGCTAGCTAATACATTTAAAAAAGCGATTACTCAAAAAATTCTTATACTTATACTTTAGATCAATTTTCGATTTCGGTAGCGTAATTGAGGAGTGACTTTACAAAAGGGGATATCTACATCTTATCATTTTTTTCAGAAAATTAAGAAAACCGACAAAGACAAGACACACAGATCTACACAAAGTCTGCATAGCTATGTAAGTACTATGTAATAAGATTAATAGAAGGGCATATAAAAAAAATATTTGGCTTTCTAATTTAGTGGTACAAAATAAACAAAATATTAAATATCCTCTTTTGCAATGATAAGATGTAAAAATCCCCTTTTGTAAAGTCACTCCTCAATTTGGGATTCCTATTACAAACATTATATACATTACTTCCATAATCAGACGTCAAATAATAGACTCTCTTAACAAATACAAACTTCCTTCCTCGCTAGATCATCGAATTCAATTTTCTATTAAAAATACTAAATGACCCCGATGGATTCCTCAACAACATTGACAAAAATTAGCTTCATCCCTTATATTCGCATTCCAGTTAGCTCCTCACGTTCTCTTTACATACTAGTAGTATCCCCAAACTTTGTAAAAATTACACTCGTGATAATTTTTTTTATTTTTGTGTCGCTGTGTAGCTATAATAGGGAATTTAAGGTATCGATCTTTTTTATAATACTGTATTGTATCATGTATTATATAATTTTTTGCATTGTATTACTGTAAATTTTTTTTTTACTCTGCCGCCGAAGCAACATCCTCACGGGAGGTAGGTGGAAGATGCGTCATGCATACCGCCGCAGAAAAATACCGTCCTCTGCGGGGGTTATGTGGGACTCACCAGAATGGCACCTACCCACTAAAAACCACCTCTTTGGCTGTGGCAATATTTTACCGTTAGCCTTCATCGGAAGCAACACTGTATACTGTTAATTACTGTCTATTACTATAAAAACAGTACAAGTATAAACAAATATTAACATGTACTGTCGTGTAAAGAGTGTTAACACCATCGTTGCATTCTGTTGAAATAATAGTATCTTCAAAGCAATCTTAAAGCAGTCAACATCAGGCAAAGCAGTTCAGGCTGGAGTTCTTCCCGAACTTAACTAACTCAGCTCTAGTTGTGTAATGGATGGAACCGATTAATAAGTTTTAAAATTTGAAAGGTTGTGTTATTTTTTAAAATTAAATTCTTAGAACGTCTTTCACTCAGAAAACTTATTATAAGTAAGATATCCGAAATAAATAATCCGAATTTTTTTTTCCTAACTACATTAATTTGTTTCATTTTGAATTTTTTTATGTATGCATTAAACCTATATGTATACCTTTTATGCAAAGAAACCTTAATATTAATTTATTTTTAAATGAAATATTATTATTTTTTCCTTGGAACACTTCCACTACGAGGTGGCCATCACAACTGATAATTCCTGTAATTGACGAAGAACTCCCTCGTCCCGGTCAAGTTTGTGTTAACCGCACTGTTGACGTCACGGCCTGGTCCAAGTTAACCCAAGTTACGGTAACTAAAGTTAGTGTTGTCAGGCAACTGACAGGAGTTGCAGTTAATTGAAATCATCGCTCTATTACAAGTGTCCGCGGGTTTGGTAAGGAATCTTGTCTAAAGTAAAAAAATCATCGCTCTATTACAAGTGTCCGCGGGTTTGGTGAGGAATCTTGTCTAAAGTAAAATGCCTGTATTTCCTAAGACGCACTATACGCTTAGAATTATTGTAATAAATTAACAAAGATTTAAGAGACCTATATTCATTTTTAACAAGACATCAACCTTGGCTTTTCTTCTCCACATGATAAATACCCGAATATAACACCATATTGCAGTGCGGCTTCTAGAGGTTAAAAAATTTAACTTGTTAAAATTTACTAGGAAAGAAGAAAAAAAAATATTCTCTTCCAGATCTTCAAAGCCAAACCTATGAACTCTGCACTTAATATCACCCCAAGAAAACTTTGAATAACAATTTTCTTTCATTTTAATTATGATGAATAAACTAACAATAAATGCACATAATATTAAGTTACATTTTGATGGCGTAACTTCCACAGCTGAGACGCCTTTGATAGATGAGCAACCATTTTCTTCAATAAATGCTTTAAATGCACGTAAAGATATTGGCCCTTATCCTACAGAGTTTAAGGAGCAAAATAAATGAAAGTTTAGTTTAGATTCGTCTTCGGGGTGACAAGTGCGGCTTAGGAGTTACAGATGACGTAGTGGGTTTTATGTATAATTTCAATTAAATTTAAACTGACAGTGAGGACTGATTTAGTAATAAGGCGAAGCTGTCATAATGTTTTCTAACATCGATATATCTATCTTTATACATTGATATATGTTTGAATCACAACATGGTCATTTTATCAATAGGATGTATACGCTTATGCGAGATAATTACTAGGGTTTGTAAGGAAACCTACAAATTCAAACAAAGTATTATTGCAAACAAAAATATTATTTGAAACAAACCATTACATATAAATGAAAGATCACTAAAACTATACCCACAGTATGTCACAGTTGGACGCTTTCCAACTGCATTTGGCTTCTCTCGCAAATAATTGTCAACAAACATAAAAATAAAGTAATGAAGGGATGAGCATTGTTGAGCTAATCTGCCTGCCGTTTACACGTTGTAATCTGTAAGGTCATTGACGTTTATATGTTTTGTCTCGTAGTTAAAATCATTGCTGTATCCGTAATGGTGACGTTCATCGAAGTGATAGCTTTGTGACGTGAACTTGTGGGAACAACGATATATTACTCTCGCAAATAATTGTCAACAAACATAAATATAAAGTAATGTAGGGATGACCATTGTTGAGCTAATCTGCCTGCCGTTTACACGTTTTTATCTGTAAGGTCATTGACATTTATACGTTTTGTCTCGTCGTTAAAATCATTGTTGTATCCGTAATGGTGACGTTCATCGAAGTGATAGCTTTGTGACGTAAACTTGTGGGAGCAATGATATATTACATATAAATGAAAGATCACTAAAACTATACCCACAGTACGTCACAGTTTGACGCTTACCAACTGCATTTGGCTTCTCTCGCAAATAATTGTCTACAAACATAACTATAAAGTTATGCAGGGATGACCATTGTTGAGCTAATCTGCCTACCGTGTACACGTTGTAATCTGTAAGAGCCATGCCACACGATGCGGTGCGGCGGTGGTGCGGCGCCTGACCGGTGCCGCTCCGGTTTCTTACAAATAAAAATGTATGGTATGGCACAGGGCGCCGTCCGGTGCGCTCCGGCGCTGCACCGCACGCGCATCGGAATCGAGACAATTTTTTAATACAGACTGTCGTCGGAATGCGGTGCTGGAAAGCGAGCGCACCGAGCACTAGTCCGTCGCTGTTACGGTACCACAAAACGTTGCGGCGCGGCGCTGCACTCACCGTGTGGTCGCTACTCCGGCGAGAGGACCTGCGGTGCGGCGCCGCGCCGCATCGTGGAGCATGGCTTTTTTTTTTTTTTTTTTTGCTGCCGAGGCACCCTCGCGGGAGGGAGGTGGAAGATGCGTCATGCATACCCGCCCGCAGGTAAATTCCTCTGCGGGGGGGTTATGTGGGACTCACCAGAATGGCACCTACCCACTAAAAACCACCTGTTGGCTGTAGTTATTACCGTTAGCCATCATCGGAAGCGACACCCGTCGGGAAGTTGGGCACGCTGGCGGAGACCCGCTAGCGGGTCTTCCGCCTGTAGTGAAAGTTGCACTGAAGGTGCTCAAAGGGACATGAGTTGGTGGCCGTTCTGGGCAGCCTCCGGTGAAGCCGGGGCTGGGCAGAGGTCGGCCGAAGCATGATTTAGGGATCAATTCATTTAAATGAACCTACAATGAATTGAGAAGGGAACTATGCTCCGCCAGAGCTAGCAAACGCTCTGTCGGAGTACGTGAAGCCCTAAGTTTACGGGCTAAGACTGCGATTTCACTAACATCGACATTTTTAATAGCGTCGCAGACGATACGCATATCGTCCGCTACGGAGGATTGAGGAGTGGGTTTGTATGGGCGAGGAACCGGGATGGGATTCGATGCGGGACGCTGCCTCCAGTTTTCTGGAGCAGGCTTGGGCTGAGTAGGCTTTGCAGCCGGAGGAACCCGGCTACGCAGCGGCGGAAAGTTTACTTGAGAAAGGCGCGGGGCCTGTTTGGGAGCCGCCCTTTTGAAATTGGAGCGCATACAACGGGGTGCACGAGGGCAGCCCCTGTAGTTTGCGGTGTGGCCGGACTGGCCACAAAGCACGCAATCGGGAGGAGAGGGAGTTTCAGGAGTGCGATTGCACTCCTTAGTGAAGTGCGGGACCAGGCACTTGACGCACCTGGGCGGTGCGCGGCAGTTGGCTGCCGCGTGCCCGTACAACTGGCACCGGTGGCACTGGCCGGGATGACCGCGGCGATGAGGCGCCTCGATTGAGATCCCAGAGAGGCCGCAAATAGAGCTAACCCCTTTCAGGATCTCTCTGGACTTGGGGACATTGGCGAGAATCACCAAAGCGAGAGGGTGTTGCCTCCCGTACTTGCTGTGCATTTTATGCACCGCGAGTGCCGGGAAGCCTTGGGACTGCAGATCCTCCAGGATAGCCTCGTTCGATAATTCGAATGGGACTCCCCTGAGTACCGCTCTGATCTTACGCTCTTCTGACAGAGCATAAGTGTGATAAGCATATTGCTTATCGGTGAGGAGCTTTGTTAGAGCTCGAAAGTCGTCTATCGACGAGACTAAGATTTTAATAGATTCACCCGAGTTGGCTGCTCGGATGTAATGGATTTTGTGCTCATTGCACAATGTCGAGACCTCAGTCCATTTACCCTTTTCCCGAAGGAAAACGGGTGGTGGGACCTTGGCCTTGACAGAAGTTGGGGCCGGAGCGGGTGTTGAAGACACCGGGGCAGCTGGCGTTGAAGACGCCGCAGGAAGTGTAGGGACGGGCGTCGAGGGCGCCGGGTCTTGTTTTGAACGCTTCTTAGAACGCTTCTTAACAAGCGTAAAGGAGGGAGACTCAGGGCCAGTTGGGGTGGCGTCCGAGGATGACTCGGTCGCGGGTGCGCGCTTGCGTCGCGGAGGGGCGTCTACTTCGCACTCCATGTCACTGGAGGAAGGGGACGCTGGAGATCCTAAGACCAGAGGGGTCTGGGGGACTGGGGTGGCCTGAGGGGCCATTGGTGGAATTAACGCCATGATATGCGGGATAAGAGAATCAAGGAAACGGAACTTGTCAGCATTTATATGTATGCCTTCAGCACCGGTACTATCAACTAACTTCTTCCTAATCTCATCAGAGCTTAGGGAAGCCATTGCGGAGGGGTTGGGGAGGGACAATATATGAACCTAACAACGATGACTAACTTCCTAAAACCACCCTACACGCAGTAGGGCGGTTGAGAACGACGCGGATAACTTACTCGAACACGGCACTTGAAGTCCTGGAACAACGAACTCCCGTCGACGAAGCTCACGTTCCACGAAGTACGGTTAACAAGCCACTATCCCGCCGTGAAAACGGCGTTAGAAACTTATTAGAAGTACGGTTAACGAGCCACTGTCCGCCGTGAAAACGGCGTTAGAAACTTAATACGGTAAACAACTATGAAATTTGGGTGCTCAATTAGCGCGGGGGCTAAAAGAGCGGGAAGGCGTCTGCGATCGACGTGCGCTCGAGAACGCACGCAGACCGAGACTGGCGTCGAGCATGGCTCTAAGGTCATTAACGTTTATATGTTTTGTCTCGTCGTTAAAATCATTGTTGTATCCGTAATGGGGACGTCAATCGAAGTGATAACTTTGTGACATGTTGGAGGTTTGTTGAGATGATGTGCTTGTGGACGAAGGGATCATTACTGCAAATTGGCGCAATCCTTTTAAAATTAAGGGAAGATTTGGTATAAAATTGTGAAAATATACTGGAATAAAATCAATGAACACGATCCCTCGCAAAGGACGCCTAAAAATATATATGTCACGCAAATAATCAAAAACAAGCTTTTAAATATTATGTTTTATGCAACTTTTTCACCATTATTGATGATTTTCCAATAAAATAGGTATGTCTTGATCCCTCAATTCTTACATTTGAGGATTAAGGAATCTGGAAAATCACCCGTCTAGACTTAAAAAGTACGTAATTTTGCTAAGTATATTATAAATAAAAATTTTATGTTAATTTTTGGAGCTAAAATTGTAACAAAAGTAACATGGTTTAAGAGAAAATCAGAGTTTTGTTTTTGCTAAAAGTACGATCTAGGGGATCATTGTTTTGACTATGATTTACTTAACGCGATCTCGTAGATGAATGTGATTTGGTTCACAAACTGTGGAAACGTTTGCACGAAAATTTCATTTTTTCATTACATTCGTGAGTGTTATACCTTGAAAGCTAACACAATTTTTACTTTTTATATGAGAA
This sequence comes from Marasmarcha lunaedactyla, assembly GCA_923062675.1. Taxonomy (NCBI): domain Eukaryota; kingdom Metazoa; phylum Arthropoda; class Insecta; order Lepidoptera; family Pterophoridae; genus Marasmarcha; species Marasmarcha lunaedactyla. The sequence continues at coordinate 11,522,799 of OV281364.1, read as the reverse complement.
AACTGAACAAATTAGTTTGTATCATAATAATCCATTGACCATTCATTATTAATAATCAAAAACTATTTTTTTGTAACTAACTTGTTTAAATCTAAAAAACATGTTTATCATTTACCATTTTATATTTTTATATGACACATAAAAGTTATTAATAGTAGCAGTCGTAAATATAATATAATACATATACAATATAATACAGATGTACGATATAATGCTGTCTTCTCACTAGGTACCTTTCGGACAGTTAAGTAAATGTTAATCAATATCCCATGTGCAAGTTGGTTCACATTTAATGTTAAGCTTAATTAAAGAATTAATAATTTCTCATAGCCCGGAATTTTTGATACAAAGATTTAAGTGTGATTTCACTCAGATCTTTAGAAACTGTGCAACGTTTTTCAATAACGCATTACTGATAGAAAGATTGCATCTTGTGCTCTTGCTGCTATTCCTTTTAATACCGTCATTAAAAAAATATTTAAAAATTCTCCGACCCACATTTGTAATAGCCCTTAAAAGTCACTTTGCCTCGTATTTTGACACTTTACGAAAAATCCCGTATGCACCGGTTCAGTGAACACGAAGGGTCCATAATGTAGGTGACATTAAGGTTGAGGTCTAAAGTTCTTATAGTGATTGCTTTTGAGCGTTTGAAGACGTGACGAAAGTTCTTTGTTTATTGTTGGGTTTGGCCCAAGTTGGAGCTGTTTGCACTTTTTACAAGCATTTTAATAATCATTACGAAATAATCAACATTCAAATAATCTCAAAATAATCAAAAATCAAATTGATCTCAGTTTTCTAAAGGTAAAAAAAACGATTGTATAAAGTAAAACTTATCTATAAAGTAATACGTTATATCACTGATAAGTTTTGCTTACTTTTAGTAATCAATCAACCTGATATTCTATGTTAGATATCGTATAATGGAAGGGCGACCTCTAGTGTCGAGTTGATCAAATCGCCTCTGGAAACCCTCTTACTTAGCGAGTATTTAAAGTTTTTACATGTCATAACAAGAAATGCTTGATAATTTACTAAAGTTTCTTCAACTTTGTATCTTCCGTAATTTTTTACTGTCTACGGAAGCTACTACAAGACGAAATAAACGTAAGAGATTTGATTTTAAAGAACAATGATATTTAAACACTTTTCCCGCCAAAAATTGCTCCGTTAACCCCTGTTCATTACACCTCGTGTTGATTGTCTAGGCGTGGTCGGCTTGCGGTCTGAGGGGTCCCAGGCTCGATCCCGGCCGCACGGCGCGGTCTGTCTGCTGTCTCAGAGCGATGTTAAATACTGATGGTGGCTACATTATATTGCTCCTTGTTCAGTGTATTAATTTGGTAAGGGCCTGTGGGAGGTCAAAAATAGTGTTAGTTGGTATTTCGATGGTCATGTGTATTTACTACTTAAGACAATTTTAGGATAAGGTTTGATTTTACAAATTCTCCTTACATTAAGGACATGTCACACTGGATGTCTAATCGTACGCAGCCTGCACCCTGTGTGAAAATTATTAGTGAGCGAGGTCCGGTAAGCAAACTGGGCAGAGAAATCGGTTATCTTTGTAACTGGGAGCTATCAAAACTTATAAATGGAGACGTCGTACACAATCTGTAAACTATTCTGTGTCATAATATATTTTTATTACAAAAAAATCAAGTGTACTCTGGTGTTGAACAGTCCGGCCCACCGCCTGCCCGGTGCGTACCCTACGTTCTTTGATTGTGCCCGCATGGTCAGATCGTAGTTTCATAAAATGTAAATGATATCCACAAAGGGTGCAGGCTGCTGTCGATTTAACCAGAACGCAGGCCGCAGAACGCATCTAGTGTTAGAAGTCCTTTAGTGTTCTAAGATTGGGAAAAGTGGACCTGAAATTGTGTTTAATGCAAAAAGTACTCTGTAGTTTTAGTATTCAAAATCACACAAGAGTGGGAGCAAGTAGAGAAATACTCTCAAAAAGTCCATACTAGTTTTTCTCCAATAATCACTGAAATTATAGAAATTATAGACCATTCAAGAGAATCGATCAAAAGCTCGAAGCAGTCACAGGAGAAAAAGTAGAGCAACCCCGTCTAGTCACCCCTTACCATTATTTCTGTGACAGTTGCAGTACCTACATCCAAGGATTTTATCCAAGTTAGATTCTAAGTATCAGATTTTTTACGTTTACGGAATTTTAGATGAAATATCCTTGTATTCGATATCATTTTATTGTTTTTAACCAATACACATAAAAAAAATCAATACACCCGTATTGATAGGTTATACCCTGTAGTTATGCTATTGAACAGGAACTGCCTGGCTCTAACAAGACAACACGCTCCTCGGAACAAACCAACTATCGACCGCAGACGTTTGACGTGTCAATTATTTGACATTTTCCCTAACCACGCTATGTAAGCTAACTAGCCGCGTAAGTAAAATTTAAGTAAACTCTGATCACCTTGAATCAATCTTTGTTTTTTGTTTTTTTCCTAAGACAAACACACCAACTGTATGGCTCCAATGTAAGCAGAGCTTGTGTGGATGACCATACAGCGAACTGTGAGGAACCCAGAATAAACATACATTTATAAATACAAACAACCATGACCCTAGAACAAAACATTTGTGTTCATCACACGAATGATTGCCCCGGCCAGGACTCGAACCTGGGACCTTCGGCGTATGAGGCAAGGCTACTTACCACTACACCACTCGGTCGTCAAATCTTGACTTAATCGGTGGCCATGCAGCGAAATACATTGACTTATTTTATTTTATTATTTGTAACATACGTTTTCATAATACATTTATATTATTTATTAACAGTGTAACAAAAAACAATGATTTTTTGCCACAATAGGGCCCCGGCGCCACCTGAATAACTTGAGTGAACTCACACAACACAGAGAATCTTTTATATTTATATTTTATGAATCTATAGTATCCACAACTCGCAGGACTGTCAGCGTCTTCCTGACATCAAATAGACAAACAAAGCTACACATTGACGAGAAAACACATCACGGTTGTGAATACACTGTAGGATAGGCATACTTTAGTACCGTCTGATGTTTTATTTATTATGAAAGTAAATAAAGATGTGACGGTGGAAATAAAAGGTAAAACATATATTTTTTATACAACATGAAATACACAAAACAATGTTCATAGAGAATGATGTTCTTTAATATATTATTTATATCCCCGTATAGAACAAAATTATTTCCTCCATTACTCCGATTTAAAACTTCTGCTTCTTTGCCTTCGAAAAGAAAAAAGAAAACAATATCCAATGGTTCGATTTGTATTCCCCTCGCCAGCGTGATTTCCCTTATTTTTTTACGTTTTACCCGCCCTTTTTGCCTAATACAATATCGGACAAAGGGTACAAGTCATAAAACGTTGCGTTTTTAAATTACTCTTTCTATATATTATGTATTCTATATATATTTTCTTAAATTTTCACGATTCATACTTTAAATAAAACACTTTTTACCGGATATTATCGCGTATATTTTAGTTAATTTTAAAATTATTTCGACGTTTCGGCATCTTTGCAGTTGCCGTGGTCACGATAGACTGCAAAGATGCCGAAACGTCGAAATAATTTTAAAATTAACTAAAATATACGCGATAATATCCGGTAAAAAGTGTTTTATTTAATGTATTCTATACTTTTAAATTTCACGGGAGTTGTTGGTTTGCTCCGCGAGAGTAGAGCTGCAATATCTCTCTCTTAACGTTTTATTTTTTGAGTTCACAAAGTGGTTAGCCTAATTGCTTAGGCCGATTACCCACTTTCCGGAATAATTGCGGCAATAAGTAAGAAAATTACATTTGCACAGACCATTTTTAACAGTTGCTCTTATAATGCTTCGCAATATGTTAACTTGTACCACACTAGTACCAGAATCGTCTTCGGTCAATGTTTATAGAGGAAAAACTAGGAGTGTCTGAACGCCATCCCACCGGTAAACAACGCTGGAGCGGTAGACGCCGGTACTTGCAGTTATTTGTGTTAAGTCGGGGTGATGCGAGATCTTTGTGAGGGTACGACTCTCAATGGGTTTGCTTGTTTAGGTGGTTTCAAAGTCAGGAGCTATGATATTTGCTGGGGTTGTTTAGAGATAACAGTATAACTTCGGACCTTTTGATCGTATATCTCCTTAGTCACTAACGAGATATATGACAGCACAGACCCGATCTGCGTCCGTCCCCGTTCAGACGTGTTGACGGTCGCTCCCGGCTGCCGAGTCACGATTGTTGTCTCACGACTTCTCTCGTAGCAATACTCAAACGCCATTCCTGCCGCGCTCTCGAGCATAGCCCCAGACCCGCTCTGCGTCCGACCCCGTTCTGACGTGTTCACGGTCGCACCAGCCGTTGAGTCATGATTGTCGTCTCACGACGACAACTCGTAGCAATACAATAGCTGAGATTCGTACAATTGATTTTGATTGATTGATTTTGAGATTCGACTTGAGATAAGCCTCTTTAGGACTGCGGCCGGTTTCGACCGGCTGTAACTAAGTCAGTCTCGCAGCAACAACAGAGCTAAGCTTACTACGTTCAATTAAATTCGATAGTAGTTCGCAAGGCTCGGGCTGATTTTCTGGCTACGTACTTGACGCTGGGCGCTTGTTACGTAGTCAGAGACTCGCTCTGCGGCCGGCTTCGGCCGGTCGTAACGTAGTCAATCCCGCACTTGGTGCAACCCTCGAATATATACCCCACCTCGGTGGGAGCAGCAACAACAGATTTAAGCTTACTACGGTCGATTAAATTCGATAGTAGTTCACAAGGCTCGGGCTGATTTTCTGGCTACGTACTTGACGCTTGGCGCTTGCTACGTAGTCAGAGACTCGCTCTGCGGCCGGCTTCGGCCGGTCGTAACGTAGTCAATCCCGCACTTTCAGTGCAACCCAACCTCGTCAGGTCTACGGCCGGTTTTTGTTGTCAATTTATTGACAACACCCTCCGTAGTAGACTCGCGTTGAGCAGGTAGATACTTAACGGTAACAACTAAGTCTGATAGCGTTGCCCCGGTGCGCTTCCAAGGCCCTTCAGGCTAAGGAGAAACCGGCAGACCCGATCCCATTCTACTTGGGCCTTTCCCAGGGTGACGGTACACTGCTGACCGAATTAGGGGCACCACTTCTCGTCGTCCCCAGCTACCCTACCGCGGGTAGGGAGGTGTAGGTGCTAGGTTTGTTAGGGAACCTAGGCATTATTATATATTTATATATTGTAGTCCCAAGCCCTCCAATGGACCAGCAAAGCTTGGTAAACTTTGCTAGGTCGTTCACCCAGGCGCTCGTTGCATCCGGCGCCAACATATCCGATGACGTACTAACGCAGGCCTTTTTTATTTATTTATTTCTTGGCAATCTTATGGACAATAAAGTTACAATAGGTATTACAAGTTAGGTAACAAGTTTGCACTTATAGCTAAAGAGTAAATAATATCTGAGCACAAAATTTTACATTGCTGATGAAAATAAGACTGCTTATTTAAACATATGTTGACTGCTACACTAAATGAAATAACATAAATTACAATATTACCTCTCCAAATTGCAATTACACCTCATTTTAACTAAACAAATAATTACTAATTAAACGCCTCGCTTCGGCAACACTCGTATTGAAGATGTCAATATCACAGTGATTAACAATTGCATTCATACTATCGCATACTCGCCAGAAGAATGAATTTTGTCGGTAATTCGATAAAACTATTGGCACTGCAAATATTTTTTTCATACGTGCATTAAATTTTTACACAGAAATGTTTAGCTTATAAAGTAACTCCGGACAATCATTGGCACCCTGTGCAATTTTCATAATATAAACGGAATCAGCCACTTCTTTTCGTACCGATAAGGGAAGCAAATGATGTTGCTTGCATATTTGAAAATATAAGTCCGAACGATACAGCTGCCCAGTCCAGAAGCATAGGAATCTCACAAATCTCTTCTGTATGGATTCAATTTTTAAATTATACTTTTGATAACGCGGGTTCCAAATTTCAGAAGCGTACTCAAGATTGCTTCTCACAAAAGTGCAATATAATATTTTTAATGTTTTTGCCGACTTAAAATCACTTGAGCTCCTGATTATGAAGCCTAACGCTCGTGATGCTTTAGAGACAATCCTGTGTAAGCGAATGTCAAACAAGACTTTGCTGTCAAAAACTACTCCCAAATCTCGCATTGTTGGCACTTTACAAAGAAGCTGTCCATGAAGTAAATAGTGATATTCAATGACATTATGCTTACGACTGAAAGTAGACACAAAACACTTGGTAGGATTAAGGTCTAATTAATTTATTGTGCAGTAACGTTCAAGCCGTAACAAATCTGCCTGAAGGGCCTCAGCATCAGCGCGACAAGCGATCCGAGCGTACAACTTCATGTCATCAACAAAACATAATAAGTGGGAAGACGTGATATGATGATGTACATCGTTGGCAAAAATTAGAAATAACAAGGTCCAAGTATTCACCCCTGGACCTCCACTTGGTATGCTAGCCCAACTGGAGATGTAATTACTTACTACAACAGCCTGACACCGATTTTCAATATAGGAAGAAAACCAACGAAGGAGATTACCACGTATACCAATCCTATAGAGTTTTTCTAATAACAGTGAATGGTCTATACGGTCGAAGCATTTACTAAAATCCGTATACAGGCAACTATCGCGTCCCCGGCACCTCAGGCGCCAACCCCGGCCCCTCAGGCTACCAACGCCTAGACCCTTCAGGTCTACAGCTCTCCCGCGTCTCCCGTGCTAACCAAGATGGACTATGAATCGGTCACATCGTCTCGTGCGTCGCGCCGCAACTGTGCCACTCCCGGGAGCGACTCCGAACCCGCGTCTGATGAGTCGTCAGATGCCGTCACCTTAACCGGCTCTCCTGAGCCCGTATTTCAGTTAGTCGCCAAACGCTCTAAGAAGCGCTCGAAGAAAGCCTCGGTATCCTCAATATCCGAGCCCTCCCCATTGTCGTCAACACCTGCCCCCGCGTCGTTAATGTCACAGCAAGTGACCGCGAACACGTTGGCTCCGTCCAAGCCAGCAGCGTTCTGCGCCCCCATTCTACCTAAGCTTCGCATCGTCCTCCGCGAAAAAGCGCGATGGACCGCGGGATCGAGTTATTCAGAACGTCGAAATTAGGGAAATCTCCGTACTCACACATAAACTGCGACCCGCCCGCTCTCCTCAAGACCGTCTCTTCGCCTTAGCCAAAAGCATCAGTCGCTACTTATTTCGTTGTAAATTATTTATTTAGTATAAATTCTTTAAATAAAAACATAATTTCTAATCTCGCGTCCGGTCGTATTAAACCCAAGGGCTTATCCCTAGTTTCATTCAACGCTCGTAGTCTTAGTACTAATCTCCCTGAGCTCAAACTGTTTCTTCAAAATAACGAGCCAGACTTATTGCTTCTCCAAGAGACATGGCTTACTCCAAACCGCACCAGGGGATTTGCTATTCCCAAGTACGCATTCACCCGTAACGATAGGCCCAACTCCGATGGTTTCGGCGGCACTGCTATTTATTACCAATGAGGATTCCATTGCTGTCCTCTCCCTACCCCTCCTCTCCTCAACATGGAAGCCACTGTGTGTAGATTGGCTATGACTGGTCTTCCGACCATCATCATAGCTTCAGTATCATAGCTTTATAGCGGCACTAGACCAATCCGCAGCGACTTTGAGGCCATTCTCGCCCTAGGCCATTTCAGTTCAGTTATTATGTTCGGAGACTTTAACTCCAAACATACTGACTGGACCTGCCTATCGACCAACACCAGCGGTATCAATCTCCTTAATATTACTAACTCAATCAACTTAGACGTCATCTCTCCCATCACTCAAAGTCACTATCCCGACAACCCGAACCACTCCCCTGATATCCTCGATTTTGCAATAATCAAGCGAATCAACCTCGATCTCAGGTCTATCGAACCACTCGATGACCTAGGCTCTGATCACCACCCCGTCTCCCTCGTGCTAGGACCGACTAACGTTATCGTCACCTCTGCTAAGACCTTTACCAACTGGAAAGGCTTTAAAAATACGTTAGTTTCAGCCTTAGAGGCCCCGAACTCTCAACTCGCGATCTCGCCCGATCAATTAGATAGCCCGGATAAAATAGATTCATTAGTCAATTCTCTTACTGATGCTATCAACTCCGACATCAGTGACAACAAAAAGGTTGCTTAGCAAGGCAAACCCACGCTTCCCTTAGCCGTTAGCAATCTTATTAAAGCTAAGAACGCGGCTCTCCGGAGAGCCTAGCTCCATCCCACGCCCGCCTATAGATTAGCTGCGAATCAGCTACAACGTAAAGTGCCTCGCGGAACTCCGAGACGCTCAGATGAACGCTCTCATGGCGAATATCTCCCCGACCCACCAAGCGTATTATAGTATGGCCCGAGCCTTACGCGTAGACGCCGCCTCTCACGTCCCTCCTCTCAATCGTCCCGATGGCTCTATCGCCTTCGAAGTCGAAGAGAAAGCCGAATGCTTCGCTGACAGCATTGCCTCTCAATGCTCGCCCAGCACGCAACCCGCGGATCCCTCCCACATCCAGGCGGTGGAGGACGAAATCCTCCGCAGAGACTCTCTCCAAAGTCTCCAAAATTCCAAAAAGGCTCCAGGTGCGAATGGTATTTCCAACCACGCAATTAAGCACCTGCATGAAGGCACGCTTTCCGCGCTCCGTCCCATAAAGGCTGGAGTCCCTCAAGGCTCAGTCCTCGCCCCTCGGTTGTACACCGTGTACACTAACGACATTCCCATTCCAACGAAAAACGTCGAATTCGCGCTCTTTGGCCGACGACGCTTTCTTTCAAACCTCACGTCGATAGAGTAAGGAATTTCGCACGTTTTTACTTCGGCCGCCTACATAGTATGTTAGGTAGAAAAAGTTAAATGTCTTTCAGAAATAAACGTACGCTTTACAAGACCTGCATTGGGCCCGTCATGACATATGCCTCGCCAATCTTTGCCCACGCCAAACCCTCCGTCCTGCACAAACTGCAGGGAGTTCAAAATCTCTTCTGCCGCAGGGCCACAAACGCACCTTGGTGCGTGCCCACCGCGGACCTACACAGAGATCTTGAACTACCTACAGTGCAACAGCACCTCAAAACACTCTCAGAATCGTTCTTCAAACGCTCCGAAACCCACTCCAATCCCTTAGTTCGAGATTCAGTCTCGTATACTACCCCTGTCATAGATTCGAAGTTCAAAATCGCTAGATCGAGAAACGCGCACACGAGCAAACCCACGCAAATAAAACTAGATCTCGAAGTCCTTCAGGCTGCAACTTCTAATTCTGATGTAAATTCGAATTAATTCAATTTTTAATTTAATTTTGAGCACCTCCAGTGCTATGTATTCACCTTCAGTGCTTTGAGCAACTTCTGGCTATGTGAATCCCAGCGGGTGATTCTGGGCCCCGCTAGCGCGGCCTCTTTCTCCAATTGGTCGTCGCTCAGATGAAGGCTGTGTGGCAAAAAATTACACGAGTTATTCAGGGGGTTTTTAGTGGGTAGGCCTCTGGTAGGGTCGGAGCGAGTCCCACATAACTCCAATCGCGCGCGCGGAGTATGCGTCAGAGCATTTTTTATCCTCCTGCCCTCAACGTGGAGGGGAACAAAAAAAAATATAATTGGTGTAGACAACAACTGTTGTGTATGTAATGTCAAAGTGAGACAAACACAGAGTTGTCAATACCTTAAACCACGTTGTCTACCTTATTGCTGCTAGGAGTTGGATTCCTACATTTTATCAAATAATTTTTTTCTATTTAGTTGAATTATTCGAAAAGAGCTACAATGTCTTAAAATGAGCCTAAAACTAAACCTAAAAACACTGTGGAGGATGTTTCAGTTAGCCTAATTCTTTTTCAGTACTTTAACCTGTTTGACTAAACAAGTTACATGGCTCGGCGCGGCGACCCCGTAACTAGGACCCTTGTAACTCGGAGCCAAAACGAATTACGAGGCGCCTCTGGGAAGAGACCCAGGTCCAAGTGGTGAGCTGAGGCGTTGTGGTGACCTTTTATTAATGAAATTAGTGTTTTGAGCTTTGTAAATAATGCCAATTTATGCGCATCTTATAAACACCGTTTTTTAAGCAAAGAGATGGATTAAGTCTCAACTAATACCTGCAGTAACGAGCTACGAAACCCTATGAAATCCCCTGATTCATGGATAAATCAGTAGTATTTTATAGCATTGTTGCATTTCTCATAAAAGTCTCTAATGCTTATCACTTACTTTTACAAATGTGGGCAGCATAACTTTTATAAATCTTAAAGTTGGGTAATACATAGTAATGATAAACTTAGCTTTATGTATTTTATTGTTCAGGGTGGTTTAAGTCTCCGGCAAGTATTTTAAAAAATTCAAAAATTTTAACAGTAAAATAACTTTTGTTCAGTAATTTTCATCTAATTCCCAATTATTGCCCCATTTATTTATTTGGAGAAACGGCTATACGTATAGTTATATATTATTTGTTTTTTTTACTATATTCATAGACACGACACGACCGATCTGATGGTAAGTGGCTTTCACACTTTGACACATGACGTCATTAGTCCTAGGCGTTTCGTTGATTAACATTGCACTTGATTATTATTAAATCGACTAATGATGCGTTGCTGACCGTAGGTTATACTTGAAATTTCCTTTGTTCCAATAATTGCTTATCAAAACTAGCCGCCTAAAGCCGGCTCTACACTCGCGTGTGAAGTTGCGTCGTGAATTCACGCCGTGAATATACGCCGCGATCCACGCGTGAATTGTGTCCCTCCACACTCGCATTCTTTCACTCAAGTTTCACAGTCTTGTTCGCGATATCTTGTACGCTACTGCGGAAAACTGCGAGTGTAGATGCGTTCACGTGGCGTTCTTGTCCACGCGTCGCAAACCCTTTGTCGTGGAACAAAAAACCCGACACTGATCGGGGAACGCCATGTACACTCGTTTTTCGCGGTTTTCGCGGGCTTTCGCAGCCGTTCGCACCGCGAGTGTAAAACCGGCTTAACAACAAGTTCAAAATGATTGTTTGGTGAAAACAGCTGCATAAAGTGATTTTATAGTCAACTCCCTAGTTGCAGCTAGACAAGGTGAAAGTTGGACACAAACGGCCAGGACTCGAGCCTGGGACCTTCGGCGTATGAGACAAGGCTACAGAGGCAATACTACTACATGAATTATTGATCAATGAACAGTAAAAAGTATAAAAAATTTATTGATATATTCTCTTTGTAAGTTCATTTGATCACGCATAAACTTCACATTCTTTTTCCTAAAATTTTGGAATAACAATTAGCTTTTATTTAATATCAGATTGTATTCTAAATATATGTCAAAAATCATTCAAATCCATTCAGCCGTTTTTGCGTGATTGAGTACCTAACAAACATTCACATATTCAAATTTTCAGATTTATAATTTTAGTAGGATTTTCGATGGCCAAGAACCTAAGCTTTTTCTTTTGTTACTGAAAATTTTAAAGGTAAGAAAAGCTATTGAGAGTAGCTAAAGCTAGGAAAGTCCTAAAGTCTTTACCGGCATTATGAAACTAATGTGTGTCTTATAAAATGGATCTGCGTCGGGAACATTTTTATGGTTTAATTTTTTACGACTTCAAGTCTACCTGCAACCTAATGAATCATTTAATTGGCTTCAATTAGCTTTTATAAACAAGGCGTGTAAACTGTAAAACGAGTTTTAGTACGGTCGCTTAAATTTGACGGATGAAGATGCGAGGAGATTCAGCACAATCTGCAGATTGGATCTGGAAATATTTATGATATTATCTGGAAATATATCTGGAAATAGATATGATACACAACCACCTATGCTTAAGGAGGATTGTTTTGCGTTGGGTACCTGTCGCGTCTCCTCGGACGCGATGAGGGTTGCAGGATAGCAAAGGACAACCCCGAAGAATTGTTAAATTGTTTTTTTTATTCTCGAATATTCTTTACAATGGTTGATTATAGTGTGATGGTTCGAATGCAAGTGAAGGTATACAAAAAAGGTTGACACATTGACAGATTTAAATAGACGCTAATTTGAAAGGCAAAACAGATGAATGAAACATTGCTCGCAATGTCCGGCAAGGGGCGCAACGGTTGCGCCAACATTCTCCCCGCGTTGAAACATCTCAGGAGGTTTCAAACTCTTCAGCAGCAGGCAATGGGCAGAGTCGTGTAAGTGATCTTCTGATGACTCCTCTAATTGTTTTAACGTCTGCGACGCGGGACACCCCATCGGGCCCCGGGAATAGCCGTTGAACTCGCCCAAGCCGCCAGGACAGCGGCGGGACATTTTCCTCTTGAATTAGGACTAGATCGCCAACTTTTACCTTATCGAAGTTTTGGCGCCACTTGGTTCGTGACTGTAGATTTTGAATGTATTCGTCTTGCCAACGCTGCCAGAAGTGTCTGCGTATTTGCTCCAATCGAGCGTAGCGTTGGACGCTTGTAGATCCCTCGTCCTCAATAGGTTTGGTCGTTGGTAGCGACGTTAGGGGTCGCCCAATCAGATAGTGCCCTGGAGTGAGGACAGAAAGGTCGTCAGGACTTGAGGACAGGGGGGACAACGGGCGGCTATTTAGGATAGCTTCTACTTGTGCTAATAACGTGGAGAACTCTTCATAAGTAAGGTGAGCATTGCCTAATACTAGTTTAATATGAAATTTACACGATTTCACGCCTGCCTCAGCCAAACCATTAAAATGGGGGGCGTAGGCGGGTGAAAAAATAAATCGAATGCCCTCTTGAGCGCATGAATCCAGTAACAACGTATTGTTGGTTTTGAGAAAGGTTCCTATTTTTCTGGCTGCAGCCACAAAATTACGACCGTTGTCACAAAAAATCTCGGACGGTTTCCCTCTGCGGGAAATAAACCTACGAAATGACAAAAGAAACGCGTCCTTAGTGAGCTCGGTTACTGCTTCTAAATGAATGCACTTATATCGCATACAAACAAACACGCATAGGTAATATTTTATAGTCCTAGCTCCACGTCCTTTCCGATTTAAAATTAAAAATGGTCCTGCAAAGTCTAGTGCTACGGAATGAAAGGGAAAACCTATTGTGACGCGTTGAGGCGGGAGGTTGCCCATAACCGGTTGCAGAGGGCGTGCGCGGTGCCTCGCACACGTGACGCAGGCGCGGCTGGCCCGGCGTGCCGCGACCCGGCCCGCCACGGGCCACACGCGGCGCCGCACGGCCGCCAGCAGCAGCTGCGGGCCCGCGTGCATGTGCCGCACGTGCTCGTGCTCAAATAATAGTTTTGTAAGGTGGTGGGAACCATGCAGTAAAATAGGATGCTTCTCCTCGTAATCGCATGAAGAGGCATCTATCCGACCACCTACACGAATTATGTTTTTATCTAAAACTGGTGACAAATGTAGTATTGAAGATTTAGGGCTTAAGGGTTTTGACTTTAATAACAGAAAGTAGTCATTATGAAACGATTGTCTTTGAGCTAATTGACACAAGCCTAGAAACGAATCATTTAGCTCTTGGGTGGAAAGTGAGCCCTTAAACCTATTTTCAGGGTATCTTATATTATTGATAAATCGTTTCACAAAGGCAAACGTTCGTTGTAACTTGCTGAATTTTGAAAATTTATTAAATTGTATTATTGAATCTTCATTATTAATTACAGATAAAATTATTTTTGAATTCGATTTAATCTCAGGCAATTCAGGACATTTTTCACCGTCATTAGGCCAACTGTGAGTGGGCTGCGACAGATAATCAGGTCCAAACCACCAAAGGTCTAGCCTTTGTATATGATGTGGGTCGACTCCCCGCGAAATTAGGTCTGCTGGGTTCTTGCCGGTAGGCACATAGCGCCATTCTCGAGAATCTGTTAAATCAGTTAACTCAGCAATCCTGTTGGCAACGAAAGTCTTGAGACCTCGTGGATTGCTTCGTATCCAGCCAAGTACTACTTTAGAATCACACCAGTGTACAGAATTATGAACTTAGAACCTGAGCGAGTCGACAACTGACTTGTACAATCGGGCTGCTAGCAGCGCGGCACACAACTCGAGCCGCGGAATCGTAGTAGGTCTCAAGGGAGCGACCTTAGACTTCGAACACAACAGTCTCACTGAAACATCGTTTTTAGAAGTTTTAGATAATATATAGATACAAGCTCCGTAGGCCGTCTGTGAGGCATCACTGAACGTGTGAAGTTCAACATAAATAGGTGAGTCGCACAGTACATGCCTACGGATTTTTAATTGCTGTAATGAATTGATATTTAACATTAGGTTTTGCCATTCTGTTGCTACCTGTATGGGCACTGGCTCATCCCAACTTAATTTTAATAACCACAATTTTTGTAAGATTGTTGTAAATTTAATTATACATGGACTTAGCAAACCTATAGGATCGAATATTTTAAATATTGCAGACATCATTTTTCTTTTCGTTAAATTACTCGTATTAATTGCACCAGGATTTAAATTACTGATTGGATAATGGAGTGAGTCATTTGAAGGATCCCAGCCTAGGCCCAGCGTGTGTGTTGACTGGCTAAGGTACAGATTATCATCTATGTTAGACGTGGAATTTTGTATGATCTGTGAATTTGACCTAAATTTACGCAAATTAAAGCAGCCACTTCTTAACGCCTCAGATACAGAGGCCTTTATTGATAGCAGTTGCTCCTCGTTATCGGCGCCCGAAATGAGATCATCGACATAGAAATCGTGTTGGATCACCGTTTTGGTGTGTTTGTCGTCGCATTCCTCGCCGATTTGCCACAAACAACGCGTACTCAAAAAGCTGGCGCTTGCCATACCGTAAGTGACAGTTTTGAGTTGCAGCGTTTTGATAGGCTCCGACTCTGATTCTCTCCATAGTATTAGCTGTAGATTGCGCTGATCCTCGTGGATCTCTATTTGTCGGTACATTTTTTCTATGTCACCGGTCAGTAGGTACTTATACTGACGCGCTCTAATTAATATGGAGAAAAGCGAGTCTTGAATTGTTGGCCCTACCAATTGAATATTATTAAGCGACATACCGGACGAGGTGCAGGCAGACCCGTCGAACACCACTCTTATTTTAGTAGACTCACTACTCTCTTTGAAGACTGCATGATGACAAAGGTAGTAGCAGGGACCTGAAATTGTTTGAAGTTGCTCTGATAAATGATTTAGCTTGAAATATTCACGAATGAATTCCACGTATTGAGTTTTGACATGAGGTTGTCGCTTAAAACGCTTCTCTAAGTTTAAAAATCGTTTCTTAGCTGCATGGTAAGAATCACCAAGACAGTCAGGTTCATCAATTAATGGAAGTCTGACGCAGAATCTTCCTGCAGCATTGCGTGTTGTATTTTCTACAAAATGCTGTTCGCACAATTTATCATTATGGCTTGGTACTTCAGTACCTGGAATTTCTTCTAACTGCCAAAACCTACACATTTGTTCATTAATATTTTCTAGATCTAACTTCTCATTGGATGTTGAGGAATAATAAGTTTGAACATTGCGTGGACCCTTACTTGTAGGTGGAACTGTAGGTATGCAGTTTCCTGCCACCAACCAACCCAACTCAGAACTTATAAGAATAGGCATATTTTCACCTAATCTTACTCTTTTAGGGCCTATTAATTCCCAGAATACATCGGCACCGAGGAGTATTTCTACCGGTGCAGGCCGGTTAAATGTAGGATCCGCAAGTTGTAAATTTGAAGGTATATTTAGTGACTTTGAATCTAGGTATGATTTAGGTATGCAGCCAGTCAGTTCATTTAAAACTAAACATGTTATTCTAGCTTGGAAATTAGAAACAGTTGATTTAAAATAAATATTGCAGTTTGAAGTGACCTGATTTGCATAATTATTACCTATACCTACAATATTAATATTGATTGGATTTGAGCGCAAATTTAACTTATTTTTTAAGGACTCTGTAATAAATGAACATTGACTGCCACAATCCAATAGAGCACGGACTGTGTGGCATTCATTTGTTTTATTATTGTACACACTAACCAATGCCGAACATAGCATGACTTGATTTGAGTTAAGATTTGAAAATGAAACAATTGCGTCATTCTGGGCATTGGCCTTTGAATCGCTTTTAGCAATAATAGGAGCATGCAGAAGGGTATTGTGTCGTCCCTTGCACTCTCGGCAAGGTCCCAGGCGACAAGCGCGCGTAAGGTGACCTGGCCGCAAACAGTTAAAACAAAGGTTTAATCGCGCAACCTCTGAGGTTCGCTCAGTTATAGATTTTGCCTTAAATATGGGACAGTCATAAATAGCATGTTTATCCTGGCATACTACACAGGCATAATATTGTTTATTGGTTGTAATGTGACTTGCAAGAGTAAATGGTTTATTGTGATTGGTCGTATGCATGTTAAAACGCGTATGTGTGTTTATTTGCTTAGATAAATTGCGATTTTTAATGTTGTTTTTACCAATAGCCTGTAAAACGTCAGCCCTGTTTATTAAGAATGTATTAAATTGCTCTAAACTGGGCGTCTCACTTAAGGTATTACGCAACTCTTCCCATTTCATTAGGGTATTGTTATCTAATTTGGATGAAATCAGGAAAACAATGAGTGTATCCCAGTGGTTCACAGGCTGCCCAAGGGTGGACAACGTCCGCAAATTCTTTGTGACATGATCTACCAAGAATCGAAGTGCACTCTCGGATTCCCGTATAATTGGTTCTATATTAAACAGCGACGTTAAATGATAATTAATAAGTTGCCTTTTGTTATGATATCTATCGCACAATAACTGCCAAGCATGTTGATAGTTTGCTTCTGATATTTCAATATTAGAAATTATGCTGCATCACCTTGTAAATAAGACACTAAATAATGAAACTTATGTATGGTTTTTATATGATCATTATCGTGTATTAGTGAAGAAAAAGTATCGTGAAACTCCAGCCAACGAAAATAGGAACCATCGAACTTTGCAATCTGTATTTGAGGTAATTTTAATCCCGAATAGTGATTTGCATGAGATTGATGACACTGAGAGGAGTGACTAGAGCAGCAAGATCCAGGTTTCTTATTACTATTTTGCTCTAAAATTGACTGGCTCATTGCCATGTATGTTATAAAGTCCCGCTCAATATCATCTCGCTCGTTAATTTCATTTGCCATATTAGATGAATTCAGTATTTCTATTTGAGACTGCAAAGTATCGAATTCATTTGACAAAGTTTCAAATTTACTTAACTTTAAGCTTAGTTCATTAATTTGTAGCGAAGTTAATTTTTCCATAGAATATAGCTTATCTAAATAGTTTTTATATTTTGTTATACGGCCCTTTACTGAACTGC
This sequence comes from Marasmarcha lunaedactyla, assembly GCA_923062675.1. Lineage (NCBI taxonomy): Eukaryota > Metazoa > Arthropoda > Insecta > Lepidoptera > Pterophoridae > Marasmarcha > Marasmarcha lunaedactyla. Next base: position 11,505,444 of record OV281364.1, on the reverse strand, counting down.
GGCGTGTTAAAAGATCTTTAAGATCCATAGAAATCATTTCCTGAGTTGTTGGCATTGTAAAATATAAGTTGTACTCTCAAATAACCTAAAAACTTAAATCTTAATTTACTTACTTGTTAAATCGAAATCCAACAATAGTTATGCACTGTATTCACCCTTCAATAGGCACCGCACTAAAATTTTGTTGATTATGTAAGTGGTAAGAAGATTAGGATAGATAATTAATTAGTTTAATCTAAATTGTTTATTGCAAAATTGCGCAAGTTTCATCACTACATTGCGGTGACAACTTGAATATGCGACAGATATAAACACAAGTTAAAAGGTTCGGGAAGTATAAACGTCGCGAGCCACGTTAGCGATCACAGTTTGAACTTTGGACCTTATTGGTATTTAATGTTTAAAATGTTTGAAAAAGACTTAATTTTGCGTATGATTCGAATTCTATTGCATGATATAATGCATATATTGCGTTTAAAAAGAAATTAACTTTGAATAATTGATAAAAAAACACCTTTAAATTGTAATTTAACTGTACCTGTCGGTATGATTCATACCTACTTATGATTTCTTTGTTCCCTTTATTTTATAATTTACACTACGTATTAGGTATTTAAATAAACTAGCACAAGTAGAAATTATGGTTGTAGGAAGTGGGAAGATTGATGGAAGAATGGGATGGCACTTATCTGAGGGTTTAAGCTGATGCTGCTTGTGGCACCCAATGACGCCTCAGGCGAGACTCCTGCTGTAGTGGCTGGCTGCGGTGCTGTGGCTGCTCACTGGCAGCTGCTAGCTGACCGGCTGTCACTCCCAGCGCGTGGATGGCCTCTTCTATGGTATCCGCTGCTTTATATCTTGATCCGAAGATTTGAGGGTCCTGTCACGGTCGCCAATGTCGCGTCTCCTCGGACGCGATGAGGGTTGCAGGATAGCAAAGGACAACCCCGAAGAATTGTTAAATTGTTTTTTTTATTCTCGAATATTCTTTACAATGGTTGATTATTGTGTGATGGTTCGAATGCAAGTGAAGGTATACAAAAAAGGTTGACACATTGACAGATTTAAATAGACGCTAATTTGAAAGGCAAAACAGATGAATGAAACATTGCTCGCAAAGTCCGGCAAGGGGCGCAACGGTTGCGCCAACAGTACCCCACAACCTCATCGATTCTAAGAAACAGGCGCAAATTTATCACAGTACTTTGTGATAAATTTGTTTAGGCACAATACAGAACTGAATGACGGCAATTGCCTGGAAAAATCTTGCAAAACACATAGACTTTTCACCCTTACCAAAGAAAACCACCAAGTGTGACATTTATATTTAATAGTACCGAAATGGAATTGGTGAACAAAATACTATTAAACTTAGAATTAGAAACAAATGTAAATTGAAAAATACACTTTAATAAATTAAAATATCTAGTTTCAATTGGCTCTATATGAGAAAATGCCGACTTAGCAAAGTGATGTCTCTATGTAGTACGCATATGCTTAGCGTGGCTAACTTATGGCATAGCATTGTGGGAAACTGGCACTGGTTTAAAGTCACGACTCTCTGAAAATAAATTAATTACGATAGTGACTAAAACAAAGAAAGTTGCGAACCAAATTTTTAAATGGTTTAAAATATTACCATTACCAACGTATATATATGTATATATTTATTGAAAGTGTGTAAATCGGTACAAATACATCCACAATTACTTTAAAAAGGGAATAAAACTTTTCAAAATTAATAAAGGCATAAAAACAAATATAAAAAAATTATTATATATTAATTAATAAAAAAAAATTGCTATTTCCAAATTCAAAACTAACATTGCGCTCTACGAGTCCTCTAGCAGAGTCAGTAAGGATATAAAAAAGTAGAAAATTAATAACTCATACTAAATTGTTTATAAAAGAAGTAAATAAAATCTAAATAACAAACTGTTTTAATAATATGAAGTAGTGTTGCCGAAACATCCAAATGTGAACTAAAATTACCATAAGTTCAAAGTAAATAATAGGTCTTTACCTATGAAACTGCCGTTTTGCCGTACTGGCCATTTCAAATAAAATTTTTTTTTTTGACTGATAATTCTAATTTCAAATTTATTTTATTTGACAAACATGGAATTCTTTTTCTAAAATCGTCATTTGTTAAATAGTTAGTGTTTTGTTTTCAACGCATTCGAACATTTTTCGTCATCATGGATAAGTTAAAAATTCGAGTAATTATGGAGTATGAGTACCGTCGTGGCAGCAAAGCGGCACAAGCGGCACGCAACATCAACGACGTTTATGGAGCGAACACTACAAACGAACGCACCACCCGTTATTGGTTTACCCGCTTCCGTTCTGGAAATTTTGACCTGAAAAATGAACCCCGTGGTCGTCCGAAAACTTTGGTCGACAATGACGAATTAAAGGCAATTGTGGAAGCAAATGAAACTCAATCCACGGCTGAATTAGCAGCAGCTTTCGACGTTAGCATCAAAACAATATTAGTCCATTTGCGTCAAATTGGCAAGGTAAAAAAGCTTGACAAATGGGTACCCCACGAACTCAATGACCGCCAGCGCGAAGTACGCGTGGAGACGTGCCTTGCACTGCTCAGCAGGCATACAAATGAAGACTTACCCCTAGAAAAGTGATGGTCACTGTTTGGTGGTTTAACGCGGGTGTAATTCATCATAGCTTCTTGCCAAACGGGACAAGCATTACTGCAGATGTGTACTGTGAAGAACTGAACACAATGATGGAGAAGCTCGCACGTCTCCAACCAGCTTTGGTCAACCGTTCGGCTCCACTGCTCCTGCACGACAACGCGCGACCTCATACTGCACAGCAGACGGTCTCCAAGCTACAAGAGTTGGGTTTGGAAGTTCTCCGTCATCCGCCGTACTCACCAGACCTTGCGCCTACAGACTTCTACTTTTTCCAGAATTTGGATAACTTCTTGGCGGGAAAAAAATTCAATACCCGAGAGGCAGTACAAAATCCCTTTGAAGAATTTGTTGCCTCCCGTCCAGCTGATTTCTTCAAGAAAGGCATAAATAAGCTACCAATGCGTTGGCAAAGATGCCTTGATTGCATGGGTGATTATTTTGATTTATAGAAAAAAAAAAAATATATAAAAAAATTACGCTTCATTTATTTCGTGAAAAATGGCAATTTCATAGGTAAAGACCTAATATTAACATGTGGTTCCACATCTAATCCAAAATTGCAGCGCCCAGTAGGGCTTTTAATGGATTTATTGTTGATTGTGACTTGTTATAACGAATGTATGTTTTTGAGAATGCAATAAAAATGTTGAGTTTGATATTAAACTCCTCTGATGGTTTACTAAACTACAATAGATTTGCGTTCTTGCTCCGAAACCTTTTTTTTTTGTTTATTATTATATGTAAAGTACGATTAACTATTAACGTTAAGGGAAAGCTACATTGCATTTATACCAGTGTTATAGAATCAATGTTATTATGGCTTAAATTGGCACAGTTTTTACATATTTTTTAGAAATGTAAAACAGTATTTGTGTATTTGATCTTCGACCGCGGGACAAGGGCCTATATGATTTGTGACTATTCATTCTCATATAGACTTTCATTCTAAAATCTACTATGTCTTTAATTTATGAAGGCATTTTTTGAAAAAAGCGGCGTTTATTTATTTGGGAAGTTGTTCGATCTACATCTCTACCAAGAAACTGCCACAAATCTGTTGTCATCTCCGACAAATGTACCTTTTAATGTCCTGACTGACTTTCTAAAACAAAATCCGGTAAATTTTGCCATGCCGCCAAGCCGGTAAATTTGTCTTTGAAAAAACTTGAAATAGTCACTTCTCCTTTTAGTTAGTGGTAGCAGAGTTTCTTTGTCAAGACCTCATCTGGTGGATAAGGTGGCGACGTGCTTATATGCCGGCTATGAAAATTTAAGAAAAATTGACAGAAAATGGACATTAAATTTAGGCTTTCAAATTTATTGGATATCTTTTTTTACTATTTTCATGCACATAAGCTCGCGACCCCTCTATGGACATAGGCTGTTTTAGTTTTACTTCATACGTATAATTCTAATAACGAAAATACTGAAACTAGATTCGTGATACGAAAAAAAGCGAATATCATCACTGCCAGCCATAATAGCCATAAGTTTCCTATGAAAGGGATGCAATCATACTTTGATATAGTTTTGAAAAGATTGTGGTTCCTTTTGTAAGGAGATCAATTATTTTTATTACAATGGGGCTATGAATTCTGAATACGCACGTGTTGTTTGTAATATTTTTTCGTTATATGTAATGGTTGAACATTGAGAGAAGTGAAAGTTCCTTTCGTGTTACATTTCAAAGGATTATATTCATAAAAGAAAAATAACTTAAATACGAAAATTGCGGGACTCATCTCTGACAATTTCAAAGTATATTCATAATTTCATTTCTTCTTCCCGAAATGATTTCATGAATTCAGCACTAAAGTACTTAAATCAAAATGATGGCCTAATAAGAATAAAAGAAAATGCTCATCACACCCCAAAAATCCATTTAGTTTTGGAATTAAAGAAAAAGTCATCAAAAATGTCATTTACCAACTTATAATCACGTAAACTGTTGAGGGGCATACTTGACCCTGAAAGTTTAAATTAGACTTGTCTGTCGGCGGGGTTCCGGTGGGTTTCTTCAGAAGTTTGAGAAAAACTGCGGAGGCTGTAGGCTTACATACATTCCTCAATTTGGTTGTCTTTTCTCTTTATTCTATCAAGTTGGGTAGTGGATTCAGTTTAGGCTATATTAGGGTATATAGGTATACCCTTCTCATTAATCTATTTGTATTGTGAAAAACGTAAGGTTCTTTATGGCACTCTTGTTTGATATTTAATTAACAAGGTGTAATGAGGGGAATAAATATAAATTGGTTGTTTTATCTAATAAAAAATATTTTAATCAGGGTATCTTAAGTTATTTTAAAATTGTGGGTTATTCTTCTTTATTGAATTAATTTATTTTTATTTACGAAACTTTTATCTACGGCAAGCTTGGTTACCGAATTAATTTATTTTTATTTATTTATTTCATACTTCGGAAATCTTAAAAACTAAATAATAAAAATAAAGATTTAAAAAGGTTTAGTCTTAGTGTCACTCGTACCGAACCTGGGCTCAGTCTCTGTTTAGATGTTGTTAATGGATCGTATGTTTTTTTATATTTTAATACATTACTACTTAAAGATAAAATTCACTCATATATTCACAAGATTTTGATTATTAAATTTAACAAATCATGAAGAATACTTACAAAAACAGTAGGGTAACATTATCAATCAAATTATTATAAAATGGCTTTTTGACTGCACTTGATTAGATATTATAATTATTTACAGTGCTCCCGTCCTACAATTGCTTTCAGAACGCGCGAGATCATCTGACATAAAGTTGTATGTGTGGGAAGTAAGAAGTGCCTAAATAAATTCCTACTGTTTTTACCGTTTGATCTTAGATTTCATTTGTGGCCATTGTAAATGATCCGGTAAGAATAATAATGGCTTTATGATGTTCAGAAATTTCAGAAATCAAAAAACATACTGATTTGTATAATATAAAAAATGCAAAGTTGGTACAATAACGAGCTCATTGGTGTAAATGAGGAGACTAGGACTGAAGACACACCACACGTGACAGTTTAGTCAGTGCTAATTTGGCACTACCGATTTCAGCCCTATGTGATCGATTTGAAAGGCAGTTGGGAAAAAAAACATTTACCGCGATTCACGATATTTTTAACTTCATTTAACTACTCAGGAACAGAAACCATGGCAAATGAATTTGTAAGATCCTAAAACACACCTTTCAATTTTTTCCCGTATTCAATTGAAATACAGTAAACTAAGAAAGATCAGACACAGCATGAGAGGGTCTAAACCTTTACTGGTTCGGCGAGAGTACATTTTGTTTATTTATGAAGAAAATGAATGTTTTCAATAGAACTTTTGAAAGAGGAGGAGACAACTGATATTAAGCATTAATTATGAACACTTTTTTTGTATTATAACATACGTAACATTTTATGTATTAGTTGGATTATGGCTGTTTTAGGTGGCTGTGGACGGGTGTCTTAATATCGGTTAAGACACCCGTTATCAAGCATTGATTAAAGATGTCAGTCAAAGGAGGTATAATTCGAATTTTTACCATTTTAAGGACCGTTAATATCCGTCTCAACCTACTACACTGTCACTTTTTAAGGTCATAATAGTAGTCATAAACTCTGCCTCAAATGTGACTAACAAGGCTATTGAGTTTTTAGATACAAATGACACATAACTTTATTTGTCAGGAAAGTCGTTCGGGTGATATAGATTTATTTTATCAGCTAAATTTAAGAAGGTCACTAGTTTATTTTTTTGTACATAAATTAAAGTACTTTATGGTTTTCCACGTCTGTTTAGGGTTATAAGCATGATTTTTAATTAATTTTGATTGTATGACCTTGTTGGTAGTTTAAGTAAGGTATTGCATGAGTTTTTATATCGGTATACGTCGCTTTAAGGATGTCATTGTCAATATTATTCTTACATTTCAGATGAATTGGTCTCAGTTTTTAATTTTCATTGGATAACAAACAGTGTTTTTTATTTACAGTTTTACCACTTAAGCTTAACACTATTTACATGCTATAAGTCATAAAGCTTTTTATAACGGCTTTAAAGCTTTTTATTAATTTTTACTTTTATATTCGACGGCCTGTTTGGTGTGGCGGTAAGTACCCTTGCCTTTCATGCCAGAGGTCCCGGGTTCGAATCCTGGTAGAGGCGGATATTTTATCATATTTGCTTTCTAGTCATGGATGTGTATGTATGTTTATTTAAGTTATATATGAAAAAGAAATATCTATGTTTGTTTATATATTTCTTAAGTTTATTTATCCGTTATTTAGTATCCATAACACAAGTTCTTAATGATACTTAATTTGGGCTAGATAATGTGATGTGATTGTTAGAAATATTTATTTATTATAACAAATAAATGAGAATCCCAAAACACACATGTATAAATAAACAAAGAAAAAAACAAAAACATTGAATATGACAATGCACCAATCTACATAATAACTTGCATCATGGTCAGTACTACACAAGAGAGCTCAAATAAGAACACAATATGAAATTAAATAAATTTTTAATCAAGAGAACTCACGAGTCCATTTAGGTAATTAGACGCTCTAACGAAAAAAGAAATTTCGTATATTTTGTAGCTACACGTAGGTACACGTATATTACAGAGAAGACATGGAGAATAAAATTTTGATCATGCTATTTTTACTACAAAAGAAACATCTGCTATCTTAAGTCTTTCTGTAAGAGGCAAAATATGATGTTTCTTACATCTCGATTCCTAAAGCTTATCACAGGTTGTGCTCTTAAACTGCAAGTACCTTAAGAAATTACTCTGGATCGTTTCGAGTCTGTTGATGTATGTTAGAACATTAATGAAAAAAATTAAACCCTTTCTAAATCGTAAAAACACAAAGATGAAAAGTTTTTTATAATGCTGTGTATGTTTTGGTTCATGGTTTGAAGTGATTTTTTTTTTGTTTTAATCTATGATACATTTACATGATTCGAGATTGAAAAGATACGAGTTACCAACTGTTACGTCGTCTATATTGTCAAAATTACTACTAGCAAATTTTGTTTATATATTTAAAATGAAAACCAATTGAAAAACCTTTGCATGACACATTAACGGCCGAAATTAATAATAAATCCTTAAGCCAAGATATAAATCGATCGTGGATATATACCGATCTATGGATCGATCTCCAATCCGCGTACCAATAACGAAAAAAGTCAATCCTACTGTTGCTCAATCCGCAGATATCTGGAAATCCATTCCCTCTTGATCATTCCGCTGTACGCAAAACCTATAAAGTAATCGTTCATTTGTATCTAATATATATAAAAAAAAACTATGCCTAAATAGATTTTATAAATCGTTTTAGGAACTTTTTATCAATAGACGCATATATTTACTAAAGATGTGCAATGATTCTATTATCAAAAGAAATGATGGTAAAATTTATTCTAAATGTTTTGGGTAAAATGGAACGTCGACAGGACGCTTTTTTAGTCTGTGCGTTAGCTGTCCGAGAGACTTGAGAAGTTGATGAGACGCGTCGTGATCGCCCCGCCAAAACTTTAATTTCGTGTTATTTTTATTTATATGTTTTGTTTCTGTTTTTATTTATTTAAGAGTGAGACGATTTAATTTTAATACAGAATACGTATTTGTTTTTTTATTTGTAATATAATTTAAGTAGCTATGGACTCTGAATTGGTGGTAAGTGATTTTGTGTATTTACTATAAAATGTTACTATTTACATTCCTCCTTATTTTAGGTGAGAGGCAAACCCTTATCGAAAGATGAGACCAAATCTTTGTTAGGCTTGATAGAAATAAATAAGATAATAACGTCGAAAACAACCAACGCTACGAATAATAAATTGAAAGCTGAGGAATGGGTTCGATTAACCAATCGTTTTAATGCCACTGCCACGGTTCATCGTCGAACTCCGCAGCAGCTGCGTTTGAAGTGGGAAAATTTAAAAAAGAATGCTCGTAAACGCAGCACAAAAATAAGAATGAACCGCATTCAAGTAAGTTTTAGTTGAAATTTTTGAACTTTTTTTATATAATGTAATGGTTCAGAAAATACTTAATAAATTTTATTTTTGCAGACCGGTGGTGGTGCTCCAGAATACATACCACCAGATGATGTATTGGATAGAGTGGCTGACTTACTGGGGTGTACAGCCAGTGGTTTTGTTGTGCCATTTGGTGGTGACAAGGAGCCAGAGGTTTTTGTTGTTGGCGGTGATGGTGATGGTAGTGGTGAAGGGGCTATTGGGGAACATGCTGAAATGTTACCAATAGAAAATAGAGTTTTCTCTGAAGGCTCACTACCAATGCCGATGCCAGTGTCTATAGATACTTGTTTGAGTTCTTCAATACCAGTGTCTATAGACATCGGTAAAAATACTTCAATTACAGATTCCATGGAAAATGTGATTGAAGTGACCGAATGTGAGCAGACCAGTGGAGCTGGTGAGGTTATAACTTTAGCCAATCCCAGGAGACTTACATTAAGTACACCTAGAATAGGTAATTAGTATATTTTTATCATTATTATCCATAATTACCTGTATATTGATTTGTATCCTATTATTATAAATGCAAAATTATTTATTTACCACTCAGCTCCTCCTAATGACTTTTGACCATAGCTTTTGACTAATATAAAAATAATGCCTACTTAGCATTTGGGCCCATGGACAACATTTATCTAAGATGGTATGAATAATTGTGCTTTGTTATCATTGATTGTGTTATATTCTATTAATAATAGTAAATTCCTTATGGAGATTTTTGTATTTGGGGGTGATGGTGATGATGTTGGTAAAAGCGATAGTTATTGGGAGACAGACCATTAGGTAATAGACACGGCTTAGAAGGCTCACTATCAATACCAGTCTCCGTAAACATTAATTCAACAAACAAGTAACATGATAGTGGTGAGCTGAGCAGAAATTATGTTAAATAAGCATCTAATAAAAATTATTTGGTTTTCAGGTAAGAAGAAATTAAAAAGAGGAGATGAGGCCAAGACAGCCAGAAATCTGGCATTAGCCGAATACTATGTAACCAAAAAACTTTGTTTGAATGAAAAAGTCAAAAATATGGTATTGCAAAATGAAAATTTAAAGTTAGAAAATGAAAAATTAAAATTAGAATTAGAGAAATTAAAAAATAAAACGAAAGATTAACATTTCATTCAAACAAAGTTTTTTGGTAGCTGCAGGTGTATTTGTTTTATTGTTTTATGTTTGATTTGTAGAAAATAAAATGTTTGAATAGTTAAGATGTTTTATTTTTGTCACAGCCAGCATAAGTGTTACTGGGTAACTCTATTGAAAGTTTTTCACTATAGGATATACTACATATTACATCCTAACCTTACATTTCCCCTAATAAAACATTGGTAAAGAAACATTACACTTTCGTTTTAAATGTATGAAACGGAAATGGAATTATGTTTTATGCATGTTGTTTCTCATGCTCACCATACTTTCTAATAGAACATTATAACACTGCTACCACAGTACTGTAACAATATATATCATTAATGTAATGTAATATCTAACTTAAATTATATCCCATAGTGGACAATGTGATTTAATATTAAAGATACTGATAGGTATATTGTTAAGAATTCATTTTTAAAGTAAACCAATTATGAATAATTCAATACTAATTTTTACTTAGAAAACCAATATACGTCTCCATTTTGAAAAATTTAACATTACCTATGTATACTATTGGTATATATATATATATAAGTAGGTAATGTTAAAATTTTCAAAAACAGATGCATGTATAGATTTTAAATAAAATTTCAGATTGAATCTAAATACAGCTTTAATATGAAATGAAACAGTGATACATGTAACTAACTTCTTTTTCTTTTTCTTCTTTAACTAACGACTGCATTTTCTTATATAAAATAATTATTAATAAGATCTGCTCTTGTTTGGATGTCTTGGTCCTGGTCATCCATATTTTGAGTATTCTCATTATCAGTATTTGCTATTTCCAAATCAACCTCAGGAGGAACTTCTTCAATATTACTATTTCTACAAATATTGTGTAGAACTCCAGTAGCTATAACTATGGCCTGGACAACTGGCAATGAAACTCGCAGTGTGAGAGCAACAACTGGGAATCTTCGTTTCCAAATGCCAAATGTTCTAAAAAAAAAATTACTTTTAATTAACCATGTTCATAATGAAAAATTAAATCAAACACAAATTATTGTCTTATTACCTTTCTATTGTATTTCTGGTTCGAATGTGTGCTTCATTGTATCTGCGATCAGCCTCAGTCCTTGGATTTAATAGAGGTGTTAGTAAATAGTTTCTATTTGGATATGCACTATCTCCAAGTAACCAGCGACCATTAAACTGCCCTGCATCACATTGGGCTGTAAAAAATATAATATGAAATTTCAATACTAATTATAATTGAATAATCACAGGTAAGGTAATCATAGGTAACTAGTGGAAATGTTACCTCTAAGAATAGAATTGTTGAAAATAGTTGCATCATGGGTAGAACCTGGCCAACGAGCAACCACATTCATAAGTCTTAAGTCAGCATCACATACAGCTTGGATATTTAGAGAAAAATAACCCTTCCGGTTCCTAAATTCCTCACCTAATAATAGACCTGAAAGAAGTTACGTACATGTTATTAGGTAGTACAATAAGCTTCATTATAAATTCTGTTTTGAAAAGTAATTACTTACATGGAGATTGTATACGAATATGTGTGCAATCTATTGCTCCAAGAACCCGGGGAAATTCAGCAATTTCATGGAATTTCTCCGCACTTCCATGATGGATGAAAATGTATTTATCATAGAAACTGGCAATTGCTGATGAAATGTCTCGTACTATTCTGCCTGCAGTTGATTTGGATACTCCAACAAAATCGGCTACAGAAATCAGCATAGTGTCTAATGCGTAAAATCTTAACGTCATCAACAGCTGATGAAGTGGTGGCACTCCATGATTTCTGAAATTATTAATTTTTTTTATACTCAAAACAAAATGTAAGCTGCTTTTACGTAATGACATTTCTTACTATATTCTCCTTACCTTGATGAGGTTACACGAATGACGGGCATCATTTCAGTCAACAGGCAATTTACTGCAGATTTCGGTAACCTAAACCTAAAGATAAACTCAGCATCATCTAGACTCTGCATGTAATTCACCCTTCTAATTCTCCGTGAAGAAGCGCGTCGGCGTCGTAACTCTTCACCATCGTCACTATCAGTACTATCCCAATCTGTTAATTCAGCCAGGACCTCCATATCACTGTCACTATCACTAGAAAACATTGACAACGCCATTTTTCTACAAATAAATCCGTAAAACAATCCATAATCTGAGAAAATTCTAAGATTACTTTTTATATCGTTTACACCGATCAAAACAAACGTCAAATTCAACGGATAAGTTATTGACACACACAAACTGTCATTTTCGAACAGAGGACAATCTGCAATCTATGATCCGTCCTCTCAAAGATTGAATGGTTTTAAAGATTGCGATTTCAGTCTGCGGATTGATTATTGGTACACTTTACTAAAAATGTGGATTTAATTTTCTATCTTCTATCCGGAGATATTGGATTAGATTGATTATTAATTTCGGCCGTTAAACGGTTACAAGCTCTATTCTATTGAGATATAAAAGTATTTTTGATTCATTTGTTTTAAATAAAAGAAAATTAAAAATATTGATTATATTGGACGTTTTTTTTTCAAAAGTAAGAAAACAACAATAATAACAAAATTATCAGGTACTTTTTATTATTATTTCATCATTTATTTTTAAAGATAATTTCATTTAAATGTTGGCCGTAACTCCGGTTAACATTGTCTATTCTAACGTTCCAATTTTCGATGATTGATTCACAACACCTTTTCAATTGAACTTTTGTCGTTTTGTTCTGAGCAACGGTGGTCGTGCGTGGACTTGGAACTGTTACCGTCGGACACGTATACGTTTGTGAGTGAGGCGAACGGTAGCCGCCGCCGGCTGGATCACTGCGTGGTAACCAGCGCAGCCCGACCGTCTGTACTTTCGGTAACTGTTCTCTATGATACCTTCTGGTCTGACCACTTTCCTATATTATTAGAATGTAATTTAAATGTAAGAAATTCCAAAATTGTATACCCTAGAACACATATTAATAAAATAGTATGGGGAGAGCGTGATAAGGAACAAATACTAATGTATCACAATATTTGTCATGAAAAATTTAAAAAAAAAATAGAATTTCCCAAGGAATTAAAGAAATGTTACGACGGTAGGTGTGATAAGGAGGAGCAAAGAATATTATTGAGCAATATGTATGAAAATATAATTTCTATACTGTCGGAAGCCACCGCATTTAAACATAATACTGAAAAAAGAAGTGTAAACAAATACATTCCTGGTTGGAATAAGCACTTCCAGGACGCGCACGCTATGGTTCAACTTAGTTTTCAAAATTGAATACAACATGGTAGACCCGATTTTGGTTTTTTATAGAGTGAGATGCAGGAATCAAGGAAACTTTTTAAAGCTAAATTAAAATGGTGCCAGAAAAACCAAGATAAATAAAAATTTATATCCTGGCTGAAAATTACAATCTCAGCATAGGGTTTAATCAATGTTTTTTAATTTTTTAATTTCTCATTGTTTTTTACCTGAAAACTTAATGCGCACAATTGTTGTACCAATTAATATGAATAAAACAGGTGATACGTCTGACATTTGTAATTATAGGCCAATTTCTCTTACGACTGTTTTTGCAAAGGTGCTGGACAGTCTGCTTAGTAGGTGTTTGAATAATCATGTCTCGCTTAGTGTCGCTCAGTTCGGTTTTAGATAGGGCCTTTTCACCGAGGGTGCTATAGTGTGCCTTAAGCAGACTGTTCAGTACTACAATTCTACGAAGACACCAGTGTTTGCATGTTATTTGTATCTAAGCAAAGCTTTTGATCTCGTGTCCTATGTCATCTTATGGAATAAAATAAAATTAGAGACTGACGTAGCTGACGAAATTGTACAGCTTTTTAGGTTTTGGTATAATAGCCAAAAAAATGGTGTGAGATGGGCTGGTGTATATTCTGAGGAATACAAACTGGATTGTGGAGTAAGGCAGGGGGGCTTGAGCTCTCCCATATTGGTCAATATGTATATATATATATGATTGATGGTCTGAGCAGTACTGGTGTCAGATGTCACAAAGACGGTGTTTGCATAAACTATATAAGTTATGCTGATGACATGGTCCTAGTTAGTCCATCGATTAGTGCGTTATAAAAGCTACTGAACATGTGTGAGTCATACGCGGCGGCTCAAGGGCTTAAATACAACGCGGTAAAAAGGGAGTATATGATATTTAGACCAGATCAGAAACGTTACATTCATATACCTTAAATAACTCTGTGGAAGTCCATTAAACAAAGTTGAACGCTTTAAGTATTTAGGTCATTGGGTCGCGGATGACATGACAGATATTCTGGACGAGAGAGAACGCAGGTCACTGTCTGTTTGTTGTAATATGTTGGCCCGCAGATTTGCAAAATGCACACATAATCTAAAAAAATATTCTGCAGTCTGTGAGTTAACTATACAAAGAAGGCATACAGTGATCTGCGCGTCCAGTATAACAAGGCATTCAGGATACTGATGGGGTTGCCGCGATACTGCAGTGCTTCCCTCATGTTCGCAGAGGCCAGCACGGACGGGTTCACTGCCATTATGCGCAAACGCTGCGCCTCTTTACTTCGGCGTGTACGGGGCACTTCCAACACCATCCTGAACACGTCAGAGGGCCGCTGGGACGCGCCGATGTTAGCCCGCTGGTTAGAAAGGCACGAAAGCCGAGTTGGAAATTAAATAATGTTTATTGTGATTTTTCTTGTGTTTTTATACTAACATCTAGTCTCTAAGTTTAAAATTGTTACTAACCGATATATGGATTACTTGTGGTCTGAAATAAATTACTTATTATTATTATTAATATTAAGAGAACCGAAATATACATTTGGGCACAACTGGGATGACTTTTTGTCTTCTATCTCACCTGATGGAGAGTGATGATGAAGACGAAGGTGTTACACGTCTATCCACGAGATACCTATTCACTCGACGCTTGAAAGAACTAGGACTATAGTTTTCTGGAAAAACAGATGCAGGCAGTTCATTCCACACCTTGGCGTTTGGTTCGACTTCTTGGGATATCTACCATGAAGGGATGGAAGGTCTGTCTGCGTCTAGTAGTCCGATGTAAGAAGGGTGTGGGCTCAACCTGATCAAAAAGAGCATTCGCGCACTCTCCAAAATGTAATATGTAGAAGACTGCTAAACTGGCAACTTTCCGACGATGGTCGAGGCTTTTACTGGTACGATGGTCTATTATTATTATATTATTATTATTATTTTAGTTGAAGTCAATGTAATATCACATTGTAATAGAAAATGTTTGTACCAGGTAATGTTTTTTTTATACACACTAATAGGCCCCAAAGTAGATCTTGTGTTATGGAATACTATACAGCTAACTAGGGGGAACATATATAAATATAAACAACCGTCATCTGAGAACAAACTTGTGTCTTCATCATACAAATGCATGCTTCGGGCAGGACTCGAACCTGGGTATGAGGCAGGCTGGTACCACCGACACTACTCAGCCGTCATCTTCATTGAATATCAGAACATCGTTTTATAGCTATATACAGCAGTAGCGGCGTATTTAACTAGCGTGATCGAATACCCGCAACTGCGGTTGTTAAACTTAACGTTTCAATTACGATAATTCAATAGAAACTTCTAAGTAGGGATTATTTATATCTATATTATTATACCGAACCTCCCCTGGATTAAGGGAGTGAGCTCCCCTTATCGGCCTGGCCATCTTGTGTTTGATCCCCAAAAGCTGATATTGTGTTATTTTCTATTAATGACTTACTTCTATTGTATTTCACCCCGAACTAAATGGTAAGATCAGCAGTGAAAATGACTTTATGAAATGATTATTTTTTTTGCCTTTGTACGGCTTGTACGGTTGTCTTATATGAAGGAGATGACGGGAGTGTAACGCGCCTATTGGGGAGGTGCCTGAGATGCAAACATTTTTTAAACAGTTCTTTTTTAGTTTAATAGTTGTTGAATTTCCCTTCTTTTTCCTGTTGAAGAAATTTATTCTTGTTTCTTGTCTCCGAGTTTAGGATAGATAAGATCCGATTCCTTCCGTGTAGAACCACGAAATTGATTTCATTTCAGTTTTGACCGCGGCATACCTTAAGTGATGAACATGATACATCTTCCTGCTACTTCATTTGCTATTTGAACGATAATATTCCACATAATTTTTCCTTTATTTTGCTGACCCTCCCTATCCCTACATAAGATGCAATCTCCCCCGGTTTCCCCTCTTAACAGCTTTTTTAAACATGTTGTTCATTTGCTAGTTTTCGATCGCAACTCGGATAATGCTCATTGAAATAGTTGCCGATTTGATTTTTGAATCTTAATCGAACCTACGAGAATCCTGCAGCTCACTTACTGAATGAAAACATTCAAAGGGGATGGTGAATCGCAGAAAAATGGTGAAGTTTTTGAATGTGAGTGCACTTTGCTTATTTGATTTTTCGGAAGCATACGTGGAATTAACAAATAAATACTTAAAATAAAATAAAAATAATATTCGCATTAATTAACAGGTACACTTAAACTCAATCGGGTTTAATGTCTCTGAAAAATCCTTTGAGGTTAGGTGCACCATGTGTTTGTAGAACCATAACAAAGCCACCAAATCTGCAGTTAAGTCAATAATTGGTTGCAACATTTTAGCAATAGTTACCACAATTGCTTGGTTCTAACCGGTTCATGCTATAGTCTTGGTCAAGTTAACTGTCAAAGTATAGAAGAAGTATAGATAGGAACACACAACAGTGGAATTTTCTCGTTATCGTTGTTTCGTTTAAAGGTAATTTTGACTTAAACAATAAACAGAGCCTGTGGTACAACACATCCCTGAACAGATCAGTTTAAAGTTTAAGTTAAAAGTCTACTGAACATTCCAGAAAAGACAAGTATTTTAAAATTTTGTTACACACAACAAGCGTGGGTTGAAAAGTAGGACTTCGTAGCCGGATTATACTTTGATACACAATGCAAAGAGCGCCTTTGTAATCTCATAGTAGATTGATCAGAGATACACGGCTAGTTAGTTTGTGGAGCATTATTTTTTAGTATTTTCTGGTAATAGTTAATAAACAAAATAAATTTAACCAGGTATTATCTGAGTTTCGATAGTGTAACTGATACATAGGACATACGGTGCATTTGGTTTGGGAAATAAATAGACGCTACAAACTCCTAAATCCAGGCGTATAGCCTTTTGAATAGTGTTTGTCTTCTGCGAGTCATTGCCAGATACCAATTTAACCAATATCTACTTAATATTTTCACTTATAACATAACAATTTAAACTGCCCGCCTCCCAATAAAATACTCTCTGTTAGTTCAGCCTGTATGTCCGACCTTAACGTCATGTAATTAGCTAGCCATGCCTTTGTCTCTCTGACACGCCGACAGACTCACTGCATCCAGTCAGCTCGAGCTGCTGGTCGGCCGCAGCATAAACCTGCGAGATTCCACCGTGATGTAGTTATATTAAACCTAGAGTTGCAGAGTTGCAACGTGGTAGAAGGCGGCCCAATCAAGAACATGTATTCAAAACACAAAGATGAACTGCCTCTTTTAAAGGAAAAGGTAGATAGCTCTATATTAAAACATTGGAATAGTTGCCATCTCATTCTCGCTCCGATCACCGCCCGATACGGACGCGCAAGACCCCGTTCTCCGTTGATCGGTCCCTTCCCGATATTCCGTAGCGCTCAGTCTACTGACGTCACAGTTTAGCGTGTTACGTGCTACGGTTTTCAAGGTTTTTCTACTCCCTCCGAGTGCTATCGAAGTGTGATTTTTCTTTGCGACTAAGCCCCTTAGTCTTCAAAGTGCTGTGCTAAGTTGTGTTGTGCTTGTGCTGAGTGCAGTGTTGTGCCCATCGTAAGTAGTCTGGTTTCAGTACAAAGGATACTTAACGGTGACAACGAATTTGTACTGAACCAGTCCTTTTATTTTTATCTTATTTCTCTTCTCTATTTTATTTATTTTTCTCCTTTTTTCATATTTATTTTTATCATATCTGTGTGTTTTCGTGTGTATTTGTCCTTTCTGTCGGTAAAGGTTGACCCTAACGCGGTCAACTCTTTACCTGCGTACCCTTTTTTAGGTTTCTAGGTAGCGGCCTTCAGCGTACTACGGTTAGTTTTAAATTATTCTCCCCAGCCCCTCTACCGCTGGTAGGGAGGTTAACCGCTAGGGTTCGCTAGGTTTTTAGGAACTAGGCATCCTGCGACGTACTTTTTTTATACTTATAATTGTCCCAATCCTCCCTAATGGATTCGCTAAGCGTTATTAACTTCGCGAACGGCACCCAGGCGCTTGCTGCGGCAGGCGTCTCCATCCCGAAAGACATCCTAACGCAGGCCTTGCAGGCATCAACCGCGTCCCCGGCCCCTCAGGCCCCAACCCCAGCCCCTCAGGCCTCCAAAGTCCAGACCCCTCAGGTCTATAGCTCTCCCGCGTCTCCCGTTTCATCCGATATGGACTGCGTGTCGGTCTCATCCTCGCGCTCATCTCGTAGGAAGCGTACCGCTCCCGGGAGCCAGACTCCGCCGGGTCCGAAGCTTCGTCGGTCGCCGCCACCTTAACCGGCTCTCCTGAGCCCGCGTTCCAGTTAGTTACCAAACGCTCTAAGAAGCGTTCGAAAAAAGCCGCGGTGTCTTCAACACCCGAGCCAACCCCGGTGTCTTCTACACCCGCCCCCGCGCCGCTCATGTCACTCGAAGTGACCGCGTCTCCGTCGGTCCCATCGAAGCCTCAGCTCCCTCCGCTAGTCTTCCTCCGAGATAAAGCGCGCTGGACCGCGGTTTCTAACTTGTGCAAAGAGCACAAAATTAATTATCTCAAGGCAAATAACGCAGGCGATACTATAAAAATCCAAGTCACGACTATCGACGACTTCCGCACGATCACTCGTTTACTCTCGCTTAAACAAATCGCGTACCACACTTACGCCCTCCCGGAGGAGCGTAAAATCCGCGCAGTATTACGGGGCGTCCCGTTCGAGCTCGCGAATGAAGATATCCTCGAGGAACTTAAGTCCCAGGCTTTCCCGGCTGAAGCGGTGCACAAGATGCACACAAACCGCGGTAGGCGCTTTCCGTTAGCTTTAGTGACCTTGTCTAATACTCCCAACTCGAGGGAGATCTTCAGAGAGGCTCGCACAATCTGCGGACTCTCGAATATCTCCGTCGAGCGTCCCAACCCCCGTGGTCACCCTGGGCAGTGCCACCGCTGCCAGCTCTACGGCCACGCAGCGGGTAACTGCCCAGCTCCTCCCAGGTGCGTCAAGTGCCTGGACCCTCACATAACAAAGGAGTGCACTCGCACTCCCGAATCCACTTCCCCCCCTGCCTGTGTGCTCTGCGGCCAGTCCGGCCACACAGCTAACTACAGGGGTTGCCCGCGCGCTCCACGCTCCACCGCAAAGAGGGCCGCGCCTAAACCGGTGCCGCCGCTCATTCCCGCTAACTTCCCACCGCTGCGCAACCGGGGTCCCCCGGAAGCAAAGCCCGTTCAGCCGACACCTACTCAGGCTCTGTCTTGGAGGCAGCGTCCGGCCGTTCCGCCAGCACCTTCCCGTCCTATCCCAGCTCCCGTAGCTTCCGTAGGGACGCGTCCTGCTCCGTCATCCGCACCTCAGTCGTCGTTGGCTGAGGACATGAAGACCGTGTACGACGTCATCCAAAACGTCGATATTAACGAAATTTCCGTACTCGCACGCAAACTGCGAGCCGCCCGCTCTCCTCAAGAGCGTTTATTTGCGTTAGCCGAGCATCACTCGCTCCTAAGTTCGTTGTAAATTCTTTTATTTTTGTATAAATTCTTTTTTATTCGTAAATAAGTAAATTATAATGTCTAGACCCGCAAATCCCGCGTCCGGTCGTATTAAACCCAAGGGCTTATCCCTAGTATCTTTTAACGTTCGTAGCATTAGCACCAACCTTTCTGAGATTAAACTGTTCCTTCAGAACAAAGAACCTGACTTATTCCTTCTCTAGGAGACATGGCTTACTCCAAACCGCTTCAGGGGATACGCTATTCCTAAGTACGCGTTTACTCGCAACGATAGGCCCAACTCCGACGGTTTCGGCGGCACCGCTATATATTACAAAAGAGGCTTCCATTGCTGTCCTCTCCCTACCCCTCCTCTCCTCAACATGGAAGCCACTGTGTGTAAATTGGCTATGACTGGTCATCCGACCATCATCATAGCTTCAGTCTACATACCATGTGGCTCCAGACCAACCCGCAGCGACTTTGAGGCCATTCTCGCCCTCGGCTATTCGGTCATTATGTTCGGAGACATTAACTCCAAACATACTGACTGGACGTGCCTATCGACCAATACCAGCGGTATCGCTCTCCTCGACATCACTAACGCACTTGACTTAGACGTCATATCCCCCATCACTCCCACTCACTATCCCAACAACCCGACCTACTCTCCTGACTTCCTCGACTTTGCAATTATCAAGCGAATCAATCTTGATCTCAGGTCCATCGAACCGCTCCTACTCTACTTCCTCACTACTTCGAAGTCGAAGAGAAAGCCGAATGCTTCGCCGACAGCATAGCGGCACAATGTTCGTCCAGCACACAACCCGCGGATCCCTCCCACATCCAGGCGGTGGAGGACGAAGTTCTCCGCAGAGAATATCTCCCCATTACCGACGACCCCGTCACAGTCTCTAATGATGAAATCTTGCTTCTCATTAGAAGTCAAAAGTCCAAAAAGGCTCCGGGTGCGGATGGAATTTCCAACCACGCACTTAAGCACCTGCCAAGGTGCTTACCTTGTTAGCTATCATCTTCAATGCCTGCTTCGACCATAGCTACTTTCCAAAAGCCTGGAAAGAAGCGACAGTCATAGGCATTCCCAAGCCGGGTAAACCTCTGAATGTCCCGGCTAATCACAGACCCATCAGCCTCCTCAAGGCAATGTCTAAACTTCTCGAAAGAGTCATACTCTCTCGAATGCGGAACCATCTGTTTCCAACGGATGGCGACCCTTTCATTATTCCCCACCAGTTCGGCTTTCGCGCTAAGCACTCCTGCCCTCAGCAAGTCCATCGAATCGTCGAGTACATACTCGAAGGATTCTATCCGCGTCGTAAAAAAACAATCGCGGTTCTCTTTGACGTAGCCAAGGCTTTCGACAAAGTCTGGCACAGCGGTCTCGTTTTTAAACTCTATAAAATAGGCTTACCGGTTCGCCTAGTCAGATTAATCGCGTCGTTTCTTAAAGACCGTACGTTTCGATTTAAACGAAATGAAAGCACGCTCTCCGCGCCTCGTCCCATAAAGGCTGGAGTCCCGCAAGGCTCAGTCCTCGCCCCTCTGCTGTACACTGTGTACACTAACGACATCCCCATACCGCCGAAAGGCGTCGAACTCGCCCTCTTTGCAGACGATACCGCCCTTTACACTAAAGGTCAAGCGATCCCGTATAACATCACCAGACTCCAAAAGGCCGTAAACGCCCTCGCTGTTTGGTTTCAAAAATGGCGTATCGATGTCAACCCAGAAAATAGTTCCACTATTCAATTCGACCACAAACGTCTTAATCGCCACAACGATCCCCACATTCGAATTTTCCAAGATACGCATATCGTCTGCTACGGAGGATTGAGGAGTGGGTTTGTATGGGCGAGGAGCCGGGATGGGATTCGATGCGGGGCGCTGCCTCCAGTTTTCTGGGGCAGGCCTGGACTGTGTAGGCTTAGCAGCCGGACGAACCCGGCTACGCAGCGGCGGAAAGTTTTCTTGAGAAAGGCGCGGGGCCTGTTTGGGTGCCGCCCTCTTGGAATTGGAGCGCATACAACGGGGTGCAAGAGGGCAGCCCCTGTAATTTGCGGTGTGGCCGGACTGGCCACAAAGCACGCAATCGGGAGGAGAGGGAGTTTCAGGAGTGCGATTGCACTCCTTAGTGAAATGAGGGACCAGGCACTTGACGCACCTGGGCGGTGCGCGGCAGTTGGCCGCCGCGTGCCCGTACAACTGGCACCGATGGCACTGGCCGGGATGACCGCGGCGATGAGGCGCCTCGATCGAGATCCCAGAGAGGCCGCATATAGTGCTAACCCCTTTCAGGATCTCCCTGGACTTGGGGACGTTGGCGAGAACCACCAAAGCGAGAGGGTGTTGCCCCCCGTACTTGCTGTGCATTTTATGCACTGCGAGTGCCGGGAAGCCTTGGGACTGCAGATCCTCCAGGATAGCCTCGTTCGATAATTCGAACGGGACTCCCCTGAGTACCGCTCTGATCTTACGCTCTTCTGACAGAGCATAAGTATGATAAGCATATTGCTTATCGGTGAGGAGCTTTGTTAAAGCATGAAAGTCGTCTATCGACGAGACTAAGATTTTAATAGATTCACCCGAGTTGGCCGCTCGGGTGTAATGAATCTTGTGCTCATTGCACAATGTCGAAACCTCAGTCCATTTACCCTTTTCCCGAAGGAAAACGGGTGGTGGGACCTTGGCCTTGACAGAAGTTGGGGCCGGAGCGGGTGTTGAAGACACCGGGGCAGCTGGCGTTGAAGACGCCGCAGGGGGTGTAGGGATGGGCGTCGAGGGCACCGGGTCTTGTTTCGAGCGCTTCTTAACAAGCGTAAAAGAGGGAGACTCAGGGCCAGTTGGGGTGGCGTCCGATGATGACTCGGTTGCGGGTGCGCGCTTGCGGCGCGGAGGGGCGTCTACTTCGCACTCCATGTCACTGGAGGAAGGAGACGCTGGAGAGCCTAAGACCAGGGGGGTCTGGGGAACTGGGGCGGCCTGAGGGGCCATTGTGGACATTATCGTCATGAAATGAGGGATAAGAGAATCTAGGAAACGGTACTTATCAGCATTTATAGACATGCCTTCAGCACAGGTACTTTCAAGTATCTTCTTCCTAATCTCATCAGAGCTTAGGGAAGCCATTGCGGAAGGGTTGGGGAGGGACAACAATATATAAATATATATACTATGAACCTATCAACGATGACTAACTTCCTAAAACCACCCTACACGCAGTAGGGCGGTTGAGGACGACGCGGATAACTTACTCGAACACGGAACTTGAAGTCCTGGAACGACGAATCCCCGTCGACGAAGCTCACGTTCCACGAAGTACGGTTAACAACCCACTATCCGCCGTGAAAACGGCGTTAGAAACTTATTAGAAGTACGGTTAACGACCCACTGTCCGCCGTGAAAACGGCGTTAGAAACTTATTACGGTATACAACTATGAAATTATAAATTACGACAACAACCAGTGAAATTTGGGTGCTCAATTAGCGCGGGGGCTAATAGAGCGGGAAGGCGTCTGCGATCGACGTGCGCTCGAGAACGCACGCAGACCGAGACTGCGCGCGGAGTATGCGTCAGAGCATTTTTATATCCTCCTGCCCTTCCCGTGGAGGGGAACCAAAAAAAAATAAAAATTGCCATCTACAATGTAATGTAAAAAAAAAATTAAAAAAAAATTGTTACTTCCTCTTTATACGGATCAAGTGTCCGAAATAAATAATTATTATTATTTTGTTATTATTATTTTTCGCAGTTGGCTAAATTTTATAGCTTTGTGTTGCAGACCAATAAGAAAAACCTAAGTTTTTTTTATTTTTTTTAGGGGCTTTTAGTCATAAATCGGCTATGTCAGTCCCATTGAAACCTTATAAATAATTTACAATTATGCTAATAGTATAGACCACAAGTATTTAAGTATAACCTAAATAATATTTTACTGCAAAGAATGGTGAAATAGTAGGTAGACGACTTTAGCGATTAGTGTGTGGTTCAGTTAGAATACTCTGTAATAGTGCAATGTCAATAATGTTTAGTTTATATTTTTTTATAAGCTCAGTTCTAAAGGATTCGTTACGAACACATTCCATCAAAATTGGGAGAATCGGTTTTCCTCATAATATGCTTAAATTTGTTTGACGGAATATACCCGGATCGCAATCTCAAGGCCGCTACAGTTAACTTTCTACTAAGTTGCATTGGCAAACCATGGCACGCGAAGAGGTCCATCCTGCATAGTTTTATACCATATTCCTTTATCAGATGATGTTATATTAAAGTGTTCTCTCCAGACATGTAAGTCATAAGTTTTGTGTTTTAAGAGTACTTCAAAAAATTCCGGTAAAATGTATATTTCATTACCTGACCCTATTGCTTCTTTTGCAAAGCGATCGACCTCTTCGTTACCAAATACCCCAACATGAGATGGAATCCAATGCAGTTTGAGAACAATGCCATCCCTCAACATGACATAAATTACATTAAGAGTTGCATAAGCTATCGATGCACCTCTTTTCCCAGAGGCGCATCGAGCTAGGTGTTGTAGTGCACTCTTACAGTCAGTCAATATAACAACAAATTTAAGATGCTTCGAATAAGCGTACGATACTGCTTCTGAAACTGCAAATAATTCTATAGACATTATAGTATTCAAGTCCGAAACAATTTAAAACCTTTCTATATAAGAATAAGTCCGATCATATATTGCTGCTCCAAGGCCTAAAGAAGTTTTCGAACCGTCTGTATATATTATGTGCCAACCTTAATATGTTCTATGTAAATAATCCAATGTTTTATTTCTTTGGAATATGTACTGAAGAACCCACAGAAATAAATACAAACAGACGTACATAGCATGTCTACCTAAAAACATATATATAATTTTCATCACTATGCAGTGTTAAACAAGTCGCTTTTTTACCATTTACCTGAGATAAGTCTAAGCATAGATTTCCGAATTGTCATCATGCGTTGTCCGATTAAAACACTAAGTATATAAATCATGCTAAGTCGAAATAATACACAAATGATGCATTGTTGGAAGACCAAAGTTAAAGACGATAGCAATATTTGACCCTCGTGAAAACATATGAAAAAACGATAAGTTTTATTGGAATGCTTTTTCCTAAAAATAAGCTTTAACATCTCGTGAAATTACGTTGCATATTGATGAGCACAAAGAGATCACTTTTGTTTAAATTCATCAGTCAGCTGTCCAAGGCAAATTTATAAATTGTAGTTTGGCAAAAATATGAGAAGAATGTTCTTGAGAACTTATTTAAAATTATTTCAAGTAATACAAATCACTAAAGACGCCTTTTTCAAGCACACTGTTGTGAACGTTCGGACCAAAATGTCTAGAAGCCAACCATAGTCATGTATGTACCGATTAGTAAATTAGTTCAACTTTTTAATTTATTTCATGGGGTCTGAATATATTTTTTAAATAAGTTCTGAAAATAAATTCATCAATCAAATGTGTAAAGAACATTTTGATTCATTTCTTATCATTTTCGTGCAAAATCAGCCCAACATGCTTTTATAAGTCAAAATTTTCAGTTCTCACCAATATAGGAGTCGAAGTACCGATGATTTTGCATGTCTTCATACTGCTTTTACACTAACAAAATTAGTCAGTGTCCAGGCACCTGAAAGAAAACGACAGAAAACGCTCGCCAAATTATGTTTTATTTCTGTACTAGCGACCCGCCCCAGAAGTCGATGCGGTAGCAGAGCCTGCTTATTTTCTAGTTTCATAGTGTCGCATCAGCTTGATGCGTTGAGTTTACGTATGAGATTTAAGTGTAGTCCTACTTACAGCTAGTTAATGTGTTTTTCATATCCTGCTGAAAATTATAGGAAACACTACACTACATATAAAAAATAACTAAAAATTAAATTGATAAAATTCACTCAAACAAAAGTATGTACAAAGTTACCAGTTTAAATTTTAAAATTACTTAACAAGACAACACAAAAACACCTATGCGACCTTAATCTTTGAAGTGACTCAGTACGTGCAAGTAACCAACGCAAATGCAACCTTCCATATGACACACAAAAAATAAAACTAAAAATTTACAAAATATTTGACTACTTAAGTCTTCGATCAAACATCAGGTCTTTATATGAGCTCGAAGACCCCAGTACCTTATTATGACACCACAGTCAAAATGTCGTAGAAAACAAATACAGTCGTTAAAATCTGATACAGCCCTTACAGCGAGTGTAATCGCTCGGCTTACATAGCAACAACGGGGGGATTTATTTTGTCGCGTGATAGTTTTAATTTTACGATAACTCTTAAAGTACGATTTAAACAGTATGGTGTACAAGGCAATTATGCTGAGCATGAATTGCTCAAAATTACTGACATAGTAAGGTAACTAAAGGTAAAATATGTATTGAGACCTGAGACATGTCAATGAAAGAATTCTCGGTGGTTCCATCCCGGTTTTCACCCCATTGTGTCGGTAATGCAAGTTTATAAATCGTCTTACTGCACCCTAGGATAAGGGTGGATAACGCGGGTTGTTCTCAGCCTAGTTTTTCTGAGTTATAAAGCAGTAATTGAACTAGAAATGTGAGAAGAATTTTATAATAAATTTACGAATTACTGAAAGTTATATGTGCTGTAATGACGACGGGTATAAGGTATATAGTTTTATTTGTTTTGGTTCCTGTCCACAAGCAATCTCTAAGTCAAAAGGTGAATGGCACCATTCAATACGTTTAGATTTTGCAAATAATTTGATAAAAACTTATAACGAAACGTATAAACAATGTTTTTATAAATGCTAGATATAATCATATTTTAATGTGACAAACTGGTTTTAACCTTAACCATTTAATTTATATACCACATTGAGTTTTACATTGCAAGGGAGTGATTAGAAAATTGTCGAACACGCCCTGAGGGCAGTTTGGTCACCTCTAATAAAGCTCCTTTTCATTAATTAAATATGACTTGCATTCTTGTATCGTGCGCCGGTACTTACGATTATTAGATAAAATCGTTCGTTAGCTGCGTCTGTGTCGTGCAGGCAATGCAGTTTGTGACCATTGTTCCCCGCGACTTTCATTTACCTAAGACGTCAGAAAATCCTATCAGTTATTAGGTATTAATAAAGATATAAAGAATATAAGTTATCTGTATATTTAAACTTTAAATAAAATTTTTATTCAAGATATACCTTATATGCCTCTGTAAACTAGCCTAAAGCGCTTTTCATCATAATTTAAATGAAGAACCTAAAAAATCGTTAAACTTTATAAATTAATTTCACCATAAGCAGTAGGTTTTCGATGATCATGGATGGTGCAGGAAGTTAGATATCTGTTACATTTGTCGTATCAAACTCATGATGCAAGCGATAGGATAATTTGGGTCTCCGTTATCATCCTGTTTCGTAAGGGAGTTCTGCTACTGCACGATAGATGGCGGTGAATATACAGTTGTATCGTACGAACAAGCACATCATATATTCATAGCCGGCAAAAGAGCCTGTGTCCATGTCCATCCAAGAAGCATCCACACTCATGGATATAATTAGTCGTAAGCGTTTATTACTAGTGATTGTAATTATTATATATCGACTAAGACACATTGTGTACGATACCTGTTGTTATAAACTATGATTTATTACTCTGATATAAATATACAAGTAGAATTCCTAATTAATAGAGACCTTATTCTTAATGTAAAGAATGCAAGAAGATGGACTTTGTGTTATACCAAATCCTAGGACCACATTTTGGACATTTGATTACTTACTCAAAATGTACAAATAAAAAAGTCATCTTGGTAATCAATCACTTAATATTGTTTGTTACTCGAGTCGCTTATAAAATAAAATTAAAGTTGAAGACTTGCTAGAGACATTTTTTGCAACTGCATGAGTTGTATCTATGCCTAAAATGTTTAGCTTCATAACTGATAAAAATTATGAAAGTTTTGGTGTAAGTGAAAAACTTACTTTTAATTTAAAATTTATTAAAATTGTTAAGTTAGATTTAAATCTTCATTTTAAATTAAAATCTAAACAGGTAACTTCAGTGGTTTTAGGTAGTCCTTAAGGAAGCGTTGTCTAAATCTTAGATAGGCTAAATCTATAATCTAAATAGGCTGGAAGTAAAATTGTGTGTGTTTGAGTGGATGTAAAATTCTTAAAATAAGTAATTTGATTAAAACAATCTATTTTGGCTATTTTATCATGCCTAAGGTTAATCTATGATAAAGAAAACTGGAAACTAACCAAAAAGTGGCTTATGATGTTGGGAAAGAAAACTTAAAGAAGTTTAAGTAGAAAGTGGTTTTGTTATATCAAGGAAATAACATGGAAATATTCAAAGACACGAAAGTTATTGCCAATATCCGACAAACGGGCAGTTTTGATCATAAACCTTTATATTGCCACTACGAAGGCCTGTACAAAATAATCTTGTTGGCACAGTTATGCTTTTTATGAGAAAAATTCGACATTGAAGTTAAAATAACTAAATATATTGCCGATGTGTAGTTTAAAATATTAACGACCCTATCTTTTCTTGGGGTATCGATTTTGTGTGATTCCTCGCTTATGTATATGACGCCTCGCTGAAAGGATTCCAATCATTGGCCCTGTAGGGCCCTGTGTGGGCCGCAGCGCCCTGACTCGCAGCAATATCGCCCGCTTGGCGCAACTCCAGCGGACGATGGCGATCTCGGTGGTACGGGGTGGTCGCACGGTGTCTGGTGAGGCATCCTGCGTGCTGGCGGGCATATTCCTTGGGGCCCGGATCTCATAAAACCACTCGAAATGAAATTGTAAGCTGTCACCCCAAGCGTCACCAGTTGTCACCTCACCTGTATGTCAACCCAAACGGGCACAAGAAAAGAGACACTTGCTAGTAACAGTCCAAACGTTGCGATTGCTCAGCAGCTACACACTCCATGGCTAACTTACTGTCTTTTCCAGTGTACCTAAGAACGTCAACATCGTTAAAAGACAAACAAAGTTTGCTTTTTTGATTAAAAGAGATTACGAGTCTGGAAATAAATAAAATCATAGAAATATGATAAAATGATAAATATTGGTTTTATCCAAATAGTTTAATAAAATACCGGATCGTTATTATTGCGAAAAGTTTTATAAAGGTACCCAAGTAATAACTAAAAGTCCTTACGTAATTGAAATAGAGAGGACAATGACATTTGTTTAATTTTTTCAAAATTTTCCGTCACAAAACGTCTCTAATGGACCGTGGGTCATCCTGTTATAGAGTAATAAATAATCAATAAATAGAGTGCTTTCTCAACTGTGAAAACTTTGAAAACTATGTAGCTAATAGATTTGTAGCAAGTCCAGATCGACCAATATTTTATTAAAACGACACGTGGTGAAGTTATCTGCCAGGGACGTAAAGCAACGAAATAACATCTTTATAACGGTTCTGGCTCGCATCTCAACGTTTGGTAAGAATATTTGACATGTGATTAGGAAACATTATATTGAAATTTGCTCTGTTGCTGCCAGCGACCGTGGATGCTTTTAGCCAGGTTTTACAGGCGGGAATTCCTTTCGAAGCAGTTGTTCCTTGGATCATGGTGAAGCCTTGTAGTGAAGTATTGTAATATTATATTTACTCTTTGTACGAAAAGTATTCACACCAACCACCAGGAATGACCAAATCGACAGGTGTAGTCTGTCCTGAGGCCGTCGTTCAAATACATCCTCGTTCAGGTAGGTAATTAAGATAATGTTGAATAAATTTCATAAAGGCGGCCGATCGTCACGGCTTAGGAAGCACGTCAGAATGCCGCGATGTTTCAGTAAAGAGGTCGATATGAATTAAGAAGAAAAGATATTTAAATATATGTTTGATATAAACGAAATAAAAGAAGCAATACATTCTGACTTGCTCCAACAGCGGAGTAAGATGTACTAGATTAAAGTTATATGAAAATATACACGCCACGGTACAGAAACTTACAAACCTGGTTTGAAGATTCATATATAAATGTCTCTAAATATATTAATGCTCCCAATCAAAACTAAGTAGCTTATACGATGACAACTGATGATTACGTACGTTAACTCTCATCTTAGTTCATACACAAATCGTATATCATCTTACACTAAACTATTCAAATATTCCCAAACATCAAAAGATCAAAATTAGTCAAAATCAATTAATTACTACCGATAATGGCTCTTAGCCTTATAGCGTGTGATGAGTGCCGTGTTACCACCGACCTGTAACAAGTTGATCGAGTAGGTATATGAAGAGATAACATTATTTTTCATTACACTCATGAAAGTTGATTAATAACTGCCCGTCCAGAGCTTGTCGACAAAATCTGGTGATAATTGTCAGTTGTCAGTTTATTATATTAATTAAAAGTTGTGAATATATTAAATAAAATAGGTATCAGCGCTTTAGGCAAAGACGAAAAATTTCGCATATTTATTGTGCAGTCCGCATATTTTCGTATTCTCTACAAGTTAGCAAGTCCCTGTTAACTCCCAAGGACATGCGTAGATCCTGAAACGGAAACCCTTTGAAACTCGATACAAACATAACATTGTTTTTGTTCCGTCGCACCGCTCTAATCCGCTGTATTTAGTTTATTAAATCAACTTGAATGAGATAATTAGAATCGATAGAGTGTTGCGTAAATAGCGTTCATCTAAATAATTTACGATAAAGTTATGAATATTTGCTTAATCTCAACAAAAAATCATTAGTTCCTAAAATTTCTTCCTTTTCCTCATTGTATTTAATAAGCGGCTAATTTTTTTTCTTAAATGTACTACAACAAAAGTAAACAATTCCTATCATCCAAAAGGGTTAACTAATATCTCCGACCATTGAGTCTGTAATCAGGACTACACATAAAACGCAGGTTTCTTGATGATGTACCGTCGCAGGGCTGTCTCTGTGATAATTCTCTTTTTTCTGAAAAATTTAAATTGATTTATCTGTAATTTTTGCATACATAATGTAACAACTAAGAAGTAACTTTTTAATTACTTATTTAATCAAATCAATGCGTATTTTTTTAAATAGAGTCCTAATGATAAATTAGCTTAAGTGTCCTTTGCAGCAGTGTTCGCGAGCTGAGCAGGAAACAGCATGTAAGTAGGGTACATGTTACCATGGATACAGGGTACCAAAAGTTGGTACGTACACAGATTTTATATTATGCCATTTATAAAATCGACTTCCTATTTATTTGAGATAATTTGTTTGTGTATGTTGCATATTTAATATGAACAAGTTAGAATTATATATTAATAAGAAGGAAAAAAGCTGGCAGCCCTAGCCGTAGGATTTAAATGATTTTGCCGTGAGTAAATTATTATTAATACTCAAAGAAAGAAGAACGCGGAATTAGTAATTTTCTACGGGAAAGTTCTTATTTAAAAAAAATATGACTTATATCAATGTTTTCTAAAAATTACTAGGCTTACTAACTTCATTTTTAAATGAACGACAGTGGATGTACAATGTGTAAAGTATTTCAACATATTTAACACAGCACATATGCGGGGGGGGGGGGGGAAGTGGATTCGGGAGTGCGAGTGCACACCTTCGTGATGTGAGGATCCAGGCACCACAGGACGCCACGTAAGACTGCGCGGATCTTACGCTCCTCTGGGAGGGCGTAAGTATGATACGCGATTTGTTTAACCGAAAGTAATCAAGTAAAATCGCGGAAGTCGTCGATGGTCGTGATTTGAATTTTGATTGACTCGCGTGCGTTTGAAGGCTTTTACATAATTAATTTTGTACTCTTCGCACAAGTTAAAAACCGTGATCCAGCGCGTTTTTGCGGAGGATGACTGGGGGAGGGAGCTGACGCTTCGATGGGACGGGAGCGCAGCGCGTTGCTGGCTTGGACGGATCCGACGGGGTCGCGGTCACTTGCAGTGACATTAACGGCGCGGGGGTGGGTGTTGAAGACAGCGGGGTGGGTCGGGTGTTGAAGACACCGGGGCTTGCTTTGTACGCTTCTTAGAGCGCTTAGACGAAACTAACGTAAATCAGACGTTGATTCCGAGTCGCTCCCGGGAGCGGTACGCTTACGGTGCGACGTGCGAGAGGATGTGTCCGACACACAGTCCATCTCGGATGGCACGGGAGACGCGGAAGAGCTAACGACCTGAGGGGTCATGGCGTTGGCGGCCTGTAAGGCCTGCGTTAAAACGTCGTTATTTAAAGGGACACCGAGGGCGCTGCCGAGCGCCTCAGTGAAGGACTTCGCAAAGTTTACCAAGCTTTGCGAATCCATGGGAGGGCTTGGTAAGAAAATATAAGTATGTAAAGTGAGAGTGAGAAAGTTATTTATTTACCAATGCATCCGTAAATACCATAAAAATGCAATACCCTTTGCACAAAACCCAGGTAAAAGAATAAATTAATGTCCAGTTCCCAGAGTTCATAGTAAAATTGCCCAACAAACTTAACAATACATATAAAACTAGAAATTTAACAAATTTTGAAATCAAGCGTACAATAAAACTTTGGCTAAAGGACCTAAAATATGAAGAAACAGAAAACCTGTTGCTAATTCTGAATTGAAAACCTCCAACGTTCAATGTTTTTAAAATACAAACATTAGAAACACACACGAACATATACACACACACACACACACACACACACACATACACACCATACATACGTTACACATACCCTTTTATATTCTTTTTACAAATACACATGCATGCGTACACATAAATGCGCATATTGTTAAATCATATTTATTTGTAAAATAATGTATTGATTTTCTATATATGTTTAAACTTAGTATAAGTGATAAGTTTCTCTTGCTTTGTGAATTAACTGACTGCCGACAAACAGCTAACGCTAGTTCAGCAGTCAGAGTTTGTACCCTCACTGTATAATTTTTTTGTTACAATAAATAAATAAATAAATAAATAAATAAAATAAATAAAAGATGCCTAGACTTTCTAGACAACCTAGCGGCTTACCTCCCTACAAGCGATAGGGGGGCTGCGGACGAAGCGGAGTGTTGCCCCTATTGGAAAAGTACTGTACCTTCACCCTGGGAAAAAAGGCCCCTGTACTGGGATCCGGTGTGCCAGTTTCTCTAAGACCTGAAGATCCTTGGAAGCGCATCGGGTCGACTTTATGTAGTCGCCATGCTACAATAAGGCTGTCAAGGTCTTTTTGTAAGTTAGGGCCTTGGAGCATTAAATCATTCAGGCAGTTACCTGTAGATGTTTTGGAAGATGCATTGAATACGGTTCTCAACTTTGTAGTAGTAGAGTCTGCTTTCAATATTCCATGATGCGGGAGATAGCATGATGGCTCTATCTTATTTGTTACAGGTTTCATGTGGCCTAAAAGTAAGTATTCTGACATAAATTGCTTATAACTATCTGAAAAGTCCTTATTTTTAGACATTTTGTTCTCTAAATTGTGTAGTTGAGCGATCGCTTTAGATTTAGACAAACCAAGATGTTGTTCATAGTTTTCTTTCATGGGAAGCGCAACTTCATACTGACCGCTCTCTAGGCGCCTCGTAGTAGCTTGATATAGCTTTTCACAGAGTTCTTCTTCTTCAGACAGCTTATTAGAGGTGTTGTTCACTTCTTCCAGTTCCCAGTATTGTGATATATCTGCTAAGTTGTTAAGTACTACGTTAAAGTTGAAAGTTTTGACATTACCCGATAATATCCAACCTAAGCGCGTCTGTTGAGCTATAGTTGCTTTGTTAGGGCCCTTAATTAAGCCATCCAATATGATTTCCGAATACACACTTGCATCCGATAGTAGGTCAATGGGCCGAGAGATGTTATAGTCAGGATCAGCAAGTTGTAGGTGTTGTAAATGTGACCACGGTTGTTTGTTGATAGTCCCGTTGGGTAAATCGTTAAAAACACGGTTAATGACTAGAGCTTCTGTTGAGAATTTAAAGTCATCGTAAATATGGTGGTCATGGTGGTAGAATCATGTTTTATTTGACGTCAATAAGAACAAGTAATTGTCAATGTTGAGAAATAAATAAATATTTCATTTCATTTCATAGATTAGCAGTTCAGTGAGATAACACCTTTGCTCTGTTTCGAACCATACCCAATCCCGGAAACTGAGGCGTGATAACATTTTCTAGGGAGGCCTAGTAGTTGTGCGGCATGCTCAGCATTTAAAGTCATCGTAAATAGATGAGCAGCTCAGTGAGATAACACCTTTGCTCTGTTTCGAACCATACCCAATCCCGGAAACTGAGGCGTGATAACATTTTCTAGGGAGGCCTAGTAGTTGTGCGGCATGCTCAGCAATTAAAGTCATCGTAAATAGATGAGCAGTTCAGTGAGATAACACCTTTGCTCTGTTTCGAACCATACTCAATCCCGGAAACTGAGGCGTGATAACATTTTCTAGGGAGGCCTAGTAGTTGTGCGGCATGCTCAGCATTTAAAGTCATCGTAAATAGATGAGCAGTTCAGTGAGATAACACCTTTGCTCTGTTTCGAACCATACCCAATCCCGGAAACTGAGGCGTGATAACATTTTCTAGGGAGGCCTAGTATTTGTGCGGCATGCTCAGCAATTAAAGTCATCGTAAATAGATGAGCAGTTCAGTGAGATAACACCTTTGCTCTGTTTCGAACCATACCCAATCCCGGAAACTGAGGCGTGATAACATTTTCTAGGGAGGCCTAGTAGTTGTGCGGCATGTTCAGCAATTAAAGTCATCGTAAATAGATGAGCAGTTCAGTGAGATAACACCTTTGCTCTGTTTCGAACCATACCCAATCCCGGAAACTGAGGCGTGATAACATTTTCTAGGGAGGCCTAGTAGTTGTGCGGCATGCTCAGCAATTAAAGTCATCGTAAATAGATGAGCAGTTCAGTGAGATAACACCTTTGCTCTGTTTCGAACCATACTCAATCCCGGAAACTGAGGCGTGATAACATTTTCTAGGGAGGCCTAGTAGTTGTGCGGCATGCTCAGCATTTAAAGTCATCGTAAATAGATGAGCAGTTCAGTGAGATAACACCTTTGCTCTGTTTCGAACCATACCCAATCCCGGAAACTGAGGCGTGATAACATTTTCTAGGGAGGCCTAGTAGTTGTGCGGCATGCTCAGCAATTAAAGTCATCGTAAATAGATGAGCAGTTCAGTGAGATAACACCTTTGCTCTGTTTCGAACCATACCCAATCCCGGAAACTGAGGCGTGATAACATTTTCTAGGGAGGCCTAGTAGTTGTGCGGCATGTTCAGCAATTAAAGTCATCGTAAATAGATGAGCAGTTCAGTGAGATAACACCTTTGCTCTGTTTCGAACCATACCCAATCCCGGAAACTGAGGCGTGATAACATTTTCTAGGGAGGCCTAGTAGTTGTGCGGCATGCTCAGCAATTAAAGTCATCGTAAATAGATGAGCAGTTCAGTGAGATAACACCTTTGCTCTGTTTCGAACCATACCCAATCCCGGAAACTGAGGCGTGATAACATTTTCTAGGGAGGCCTAGTAGTTGTGCGGCATGCTCAGCATTTAAAGTCATCGTAAATAGATGAGCAGTTCAGTGAGATAACACCTTTGCTCTGTCTCGAACCATACCCAATCCCGGAAACTGAGGCGTGATAACATTTTCTAGGGAGGCCTAGTAGTTGTGCGGCATGCTCAGCAATTAAAGTCATCGTAAATAGATGAGCAGTTCAGTGAGATAACACCTTTGCTCTGTTTCGAACCATACCCAATCCCGGAAACTGAGGCGTGATAACATTTTCTAGGGAGGCCTAGTAGTTGTGCGGCATGTTCAGCAATTAAAGTCATCGTAAATAGATGAACAGTTCAGTGAGATAACACCTTTTGCTCTGTTTCGAACCATACCCAATCCCGGAAACTGAGGCGTGATAACATTTTCTAGGGAGGCCTAGTAGTTGTGCGGCATGTTCAGCAATTAAAGTCATCGTAAATAGATGAGCAGTTCAGTGAGATAACACCTTTGCTCTGTTTCGAACCATACCCAATCCCGGAAACTGAGGCGTGATAACATTTTCTAGGGAGGCCTAGTAGTTGTGCGGCATGTTCAGCAATTAAAGTCATCGTAAATAGATGAGCAGTTCAGTGAGATAACACCTTTGCTCTGTTTCGAACCATACCCAATCCCGGAAACTGAGGCGTGATAACATTTTCTAGGGAGGCCTAGTAGTTGTGCGGCATGCTCAGCAATTAAAGTCATCGTAAATAGATGAGCAGTTCAGTGAGATAACACCTTTGCTCTGTTTCGAACCATACCCAATCCCGGAAACTGAGGCGTGATAACATTTTCTAGGGAGGCCTAGTAGTTGTGCGGCATGTTCAGCAATTAAAGTCGTCGTAAATAGATGAGCAGTTCAGTGAGATAACACCTTTGCTCTGTTTCGAACCATACCCAATCCCGGAAACTGAGGCGTGATAACATTTTCTAGGGAGGCCTAGTAGTTGTGCGGCATGCTCAGCAATTAAAGTCATCGTAAATAGATGAGCAGTTTAGTGAGATAACACCTTTGCTCTGTTTCGAACCATACCCAATCCCGGAAACTGAGGCGTGATAACATTTTCTAGGGAGGCCTAGTAGTTGTGCGGCATGCTCAGCAATTAAAGTCATCGTAAATAGATGAGCAGTTCAGTGAGATAACACCTTTGCTCTGTTTCGAACCATACTCAATCCCGGAAACTGAGGCGTGATAACATTTTCTAGGGAGGCCTAGTAGTTGTGCGGCATGCTCAGCATTTAAAGTCATCGTAAATAGATGAGCAGTTCAGTGAGATAACACCTTTGCTCTGTTTCGAACCATACCCAATCCCGGAAACTGAGGCGTGATAACATTTTCTAGGGAGGCCTAGTAGTTGTGCGGCATGCTCAGCAATTAAAGTCATCGTAAATAGATGAGCAGTTCAGTGAGATAACACCTTTGCTCTGTTTCGTACCATACCCAATCCCGGAAACTGAGGCGTGATAACATTTTCTAGGGAGGCCTAGTAGTTGTGCGGCATGCTCAGCATTTAAAGTCATCGTAAATAGATGAGCAGTTCAGTGAGATAACACCTTTGCTCTGTTTCGAACCATACCCAATCCCGGAAACTGAGGCGTGATAACATTTTCTAGGGAGGCCTAGTAGTTGTGCGGCATGTTCAGCAATTAAAGTCATCGTAAATAGATGAACAGTTCAGTGAGATAACACCTTTTGCTCTGTTTCGAACCATACCCAATCCCGGAAACTGAGGCGTGATAACATTTTCTAGGGAGGCCTAGTAGTTGTGCGGCATGCTCAGCAATTAAAGTCATCGTAAATAGATGAGCAGTTCAGTGAGATAACACCTTTGCTCTGTTTCGAACCATACCCAATCCCGGAAACTGAGGCGTGATAACATTTTCTAGGGAGGCCTAGTAGTTGTGCGGCATGCTCAGCAATTAAAGTCATCGTAAATAGATGAGCAGTTCAGTGAGATAACACCTTTGCTCTGTTTCGAACCATACCCAATCCCGGAAACTGAGGCGTGATAACATTTTCTAGGGAGGCCTAGTAGTTGTGCGGCATGTTCAGCAATTAAAGTCGTCGTAAATAGATGAGCAGTTCAGTGAGATAACACCTTTGCTCTGTTTCGAACCATACCCAATCCCGGAAACTGAGGCGTGATAACATTTTCTAGGGAGGCCTAGTAGTTGTGCGGCATGCTCAGCAATTAAAGTCATCGTAAATAGATGAGCAGTTTAGTGAGATAACACCTTTGCTCTGTTTCGAACCATACCCAATCCCGGAAACTGAGGCGTGATAACATTTTCTAGGGAGGCCTAGTAGTTGTGCGGCATGTTCAGCAATTAAAGTCATCGTAAATAGATGAGCAGCTCAGTGAGATAACACCTTTGCTCTGTTTCGAACCATACCCAATCCCGGAAACTGAGGCGTGATAACATTTTCTAGGGAGGCCTAGTAGTTGTGCGGCATGCTCAGCAATTAAAGTCATCGTAAATAGATGAGCAGTTTAGTGAGATAACACCTTTGCTCTGTTTCGAACCATACCCAATCCCGGAAACTGAGGCGTGATAACATTTTCTAGGGAGGCCTAGTAGTTGTGCGGCATGCTCAGCATTTAAAGTCATCGTAAATAGATGAGCAGTTCAGTGAGATAACACCTTTGCTCTGTTTCGAACCATACCCAATCCCGGAAACTGAGGCGTGATAACATTTTCTAGGGAGGCCTAGTAGTTGTGCGGCATGTTCAGCAATTAAAGTCATCGTAAATAGATGAACAGTTCAGTGAGATAACACCTTTTGCTCTGTTTCGAACCATACCCAATCCCGGAAACTGAGGCGTGATAACATTTTCTAGGGAGGCCTCTGTAGTTGTGCGGCATGCTCAGCAATTAAAGTCATCGTAAATAGATGAGCAGTTCAGTGAGATAACACCTTTGCTCTGTTTCGAACCATACCCAATCCCGGAAACTGAGGCGTGATAACATTTTCTAGGGAGGCCTAGTAGTTGTGCGGCATGCTCAGCAATTAAAGTCATCGTAAATAGATGAGCAGTTCAGTGAGATAACACCTTTGCTCTGTTTCGAACCATACCCAATCCCGGAAACTGAGGCGTGATCACATTTTCTAGGGAGGCCTAGTAATTGTGCGGCATGCTCAGCATTTAAAGTCATCGTAAATAGATGAGCAGTTCAGTGAGATAACACCTTTGCTCTGTTTCGAACCATACCCAATCCCGGAAACTGAGGCGTGATAACATTTTCTAGGGAGGCCTAGTAGTTGTGCGGCATGCTCAGCAATTAAAGTCATCGTAAATAGATGAGCAGTTCAGTGAGATAACACCTTTGCTCTGTTTCGTACCATACCCAATCCCGGAAACTGAGGCGTGATAACATTTTCTAGGGAGGCCTAGTAGTTGTGCGGCATGCTCAGCATTTAAAGTCATCGTAAATAGATGAGCAGTTCAGTGAGATAACACCTTTGCTCTGTTTCGAACCATACCCAATCCCGGAAACTGAGGCGTGATAACATTTTCTAGGGAGGCCTAGTAGTTGTGCGGCATGCTCAGCAATTAAAGTCATCGTAAATAGATGAGCAGTTCAGTGAGATAACACCTTTGCTCTGTTTCGTACCATACTCAATCCCGGAAACTGAGGCGTGATAACATTTTCTAGGGAGGCCTAGTAGTTGTGCGGCATGTTCAGCAATTAAAGTCATCGTAAATAGATGAGCAGTTCAGTGAGATAACACCTTTGCTCTGTTTCGAACCATACCCAATCCCGGAAACTGAGGCGTGATAACATTTTCTAGGGAGGCCTAGTAGTTGTGCGGCATGCTCAGCAATTAAAGTCATCGTAAATAGATGAGCAGTTCAGTGAGATAACACCTTTGCTCTGTTTCGAACCATACCCAATCCCGGAAACTGAGGCGTGATAACATTTTCTAGGGAGGCCTAGTAGTTGTGCGGCATGCTCAGCAATTAAAGTCATCGTAAATAGATGAGCAGTTCAGTGAGATAACACCTTTGCTCTGTTTCGAACCATACCCAATCCCGGAAACTGAGGCGTGATAACATTTTCTAGGGAGGCCTAGTAGTTGTGCGGCATGCTCAGCAATTAAAGTCATCGTAAAAAGATGAGCAGTTCAGTGAGATAACACCTTTGCTCTGTTTCGAACCATACCCAATCCCGGAAACTGAGGCGTGATAACATTTTCTAGGGAGGCCTAGTAGTTGTGCGGCATGCTCAGCAATTAAAGTCATCGTAAATAGATGAGCAGCTCAGTGAGATAACACCTTTGCTCTGTTTCGAACCATACCCAATCCCGGAAACTGAGGCGTGATAACATTTTCTAGGGAGGCCTCTGTAGTTGTGCGGCATGCTCAGCAATTAAAGTCATCGTAAATAGATGAGCAGTTCAGTGAGATAACACCTTTGCTCTGTTTCGAACCATACCCAATCCCGGAAACTGAGGCGTGATAACATTTTCTAGGGAGGCCTAGTAGTTGTGCGGCATGCTCAGCAATTAAAGTCATCGTAAATAGATGAGCAGTTCAGTGAGATAACACCTTTGCTCTGTTTTGAACCATACCCAATCCCGGAAACTGAGGCGTGATAACATTTTCTAGGGAGGCCTAGTAGTTGTGCGGCATGTTCAGCAATTAAAGTCATCGTAAATAGATGAGCAGTTCAGTGAGATAACACCTTTGCTCTGTTTCGAACCATACCCAATCCCGGAAACTGAGGCGTGATAACATTTTCTAGGGAGGCCTAGTAGTTGTGCGGCATGCTCAGCAATTAAAGTCATCGTAAATAGATGAGCAGCTCAGTGAGATAACACCTTTGCTCTGTTTCGAACCATACCCAATCCCGGAAACTGAGGCGTGATAACATTTTCTAGGGAGGCCTAGTAGTTGTGCGGCATGCTCAGCAATTAAAGTCATCGTAAATAGATGAGCAGTTCAGTGAGATAACACCTTTGCTCTGTTTCGAACCATACCCAATCCCGGAAACTGAGGCGTGATAACATTTTCTAGGGAGGCCTTGTAGTTGTGCGGCATGCTCAGCAATTAAAGTCATCGTAAATAGATGAGCAGTTCAGTGAGATAACACCTTTGCTCTGTTTCGAACCATACCCAATCCCGGAAACTGAGGCGTGATAACATTTTCTAGGGAGGCCTAGTAGTTGTGCGGCATGCTCAGCAATTAAAGTCATCGTAAATAGATGAGCAGCTCAGTGAGATAACACCTTTGCTCTGTTTCGAACCATACCCAATCCCGGAAACTGAGGCGTGATAACATTTTCTAGGGAGGCCTCTGTAGTTGTGCGGCATGCTCAGCAATTAAAGTCATCGTAAATAGATGAGCAGTTCAGTGAGATAACACCTTTGCTCTGTTTCGAACCATACCCAATCCCGGAAACTGAGGCGTGATAACATTTTCTAGGGAGGCCTAGTAGTTGTGCGGCATGCTCAGCAATTAAAGTCATCGTAAATAGATGAGCAGTTCAGTGAGATAACACCTTTGCTCTGTTTCGAACCATACCCAATCCCGGAAACTGAGGCGTGATAACATTTTCTAGGGAGGCCTAGTAGTTGTGCGGCATGTTCAGCAATTAAAGTCATCGTAAATAGATGAGCAGTTCAGTGAGATAACACCTTTGCTCTGTTTCGAACCATACCCAATCCCGGAAACTGAGGCGTGATAACATTTTCTAGGGAGGCCTAGTAGTTGTGCGGCATGCTCAGCAATTAAAGTCATCGTAAATAGATGAGCAGCTCAGTGAGATAACACCTTTGCTCTGTTTCGAACCATACCCAATCCCGGAAACTGAGGCGTGATAACATTTTCTAGGGAGGCCTAGTAGTTGTGCGGCATGTTCAGCAATTAAAGTCATCGTAAATAGATGAGCAGTTCAGTGAGATAACACC
This sequence comes from Marasmarcha lunaedactyla, assembly GCA_923062675.1. Lineage (NCBI taxonomy): Eukaryota > Metazoa > Arthropoda > Insecta > Lepidoptera > Pterophoridae > Marasmarcha > Marasmarcha lunaedactyla. The sequence continues at coordinate 11,464,438 of OV281364.1, read as the reverse complement.
TTTGCTCTGTTTCGAACCATACCCAATCCCGGAAACTGAGGCGTGATAACATTTTCTAGGGAGGCCTAGTAGTTGTGCGGCATGTTCAGCAATTAAAGTCATCGTAAATAGATGAGCAGTTCAGTGAGATAACACCTTTGCTCTGTTTCGAACCATACCCAATCCCGGAAACTGAGGCGTGATAACATTTTCTAGGGAGGCCTAGTAGTTGTGCGGCATGCTCAGCAATTAAAGTCATCGTAAATAGATGAGCAGTTCAGTGAGATAACACCTTTGCTCTGTTTCGAACCATACCCAATCCCGGAAACTGAGGCGTGATAACATTTTCTAGGGAGGCCTAGTAGTTGTGCGGCATGCTCAGCAATTAAAGTCATCGTAAATAGATGAGCAGTTCAGTGAGATAACACCTTTGCTCTGTTTCGAACCATACCCAATCCCGGAAACTGAGGCGTGATAACATTTTCTAGGGAGGCCTCTGTAGTTGTGCGGCATGCTCAGCATTTAAAGTCATCGTAAATAGATGAGCAGTTCAGTGAGATAACACCTTTTCTCTGTTTCGAACCATACCCAATCCCGGAAACTGAGGCGTGATAACATTTTCTAGGGAGGCCTAGTAGTTGTGCGGCATGCTCAGCAATTAAAGTCATCGTAAATAGATGAGCAGCTCAGTGAGATAACACCTTTGCTCTGTTTCGAACCATACCCAATCCCGGAAACTGAGGCGTGATAACATTTTCTAGGGAGGCCTAGTAGTTGTGCGGCATGTTCAGCAATTAAAGTCATCGTAAATAGATGAGCAGTTCAGTGAGATAACACCTTTGCTCTGTTTCGAACCATACCCAATCCCGGAAACTGAGGCGTGATAACATTTTCTAGGGAGGCCTAGTAGTTGTGCGGCATGCTCAGCAATTAAAGTCATCGTAAATAGATGAGCAGTTCAGTGAGATAACACCTTTGCTCTGTTTCGAACCATACCCAATCCCGGAAACTGAGGCGTGATAACATTTTCTAGGGAGGCCTAGTAGTTGTGCGGCATGCTCAGCAATTAAAGTCATCGTAAATAGATGAGCAGTTCAGTGAGATAACACCTTTGCTCTGTTTCGAACCATACCCAATCCCGGAAACTGAGGCGTGATAACATTTTCTAGGGAGGCCTAGTAGTTGTGCGGCATGCTCAGCAATTAAAGTCATCGTAAATAGATGAGCAGCTCAGTGAGATAACACCTTTGCTCTGTTTCGAACCATACCCAATCCCGGAAACTGAGGCGTGATAACATTTTCTAGGGAGGCCTCTGTAGTTGTGCGGCATGCTCAGCAATTAAAGTCATCGTAAATAGATGAGCAGTTCAGTGAGATAACACCTTTGCTCTGTTTCGAACCATACCCAATCCCGGAAACTGAGGCGTGATAACATTTTCTAGGGAGGCCTAGTAGTTGTGCGGCATGCTCAGCAATTAAAGTCATCGTAAATAGATGAGCAGTTCAGTGAGATAACACCTTTGCTCTGTTTCGAACCATACCCAATCCCGGAAACTGAGGCGTGATAACATTTTCTAGGGAGGCCTAGTAGTTGTGCGGCATGCTCAGCAATTAAAGTTATTTGTGATCCTTGATCTAATAATGCCCTTAATACGACACTTGTACAATCATATGTTTGTATTTTTAATAAAATTGTAGTCAGCAAAATTTCCTCATTATCTGTAGGGACGTAATTAACATTATGATTTTTATTTGAATTAGTTGCATAATCTGTCGATGTATGAACTATGCCACTCGGTCGGTAGGTAACTGACTTTGCATTTGTAATAGTCTTTAAAAATGCATCGTGAAGCATCGTGAAGCATCGTATAATGATCGCCTTGACATTGTTTACACCTATTTGTTGAAATACAGGGCAGGTCATGTTTGAATAGGCAGTTTTGACAGATTTTTAATTTTGAGATCGTGTTCATTTTATCTTCAGCTGTCAATTTAGCAAATTTGTTGCATTTGTAAAGTACGTGACTTTTTTGACAAAATGGGCAGCCCGACGTACCTGCTGCTGAGGCTTGGTAACTGGACTTAGAAATTAATTTTTCTTTGTAATGATTTCTATTATAAGCTGACGTATTATGATGGCTTTGAGATGACTTAGTTATATGCGGCGTGGTATTTCTTTTATGAATAGGCTCTAGGGCTGTAAATTTGCTCTCCAGGAAATTCATGAGCTCATCAAGGGATGGCAAGTCCCGTGGATGTGTGCGAGCTTCCTTGTATTGATTATATGTTTCTACATCAAATTTTTTCGTTAATAGGTGAACCAGTAATGGGTCCCAGGTAGTGGTATTAATACCCAAATTTTGAATGGCGTATAAGCATTCTCTTGAGGTGTCATAGAGACGTTTAATTTCATAGGCAGACTGTTTGTGTGCCGCAGGTAGATTTAAAAATGTTTCTATGTAGTTTGTAAAGAGAAGCTGTGGATTGTTGTACCTGTGTATCAGCAGCTCCCATGCAGTGTCGTAGTTGTTAGCTGAGATGTGTAGATGCTGTACGATTCGCTCTGCTTCTCCCTTCAGCTTGCCCTTCAAATGTTGCATCTTCTGGCTTTTAGTCAGCAAGTTGTTGTTGTGGATGGTCTCATAAAATAAATCGTAAAAGGTAGGTCATTGCGTGTACTTGCGTGTGAACACTGGAATGTCGATTTGGGGGGTCGCTTGCTGAAGATGTGCTGTGGAAGCTAATTTCATATTGAGAGATCTTTTGAGAGCTTTGTAGCGTTGTTCATATTCATTAAGTTCTTGGTCGTAACATAAATTTGAACCCTACAATATGTTATCAATCTGTAGATGTAATGAATCTATAGCATTCCAGCGTAACTGTGCGTTGCGTAATTCATCTTCTAACTCCCATTTATCGCTTAATTTATCTACGTCTAAGCTATTTACCAACCTTCCAAATGCTCTGAAATTGGTGCTATGCAGAGACAAAAGGCCGTCAACCTCTGTGTGTGGTTGCGCTGGCGGGGCCTGTGTTGGCCGTGCGTGTGCTGGCGATGCCTGTGCTGGCGGTGCCTGTGCTGTATGCAGGTGTGCCGTGCCTGGTGATGACCCGCGCTTGTGGCCGCTAGGGGAAGGGGATGGAACGGACATACCTGTGCTTGATGCCTGTTACGAGGATATCTTAAATCGTACATCACTATAGAACTGTCGTGCAGCCTCATATTGATTGTCACAAAAATATGGAACGGTTTCATTTCTAAACTGAGCTAATTTCGCGTTCTTACTATTAAAGTCAGCCCAGAGCTTGTCCAAGCTCCCGAGTTTCTCCTCTATGTACTCACGCGTCTTACGAATAGACGAGTCTTTCTTAAAATTGCGTTCAATACGTTTAATTTCCTCCAAAATCGACTCTTGGCGTTGAAGAAGGCTATCTACGAGCTCCATTTTGTAAAGTTAGTTACAGGTCTTAGTTAAAGATCTTACTTGGTATTTGCTGCTTACTCTCCTGCTGTAGCGTTCTCAGTTTGTTCTAGCGATCCTCACAGAGTACACCGTAATTTAGAATGTTCGAACACGAACACTGCACTCAATAGTCCGATAAAAATGTGTAAAATAAAATAAAATTCTTAGTTAACTATGATTAACTTTTCTGTCACTGCACGTAACAAGATTCAAAGTTCACTGTGACTGTTCGCCACGTACGGTTAAGTATTTGTAATAAAGACTGTACGTCTTACTAAACTATAATTTAAAATTTCTGGGTACACTCGCGAAACTGTTTCGAACGCGAGATGAAACTCGAAGGACCAAAAAAATAACTGTACCGTTTATACAGTTACAAGGAATGTAAGGATTATAGTTTAACTACAATGTTAAGAGTAAAATAACTAAACTCGACGAGTGCAGTTTTGACACTAAAATTTATTTGCATTAAAAGTAAAATGATGAGTCACACGTTAACCTAGATAAATCTTTTGTACTTTGTACAATATTTTTTATAATTTATCCTGTTCATTGCTCTTGTCACAACAACGTCTTGATCACCTCAGAAACTCGTAATTAATCTAATAAAAAATTACGCACTCCAAAAACGAAATTATATGTAATTGGTAAAGTCCATCTTACTTTTAGAATTTTTTAATGAGGTCCCAGATTAGGCGGGACATTTTCATAACTTTAATAATTACTCGGTTAATATTTGAATGTTAATTTTATGTAAAAGAGGCAGTCCTAATATAATGTTTTCGAAACTTTGATCATTACAATTATTGAAATTTTTCAGATTTTATTTAAATAACGTTGATTTTCCGAGCTGTTTAAAATTTGTTTAACATTAGCACGTTTCATATTACTGCTGTTGTTAATATGTTGACCGTGGACGCTCGGATAGACATGCTCTTTGACTTGACCATCTTGAATTATTATTTTCTTACTTTACTTACTTATTTTCTGTAAACCTTAGTTAGGTTGTAAATTTATGTAGTAAAATTATCTAGCTAAATAATTCACCATTTTTTTATAGTGTGGTGAAAAAGGTGCATTTACCTACCCGACACTCAAGGTGGAGTGCTGGGTTATGTGGGGCTTGACCCACTAAAAAACACCACGATAAACCAGTATACCTCCATCGCCCTTGCTGGGGCTCACGGTGTCGCATTTGCCATTGCCCGCGAGCCCCGGCGACTACGCCCGGCCGTAGTAACCCAGCTCCGCAATCAGAGGTTGATTCAGTATAAGGAACCATCCCCCCAGCCAAAGCCATCGTAGACGCAGCAAGTCTCATCACCTGCTACGCATAGGAGAAGGTGGGCGTACCTCCTTCTCCTTCGCGGCGCTGCCGAACCAACTCTAATTCTCGTTATAACATTAATCATAATTTACACTCAGGGGTATTTATCAGTCGAAACTATTTTTTTTATTTTTTTTATTTTTTATTTAAGGAAACAAACAGTACAATAAGACAATAAATAATACATTTTACAAACACATCAACCAATAAAGTTTCCACTATAAAAGTTAACAATTAGAAATATCGATCGGTGCGAATACACTTACTAAAGGTGGAAAATAAAATGTAAGTAATAATTAAAAGTTGAAAATATTGTACAGAACTAAAATAATACGTGACATTAAATACATCTAAACATGCTTAATTGTTAGGCATTGGAAACTACACTGATGATATCCTTTCGGAACCTTTGCGAAGACACGTAAAAGATGTCAATATTTGCGAATCAATAATTATTATTATACAGGTTACATGCTCTAATAAGGAAGTTATTTTTATTATAGTTTGTTTTGGAGTTCGGGGTCCAAAAAGTTTTCTTTTTCCGAGAAGAGACAATTACTTATAACCAAGTCAAGTAGCCTATTGTTTTTATTAAAAATTTTGTTATATTGCTTAAAACTGGTAAAGGCAAGAAACTTATTTAGTTCAAAAGTTAGAGGGTCGGCAATTGTAGTGACAAGTTTAGGTGGTTCAGTGGATAAATCCCATTGGCTATTAGAGATATTAAAATCACCAGTAACGAGGAAAAAGTCGTTCGGGTGATCTAAAAACTGCTCAGAAATAAGTTCATAGAAGTATGCTACCATACTAGTGTGCAAGGAGCCATGCGGAATGTAACAGCAATATATTTTAAGATTAGCGTTACTGCTCAGGTCAATGTTCACAAGTATACACTCCGCATAGGATCCATCAAATGGCAATACTTGGTACGAGGACACGGAAAGTTCACGGCGGGTCGCTATAAGAACCCCACCACCCATGTTATCTCCACGAATTTGATGGTTACGGTCGCTTCGATACACATTGTAACGGGAATCGAACAGCTCACTACTGAAAACACCATCGCTTAACCAAGTTTCACTCAGACATATGACCAACTATAAAGTAATATTAAAATAACTCGTATTATTATATTCGTCTTATTTCGCTATTTATTCTGGTGGAATGAATAATAAAATGTAGAGCCAATTACACAAAATAAATAACTAATATAAAATTATAAATTTGCAGTAAAGAAAAATAAATTAATACATACATTAACAAAATAACATTTGCGAACAATATTTTGTAACGAGGATTAAATTTTAATGATAAATTATTAAGCAATTATATTACCGATACAATTTATATATTTACAGTTTTGTTAATACAACTCATGAGTATTAATTATTTTTAGCGCAAAATAGACTAGACAAATAAGATTAGACTGTTGTAAGATGGAAATACAATTTAATACTCGTAAGATGACAATTGCTGGTACTGAAGATAAAATTAAAAAGGCACGAATAATACAACACAAAGGAAACCAATATTTTAAGATACTGTAATTCTCATGATATTTATACTCGTTTTGTTTAATAAATAGTGTACTTATGACAATGGTGTGCGTGTATATTTACTTTCGTAGATAAATACGAGCAATATTGAAGTAGCATGCCACATTGTGAACGATAAGGTGGTCGTATAATGTTGCGGAGAAGTGTTTTCGGAGAAGTGAAGTCAATAAATTTTAGTTTTCATAATATGTATAATGTAACGTAAGTGAGTAATGCAATGAAAGTAATATGTAAGTAATGCAAATTACCTAAATGTTAGGGGACAATTTGAAAGTTCTGTTTTCATTTTCTGAGCGTAATTTTTTTTTTCACTACACTACATGAAGTGTTTCTCCTTCTGTATGCGTTTGGTGCGCTTTCACGGCTAAGTACTCAACTGGTCAAGAACAAATTTGTGAAAACAATGTAAACGGTACAGAAGACAAAAAATACTAAACCTGTAAAAGCTCCGCGAGATTCGCGCGTTAAGTAGCGAGCAAAAACTAGTGTCTATATAATCTTTCAAACATCAAACCTGAAAATAATTTGTAACGTGTCAGTCAAAAGTGTTCGCTGATATAGAATTAATAACTACATCATGAGATATACTCCTACGACAGTTTGAGTGCAGCATTTTAATATAAAATTATTGCACCAGTAAACATCAATATTTAATAATAATAATAATCAATAACTGCATATTTCAAAGACTACAAAAGGCAAAGTCAGAGTCAAGGACAAAAAACCATAATAGTTATAGATATTAAATTAAACATTAAAAGAAAACCTTAAACATTATTAATAATTTGAACACATCGTGCTTAAATACATTAAAGTTATCATTGAATATGTCAATTTGACAGCAGATATTTACTGTAGTGCGAACGTATACGTATCAAGGGTTTGTTTTTGGATAAGTTATTCGAGAGAAAAGTTGTTCGATTTTTGGAAGAAGGTTTTCAGGTCGATGTGTATTCAAACAGGTTCAAGGTGGAATTGTTTTTAATATCTTTCTTTTTTTTTTGTTCCCCTCCACGGAGAGGGCAGGAGGATCTAAAAAATGCTCTTACGCTCACCCCACCGCGCGCGATCGATGTTATGTGGGACTCACTCCGAGCCTATCACAGCCTCTACCCACTAAAAATTCCCCTGAATGACTCATGCAAGTTTTTGCTACACAGTCTTCATTTGAGCGATGACCAATTGGAGGAAGAGGCCGCGCTAGCGGGGCCCAGAAGGGGCCACCCGCTGGGAATTACATGGCACTGAAGGTGCTCAAAGCACTGAAGGTGCTCAAAGCACTGAAAGTAAATTCATAGCACTGAAGGTGCTCAAAATGAAAAATAAAAATTGAATTAATTCGAATTTAAATTGATTTAGAGTTGCGGCCTGAAGGGCGTCGAGATCTTGAGTTAGTTGCATGGCTACGTTCGTGTGCGCGTTTATCGGTCTAGCGACGTTGGACTTCGAATCTATGACAGGGGTAGAATACGAGACTGAATCTCGAACTAGAGGATTGGGGTGGGTTTCGGAGCATTTGAAGAACTCTTCAGGGAGTGTTTGAGGTGCTGTTGCACTGTAGGTAGTTCAAGATCTCTGTGCAGGTCCGCGTTACGCAAGTACCAAGGTGCGTTTGTGGCCCTGCGGCAGAAGAGATTTTGAACTACCTGCAGCTTGTGCAGGAGGGAGGGTTTGGCACAGGCAAAGATTGGCGAGGCATAAGTCATGACGGGTCTAACGCAGGTCTTAAAGAACGTTCTTTGTTACGAAAGGACACTTTACTATGTCTAACTAACATACTATTTAGGCGGCCTAAGTAGAGACGGGCGAGTTTCGTTACTCTATTGACGTGCGGACTGAAAGAAAACGTCTGATCTAAGGTAACGCCTAAGTATTTAGTACTGCGTTTACAGGGGATGGGAATTTTTTATTTTTTTTTTTATTGAAAAAGGATTAGACATTTGTCTTCTATCTCACCTGATGGAAAGTGACGATGAAGACGAAGGTGTTACACCTCTATCCACGAGATACCTATTCACTCGACGCTTGAAAGAACTAGGACTATAGTTTTCTGGAAAAACAGACGCAGGCAGTTCATTCCACACCTTGGCGACCCGCACCAAAAAGGAACTATCGAAGCGTTTGGTTCGACCTCTTGGGATATCTACCATGAAGAGATGGAAGGTCTCTCTGCGTCTAGTAATCCGATGCAAGATGGGTGTGGGTTCAATCTGATCAAGAAGAGCATTCGCGCACTATCCAAAATGTAATCTGTAGAAGACTGCTAAACGATGGTCGAGGCTTTGCAGTTTTTTGGTGGTGAGGCCAAAGTTGTTAATAATTTTTCGGGCTCTTCGGTCAACTGCGTCCATCGCTTCTAGTTGGTACTTTGCAGAACCATCCCAAAGGTGGCTACAGTACTCCATACAAGATGGAACTTGAGCTGTATACAAATTGAGTAGCAGTTCAGGGCTGAAAGTACCGCCGGACCTTCGAGATGATTCCCAACTTCTTTGAAGCTGTTTGAGCCATGGACACAATTTGTTGCCCGAAGTTTAGTTGGGACGATATTGTTACGCCCAGAAGACCTAGGTGGTCGGTTAAGGATACAGAAACATTTTGAAAAGTGGGCGTTAGGTCGAAATTGCTCTTTTTTGCGGAGAATAAACACGCCTGTGTTTTCGCCAGGTTAAATTTGACCAAGTTGGACTCGCCCCGATCAGATACTTTCTTTATAGTATCTGATCTCTCAAAGTTCGGATTTTTTGAGGACTCGCTCGCGCATTGGACATGTATCTCTCTACAACGGTGCTGTCATCAGCGTAACCAATAATGCCTGGGGTTAGCAGGCCGTTAATGTGCAGCAACAATAACGTTGCAGAGAGAACAGATCCCTGAGGTACCCCGGCATTAATTTTCATTAGGTCAGAAAAGCAGCCGTCTAAGACTACTCGAATTGACCGTTCCCTCAGAAAATCAGATATCCAGTCGCAGAGCCCTTTAGGTATTCCGTATGCTGGAAGCGTACTCAAGAGACCATCATGCCAGACCGTATCAAAAGCCTTGGAAATGTCTAAGGATACAGCCATAGCTTCACCGTGACCTTCCAAGGCTTCGCTCCATAAGTGAGTGGCATACACAAGAAGATCTCCAGTCGAGTGTGCACTGCAAAAACCATATTGGTTATCACTAAGGAGCTCGTTCGACTCAAGGTATGCCAGGAGACGATTGTTCAATACACGCTCCATGACTTTGCATAGTATGGAGGTGATTGCAATAGGTCGATAGTTGATGGGATCTGCACGGCTTCCCTTCTTTGGTACTGGTTGCAAGTTAGCCAGCTTCCAGGATTTAGGGATCTTTCCAGATTCCAAAGAGAGTCGATAGAATTATTCTGACTGCTTATTACTCCAAGATGACTTAAACAAATTAACTATTTATTGTGAAAAAAATTATTTGCATCTGAATATAAATAAATGCTGTGTCATTACCTACACTAGGAAAAAGAAAAATAATATATGTCAAAATTATTATCTCTATATTCAGTCTTTGAACCGCGTTAATGAGATCAGGGACTTAGGAGTTATTTTTGATTCCAAACTCACATTTAACAAACATATTGATTCAATAATTTCAAAGGCGTTTCGTATGTTGGGTTTTATTTTCAGAACTGGCAAGGAATTTAAACGATGTTCAACGTTAGTACTATTATTTAATTGCTTTGTGCGATCTATTTTAGATTACGCCTCAATTATTTGGAATCCTCAATACAGTTTGTTTATTAATGCCATTGAAAAAATATATATAAAGTTTGTTTTTCATTTAGATGTACACATTGCAAAGTCAATAAAGATAATATTTTGAAAAAATACTTGTGTAACCGCCGCTCCGAGAGAGACCAAATTTTTCTGTACAAAAATTATGAATAATTTAACAAATTCCTCATTCTTTTTGAGTAACTTAAGTTTTAGGTGTCCCCGGGCAAGTCCGAGAAACATGAAGATGTTTAGTATTCCTTTTGTTAGAACAAATTATACAGCAAACACATTTTTGTACAGAGTATGCCATAATTATAACAACAAATTTAATTCTATAGATATGTTTAGTCATGGCATCTTTATTTATAAAAAGAAAATTAGGGAAGTACTTAATAGTTAATTTACTGTTTATATTTTAATCAAAAGAACCTGTAATATCCTGTGTTGCATGTTGCATGTTTAATGTTATCTGCATAGTTATTTTATTATTAATATTTTTCATGTAATTAAATATAAAACAAACAACGCTGATTGTATGTGATTTAAATAATGGTGGAAACTTTATTGATTTGTGAAATTTTGAATATTATTTAATCAAATTGTAGTAAAATATTGTTTGTTTCCCAAATATATATAAATAAATAAATAAATAAATACAGGCGCGTTAGTATGGGAGACAATTCGGCTGCGCAGTGTTTTAACACAACTGCAGGTGTGCAATCGGGGCCGCTAGCCTTGTTCACGTCTAAATTCTGCAAGCATTTAAGAACCTCCTTTTGGCGTATATAAACGGTACCCATTTTGGGTCCGAACTGACTATTTAGACGTGAATAGTCTGCATAAAAGATTAGCAAAGAGGTTTGCTTTGTCTTTTGCATTGTGGGCCAGTGAACCGTCAGGCTTCCTCAGAGGTGGCAGCGATGGGCGACAGAAGCGACTCAACCAACTTGGCCAAAGACCAGAAAGCTTTGCTTCCTGAAGGATATGACGCTACCTTGTCTCCGATGTGGCCAATGTGGACAAAGCGAGCTTTTCTGATCACCTTTTTGCAAGACTTGGCGGCAGCATTGTATTTTTTCTTCAGTTCATGCGAATCCACGGCTTTGCTTCTGCGAGCGTCAGCCCAGGCTTTGTACACTTCTTGCTTAAGCTTTTTAGCTGTGAGGCAAGCAGCACTAAACCATGGGCGACTTTTGGTTTCAAGGGATAGGTCAGCGTAAGGGATGAAATACTCCATTGCTTGGCCTATCACACTTGATACAGCATCAGTGCAGCACGATGGATCGGTTGATGTAAAACAAGTCTGCCGCCAAGGATAAGACGTGAAAAAGTGCCGCATCTCATCCCAATCTGCTGACTTGTATCGCTATACTCGCCTAGCGCCTTTTGGGCTGGTGTCAGGCGGCGAGTACTGAGACACAGATTTCACCACGCAATGGTCGCATGTCCCCAAAGGTGCAGTTACGGACACCGAGCACCTGTCAAGATCAGTTGTCAGCAGAAGGTCTAAGCAATATGCAGTGTGGCCGGCAACGTCGGGGATGCGCGTGGGCTCGTGCACAAGCTGTGAGAGGCCTTGAGTCACGGAAAACTTAAAAGCCTCTTTTCCAGCGTGGTCAGTGTCCTGATATGGGTATAGCCATTGCCCGTGATGAGCGTTTAAATCCCCCAGGAACACCAACTGCGCTGAGGGAAAACGTTGCCGAACCTCATCTTTCGAGAAGCTTAGCCATAGCCTTGAGGAGGCTGATGGGTCTGTGATTAGCCAGGATATTAAGAGGTTTACCTGGCTTGGGAATGCCTATGACTGTCGCTTCTTTCCAAGCTTTTGGAAAGCAGCTAAGGTCGAAGCAGGCATTTAATATTTGAGACGGCCTGTTTGGTAATTAGGTAAGTAGCCTTGCCTTCCATGCCAGAGGTCCCGGGTTCGAATCCTGGTAGGGGCAGATATATTATTATATTTGCTTTCTAGTCATGGATGTGTATTTACGTTTATTTAAGTTTATTTCTAATATTTATATATAAAAAAAAATATTTACGTGTGTTTATATATTTCATAAGTTTATTTATCCGTTATCTAGTATCCATAACACAAGTTCTTTAATGATACTTAATTTGGGCTAGATAATGTGATGTGATTGTTAGAAATATTTATTTATTTATTTATATGATAGCTAGTAAGGTAAGCGCCTGTTGAGGCAGGTGCTTAAGTGAATGATTGGAAATTCCATCCACACCCGGAGCCTTTTTGGGTTTTTGATGTCTAATGAGAAGAGAGATTTCATCATTAGATACTGCGATGTGGTCAGCGGTGATGGTAAGAGAGTCCCTGCGTCCTCCACCGCCTGGATATGGGAGGGATCAGCAGGTTGCGTGCTGGGTGAGCATTGTGAGGTGATGCTGTTTGCGAAGCATTCGGCTTTCTCTACGTCTTCCAAGACGCTAGTGCCGTCGGGACGAGTCAGAGAAGTAACGTGAGAGGCAGCATCTACGCGTAAGGATCGGGCCATTTTATAATACGCTTGGTGGGGCAAGACCTAACTTTACGTTGAAGCTGATTCGCAAATAATCTTTATGCGGGCGTGGGATAGAGTTTGGCACTCCGGAGAGCCATATTCTTAGCTTTAATGAGATTGCTAATGGCTAAAGGAAGCGTGGGTTTGCCTTGTTTAGCAACCTTTTCGTTGTCACTGATGACGTTTTGAATAACGTCGAACACGGTCTTCATGTCCTCAGCCAAAGACGACTGAGGTGAAGACGACGGAGTGGGACGCGGGCCTACGGGAGCTACGGGAGCTGGGATAGGACGGGAAGGTGGAGCGTTCGGACGCTGTGTCCAGAAGAGAGCAGGAGTCGGCATCGGCTGCACGGGCTTTGCTTCCAGGGGAGCCAGGTTGCGTAGCGGCGGAAAGTTGGCGGGACTGAGTGGCGGCGCTGGTTTAGGCGCGACCCTATTAGCAGCGGAGCGCGGAGCGCGCGGACAACCTCTGTAGTTAGCACACATGCAAGGGGGGAAGTGGATTCGGGAGTGCGTACTCGTACGACTTGCCAAAGAGGTCAAATTGTATTTCTTCAGACGACCTGTGTAGTCCGGAATTTTTCATCGTAATCCATGTTTGAAGCAAAGTTACCTTAAAAATCGACGTTGGGTGGCTAACGTATATTGGGCTCCATACTGACGAACAGTATTCGAGTATGTTTCTGGCTAAAGAAATATATAAAACACCAAAGATTGAGGATTCTTAAAAGGTTTGCTTTGTCGTATTATGAAGTAGAGCATTTTGTTAGCTTTACTGCAGACATAATCATAGTGCGAGGGAAATGATAATGTCGTGCCAAACAAAACTTCCAAATCTCGTACCAAATTTACGCGTTTTAATGTTTGATCGTTTATATTGTAGGCATACTTGGTAAAAATCGTTTATTTTGTATAGGAAATGACAAAGCATTTTTCAATATTTAGCTGCATGTTATTGATGACACACCAGTCAGATCTTGTATTTATCTCGGCCTGAAATGCTAAGCAGTCTGTGATTCCGTAAATTCGTCTGTATATTTTTATGTCGTCAGCGTAAGCCAAGCAAAGCAAGTTTTTGTTGAAATCACCTTTGTTCCAGTGATTGCACTGGCTGTTTGTTCCCTTCAACCGAAACACAACCATATAAACGTGATTTTAAAAGCGGGCAAAATAGGAAGGAATAATTTACCACCCATTTTAACAAAAAAACACTGTGTACGCGTGGTTCTTGATGGATAAAAAATAGATTTACTATTTGAATAAAGCTTCTCGAAATAAATTGGTTGATTGACTCACAAGCCAATCCACCGCAAAGCCGTTGATAATTTGGGAGAATTATTTTCGCGTTCCAAAGGTCACGAAGCTAAACCCTTTATGCGCAATCCAGCCCAGATGCTCTGATTACAGATGAGGAGTAACTAAAGTAGTAGTCTCGTTATTGAACAAACTAACTTGAAGTAAGCAACGGGTCTCTATTGCTCGTATCCCTTGAGCTGTGCCTCTGTTCTGTGAGTCTAAACGAAAAGGAACCCTTTTAGTTTACCTAGCTACCATGATTTTTATAAAAATGAAAAATTGACGTAAACTCCAAAAACTTTGACAATTGTATTACTTATCTCAGTTCAGTGACAAGCGTTCTCTAATACACTTTTAAGGGTGTACGGGAACGTGTTAACGTCACAACACGTTCCCGCCGCCATCTTGCACTTGCAGTGAGGTTTCCCACCTACCCGCTGCTGAACTAGTTTGTTAATGTAATCCTGACACGCGAAAATAATTAGATGCAGTGCATATTCGCAGAACACGATTTGCTTTCATTTGCATAACTTGTTTTTGTGTTGGGAGTTTATTAACATTTTTGTATTGAGTTGGCTTTATGAAAACGATAATAATCATTGATTTCAAATATATCTTTATTCTTTATCGTTACTAAGCAGTAAAAAAATACGCAATATAAATATATCTGGAGGTCTCCTTTTAAGCGTATGAGAACTTGTACCGGTAGCAAAAAATATAATAAGACGGGGAAACGAAACAATATTTAAAATCTAGAAGTAATGTTGTTCTCCTAGTTTTTTTTTTGCATCTATGAGTGTATTGCTAAAATTTTGCGAACGATTGTGTGTGTGTTTTATTTAACCAGCGTCTATACAAAGTTTCATTAACACTGTGTCCCTTTGAACCGGTTTTTAATTTAAGTGAACGAGAAGATGTCGCACGGTGCCAAACCAGGGCTGTAAGGCGGATGACCAAAAAGTTTTACCGGTGTGGTGTTTAGGTAGGAAATCCCTCGTCTTGATAGCGGAGTTTACGTGCACGTTGTCGTTGTGGAGCAAAAGTTTGTTAAAAGTATTGATACTAAATACCCCGTTAAGGAGAAAAAAACTGGTGATCAATATTTTTCCAGCCCTTCTGGATCATTTCAATTTAGTAGGCTTTGGTTCGTTTTGAAATAGCCATACGGTTTACTGGCGCTTTGTTTCTGGATCATATTGATAAATCCAATTATGATAAAGTTACCACGACGGGAAGAAACTGCTTTATCAACCATATCATGGCACCATTCGACGCGCGCTAGCATTAGTGAGGTTGTGGGGTACCCAGCGCGAAACAATACTCCTTACGCAAAGATGGTTGTACAGAATATCCTGAACACTTCCTGATCCAATCTGCAGATTGTGCTAAACCACCTCGTGTGTGGTTCGCAGGATTTGTTGAATCAAATTTTTCACTTGTAGCTCGTTTTCTTCCGTAACAGCATTCGAAAACGACCACCTCTTTCCTCATCCTTCAAATTTAGGCGACCACATACCTAACCTCGTTACACCAGCGGTACACAGTTACTTTAGAAGGCGCCTTGTTCATAAAAGCTAATTGAAGTCGATTAATCGATTCATCTGGTTTCAAGTTAGACTTGAAGTCGTAAAAAATCATTGCACGAAAATGTTCCTGACACAGATCCATTTTTCTGACACACATTAGCTTCATAATGCTGGTTGATAAAATTGTGAGGGATTTAAAAAAAAGTAACAAATATATGTTTAGGTACTTTAAAATAATGGAATTTATTTATTTATTAGATCACCAACAAGTTTACAACAAATAATGCACATTTGGACCATAGTTTTAACAAGTTATTGCAAGTCGTAGACTCAATTATAGGTGACAACAGCATGCAATGTTATGACAACAATCAACATATTTAAGTATATAAAGAAGAAATAGTTTCTTTTTTTTTGGCAGTTAATTACATTATGTTAAAAAAAAAATTTATGAGACTTTTCTTATTACTTATACTTATACCTACTTATACAATTCCTAGATAGATCGTACAAATATAAAAAGTCACTCGTGCATTTGAAAATATCAATATTAATAATACCAGATTTAGACATTGAATTATAATAAGAAGACATTCTGTTTAGGGGAGGGAATGAGCCTAAGTTTGTTTTGGAACTCCAAGGTGTTATTAAATTGTAACGAGAAATTCGAGGCAGTTTAAAAGGAACGTTAATGTTTATCCGTGATAGTAATTGTGGACTGTCAATGAAGCCATTTATAAGTTTGTGGAGAAATACCGAGTCTAGCATGTTACGTCGACTTTTTAGGGAGTTCATTTTAAAATAACTCAACCTGTCATTGTAGTGAGGTAGCTTTTTTGCTAAATTGTGATTGTACGTCAAGTGCCACAGAAATCTTTTTGAACACGCTCAAGCTTTTTGATATAAACGTCATAGTGTGGATTCCATACCACACTACAGTATTCCAATCCACTCCGCACGAGGGCGCTATATAATGTTATTTTTGTTTTAGGGTTTTTAAATTCTTTACAATTCCTTAAGACGAATCCGAGAGTTTTAAAACCTTGTGTGACTATATTTTCTATATGTGTATTAAAACGTAATTTAGTATCTAAGGTAACTCCCAGATCGCGAATATATTTTAATTTTTTTAGTTTTTCATGTCAAATAGTGTATTCTCTACTAGAGGTTATCCTGCTGCGAGCAAAATTGACAACAAAACTTTTATTTGTATTTAGAGACATGTTATTCTGTTCACACCATTTAACTAAGTTATTCAAATCACTTTGTAGGAGTAGATTATCGTTTGGCAAGTCAATTTGTTTAAGGATTTTGAGATCGTCAGCAAATAAATAAAATTTAGAATAATTGAAGCATTGGTAAATGTCATTGATGAAAATGTTAAAGAAGACTGGTCCAAGAATTGAACCCTGAGGAATTCCAGAAAAAGCATGAATAGGGTCCGATTTGTATCCGTTCACCACCACCATAGACCTACGATCGTTCAAATAGGATTCACACCATTTCAGCAAGTTACCAGTTATACCAATAGAAGATAATTTCTTGATTAATAATTTATGGTTGACTTTATCAAACGCTTTGCTGAAATCGGTGTAAATAACGTCAACCACTTTTCTTTGGTCGACTGCTCTTGAAAGATCCTCCATCAGAGCAACTAGGTTTGTGGAAGTTGATCTTGTCTTTACAAAGCCATGCTGATGTGGTGACACCATCTGCCGAAAATGCCAAGTAATTATAGGCCGTAACAATGCCTCAAAAACTTTTGCAAATGCAGAAAGAATAGATATGGGTCTATAATTTTCAATACTACCGACGCGACCTGTTTTGTGTAATGGTATTATTAACGCGGTTTTCCAACTTGAAGGAAATATACCTGTGCTTAGGGATTTATTGAAGATGCGCGAAAGTGGATATGCAATAACTCCAGCACATTTGATAACAAAAACTGTTGGTAAACCGTCTGCACCTGCCCCTTTGCGTAAGTCAAGTCTTTTTAAAGCTTTATAGACCTGATCCCTAGTGAAAGAAATAGAAGCAAGATAAGTATTTCCAACATTTCCGGCATAAGTGGGTAAGTCATTGGTACGTTCTGGAGAATTGTTACAATACACGGATGAAAAATGAGATGCGAAGAAATTACAAATATCAGAGCCATTCGAAGCAACCCTTTCTCCAAGAGTCATTTCCGCGGGGAAAGTACTTTTGTTTTTTCGTTTACGTTTTATAAAAGACCATAAAAGTTTGGGATTACTAGTTATGGATTGTTCTAAGGAACTTATATACCTATTATATGAGACTTTCTGTAATTTTTGAACTCTACGTTTTAATAAGTCATATGCTAAGACGTCTCGTGGATTATTATTATGTTTCTTAATCTTCATTCTGTATTTATATTTTTCTTTAATTAATTTTATCATACCCGAAGAATACCACGGAGGAAAGTTATTGTTGGGGGGGGGGGGTGGATTTGGGTATATGTTTATCTATTACTGAATGAAGTATACTATTCAGCTAATTACGGAATTCGCAGCCGAAGGAGTTAAAAAAAAACCGAAATTTAATTAATTACTTTATTAAAATAATACTTAAAAGTTAATTACAAGTAAAGAAACTACTTCTATCGATCTAGAAAATAGAATGAAACATTTTATTAATTACAATTAAAGGAAAACTTCGGAAATAACAATTCTATGCTGATTTTACAATAAGTGCAATAACAGGATGTTTGTCCCAGAATTGAGGCCGTGATCGGTCGATCCTTAGTCGGCGATATTGGTGTAGGTAGCGTGCGTAACACCCCCCGCCACAGAACGGCAACTATTTTCCAACGTTTAGTGAAAATATTGCCGGAAGGGTGGTTCCAGGAACAGCATATCCATCCTTTTGGTCAATCTTTTCAGTTTCTTTTGCAGCAGGCTGTAAATTTCTGGAATACTTCCGAATCAAGTAGGTGATGATAAGTGCAACTGCACTAAGAATTACTATGTATAATGGTATGGTTGTATGATATATGGTTCTGTTTTCAGTGTTAAGTTCCATTGGTGATTGTAAGATTATTTTGTCTTGAATTTTGTGAAGATTTTGCAGGTTGATCGAGCTAAGTTTCAATTCTATACGGTTTGACTGTTGAGTTTCAAAGTCGTAGGAAATTTTCATGATTTTCAATGGTTCACCCTTGATGATGTCATCTGTGTTAGCTATGGTGATGTCATCAGTTTTCAGCATGCAGTTTATGGGGATGGTTAGCAGGTAGCTCCCTTGCAGGACGTCGTAGCTCTCTGTTTCACATTTGAGATAGGTTTTAGTCGGTCGTGGAAATGATATGGTGTAATGGCGACTATCCAATTCTTCTACAGCTTCTCTAGTAAGGTGAATGGTGCTAAGATTGCATGAGTTTCCGAGAGGTTTATTGTGGATATAGTTTTGGGTACAGTCAGGATCAGTGCGCAGCTGGTGGTTTAATCTTTTATCGCAGAGATACCGATTTTTTGTGTACTTCGGGCATTCAGCCTCCATGTACAGAAACGCTTCCTCATTGGTTGCTATATAGGGATAAGGGGGGATCAGGGATTGGTTATATTTGTTTGGAGAAATGGATAATTTGTATAAATGGTAGGTGTCTAACGAAGTAATGGGAAATTTAAATATAATAACTATTTTTCTATCATCGTAATAATAACCTGACTTAATCAAATCGTAATATTCCCTAAGTTCTAGATCTAAAATTTGATTCTTACTATAATAAGTTTTTAATTGGATTAACATACTTCTTAAATTATCGATTCCTAACATACTATGATGTGTACTCGACGTACGCATAAAAACTAACATATTCTCTAACCTAAAAAGTTCTAATATTAAATCTTCTACGTTTTCGCTAATTATGGTTAGCATTTGAGCAAACTTCGTGAATTTAATTAAACTATAGCTTCTAAAAGAATCTGAGTCAAGTAAAATATTTAAGGTGTTATTAATTTTGATTTGGTTTTCAACTAATTGTGAGATAATTTTAGTTTGAGATGTCATCCATTCCTTGCTGAGACTTAGATGACTGTTAAATTCATTAAGAGATTTTATTTGGTTATTTTCTAATTTTTCTATAGCATTATTAAATCGAATGGCATCGCTATAGTCTAAGTTACCCGTTACGCTCTTTATAATGGAACCTAGACCATCGATCAACCCACGCTTAACGCGGCTGGGTTCTAAGCTTTTCAATTGATATGAAGCTTTTTCTATTTTTGAAGAAAGATATTCAAATTGAAATTCATATAGTATATAAGTTTCGTTTGGTAATCTAAGTTTAATTTGTTGAAGCTGTAATTTTAAAATATTAATATTGTCTGCTAAGTTATCTAATTTTACGTATTGAATAAAAGTATGGTAATGGTCAATAAGTCGAGCGTCTCCAAGTCTAAAAGGTAAAAGTCCAAGTCCATTGTCAAGGCTTTCAAGTCTTATCTCTTGTCCGTGAGTCAGATGAATGATTATTGTCAACAGGCTTCTGAAACAAATTGTTGGTTTTAGATGTCCGTTTCAGTCTAGATTTAGCTATAGGTCCGCGTTTTTTGGATGTATATATATGTATGGGTAAATCAGCTAAAACTACGTCAGTAGTGTATCGTGGTGCTAGCTTCTGTCGTGAGGCGACAGGGTTTTTTATGAAAACGGTGTCCTGGGGCTGGTATTCTTTTTCAGACTCGCGATTTTTATTTCTATTTTCGATTAAATTAATCCGTTCCTGATGGCAAGAGTCATGAATCAATTGGTAAACGGTCTTCAGTTGGTTTCTGTGGGTCTGAATGTATTGCTGTAAAAGATGCGTAGTTAAGTCAATGTCAAGAGGGTCCCTAGGGTCAAAATGACCTGTGATAACGTCAAAAGGTCGGCATTTAGTAAGGCTATGAACAGAACTGTTATAAGCTATTAGGGCATAGGGTACTAAATTAACAACAGGTTCATCTTTTTTTTCTAATTTTAAAATACGGAGGTGTTCTAATAATGTAAGGTGAAATCTTTCTATGTTTCCATTGTCATTTGGAGAATGTGCCAAGGTCCGATGATGATTAATATTATGCAGGCGTACAAATTCAGAAAAAAGTTGGTTTGTAAATTCTGTCCCGTTATCTGTAATAATTGTTAAAGGAAAACCGTGGTGAGTGCAATATTGTAAAAGACTTTGAATTATGCTTATGGCTGTGGCATCCCTTAGTAGGTATGCCTGTGCGTATTTAGAAAAACTGTCGATAAATGTAATAAATTTTTCATTTTGAACTGTAAATAAGTCTGCGTGAACTACCTCGAATGGTTTAGTAGGGGGTGGAACTATGTTGAATTTTTGTTTAATTGGGGTTCTGTCGTATTTCGCTTGACCACATATGGTGCACTCGTTTATGAATTTAGTTATGTGGTCTTTCATTTTGGGCCAAAAGTATTTTTGTGAAAGAGCTAGGTAACACTCATTTATACCGCGGTGGTTGGTTTTACCCTCGTGGTAGTGCTTAATCATTTCTTGTTGTCTAAGGTATTCTTTGACATTTTCTAATTCCTTTTTACAGAGTACTAAATTCATTGCAGAACTACGAAACTTATCCTGTAAAATGGGGATGATATTATACATACGTAGGGGAGGATTTATAAGTAAGCCGGTTTTTACTTTTGGATTGACATATTCTTTTATGACGGAAACTAGATCACTTTCTAAATTACTCTCAGAAATTTGTATAGAGGTCCTGGTGTTCGTTTCAAACGGTTTGCTTACCACTGGTCGTTTCTTTATGTCACCTACTACGGTCAGATGAATTTGTCTATGGAATTTATTAAGGGGTTCGTCAGTAATGGGAATTTCAAGTATTGGGTCTTCTCTACTGGTATGGACTGTCATCGTAGATTCATTTTCAGAAGGTGGAGATTCTGTGGGCTCAGGTAAGATAGAACATAGTTCGTCAATTATAGTGGCAATCTCGTCGTTATGTATCTCAACTCTAGATAAAGCGTCTGCATTGGTGTTATTCTTGCCCTTTTTGTAGATAACGTCAAAATTGTATTCGGTTAACTTGAGTCGCCAGCGAGTCAAACGTGAGTTAGGCTCTTTTAAATTCATCATCCACTGTAGGGGCTTATGATCAGTAAAAATTTTGAATTTTCGGCCAAATAGGTAGGGTCTAAAATATTTAGTTGCCCATACAATTGCGAGTAACTCCTTTTCGATAGTGCTATAGTTGCATTCACTGTCGTTTAAAGTCCTTGAAGCGTATGAAATTGGTTTATCAGACCCTATGGGTCCTTGGGATAAAATAGCACCGATCGCTACATTGGATGCATCTGTAGTTAAAATAAATTCTTTCGTAAAGTCAGGGTATTGAAGTATGGGGTCATTAGTTAGAAGTTTTTTACATTTTTGAAAACAGTCAGTATAGTCTTGAGTCAGTTTTATAGTCTTTCCTTTTTTTAAGCAAACAGTCATGGGTTTAGTCACACGAGCAAAATCGGGAATAAATTTTCTGTAATATCCTAAAAGTCCTAAAAATTGCTTAATTTGTTTATTAGTTTTTGGAATGGGGTACTGCTCTATGGCTTTAATTTTATCTGGGTTTGGTTTAATCCCCTCATTACTAATAATATGGCCAAGGTACGCCGTTTCTAACTTTAAGAACTCGGACTTGTCCATCTGTATTTTAAAGTTAGATTCTCGGAGTCTTTGGAAAACTTTCTCTAAGTTTATTATATGTTCCTGTAGGCTAGTGCTAAATACAATAATATCATCTAGATATACCAAACAGATGGAGTTTTGAAGGTCCCGCAAGACATTATCCATAACTCTTTGAAAGGTTGATGGAGAATTCTTCAGGCCCATCGGCATTCGTAAAAATTCGAAGTGCCCGTGCTCTACATTGAATGCTGTCTTAGGGATGTCCTCTGGGCTCATTTCCACTTGATAGAACCCACTTGCGAGGTCCAGGGTGGTAAAATAATGACATTTCCCTAGCTTGTCAAGTACGTCAGTAATGTTAGGTATTGGATATTTGTCGTCAATAGTCTTGTCATTTAATTTTCTAAAGTCTACTACGAGTCTCCACTTTTGCTTGCCGGATGCGTCTGCTTTCTTTGGTACAACCCAAATAGGCGAGCTCCAGGCGGAGTCGGATGGCCTAATGATATTCTGCTCTAACATTTTCGAAATTTGGTCTCTTACTTCTTGTCTGTGTATGAAAGGATAGCGGTAACTTTTTGTGTAGATTGGTAATTCGTCAGTCGTCCTAATGTGATGTTTTATTTTATTGGTAAAGGATAAAGGCTCACCTTCGATATAAAACACGTCAGCATATCGATTACACAAGTTCACTAAATTAATTTTTTCTTCTTCGTTTAGATGTTCGGTACGTAAGCGCGATATCACTTCTTTAGCTCTACTAGGGTCTATTTCGGTGCACTTGCCCTCGATATTGAAACACTCGGCATGCGCGGGCCGGTCTAATGAAAAAATAACGTCATTACACGTCGCGTTTTGAACTTCAATTATGCCTCGGTTGTTAATTACTGTCGTGAAACATTCGCTGATCGTGCAATTACCTAATTTTTGTTGCGCAACTAACGCATCACCATCCGGTGCATTAATCGGTATTCTAACTAATTTTGAAGAATAAGCTGGAATAATATCTTCGTATAGATTAACATTACGCGAGTTATACATACGTATCGGATTTGTAGAAGTCTTAGTCAGCAGTAAGTTATTTTTCAAGTCAATCTTCGCTTCCCACTTTGTTAATAAGTCAAGTCCAATTAAACCATCGAAATACTTATGAAAGTCATAAACGAATAATTTGATATTGTCAGAGTCATTAAATTCAGAAAATGTAGGTAAAGTTATCGAATAGTCATTTCTAGTAGTAGCGTGCACATTTGTTACTTCAAAAGGGTCATAATTTAATTGTAAGTTAGAAAAGTAAGTTTCAATAATAGTCGGACTAATAAATGACTGATTTGCGCCAGTATCTATTAATAATTTAAGAGGTGGATTTTTAATTTCTACATATGGAAGTTGCCTTTGCGTTTGTAAGTTTACTTCTATTTTGGTTTGTTTGATTTCGAAACTATGCGAAAATCCTCACCAGAAGTACACGGTTCATCGTCATTATATTCGTCAGTAGGTAAGTAAGTTAAACAGTGCGTGTCAGGTTGCGGTTCGTATGATTCATAGTTGTTATAATAGGTATAGTCGACACCATAAGCGTTTTCGTCCGTAAAAGTACATTCAGGTGCAAAATTTTGATTATAATGGTATTCAGGGTCGTCGCAATAATTAAAATTCATCTCCCTTGATTTAAAATAATTAGTAGGCGGTGGATTGCCATGCCTCGACCAATCATGCCCTCTTAAGGGTGCTGGTCTAGCGGCGAAGTGGCTTACACCACTCATGGGTTTCGGCCCTAGGTTCTGAGTTTGATTCTTAGGTTGGATTCGAAACACATTACTTTGGGGGTTATAATTAGGGGGTGGCGCACGGAACATTTGCTGCGTACGCGTGGGCATGTTAGGCATGCGGGGAGGTACATTTTGTTGAAAACTAGGCCTCCAACCACCGGGTTGGGGCGGTAATGGTCGTTGCCAGTTATTAAAAGTATTTAAATTTTGAGGTTGATTTAAATAATTACTATTGTAGGGTTGCGGTGGCGGTGGTGGTAATTTAGTTATAGGTAAATTTCTTTTCTCAAGGTGAGGTTCATTTCTTTGTTGCAAATACATAACGTTTAATTCTTCTTGCACAAATTCTAACGCCCTTTCTATCGATTCAGGTCGCATACATCTTATACGGGACCCTAAAGGTTCCTTTAAACCTCGGACGAACGCTTGCATAGTTAGCTTTTTGTATAGCGTTCGTTTAGATTCTATAGTTGTTGGTAATGTTTCGTGTAAGGTTATGTAAGTAATAATCGTGCTAAATAAAGACTGGCAGCGATCATAAAATTCTTGAGGTGTGCCGTTTCCCTGAGTTGCAATAAGGAGGTCATTATAAAGAGCGGTTTCATCTCTTTGGTCGGCAAAATTATTAATAAGGGTTGTTCTTATCCCTTCCCAACTGTCAGGGATGCCATTAGAATTAATTTTTGAGGCTGCTGGCCCAGTAATTTTATTTAAAATTCCGTTTAATAAACAAAGATTAGCTAATTCGTATCCCGGCGAATCGTTCATGTATGTCATTACAATTTGATCGCAGAGTTTTATAAACCTAATAAGAACGTTAGGGTTTCCGTCGAAATCGGGAACCGGCCGTAAAGCCTTAAAAATAACATCTGGGTCACACATTTTTCTAATATTAATGCTACTTTTACTATTCGAACTAACTAAATTTCTATTTAAATCTATTTCTAACTGTCTACGAGTCTGTCGCGATGCAGGCTCCCTAGAACTAGATCCCTTGGGATGGAAAATTTTGGATAAGGATCAGGCACACAACAGGAATAGCAACAATGATTGAAACAATTCACTGTACTTACATGAACTTCATTTCGGTCTCCAGATAAGATTATCGATTTCCAGATCCTCAAATATCCTGGGTCCTCAAATTATTTGTTCCTCGTGTATCCTTGTCCTTATATATCCTTCGGCAGCCTTCCTGTTCTTTTTGGTACTCGATAAAGTCTTGATAGACTAGTTAGTCCCCTGGGTTCCGATTTTTTGGTAACTCAAACTAACTTCGAGTATCCTACCGACTGCGCCAATTACGGAATTCGCAGCCGAAGGAGTTAAAAAAAACCGAAATTTAATTAATTACTTTATTAAAATAATACTTAAAAGTTAATTACAAGTAAAGAAACTACTTCTATCGATCTAGAAAATAGAATGAAACATTTTATTAATTACAATTAAAGGAAAACTTCGGAAATAACAATTCTATGCTGATTTTACAATAAGTGCAATAACAGGATGTTTGTCCCAGAATTGAGGCCGTGATCGGTCGATCCTTAGTCGGCGATATTGGTGTAGGTAGCGTGCGTAACAAGCTCATATGTCATCAAATCAACGTTTGAACTATCTGGTAATACGTCATCCCAAGATATTTTTTGTAATTCGTCAATAATTTTGTCATAGTTCGCTTTAAAAAACAATACCTGACTATGTTATTTTGAGTGAGAGTAATGGGGGTCACAGCAGATATGAAGAATTGAAGCGGTGGATGTAACTGGTCAATTAAAGACAAGGGATTCACGTCTAAATCCAAGTCATTTATGTCTATATTACTAAGTACTAAATCTAATATTTTTCCTTTATTATTTAAAATAAAATTATACTGTTTTAGTGAATTTAAGGCCATAAAATTTAATAGATCATCCCCGAATTTACCACCATTATTACAACCTTTTAAATAGTTCGATTGTTCGCATTGGCTCCAAATAATATTACTAACATTGAAATCGCCTAGTATTATCGTTTTACCTTGGTTTCTCTCCATGGATCGGTTTGAGTTTTCAATAAAATGCTCCAATATGTGAGATTGCAAAGGTGGAGGTAAGTAAACACAACAAATGTATATTTTCTCAATCTCATTTTGAGTGTTTACTATATTTATAGAAATAATGAATATTCAAAATAAATTATAACTCGCCAGCGTTCCTTACATAAAAGCTTTTTTCGCAAAACTTTCTGAGTGGCCTGGTAGTCTAATATTATAGTTTCTTCAAATATCCAGTGCCCGTAGCGTAGGTTTGATGACAGCTGTTTGAGACCTACATTTATGTGTGTCTGTTTGTTGTAGTTACAATTACAGGTTTTTAAAAAGCTTAATTCTTTCCTTAAGTTTTCACGATACATACTTTAAATAAAACACTTTTTACCGGATATTATCGCGTATATTTTAGTTAATTTTAAAATTATTTCGACGTTTCGGCATCTTTGCAGTTGCCGTGGTCACGATAGACTAAGGTGTTGTTCATCTATTGCCAGTAATAAAAACTACATGATTGTCAAAAAATATTAACGCCATCTGTTTCTCAGTCTTCTCGCATAACGTCCCGGATTGACACAAAAGGCACTGACTGTGTCCTGAGTTTGCAGTCTAACAGTTTGCTGGTTTTTCATTTTGATGTTTTTAAGTATTGGATCCCATGTTGATGAAGGTTTCCAACCATCTTCTCTATTGAAATTTGGATGTTTTTTAATTTCAATAGTTTCTCTGATCATCCTAGGTATAAAATGTTTCTCTTTTGCTAGGATCTTCACGGTATCAAATCTTAAATAATGGTTGGGCTTGTCTATGGAATGTTCACAAACTGCAGATTTTGAGGTTCGTTTATTTTTAACATCAGAGATGTGTTCTTTAATGCGAGTTGACACATTTCGTTTGGTTTGACCGATATAAGAGAGCCCGCAGTCACAGTCGATTTTATAAACGCCTGGATCTTGTAAAGGGATGCTTGATTTTATTGGACGAAGATGCTGGCTTATCTTTGAGTGCGGCTTGTAGATAGTTTTGATTGAAGCTCGCCGAAGAATGCCTCCTATCTTGTCAGTAACACCCTTTATATAAGGCAGGAATGCTGGTCTTCGTTCAACTGTGAGTGGCTTTACGCGGTTTCTGCGACGGCGACGCGGTGTTTTTAAATCGTTATCCCGCAGCACTTTAACCAGGTGGTTGAGTTCCTCATTAATGTGTTGGGGATCGCAGATTCCATGTGCTCTCTGAAACAAAGAGTTGCCTACGGCAGATAATTGGCTCGGGTGGTGATGGGATTTCCCATTTAGATATCGGTCAGTGTGGGTGGGTTTCCTATAAACAGTATGGCTAAGTGTACCATCAGGATTTCTTTGTATTAAGACATCTAAGAAAGCTAATTTGTTCTCCTGCTCCAATTCCATAGTGAATTTAATTTTAGAATTAAGGGAATTGAGGTGGTTTAGGAATGCAGTCACTTCATGCTTAGGTAATATAGTGTAGGTGTCGTCAACGTACCTCTTGTATATCTTCGGCACAACAGGTGCCATTCGGAGCGCTTGCTCCTCGAAGTTCTCCATGTAAATGTCAGCTACAAAAGGTGACACCGGAGACCCCATGGCAACACCATCAATTTACCGGTAGAAGACATAATCTGTCGCGTAGAAGACTGTCTTTTCACAAACAAACTTTCAAAGGAAGATTCTGAAAGTATACGGCAAGATATCTCCGGCGTATTAAGACGCAATAGTCTACCGAAATCGAATCTTTCCAGAGAAGAACGCCTTGCATTGAAGACCTTACGCAATAATGACGAGTTAACAGTTCTCCGTGCAGATAAAGGAAATGCTACCGTAGTGATGGATACATCTGAATATAACGAAAAAATCTTGGAGTTGTTAGCGGATGAAAACACATACAAAATGGTGAATTACGACCCCACCAACAGGATTATGAAGAAAACATCCACTTTAATACAAAAACACAAAGATTTGTTACATTTAGATGTGAAAAAGTTAACACCAGCAAGTGCAAAACCACCAAAATTGTATGGGTTACCAAAAATACACAAAGCTAAAGTACCTTTGAGACCTATTGTGAGCCAGCTAGACACACCAACTTACAAGCTGGCCCAACACTTAGCAATTGTGCTCTCACAACTGCGAGGAAAGACAAGTGCATATGTAAAGGATTCTTACCATTTTGTTAGTGACCTTAAAAATCTCAAGTTAACTAACAATGAAACTATGGTTAGCTTTGATGTGTCGTCTCTATTCACCTCACTACCTGTTAGAGACTGCATTGATATAGTAAAAAGGAAGCTAAGTGAGTCAAACTTGCCCGAGGAATATGCAGAACTATTAGAGCTATGTTTAACATCTGGCTACTTCATGTGGAATAACAATTACTACATTCAAATTTATGGTGTTGCCATGGGGTCTCCGGTGTCACCTGTTGTAGCTGACATTTACATGGAGAACTTCGAGGAGCAAGCGCTCCGAATGGCACCTGTTGTGCCGAAGATATACAAGAGGTACGTTGACGACACCTACACTATATTACCTAAGCATGAAGTGACTGCATTCCTAAACCACCTCAATTCCCTTAATTCTAAAATTAAATTCACTATGGAATTGGAGCAGGAGAACAAATTAGCTTTCTTAGATGTCTTAATACAAAGAAATCCTGATGGTACACTTAGCCATACTGTTTATAGGAAACCCACCCACACTGACCGATATCTAAATGGGAAATCCCATCACCACCCGAGCCAATTATCTGCCGTAGGCAACTCTTTGTTTCAGAGAGCACATGGAATCTGCGATCCCCAACACATTAATGAGGAACTCAACCACCTGGTTAAAGTGCTGCGGGATAACGATTTAAAAACACCGCGTCGCCGTCGCAGAAACCGCGTAAAGCCACTCACAGTTGAACGAAGACCAGCATTCCTGCCTTATATAAAGGGTGTTACTGACAAGATAGGAGGCATTCTTCGGCGAGCTTCAATCAAAACTATCTACAAGCCGCACTCAAAGATAAGCCAGCTTCTTCGTCCAATAAAATCAAGCATCCCTTTACAAGATCCAGGCGTTTATAAAATCGACTGTGACTGCGGGCTCTCTTATATCGGTCAAACCAAACGAAATGTGTCAACTCGCATTAAAGAACACATCTCTGATGTTAAAAATAAACGAAAGTTTTAAGATAGTTCTTAGTATTTATATTGTGTGTTGTGACGTTATATTTATTGATCAGGGACCTTATACATCCCAATCAAGTTATTTATA
This sequence comes from Marasmarcha lunaedactyla, assembly GCA_923062675.1. NCBI lineage: Eukaryota > Metazoa > Arthropoda > Insecta > Lepidoptera > Pterophoridae > Marasmarcha > Marasmarcha lunaedactyla. The sequence continues at coordinate 11,435,313 of OV281364.1, read as the reverse complement.
GAGTAAAATTTTTCTTGCATTGTAACAATTGTTGCTTTATTATTTACGCAAATCTAGACTGAGCATTAAGTTATTTTAGTCGGTACTTGTTCGTGACGTTATTTATTTATTGGTAAGGGACTTTATACATCCCAATCAATTAATTAGATAGTAAGAAACACTCAACAATTGTTAATTATCATTTATATACTAATCGACCGAGAGCCCATATACAGCTCTCCAGACAATCGAAATTCCTTCTACCATGGCCCTCTACCGCACACCAACAAAAATTACACAAGAAATCGAAGCGGGAAAGACCCCACCTAAAACGGTGACGCTTTCAAAAGTTAGAAGAAGTGTAGAAGCACTGGAGGCGGCCAGTATAGAAACTTTCACCATAACGCCAACTACATCTAAGGCTATGCAGGCTGCCCCCGCCTATAAAGACAGATTGACGGAGGCTCGCGCATGCTTCATTAAAGCGAAGAAATTTCTCAACATGTCCCGCAACCTAAAGAGTGACATCAAGGCCGGCGTCACGGAAGCATGCGAGAGGCTCTATCAAATTGTGAAGGAGATCGAGTCGGAGATAAAGGGAAAGGAAAGCGAAGGGAGTGAGGTAGAGGACAGGAAGTCGCATAAAGAAGGGGACAATGGACAGACTGAACTGATTTTGCAGTCAAGGAAAACCTCTGACGATATCCAAGACAATAATCGGAAGATGGAAGAATTAAGGAACATACTGGAAAAGAAGGACGTGACCCCGGTCGCCACCACATATGCGGGTGTAGTAGCCGGCCCGCCAAAGATAGAAACCTTTGAAAGGGTTACTCTACACTCCGTTGTGGTGGCGTCCGAGGACAAGATGGATACGGCAGACGAAGTCTTGGATAGGGTCAGAGGTGCTATGGAAGCTAAGGAAGGTTGGATCCGGGTGGAAAGGGTCCGCAAGGCGAAGGACCAAAAGGTCATAGTGAGCTGCAGGACGGAGGATGAGAGGACTCAAATAAAAGAGAAATTAGTCACATCAGGGCGAAGACTCACATGTGAGTCGATGACTAACAAAGACCCGCTCCTCATCCTAAGAAACGTTCTTGCAGCTCACTCTGACGATGAAATAATCAAAGGTTTCAAAAACCAGAACAAAAAGATTTTTGCAGACTTGGACCCTCCGGACGCCCGGATTCAGATTAAATATAGGCGGAAAGCGCGGAACCCCCAAACGAGACACGTAGTGGTGAGTGTCTCCCCCGCTGTGTGGAGAAGAGCTCTCGAAGTTGGCACCCTCCACATCGACCTTCAGCGCATCCGGGTTGAGGACCAGACACCATTAGTGCAATGCACGCGGTGTCTGGGTTATGGTCACGGCAGGCGTTTCTGCACGGAGGGAGCGGATCTCTGCAGCCACTGTGGCGGCCCGCACCTAAAGGCGGACTGCACAGAATACAACGCTGGTACGCCCCCATCGTGCAGAAACTGTAAAGCTGCAAAGCTAGAACGGCAGGACCATAACGCCCTCAGCCTAGATTGTCAAGTGCGCAAACGCTGGGATGCGCTTGCGAGAACAACAGTGGCGTATTGCTGAGGGTGTCCAACTGGAAAAAAGCGAGAAAACAGAATTCGGTAACTTGGTGGGACTTAAATCTACATACAGAGCCAAAGATAATCTTATGCGTAATATAAACGGCAATGGGGGTAGGAACGACGGTGGGGTTGGATACTCTCCATTCTGTATGAATGGAAAGCTCAGAACCATAGCCGTCGGACCTATCTTCCCATTATCATGTAAAGTCCACCAGGCAAAAATAATTGCAAGCTCGTTGTGGGGGAAGATCTTCAAGGCTTCTGCGAAGAGTGAGAATAAAGGCCAGCCTATTACCACCAACCAAAAAATTAAAACAATTGAAGCTAACCCTAGACAAATACTGTTATTTGGAAAGGATTCAGTATCCAATAAGTTGGTAGGTAATGGGGAAAAGATAGGAAGAGGAAAGGATCAATTGGAAGCGAGAAGGCAGTATTTGTTTAAAATAATAAATACGGTTGGGAATGTATGTTGCCAAATTATTATAAAAATACTCTGGTTCAACATACACTGGAAGCATGGAAAAGGACCGAGGGAAGAAATGAAATGGAAAAAGAGAGAAATAAGTAAAAGGAACAGTATAAGGAAAAAACAGACAGAGAAGGCAAGAAGAATTATTGCAAAAATTTAATCCCCGCGATTTGGATACATATATAAATTTAACTCAATGGCAGGTAACAATAAAAAGATATAAATATAGGAAATAAAAGAAAGATAAGAGCGTTAGATTGAAGAAACCAAGATATATTATGAATAAAAAAGTAGACAAATTATTAACAGTAAGATCTTATAAACAAGAAAAACAAAAAGAATGATATGAAAAGGGAAGAAATTGTGGGAGTAGACCGGAAAATATAAAAGAACGAAGTTTTACAAAAAAGAAATGTTTTTATTTTAGAAAAGTAGCACAATAATGGTTGAATTCGATATGATTCTAGAAAAATGACGCCAAGAGAAAAGATGTAAAGGAAGAGCAGATAAGGAGAAATACTATCAATAAAAAACCTAATAACAATAGAACAAAAACCTGCAACCGCCAGAAATAGTCAGCGACGAAATGTGCGCTGGTAGAAGGAATATATATAAAAAAAAAAAAAAAAAAAAAAAAAAAAAAAACCTCAAAATCTGCAGTTTGTGAACATTCCATAGACAAGCCCAACCATTATTTAAGATTTGATACCGTGAAGATCCTAGCAAAAGAGAAACATTTTATACCTAGGATGATCAGAGAAACTATTGAAATTAAAAAACATCCAAATTTCAATAGAGAAGATGGTTGGAAACTTTCATCAACATGGGATCCAATACTTAAAAACATCAAAATGAAAAACCAGCAAACTGTTAGACTGCAAACTCAGGACACAGTCAGTGCCTTTTGTGTCAATCCGGGACGTTATGCGAGAAGACTGAGAAACAGATGGCGTTAATATGTATTGACAATCATGTAGTTTTTATTACTGGCAATAGATGAACAACACCTTAGTCTATCGTGACCACGGCAACTGCAAAGATGCCGAAACGTCGAAATAATTTTAAAATTAACTAAAATATACGCGATAATATCCGGTAAAAAGTGTTTTATTTTAAAAAGCTTTTTCAGCATATAAATCTGATGATGTCGTATAAGTCTTATAAAAATAGGACTTTATATAGTTTTATTAATTTACATAATAGTTTATTAAAAACCATCAAAACACTTCAGTCACCTTTAATTATTTCATCAATTTTTTTGTATGTATAATAATTGTCTTCGTAACTCACTGTTTTTTTACTGTTTGTTTATTTAGAATTCACTGAAATGAAATGAAATGAAATATTTATTTCTCAACATTGACGATTGCTTGTTCTTATTGACGTCAAATAAAACATGTCTCTACAGCAAGTCCGAAAAAACCTTCGTGAAGAAGAACTGGAAAGAAACTTCACGGGTATATTTTTTGCAAAATAAATTTACAGTCTCTTTATGTCTATACAAAATTATTATTATCTGCATCTGTTAGCTTGGCAAGTCTCCCTCCCCCCTCGTATCCAGACGACGAACACCCTCAAACGGCACCCGTTCACGAGTAAACGTGGGATCCAGCTACGTTATTAAACCTATAGGGATTCACGGTAATTATTTAAAAAGAGATGAAATCTTGATTGATGCAGTTTTGTGGAAGTTTCTGATTATAATTCAGTCAATTAACAATCGTGTGTACTTCGCTTTCATACTTATAGCTTGCAGAAATGTTGTTTTGGGTGTTTGTAATGTGCAATCCGCAAGTACTTTATAATAAATACTTTATTAAATTTATTCGAACGGTAAATCACCTTGTTTGTTACACTTTATGTCTCTGTGTTTTCAAATAGTGAAATAGACCTCGGTCGCATCTAAGGGTTTAGCGGAAACTGACGGAGAATATGAACCTTTTCTTTTTTCGGTTACGTAAATAAGATTAATGATAATGAATGTGTGAAAATAATTAAAGCACATATCAAATGATCAGTAACGTTTTACTTTTTACTAACTATTTTATACAGCATTTGACGTCGTAATATATCCTTGCCCATGCTTATATTATACTCTTTCCATAATTTGACAACTGAATTCACCGAAAAAAATAAGTAAATACGATTTCCACTTATAGCTAAAACGGCACATGCTGTTAGCATTTAAATACACGACGGCTGTTAAATTGACCCAATAGTTATCATTCAGATACTTATCCCTTCTCCTTTATTATTAAGTAACTTAAAATAATCACGTGGATAGCGTGTGTTGTTTATTGCGGCTGCGCGGTGGTGGAGGGCACAATGGCGCGGAGCGAGTGCTGCTTTCATATCGCTGAAAGTAATTCAGTAAATAATCGAATGTACAGTGTATCTATGTGGAAGAAATACTAATACATATCTACACCAATATACAAATGTGTGGCCCCACAATCGATCTTAAGCCAGTTGCATTGGTTGTCGAGTTTTGTGGGATACAGCACATGCATTAACACCACCGAGGACGACTTCATGTGGACAGGCTCATTGTCATCGCGTTTGATATTTGTGATGTTTTGAAAAGTGTGAATTACGTTTTTAAAAGTTAGGGGGTCAGGTATCTGCTTCGTTATGTGTACAAAGTAAAGTTTCTATTACTCTCGACTATTTTGAATTACGTTCTATATATGCTACCTCTTTTATCAATTACAGAAGAATCAGAAAATTTAAAACAAGAAGGCGTCTAAAAACAAGTTAAGTGCCTAGATCTTTAACCCTTTGCTGAAGTGCAGTCAGTGATACCTGTGTCTCGAGGGACAGGGTTTGATCCTCGCAGTTTGAGATGCAGCTTAATAGATAAGGGGCCGCTTCAGTAAATAAGTAATTGGTTACTGAGTGATTTAGAGAGTGGTAATGGGGTGAATCTGAATTTATGGAATAGGGTGGTAGAGACAGAATGAACCTAGTATATAGTCGCCCTTTTTGTATTTTTGGTACTTTTTTATTTTGCTACGGATACAATGGTTGCCTACTTGTTGTCTTATGATCGCAACATTCATATACTATCAATGCAACTTTTGTATACTTAACTGTAGATTAATTCCTCAGCATCAGGGGTTGAATATAATCACGGTTTCAACAAAACTGTCTCATAGATCTTATGTATTTTGATAACAAAATCTGCAACTTACCTATGCAATTGAATTTAAGGGCTGAGGACCAGTCCTGCTGAAAGTCTCCCACGTTATTGTTGGGTACTTGAAGGATTGGTTCTAGGTATGGTTGTGTATGTTTTTTTTGTGTTCCAGGTGTGTGAATTAGTTATTAGTATTCGAGCTTTAATTAATGAATATATTCAGTAAGTTAAAAATTTTAATTAGGTATTGTATAAGATATTCTATAGGTACTCGAACACAACCCAATGTCTGAAAGTACTATTAAGTAGTACAATTATAGTCAACCTTGTCTTTGTGATCAATAGTCACAAAATCATCAATATTGCAATAAACGTATTTCAACATTAGGTTGTCGCATATCAACTGTGCAGTCGATGCCGAAAAGTAATAAAGATTCGATTGAATTGCTCTCCCGAGTCTGTGGATATATTGGCAAAAGTTCGCGCAAGTTTCAATATGTGGATGGTTGCATTCGGAAAAAAGCAGGATCCAGAATATCTGGAGATCGGATGTTATCACCATGTAAGGCTCTGGGCCGCGGATTGTGTCGGCTCTTTTGGCATTTTGGTATTAGCTTTGTCTTGGCATTTTCCGTTTTGAGTGATTAATCAGATTATGTGACATAGTCATACGAACTTTATACGATATATACGAGCTCCATAGTGTGAATGGCTTCATGCGATCTCGACTAAATATTTGTTGGGAACGATTAGTTCGTAAATTTTGATTGGATCCTCAAATAAAGCCAATATTTTATTATTTAATATACCTAACCTAATAACCTGTAACCTTATAAAAGCCTAAATCAAGGGGAATGATAAAATAAATAGATCCTTCTGATCAATTTTTTCTCACTGCGTATTGAAATGGTTATTTCAACATTTTATATTTTCTCATTTTATATTTAGAAATGAGAAAAAATAAAAAAGTAAATACTTTTATCACATTGATGACGCCGCCCGCTCTACTAGGACCACCCTCCTGTAAACCTATTGTTCAATGCATGTAATATTTCGGCAATACAATAAGGGATAGTAATGGAAATGGTAAATGCATGATTAGATATATCAGGCATGAGGAGCCGCGGCATCTGTCTTGTGTAATCATGCATAAGACCACGCGGGAAGAATAAGGAATGTCAGTATTTTTAAAGAATTAAACTATGAATGCCATCTAGTGGTAATTCGTAAACACTTTTTATTCTAATATTTCATTTAACGCAGGAACACGACTAGTCAATGACAGTTTGCATATTTAATTTGAGTAGGCTGGAATGTTCTAGCCTAGTCGACAAAAAAATTAACGTCAGGCAGTGCACGCGCGCTCGTTAGCTGTCAAATGTCAATCATTTATAACCTGTGTGTACGCCTAAGTATGGCATGGGCCTCTATATGGTGCAATTCAAGGCTAACAACAGGAAAGTACTATGGAGACATCAAACCATCCATCCCAACTAAACCTTGGTTCTGTAAATTTAAATATATGGATAAGAAAACAACATCTGTCATCTGCAGGCTCAGATTGGGTCATTGTTGTACTCCAGTATTTCTTCATAAACTTGGCATAAGAAGGACTTCAGTCTGTGATTGTGGTTTGGGGGATGGAACCACTGACCATCTCCTCTTTAATTGCCCTCTCTCACCAGCTTCCTTATATGACCATCTCCCACTCCAGTTCCCTAAACCTACAAGTATCAAAACTCTGCTCTCCTCTCAAAATCCTCTTATCTTTAAGGTTCTTGGAAGATTTATCCATTTGTTTAATATCAATCTATAAATATGTAATTATACTCTTCTAAAGATCTGTAAAAACTTATATCATCCCCCTGTTTTTGTATTGTTCAAGGTAACTCAATGTTCGAGATACTGCAAGTTCTACTCAGCTGTTCGCTACAAAATTATTAACCTCGTGTAGTACGTGTGTATACTAATACTTGAAATTGGCAGAAATAGTTATTGTGTAGTAACAACAGCTGATTGCTATTATACACAAAATAATAATAATAATAATAACCTGTGTGTATTGTGAAATATTTATTAGCATATTGTAATCGTGTTTTTCAGGTCTTTCTGATTAATTTACGTTTTGTGAAAAGAAAATAAACATTGAAACTCATGAATTATTTCTAAACAAACGTGAATATTTGATTACAATTATGTTCTTATATTTAAAAATACCTAATTCATAATAAATTATGATTTACAAAAAGTGGAATAGTCACTGACATTCCTTGTTCTCTGGAATGACATAATAATAACAAGTTTAACGTTTAGTAACTTCGCGAGCTTTTCTACGATTCATTGTAATTTTACTAATGAAAATATAAAACAAATAATTTCGGCTAATAATATACTGAGATAAATATTTTCCAGACATTTGTTAGAAAATATATAGAATTGCAAACTTAAAAAATCTATTGACTCGTAAGTTCTTCTGACTGACATTCCTTGTTCTTCCCGCGTGTTCTTCTGCACATATGGATCTCAATAACATTAGGTTGATGTGGTTGCCTACAGACTACACTAGACCATTACCAAACAAGTAGTCGCATGACCTACAGCCGCATCAATCTTCGAAGGGTACTCGTAATTCTTAAATTCTTTTCAGTCCGATCCAATCAGGATTGGATCTGGTCTGTCTATATTAATAATTAGCTTTAGGAACATTTTTGTTGGAAATTTTTTCAGATGGATATCTTAATTTTTGATTATTAGTCGCAACAAAATTACTCGATCTTATTGTATCAAGGTTTTTTGTCATAGATTTTTAAGCAGATTCCGATCATGGAAAACATAATTTAAATAATGGCGTGGTCGTGAACACCTTTAAGTACATATTATTTCTAAAAATGCTTTTTAGAAATAATATGTAGTTAATTAAAAATTGTCACAAAAACCTGTTATCATAAATCAACACAAGGTGTCGACGACGAAGGTGGCGACGTCCTAACGACGTCATTTATTCACGATACGACATCCTTGTAAACACAGGTTGACCTTAGTGCAACAAACCTCAATACATAGATTTTTTCTTTTTGATTGATTAATATATTGATTGAAGTCCTCCAGAATTATCGCAATAATCAACGCAAAAAACGGCTAAACATTATGAATATCTTTTGTTTACCACCTATTTATAACAAATTTTTGATCTTTGCAGATTATGAAAGTTAAATTTGCGTCTTCAATGATATTTGACCTCCTATAACCTTTACATAACGTGTCCCACAAATCAATCACACAAAATTCTAATATTTTCATTAGACTGTGTTTATTTTAGTATTTTACTTCATTAGTAGAAATCGATTACACCTTGCAGGATAAGTGTAAAATAGTTCGTAATTAAGAGGTTAGTAAATAACTTTGCGTACCTTGTTATAACAAATCTCAGATCAAACCTACCTCTATACAACAACAAACCTCACTATAAAAGGTTATTTGGGATAACGAATATTTTCTAATCACCTTCAGTTTTATTATATCGTGGTTTCGCTGTATACGTGCATATCAATATCTTTTACTACTCCAGGTCCATGTCTGGTAAATCCTATTTGGCTATTGTAGAGAGCACCTGGGGTTTTGGTTTCGTTTGTTAATTGAAAATGTAAGGATTTATCAGGATTTGCACAAATATTGTCCTAATCCTAGATTATTTCATTGGTGTTCCTCGAATCGAATGGGTTTTGTGAAATTTGAGAGGGTATTTATTTTGATTATATTATAAGTTGAAGATTTCAATTCGTATTTTTTACACACTTTAGCTAAACGTATTTTTCGCCCTTTAATTGCCCTCTACGCAACCATACAAAACTTTGATAATGCGTTTGTATTACATTTTTACGGAACTTTATTAAAGGATCACTCCGAAAAATTTGCGATTAACGACGAAAATTTCCTTCATGAATGAGAAAATTTCCGACATCAAATTTATTTTATGTGGAAAAGAATTATTATCAATGCAAAATGTAGCTTTGTACGTTGTAGTTGTTTGGTGCGTTTCGTACATAGCTAAAAGACACAAATCAAACCCACCAACTTTCATAAAATCATATTCTTCTTGAAGAAAATTAAAAAAAATTGCAGTAATTGCTCGGCCCTAAAAACAATATCAAATTAAATATTGATACCAGTTTGAGATATTTGTTATCGCGCAACTGATCGCTCCATCAGACACGCACACTACCGCAACGTGCATGTATACGTACAACCACGAGCACAGCTCTCCCGCCATCGTTAGATGCAGTAAAATCCTGAGCAAGTAAAATCAGGCGACCAGGAACAAGATTCCATGCCTTTATAACTTTTCACCTATCTCCGCTATGTTACCATAATCGAAGACGAGGAATATAGATATTAAGCTTTTGCGAACTCTTGCAAAGACGGCTCGCAATGATGTAGCTTTTGTAGCAGCAACATCCTGTCGGTTTGTTCCCTGTGTAGCCGTTGACCTGTTTCTTAATGTACATATTAAGTAATATACGTAATAAGCTAAGCAACCGTTCAGGACAAAAGGCATTTATCTGATATTTTTATTTGTATAGAAAGTTGACGTTTGTAAGCTGTTTGGGTTATCACGAACCAAAAATATATCATATTATGTTTATGTATTAAAAATTGCTTACTAACACGTGAAACTCAGGTGCTAGTTACTATTGATAATGAAACCATAAAACATCGCATAGGTTCACATCGTTTAGCTTAATAACAGATGTTACTCAACCAAACAAAGCCCCATGGGGAACAAAACTATTTAATTTGTCGAGGACAAAACTCATTTCATTCAACAATACATGTCTTACTGAAAGAGTGTGGTTTCACAAAGTCATAGACCCCCCTCCCCGAACCGTCACTGTCGAATGGGTAATGACTTCTTTTTTTTTTTTTTTTTTTTTGCTGCCGAGGCACCCTCGCGGGAGGGAGGTGGAAGATGCGTCATGCATACCCGCCCGCAGGTAAATTCCTCTGCGGGGGGGTTATGTGGGACTCACCAGAATGGCACCTACCCACTAAAAACCACCTGTTGGCTGTAGTTATTACCGTTAGCCTTCATCGGAAGCGACACCCGTCGGGAAGTTGGGCGCGCTGGCGGAGACCCGCTAGCGGGTCTTCCGCCTGTAGTGAAAGTTGCACTGAAGGTGCTCAAAGGGACATGAGTTGGTGGCCGTTCTGGGCAGCCTCCGGTGAAGCCGGGGCTGGGCAGAGGTCGGCCGAAGCATGATTTAGGGATCAATTCATTTAAATGAACCTACAATGAATTGAGAAGGGAACTATGCTCCGCCAGAGCTAGCAAACGCTCTGTCGGAGTACGTGAAGCCCTAAGTTTACGGGCTAAGACTGCGATTTCACTAACATCGACATTTTTAATAGCGTCGCAGACGATACGCATATCGTCTGCTACGGAGGATTGAGGAGTGGGTTTGTATGGGCGAAGAGCCGGGATGGGATTCGATGCGGGACGCTGCCTCCAGTTTTCTGGAGCAGGCTTGGGCTGAGTAGGCTTTGCAGCCGGAGGAACCCGGCTACGCAGCGGCGGAAAGTTTTCTTGAGAAAGGCGCGGGGCCTGTTTGGGAGCCGCCCTTTTGAAATTGGAGCGCATACAACGGGGTGCACGAGGGCAGCCCCTGTAGTTTGCGGTGTGGCCGGACTGGCCACAAAGCACGCAATCGGGAGGAGAGGGAGTTTCAGGAGTGCGATTGCACTCCTTAGTGAAGTGCGGGACCAGGCACTTGACGCACCTGGGCGGTGCGCGGCAGTTGGCTGCCGCGTGCCTGTACAACTGGCACCGATGGCACTGGCCGGGATGACCGCGGCGATGAGGCGCCTCGATTGAGATCCCAGAGAGGCCGCAAATAGAGCTAACCCCTTTCAGGATCTCTCTGGACTTGGGGACGTTGGCGAGAATCACCAAAGCGAGAGGGTGTTGCCTCCCGTACTTGCTGTGCATTTTATGCACCGCGAGTGCCGGGAAGCCTTGGGACTGCAGATCCTCCAGGATGGCCTCGTTCGATAATTCGAACGGGATTCCCCTGAGTACCGCTCTGATCTTACGCTCTTCTGACAGAGCATAAGTGTGATAAGCATATTGCTTATCAGTGAGGAGCTTAGTCAAAGCTCGGAAATCGTCTATCGACGAGACAGTGATTTTAATAGATTCACCCGAGTTTACCGCTCGGGTGTAAAGGTTCTTGTGCTCATTGCACAGTGTCGAGACCTCAGTCCATTTACCCTTTTCCCGAAGGAAAACGGGTGGTGGGACCTTGGCCTTGACAGAAGTCGGGGCCGGAGCGGGTGTTGAAGACACCGGGGCAGCTGGCGTTGAAGACGCCGCAGGGGGTGTAGGGACGGGCGCCGAGGGCGCCGGGTCTTGTTTCGAGCGCTTCTTAGAGCGCTTCTTGACAAGGGTGAAAGAGGGAGGCTCATCAGGGCCAGTTGGGGTGGCATCCGAGGATGACTCGGTCGCGGGTGCGCGCTTGCGGCGCGGAGGGGCGTTTTCTTCGCACTCCATGTCACTGGAGGAAGGGGACGCGGGAGGGCCTAAGACCTGAGGGGTCTGGGGGACTGGGGTGGCCTGAGGAGCCATTGGTGGAATTAACGCCATGATATGCGGGATAAGAGAATCAAGGAAACGGAACTTGTCAGCATTTATATATATGCCTTCAGCACCGGTACTATCAACTAACTTCTTCCTAATCTCATCAGAGCTTAGGGAAGCCATTGCGGAGGGGTTGGGGAGGGACAATATATGAACCTAACAACGATGACTAACTTCCTAAAACCACCCTACACGCAGTAGGGCGGTTGAGAACGACGCGGATAACTTACTCGAACACGGCACTTGAAGTCCTGGAACAACGAATTCCCGTCGACGAAGCTCACGTGCCACGAAGTACGGTTAACAAGCCACTATTCGCCGTGAAAACGGCGTTAGAAACTTATTAGAAGTACGGTTAACGAGCCACTGTCCGCCGTGAAAACGGCGTTAGAAACTTGTAATGACTTCATAGTCAATCTCTTTTTATTTTAAGTACCTCCTCCTCTCACTCGTCCCGACGGCACTACTGCCTTCGAAGACGAAGAGAAAGCCAAATGCTTCGCTGACAACATTGCCTCACACTGTTCGCCCAGTACCCAACCCGCGGATCCCTTCCACATCAGTATTTGGAATTGCCTAGTCAGGATGATCGCATCCTATCTCAAAGATCGAATATTTCATTTTAGACACGAAGGTACGCTCTACGCGCCCCGTCCCAAGCTCTCAGGGCTTAGTCCTTGCTCCACTGTTATACATCGTTTACACTTACGACATTTCCATCCCGCCGATAGGCGTCAAACTTACCCTCTTTGCCGATGACACCGCCTTTTACACCAAAGGCTGCAGTGTTCCACGTCTCATCACCAAACTCCAAAAGGTCGTAAACGCCCTCGATGTATGGTTTCAAAAACGGCGTATCGATGTGAATCTAGACAAGAGTTTTGCGATTTGCTTCGTTCACAAACGCCGCCGGGCCGACGACCTCATGTCCAAATGCTAAGTATTCCCATCCCCTGGGAGCACAATACTAAATACTTAGGCGTCACCTTAGACCCGACGCTTTCTTTCAAGCCACGCGTCCATACAGTACCGAACCTCGCGTGCGTAACGCGGACCTGCACAAAGATCTTGAACTACCACAATATCTCAAAACACTCTCGGAAACGTTCTTCAAACGCTCCGAAACCCATCCTAATCATTTAATTCGAAAGTCCGTCACGTATACTCCTTCGAAGTTCAAAGTCGCTAGACCTAGGAACGTACTCGTGTACGTAGCCATGCAGCTAAAGGCCGATCTCGAAGCCCTTCAGGCTGCAAACTCTAATTCTCCTTGAGCACCTTCAGTGCTATGAATACACCTGCAGTGCTTTGAGCACCTTCAGTATTATATATTTCCCAGGGAATGACCCCATAAGGACTTTGCAATTATCAAGCGAATCAATCTTGATCTAAGGTCTATCGAACCGCTCGATGACCTAGGCTCCGACCATCGCCCCGTCTCCCTCGTGCTAGGTACGCCTAACGTTAACGTCACACCTCCTAAGACCTTTACCTATTGGAAAGGCTTTAAAAATACGTTAGTTTCGCCTTAGAGGCCCCTAACTCTCCGCTCGCGATTTCGCCCGACCAATTAGATAGCCCGGATAAAATAGATTCATTAGTCAATACTCTAACTGATGCTATTAACACAGCCATCAACGACAACGAAAAGGTTGCTAAGCAAAGCAAACCCGCGCTTCTACTAGCCGTTAGCAATCTCATTAAAGCCAAGAACGCGGCTCTCCGGAGAGCAAAGAAATATCCCACGCCAGCATACAGAACAGCTGCGAATCAGCTTCAACGTAAAGTTAGGTCTCACCTCGCGGAACTCCGTGACACCCAGTTTAACGATCTCATGGAGAATATCTCCCCCTCCCACCAAGCGTATTATCGAATGGCCCGAGCCTTACGCGTAGACACCGCCTCTCACGTTCCTCCTCTCACTCGTCCCGACGGCACCATTGCTTTCGAAGTCGAAGAGAAAGCCGAATGCTTCGCCGACAGCATAGCGGCACAATGTTCGCCCAGCACGCAACCCGCGGATCCCTACCACATCCAGGCGGTGGAGGATGAAGTTCTCCACAGAGAATCTCTCCCTATCACCGACGACCCCGTCACAGTCTCTAATGATGAAATCTTGCTTCTCATTAGAAAGCAAAAGTCCAAAAAGGCTCCGGGTGCGGATGAAAGTTCCAACCACGCACTTAAGCACCTGCCCCAGCAGGTGCTTACCTTGTTAGCTGTCATCTTCAATGCCTGCTTCGACCATAGCTACTTTCCAAAAGCCTGGAAAGAAGCGACAGTCATAGGCATTCCCAAGCCGGGTAAACCTCTGAATGTCCCGGCTAATCACAGAACCATCAGCCTCCTCAAGGCAATGTCTAAACTTCTCGAAAGAGTCATACTCTCTCGAATGCGGAACCATCTGTTTCCAACGGATGGCGACCCTCTCATTATTCCCAACCAGTTCGGCTTTCGCGCTAAGCACTCCTGCCCTCAGCAAGTCCATCGAATCGTCGAGTACATACTCGAAGGATTCTCTCAGCGTCGTAAAAAAACAATCGCGGTTCTCTTTGACGTAGCCAAGGCTTTCGACAAAGTCTGGCACAGCGGTCTCGTTTTTAAACTCTATAAAATAGGCTTACCGGCTCGCCTAGTCAGATTAATAGCGTCGTTTCTTAAAAACCGTACTTTCCGATTCAAACATGAAGGCACGCTCTCCGCGCCTCGTCCCATAAAGGCTGGAGTCCCGCAAGGCTCAGTCCTCGCCCCTCTGCTGTACACCGTGTACACTAACGACATCCCCATCCCACCGAAAGACGTTGAACTCGCCCTCTTTGCAGACGATACCGCCCTTTACACTAAAAGTCAAGCGATCCCGTATAACATCACCAGACTCCAAAAGGCCGTAAACGCCCTCGGTGTTTGGTTTCAAAAATGGCGTATCGATGTCAACCCAGAAAAGAGTTCTGCTATTCATTCGACCACAAACGTCGTAATCGCCTCAACGATCCGCACATTCGTATGTTAGGTATTCCCATCCCCTGGAAGCGCACTGTCAAATACTTAGGCGTCACCTTAGATCAGACGCTTTCTTTCAAGCCACACGTCGATAGAGTAACGAAACTCGCGCGTTTTTACCTAAGCCGTCTATATAGTATGATAGGAAGAAAAAGTAAAATGTCTTTTAGAAATAAACGTACGCTTTATAAGGTCTGCGTTAGACCCGTCATGTCATATGCTTCGCCAGTCTTTGCCCACGCCAAACCCTCCGTCCTGTATAAGCTGCAGGTGGTTCAAAATCTCTTCTGCCGCAGGGCCACAAACGCACCTTGGTACGTGCGTAACGCGGACCTGCACAGAGATCTTGAACTACCTACAGTGCAGCAGCACCTCTAAACACTCTCAGAATCGTTCTTCAAACGCGCCGAATCCCATCCCAAGCATCTTGTTCGAGATTCAGTCTCATATACTACTCCTGTGTTAGATTCGATTTACAAAATCGCTAGACCGAGAAACGCGCACACGAGCGAACGCACGCAGTTAACTTTAGATCTAGAGGCCCTTCAGGCCGCAAATTCTAATTCTAACGTAAATTCTAATTCTAACGTAAATCCGAATTAATGCAATTCTATTATTCAATTTTTAATGTTTTTTATTATTTACTTTTAATTTTTGAGCACCTTCAGTGCTATGTGTATGCCGGGTGACCCCTTAAGGGCCCTGCTAGCGCGGCCTCTTTCTCCGATTGGCCGTCGCTCAGATGAAGGCTGAGTGGCAAAAATGCACGAGCCGACAGGGGGTTTTTTAGTGGGTATGGTTCTGGTAGGCGTCGGGACGAGTCCCACATAACTCCGATCGCGCGCGCGGAGTATGCGTCAGAGCATTTTTTATGTCCTCAGGCCCTTCCCGTGGAGGGGAACCAAAAAAAAAAAAAAAAAAAAAACCCCATAAGGCAGGCCCGATCTGCGTCCGGACCCGTTCGGACGTGTTGAAGGTCGCTCCCGGCTGCCGAGTCACGATTGTTGTCTCACGACTTCTCTCGTATCAATACTCAAACGCCACTCTCAGATCCGTTCTGCGTCCGGCCCCGCTCGGACGTGTTCGCGGTCGCTCCAGCAGTTGAGTCACGATTGTCGTCTCACGACGACAACTCGTTCGCAATACTCATACGCTGATTGCCTCTTCAGGGCTTACGCTGCGGCCGGTTTCGATCGGCTGCAACTAAGTCGGTCTCTCGCACAGCAACAACAGAGCTGAGCTTACTGCGGTCGATTAAATTCGATAGTGGTTCGCGAGGCTCGGGCTGTTTTTCTGGCTGCGTACTTGACGCTTGGCGCCTGCTACGCAGTCAGAGACTCGCTCTGCGGCCGGCCCCGGCCGGTCGTAACGTAGTCAATCCCGCACTCTGTGCACCCCTCGCATTAATAACCTCACCTCGGTGAGTGCAGCAACAACAGGGTTGAGCTTACCACGGTCGATTAAATTCGATAGTGGTTTGCAAGACTCGGGCTGTCTTTCTGGCTGCGTACTTGACGCTTGGCGCCTGTACGTAGTCAGAGACTCGCTCTGCGGCCGGCTCCGGCTGGTCGTAACGTAGTCAATCCCGCACTTTTAGTGCAACCCAACTTCGTCAGGTCTACGGCCGGTTTTTGTTGTCAATTTATTGGCAACACACTCCGTAGTAGACTCGCGTTTGATCAGGTGGATACTTAACGGTGACAACTAAGCCTGATAGCGTTGCTCCGGTGCGCTTCCAAGGCCCTTCAGGCCAAGGTGAAACCGGCTGACCCGATCCCATTGCACTTGGGCCTTTCCCAGGGTGACGGTACAGTGCTGTCCGAATTAGGGGCACCACTTCGCGTCGTCCCCAGCCCCCCTACCGCGGGTAGGGAGGTTTAGGTGCTAGGTTTGCTTTAGGTGCTAGGTTTGCTAGGGGACCTAGGCATTCTTATATATTTATATATTTTATATTGTAGGACCAAGCCCTCCAATGTACCTTGTAAACATCCTTAGGTCGTTCGCCCAGGCGCTCGTTGCGTTCGGCGCCAACTTATCAGACGACATAATAACGCAGGCCTTACAGGCATCTATCGCGTCCCCGGCCTCTCAGGCCTCAACCCAGGCCCCTCAGGCCTCAACCCAGGCCCCTCAGGTCTACAGCTCTCCCGCGTCTCCCGCCTTGTCCGAGATGGACTGCGAATCGGTCGCATCCTCTCACGCGTCGCGTCGCAAGCGTACCGCTCCCGGGAGCGACTCCGAACCCGCGTCTGATACGTCGTCAGATGCCGCCACCTTAACCGGCTCTCCTGAGCCCGCGTTTCAATTAGTCGCCAAGCGCTCCAAGAAGCGCTCGAAGAAAGCCTCGGTATCTTCAATACCCGAGCCCTCCCCGGTGTCTTCACCAGCCCCCGCGTTATTAAAATCACTCGAAGTAACCGCGTCTCCGTCGGTCCCATCGAAGCCAGCGACGCGCTGCGCTCCCGTCCCGCCGAAGCCTCAGCTCCCTCCGCCCGTCTTTCTCCGCAAAAAAGCGCGATGGACCGTAGTTTCAAATCTTTGCAAAGAGCATAAAATCAATAACCTAAAAGCAACCAACGCAGGTGTTTTGGCCGTTTTGTTTTCCCTCGCTTAAAGACTCTGAAGATTTCTGGAGCTTAGTACGCCCAGTATGTGGCGCGTACACCCCTGTGATGGTCCTTCGACCCTAGGATAGGATTAGCCTGTGAGATACCTAGATTTGTTTAGTCATTTACGCTAGAACTTGCCGTCGTGGTCAAGTACCTACTTTTATTTCGCTGCGAATAAAACTGTATTAGCCTACACCAACATCAGTTGTTACCTAGTAACTAGTTTTTTAACAGTTCTAGTAACATAATTTAATATTGTCGCACCATAATTTCTAGAAATTTTCGTCTATTTTACGCAAAGGTTCTACCAAGGTCACTTTACCTTGCCATTAAAAAATTATAATACTAACTGACTTTTTCTTTTTGTTTTCTCGTTTGTTTTACGTATATTTCGCTATGAGATCATTTTAATCCTAATAACAGTGATACAATTTCAATTTACGCTATATAAATACGTAAAATCGCATTTGGTCAGTGTTCCATATTTCATATTACGAATAACTACATATAGGCCATTTTATTTGTAGAACTTAAATATTGTTTCTAGAACGCTCGAACGCTCGCTCGCAGCACATTTTCGATAGACTTATTTAGTTCCACCCGCATACGCATTTTATAACCACTTGGTTAGTTATATAAACGCATTCATACGCATTTATTTTTTTGTTTGTTTATTCGCTGCAATTTAAGTAAACAGATTTTACCCATTATTCTTTGAAAATGTCGAATTCAAACTAGAAGTAAGGGAGATGGTGATATTGTTACGCCTCAAATTAAATTATTAGAAGCTCGCATTCAAATATTTTTTGCTAGATTACAGAGTATTTATGATTTATCGCAGGATGTTGCGACTGTTGCATTACGTAAACAGTTTTTGAATTCGTCCACTTGTATTGAACAATTACGCACTGATATTATGAAGTCCATAGATGATTTAAACTTGTCCAAACTCGAGTTAGATCCAAATTATGTGCCAGACTATAATTATTTTATTGCTTTTGACGAACTGTATTGTTCTATATTAAATACCTCCGTTAAATAGTTTAAAGAATAATGTCGCACAACAATTACATTCCCAAAAACCTAAATTAAAACTCCCGCCGATCAATTTGCAAACCTTTGATGGTGTTTTTAAGTCGTGGCCTTCGTTTTTTGAGTGTTATAATAACGCTGTGCACAATAACACTGGGTTAAGTAATTCAGAAAAGGTATTTTATTTGTGCGGTATTCTTTCGAAGAACGCTTTATCTACAATTGCTGGTGTTCCGCCTACCGGAGATAATTACGATCTTATTTACAATACATTGGTGAACAAATACCAAGACCGCCGAACTTTAGGTACTTCTTATTTACAACATATTATGAATATTAAACCGTTAACGGTTCAGTCAGCTGATGGTTTAAACACTTTTATCGATAAATTTACAACTTCGGTATCATCGTTTGAACAATTGAAATTAACAGATGAGAAGGATTTTATTTTTTTGTTTTTAGCATTACAAAAATTAGATCGCGAAACCGCTCGTATGTTTGAAAATTCAGTTCGTTCCGAACAAATACCAACGTACGAAAGTCTTGTAAAATTTTTGCGTGAACAAACTAAAATTCTTGAACGACCAACAGTCATACTTTTAATTACGCCCCCACAAATAAGATAACCTATTCAACTCAAAATAATAAATCATTTAAACCCCCAATACCAAAAAATACAAAGTCGTTTTTAACTGCGCATGATTCTAAAGGCTTATGTGTTTTGTGTAACAAGCTCGGGCACGAACAATTTTACCGTTGTCCTAAGTTTTTGAAAATGACACCTACAGATCGCTATTCTATTATTAAAACCAAAGGTGGTTGTTTTACTTGTTTAAGTTTTTAT
Source organism: Marasmarcha lunaedactyla (assembly GCA_923062675.1). Lineage (NCBI taxonomy): Eukaryota > Metazoa > Arthropoda > Insecta > Lepidoptera > Pterophoridae > Marasmarcha > Marasmarcha lunaedactyla. The sequence continues at coordinate 11,416,023 of OV281364.1, read as the reverse complement.
CATCGGACATTTGCTTGTAATTCGAATAAAAATTGTAACATTTGTGGTTTGAAAACGCATCACACGTTACTTCATTTCCCGCGCCCGTCGGATAATGCTTCTCGATCGGAACTCGAACCTCCGCCCGGCAGCGTCCGCGCGTCTATACCGCCAGCTGCTACGCCCGCCGCGTCGTCAGCGCGTGACGTCACACCGCCGCCACCGCCGACTAGTGTTGTGCAGTTTAGTGATGCGCACCATAATTCAACGCTTTGCTCGCATACTTCGCTTACGATTACTAAACCTAATGCTACAACGGTGTTATTGGCGACCGCGCGTGTTATTATTAAGAACGCTCAAGGTTATGAATTTTCAGTTCGCTCTTTAATTGATAACGGTTCGATGAATGACTTTGTTACTTCTCGGCTGTGTAAACGTTTGTCTTTAAATATAGATACATTGCCCGAGCAGGTTACTGTAAATGGTTTCGGTGGTTCGTCAAAGACTGTGAAAGGTACCACAAATGTAAAAATTTATTCTCGTTTTAACCGTAATGTTTCCTTTGACTCGAATCCACTCATCGTGGATACCATTACGGATCACTTACCGACATCCTCGATTAATACGTCGATGTTAGGTTACCTCTCTCACACGCCTCTTGCCGACGATACGTTTTCCGAACCCGGAGAGGTGGAGATGCTTATCGGCGCGCAACTGTTCCCTCGTTTACTTTTGAAAGGTCACATTCAGGGTCCACCTGGAACTCCTGATGCGATTCAGACCACGCTCGGATTTATTTTAAAGGGGACCGCTCCCATTTCTAACGCTTCGATTAGTTCAAACGCTCGTGCGTCTTCGCGCGCGATGTCGCATACTTTATGCGCTATTACTGCTCAACCACTTGATTCTCTTTTGAAGAAATTTTGGGAGGTAGAAGAAGTTTCTACTCAACGCAACGCTGTGCTCTCAGAAGATGAGCAAAACTGTGAGCTTATTTATAAATCCACAACAACTCGTGAATCTGATGGTTCTTTCGTACACGCACTTCCATTTAAAATCGATCCTTCAGTTTTAGGTGATTCGCGCAAGGCTGCTCATAAAAGGTTCCTTGCTTTGGAGAAGCGTCTTACAAACGCTCCCAAATTACGTTCTGCATATGATGATATCGTAGTGGATTACTGTGAGAAAGATTGTCTTGCTCCCGTCTTAACCGATGACAACTCATCCGGTTACATCATACCTCACCATGGCGTTATACGTGATGATAAGTTAACCACCAAGGTCAGGCTTGTTCTGGACGCAAGCGCTCGCACGGATTTCACTTAACGAAGTGTTACATTCAGGTCCAAACCTGCAATCAGACTTATTCGTCGTTCTTTTAAATTTTCGACTCTTTCCCATCGCTGTCTGTGGTGATGAGGAACAGATGTATTTGAGAATTTAATTGTATCCTGAATTTTACAAGTATCAGAAAATTTTATATCGTTTTAACAGTTCTGATCCTTTACAAATTTTTGAGTTTAAACGAGTCTGTTTTGGCTTATCTTGTAGTCCATATTTGGCTTTACGCACACTACGATATCTCGCTGAGCTTGAACGTTCTAGATATCCACTCGCCGCCGACGTCATTGAGCGTGGTGATTATTTCATGGATGACGTACTCTTCTCTGTAGAGTCTTTATCATCTGCTAAAGAGATAACTTCGCAACTTATTAATATGTTTGCTGCTGGAGCTTTCAAACTCCATAAATGGTCTAGTAACTCGCAAGACTTAATTAAATCTTTACCACAAGACCATTTACATCCTCAAATTGTTAATTTCGATTCAAACTCGACGCAAAAGGTATTAGGAGTCACTTGGGATCCCCCAAATGATAATTTCAAATTTACTATTTCTATAAATGACGTTGCTTGCACAAAGCGCAATATACTTTCGGTAATTGCACGATTGTGGGACGTCATGGGGTTTGCTGCTCCGCTGATTTTATTCGCCAAGCTTCTAATAAAGGAGCTCTGGTTGCTCAAAATGGACTGGGATGATGAGCCGCCTCCGCACATTGTTGCTCAATGGTCGAAGTTTCAAAGTGAACTTCCTATTATATCCAAACTCGCTGTACCTCGTCATATTGGTGTGGTACCATCTTGCAGTGCTAGTCTAATGGCGTTCTCTGATGCGTCTGAGAAGGGCTATGGAGCCGTAATATACATACGCGCGCAGCATGAAAACAAGGTAACTGTAAGATTATTGTGTGCAAAGTCAAAGTTAGCTCCTGTTCAGACTGTTAGTCTTGCACGCCTAGAACTCATGGCAGTTCATCTAATGACAAAATTAATTAAAATCGTTGTTTCAACTTATTCAAACCGCTTTACACTTACCAATATTTTTGCCTTTTGTGATTCAACCATCGCTTTGAGCTGGGTTCATTCTAGCCCACATCGCCTTAAGACTTTCGTTGCAAACCGTGTTTCAAAAATTCAAGAAAACATCGATCCGCAACATCTTTACCACATTTCGGGCAAGGATAATCCAAGTGACTGTTTGTCTCGAGGTCTTACACCGGCGCAACTCATCGCCCATCCCATGTGGATGAATGGCCCACCATGGTCATATCTTGAATTAGACGCTTGGCCAATCAAGCATTTTAACGCTCTAAGTTCGAAGGAGTTGCCAGAACTTAAAACTATAACTTTTTCTACATCTCAGAATAAAGGTGAATCTCTCGTGGTGATATAAACGCTGCTGACTTAAACAAAGCCGAGTCAGTAATTGTTAACGCTGTTCAACAAGAACATTTCGGATCTTTTATTAAGTTAATTGAAACCGGTAAAAAACACCCAAAATTAATTCGTAAGTTGCGGCCGTTTATGCTTAACGGCATTCTTCGTGTGGGTGGCCGCCTGGAAAATAGTGACTTAACATATGATCACAAACATCCGGTGCTCCTGCCAAGCAAAGACCGAGTTGTCAATCTTATCGTCGATCATGTTCACCGCACTGCTTGTCATGCCCCAACTTCTTCTCGCTCTGTTAAGACAAAAATATTGGATCTTAGCAGCTCGTCGTCTAGTTCGCGCGCGAGTACATTCATGCTTTCAATGTTTTAAGGTACGCCCTAAAGCAAATCAACCTCCGATAATGTCAGATCTTCCTTTATGTAGACTACAATTTTCGAAGCCGTTCACACATACCGGCGTAGATTACGCAGGACCTCTGTCAATAACATTTTCTCGTCAACGTGGCATAAGGACTCACAAGGCTTACTTATGTATTTTTATATTGCAGTCGATACAATAAAAATACAGGTCGCGACCGTCGACGACTTCCGGGCGTTCACTCGGTTACTTTCTTTAAAACAAATCGCTTATCACACCTACGCCCTCCCGGAGGAGCGTAAGAGCCGCGCAGTACTACGGGGCGTCCCGTTCGAGCTCGCGAACGAAGAAATCCTCGAGGACCTTAAGTCCCAGGGTTTCCCGGCCGAAGCAGTGCACAAGATGCACTCTAACCGGGGTAGGCGCTTTCCGTTAGCGCTAGTTATCCTGTCCAATACTCCCAACTCGAAGGAGATTTTCAAAGAGGCTCGCACAATTTGCGGACTCTCGAACATCTCCGTCGAGCGTCCCAACCCCCGCGGTCACCCTGGGCAGTGCCACCGCTGCCAGCTATATGGCCACGCAGCGGCTAACTGTTCAGCTCCCCCCAGGTGCGTAAAGTGCCTAGATCCTCACATCACTAAGGAGTGCACTCGCACTCCCGAATCCACTTCCCCCCCTGCCTGTGTGCTGTGCGGCCAGTCCGGCCACACAGCAAACTACAGGGGTTGCCCGCGCGCTCCGCGCTCCACCGTCAAGAGAGTCGCGCCTAAACTGGCGCCGCCACTCACTCCCGCTAGCTTCGCGCCGCTGCGCAACCGGGGTCCCCCGGAAGCAAAGCCCGTTCAGCCGACGCCTACTCCGGCTCTGTCTTGGAGGCAGCGTCCGGCCGTCCCGCCTGCACCTTCCCGACCCATCCCAGCTCCCGTAGCTTCCGTAGGGCCGCGTCCCGCTTTGTCATCTTCACCTCAGTCGTCGTTGGCTGAGGACATGTAGACCGTGTACGACGTCATCCAAAACGTCGACATTAACGAAATTTCCGTACTCGCACGCAAACTGCGAGCCGCCCGCTCTCCTCAAAAGCGTTTATTCGCGTTAGCCGAGCATCACTCGCTTCTAAGTTCGTTGTAAATTCTTTTATTTTTGTATAAATTCGTAAATAAGTAAATTATAATGTCTAGACCCGCGAATCCCGCGTCCAGTCGTATTAAACCCAAGGGCTTATCCCTAGTATCTTTTAACGCTCGTAGCCTTAACACCAACCTTCCCGAGATTAAACTGTTCCTTCAGAACAAAGAACCTGACTTATTCCTTCTCCAGGAGACATGGCTTACTCAAAACCGCTCCAGGGGATACGCTATTCCTAAGTACGCGTTTATTTGCAACGACAGGCCCAACTCCGACGGTTTCGGCGGCACCGCTATATATTACAAAAGAGGCTTCCATTGCTGTCCTCTCCCTACCCCTCCTCTCCTCAACATGAAAGCCACCGTGTGTAGATTGGCTATGACTGGTCATCCGACCATCATCATAGATTCAGTCTACATACCATGTGGCTCCAGACCAATCCGCAGCGACTTTGAGGCCATTCTCGCCCTCGGCCATTCAGTCATTATGTTCGGAGACTTTAACTCCAAACATACTGACTGGACGTGCCTATCGACTAACACCAGCGGTATTGCTCTCCTCGATATCACAAACTCCCTTGACTTAGACGTCATATCCCCCATCACTCCCACTCACTATCCCAACAACCCGACCTACTCTCCTGACATCCTCGACTTTGCAATTATCAAGCGAATCAATCTTGATCTAAGGTCTATCGAACCGCTCGATGACCTAGGCTCCGACCATCGCCCCGTTTCCCTCGTGCTAGGTTCGCCTAACGTTAACGTCACATCTCCTAAGACCTTTACCAACTGGAAAGGCTTTAAAAATACGTTAGTTTCAGCCTTAGAGGCCCCTAGCTCTCCGCTCGCAATTTCGCCCGACCAATTAGATAGCCCGGTTAAAATAGATTCACTAGTCAATACTCTAACTGATGCTATTAACTCAGCGATCAACGACAACGAAATTATTGCTAAGCAAGGCAAACCCGCGCTTCCCTTAGCCGTTAGCAATCTCATTAAAGCTAAAAACGCGGCTCTCCGGAGAGCCAAGAAATATCCCACGCCCGCATATAGAACAGCTGCGAATCAGCTTCAACGTAAAGTTAGATCTTGCCTCGCGGAACTCCGAGACACTCAGTTTAACGATCTCATGGAAAATATCTCCCCTCCCACCAAGCGTATTATCGAATGGCCCGAGCCTTACGCGTAGACACCGCCTCTCACGTTCCTCCTCTCACTCGTCCCGACGGCACCATTGCCTTCGAAGTCGAAGAGAAAGCCGAATGCTTCGCCGACAGCATAGCGGCACAATGTTCGCCCAGCACGCAACCCGCGGATCCCTCCCACATCCAGGTGGTGGAGGACGAAGTTCTCCGCAGAGAATCTCTCCCTATCACCGACGACCCCGTCACAGTCTCTAATGATGAAATCTTGCTTCTCATTAGAAAGCAAAAGTCCAAAAAGGCTCCGGGTGCGGATGGAATTTCCAACCACGCACTTAAGCACCTGCCACAGCAGCTACCTTGTTAGCTATCATCTTCAATGCCTGCTTCGACCATAGCTACTTTCCAAAAGCCTGGAAAGAAGCGACAGTCATAGGCATTCCAAAGCCGGGTAAACCTCTGAACATCCCGGCTAATCACATACCCATCAGCCTCCTCAAGGCAATGTCTAAACTTCTCGAAAGAGTCATACTCTCTCGAATGCGGAACCATGTGTTTCCAACGGATGGTGACCCTCTCATTATTCGTTTCATTCATTACTCTCATAGTTCGGCTTTCGCGCTAAGCACTCCTGCCCTCAGCAAGTCCATCGAATCGTCGAGTACATACTCGAAGGATTCTATCCGCATCGTAAAAAAACAATCGCGGTTCTCTTCGACGTAGCCAAGGCTTTCGACAAAGTCTGGCATAGCGGTCTCGTTTTTAAACTCTATAAAATAGGCTTACCGGTTCGCCTAGTCAGATTAATCGCGTCGTTTCTTAAAGACCGTACGTTTCGATTCAAACATGAAGGCACGCTCTCCGCGCCTCGTCCCATAAAGGCTGGAGTCCCGCAAGGCTCAGTCCTCGCCCCTCTGCTGTACACCGTGTACACTACATCCCCATCCCGCCGAAAGGCATCGAACTCGCCCTCTTTGCAGACGATACCGCCCTTTACACTAAAGGTCAAAGGATCCCGTATAACATCACCAGACTCCAAAAGGCCGTAAACGCCCTCGGTGTTTGGTTTCAAAAATGGCGTATCGATGTCAACCCAGGAAAGAGTTCTGCCATTCAATTCGACCACAAACGTCGTAATCGCTACAACGATCCTCACATTCGAATGTTAGGTATTCCCATCCCCTGGAAGCGCAGTATTAAATACCAAGGCGTCACCCTAGATCAGACGCTTTCTTTCAAGCCACACGTCGATAGAGTAACGAAACTCGCGCGTTTCTACTTAAGTCGCCTAAATAGTATGATAGGTAGAAAAAGTAAAATGTCTTTTAGAAATAAACGTACGCTTTATAAGGTCTGCATTAGACCCGTCATGTCATATGCTTCGCCAGTCTTTGCCCACGCCAATCCCTCCGTCCTGTATAAGCTGCAGGTAGTTCAAAATCTCTTCTGCCGCAGGGCCACAAACGCACCTTGGTTCGTGCGCAACGCGGACCTGCACAGAGATCTTGAACTACCTACAGTGCAACAGCACTTCAATACTCTCTCAGAATCGTTCTTCAAACGCGCCGAATCCCATCCCAATCATCTTGTTCGAGATTCAGTCTCATATTCTGCTCCTGTGTTTGATTCGAAATTCAAAGTCGCTAGGCCGAGAAACGCGCACACTGGCGAACCCACGTAGTTAAATTTAGATCTCGAGGCCCTTCAGGCCGCAAACTCTAATTCTAATGTAAATTCTAATTCTAACGTAAATCCGAATTAATGCAATTTTATTTTTCAATTTTTTATGTTTTTTATTATTTACTTTTCATTTTTGAGCACCTTCAGTGCTATGTAAATCCCAGCGGGTGACCCCTTAAGGGCCCCGCTAGCGCGGCCTCTTTCTCCAATTGGCCGTCGCTCAGATGAAGGCTGAGTGGCAAAAATGCACGAGCCGACAGGGGGTTTTTTAGTGGGTATGGTTCTGGTAGGCGTCGGGACGAGTCCCACATAACTTCGATCGCGCGCGCGGAGTATGCGTCAGAGCATTTTTTATGTCCTCATGCCCTTCCCGTGGAGGGGAACCAAAAAAAAAAAACCCCATAAGGGTCCCTGCTTGTGCGGTCTTTTTCTCAAATTGGTCGTCGCTTCTCAGGGATGTAGTGAGTCTGATGAATTGAAATATACAATTATACTCGTAGTTGAGTTGACTATACGGAGGCCCTTGTTCATTCCGCGCTGACATTGACAAAATAAAACATCAAAAAAAAAAGTTTGAATTCCACTTGACCGTAGGGTACCTAAATATTAATTCAAAACACAATGCACTTATTTGGGAAAATAATGAAGTAAGCAAGTTTCGAGAGTTAGCAAACAATATAAATCAAATGGACATGCGACGGATTCAAACTCTGTCTATTTGGGTTATCCTCTCTGTGAAGTGTGTCTCAAATTGTTCCAGAAAGCGATTCTGTTCATTTTCGGTTTCAGCATTTTCTGCGGTTCAATCCAGGCGATTATATTTTTATTTCCTCAACAGTTTCAAGGCTCTCTGTGTAGTTTGGAAACTTTGTAAAGTATCTTGTTTATGTTTTTTCAAGAATACATTCATTGGTTTCAAATGGAAGTTGAAATGTCGTTTAGTTTTACATAGGTACAAATTAAGTCTCAAAAACTTAGGAACAAGATAATTAACAATTAATTATATTGTGATTTTTTGCAGAAAACATGTTTACTACTTACTGAAAATATTTCTAGGCGTTTCTGCTTTTATCTTTTTTTTATTTATTTATCATTTATTCACCAATATTATAGTATCATATTGAATAGCATCTAAAAACCACAAAGGTTTAACCTAGTTCTATTATTTATACATTATATTTATAGAACTTACTATGTCATTCATTAACTTTCTACATTTTTAATTTTATTTGTGAACACCGTCTATAGTACTACAAATTGTATGAACGCAAACTTTATGAAGTAAAATTTTAGGACGAGTGATCATTCGGATTACAAATCGGTAGAAAGAACAATTTCGGTTAAAGAATTTTATGTGAGCCAATATGGACCCGTTAGTGGCGCTATCTGCAATTGTATGCCTGTTGTTTTTTTTTTGCATATGTTTTGCTTATGCAGGCGTTTTGTTTTCAGTTCCTTATTTTAATATAATGATGTATTTATTATGCATGTATTATGGGTAATTATCTTGTGGAGTTGATGGTACACATTTAAAAACTATTCTGTCTGCTTCGAGGATAACCTTTTAGAATAATTATTTAATAATGAAATAGATGTGCAATTTAAATACAAGGGTTTAAAATATAAGTACTATTTTTAATGAAAGTGTGTTAATTTGATAGTTTAATGCAGTACAGTGTTTTCAGATACTGCGAAAATATTTATTTTTATTGTTGACACTTTATTGTCGTTTTTTTAAATTAATAATTGGTAGTATAGTAAAAGTAAAAATACAGAAAAGTTAAGTAACAATAAAATGTTTATACAGAAATATTTGTTTATGCTATCTTTTCCAGGCGACCGTCAGTGATCGATGGAGATTTTCCTTTGCAGATAACGGGTAAGGCATGCTCAGTAAGAATTGAAACAAAAAAGAAATCAGATATAAAGTAATAGGCACATAGTTGAAAACCTCAATAACAGCTTTTTACACAATAAATACATACGTTTATTATATACTTTATCAAACTTCGGTAACAATTGACAGTAGATAGAAAATATTTTTTTAAATTAAATTGAAATGATTCTACTGTGTGACATAGCAAACTCAAAAGCTGTAGTGGCAGCTTATTCCGCGGAGACAGGCTACAACAGGTTCATGCGTGCTTTGGTGTGTGAAGCGTTAATGCTTGAATGAAACGTAGCTGACTTTGGTGTTTCTCGTGCTGAAAATGAAATTGAGCACCAAGATATCATGGGATATCATCAAACAGCACCCGTAGTAAATAAAGTACATGGGTATCTCTGCGAAGGCGAACGGCCAGCCACTCTGTAATATAAATAATACTCACGTCTTATCTCCTTGCTAAATTCCCTTTTTGCTTTATAATTTTTATTCGTATTTTTATTTAATTTTTATTGTTTACATTATTGACAAATCATGTCAACTCCATTTTCTATGACAGCAATGGAGGCTGCCAAGCAAACTAAGCCTGTCGCACGCGGATTCTTACAAGACTATTGTAAGAAAATATACTTGATTCCTGGCTAATAAGATTAAATTCAAAATTTCAAATTGCGGTTCCAATGGAAAGCGAGCTCGGCCATATAGCCGATTGCTGGCCTTAGAACCGCAGTCTATTTCAAGCCACCCTACAGATAACATCTCCAGTCTACTGCAAGTATCTCTGCAAGTCCTCGAAATCATACTCATGCTGAAGCTACCGTACTCTGAAGCTGCCTCATGCTGAAGCTACCTGACAGACGCTGAAGCTACCTCATGCTGAAGCTACCTGACGCTAAAGCTACCTGACGCTGAAGCTGCCTCATTCAGAAGCTACCTGAAACCCCGACACTGACGCCTGATCCTGCTCCTGCTGCTGACCCCTGATGATCGTGCCTACCACCTCCTCCTGCCTGCTGATCCAACCTGCTCCTCCTGTTCCTGATCTCACTGATCCTGCACGCCCCAGAGCGCCAGTCGGCGCCTGAGCGTCTGCCACTGACCCTGCACGCGCCTAAGCGCCTTCACCATGGAAGCCTTCGCGGCGAACCCACGGAGGGTTCGCCGCGTTAATTCATGTCCGAGATAGTTTTTTTTTTTTAATAAAAACTTTTATTACATGACAAATCGAGCTTAATGTGAGCTCAAATATGAGTGATTATGAATATCGTGAACGGGTGCAGTTTGAGGGTGTTTGTCGTTTGGATACTTGGGGGAGGGAGACTTGCCGAGCTAACAAATGCAGATAAGAATAATTTTGTATAGACATAAAGAGACTGTAAATTTAGACTTTGTAGTTTCTTGCCGGTTCTTCTTCACGAAGGTTTTTCCGAAATGATGGTAGAGTCATGTTTTATTTTACGTCAATAAGAACAAGTAATTGTTAACGTTAAGAAATAAATATTTCATTTTATTTAAGTCGAAACACAGATTTATTTAAGTTTTCCTCCGTAATATCAAGGAAACTGGCATCGCCATAATCTAGGGTGGATAGGAAGAGACTTTGTGGGAATGAGTTATTCGTAGTTACAGGCAAAATACTGCGCAAGCCTTTCTGTGAATTTACGGCGACAAACTTCTTCCTCCTCATGGACTCAACTTGAGATCAATCAAAATAATAACCTTTTTAATTTACGTTCTAATTAAATCTTATAAATAATAATCTTTATCTTTCTCCGGACATAAATTAATAAACTTGCATTGTAAATACGCATAAATTTAAGATCAATATCACTTTCTTAAAATGCGCTTAAGTTTTAATTCGTCAATGCAAGATATGCGCACCGTATAACAACCTATTTGATAATATCGTCATTCTCAGAGCTTTAAAGGGAACATAGAAGTTTGTACTGAAAATAGTATATAATTTCGTGAATTTGGTATTGGAACTGTATTGGCGTCTGCTATTTTTAATTATATGACTTTGAGCTTATACAAAAAAATAAATGAGAATCTACAAACGTATTTAAAACAAAATTTCAAAGAATAACGGGACTGAAATCTCAAAGTATCCTCTAAGCAAACTTCAGTCCGTACCCGTCCAATAAACAAAAGAAAGGATCGCAATAGTGACCCCCGTAAATACATGTTGAGACAATACGAGACGATGCGTCCATAATGTCGACCGTCCGATTCCCGACCCGGCATAAATACAGTAAACGATTTATACACATTTTATGTGCATTGAATTTGCTGAATCAGGAAAATGTCTTAAACAGTGCCAGCAAATATAGCTGGAAAACAAGGCAGTCAGCTGGTTTATGGTTTGTGTCAGTTTTATTGTTCGCTTTTTCAATGGATCACGGTTACGGTTTCTTTAGAATAAAATAACAAAAATAGAACCTTGATAGTTTAATTAAAAATAGGTGCTGATTATAACGAAAACGCAATGCAACCTAAAATTACGAAAACTATGTAGATAATACTATCCAATGTTTCGTCTTCAAAATATATTAGGTCTTTACCTATGAAATTGCCGTTTTTCACGAAATAAATGAAGCGTAATTTTTTTATATATTTTTTATTTTTATTAATCAAAATAATCACCCATGCTATCAATGCATCTTTGCCAACGCATTGGTAGCTTATTGATGCCTTTCTTGAAGAAATCAGCTGGACGGGAGGCAACAAATTCTTCAAAGGCATTTTGTACTGCCTCTCGGGTATTGAATTTTTTTCCCGCCAAGAAGTTATCCAAATTCTGGAAAAAGTAGAAGTCTGTAGGCGCAAGGTCTGGTGAGTACGGCGGATGACGGAGAACTTCCAACCCCAACTCTTGTAGCTTGGAGACCGTCTGCTGTGCAGTATGAGGTCGCGCGTTGTCGTGCAGGAGCAGTGGAGCCGAACGATTGACCAAAGCTGGTTGGAGACGTGCGAGCTTCTCCATCATTGTGTTCAGTTCTTCACAGTACACATCTGCAGTAATGCTTGTCCCGTTCGGCAAGAAGCTGTGATGAATTACACCCGCGTTAGACCACCAAACAGTGACCATCACTTTTCTAGGGGTAAGTTTTCGTTTAGGGCATTGTTTGGGTGCTGAACCAGGGTCCAACCAACTTGCTGAGCGCTTACGATTGTCAAACAGGATCCATTTCTCGTCACAAGTAACAATGCGGTTCAGAATTCCTTCATTTGTATGCCTGCTGAGCAGTGCAAGGCACGTCTCCACGCGTACTTCGCGCTGGCGGTCATTGAGTTCGTGGGGTACCCATTTGTCAAGCTTTTTTAGCTTGCCAATTTGACGCAAATGGACCAATATTGTTTTGATGCTAACGTCGAAAGCTGCTGCTAATTCAGCCGTGGATTGAGTTTCATCAGCTTCCACAATTGCCTTTATTTCGTCATTGTCGATCAAAGTTTTCGGACGACCACGGGGTTCATTTTTCAGGTCAAAATTTCCAGAACGGAAGCGGGTAAACCAATAACGGGTGGTGCGTTCGTTTGTAGTGTTCGCTCCGTAAACGTCGTTGATGTTGCGTGTCGCTTGTGCCGCTTTGCTGCCACGACGGTACCATACCATATCAGGTACTCATACTCCATAATTACTCGAATTTTTAACTTATCCATGATGACGAAAAATGTTCGAATGCGTTGGAAAACAAAACACTAACTATTAAACAAATGACGATTTTAGAAAAAGAATTCCATGTTTGTCAAATGAAATTAATTTGAAATTAGAATTATCAGTCAAAAAAAAAATATTTTCATTTGAAATGGCCAGTACGGCAAAACGGCAATTTCATAGGTAAATACCTATTAGTAAAGATTAGCGTTCCACCCTGTACCTCGCCAGTAAGGTACTGTCGTCCTTGCACATTATGCACGCCGCATTGGTTTTCTATTTATTAAATATATAAAGGGAATCTTAGTTCTGGGCAGTCCAGATTCAGCTATAAGGCTTCAAAATATCTGTAATTTACGTAGATGGGAACCTTAAGTGAGATGTTATTTTGGTTTTTCATTTCTCCTTAAACTAGTACTTGCATTTCCGCTGTTCTACGGGAAACTTTTACTAGGACACTCGTGGTCGAACTTATTTAAACCAACAAACTCAACACACAACGAACTTAGTAAAGTAGAACTCAGTTTAATGTTAACTAAAGTTTAAATTTTCGAATGGTTCGTCTAGGTAACGCAAAAATCTAGGTCTTTAAATTAAATCATTTGGAAAACAATTTTACTGTTTATTATTAAAAGTTTACTATTTAATAAATAAGATATTATTGTTAACTTTTTCAAGAGCCAATAACCTGCACTTCGATAAAACACTTATACAATAATTTTATATGACCGCAATCGCCCACCGTCGAGTCAAATATTATCATGAATTAACTTTTACGAAACAGAGAATTTTAATTATCTAGTTTTTTTCCAATAAATCTACACCGCACTACTGAGCTCTCCAATTGATTGTTGGTTGACCGGTAGAGAATGCCTTATGGCATTAAGTCCGCCCTTTGTTCATTTTATTGAATTCAATAAATTTGAAATTGATAAATAGGTAATTATTTTTATTCTGCAATTTAATGTTGTGAGATGCGTTCAAAGTACTTAATGTATGTCAAAACTCTTTTGCCAGCGCAGTCTCGGTCTGCGTGCGTTCTCGAGCGCACGTCGATCGCAGACGCCTTCCCGCTCCCTTAGCCCCCGCGCTAATCGAGCACCCAAATTTCACTGGTTGTTGCCGTAATAAATAATTTCATAGCTGTATACCGTAATAAGTTTCTAACGCCGTTTTCACGGCGGAAAGTGGGTTTTAACCGTAGATCTAATAAGTTTCTAACGCCGTTTTCACGGCGGTCAGTGGCTTGTTAACCGTACTTCGTGGAACGTGAGCTTCGTCGACGGGAATTCGTCGTTCCAGGTGCCTCGAGTCTTCGTGTTCGAGTAAGTTATCCGCGTCGTCCTCAACCGCCCTACTGCGTGTAGAGTGGTTTTAGGAAGTTAGTCATCGTTGATAGGTTCATAGTATATATATTTATATATTGTTGTCCCTCCCCAACCCCTCCGCAATGGCTTCCCTAAGCTTTGACGAGATTAGGGAAAAGTTACTTCAAAGTACTGAAGGCATGTCTATAAATGCTGATAAGTACCGTTTCTTAGATTCGCTTATCCCTCATTTCATGACGATAATGTCCACAATGGCCCCTCAGGCCACCCCAGCTCCCCAGACCCCTCAGGTCTTAGGCCCTCCCGCGTCCCCTTCCTCCAGTGACATGGAGTGCGAAGTAGACGCCCCTCCGCGCCTCAAGCGCGCACCCGCGACCGAGTCATCCTCGGACGCCACCCCAACTGGCCCTGATGAGCCTCCCTCTTTCACTCTTGTTAAGAAGCGCTCTAAGAAGCGCTCGAAACAAGACCCGGCGCCCTCGACGCCCGTCCCTACACCCCCTGCGGCGTCTTCAACGCCAGCTGCCCCGGTGTCTTCAACACCCGCTCCGGCCCCAACTTCTGTCAAGGCCAAGGTCCCACCACCCGTTTTCCTTCGGGAAAAGGGTAAATAGACTGAGGTCTCGACATTGTGCAATGAGCACAAAATCCATTACATCCGAGCAGTCAACTCGGGTGAATCTATTAAAATCTTAGTCTCGTCGATAGACGACTTTCGTGCTTTAACAAAGCTCCTCATCGATAAGCAATATGCTTATCATACTTATGCTCTGTCAGAAGAGCGTAAGATCAGAGCGGTACTCAGGGGTGTCCCGTTCGAATTATCGAACGAGGCTATCCTGGAGGATCTGCAGTCCCAAGGCTTCCCGGCACTCGCGGTGCATAAAATGCACAGCAAGTACGGGAGGCAACACCCTCTCGCTTTGGTGGTTCTCGCCAACGTCCCCAAGTCCAGGGAGATCCTCAAAGGGGTTAGCACTATATGCGGCCTCTCTGGGATCTCGATCGAGGCGCCTCATCGCCGCGGCCATCCCGGCCAGTGTCACCGGTGCCAGTTGTACGGGCACGGTAAAGTGCCTGGTCCCTCACTTCACTAAGGAGTACAATCGCACTCCTGAAACTCCCTCTCCTCCCGATTGCGTGCTTTGTGGCCTGTCCGGCCACACCGCAAATTACAGGGGCTGCCCTCGTGCACCCCGTAGTATGCTTCCCAATTCTCAGGAAAACTTTCCGCTGATGCGAAGCCGGGTCCCTCCGGCTGCAAAGCCTACTCAGCCTAAGCCTGCTCCAGAGGACTGGAGGCAGCGCCCCGCTGCACTAGAAAATCCCATCCCGGCTCATCGCCCATAGGACTGGTTCAGTACAAATTCGTTGTCACCGTTAAGTATCCTTTGTACTGAAACCAGACTCCTGACGCTGGGCAGGACACAGCACTCAGCACAAGCACAACACAACTTAGCACAGCACTTTGAAGACTAAGGGGCTTAGTCACAAAGAAAAATCACACTTCGATAGCACTCAGAGGGAGTAGAAAAACCTTGAAAACCGTAGCACGGAACCAACACGCTAAATTGTGACGTCAGTAGACTGAGCGCCACGGAATATCGGGAAGGGACCGATCAACGGAGAACGGGGTCTTACACGTCCGTACTGGGCGGCGATCAGAGCGAAAAATGACTCGCACGTCTTTTTTTATTTTTGGTTCCCCTCCACGGGAAGGGCAGGAGGACATAAAAAATGCTCTGACGCATACTCCGCGCGCGCGATCGAAGTTATGTGGGACTCGTCCCGACGCCTACCAGAACCATACCCACTAAAAAACCCCCTGTCGGCTCGTGCATTTTTGCCACTCAGCCTTCATCTGAGCGATGGCCAATCGGAGAAAGAGGCCGCGCTAGCGGGCCCCTTAAGGGGTCACCCGCTGGGATTTACATAGCACTGAAGGTGCTCAAAATGAAAAGTAAAAATTAAAAAATTAAAATTGAAAAATAAAATTGCATTAATTCGGATTTACGTTAGAATTAGAATTTGCGGCCTGAAGGGCCAAGAGATCTAAAGTTAATTGCGTCGGTTCGCCAGTGTGCGCGTTTCTCGGTCTAGCGACTTTGTATATCGAATCTAAAACAGGAGCAGTATATGAGACTGAATCTCGAACAAGATGATTGGGATGGGATACGATTCTGAGAGTGTTTTGAGGTGCTGTTGCACTGTAGGTAGTTCAAGATCTCTGTGCAGGTCCGCGTTACGCACGTACCAAGGTGCGTTTGTGGCCCTGCGGCAGAAGAGATTTTGAACCACCTGCAGTTTATACAGGACGGAGGGTTTGGCGTGGGCAAAGACTGGCGAAGCATATGACATGACGGGCCTAACGCAGACCTTATAAAGCGTACGTTTATTTCTAAAAGACATTTTACTTTTTCTTCCTATCATACTATTTAGGCGGATTAAGTAAAAACGCGCGAGTTTCGTAACTCTATCGACGTGTGGCTTGAAAGAAAGCGTCTGATCTAAGGTGACGCCTAATTATTTAATACTGCGCTTCCAGGGGATGGGAATACCTAACATTCGAATGTGGGGATCGTTGCGGCGATTACGACGTTTGTGGTCGAATTGAATAGCAGAACTCTTTTCTGGGTTGACGTCGATACGCCATTTTTGAAACCAAACACCGAGGGCGTTTACGGCCTTTTGGAGTCTGGTGATGTTATACGGGATCGCTTGACTTTTAGTGTAAAGGGCGGTATCGTCTGCAAAGAGGGCGAGTTCGACGCCTTTCGGCAGGATGGGGATGTCGTTAGTGTACACAGTGTACAGCAGAGGGGAGAGGACTGAGCCTTGCGGGACTCCAGCCTTTATGGGACGAGGCGCGGAGAGAGTGCCTTCATGTTTGAATCGAAACGTACGGTCTTTGAGAAATGACGCGATTAATCTGACTAGGCGATCCGGTAAGCATATTTTGTGGAGTTTATAAACGAGACCGCTGTGCCAGACTTTGTCGAAAGCCTTGGCTACGTCAAAGAGAACCGCGATTGTTTTTTTACGACGCTGAGAGAATCTTTCGAGTATGTACTCGACGATTTGATGGACTTGCTGAAGGCAGGAGTGCTTAGCGCGAAAGCCGAACTGGTGGGGAATGATGAGGGGTTCGCCATCCGTTGGAAACAGATGGTTCCGCATTCGAGAGAGTATGACTCTTACGAGAAGTTTAGACATTGCCTTGAGGAGGCTGATGGGTCTGTGATCAGCCGGGACATTCAGAGGTTTACCCGGCTTGGGAATGCCAATGACTGTCGCTTCTTTTCAGGCTTTTGGAAAGTAGCTATGGTCGAAGCAGGCATTGAAGATGATAGCTAACAAGGTAAGCACCTGCTGAGGCAGGTGCTTAAGTGCGTGGTTGGAAATTCCATCCGCACCCGGAGCCTTTTTGGACTTTTGCTTCGGGGTCGTCGGTGATAGGAAGAGATTCTCTGCGGAGAACTTCGTCCTCCACCGCCTGGATGTGGGAGGGATCCGCGGGTTGCGTGCTGGGCGAACATTGTGCCGCTATGCTGTCGGCGAAACATTCGGCTTTCTCTTCGACTTCGAAGGCAATGGTGCCGTCGGGACGAGTGAGAGGAGGAACGTGAGAGGCGGTGTCTGCGCGTAAGGCTCGGGCCATTCGATAATACGCTTGGTGGGACGGGGAGATATTCTCCATGAGATCGTTAAACTGAGTGTCACGGAGTTCCACGAGGCGAGACCTAACTTTACGTTAAAGTTGATTCGCAGCTGTTCTATATGCAGGCGTGGGATATTTCTTGGCTCTCCGGAGAGCCGCGTTCTTAGCTTTAATGAGATTGCTAACGGCTAAGGGAAGCGCGGGTTTGCCTTGCTTAGCAATACTTACGTTTTTTTTTTTTTTTTTTTTTTATACTTGTCCCCTGACATTATCAGGGACCTTTTTATTCTTTTGATATTGTAATTTCTTTGGTCTTTATCTTTTCTTCTTTCCTTAAAGGAACCACTGAGTGGCTTGCAATTTTTAGATGAATACATTTCCTTGTTACATTGCTGATTCTTTAAATTCTCTTTTAAATTCAATCTTTTATACATTCTTATTATTTGAACTTATTGCGTGATTGTCTCCAGGAGCTTTTACTTTACATTTACTTTACACTGTCTCTTCTTTACTTTGTGTTTACCCCTATATTATACTCTTTATAAATCCCATATTTTTATAGTTATTACTATTTAATATAAACTTCATTTATATTGTCTAGTAATCTGTTATATATCTTAATTTTTATGTCTTTTATTTACTCGACTTCCAACTGCAATGAGGTATTTGATTACTTCTCCTGATGCATTTTTATCTACAATTAGCTCCCTAATCGTGGCCATGGTGATTTCACGTTTTAGTTTTTGTTCAACATCGTACCTAAGTTTTGCAGTTATGGGACAGTCCTGGAGTATGTGCGGCACGGTCTCGTCGGTTTGCGAGTCACATGCGCACGCTGGACTTTCGCGACGCTTGAAGCGGTTCAGGTACTGTTCAAAACCTCCATGACCTGTCAGCATCTGTGTGAGCACCCCTGTCGGCTGCAGATGCCTTACAAAACTATACGCTTTTGTGGCGTCCGGGAAGAACATTTTTGTCACTGAAGCGGTTTCTCCTGTCTTATATCTCCGGTTCCATTTGTCGAAGGAGTCCTCGCGGATTTGCCGTTTGACAAATGAAACCGGACACTGGTCATAGTCAGGTTTTTTACGTAACGACAGTGCCGCATCTTTTGCTAGTTCATCAGCACGTTCGTTCCCCGGAAGCCCAGCGTGGGCTTTAATCCAGAACAAAAGCACAGTTTTGCTCTGGATAAACGCCTTTTGCAAGTTGCTACGGACCTGCACCGCCAGAGGATGCCTGGATTCCAGCCCGATGATGGCTTCTAAAGCAGCTCTGGAATCGCTATAGATTCCGTAGCTGGTTTCGTTCCGTTTGAGAATTTCGCTAGTGGCCCTACATATGGCCAGCAGTTCTGCCTGGTAAACGCTGCAGTAATTGGAAAGGCGGAGCTTGATGGCACGAGTCTCTGTGTCATTTTGCCATATAGATAGAGCTGCCCCAACCTTTCCGTCTATTTTGCTACCGTCAGTAAATATTCTGACGGTCTGTTGGTTGTGCGCATCCACCAGGTCCTGGTTTTCCAGACATATGAACCCCAGGTCCATATGCGTAGCCGGATGTGGAAGATCTGCAAATCGCACCGCACGCTCAGTCTCTCTGTCCTCTGGTAATGTGCGGGATGACCCTCTTCTCGCTTCGTACAGGGCGGCTGCCTCTTGTACGTGGAGATCTAGAGGTAGTATCCCGGCCAGGATGAGCGCTGCGTGGAGAGAGACCGTGCGGTACGACTTACATATCCTCTGTGCGAAACCCCTTTGGACGGAATCCAGGAGTTTACGGATGTAAATTTTTTCCGTAGCTGCCCAACTAGCACATTAGTAATAATTGTAGCTAAGTTTATGACTCAAAGTTGTATATCGGTGCTATTTGGGTAAAAATTACAACTTCTTACTGCATAGGAGTGGTAAATATAAATAAAGTCTATAAAATGGACTATGGGTTCCAAATTTTCAATTATTACCACCTACAGTTTAAAGTTGAACACCTTACCACTGTTGTACCACTCTAAGCTACAGTGCAAGTGTGAATTGCTACTTTAAGTGGTAATTTATACCTGTAGTGCGTCTTATAGCTAAAAACGAGAAGCAATAACCACAATTACGCCCAACATTTCTAAAAGGAAGCAAAATCAACTCTTAAACCACTGGAATATCTAGAAGGATGATAAAATGAGCCTTAATGGCATGATTGGTTCTTATTATTTTCTTCTGAAGTTTTAGGGGAGGGTTCCGTAGAAAGTTCAATATTTGTTATTGTGGAATTTACCCAAAGTTTAACTTGTGAAGGTTTACGATGTGTTAATTACCTCCCTTTGTTATAAAAACAAAAGATATTACTACGGGATACATTAATATTTTATTGATATTATTATATTACTTTAATTATTCTAAATTCATTTTCATCTGATAATCAACATTTAGAACACTATTTGCTTTTAAATTTGATATGCGTGTACCCTAATTACATGTTAGCCAAAATCAATATTTTACAATGCACATTCAACTTTTGGAATCAATATGAAAATAAAAGTAATTAGAACTCTGAATAATTAGATTCATATAAATTGTTTTCTGATTGCTGAACGACAAAGGGAAATAAAATACATTTTTAACAGCTATCTGACTTTTATTTAAAATTAAATAATTAGGTTATTACTTTTACAAGGAAACAACTATATTTGTATAATGTTGATCTAAAATAATATTTCACTTATAAAATTCTTATAAGAAAAGTGCTTCTGTAGTTTTTGTGCCTTTTGGATTTTAACGAATTATTATATAATTTTCGGTGCTTGGCTCTATGACAGTGTTTGGTTTTCATTTTCAGTTTTGGTTTGGCAAAGTATTATAGTAAAGTTAGTCTATCGTGACCACGGCAACTGCAAAGATGCCGAAACGTCGAAATAATTTTAAAATTAACTAAAATATACGCGATAATATCCGGTAAAAAGTGTTTTATTTATTGTATGCTGCATCTGTAGTTCCGTTCAATTACTGAAATGAAAATATAATTGTATTAAAATACATAATACTTAATCAATATTGAGTGTATTACATTATGTTTATCCAAAAAAAGGTTTTTGTATTGTCAATTGAGCCCTAAACTATTTTCCCTACTAAAACAAAAGAATCATATATAAAGTAAATAAAATTCACTCCTATAGCCCTTCTCTAGACCACTTAGTAATAAGAAAGGTGATTTTTAGCACTTTGAACAGCAAAAATTGAAGTAAGCGGGTGAAAATTATTACCTATAGTAACAAAACGATTCGCCATTTTTAATGGAATGTTTTTATGAAAATCTAACCTCTAATTTACATTATTTGTACTAAACATGTCTTTGTTATAACAAAAAAAGTGATTTTACAACTATACTACGTAAATTCACTATAAATGCTTGTTATACCAATTATATTCTTGGTCATTTTTATTAAAACTACTATAACCATATTTTATTTACACTGTTTTTTGTTGAAATTCTCATGAAATCAATATGGCGTGTAAATTTACTTAATAAACATATACTCATTTTGCAGTAAAGTTGAGATCCCACTTGATTTTTCAATACAGATAAAGCAAATAGTTGAATAAAAGTATTTGGTACTTACAATTATGTTTTGTAAGTTGTCACTTAAAAACTGTCACACGCCATTAATATTCTCAACATTGCAACTACAGAAATGAAACATACGTATGAATGAACAAAATCTAATCGTTCACTCAACCGTTCAATCAACAGTTCAATCAAAGTGGCAAATCAGGGGTACAGGCGCTGCAATTTGCACCTTTAGTCACAATATGATACGCTCTAGACCTGCTATGCGATGTGCACACTTAGGGCTACATCTGTTGCATAAGGGGTCTAGAGCAGGATATGGACCTTATCGTTAGCACCTTAAGTTGCAATATGATACGCTCTAAAGCTTATTGGCTACCATTTGTGCTAGTTGGGTGGTGCCCACACGCTGGCCGCATATGTGATTATCGGCTCGACAGCGGCCGTGTAGATGGTCTTTACGATTTCTGGGTGGAGCCCCCATGTTGTCTTTGCAGCCCTGGAAAGCTGTTTATAAATATTGATCGCCTTTCTTGATACATGTACGAAATGTGAGCTTGTTATCCAGCGTCACGCCAAGGATTTTAATTTATAATTACGTAATAATTACGCAATAATTACGTTGTCGCTGATGGCTGAGTTGATAGCATCAGTGAGAGTATTGACTACTGAATCTATTTTAATCGGGCTATCTAATTGGTCGGGCGAAATCGCGAGCGGAGAGTTCGGGGCCTCTAAGGCTGAAACTAACGTATTTTTAAAGCCTTTCCAGTTGGTAAAGGTCTTAGGAGATGTGACGTTATCGTTAGGCGCACCTAGCACGAGGGAGACGGGGCGATGGTCGGAGCCTAGGTCATCGAGCGGTTCGATGGACCTGAGATCAAGATTGATTCGCTTGATAATTGCAATCGAGGATGTCAGGAGAATAGGTCGGGTTGTTGGGATCGTGAGTGGGAGTGATGGGGGATATGACGTCTAAGTCAAGGGAGTTAGTGATGTCGAGGAGAGCGATACCGCTGGTGTTGGTCGATAGGCACGTCCAGTCAGTATGTTTGGAGTTAAAGTCTCCGAACATAATGACTGAATGGCCGAGGGCGAGAATGGTCTCAAAGTCGCTGCGGGTTGGTCTGGAGTCGCACGGTATGTAGACTGAAGCTATGATGATGGTCGGATGTTTTTTTTTTTTTGTTCCCCTCCACGGGAAGGGCAGGAGGATAAAAATGCCCTGACGCATACTCTGGCGCGATTCCAAAGTTATGTGGGACTCGTCCCGACGCCTACCAGGACCATACCCACTAAAAACCCCCTGTCGGCTCGTGCATTTTTGCCACTCAGCCTTCATCTGAGCGCTAGCGGGGCCCAGAAGGGGTCACCCGCTGGGATTACATAGCACTGAAGGTGCTCAAAGCACTGAAGGTGAATACATAGCACTGAAGGTGCTCAAAATGAAAATCAATAATTAAAACAAAAATTAAAAAAAATTGCAAAATAAAATTGAATTAATTCGCATTTACGTTAGAATTAGGATTTACGTTAAATTAGAATTTACGTTAGAATTAGAATTTGCGGCCAGAAGGGCCTCGAGATCGGCGGACAGTCTGGTGGATGAGTACGCTTGCGCATTCCTAGGCCTAGCGACTTTGAACTTCGAGTCTAACACAGGAGTAGTATATGAGACTGAATCACGAACTAGAGGATTGGGATGGGTTTCGGAGCGTTTGAAAAACGCTTCAGAGAGTGTTTTGAGATGTTGTTGTACTGTAGGCAGTTCAAGATCTCTATGCAAGTCCGCGTTACGCACGTACCACGGTGCGTTTGTGGCCCGGCGGCAAAAGAGGTTTTGAACTACCTGTAGTTTGTGCAGGAGGGAGGGTTTGGCGTGGGCAAAGATTGGCGAGGCATACGTCATAACGGGTCTAACGCAGACCTTGTAAAGTGTACGTTTGTTTCTGAAGGACATTTTACTTTTTCTACCTAACATGCTATTTAGGCGGCCTAAATAGTGACGAGCGAGTTTCGAAACTCTTTCGACGTGTGGCTTGAAAGAAAGCGTCGGGTCTAATGTGACGCCTAAGTATTTAGTACTGCGCTTCCAGGGGATGGGAATGCCTAACATTCGGACGTGGGGATCGCCATCGGGACGACGGCGTTTACGGTCGAAGCGCATCGCAGAACTCTTTTCAGGGTTCACATCGATGCGCCATTTTTGAAACCATACACCAAGGGCGTTTACGGCCTTTTGGAGTCTCGCTACAAGGTGCCGAACACTGTGGCCTTTGGTATAGAGTGCGGTGTCGTCAGCAAAGAGGGCGAGTTCGACGCCTTTCGGCGGGATGGGAATGTCGTTGGTTTACACGGTGTACAGCAGAGGGGCGAGGACTGAGCCTTGAGGGACTCCAGCCTTTATGGGACGAGGCGCAGAAAGCGTGCCTTCGTGTTTAAATCGAAACGTACGGTCTTTGAGAAACGACGCTATTAACCTGACTAGGCGATCCGGTAAGCCTATCTTGTAGAGTTTATAAACGAGACCGCTGTGCCAGACTTTATCGAAAGCCTTGGCTACGTCATTAACCTGACTAGGCGATCCGGTAAGCCTATCTTGTAGAGTTTATAAACGAGACCGCTGTGCCAGACTTTATCGAAAGCCTTGGCTACGTCAAAGAAAACCGCGACTGTTTTATAACGACGCGGATAGAAACCGTCAAGTATATACTCGACGATTCGGTGGACTTGCTGAGGGCAGGAGTGTTTAGCGCGAAAGCCGAACTGATGGGGAATAATGAGAGGATCGCCATCCGTTGGAAACATATGGTTCCGCATTCGAGAGAGTATGACTCTCTCGAGAAGTTTAGACATTGCGTTGAGGAGGCTGATGGGTCTGTGATTAGCCGGGACGTTCAGAGGTTTGCCCGGCTTGGGAATGCCTATGACTGTCGCTTCTTTCCAAGCTTTTGGAAAGTAGCTATTGTCGAAGCAGGCATTGAAAATGATAGCTAAAAAGGTAAGCATCTGTTGAGGTAGGTGCTTATGTGCGTGGTTGGAAATTCCATCCGCACCCGGAGCCTTTTTGGACTTTTGATTTCTAATGAGAAGCAAGATTTCATCATTAGAGACTGTGACAGGGTCAACGGTGATGGGGAGAGAGTCTCTGCGAAGGACTTCGTCCTCCACCGCCTGGATGTGTGAGGGATCAGCAGGTTGCGTGCTGGGCGAGCATTGTGCGCATTCGGCTTTCTCTTCGACTTCAAAGGCAGTGCCATCGGGACGAGTGAGAGGAGGAACGTGAGAGGCGGTGTCTACGCGTAAGGCTCGGGCCATGCTATAGTACGCTTGGTGGGACGGAGAGATATTCGCCATGAGATCGTTCATCTGAGCGTCTCGGAGTTCCGCGAGGCAAGACCTAACTTTACGTTGAAGCTGATTCGCAGCTGTTCTATAGGCGGGCGTGGGATATTTCTTGATGGCTGAGTTGATAGCATCAGTGAGAGAATTTACTAATGAATCGATTTTATCCGGGCTATCTAATTGTTCGGGAGAGATCGCGAGTGGAGAGTTCGGAGCCTCTAAGGCTGAAACTAACGTATTTTTAAAACCTTTCCAGTTGGTAAAGGTCTTAGGAGATGAGACGTTATCGTTCGGCGGTCCTAGCACGAGGGAAACAGGGCGATGGTCGGAGCCTAGGTCATCGAGTGGTTCGATAGATTAGATCAAGATTGATTCGCTTGATAATTGCAAAGTCGAGGATGTCAGGAGAGTAGGACGGGTTGTTGGGATAGTGAGTGGGAGTGATGGGGGATATGACGTCTAGGTCAAGGGAGTTAGTGATGTCGAGGAGAGCGATACCGCTGGTGTTAGTCGATAGGCACGTCCAGTCAGTATGTTTGGAGTAAAAGTCTCCGAACATAATGACTGAATGGCCGAGGGTGAGAATGGCCTCAAAGTCGCTGCGGATTGGTCTGGTACCACTAGGTATGTAGATTGAAGCTATGATGATGGTCGGATGACCAGTCATAGCCAATCTACACACAGTGGCTTCCATGTTGAGGAGAGGAGGGGTAGGGAGAGGACAGCAGTGGAAGCCTCTTTTGTAATATATAGCGGTGCCGCCAAAACCGTCGGAGTTGGGCCTATCGTTACGAATAAACGCGTACTTAGGTATAGCGAATCCCCTGGAGCGGTTTGGAGTAAGCCATGTCTCCTGGAGAAGGAATCAGTCAGGTTCTTTGTTCTGAAGGAACAGTTTAATCTCGGGAAGGTTGGTGTTAAGGCTACGAGCGTTAAAAGATACTAGGGATAAGCCCTTGGGTTTAATACGACTGGACGCGGGATTCGCGGGTCTAGACATTATAATTTATTATTTACGAATTTATGCAAAAATAAAAGAATTTACAACGAACTTAGGAGCGAGTGATGCTCGGCTAACGCGAATAAACGCTTTTGAGGAGAGCGGGCGGCTCGCAGTTTGCGTGCGAGCACGGAAATTTCGTTAATATCGACGTTTTGAATAACGTCGAACACGGTCTTCATGTCCTCAGCCAACGACGACTGAGGTGCGGATGACGGAGCAGGACGCGGCCCTACGGAAGCTACGGGAGCTGGGATGAGTCGGGAAGGTGCAGGCGGAACGGCCGGACGCTGCCTCCAAGACAGAGCCTGAGTAGGCGTCGGCTGAACGGGCTTTGCTTCCGGGGGACCCCGGTTGCGCAGCGGCGGGAAGTGAGCGGGAGTGAGCGGCGGCGCCGGTTTAGGCGCGGCCTTCTTAGCGGTGGAGCGCGGAGCGCGCGGGCAACCCCTGTAGTTGGCTGTGTGGCCGGACTGACCGCACAGTACACAGGCAGGGGGGGAAGTGGATTCGGGAGTGCGAGTGCACTCCTTCGTTATGTGCGGATCCAGGCACTTAACGCTTCTGGGGGGAGCTGAGCAGTTAGCCGCTGCGTGGCCATAGAGCTGGCAGCGGTGGCACTGCCCAGGGTGACCGCGGGGGTTGGGACGCTCGACGGAGATGTTTGAGAGTCCGCAAATTGTGCGAGCCTCTCTGAAAATCTCCTTCGAGTTGGGAGTATTGGACAGGATTACTAGCGCTAACGGAAACCGCCTACCGCGGTTGGAGTGCATCTTGTGCACTGCTACGGCCGGGAAACCCTGGGACTTAAGGTCCTCGAGGATATCTTCGTTCGCGAGCTCGAACGGGACGCCCCGTAGTACTGCGCGGATCTTACGCTCCTCCGGGAGGGCGTAGGTATGGTAAGCGATTTGTTTCAGAGAAAGTAACCTGGTGAACACGCGGAAGTCGTCGATGGTCGCGACCTGAATTTTAATTGTGTCGCCTGCGTTGGTTGCTTTTAGATAATTGATTTTGTGCTCTCTGCACAGGTTAGAAACCGCGGTCCAGCGCGCTTTTTCGCGGAGGAAGACGGGCGGAGGGAGCTGAGGCTTCGATGGGACGGGAGCGCAGCGCGTCGCTGGCTTAGACGGGACCGACGGAGACGCGGTCACTTCGGGTGACATGGGCGGCGCGGGGGCGGGTGTAGAAGACACCGGGGTTGGCTCGGGTGTTGAGGACACCGCGGCTTTTTTCGAACGCTTCTTAGAGCGTTTGGAAACTAATTGGAACTCGGGCTCTGGAGAGCCGGTTAGGGTGGCGGCGACCGACGAAGCTACGGACGCGGCGGAGTCTGAGTTGCTCCCGGGAGCGGTACGCTTCCTACGAGATGAGCGCCAGGATGAGACCGACGCGCAGTCCATATCGGATGGAACGGGAGACGCGGGAGAGCTATAGACCTGAGGGGTCTGGACGTTAGAGGCCTGAGAGGCTGGGGTTGGGGCCTGAGGGGCCGGGGACGCGTTAAGCGCTAGTACAGCTTGCGTAAATATGTCGTCAGAAATTGAAACACCCGACGCGGCGAGTGCTTGGGCGAACGCCTTCGCAATGTTAATGACGATTTGCTTATCCATTTGGGAAGGGGTTGGGACTATGATAGTATATATAATTATATAACAATGCCTAGAGTTCCTAAATAGAAACCTAGCGAACCCTAGCGGCTAACCTCCCTACCAGCGGTAGGGGGGCTGGGGAGGAAAACTTAAAAACTAACAGTAGTACGCCGAAGGCCGCTACCTAGAAACCTAAAAGGGTACGCAGGTGAAGAGTTGACCGCGTTAGGGTCAACCTTTACCGACAGAAAGGACAAATACACACGAAGAACACACAGATATGATAAAAATAAATATGAAAATAGGAGAAAAATAAATAAAATAGAGAAAAGAAATAAGATAAAAATAAAAGGACTGGTTCAGTACAAATTCGTTGTCACCGTTAAGTATCCTTTGTACTGAAACCAGACTACTTACGCTGGGCACAACACTGCACTCAGCACAAGCACAACACAACTTAGCACAGCACTTTGAAGACTAAGGGGCTTAGTCGCAAAGAAAAAACGCACTTCGATAGCACTCAGAGGGAGTAGGAAAACCCTGAAAACCGCAGCACGGAACCAACACGCTAAACGGTGACGTCAGTAGACTGAGCGCCACGGAATATCGGGAAGGGACCAAACAACGGAGAACGGGGTCTTGCACGTCCGCACTGGGCGGCGATCGGAGTGAGAATGATGGTCGGATGACCAGTCATAGCCAATTTACACACAGTGGCCTCCATGTTGAGGAGAGGAGGGGTAGGGAGAGGACAGCAATGGAAGCCTCTTTTGTAATATATAGCGGTGCCGCCGAAACCGTCGGAGTTGGGCCTATCGTTGCGAGTAAACGCGTACTTAGGAATAGCGTATCCCCTGGAGCGGTTTGGAGTAAGCCATGTCTCCTGGAGAAGGAATAAGTCAGGTTCTTTGTTCTGAAGGAACAGTTTAATCTCGGGAAGGTTGGTGCTAAGGCTACGAGCGTTAAAAGATACTAGGGATAAGCCCTTGGGTTTAATACGACTGGACGCGGGATTCGCGGGTCTAGACATTATAATTTATTATTTACGAATTTATACAAAAACTAAAAAATAAAAAATTTATAATGAACTTAGAAGCGAGTGATGCTCGGCTAACGCGAATAAACGCTTTTGAGGAGAGCGGGCGGCTCGCAGTTTGCGTGCGAGTACGGAAATTTCGTTATTGTCTACGTTTTGGATGACGTTGAACACGGTCTTCATGTCCTCAGCCAACGACGACTGAGGTGCAGATGACGGAGCGGGACGCGGCCGTACAGAAGCTACGGGAGCTGGGATAGGTCGGGAATCTCGCACGTCCGTGCACCCTCTAATATATACCTCACCTCGGAGGGAGCAGCGACAACAGAGTTGAGCTTACTTACGTCGGTATCCGACGTTCGTTCGCAAGGCTCGGACTGGTTTTCTGGCTACCTACTTGACGCTGGGCGCTTGTTACGTTACTTAAAGACTTGCTCTGCGGCCGGTTTCGGCCGGTCGTAACGTAGTCAATCCCGCACTTTCAGTGCAACCCAACTTCGTGACTGGCTCACGTCGCGAATCGGTAAGGTCTACGGCCGGTTTTTGTTGCCAATTTATTGAGAACACACCCCGTAGTAGACCTCCGTAGTAGACCTCTGCGTTGATCAGGTGGATACTTAACGGTGACTACTAAGCCTGATAGCGTTGACCCGGTGCGCTTCCAAGACCTACCTATCTTATGCTAATTACTCTGACCAGCTTTTCTTAGCGCCATCTATCGAGGTAATTTGAAATATTTTTTTTAATTGATGATTTCTCAACAATTTCTCATTGGATAAAAAATAAAATGTACTTAGCCTTTATGCCTATCACAAAACCCCGATCGCGCGCAGCGTGGTGTGCGTAAGAGCATTTTTTAGATTCTCCTGCCTTCCGTGGATGGGAAGAAAAAAAAAGACAAAGAAATTGAATATGACTATTCAGTGGTCTAACAATTGAATAAATGTAAAAATATCTAATTCATCTAATCACAATTTGAGGTCGACTTGATAAATAAGATATCATTAATATTGTAAAAAAGTATTTTTTCACATGTTACCCGTTTCTCAGTTGTTAACGATAATAGTTGCTCCTCCAATGTTAACTTACTCCAAAACTAATGTCTATGTGTAAAATCAAAACCTAAGTGAATATTTTTAGGAATATCTTTGTTAAACAATTCGTTGTGGAAACAATTTTATACCTAAGTGATTATGTTCAAGGCATGAATATTGTCATACTTTACGTTTCTTTTAGTACTTTAGTTGATTCATATTAGACCGAAAATAAAGCATAAAAAATCTTACATGGACACATGATCGGTTCATCAGGTGAACGAAAACCAATCCTTCATACAAGTTATTTAGCATGCAATTCATGGTCAGACGGTGCTTCTGTACAAATATCAGCTAACAATATGATTCAAGATTGTTTCATACAATATCTCCCTAAATATGAAATCGTGAGACCACAAACGTCTGATTGCTTGTATTATTATCGAAGTAAGTCATTCAATCAGGCCATAGCACGCAAACAGTTTCGCACGAGCATGAAATGAGTATTGCAACTTCAGGATAACAAGATATCTAATTCGCTTTTGTAAAATCTGCGAAAACAAAATTGAATAACAGGATGCTTAAATAAAATCATCGCAAACTATTGAGTGCTGCGTATTATACTTTTGTAAATATAATAATTTATTAAATTGATTCGTTTCGTTGGCTTCATCTTGATAGAATTCATGTCATGAGTGAACTAATTTTGATTCGATCATACATATCGTTCATCAGGGAACCGCTGTGGATGTGTGCTTGTATAAAGACGGTAAACGTCCTGTCTTTAAACAGGCAAACAGGCATCAAAGGGTGCCGATAAAAATACAATTAATATTTATTTTTTTAATATGATAAAAAAAATTTTCTGGAACTAATTATTTATTCATAATGTATTCCTTATAATGTATTTCCTTTTCCTTTTTCTATAATGTATTTGTGTTCATCACACAAATGAATACCATGGCCAGGACTCGAACCTGGGACCTTCGGCCTTTGGGGCAAGGCTACTTACCACTACACCACTCGGTCGTTAACTGTTGTCGATCGTCAAATGTTCGAACAATAAACAACTCGACTGTACTCTGTGGTAATTCAACATGATTTATACTATATACCGTATATTTCAACATTGTTAACAATTTTTGAAAGGTTTATCTTTATATCGACATATTATACCGTGGAGTCATCGCTGCACTAGCACGCTGCTCGGTGCTCGTGGTAGATTCTGAGGCTACACTAGATTCGTTGAGAATATGCGTTTCATTGTGTTACTGCTTGTTTACTCGTCGTGTTCATAAAAAGGTGTGTTTTTTGTTTAACTGATTTTAATGTTCTCTAGTAAAGAAACTCTTAAAACTAAGAGTCTAAGCAATGTGCTTATTACTCCGAGGGTGCCAGCCTCTATATCACAATAAGTACATTCTCTGATCTAACCATTTCCATGTGAATCACGCTCCTATGCCCTTGTGACAGAGCTTACTTAAACCTCAGATGTACCCATCACACGTGTCGCGAAGTTAAACTAAACCTTATGTTAAACTAGTCATATGTATGTTAAATATTCCAGTCGTACTTTGATTCGAATCTGGGACGCGTTATTTTGCTAGATTTAGATTCGTGATGTATTTATGGATGGTTTGATAAGTGTGTATCTGCATGAATATATTAATGATAACACGAGGCGCAAACTAAACGCAAAAAGGTGCTCGAAGAGTGTAGCAGAAGCTATTGAAGTAATTCTTTTTTGGCTTTTGGTTTTATGCCTCAAATTAAATTTAAGTGTTTTACATACTCTCTATGTATTTGTGTGCATATTTTAATTGGAATGTTTGTAAGCGTACAGTCCTTATTTAGTTCAATATACTTCTGTGTCATGTAACGGTAATCTGTTAATTAGGTTCGAATTCCTATCTGCATTTTTAAATCGGAATCTAAACAGCGATATCAAAGGCTTCATTTCACTTTCCATACATGGTCTGGCTTAAGAGTGCCCAACATATTTCACATAAGATTTTATATTGTCTAGGTAAAACAAGGTACTGGAATTATGATATTAAGCATTATTTAGTGGAATAATCAAGTTTGATTTTGTAAGCTCAAAATACGTTTGGAATTGAAGACTAAGAAAAAGTTAATAATATTTTATTAATTTATTGCACTATGATTACCTAATTATTAAATTAAGAAAAAAATTCTATTAATTTTAACAATAACATTATTTTATTCCTAACCTGGGCAGCTGAAAGCCAAGAATGAAATGAAGCATTTCTGGTAAATCTACTAATATGATTCTACTCTTAATATTTGTTGCAAACTATGAATTAGTGATTGTAAATAGTATAGTAAGCGGGTGTGATTTAAAAAATGGCAATTGTTTAAGTAAGTTCAAAATTACAAAATGCCTGTTGAATTCAAGTTTCAAGTTCCATAAGAAAATGTATGCACCATACAAAAGAATGAAAACTTTTAAACGGGCAATTAATTAAATAGTGAGCAGTAAAATTATTTCATAAGCAGGTAACAAATCGACACGTGGTAGTTAACAAATCGAAAAGAGTTGTAAGAAATGGATTCTAAGCGGTTCTTAACCTTGCGGAGGTAAGCCTTGTACAGTTTAGTACGTTCAGTCAATAGCCCATAAATAATGATAAATAATACTTACATTCATATACTCACGTCTTTGTTCCTTGCTCCGACAGATCTTCAAAAAAATCCAAAAGGAAATTTGACGCCTCGTTATCATAAAGATTGGAGGGTTTCAAGAAATGGTTCCCGCCTTAATATACTTGCTATTGATGGCACTAAAGAAAGAAATAATACGCTATAATTCTTATTGCTTTTGTTTGTCACGAAAGATCACTTCAACAGAATGTAGGGATATTATAATCCTAAATCATTTATGACTTTATAGTTTAAATTCTTTATTAGTTTCCATAAAAATTTTATATAGCGATGGAAACGTCTTTTAATCTATTTTCACAATTACAAATGTAAATAAAAAAACCGAAAGAAAAAACAAGTATCTTTAAGGGAAAAATAAAATTGTTTTATTGATATTAATTATGTATATGTTGGGTAACTTTGAATTGAGGTCTAACTTTTAACTAAGTTGTGAAAAAGATTTATAATTTTTTTACATGGAAACGTTTTGATGTTTCAATATCGGGACTGCATAAATCGATTGTCCAAAATGTGCAAGTGCGAAGTAAAAAAATAAACTCAGTGTCATAATTTTGTAAAATACCCACCTTTCCGTAGTGAAGTTGTTGGAGGTGTTTAGTGCTTGAAATCATGATAAAAAATATGAAACTTACTGTAAACAGGTATGTTTTTGTGTAAAATGTGGTTTATATATTATCATTGTGTTCTCGTTATCCGTTTTTGATGCTAAATATTGTGTGAAACTGATAAAGTTTTGAGTACGTTTAAAATCGAAGTTATTTGGATAATATTGAATGGTTCAAAGTTACCTGTATCCTAAAAATACTATGTTGCGTAACTTAAATATGTGTAAAAATCTATCACATTTATACAACAGTGTAGATGTCATTTTCTTAGATTAGGTTTTCCTTAATAAAAAGACATCATTTAATTATAGCCAAACCTTACAATATTCCAATATTAAAGGTTTTTACACCTTATAAAAAATATATTCAAAGTTACCCAAAACTCATGGTAACTTTTTGGGTAAAATTGTGGGTAGTTCTATAGTTTTTCCGTAAATTCATCATGTTATAAAAATAAAACAATTCAAAAGGACATTGTTCATTCCATAAAATAAAGGTGTAGTAAATATAAATCAGATGTAATATCTCAAATACTGTACAAAATGTTCAAAGTATGAAAATTGATTAGATTAGTATGGCGATACAAATCAGCAGATTGGGATGAGATGCGGCATTTTTTCGCGTCTTATCCTTGGCAGCAGACTTGTTTTACATCAACCAATCCATCGTGCTGCGCTGATGCTGTATCAAGTGTGATACGCCAAGCAATGGAGTATTTCATCTCTTACGCTGACCTATGCCTTGAAACCAAAGGTCGCCCATAGTTTAATGCTGCTTGCCTCACAGCTGAAAAGCTTAAGCAAGAAGCGTACAAAGCCTGGGCTGACGCCCGCAGAAGCAAAGCCGTGGATTCGCATGAACTGAAGAAAAAATACAATGCTGCCGCCAAGTCTTGCAAAAAGGTGATCAGGAAAGCTCGCTTTGAGACAAGATAGCGTCATATCTCTCAGAAAGCAAAGCTTTCTGCTCTCTGGCCAAGTCGGTTGAGTCGAAATTCTGTCGCCCATCGCTGCCACCTCTGAGGAAGCCTGACGGTTCACTGGCTCACACCGCAAAAGAGAAAGCAGACCTTTTTACAAATCTTTTTACAGATTGTTCACGTCTAAATAGTCAAGGTAAAGTCCCACCCCAGTTACCTCAGTTCGGACCCAAAATGGGTACCTGTATATATAATAGCCTGTATTGAGATAGGGAATATTGTTATAATAAGTGTATACAGACCCCCATCCTCACCATTTGAAGTATTTGAGAGCACTATGGATGAGGTATTACATAGAGTAAATAACAAAAACAAAGAAATAATTATTTGTGGCGATTTTAATATTGATTTATTAGTAGAGACATCACAAAGTAAACGATTCTTGAATCTTTTTAATTGTTACAACCTAAAAAATCTCTTCTTAGAGCCTACGCGAATCACAGCGACCTCAGCCACATGTCATGATAACATTTTTACAAATTTAATGCCATGTACAAAGTCAGTAATTAATAAACTACAATCAGATCATAGTGGGCAGTTGGCCACTTTTGATATTGGGCTAAAAAAGACTTTAAAAAGAGAAATTACCTTTATACCCATGAATGAGAGACGGCTTGAAACATTTAGGAAAAATGTATTTGAAAAAACATTTAAATTAGATTACTGTGCAGATCCTATTACTCAATATAACTCTATTCATAATATAATTAGAAATGAATATGACTCTGTTTTTAAAAAAAAGAAAATATGTATAAATAATAATTTATTTAGGTTTAGTGACTGGGCAACAGTGGGAATATGCAGAAGTAGAAATAGATTATATGAATTGTACAGTGAAAGAACTTATAATCATAATAAGACATTTTATGAATATGTTAAAAAGTATTCAAAATTATTTAAACGAGTTTGCAGTGTAGCTAAATCTAATTACATTAATAATAAAATTAAATATAGTACTAACATTTCAAAAACTGCATGGAATATAATTAATCAGGAAACTGGGAGAGCAAAAGAACCACACACCAAATATAATTTAAAAATTAATGATAAAGTGTTGTCAACTGACAAAGAAGTTGCTGAAGCATTTGAAAATTTTTTTACAGCCATCCCTTTGTCAACTACTTCGAGTATTAATTCATGTTCCACTCTTGCACAGTCACTGCTAACGGAAAATGTAAATTCATGCAATATTGATTGTATTTTTAAACATGTTACTGTTCCACAAGTTTTAAATGCATTTAAAAGCATTAAAGTAAAAAATACTGCCGATTTAGATGGGATTTCTGTTAAAATTATTGAATCTGTCATTGATGGTATAGCCCCGTACTTAGCCAGTATATTTAATGACTGTGTTGATAATGGTGTTTTTCCTGATTTAATGAAATTGAGTAAGGTCATTCCAATATTCAAAGCAGGTAGTATGTCTGACCCTAATAATTTTAGACCTATATCTATACTACCAACGCTCAGTAAGATTTTTGAAAAATTAATTTTAAATCAATTACTTTCTCATTTTTACGGTAATAGTTTAATGAATTTTAAGCAGTTTGGTTTCACGCGGGGTCGCTCAACAACCGATGCCGGTGTTGAGCTCATAAAACACGTATTCAGCGCCTGGGAGGAGTCGTGTGATGCTATTGGTGTCTTTTGTGACTTGTCCAAGGCGTTCGACTGTGTGGATCATACTACTCTACTCATGAAACTACACCATTACGGCATTAAAAACCGAGCGCTTGCCTTGATTAAATCATATATTTCTAATAGAAAACAGAAAGTTGCAATAAATGGAGAAAAATCATCAGGATCGGCAGTGACAATGGGTGTGCCCCAGGGCTCAGTTCTTGGTCCTTTCCTATTTTTAGTTTATATTAATGATCTGCCATCGGTCGTTAAGAATCAATGCGAGGTCATATTGTTTGCTGACGATACTTCCTTCTTGTTTAAAATCAAAAGACATGAAATTGACTATCGAGCGGTGAACAAATGCATCTCCAACACAGAGCAGTGGTTCTCAGCTAATAATTTGCTCCTCAATGAAAAAAAAACGAAATGTGTTAAATTTACATTGCCAAATGTCAAACAGGTAAACACAAACATTGTAGTTAAGAGCCAGGAACTGACTCCTGTAAACTCAACTGTATTTCTGGGCATAACCTTAGACGCCAAACTGCAGTGGGGACCGCATGTTGATGGTTTAGCGAAAAGGCTTGGCTCTGCCGCATATGCTGTTAAAAAAATTAGACAAATTTCAAATGAAACAACTGCTCGATTAGTCTATTTTGGTTACTTCCACAGCCTCATGACATATGGTATTCTGCTGTGGGGGAGTGCTGCCGACATCGATGCTATATTTATTCTGCAGAAAAGGGCTGTTCGCGCAATCTATCAGCTCGGTCCAAGGGTGTCACTTAGAAGTAAATTTAAGGAAATAAATATTCTTACCTTCCATTCACAATATATTTTAGAAAATTTAATGTATGTTAAAAAGAACATAACCTTGTTCAAAAGAAAAAAAGATCTGCACAATGTTAACACAAGAGGAAGAAATATGCTGGCAGCTCATAATAGCAGGCTTCATAAAGTCACTAACTCATTCATGGGTCAATGTATACGCTTTTATAATAAGGTTCCTGAGGATATCCAAGGTCTTCCTGTTGACAAATTCAAAGAAACTATAAAGGAGAAGTTGTGTGCTAGAGCATATTATAAACTATCCGATTATTTGGATGATAAAAGCCCTTGGGTATAATTCCCTCATTAACAGGATTGTACTAGTATTTGTAACAAAGCATGTGTAATGTGTCTGTTTGTGCGATGAGTTCTTCGTCCCGATGAATATCTAAAGCGTCATTGTCACTAAAGTACGTCTTCTTATGGTAGCGTCGGGTGACGGGTCGCTCACTTCCCTCTAATATGGTTGAGGAGGGCGATGGCTGGATCCCGCGTTAACTCGTGAACGGGTGCCGTTTGAGGGTGTTCGTCGTTTGGATACTTGGGGGGAGGGAGACTTGCCGGGCTAACAGATGCAGAAAAGAATAATTTTGTATAGACATAAAGAGACTCTGTAAATTTATTTTGAAAAAAATATACCCGTGAAGTTTCTTGCCAGTTCTTCTTCACGAAGGTTTTTTTCGAACTGGTGGTAGAATCATGTTTTATTTGACGTCAATAAGAACAAGTAATTGTCAATGTTGAGAAAATAAATATTTCATTTCATTTCATTACCAAAAGGAGCTTGCAGAATTTAGACGTGAATAAGGCTAGCGGCCCCGATGGCATACCTGCAGTTGTGTTAAAACACTGCGCAGCCGAGTTGTCGCCCATTCTAACGCGCCTGTATCGACTCTCTCTGGAATCCGGAAAGGTCCCTAAATACTGGAAGCTGGCTAACGTGCAACCAGTACCAAAGAAGGGAAGCCGTGCAGATCCTATCAACTATCGACCTATTGCAATCACCTCCATACTTTGTAAAGTTATGGAGCGTATATTGAACAATCGTGTCCTGGCATACCTTGAATCCAACGAGCTTCTTAGTGATAACCAATATGGTTTTTGCAGTGTACGCTCGACTGGAGATCTTCTTGTGTATGCCACTCACTTATGGCGCAAGGCCTTGGAGGGTCACGGTGAAGCAATAGCTGTATCCTTAGACATTTCCGAGGCTTTTGATAGGGTCTGGCATGATGGTCTCTTGGGTAAGCTTCCAGCATACGGAATACCTAATGAGCTCTGCGACTAGATATCTGATTTTCTGAGGGAACGGTCGATTCGAGTAGTCTTAGACGACTGCTCTTCTGACCTAATGGCAATTAATGCCGGGGTACCTCAGTGATCTGTTCTCTCTGCAACGTTATTCTTGCTGCACGTTAATGACCTGCTAACCCCAGGCATTATTGGTTACGCTGATGTCAGCACCGTTGTAAAGAGATATATGTACAATGTGCGAGCGAGTCCTCAAGAAATCCGGGCTTTGAGTGAGTCCATGAGAAAATGGGCGAGTCCAACTTGGTCAAATTTAACCCGTCAAAAACACAGGCTTGTTTATTCTCCGCCAAAAAGAGCAGTTTCAACCCAACGCCTAATTTTCAAAATGTTTCTGTACCCATAACAGATCACCTAAGGCTTCTGGGCGTAACTATATCGTCCCAACTGAACTTTGGGCATCAAATTGTGTCCATGGCTCAAACTGCTTCAAAGAAGTTGGGAATCATCTCGAAGGTCCGGCGATACTTCAGCCCCGAACAGCTACTTAATTTGTACACAGCTCAAGTTCGATCTTGTATGAAGTATTGTAGCCACCTTTGGGATGGTCGCAGTTGACCGAAGAGCCCGAATTATAAACAACTTTGACCTCACCACCAAAAAACTGCAAAGCCTCGACCACCGTCGGAAAGTTGCCAGTTTAGCAGTCTTCTACAGATTACATTTTGAAGAGTTCGCGAATGCTCTTTTTGATCAGGTCGAACCCACACCCTTCTCACATCGGACTACCAGACGCAGACAGGCCTTTCATCTCTTTATAGTAGACATCCCAAGAAGTCAAACCAAACGCTTCGATAGTTCCTTTTTGGTGCGGGTCGCCAAAGTGTGGAATGAACTGCCTGCGTCTGTTTTTACAGAAAACTATAGTCCTAGTTTTTTCAAGCGTCGAGTGAATAGGAATCTCTTTGATTCACGTGTAACACCTTCGTCATCATCGTCACTTTCCATCAGGTGAGATAGAAGACAAAAGTCTAATAATTTTTCAGTAAAAAAAAATAAGATTATTTTCCTTTTTTAATTTAACGTGCCGTATGAGCTTTAAGAGTAATGTCACGGAGTCATTTGAGTCGAGATGAATTGTTATGAGCCATGGGCATGTAAGAAAATGGTGCTATTCACCGCATCGTTGCCGAGGCCCTACACATCAGCCAAAAAGTGATATCAAGGTTGTGGTCACGTTATCGCAGTACTGGGGATGTGGCTGATGGCACATATTACTACGCAGAGACAGAATTGATTTCTCCAAAGCACCGTTATAAGACAACCTAATACTACAACGATGCATCTAGTACAAAGGCTCCAGGAGGACCACCGGCTGCTGGTAAGCGACCAAACTGTGCAAAGGAGATTGCATGAAGTGGATCTTCAAGCTCGAAGACCGTTACGTGTTCCAGCATTGCGACGTGCCAATCGCGGTCAGCGGCTTTCGTTGGAGTTAAAATCTAAATGGGCCAGCAATTTATTCTCATGCACGATAATGCTGCTTCCCACACGAAGCGGCTGGTGTCAGCCGCTCTCCATGACCACGATATTCAAATTTTGGATTGGCGTGCACAGACGCCCGACTTAAATCCTATCGAGCATGCCTGGGACGTGTTACAACGACGAGCTTTGAGAGATATCCCACCAAATTTGATGACGGAGCAAAAACTTGACGAACCCTTGCAAAGGAAATGGGACCTCATTCTGCATGAAGACATTTAAAATTTAATTTTAAGTATGAAGAGATGGCAACACTGATTATTGATAATTTTATTTTTTAAGATTTTTGCAATTTTCTATAAAACTGATAGTTCTATAAAAAGAAATGAAGTTATTTATCAGACAAATTTTCTACGGCGAATAAAAAAAATAACGTTTTATTTAAAACACAACAAAAATCACGAAATATTTTTATTTATTATTAAAGACCTTAAAATAATCTATAATTCTTCCATTTTCATCACAGTAAATTCTTCGTAGAATTTTAGTTATTTGATAAAATATAAAATAACCCTAGATTCTGTTGATTTTTTGCATAAATTTGTATGATAAGAGCAGGTTTGCCTTTCAAAGGTCATTAATTCCAAAAGGAACATTTTAGGATTGGACAGGAGAAAATAAAAGAAGAAATATACATGTATGTCTTGACTGCATTAACAACCCGCCCACTTTAACGGTTTTTTTTTTTTTTTTTTTTGCTGCCGAGGCACCCTCGCGGGAGGGAGGTGGAAGATGCGTCATGCATACCCGCCCGCAGGTAAATTCCTCTGCGGGGGGGTTATGTGGGACTCACCAGAATGGCACCTACCCACTAAAAACCACCTGTTGGCTGTAGTTATTACCGTTAGCCTTCATCGGAAGCGACACCCGTCGGGAAGTTGGGCGCGCTGGCGGAGACCCGCTAGCGGGTCTTCCACCTGTAGTGAAAGTTGCACTGAAGGTGCTCAAAGGGACATGAGTTGGTGGCCGTTCTGGGCAGCCTCCGGTGAAGCCGGGGCTGGGCAGAGGTCGGCCGAAGCATGATTTGGGGATCAATTCATTTAAATGAACCTATAATGAATTGAGAAGGGAACTATGCTCCGCCAGAGCTAGCAAACGCTCTGTCGGAGTACGTGAAGCCCTAAGTTTACGGGCTAAGACTGCGATTTCACTAACATCGATATTTTTCATAGCGTCGCAGACGATACGCATATCGTCTGCTACGGAGGATTGAGGAGTGGGTTTGTGAGGAGCCGGGATGGGATTCGATGCGGGGCGCTGCCTCCAGTTTTCTGGGGCAGGCCTAGACTGTGTAGGATTTGCAGCCGGGGGAACCCGGCTACGCAGCGGCGGAAAGTTTTCTTGAGAAAGGCGCGGGGCCTGTTTGGGTGCCGCCCTTTTGAAATTGGAGCGCATACAACGGGGTGCACGAGGGCAGCCCCTGTAATTTGGGGTGTGGCCGGACTGGCCACAAAGCACGCAATCGGGAGGAGAGGGAGTTTCAGGAGTGCGATTGCACTCCTTAGTGAAGTGCGGGACCAGGCACTTGGCGCACCTGGGCGGTGCGCGGCAGTTGGCCGCCACGTGCCCGTACAACTGGCACCGATGGCACTGGCCGGGATGACCGCGGCGATGAGGCGCCTCGATCGAGATCCCAGAGAGGCCGCATATAGTGCTAACCCCTTTGAGGATCTCCCTGGACTTGGGGACGTTGGCGAGAACCACCAAAGCGAGAGGGTGTTGCCTCCCGTACTTGCTGTGCATTTTATGCACCGCGAGTGCCGGGAAGCCTTGGGACTGCAGATCCTCCAGGATAGCCTCGTTCGATAATTCGAACGGGACTCCCCTGAGTACCGCTCTGATCTTACGCTCTTCTGACAGAGCATAAGTGTGATAAGCATATTGCTTATCGGTAAGGAGCTTTGTTAAAGCACGAAAGTCGTCTATCGACGAGACAGTGATTTTAATAGATGCACCCGAGTTGGCTGCTCGGATGTAATGGATTTTGTGCTCATTGCACAATGTTGAGACCTCAGTCCATTTACCCTTTTCCCGAAGGAAAACGGGTGGTGGGACCTTGGCCTTGACAGAAGTTGGGGCCGGAGCGGGTGTTGAAGACACCGGGGCAGCTGGCGTTGAAGACGCCGCAGGGGGTGTAGGGACGGGCGTCGAGGGCGCCGGGTCTTGTTTCGAACGCTTCTTAGAGCGCTTCTTAACAAGCGTAAAGGAGGGAGACTCAGGGCCAGTTGGGGTGGCGTCCGAGGATGACTCGGTCGCGGGTGCGCGCTTGCGGCGCGGAGGGGCGTCTACTTCGCACTCCATGTCACTGGAGGAAGGGGACGCGGGAGGGCCTAAGACCAGAGCGGTCTGAGGGACGGAGGTGGCCTGAGGGGCTGGTGTGAACAGTGCCATGATTAGAGGGAGAAATGATTGCAGTGTGCGAATCATATGAGGGGGGCAGTAAGTGCCTTGGGCGTCGTAATCAGCGATCAGCTTATTCAGAAGCTCCTCAGGGCTTAGGGAAGCCATTGCGGAGGGGTTGGGGAGGGAGGACAATATATAAATATATATACTATGAACCTATCAACGATGACTAACTTCCTAAAAAACCACCCTACACGCAGTAGGGCGGTTGAGGACGACGCGGATAACTTACTCGAAC
Source organism: Marasmarcha lunaedactyla (assembly GCA_923062675.1). Taxonomy (NCBI): domain Eukaryota; kingdom Metazoa; phylum Arthropoda; class Insecta; order Lepidoptera; family Pterophoridae; genus Marasmarcha; species Marasmarcha lunaedactyla. The sequence continues at coordinate 11,374,757 of OV281364.1, read as the reverse complement.
ACGGAACTTGAAGTCCTGGAACGACGAAACCCCGTCGACGAAGCTCACGTTCCACGAAGTACGTTTAACGAGCCACTGTCCGCCGTGAAAACGGCGTTAGAAACTTAATACGGTATACAACTATGAAATTATATATTACGACAACAACCAGTGAAATTTGGGTGCTCAATTAGCGCGGGGGCTAAAAGAGCGGGAAGGCGTCTGCGATCGACGTGCGCTCGAGAACGCACGCAGACCGAGACTGACTTTAACGGTTTTTTTTTTTTTTTTTTTTTTTTCGTTCCCCTCCGCGGGAAGGACAGGAGGATAAAAATGCTCTGACGCATACTCTGGCTCGATTCCAAAGTTATGTGGGACTCGTCCCGACGCCTACCAGAACCATACCCACTAAAAACCCCCTGTCGGCTCGTGCATTTTTGCCACTCAGCCTTCATCGGAGCGACGGCCAATTGGAGAAAGAGGCCGCGCTAGCGGGGCCCTTAAGGGGTCACCCGCTGAGATTTACATAGCACTGAAGGTGCTCAAAAATTAAAAGTAAAATAAAAAATAAAAACATTAAAAATGAAAAGTAAATAATGAAAACATTAAAATTGAAAATTAAATTTGCATTAATTCGGATTTACGTTAGAATTAGAATTTGCGGCCTGAAGGGCCTCGAGATCTACGGTTATCTTCGAACGTTCGCTTGTGTGCACGTTTCTCGGTCTAGCGATTTTGTATGCCGAATCTAGGACAGGAGCAGTATATGAGACTGATTTTCGAACAAGAGGATTGGGATGGGATTCGGCGCGTTTGAAGAACGATTCTGAGAGTGTTTTTAGATACTGTTGTACTGTAGGCAGTTCAAGATCTCTGTGCAGGTCCGCGTTGCGCACTTACCAAGGTGCGTTTGTGGCCCTGCGGCAGAAGAGGTTTTGAACTACCTGCAGTTTGTGCAGGACGGAGGGTTTGGCGTGAGCAAAGACTGGCGAAGCATATGACATGACTGGTCTAACGCAGACCTTATAAAGCGTACGTTTGTTTCTGAAGGACATTTTACTTTTTCTACCTAACATACTGTTAAGCCGGCCTAGGTAAAAACGTGCGAGTTTCGTTACTCTATCGACGTGAGGATTGAATGAAAGCGTCTGATCTAATATGACGCCTAAATATTTGGTACTGCGCTTCCAGGGGATGGGAGTGCCTTGCATTCTCAATTGGAGATTGTCGGGGATACGACTGCGTCTGTAGTCGAAGTAAACCGCAGAGCTCTTCTCTGGGTTCACATCGATACGCCATTTTTTAAACCAAGCACCGAGGGTGTTAATAGCCTTTTTAAGTCTGGTGACGAGACCCGAGGCTCTGCGGCCTTTGGTGTAAAGGGCAGTGTCGTCGGCAAAGAGAGCGAGTTCGACGATTTTGGCTGGGATGGGAATGTCGTTAGTGTATACGGTATACAAAAGAGGGGCGAGGACTGAGCCTTGAGGGACTCCAGCCTTTATGGGACGAGGCGCGGAGAGAGTGCCTTCATGTTTGAAACGAAACGTGCGGTCTTTGAGAAACGACGCGATTATCCTAACTAGGCGAGCCGGTAAGCCTATTTTATAGAGTTTATAAACGAGACCGCTGTGCCAGACTTTGTCGAAAGCCTTGGCTACGTCAAAGAAAACTGCGATCGTTTTCTTTCGTTTCGGATAGAAGCCGTCGAGTATGTACTCGACGATTCGATGGACTTGCTGAGGGCAGGAGTGCTTAGCGCGAAAGCCGAACTGGTGGGGAATTATGAGAGGATCGCCGTCCGTTGGAAACAGATGGTTCCGCATTCGAGAGAGTATGACTCTCTCGAGAAGTTTAGACATTGCCTTGAGGAGGCTGATGGGTCTGTGATTAGCCGGGACATTAAGAGGTTTACCCGGCTTGGGTATGCCTATGATTGTCGCTTCTTTCCAAGCTTTTGGAAAGTAGCTAAGGTCGAAGCAGGCATTGAAAATGATAGCTAACAAGGTAAGCACCTGTTGAGGCAGGTGCTTAAGTGCGTGGTTGGAAATACCATCCGCACCCGGAGCCTTTCTGGACTTTTGACTTTTGATGTGAAGCGAGATTTCATCATTAGAGACTGTGACGGGGTCGGCGGTGATAGGGAGAGAGTTCCTACGGAGGACTTCGGCCTCCACCGCTTTGATGTGATTGGGATTCGCGGGTTGCGTGCTGGGCGAGCATTGAGACGCAACGCTGTCAGCGAAGCATTCGGCTTTCTCTTCGTCTTCGAAGGCGATAGAGCCATCGGGACGAGTGAGAGGAGGGACGTGAGAGGCGGCGTCTACGCGTAGGGCTCGGGCCATTCGATAATACGCTTGGTGGGACGGGGAGATATTCGCCATGAGATCGTTCATCTGGACGTCTCAGAGTTCCGCGAGGCGAGATCTAACTTTGCGTTGTAGCTGATTCGCAGCTGTTCTATAGGCGGGCGTGGGATATTTCTTGGCTCTCCGGAGAGCCGCGTTCTTAGCTTTAATAAGATTGCTAATGGCTAAGGGAAGCGTGGGTTTGCCTTTCTTAGCAACCTTTTCGTTTACACTGATGGCTGAGTTGATAGCATCAGTGAGAGAATTTACTAACGAGTCTATTTTATCCGGGCTATCTAATTGATCGGGCGAGATCGCGAGCGGAGAGTTTGGGGCCTCTAAGGCAGAAACTATCGTATTTTTAAAACCTTTCCAGTCGGTAAAGGTCTTAGGAGAAGTGACGTTAACGTTAGGCGGTCCTAGCACGAGGGAAACGGGGCGGTGGTCAGAACCTAGGTCATCGAGCGGTTCGATAGACCTGAGGTCGAGGTTGATATGCTTGACGATTGCAAAGTCGAGGATGTCAGGAGAGTGGTTCGGGTTGTCGGGATAGTGAGTGGGAGTGATAGGGGAGACGACGTCTAAGTCGAGTAAGTTGGTGATGTCGAGGAGAGCTATACCGCTTTGGTTGGTTGATAGGCACGTCCAGTCAGTATGTTTGGAGTTAAAGTCTCCGAACATAATGACTGAACGGCCGAGGGCGAGAATGGTCTCAAAGTCGCTGCGGATAGGTTTGGTGCCACAAGGTATGTAGACTGAGGCTATGATGATGGTCGGATGACCAGTCATATTCAATCTACACACGGTGGCTTCCATGTTAAGGAGAGGAGGGGTAGGGAGAGGACAGCAATGGAATCCTCTTTTGTAGTAGATAGCAGTGCCGCCGAAACCGTCGCAGTTAGGCCTATCGTTACGTGTAAACGCGTATTTAGGAATCGCGAATCCCCTGGAGCGATTAGGAGTGAGCCATGTCTCCTGGAGAAGAAAAAGATCTGGGTCGTTGTTCTGAAGGAACAGTTTAATCTCGGGAAGGTTAGAGCTAAGGCTACGAGCGTTAAAAGATACTAGGGATAAGCCCTTAGGTTTAATACGACTGGACGCGAGATTCGCGGGTCTAGACATTAAAATTTATTTATTTAAAATTTACAAAAATAAAAGAATTTACAACGAACTTAGGAGCGAGTGATGCTCGGCTAACGCGAATAAACGCTCTTGAGGAGAGCGGGCGGCTCGCAGTTTGCGTGCGAGTACGGAGATTTCGTTAATGTCGACGTTTTGGATGACGTCGAACACGGTCTTCATGTCCTCAGCCAACGACGACTGAGGGGAAGATGACAACGCGGGACGCGGCCCTACGGGAGCTACGGGAGCTGGGATGGGTCGGGAAGGTGCAGGCGGGACGGCCGGACGCTGCCTCCAAGACAGAGCCGGAGTAGGCGTCGGCTGAACGGGCTTTGCTTCCGGGGGACCCCGGTTGCGCAGCGGCGGGAAGTTGGCAGGAGTGAGTGGCGGCGCCGGTTTAGGCGCGACCCTCTTGGTGGTGGAGCGCGGAGCGCGCGGGCAACCCCTGTAGTTTGCTGTGTGGCCGGACTGGCCGCACAGCACACAGGCAGGGGGGGAAGTGGATTCGGGAGTGCGAGTGCACTCCTTAGTGAAGTGAGGATCCAGGCACTTTACGCACCTGGGGGGAGCTGAACAGTTAGCCGCTGCGTGGCCATATAGCTGGCAGCGGTGGCACTGCCCAGGGTGACCGCGGGGGTTGGGACGCTCGACGGAGATGTTCGAGAGTCCGCAGATTGTGCGAGCCTCTTTGAAAATCTCCTTCGAGTCGGGAGTATTGGACAGGATTACTAGCGCTAACGGAAAACGCCTACCGCGGTTGGAGTGCATCTTGTGCACTGCTGTGACCGGGAAACCCTGAGACTTAAGGTCATCGAAAATGTCTTCGTTGCTGAGTTCGAACGGGACGCCCCATAGTACTGCGCGGATCTTACGCTCCTCCGGGAGGGCGTAGGTGTGATACGCGATTTGGTTTAATCCGAGTAACCTGGTAAACTCGCAGAAGTCGACGACGGTCGCTAATTGGATTTTGATTGTATCGCCAGCGTTGGCGGCTTTTAAGTAATTAATTTTGTGCACTTTGCACAAGTTGGAAACCGCGGTCCAGCGCGCTTTTTCACGCAGGAATACGGGCGGAGGGATCTGAGGCTTCGGCGGGACGGGAGCGCAGCGCGTCGCTGGCTTCGATGTGACCGACGGAGACGCGGTTACTACGAGCGATTTTAACGGCGCGGGGGCTGGTGTTGAAGACACCGGGGAGGGCTCGGGTATTGAAGATACCGAAGCTTTCTTAGAGCGCTTCTTGGAGCGCTTGGCGACGAGTTGAAACTGAGACGACGTATCAGACGCGGGTTCGGAGTCGCTCCCGGGAGCGGTACGCTTACGACGCGACGCGTGAGAGGATGCGACCGATTCGCAGTCCATCTCGGACGAGGCGGGAGACGCGGGAGAGCTTAAGACCTGAGGGGTCTCGACGTTGGAGGCCTGAGGGGCCGGGGTTGAGGCCTGAGGGGCCGGGGTTGAGGCCTGAGGGGCCGGGGACGCGATAGTAGCCTGTAAGGCCTGCGTTAGTACGTCATCTGGGATGGGGCAACCGGACGCTGCGAGCGCCTGGGCGAACGACCTAAGAACGCTTACAAGGTCCATTGGAGGGCTTGGATATGTAATATATAAATATATAAAGTATGCCTAGGTCCCCTAGCAAACCTAGCACCTATTTAAATAACAAATGCCTAGAGTTCCTAAATAAAAACCTAGCAACCCTAGCGGCAAACCTCCCTACCAGCGGTAGGGGGGCTGGGGAGAATAACTTAAAACTAACCGTAGTATGCGGAAGGCCACTACCTAGAAACCTAAAAAGGGTGCGCAGGTAAAGAGTTGACCGCGTTAGGGTCAACCTTTACCGACAGAAAGGACAAATACACACGAAAACACACAAATGTGATAAAAATAAATATGAAAATAGGAGAAAAATAAATAAAATAGAGAAGAGAAATAAATAAAAATAAAAAGGACTGGTTCAGTACAAATTCGTTGTCACCGTTAAGTATCCTTTGCACTGAAACCAGACTACTTACGCTGGGCACAACACTGCACTCAGCACAAGCACAACACTACTTAGCACAGCACTTTGAAGACTAAGGGGCTTAGTCGCAAAGAAAAATCGCACTTCGATAGCACTCAGAGGGAGTAGAAAGAACCTTGAAACCGTAGCACGGAACCAACACGCTAAACCGTGACGTCAGTAGACTGAGCGCCACGGAGTATCGGGAAGGGACCAAACGACGGAGAGCGGGGTCTTGCACGTCCGCACTGGGCGGCGATCGGAGCGAGAATGACTTTAACGGAAAAGTGCCGCCTTTTTCAACTAAATGGTGTTCGTGTTAAACAAGTCACCGTGACCTGCCAAATTGTTTTTTTTTTCCTGTTCCATCATATGAACTGACTCTTTATATAATATATCGGTTTAGTAGGTTTTGCACTAATAAATTACTGTCACTCTAATTTAGCAACCACTGAAAAATAAAGTGTTCCATTAATTTTTCAACTGATCATACATTAAAAATGCAATACAATACACTTTATTGCCACTAAAAGAAGCAAAACCAAAATTACAAAGTTGTATCATCACATATAGACAATTTGTGTGGCCTTATCACCCAAGAGATATCTCATCCAGGCAACCAAAAAAAAAATTAGAGACATTACAATTATAAAAAGAGGCAGTGCTTTGCTGACTTATATAACACAAACCGGACAAAATCAGAAAACTACGTAAAAAATTACTAATATTAGAAAACCACAAATTAAATACAGATTTTTATGGGGCTGCGGCAGAATAACATCGTTGCGACACAAGTCACAACATTATGATGAGTCGTAGGCTTTTGGCTGGCTCAAAACTGGCAATTTGCATGATTTGCTTATAAATTTCGACGGTGTATTTTATGTCTTATTTCTTTTTTGTGAATTATTAAAAACTAAAATAAAACACAATTAACGTACTTAATTGTGTTTTTTGATTTCATGTACTCTCATTGTTATGTGTTGTGTCTGTCAATAAATGTATTTCTATTCTATTCTACTCTATTCTATTTTCTTACTAAGGATGGATATTAAACAAACATAAATAAACAGGACACTTAACAAAACAAAAACTAACACAAAAGGGAAACAGCTACAAAAAATAAATAGGAATACAAAAACGCAACGAATCTTCAAACAAAGTTCAAGTTCCATAGCTTGAATGTAAACAAATACCAAATTCAGATACTGAAAGATACTAACTCTTGAATTGGTTTTTCAATTTATACCTTCTCTGTTGTTTAATAAATAACAGCTGCAAAACTAATTTCCGAATTCAAACACAGTGTTCTAAGTTTTAAAAAAGTGCGGAGAGTAGTGAAACAAGCGAGAAGAAAACAGTACTATTGTACTGTACTATATGCGCTTAAACTAAAAAATTTGAAGATAAAATCCTCAATTTATAAACTTCAGTTATATTTAGTCTTATTCGCTTTTAAGATCGTGGCTTGCCTGACCGAGTGTGAAAAAAGGAAGGAAATTGTTCTCATCGCCTGTGCTCTATTTTTTTAGATAAGTGATGTGCTAGACTTGCATCTTTTATCGAGACTATTAATCATTTTATTATTTGAGAAAGCCTGTGTTTGTAATTTTTTTAATAGGAACTCTTTGGTTTCAGTTTCGAAGTTGCTTCTTGTTCTAGTTTACATGTTTGCTGTATGTTGTAGGCTACATGTTTAATAATACTACACGTAATATACAGGCAGTAGTTATATTGTTAAACAACCATGCTAGCCGTGCTAGCAATCTTTTTATGGCGGTGTTGCAAATTACTTTCACATAAATTCAACATAATTTTGTGTTCGGTAAATATTTACAGATAATAATTTGAAATCTATCGATAACTTTCACAACGCTGAACAACGCAGCGGGCGTGTACGGTGTTCGTGACACGATATAGCTTAGCTTCTTTAAAGACCAGCGTTCTTTGTATCTTCGTACTAAATAATCGATATAATTTATATGCACGTCCCTGCTGCATGCCGTGCTTTGCTTTGAAGATGCGAAACCTGTCAAGATAGTTAATCTTAGCAGTGGTTGTAGACATTCTCAATATTCTCTGAAGAAGACGATTTAGGTGAATATTATAACGTTATTACACCGATTTTAAGAGAAAATAGCAAAGGCTTAAATGGGAGTTGGAAGTACCATTAAAATAGTTCGGTAAAAATTGTTTTATAAAATACTGGTTGGAAACAGAGGGAGAGCTACAGCCCCTTGTTACTAAGTATGTATGACTTAGTTTCGGTAATTTGTACTTGGGCAGTGAGTCTTTTTTTAGTAATTTAAAAGCCCCACTTTTGTTGGTGGAGTTACAACATTTCATGTTTCATGACCCAATGTTTGCTTTTTGTTTCACCTGGTAAATAGTTACCAAGATAAAAATATTTGTATTTTTTTTTGCAGCACCACTTATCCTGCTAGTTATGCATGCATTATGAATGATCAAGTGAGTTTACAAAGAGAACTTTGTACTTAATTAAATATTTTAAGAATATTTATTATTTCTTGATAATTATACGTTAAAATTATACTACAAATAAAACACTAAATCTAAACTTGAATGCATTGAGGGCAACGTAGCCAAAAGGCTGGCTGAATTACCACGCTGGATCGCTATAGAAATTCGTTGTGAAATAAAAATAAATATTAAATATTCATTTATATTTCATATTGTACATTGTTTAATAACTGTTCTACTAGTGCTATAAATGTGAAAATTTTGTTGGGATTAGGAAAACTAACATCAAGTAGTTTCGTTACGTAAATCTGATTATATTTGAGTGATTATTTTAGATAACCCAACATTTTATTCTTTTTCAATTCAACATCTGAGTTCTAACTGTCAAAATTTGGTAAAAACGTTGAATTCCTGAGTTATATTTGTTTAATTTGTTATTTGGTATAGCTTTTTTCTTTTTCTTATGGTGTTTTGCTTGGTTTATAAGAATTTATGTTTTCTTTGCGATTACATTGAAGATTCATGCGAAGCATTCGTTTCTTTTAGTTTATTTCCTTAATATTAAGAAAAATACGGTTAATTCACGTTGTACTTTTCTAAATTATGTTAAATTATATACCAGCGATTGCAATGTATTTGTAAGATTCGTCCTTTTTATAGCTGTAAGATAACGAGAAATACGGTTAATTTGTTTTCATTACATCTAGCGTCAAATTAAACGTAGGTTCGTGATTTTATGTTTGTAAATTGTTATAGTTTTGGTTTGTGTTCCTTGTTTACGGTTGTTTGTTTGGTAAATCTTGTAAACTATATTGCTTTTAATTGATTTGTCAAAATAAATATGGTTTACATCATTTTGAATAATTTTTTTTACTGGATATCTTTCAACCAAAAAATCAACTGGCAAATTCTATTCTTAAAATTGAAATAAAATTGAAATAAAATATTGACATTATAATATCGATATAGCTTCCGCTAACTACTAATGTAAGCTTACATCACTATTCAATTAAGCTCAGATCCAAAGATCCAACGTTGCTTTGTCTAATTGGCACTTAGGAACTAGAGTGTGGTGGCAGCAAGCTCTCACTTTGTTAATACAATAAACTCTGTACAAATGTAATTGTTTTATTTATCGATTTGCATTGAAACAGAATTGCGATGGTCGCAAGGGGCGCTACCCACTTATTTGGGCCGTCACATTCTGTTCGGCAATATTACTTGAACGGCAATGTCGGCCCGATGAAACAACTGTTACTACATACATTATAGACTAGATTCTTCTAGTGCCGATCGGAGAGTCTTTTCGATCGTTGCCTTTGGTCAAACCTAATGAAAGAGCTAATTTGATGTTGGCAACTTGTATATCGTATTTACCCACACCTTGAATTTAATCCTCAGTAAGGTATAAATGTGTGAATTGAACAATTCCTTGCAAGTAATTTCATTTAAAATCCTGAATCACCGAGAGACATATAAACAATTTGAAAAAAAAAAGTCAAAAATAATCTAGTTTTAGAAACCAATTATTTTTTTTTCATCGCGTAATACTAAACTAAAGTAAACTACATCTAATACAAAATCATATAACAAGGCGATACAATCCACGCAGACCACACTATTGCACCATTCTAATTTGTATGTATAATCAGGTCAATCCCAACATTCATGTAATCGTAGAGGTTTTACAGGGATGTTACAGGCGTATTTATATTTGTTAGTTTTTATCTAAGTCCAATACGAAAATGAGCCCACAACAGAATGGGGCTTAGTATTTTATGAAATTTAGCCTAAGTTGTATGTGATTCTAATTTGCCAGAATCTATTTATTTTTTTGTTTATTAAAATCACAGAAATGTGGTTAAAGAATTCAAAGTAATAAATGTGACTGTTACATTCAGTAACAAACAATATTGCCGATCACACATATTTATCTTAAATTTAAAATTAACTCTTACAAAGCTATAAATAACTAACTCCACTGCATAAAATCACAAACCGTTTTTGCCAGCCCTAGCGCGAACTCACCAGTTAAACAAATATTTACTTACCATCCAGTAATTTGGGTTAATAGGGATGAGATTGCATTAAGATCGCACCGAGATAGGATATTCCAGATGAAGTTTTCTATGTGATGCCGTTCCTAGATGGTGTATGAAATTTGTTGATTGTGCAGGAATACCTTGGAAATTATTTGTTCTGTTCGGGATCTTTTAGTAAATTTCTTTGTTGTGCTGAAACGTATTCATTTTATACATTTTAATTTAGTTTTCTCTTAATTCATGATATTTTTGTTTAAATATACAATAAAAGTAGGAAATGTTTGTTAATCATTTATTTACATTTCATTTTTAGTTTGTAAATTTTATTATTTCTACAATTAACCTTTACAATATACCTTCAGTACACAAAGAAGTGGTTTCATTCAAGATGTAGTGCTTCAGTGCACAACTCTTAAGTCAATTTGAAAACCAAGAATATAAAAACTGAGGCCTAAGTAAGTAAGTAAGTAAGTAAGTAAGTAAGTAAGTAAGTAAGTAAGTAAGGCCCCTCCCCTCACATTTTTATTAAAATAAGTCACAACAACAAGTATATCACAAATCAAACTAGAAGTTGAACTTAGGAGTAAATGACATTTTTATTCGTTCCTTGATAGTAACGGTGAAATTTATACACTTACGGAACATACAAAACGATATTTTTGTAGGTGTTTTAAATTGAAATAGTTAAACCTCTGACAAGCAACTTGCGCTGATTGCCATGTGTCCCTTAGCCTTACCTTTGCGTTCCCACAAAATAGACATTGGTAACGTATCTACAGATTCTTTAAATTATGTCTTTGTTTTATATAATACATGTACCAGCCGCAAGTTAACTAGTACATAATGTCAGGCTGTCAAATAGTAACACGTCCCGCACGTAGTATTTCTTCAATGCAACTAACTTATAACCTAATGCATTTAAACAGAACACAAGAACAAAAATGCTTTGATAGCAAAATACTATAAATGTACGAGCGGCTCGTACATACTGCCACTGTCAAAACGTGCAAAAAATTACAAAAAATAAAATATTTATAAATGTAAACAGTGTAGATTCAAATTCATTATAAACCACGTTATAAACAGAAATGTAATGTAAATTAATAAAATAAATGAGAATGAAATGTAAACATTATGTGGTCTACATATTTCAATAAAAATAAAAACACATTCAATTCACTACACCGCACACAAAGGTCATTTCTCATGGTATAGGCAAATTGTCAAAATGCACTGTTCGGGTGAGGGTCGGCGAGGTGGCTCCATCGACAGCACCGCCACTGCCGCCGCTGTCGCCGCCGCCGGCGCGCCGCTCTGCCCACGCTGCACAGCGCCACCACTGACCTCTTATACGGTACACGACATACGCGATCCCAACTGAAGGGGTATTTGGAAAAAAACCAATGTCAGGTTCCCATAATTTACCAGGAGAAAAAATAAACCTAGTGTACAATAACTACTGGTTACAGTAATGTACGTAATATTAAGTTACATTTGATAGAGTAACATTCACAGCCTAGACGACTTTGAAAGATGAGCAACCACCTTCTTCAATAATTATTTAAATTCCCGAATAGATATTAATCCTTATTCCACAGAGTTTAATGAGCAAAATAAATTAAAGTTTATTTTAGATTCGTCTTCGATGTGACGAGTGCGGCTTAGGAGTTACAGATGACGTAGTCGGTTTTACGTATAATTTCAATTTCAATTTAAACTGAGTACAAGGATTTATTTAGAAACAAGGAGAATTTTTTTTAAGAACTTGTCCTTTTATCTAAAAATCAAAATATCTATATTTATCCACTGCAGTGATATTTTTGAATTATTTTATGGTTATTTTATCAATATGTTTACCGAGATAATTATTAGAGTTTGTAGGTCCATATACATATTTATAATAATAAATATATAAATCATAGATCACTAAAACTATACCCACAGTATGTCACAGTTGGACGCTTTCCAACTGCATTTGGCTTCTCTCGCAAATAATTGTCAGCAAACATAAATATAAAGTAATGTAGGGATGACCATTGTTGAGCTAATCTGCTGTGTACACGTTGTAATCTGTAAGGTCATTAACCTTTATATGTTTTGTTTCGTAGTTAAAATCATTGTTGTATCCGTAATGGCGACGTTGATCGAAGTGATAGCTTTGTGACGTGAACTTGTGGGAGCAAACAGAGAAGATCGCAAGTTGTTTAGAGATGTTACGTTTAACGTTGCAGCAATGTACGAAAGATTACAGATTTAATAAGATTACCTTGTAGCAATATAAAATCGAAGCCATATTTTATTGAAAGACACATATCATGCTTCTCCAATGTATCTGGCTAGTGGCATTAAAGAGCTATTATAACTACTATGAGGTATTGTTTAAGTTACAAGTTTGAGAAAAGGTAACATACAACAGATGACTCGGTTAACCGCTACAGTCACCTCACTGTGCTTTGACTATGATTATACAGAGCCTGTGAAACTTGATCAGTGTGATGAGACGTAGGTAGAGTTTTCTAACGACGTGCACGAATATTAAAAGTAACAGAATAAATTAGAACCAACACACCACAAAATGTTATCGAAACCAAACACTTATTTACTCCGTTGGCTTCTGTCCAAATACTAAAAGGGAGTGGAATTAAGATTTTATCTCCATCGGCGGGTGACAACATCCAGCCATTTTGGAGAACGTCTGCAAATAGTCCCACTAATGGCCACGTGAGCACTAAGAACTGAAACTAAGAAATCGAAACGTAGCTCACAAACTCTTCTATTTGCTTCGGTGCTTCAGATTATTGAATGTTATTAATAATTGTATTTATGTTAGTAGTCCCGTCAATTTAGACATCCAAGGTTACGAAAATTCCCACTTGGCGGAAAATTGGTAGGATTGTTCAATACACTATTATAAAAGACATGTGAAACGTCCTCATCGATCCGGCACGTGCAAAATAATTTACTCTGGGTCAAAGGTCGTAAAAGCAGGTTTTTTTGCGATTTTTAGCAAAACGGTAAGTTTTATCATAAAGTTAGCCCAGACAAAAATTGAAAATCAAATAATTATCTATAAAAAATGTCCTTATACTTTTTTCCTAAAAGCCAGCGTTTTTGAGATATTATAACGATTCAAACGTCATAATATGTAAACATTTCCACGCCACCTTTGAGGTAGTGTACTTAGCGCGTTTTTTTTAATGTGGTTTCCCCGGTAGGCCTATTCCACTGATCTCTTGCGATTCTATTTGATTTTGCAACGTTATATCGTTGTTTAAGTTACTTAAATAAATCTAATTGGTGCGACCTACTAAATCGTTAACTAATTCTAAAAATACTGTATCTAATGACATCTTACAAAATAAGTCTAGTTCTAGTTCTATTCGAAAATGTGATGATATCTTAATAAGTGAACCACTGTGTCGTATTGAACATAAGTCACCTGAGACCATTAGTGAAAAATGTGTAATCGATAGTTTCATCGAAATTGAAAATCTGATCGGTGAAATATATGACATCTCTCAAGGAAAACCTACTCAATTGCCTTATATAGAAGTAAATCCATATCAGATATACCATATATCATTAGGTATATTATTGCTATCTATACGTCTTAATAAAAAAGTTAACTTACCATTTTATTTCCATGTCGTTGAAAACGTAAATTTAAATAATGAAATGAAATGAAATGAAATGGAATGAAATATTTATTTCTCAACATTGACAATTACTTGTTCTTATTGACGTCAAATAAAACATGATTCTACCACCAGTTCGAAAAAACCTTCGTGAAGAAGAACAGGCAAGAAACTTCACGGGTATATTTTTTTCAAAATAAATTTACAGAGTCTCTTTATGTCTTTACAAAATTATTCTTTTCTGCATCTGTTAGCTCGGCAAGTCTCCCTCCCTCCAAGTATCCAAACGACGAACACCCTCAAACGGCACCCGTTCACAAGTTAACACGGGATCCAGCCATCGCCCTCCTCAACCATATTAGAGGGAAGTGAGCGACCCGTCACCAGACGCTACCATAAGAAGACGTACTTTAGTGACAATGACGTTTTAGATATTCATCGGGACGAAGAACTCATCGAACATACAGACACATTACACATGCTTTGTTACAAATACTAGTACAATCCTGTTAATGAGGGGATTATACCCAAGGGCTTTTATCATCCAAATAATCGGATAGTTTATAATATGCTTTAGCACACAACTTCTCCTTTATAGTTTCTTTGAATTTGTCAATAGGAAGACCTTGGATATCCTCAGGAACCTTATTATAAAAGCGTATACATTGACCCATGAATGAGTTGGTGACTTTATGAACCCTACTATTATGAGCTGCCAGCATATTTCTTCCTCTTGTGTTAACATTGTGCAGATCTTTTTTTCTTTTGAACAAGGGTATGTTCTTTTTAACATACACTAAATTTTCTAAAATATATTGTGAATGGAAGGTAAGAATATTTATTTCCTTAAATTTACTTCTAAGAGACACCCTTGGACCGAGCTGATAGATTGCGCGAACAGCCCTTTTCTGCAGAATAAATATAGTATCGATGTCGGCAGCACTCCCCCACAACAGAATACCATATGTCATGAGGCTGTGGAAGTAAGCAAAATAGACTAATCGAGCAGTTGTTTCATTTGAAATTTGTCTCATTTTTTTAACAGCATATGCGGCAGAGCCAAGCCTTTTCGCTAAACCATCAACATGCGGTCGCCACTGGAGTTTGGAGGTTATGCCCAGAAATACAATTGAGTTTACAGAAGTCAGTTCCTGGCTCTTAACTACAATGTTTGTGTTTGAGACTTGTTTGACCTTTGGCAATGTAAACTTAACACATTTCGGTTTTTTTTAATTGAGGAGCAAATTATTAGCTGAGAACCACTGCTCTGTGTTGGAGATGCATTTGTTTACTGCTCGATAGTCAGTTTCTTGTCTTTTGATTTTAAATAAGAAGGAAGTATCGTCAGAAAACAATATGACCTCGCATTTATTCTTAAAGACCGATGGCAGATCATTGATATGTACTAAAAACAGGAAAGGACCAAGAACTGAGCCCTGGGGCACACCCATTGTAACTGCCGATCCTGATGATTTTTCTCCATTTATTGCAACTTTCTGTTTTCTATTAGAAATATATGATTTAATCAAGGCAAGCGCTCGGTTTTTTATGCCGTAATGGTGCAGTTTCATGAGTAGAGTAGTATGATCCACACATTTCATATTTCACATTTTCAAATACACTTTTCCTAAATGTTTCAAGCCATCTCTCATTCATGGGTATAAAGGTAATTTCTCTTTTTAGAGTCAAGTCAGCCCAATATCAAAAGTGGCCAACTGCCCACTATGATCTGATTGTAGTTTATTAATTACTGACTTTGTACATGGCATTAACTTTTGTAAAAATGTTATCAAGACATGTGGCTGAAGTCGCTGTGATTCGCGTAGGCTCTATTCAAGGATCGTTTACTTTGTGACGTCTCTACTAATAAATCAATATTAAAATCGCCACAAATAATTATTTCTTTGTTTTTGTTATTTACTCTATGTAATACCTCATCCATAGTGCTCTCAAATACTTCAAAAACGGTGAGGATGGGGGTCTGTATACACTTATTATAACAATATTCCCTATCTCAATACAGGCTATTTCAACTGATCGCTCAACAGACAGACTTACAATATCAGTGCGTTCTTTAAATTGTTCTTTTTCTGTCTGAGCCAGTGTTCTGTGATACATAGTACATGAACATTTTCACAGTTTATGAAAAGTTCAATCTGTAATTCCTTACCATCAATGCCCTGCATATTTTGATGGACTATGTTCATAAAATTATTTTTTACATTTATATTGCTTAAATTACTACTTAGAATACTGGTGCTAGATGTATTATCTGTTGTCACTAAGTTATGTTTAAATTATTCCTAATACTATGTTTTGGAATATTATATTCCAATGGGTCAAAAGTATAAAGTGACTGCTCAATAGAAGCAGCGGTTGTAGTCAACGAATTGACTGTTATGTATAAAATATATGATAGCGAGTATACTATCTGTCGTAGGTCATAATTGTACAAATTGTAACTATCATTGGTCTTATAAGGCTTATTAATAAATTTATTTAAATCAATAAACTGTTATTTTTCGCTATGACGACATGCCATATTTTGTACATCTATGTTTAGTCGATACTTCATATTATTTTCTGACGGGTTCTGGGTAAATGGAAATGCAAACAAAATAATTTTACTAATATTCTGCCTGCAGTTCAATCTAGCAAAACATGCTGTCATTGTTTTCCTACTTAGTTGCTTACATTTGCCTACTATTATAATCAATATTGTATTAGGGTTAAAAGTATGGGATGCAATTTTATCAACTATGTCATAATATGAAGCACCGGGGTAACAATAATTAGTTATTGGCCCCCCAACACACCGAGTAAGTTGAAATCCCATGTTCTTACCAAGTTCATCACTATACATAATTATATTCAATTCACTTTTATTTGACTTATTAACTAAGCTACTAACTGAGTTTGATACTACATGCTCAGTGACATATGGCTCCTCAGGTTTACTGGATATTGGCAGAGGGCAATCTGATGTAGTATTATTTGAATTACTTTCATAATAATTATTTACTATACCGAGAGGCTATCTAAAACCAGGGCCTTATTGTCTAACTTCTACACCTATCGCGATCCCTATCGAAAGTATAGTGGTTGCGATAGTGATCAACAGAATCGTCTAATTTTTAAGATCGCAATCGCTTTGGGATTTATGGTCTGTTGTATGATATTGAATGCCATAGAGCATTAGCTGCGTTTATTTTTGATAAATTCAAACCAATATTTTATTTACAACATTATACCGCGCATTGCGCGATGGTGGCTTTTAATACAGCAATATGACATTAGATATAATATAGATATAATATATAATATAGACCCGGTTAAGGTAATAAGTAGGAATCCTGTAGATACAATGACTGTAAACCGCCTTGAAGTAACTGATTAACCGTAGGGCCCTTCAGTAGGACAAGTAAAGGGTACCAGTACATGCTTGTAATGACGGATGTATTTTCTAAATTTGTGATAGTTGGACCGATGCGTACTGTAAATTCAATTGAGACCATTCCAGCACTGAAAAAGATATTCAGTTTATTCGGATATCCGAATCACGTGGTTACAGACCACGGTAAAGCTTTCACGAATAGGAACTTTAAAAAGTTTTCAGTAGATAAGCAGTTTAGGCATACGTTAACCGCTATTGCTTGCCCCCGCGCTAACGGCCAGGTTGAACGTACAAATCGTACGATTTTAGATGCGTTGAGGGCTACTGATCCTAGTGAAGCTTCAAGTAATTGGGCCAACTCCATACCCGACATTATTTGGGGCATAAATGATACAAATAACGACAGTACCGGTTATAAGCCTTATGATTTCATGTTCGCGCGTCCCGGTAGGTCGATCTGTGACGTATCTGTTCCTGGTCGTGAACTAGACCCTGTTCAGGCACGGCGTAAGAAAGCTACAGTTAGGATAGAACAAGCAAGCCCCAAAATTAAGCTCAACTATGATAAAAAACTAAATCGTGCTCATGTTTATAAGAAAGGGGATTTTGTATTATGGAGACAGGCTCCCACTAGTAACGCCGCCAAGTAGTGCCCTATAGAAGTATAGCTCCAATGTCCGATACTGCTAGTAGTTCCGATGAGCAACTTGAAACTGAAGATCTTATCGATTTATTACAGATCTAAATGTTTTTCTATGTTCCCCACTGCGGGAGCAATTGTTGCAGGATGGCCGAATGTAACGGACGTGACGTCAGCCCTGTTGCCAAGCCACCATATTAACACGCCCCTTCCTGCCAACGCCACTAGCCAAGCCAGAGACGTGGGGATAGTGTTAATATAAAGCCCTGCCAGCCATTTTTGTATCACTCTTTGTTCGTAATAAACATAATCATCTTTACTCTGCTAGTTTTTTTGTGCCTAATATTGAAAAATAATCTCGCAACTGCTGAAAGATTGTAGAAATTAGTAGCCTCTTTCAACTGACATTACCAAAAGCCTTCAAAGGAATTTTTGTCCGTCATTTATGAGACACAATTCCAATTTTTATGTCAAAAAGATGAAATCATTCATTTAAAAAGCTACTCGATAGCTTTCGCCGCCATTCGTGAATTATCTGTAGCGTGAAGTTCGTTAATATGCTACAACTATCAAATTCAAAGGGATCGCGATAGGTGTTGAAGTTACACAATAAGGCCCCAGGGTCTAAGGCGGTGTTACTAAAACCCGGTTTTACGTTCAGTCCTCGACTTCTGATGGTATGTGGGCTCCGCACTCTTAAGTGATTTATTTTTTAATAGTAATTATGATTATTATATCGAGTAGTGATGCGTTGCAGACCGTAGTTATAGTTCGGGTTGCCTTTGTTCCAGTAATTGCACTAGCTGTTCTTACCTTTGACCGGAACGCAACTACGTAAACGACCCACCGAAAGGTAAGTGGCCTCCGTACCCAGAAGCATTATTATCATCGATTATCTATTAAAAATGCGTTCCTTTGTTCCATGTATATCATACTGAGTATTATGGTGATCAAAATAGGAAGGGCTATGGAACCGCCCCAGAGGAGACCTTAAAAATAAACTTTATTACCATCAAAATACACCTTAGATAATAATAATACTCTACCGCACATCGTAAATTTACAAGAAGTAACAACACAGAGAAAATAAAACAGAAACTTGTATAGTAGGTACGAACAAGGGGTGGTTTACTTTTAAAATACATTATAATATAAATATACACATTAAAATACAAATATTTTTTCATCGTTGCAATGTTGATGACTTATTTCTGTTCTGCTATTGTTGTTGAAAATTTTATGAATAATGTTATTTCTTGCCAATGCTTGTGCAAGTTCTTTATTTATACGCTTCACGGTTGCCTGACTAAGCCGTGCGTGTCGCCTGCATCGTCCCGAACCTTTACAAATATATATGGCGGCTTGCTACTGTTACAAAGGAATAAGTAGTAATTAAATAATAACATAATTAAGGAGAGTGTGTGAACGTGTTACTATTTGACATCCTGACATATGTACTAGTTAACTTGCGGCTGGTACATGTTTTGGTCCTTCGCCTATGTACCTCGCGCATTTTATGGATTGCAGTTTATTTTCACATTTTATTTTGACAGTGCATTTGCAAACCTTGTTAAGTGATATCTAATATTTCGTGACCCTTAATTGCATTATTCAGTGACAGTGAGGTTTTATCAATTTGTGACAGTTATTTTAACATTTTTTTTGACAGTGCATTTGCAAAACTTGTGAAGTGATATCGTGATATTTTGTGACAGTTTAATTACATTAAGTGGCAGCGATGTTTGATTGACTTTGTATGTACATCTACCAGCCTGGTGTAACCTTTTGACAGTCTTCTGCTGGTAGTGGTACCCTGGTGGACACACCACTGTTCCTTGACAACTGCAACTACGGCCATCGGTATATTTTGGTTACAATTAGCCAAGTACCGGCTTACATTCTGCATCTACGACTTACAAGTAGGATCGTTTCGTTGTACTGAAATTGACAATGGAGGCTATTATTCTGCGTCAAAAGCAACTCATCGAATCTATTGAGCAAATTAACATTAACTTTAAAAAGGATCTGTACGTAGAAAATCACCGGAACATACAGCAAGGAAACTACAAACACTTGACAAATTATTTGACGATTTTCTATTTAATCATGAGCAATTGCAATCATACTCTGACAAATCACATGCATATTTCGTGAAAAATATGTATGGTCAATTGAAAGACTTTTATGACATTACTAGGGATATGATTTCTAATTTTTCTAATGCCGGAGAAGGAAGTAGTAAACCTGATCGCGGTATACAAGCTGACCCAAAAGTGTTAGATCTCATACGACAGCAAAAAACTAACTTTCGTGCCTTTCAAAGGATGGTATCGAACTGCAATGTAGGTGAAATTTTTGACAAGTGGGAGGTAGAAGATAAACTACGGAACTTACAATCCTGTTGGAGTATCTGAAAGCAAGAGTTGGGAATATCTAAAGCGTCATTGTCACTAAAGTACGTCTTCTTATGGTAGCGTCGGGTGACGGGTCGCTCACTTCCCTCTAATATGGTTGAGGAGGGCGATGGCTGGATCCCGCGTAAACTCGTGAACGGGTGCCGTTTGAGGGTGTTCGTCGTTTGGATACTTGGAGGGAGGGAGACTTGCCGAGCTAACAGATGCAGAAAAGAATAATTTTGTAAAGACATAAAGAGACTCTGTAAATTTATTTTGAAAAAAATATACCCGTGAAGTTTCTTGTCTGTTCTTCTTCACGAAGGTTTTTTCGAACTGGTGGTAGAATCATGTTTTATTTGACGTCAATAAGAACAAGTAATTGTCAATGTTGAGAAATAAATATTTCATTTCATTTCATTTCGAGTAACATTGACAGCATTCATTGGCAAATTGACAACATCTTAGAGGGCTCTACATTGACTTTACTAAGGTTAGAATTATGCGCAGCTCATTTACTAGCAAAATTAATGAATAAAATAGTACTTGCACTTAAAATCAACAGCGTCAATATTTATGGGTGGACCAACTCAATGATCACTCTAGGTTGGATTGTAGGAGAAGAAACAAGATGGAAAACGTTTGTTGCAAATAGAGTAAAATTCATAAAAAGTATTATTCCAGCATCTTGTTGGCAGCATACGCATTCCGAAGATAACGCAGCAGACTGCGCCACCAGAGGGTTGACATCATAACAAATACAACATTTTTCCATTTGGTGGGAAGGGCCAGAATGGCTTAAGTATGACATACAAAAACAATCAATTGAAATCCAGCAACCTGAAATAGAAACCAAAAGGTGTTTGCAACAAAGTAACATAGTACAAACAAAGGAACCACAGTTACTCATCGAGCTATTAAATAAACATAGCACATTGATACGCGCGGTGAGAGTTCTATGTTGGGTGCTGCGTTTCATAAACAACTTACGCGACAAGCGTACTGCCAATAAAAGTAATCATTTAACGACAACAGAGATTAAGCAAGCTCGACGATCATTCATAAAAGCAATTCAATTTAAAACAATAATTCAATAAAAGATTATTTAAGTGAAGACATTTCAAAATTAAAACGAGAAAACAAGATTAGTTGTAAAAGTAACATTCACACCCTAAATCCATTTCTTGACAAGCATGATATTTTGGGAGTTGGGAGTTGGGAGTTGCAGAACGCAGATATGACATATGATTGTAAGAATCCAATAACTCAGTTTTGACAAATTTATTAATACAAGAAGCTCACAAAATGACCTCGCATGGTGGACCATCATTGACATTAATATACCTACGCACTAACTATTGGATAGTCGGAGGAATGAGAGTTGTGAAAAGAGAAATAAGACAGTGTGTAACATGTCGCAAGTTCAGTTCAGAAAGACATACTCAGCAAATGGCCAACTTACCGAAATCCGAAGTAACACCTTCAAAGCCGTTTACGCACACAGGTATAGATTTTACTGGATATGTTGACATTGAAGCGAATAGTGGCAGAGGAATTAAAGTGACAAAAGGCTATATTGCTGTGTTTGTTTGTTTTAGTACTAAGGCCATCCATCTAGAATTGGTATCCGACTTGTCGAGTCAATCATTTTTAGCAGCCTTTAAACGCATGTGTTCGAGGAGAGGCCTTCCGAAGTGGATGCGAGTAAAGTTTTGAGAAGAGAATATTTGAAAGCTATCAAGAACAATGAATTTTTAGATGACATGAGTAATTTGGAAGTGACATGGCATTTTAACGCACCACTGTGGCTTAGCGCAGGTGGACTGTGGCAAGCTGCTGTGTAAAGTGTTAAATATCATCTGAAACGTATTACCAAACTACTATATTGGAAGCCGAGAATAACGTAGTGAAAAGAAATGAAGCTATTATGATAAAACAATTTACATTTATCAACGAACACCTCGAAAACGTATCTCACCAGATTGACACATTGAAAAGAATTATTCACAATTTGGACATAGTTACAACCGCATTTTCTGCTAACTTAATTTTGACAAACCTAAGAAGAATACAAAATACCCTAATTGACACCATCACTGACAATTATCAAGGAAAAATTGACACTCACTTATTGTCACCGAATCAACTGCGAAATCAATTAAACTTAATTGCAAGTAAAATCCATGAAGAACTGACAATACCTGTAGACGACGTCAGAGATTTATATTACTTACTCAGAATACATGCCCGCATCACAGATAAGTTCCTGATTATGGAAGTAAAATTACCGTTGCTCTTAAGGGATATCTTTGAAGTTGACGAGATTATACCATTACCGTGGATAAATGGAGAAAAATCTCTAATACCAGCTACAAATTACATAGCATTCAACATGAGGAAGGATATTTTTATGCCATTAACAGACGAAGATATTCAAAAGTGTTTAAACTTCAATCAAAATAAATTACTTTGTAATGCTAATCATCCAATCTACAACATAAACATACAGAAGTCCATTTGTAACAGTCAATTAAATAACGATAAGATCAATAACAATCAGCGCTATTGTCGGTCGGCGAGCAAAACATGCACTACCGCCTTCGAAGACGACGAGAAAGCTGAATGCTTCGCCGATAGCATTGCTTCACAATGCTCCCCGAGTACCCAACCCACAGACCCAGCGCACATCCAGGCGGTGGAAGACGAAGTCGTTCGCAAAGACTCCCGTCCAGTCACCGCTGACCCCGTAACAGTGTCTAATGATGAGATTCTCTTCCTCATCAGGAGACAGTAATCCAAGAAGGCCCCGAGTGCGGATGGAATTTCCAACCATGTACTTAAGCAGCTGCCTCGGCAGGTGCTTACCTTACTTGCGATTATTTTCAAAGCTTGCTTCGACCTAAGATACTTTCCAAAAGCTTGGAAGGAAGCTACAGTCATAGGCATTCCCAAGCCGGGTAAACCTTTGAATATCCCGGCTAATCACAGACCCATCAGCGTACTCAAAGCCATGGCTAAAATTCTTGAGAGAGTCATACTCGCTCGAATGAAGGACCGCCTGTTCCCAGTGGACGGTGACCCCCTCATTATCCCCCACCAATTCGGCTTTCGAGCCGAACACTCGTGCCCTCAGCAAGTCCATCGAATCGTCGAGTACATACTCGACGGCTTCTACCCTAGACGACTGAAAACAGTCGCGGTTTTCTTTGACGTAGCCAAGGCTTTTGACAAAGTCTGACACGCAGGTCTCATTTACAAGCTTCACAACACAGGCTTGCCCGACCGACTAGTCAAACTAGTCGGCTCCTACCTTAAAGATCGCATCTTTCGTTTTAAACACGAAGGTACGCTCTCCACCCCCCGCCCCCTCAAGACGGGCGTCCCTCAGGGCTCGGTACTCGCCCCGCTATTATACTCTATATACACCAATGACATACCTATTCCGTCTAAAGGTGTTCAACTCTCCCTCTTTGCCGACGACACTGCCCTATACGTCAAGGGCGTGCACGTCGACACACTCATCACCAAACTCCAAAAGGCCGTAAATGACCTCGGAGCCTGGTTTAAAAAATGGCGTATCGATGTAAATCCAGAGAAAAGCTCTGCGATGCGCTTCGATCACAAACGCCGTCGTCCTACGACCCCCACATCCGAATGCTAGGTACGCCCATCTCGATCGTACGCTTTCATTCCGACCTCACATACTTCGAGTTACCAAACTCGCCCGTCTGTACATGGGCCGCCTTAACAGTATGTTAGGCCGGCACAGTAAAATGTCTCTTAGGAACGAGCGAACGCTTTTTAAGGTATATGTATAAACTACTAACCGATATGTATAAACTACAGGTAGTCCAAAATCTCTTCTGCCGCCGGGCCACGGGCGCTCCGTGGTACGTGCGAAACGCAGACCTGCACAGAGATCTCGAACTGCCTACTATACAACAACACCTTAGGACGCTCTCCACCGCTTTTTTTAAGCGATCCGAAGAGCACCCTAACCCCCCTTATACGCAAGTCAGTAGCTTATACTGCTCCGTCCATGCCGTCGAGGTACAAAGTCCGTAGACCGAGAAATGCACTCTCGGATGCCCCCGATCAACTTTCGGCTAATCTGGACCAGCTTAAGGCTGCCCAGGCCGTACAATCATCAATATAAAAGTCATTTGCACCTTAAGTGATTAGAATTCTCAGCGGGTGATCTGCTAGCGGGTCCCTGCTTGCGCACCCACCTCCTAACCCGGGTGTCGCTCCGATGAAGGCTGCTTAGCATTCCCATGCCACAGCCAGAAAGGTGGTTTTTAGTGGGTAGGTGCCACTTTGGTGAGTCCCACATCACCCCGCAGACGGCTGCGGTGGTATTCATGACGATTCTTCCACCTCCCTCCCGAGAGGGTGCTTCGGCAGGAAAAAAAAAATTAAAACAAACTTATATTGACAAACCCTATCAGATGCAGTCTAGATCAATTCTGAACGAGATTGTAAACTCCTCCATATCTGACAACTTAGTAAATAATATTGAAGACCATCAAGAAATGTTTCACACTCTAAATAAACAGATCAACTTACTCAAGTCTCAAGATTTACAAATGATTCAAAACAAAGAGTCTCATTATATTACGATATACGCTTTTTTGGGTATAATCATAGCAGTAACTGTACATGTACGTAATATTAAGTTACATTTTATAGAGTAACTTTCACAGCCTAGACGACTTTGAAAGATGAGCAACCACCGTCTTCAATAATTATTTAAATTCGCGAAAAGATATTAACCCTTATTCCACAGAGGTTAAGGAGCAAAATAAATTAAAGTTTATTGTATATTCGTCTTCGATGTGACGAGTGCGGCTTAGGAGTTAAAGATTATTAGTTTATTCATCGAAATTAATCTGAGAGGAAATTATTTTCATTTTTCTTTTTAGGACGATATTTAGTGCTTAGTTCATAAGTTGTGTTTTGAAGATATGGACGAGAGCATTTTTATACTCCTTCCTGCCTATTTATGTGTTAACAAGTTTCATCAGACTGTCATGGGATAAACATCTGGACGTCCTCACAGCTATTGCAGCTGCCTACCCTACACAAATTAATCCACGGTAATATTGAAAATCTTACACTACTAAACTCAGTGAATTTTTACTTTAATTTTCATCCTTAGACGACCGAGTGGCGTAGTGGTAAGTAGCCTTGCCTCATACGCCGAAGGTCCCAGGTTCGAGTCCTGGCCGGGGCATTCATTTGTGTGATGAACACAGATGTTTGTTCTCGGGTCATGGTTGTTGATATTTATATATGTATGTATATTCTGGGTTCCCCCCCAGTTCGCTGTATGGTCATCCATAACACAAGCTCCGCTTACTTTGGGGCCATACAGTTGGTGTGTTTGTCTGGGGATTTATTATTATTATTATTATTATTATTATCCTCGCAGACCTAAGCCCATTTTCGTTATTCCCCTTTATAAAAGAAATATTGGGTACAACCAACCCATGGGCCATTTATATAACGAAGTCACTCTCACTCATTCTGACATTGACATTTTTAATAATAATACCCACAGGTTTAAAAGTAAATTAAAGTGTATTTCCCAAACATCCTCGTGCCCATGTCAGGCTCGATAATTTATTAAATTAGTGGATCTATATACATATATATTGTTTATTGATTAATTATTATAATTCCTAATTATCTTGACTTTTCTTTGTGATTATTTTTAACATTGTTATTAGGACTTTACCTATGAAATTGCCGTTTTTCACGAAATAAATGAAGCGTAACTTTTTTATATATTTTGTATTTCTATTAATCAAAATAATCACCCATGCAATCAAGGCATCTTTGCCAACGCATTGGTAGCTTATTGATGCCTTTCTTGAAAAAATCAGCTGGACGAGAGGCAACAAATTCTTCAAAGGCATTTTGTACTGCCTCTCGGGTATTGAATTTTTTTCCCGCCAAGAAGTTATCCAATTTCTGGAAAAAGCAGAAGTCTGTAGGCGCAAGGTCTGGTGAGTACGGCGGATGACGGAGAACTTCCAACCCCAACTCTTGTAGCTTGAAGACCGTCTGCTGTGCAGTATGAGGTCGCGCGTTGTCGTGCAGGAGCAGTGGAGCCGAACGATTGACCAACGCTGGTTGGAGACGTGCGAGCTTCTGCATCTTTGTGTTCAGTTCTTCACAGTACACATCTGCAGTAATGCTTGTCCCGTTTGGCAAGAAGCTGTGATGAATTACACCCGCGTTAGACTACCAAACAGTGACCATCACTTTTCTAGGGGTAAGTTTTCGTTTAGGGCATTGTTTGGGTGCTGAACCAGGGTCCAACCAACTTGCTGAGCGCTTACGATTGTCAAACAGGATCCATTTCTCGTCACAAGTAACAATGCGGTTCAGAATTCCTTCATTTGTATGCCTGCTGAGCAGTGCAAGGCACGTCTCCACGCGTACTTCGCGCTGGCGGTCATTGAGTTCGTGGGGTACCCATTTATCAAGTTTTTTTACCTTGCCAATTTGACGCAAATGGACCAATATTGTTTTGATGCTAACGTCGAAAGCTGCTGCTAATTCAGCCGTGGATTGAGTTTCATCAGCTTCCACAATTGCCTTTAATTCGTCATTGTCGACCAAAGTTTTCGGACGACCACGGGGTTCATTTTTCAGGTCAAAATTTCCAGAACGGAAGCGGGTAAACCAATAACGGGTGGTGCGTTCGTTTGTAGTGTTCGCTCCGTAAACGTCGTTGATGTTGCGTGCCGCTTGTGCCGCTTTGCTGCCACGAGGGTACTCATACTCCATAATTACTCGAATTTTTAACTTATCCATGATGACGAAAAATGTTCGAATGCGTTGAAAACAAAACACTAACTATTAAACAAATGACGATTTTAGAAAAAGAATTCCATGTTTGTCAAATAAAATTAATTTGAATTTAGAATTATCAGTCAAAAAAAAAATATTTTCATTTGAAATGGCCAGTACGGCAAAACGGCAGTTTCATAGGTAAAGACCTATTATTTTTATCTTAATTTCTGACATTACTCCTATTTTTGACATGTAAGTTTATCTTTATTAGTACTGATATAATTGAAATGTTATAATGTTGATTTTATTTGTTTATCATTTTTTTGTCTTTGTTATTTACACTTGTTTAATTTGTTAATGACTGTACGTACGCTTGCATTTAATCCATAGGAACTTATAAAATTAATTATTTTGACTAAATTTTTAATTGTTGTAATGGCCTTTAATTATTTGTATGGACATATTTAAGGGTTGTAATCTAGTCCAACCCCGACGAAAAATTGTATTGATTTTATAATTGTTTGATTACCTATTTTGTTCATCGTAAAATAAATAAATAAACTAGAACACTACAGCCCATATTCATATTTGGATCCCAAAGAGAGTCTGCTAAGCTTAATATTTTCAAGTATTTCGCACCCAGCTAAATTATCCTGAGCTAATACTGTATGGGGGGCGCAGCCAAACTAGTATCCTATAGTTAGAAAGAGCCTAAAGAGTGATATTAAAAGTAATGACCAAAAGGCTCTTTAGGTTCCCAACATCCGATCTTTATTCTGAATGTACAATTTTAACCGTTCGTCAATTATGAATACTCCAATCTGTATTTAGAACACACTCCAGAACACCTGTTCTCGACCTTAATAAGCTGCGAAATATACCCACAGGTCCGAAACATAGAACAACCTTTGCTTAACATCAGTTCTACACTTACCTTTACAAACAAATAAATAACATACTAAATTATATAAAACTAAATGAGCACAAAGTCAAGAATAAAGTAGCTCAGTGGCTTCTACAGCGCGACTGCTCTGCAACACAGTCTTTACTCATTAGTACTATATGTATACGTATACACGACAATACAGTAACCGTCATACACTTAAGCTTCTCCGCCAATACTCACCAACAGGCCAATACTCACTACCTAGACACACACTCACACATACACTTCTCTCCCTTACCATCACACACACACGCACACACACATACACATACATTCTCTTTCAGTACAAACAAATAAGTAACTAAGACTGTTTCTTAGTTACTTATTAGTAAAATATTTATTTTTATTTTTATCCTTAGTTCTTTCATCTTTTGTATCATCTAAATTGTA
The DNA here is from genome assembly GCA_923062675.1 of Marasmarcha lunaedactyla. Lineage (NCBI taxonomy): Eukaryota > Metazoa > Arthropoda > Insecta > Lepidoptera > Pterophoridae > Marasmarcha > Marasmarcha lunaedactyla. The sequence goes on along the minus strand of OV281364.1, from coordinate 11,346,587 downwards.
TAAGTATAATGAAAAACACTCACAGAAACGTGTTGATAAGTGTCTGTTTATAATAGTACCTCTATTTTCACTATCTCTTAAGATACGGGTCATCGTAGTTTAAGAGACAAGGCGGTAAAAATGAACTTACAGATAGGTAGAAAGTTATTAAATTAAGGTATTTACAAAGCAATTAGTATTTAAACCTTATTTTAATTTTAATACTTGTGTTTTTATCAAATATGTTTATCTTGATTTGTATTTTCATATTTATGTTTTTGTGGAAAAAACATATGATTTAATTTAATTTAATTTAATTTTTAACCCCTAGAAGACGGCTCTGTAACCACCATGTTGGTTAAATCCGGCTTCTGGACGTAGAAACAGAGTAATAAATAAGATCGTTTACTTGTTAAAAAGATTATAAGTCTCTTAATGCTTTATTAAATTATCCAAAGCATGTTGTCCGTCTTCGGAAAAAGAGGCTTTCTATTTTAGACACGACTCCCTACCAAAACCAACTTCTAATAGAGCGATAATTTAATTAAAAATATCCTAGAAAAAACTTAACCTGCAACTCCTGTCAGTTGCCTAATAACATTAACTTTAGTTACCGTAACTTGGGGTAACTTGGACCAGGCCGTGACGTCAACAATGCGGTTAACACAAACTTGGCCTGGAAGAGGGAGTTCCTCGTCAATTACACGAATTACCAGTTGTGATGGCCACCTCGTGGTCTATAACAAATAGAAGTGTTCCATGGAAAAAAATAGAAAAATATTCTTTACTGCCCAATGTAAGGGTAACTAAATACTTTCTTTGTCTAAAAGATACAAATTAATTTTACGTTGGACTAACTTCAAAGTGAAATAAATTTATACAATTAAGAAACAAAATATGGATTAATATGATAATTTAGGATACCTACAACATATTTAAGTTTCTAGGATAAATATATTTTCTTCAATTAAGATATATACAGGGTGTCCAGAAAGTTAAGGATAATCCTTCACCTGAAGATAGGTCTATTCATTTTCTACCTAAAAAAACAAAAATCTTCTAGTAAAAGTTTCATAATTTTTGAGATATCGGTATTTCTAGATTTAAAAAAAATCCGTTTAATGCTTGCCATTTTGACAAATGAAGACATTTTAGGTCTCTTTTTTTTAAAGTACTCGTGGTTACTTAATTCATTAATCACAATTCCAAATTATTTCCTAAAATGTTAAAGAAACCCGTAAAAAACAAGTTTTTCATAAAAAGCTTTTCGTTCTTTTTCTAACAGCTACGTTTGATAGCCTGTGGTATTAAAAAATTCAGTAAACTACCAAGATCGTGCCAAGAACCTTAAAAATTTGCTTGGTTACTTACTATTCCAAAATCGTAAAGTTATTTAACATTACATTTAAAACTATTTTTTTATGATTTTAATAATGCGGGCAGATAGATTTTCGGAATTTAAAGCACAAAAATACAATTGACATAAACTTAATGTGAAAGTCTTTTTCCATTGGTAAACAATAAAATAGGTCTACCTGGCACGCTACAATGAAGTTAACCGTGAAACCGTCTTTTTAGTGTCATGCTTGATTCTGAGATGCCCTCCTATTTTCTCGAGTTTTTATAAGTGCTTTTAAACGTTTGTGCACTGAAATTGGACTTGGTTTTGCTTTGTGATTTGGACCTTGATATTGGTGATCTCGACAACGTGCAACTTAAACAATGCCCAGATACGAGTACACGCCTAGTGAGTACGCTGATATTCATCTTGTTTATAGTACATGCCATTGCAACGCTTCCGCTGAACGCTTTGCAGAAAGGTAAGTTGATTTATTTATTTTCCGATAAAATACATTTCTTTAAATAACATAAACTTTCACCAGAAGTAAAGGCTTTTCAGAAATAGTTTTCATGTTTACAAACAAATAAAAGTTAATCTTTGTTATATTGATAATAATCTTCGTTTAAATTTTACGCTGAGCACTTTTTATATACTAAAATAATTAAACTATATATAATAAAATAATTAAATGTTAATTCTTATTTGTCTAGAATCATTGTTTTATTGCTACAGGTATCCCAATCGACATCATCCAGGATTGGCGTGTTTATTAACACCCATCTGGCGTATGCTGAAGGACGGTTGCCAGGACTAAGTCAACGTGAAGGTAGATCTAGAATTTTTGTGGGTGGAGAGGTCCTTAATGAAATTGTAGCTGACCCTTCTACTTCAGTTAGGAAAATAGCATCAGAACAGGTGTCTCAAAGAGCACAGCACACAATGTTTTGAAACGTTTTAAATTCCACCCATTTCATATGCAGCGGGTCCAAAATTTAGAACCTAACGACTACGTAGATTGGAGTTCTGCAGGATAATGTTGCGGAAAATGAACGAAGATTCAATTCAATAAAAAACTTTGGAGCGCCGAGTCCTCTTGCAGAAAAGATGGGTACCTCAACATGCACAATTTACATAGCTAGCAACTGAAAAACCCTCACCTCACACGCCAGGATAAGTCTCAAACCCAATTTAAATGAACGTTTGGACTGAAATATTAAATGGTCAAGTAATAGGACCATATGAGCTACCAGAAACGTTGACGGGACCGAATAATTCAAAATTTCTAGAAAGCCAGTTGGAAGATGTGCTTCTTGCAAGAAGACAAAACATGTGGCTGCAAAATGATGGCTGCCCGGCACATTTTGCACGAGCTGTTCGCCGCCATCAAGATCAAAAATGCCCAGGAAGATGGATCGGACGTCACGGCCTAATTGAATGGCCAGCACGATCGCCAGACCTCAATCCCCTAGATTTTTTTTCCTGGGGTTGCTAAAAAGATTTAGTCCATGCGACGGAGACTTCCAGAATTATGCAGCTACGAACAAAAATAGACAGAGCTGCAGAACACATTTGAAGAGAAGGACACGCCCGCCACGTAAAAAGGTCCTTTATAAAAAGATGTATAACATGTGTTAGGGCAAATGGCGGGCATTTTGAATATTTATTATATAGTACCAAATCAATAAACTGATAATTTGTATCCATACTGCATTTATTTCATTCTTATACGATCATATTTTTACATTTAAATGAATTTAGCACATTCCGAAAAATCGACCATCCTGCATTTGTACTATCATTTAAAAAAAGTTTCAGTTTTTTAAATAATTATACCATTTTGAAATACTAAATAACCAAGCAAATTTTTAGGGGTTTTTTAACATTTTAGGAAATAATTTGGCATTGTGTTTAATTATTTAAGTAACCACGAGTACTTTAAAAAACATGGGACCTAACAATGTCGTCATTTGTCAAAATGGCATGCATTAACAAAAAAAGATTTTTTTTTTCAAAAAAAAATCTAGAAATACCTTAACTCAAAAATTTTGAGACTTTACCAGAAGTTTTTTTTGTTTTTGAGGTAGGAAATGAATAGAATTATCCGCTGGCGAAGGATTATCCTTCATTTTCTGGACACCCTGTATAATGCGTTATTTTATTTGAATACGAAGAAATTTATTATCTCAGTTTATATTTAACTGTTAAGTAAAATTCTATACTTAAGCTTGTCACTTCCATTACGTGAATAGAAGTAAGTTAGTAAAGCTCGGGAAACTCCAACCTGAACGAGTTGAACGCCGCGACCCAAAGCCTGGGTTCGTTGATGTAAACTTATTTAAGATTGCTTTGAAGATACAATTCTTTCAATCGAATGCAACGATGATATAAATATTGTTTAACAATGGTAAATGTTAACAATTGTTTACACCTGTGCTGTTTTTAATGATTGCGAGGAGCCGTCCAAGTGCAAAATGGCGGATTATTGCTGCGCTATCAAACTGAGAACAGTGGGCACAGCTTCTGTAACGGTGAAAAATAACATCGTGATAAAACCTACATATCTAAGAAATTAAGTCTGTTATTTAAAGTCTGCTAATTTGCAGTAACTAAACGAGAAATGTGCTAGTTATTAATGATCTCCTGCGTGGGATATTAAGGCTATTCAGAAAAGATAAACTAGAAACTTCCAAGAAGCAATTCTAAGCAGCCCGAAAACAATATCACACTTGTCATATTAATATTCGGAAGGGATCCCCGGACGCCGGTTCCGGTCCATATGGATCAGAACGGACAAGCTGTGGAACTGCCGGGATTTTCATATTTTTGGCGGTTTGCTGTGATTATTTCAAAATTGATTTACTGATTTTGTGGTTTTTGAGTTATTGGTGTTTTATGAAGTAGTGTGATTGCTGCTTTTGTTAAATAATTAGGTATGCATTTTTTTGAGATATATTCGATAAATGTTTACAGCCAAATTCAAACTAAAATGTGAAAGTTAGTTTAATGTTTAGAGTTTAGAGTTAACACCATTTTAAATAAGTGAACAACTTAATGCGCATTCATAAAATATTAACTACCTACCTGATTCAATTAGTTGACAACTGAATGAAACTGGTGAATGTTATCAGTTCGAGTCCCAGCCACGTCTAGGCTCATTCGTCACGGGTACAACTGAGGTTCAGGTTCACTTTAGCTAACATCCGATGAGGTAACTACGTACAATAGTCTTTTCGATGCTTTTGATGGTTTTAAACGAAATGCATTCACTGGTCAGTATTGAAGAATAAATGAATGGGCGAAGGAAATCCTTAAGATATGGATATTTCTATAAATAGGGAATACGCCATACTTAATGTGTTTTGACAATACACGTTCTACAATCCTTAAAAGCGGAAGAATGTAGGTAAAAATGTTATAATGGACAACTTATTGTAGTATTTATTTTTTATTAATCATGTTTCAATCAATATTAGTTTAGAACCATCTTCTCTAGAACCTTTGAAAGCATCAAAACTTTACTTCTTTCAAAGCTATAATAAAAGGTATAAAGAAATAAAATACATTTATTGACAGAAAAACGACACTTAACAGAAAACACTTGATAAAAAAACACAGATACACAAAAAAAGATTTATACAAAACAACCAAATTAATAAGCAGTTTATAGATTTAAAAATATTATGCTCTAATAAGCCAGTATAAGCATTTCTTCAATCTCTATTTGAAATATTTATGTTATAAAATTGTAAAATAGATAAATAAAAATGCAAATATGAAGAATTAATTAATTTAAGAATAATATCGTTTGTAGGTACGTATTAAAAAACAATATTACATACCAACAATAACTATTATATTAGGTCATTACATATGAAATTGGCTTTTTGTAAGGGAGGAACGTAAAGTAATTTTTTTTTAAATATAATATATTTATCTAATTAAAGTATGTACCATTGCTATCTATGCGTTTTTGCCATCTCATAGGTAGTTCATTGATCCCTTCACTAAAAAAACCATTCGGTGGGTATCAATAAAATCTTTGAAGGCGCTTTGGATTGCCTCATCGGAGTTGAATTTTTCCCTTGCAATAAGTTATCCAAATTACGAAAAAATGGTAATCTGTTGGAGCAAGGTCCGAGAAATACCCCCCGATGGTTACCCGCCTTGTCGTGGCGGGGGTGCTTAGTAACCGTGGACTGGTCCACGGTGAACTAAGAGACACCGCTGAGGACGCACTTGGAGGTGGGACCGCAGAAGAAGAGGAGTGCCGGTATTACAGTGCGCCGTTCTCCCGACCTTCTGCGAGCTGGCGGGGCCGTTCCGTCGAAACGGCACTGGTGGGGCCGTTCCGTCGAAACGGCACTGGTGGGGCCGCAGAGGAAGAGGCATGTCGGTATTGCGGTGCGCCGCTTGCCCTATCCTCTGCGGCCGAGGTGTGGTCGGTGGCAGAACCACAGACCTGATCTGCCACCGGGTACCAGTTATCTGGTATCCATGGCCTCCTAGTAGCAAACTCGGGGGGAGTCTGCTACAGTACTGGTGGAGGCCGAGGAGGGAGGTGCACCTTACCATCTGGTGCGCTAATTGTGGAGAGCCTTCGGGCTTTCGCGATGGAGCCGCTTGTGGGCGGCTGCCGCCGGCGGGCTCGTGGATGTGTGCGAAAGCGTTCCCGTAACCCCGTCACAAGGCGGCGAGGCGGAAGATGGGGGGGTTTTTAGTGGGTATACCGTGGGTCTCATTAGCCTATACGGCAGTCCCACATAACCACTCGGGGTCCCCCTGCGCCCGGGTGGTATGCGTAATGCATTTTCCCCCCGAAAAAATAAAAAAATTAAAAAAAAGGTCCGAGAAGTACTAACGCGGGTGTAATTCATCACAGCTTCTTGCCAAACGGGACAAGCATTACTGCAGATGTGTACTGTGAAGAACTGAACACAATGATGGAGAAGCTTGCACGTCTCCAACCAGCTTTGGTCAATCGTTCGGCTCCACTGCTCCTGCACGACAACGCGCGACCTCATACTGCACAGCAGACGGTCTCCAAGCTACAAGAGTTGGGGTTGGAAGTTCTCCGTCATCCGCCGTATTCACCAGACCTTGCGCCTACAGACTTCTACTTTTTCCAGAATTTGGATAACTTCTTGGCGGGAAAAAAATTCAATACCCGAGAGGCAGTACAAAATGCCTTTAAAGAATTTGTTGCCTCCCATCTAGCTGATTTCTTCAAGAAAGGCATCAATAAGCTACCAATCCGTTGGCAAAGATGCATTGATTGCATGGGTGATTATTTGATTAATAGAAATAAAAAATATATAAAAAAATTACGCTTCATTTATTTCGTGAAAAACGGCAATTTCATAGGTAAAGACCTAATATTAATCGATGAAAATCAATTTTAACAAAATAGAGAGTAAAACATATGGAATAAAATAAAAATATAAAGTCATATAACTAATCGCGCTGTAGTGTACATGTCAAAAAGGACACGCCTCAGCATTATGCTACAGCGGCAGCCGCAGCGCTGATCTTCCGGCTTGCCCTAGTTGAATAAATAAATACAATACTAAATAAATACAAAGTATTAAATAGATACAAACTAAATGTCACTATTATATAAAATAACTTGATATTAAATGTTAATAAGTACTTTAATAATTACATTAGTACTATACCATTTTATATACTACACATAAATAAATATAAAATAGATAAAGCAGTGAATAATAGGTATAGGTATCCCTAATATTGATATAGGTACACTGGCGTTCTTCGCCCACACGCGACTGACCACCCTTGTGGTATAAATTAATACGAATCAAATCAATTTTAATCAATCCCCATTCTCGCTCCAATCGCCGCCCGGTACGGACGTGCAAGACCCCGTTCTCCGTTGATCGGTCCCTTCCCGATATTCCGTGGCGCTCAGTCTACTGACGTCACAGTTTAGCGTGTTGGTTCCGTGCTACGGTTTTTAAGGTTTTTCTACTCCCTCTGAGTGCTATCGAAGAGTGATTTTTTTTCTTTGCGACTAAGCCCCTTAGTCTTCAAAGTGCTGAGCTAAGTTGTGTTGTGCTTGTGCTGAGTGCAGTGTTGTGTCCAGCGTAAGTAGTCTGGTTTCAGTACAAAGGATACTTAACGGTGACAACGAATTTGTACTGAACCAGTCCTTTTATATTTATTTTATTTCTCTCCTCTATTTTATTTATTTTTCTCCTATTTTCATATTTATTTTTATCACATCTGTGTGTTTTCGCGTGTATTTGTCCTTTTTGTCGGTAAAGGCTGACCCTAACGCGGTCAACTCTTTACCTGCGTACCCTTTTTTAGGTTTCTAGGTAGCGGCCTTCGGCGTACTACGGTTAGTTTTAAGTTATTCTCCCCAGCCCCCCTACCGCTGGTAGGTAGGTTAGCCGCTAGGGTTCGCTAGGTTTTTAGGAACTAGGCTTCTTTTGATATACTTATTTATACATATTATTGTCCCAACCCTCCCTAATGGATTCGCTAAGCGTTATTAACTTCACGAACGCGTTCACCCAGGCGCTTGCTGCGGCAGGCGTCTCCGTCCCGAAAGACATCCTAACGCAGGCCTTGCAGGCATCAATCGCGTCCCCGGCCCCTCAGGCCCCAACCCCAGCCCCTCAGGCCTCCAACGTCCAGACCACTCAGGTCCATAGCTCTGCCGCGTCTCCCGTCCCATCCGATATGGACTGCGCGTCGGTCTCATCCTCGCGCTCATCTCGTAGGAAGCGTACTGCTCCCGGGAGCGATTCAGACTCCGCCGCGTCCGAAGCTTCGTCGGTCGCCGCAACCTTAACCAACTCTACTGAGCTCGCGTTCAGTTAGTTACCAAACGCTCTAAGAAGCGTTCGAAAAAAGCCGCGGTGTTTTCAACACCCGAGCCAACCCCGGTGTCTTCTACACCCGCCCCCGCGCCGCTCATGTCACGCGAAGTGACCGCGTCCCCGTCGGTCCCGTCGAAGCCTGCGACGCGCTGCGCTCCCGTCCCACCGAAGCCTCAGCTCCCTCCACCCGTCTGCCTCCACGAAAAAGCGCGCTGGACCGCGGTTTCTAACTTGTGCAAAGAGCACAAAATCAATTATCTCAAGGCAAATAACGCAGGCGATACTATAAAAATCCAAGTCGTGACTATCGACGACTTCCGCGCGATCACTCGTTTACTCTCGCTTAAATAAATCGCGTACCACACTTACGCCCTCCCGGAGTAGCGTAAGATCCACGCAGTATTACGGGGCGTCCCGTTCGAGCTCGCAAACGAAGATATCCTCGAAGACCTTAAGTCCCAGGGTTTCCCGGCTGAAGCAGTGAACAAGATGCACTCAAACCGCGGTAGGCGTTTTCCGTTAGCTTTAGTTATCTTGTCTAATACTCCCAACTCGAGGGAGATCTTCAGAGAGGCTCGCTCAATCGAGCGTCCCAACCCCCGTGATAACCCTGGGCAGTGCCACCGCTGCCAGCTCTACGACCACGCAGTCGCTAACTGCTCAGCTCCTCCCAGGTGCATCAAGTGCCTGGACCCTCACATAACAAAGGAGAGCACTCGCACTCCCGAATTCACTTCCCCCCCTGCCTGTGTGCTGTGTGGCCAGTCTGGCCACACAGCACACTACACAGCTAACTACAGGGGTTGCCCGCGCGCTCCGCGCTCCTCAGCCAAGAGGGCTGCGCCTAAACCGGCGCCGCCACTCACTTCTGCCAACTTCCCGCCGCTGCGCAACTGGGGTCCCCCGGAAGCAAAGCCCGTTAAGCTGACGCCTACTCCGGCTTTATCCTGGAGGCAGCGTCCAGCCGTTCCACGTGCACCATCCCGTCCTATCCCAGCTCCCGTAACTCCCGTAGGGCCACGTCCTGCTCCGTCGTCTTCACCTCAGTCGTCGTTGGCCGAGGACATGAAGACCGTGTTCGACGTCATTCAAAACGTCGACATTAATGAAATTTCCGTACTCGCACGCTAACTGCGAGCCGCCCGCTCTCCTCAAGAGCGTTTATTTGCGTTAGACGAGCATCACTCGCTTCTAAGTTCGTTATAAATTTTATTTTTAATTTTATTTTTTTTATTTTTGTATAAATTCGTAAATAAGCAAATATAATGTCTAGACCCGCAAATCCCGCGTCCGGTCGTATCAAACCCAAGGGCTTATCCCTAATTTCCTTTAACGTTCGTAACCTTAGCACCAATCTTCCTGAGCTCAAACTGTTCCTTCAGAACAACGAGCCAGACTTATCGCTTCTTCAAGAGACGTGGCTCACTCCTAACCGCTCCAGGGGATTCGCGATTCCCAAGTACGCGTTTACTCGTAATGATAGGCCTAACTCCGACGGTTTCGGCGGTACTGCTATATACTACAAAAGAGGCTGTCCTCTCCCTACCCCTCCTACATAGAAGCCACTGTGTGTAGATTGGCTATGACTGGTCATCCGACCATCATCATAGCTTCAGCCTACATACCCAGTGGCACCAGACTTATCCGCAGCGACTTTGAGACCATTCTCGCCCTCGGCCGTTCAGTCATTATGTTCGGAGACTTTAACTCCAAACATACTGACTGGACGTGCCTATCAACCAACACCAGCGGTATCGCTCTCCTCGACATCACCAACTCACTCAACTTAGACGTCATCTCTCCCATCACTCCCACTCACTATCCCGACAACCCGAACCACTCTCCTGACATCCTCGACTTTGCAATTGTCAAGCAAATCAACCTCGATCTCAGGTCTATCGAACCGCTCGATGACCTAGGTTCTGCACACCGCCCCGTCTCCCTCGTGCTAGGACCGCCTAACGATAACGCCACTTCTCCTAAGACCTTTACCAACTGGAAAGGTTTTAAAAATACGATAGTTTCAGCCTTAGAGGCCCCGAACTCTCCGCTTGCGATCTCGCCCGATCAATTAGATAGTCCGGGATAAAATAGATTCATTAGTAAATTCTCTCACTGATGCTATCATCTCCGCCATCAGTGAAAACGAAAAGGTTGCTATGAAAGGCAAACCACGCTTCCCTTAGCCGTTAGCAATCTTATTAAAGCTAAGAACACGGCTCTCCGGAGAGCCAAGGTCTATCCCACGCCCGCCTATAGAACAACTGCGAATCAGCTACAACGCAAAGTTAGATCTTGCCTCACGGAACTCCGAGACGCTCAGATGAACGATCTCATGGCGAATATCTCCCCGTCCCACCAAGCGTATTATAGTATGGCCCGAGCCTTACGCGTAGACGCCGCCTCTCACGTCCCTCCTCTCACTCGTCCCGATGGCTCTATCGCCTTCGAAGACGAAGAGAAAGCCGAATGCTTCGCTGACAGTGTTGCGTCTCAATGCTCGCCCAGCACGCAACCCGCGAATCCCTCTCACATCACAGCGGCGGAGGACAAAGTTTTCCGTAGAGACTCTCTCCCCATCACCGCCGACCCCGTCACAGTCTCTAATCTCGCTTCTCATCAAAAGTCAAAAGTCCAAAAAGGCTTCGGGTGCGGATGGTATTTCCAACCAAGCACTTAAGCACCTGCCTCAACAGGTGCTTACCTTGTTAGCTATCATTTTCAATGCCTGCTTCGACCTTAGCTACTTTCCAAAAGCTTGGAAAGAAGCGACACTCATAGGCATTCCCAAGCCGGGTAAACCTCTGAATATCGCGGCTAACCATAGACCCATCAGCCTCCTCAAGGCAATGTCTAAACTTCTCGAGAGAGTCATACTCTCTCGAATGCGGAACCATCTGTTTCCAACGGATGGCGATCTTCTCATAATTCCCCATCAGTTCGGCTTGCGCGCTAAGCACTCCTGCCCTCAGCAAGTCCATCGAATCGTCGAATACATACTCGAAGGTTTCTACCCGCGGCGTTTTAAAGCGATCGCAGTTTTCTTTGACGTAGCCAAGGCTTTCGATAAAGTCTGGCACAGCGGCCTCGTTTATAAACTCGTAAGCCTGTTTTGTAGAGGATCGACTACTTAGAATAATCGCGTCGTTTCTTAAAGACCGTACGTTTCGATTTAAACATGAAGACACGCTTTTCGCGCCCCTTCTCATAAAGGCTGGAGTCCCTCGCCCCTCTATTGTACACCGTGTACACTAACGATATCCCCGTCCCGTCGAAAGGCATCGAACTTGCCTTCTTTTTCGACGACACTGACCTCCCATCCCCTGGAAGCGCACTACCAAATATTTAGGAGTCACCTTAGACCAGACGCTTTTTTTCAACCCTCACGTCGATAGAGTAACGAAACTCGCACGTTTTTACCTAGGCCGGCTTTACAGTATGTTAGGTAGAAAAAGTAAAATGTCCTTCAGAAACAAACGTACGGTTTATAAGGTCTGTGTTAGACCAGTCATGACATATGCCTCGCCAGTCTTTGCCCACGCCAAACCCTCCGTCCTGCACAAACTGCAGGTAGTTCAAAGACTCTTCTGCCACAGGGCCACAAACGCACCTTGGTACGTGCGCAACGCGGACCTGCACAGAGATCTTGAACTATCTACAGTGCAACAGCACCTAAAAACACTCTCAGAATCGTTCTTCAAACTCGCCGAATCCCATCCCAATCTTTTAATTCGAAATTCAGTCTCATATACTGCTCCTGTCCTAGATTCGGAATTCGCTAAACCGAGAAACGCGCACACTGGCGAACCCACGCAATGAACTTTAGATCTCGAAGCCCTTCAGGCCGCAAATTCTAATTCTAACGTAAATTCTAATTCTAACGTAAATCCAAATTAATGCAATTTTATTTTTCAATTTTAATGTTTTTAACTAGTTACTTTTCATTTTGAGCACCTTCAGTGCTATGTAAATCCCAGCGGGTGACCCCTTAAGGGCCCCTCAGCAAGGCAGGGCAAGGGCAGCGTGGCCTCTTTCTCCAATTGGCCGTCGCTCAGATGAAGGCTGAGTGGCAAAAATGCACGAGCCGACGGGGGTTTTTTTTAGTGGGTAGTGGTTCTGGTAGGCGTCGGGACGAGTCCCACATAATTCTGGATCGCGCGCGCCAGAGTATGCGTCAGATCATTTTTTATCCTCCTGCCCTTCCCGTGGAGGGGAACAAAAAAAAACAAAAATTTTAATCAATTAATTTTTTAATAGATATAATTCAGCAAGTAATCGTTTAGTGTTTAAATAGAAGCAGTTTGAATGATTTTTTAAACCTATTCAATGATCCGAGTTTACGAAGCGGGGGTGGAATGTTGTTCCAACACTTGGTTGCCGAGTAATTAAAACTGCCATGAAAGGCAGCTGTACGATGCCATGGCATATTCAATGGCCTGCTCATGCTACGACATGTCCCAGATTTCGAATGCCATTCAGTTTTTTATACAATTTTTCTGGTCGTCCCGTGTTTATTACCCCGTACATCAAGGTTCCTAGGTGTGTAATTGGTGTGTAATTTCCTGCGATAAGGCATTTTAAGAATGCGAGCGTCGTTAAGAAATGGTGTCACATGTGTGCGAGGCGGGATCTTTAAACAGAAACGAGCACATGCGTCCTGTACTCGCTGCACGACTCTGTCAGAACGAGCAAGCAGCCGGGGTCTGTACACCAGACTACCATATCTCAGTTTTGATAAAATGAATGCATCGCAAAGTTTTATACGCAGTTCTACGCTAAGAAAATCACAACCATCATGTGAATCATAACCATCTCTGTTTTGAACTATAATAATGCAAAAAAGGAGGTAGATCTTTCAGATCAGATGGCTTCGTACTATCCTAGCCTTAGCAAAACCCTAAAGTGGTATCGCAAAATAATGATTGAGATTGTCTGTGGCACAATGTTAGTCAACGCTTGGGGTTATTCACCAAAAGTATGGAACGGGGGAACGAAATTCTAGTATTTTAGAATTTCGAGAACAAATAGGAAAGGAAATGATTAGCATACCTAAAACGGATAGTTTACCTGATGACGCTGCAACTGTGGGAGGGTCTAATATATAAAGAAAGCCACAACATAAGTTACAGAAACCGGAAAGAAAACTAAAATATACCCGAAAAAGATGCAGACCTTGTTACGCTCATTTTGAATCAACCGAATCTGCGGTTATGGGTAGAAAAAAAACGAAACGCGTAAATACATTTTGCACCGCATGTAAAAAGCCAATGTGTTTGGGTTATTTCAATGCGGTTCACAAAAATTATTTTAATTTCATACCATTATAATATATTTTTTTGTAATTTGATTTATTTTTGCTATCATTTCTTATATTAACCAATCATAAATAATATGCTGTCCACAATTTATTATTGTCAAAACAAAATCATTTTTTTCTCGGTGAATTAAAAATGTTCAACCTTAATTTTTTTTTACTTCTCGATGGAAATTCCAACTCTTGAGCTACAGTAAGAAAATTTGTCTATTATACTAGGCGGGAATGGTAAGTACAGCACTTTCTCTCAAAGCGGGTGGGATATCGTAGTACATTAACAGTCAAGTGTGATGTGGCCACCGATGGTACACGCCGCCATGTCAACAAACACTGTGTGCGCCACCGGTGGCACATGCCGAACTGAACGTGTTAAATGCATCTACCCACATTTTAGATTATTTATGGCTGCGTTCATAGCATTTATTTTACGATTTGAAAGTCCACGGATGCATTCTTTATGCCTTATTTTACGTGTTTTGTGTACAATTATTTTATATTATTACTCATTTATTGCATTCATATGGTGTAAATAGATATAATATAGTTTGTACAGTACTTTTTTTCAAATAGTACTTACTTCAATTACAATACCTACCCCCTTAGAAACCAAGAGTAATGAATGGAATACATTAATAAATTATTTGCATAAAAATATTCGGTCATTAATAAATTCGGGCAAACGTTTATAGAACAAATGATAATTTCGATCAATAATTATTCGGCTTAAACATTTTTCGGGCAATCGTTACTCGGTCATTCATAATTAGGGACTAAGTTGTACAATCCCCCAGTTCCTCTTAATAACACTAGCTCTGCTCAGTTTGGGGCCAATCAGTTGGTGTGTTTTCTGAGGGGAAAAAAATTGTCAAATAATTACTTGAGCACGTTCAGTAACAATGTTATTATTTTGGGGATAAAAATCACATCGTTATAATATAAAATTGATTGTACAAAACAACACAATCTCTGAAATGTTTCTTACAAATCTACATAACCGTCACTTAGGAGATAGTCTCTTTGATTATACTAAAATAGCGTTTTACATGTAAATTGTGAACACGACACGTTTAGCCGGCAATCTGAGCTGTGTGTAGTTGAGTTACATTAATCGCTCTGCGAGTAATCTTATGTAGATATATTATGACAGTATAAGAGTTAATTAATTTTCTGGTATCATTTCGGTGTAGTGCGGTACATTACTAAAGCGTAATTCATATTTTTGATTTGATCTGTGCGGCACAAGCTTGGATTTGGGTCGTGTATAAAGTTACAGAATCACTTACAGTTATAGGTTACATTGATCAGGTTATGTGAAATAAAATCAAGTACAGTAGCAAAATACATATTTTATCAAATTACTTTATAAGCTACCGGTACATAGCGAGTTCATTTGGTTAGCGAGCTAATACTGCGCTTAAGGAGCAAGACGTATAATGTAGCATGTTCAATTATGCGGAATTTCAGGTGTGGGATGACGCCGTCTGCTGACATACGGTCTGTGGTGATCAAAGTTACCTATAAGTGTTATACTTAAACTGGACATAGCCTTTAAATTATTATATTTAAATAGTATATAACATTATTCTACATTTATATACTTAGCTAAGCTTATAAATATCATCAATACAAAAGTTGGATGAGAAAAAAAGTGTGTGAAGTTGTATGCTTACATGATATATGAACTGAATATATCTTGATTTTTACTCTTATTGTCAATTCCACAAACACTTTTTAATTAGATCTGAAAAACCAGCATTACCTTGCATTGCATATTTTATTTAAAAAAATATTTATCAAGTGTTACACTGACCCGTGTATAAGAGATGAAAATTAATTAATTTATTAATTAATTTTCTATTAATGGAATATTAAAATTAATATTAAAATTAATGAAAATTAATGGAATATAATAAAACTTGTCGTAATGAAGGCCCGTATATTCCACACTGCAGCCTCAACGCCGAAGTGCGCAAATAGTTAACGTCAGCGCATTTTGAATAACTCGCGAATTATGCCATTACGCCGCTCGGCCATACTTGAGCAGGCTATAGTGTCTCAACTTCAGGTAAGCTATTTTGAACGAAGTCATCTAATACTGGGAAGCTTCAGTGGAGCGTTTCCAAATTATAAATTAGTACAGTATTAATATATGTTGGCATTTCTAGTAAAATGCAATTGGTGATTGTTTACCCTTCCCTAAACATTTTAGGAATGAGGTTATTTTTCCATTTAATATTGAAAACTGCACAAAGCTGTATTTAATTACGTGCCAAAACATTGATGTGTCAAGTATTCAAAAAAATAATACAAATTTTAAACCTAATTATTAAAACCTCGTTCTCAAAATGTCAACAGGAATCATATTACAGTCAAGCGTTGTGGACCATAAATCGCCTTATACCACCCCGTTAGGTTAGCCCAACTAAGATTGGGTTGGCTGCAGTGGATTTTAAATCTGTTGTGTATATCTCGCTAGGGACTACATAATAAGGTGACGTTTCTAGCGTACGTATTTTTTTTCCGTTTATTAATTTATTGACGACATTAACGAAAACAGAAATAAATATATCAAATATTGAAACTGTACGTAATTGATGTCTTTTTAACATTAATAAGCCTTTTTAAAGGTTCAAATCATATTTTTTCAGCACAACGTATTTCTTTGACTCGATAAAACTGTTATGATGGATAGTGTCTATAATCTATTAATAAATAATAAAAAATAAGTATCCAGTGAGACCTTTGGTGTCCCATAAATGTGACGAAACGCACGAACGCCGTTACGTATCCCCTGAGTAGGTTAACGAGACTCTTTATATTAAGGGGACGTTGGTGAAACGATTTAGGGAATACTCGTATATGATTTAGGGAACAGTGGTCCAGTAATGTCTTGGTATCGATGTTTCTAGCGATGAAACTGGTTTTGAAAGCTTATTTATTGTTTGCGTGGTTTTAAAGTAAACAAATGTTAAAGTAAGCAAAGCTTTAATTTGGAAAGTCTCTCGTTAGTCTTCTTTCCTATTTAAACTGGAAAAAATAATGTATATCAGTTACTACGCGTTACCTCTGTTGGAACTTCGATATTTTTCCAGTTCAACGTAAATTAAGTTTTACTCTATCCGCTATGAAACTCCGTTCTAAGTTCATGTAATAAATGTGTAGCATTTGTTTTTCTTATTTCATATTTAATTTAAGAGTATTTGTAATGTTTAAAAATGCAAGTAATTTTTTATTTCTTCTCTCTACATCGCTATACTTCCAATTTGAATTATTCATTTGCATATTATCTGTCAAAACACGGCCACAATTTCTTAATTACTTCAAAACTCGATTATCTCGGTGTTTCTACTTATTATGCTTTGTAAATAACAAGAGACAGGAAGGTAAAATTTTCGAAAACATCCGTGAACGAAATGACAAACTGAGGATAAAGTTCAGTGTTAATTACAGGACGTTGCGTGTTGAGTTACTTTTAATCTTGAATTTAGATTTTCGATTCAGCTCTGGAGATCTGACTATTTATCGCGATGCTATTTATACTCTGGCGCCTAAAAGATTGTATGAAGAAACGAAATACATTTTGAATATTTGGTCCTGTAATCAAAGAAACTAAAACTATAAATTTGAAGTGCAAGTGTTGTTATGTTAGGCTTTAATAAATTTAGTAACATAATAATAGCACATCACAACCTATGATCTTGAAGTTTTACATACGCTTTATCTGAGGTGCAGAAATGGACAAAGAATACCTTTCATGTACGCAAGCGCTACTGCGCTTAACCTAGATATTATCTTTATTAGAATCTTGGTATACATTAATTAACCTACAAGAATATTTATAAATTAACAACAGGACGAAAAGTAATAAACAAGGAAAGGTAACAATATAATACAACTCCAAATGTCTACATTTTCTTATCTTAATTATACATACGAAAACAATCGTTCGGTTGCACAGTTATTTGCAATTAAATATTACTGAGCCAATTCGAGTAAGGAAGGGTTTGTTCCCAAATGGTCGGGTTGGAGCTCTAATTATATTTTGGTAACAATTAGTCGCTCCAAAAATGAGTATTGTTTTAAATATACGTGAGATCCATTCTTGATATTCATTACAATTTTAATGTCATTCATTTCACATCTTCGTTCTTTTTATTTTATTTTGTTTTTATTTTTTTTGACGTGCAAGCACATTCTACGTCTATATAATATTTCTCGTTTGTTTATAGACTGTCAATCTTAACAGAAAGTCACCGATATTGTCAGATGTAGCTTAAATTTTTCACTTTCTTTAAATTTTAAATAAAGGTATCCTGAACATATTATTATTTTCGATTGCAAGTAACATTGCATATATTAGTAGTATTTATTTCTTGGAAGATTTGCTGGATTGTCGGAACCGTTTCTAAACTTTACGCGCAATTGCACGGATCTACAACTTTTCTACAAAACACCTCTGGAAGCTACTTCTTTGCTGTACGAAGTAACCTGTCTACGTGTTTTCCCAGAAAGTTCGTGGAAAATACTCTTATTAATCTAGTACCTACTCTATACTATTCGAAAAATAAAAAAGACCAACCGAAGTTATTGCAATTGTTATAACATCTTAATTTCATAAGTGTTGTCGTTGCATTTCATCGCTCATACATAAACTATAAATGAAATGCCAAAAAAATTTGAAACGTATAAAAGAATATTATTCTTTAGTGAGAAATTCAGTAGATCCGTACATTTTTAAAACATAGGTTTATTGTTGAATTTGGTATTACCTTAATATTTACGCACTGTGTTATATCAGATGAAAAAGATGTTGAATATTTACAAAATAGTATACATATATTAGTTAAGCAGGACAACACCCAGCCACCTTCCTCCCCTGTGCTGTATCGCTTGACGCAAGCCATGTCGCTCCACAGAAGTTGCCTCACATCCACACATCTGCTTCGCAAGTTGAACTCCAACTTGCTAACTTCATCGGCTATCAATGTTACTTTTTATACTCGAACTTTTGGAAAGATTCTTCAGAAACTCAGTCGTCTGTTGCAGAGGTTTTGAGATTTCTTGAATGATATAGTACTTAAATGTATTCTGGTCTAACGGTAGACGAACTCCCTTAGCAAACACAAAACTTAAGGAGACATAGACCAAATTTAAAACTAATGATTATTTATTCACTAAAGAGGGGTAGACACAATTGGAACTAAATGTACAACTACAAAAACTGTTACATAAGTTGTATTTTGGCAAATAAATGATATGTTTTTATTTGATACAATCATTTATATTTAAATTATGAAGAAGTTGACAAATTGACTGCTGAAATGAGCTGATCTGAGTAATCAGAAACACACAGGGAGACGTGTGAATTTATTTTTATTCTAACATACCTAATAGCCCATTGCTTGATTGACTTTCTTTTTCTTTCTTTTCTTATTCAAACTTAGCTTTTCTAGCAGTTGTGATGCGATATCCAAGAGCAATTTTCATTGCAAAAGCGACCAAATGATTGGTGAAATACGCACATAACAAGGAAATAATTATTGCACTTATTGTTGGAAAACTTATTTTTTACGGGTTTCTTCAACATTTTAGGAAATAATTTGGCATTGTGTTTAATGACTTAAGTAACCACGAGTACATTAAAAAAAATGGGACCTAAAATGTCGTCATTTGTCAAAATGGCATGCCTTAAACAGAAAAAATATTTTTTTCCAAAAAAAATCTAAAATCAGCGATAACTCAAATATTATGAGATTTTTACCAGAAGTTTTTTGTTTTTGAGGTAGAGAATGAAATGACCTATCCACAGGTGAAGGATTGTAAAAAAGTGCAAATATATGACCTAGATGGAGCAAACTGTAAGAAGAGATTACTGGTTTATTTGCTTTCTCTGGACTATGAAACAACGGAATCACTCTTAACTATAATTCACTAGTTATACAAGTGCCTACCCATATACTCTACATATAGCACCTCTCCACCAATACAAACACACACACACGCACACACACACACACTCACACACACACTCACACTCACTGAATCACACAACAATGATTTTAATTTATTATATTGTAATTTATTCTTTGTTTGTCCAAAAGGTGTTTTAAATTAAAATAATTCGCTCAAATTTAACTGTCAGTGGTGACCTGGAGACCTATAATACAGGCTTGTCCTAGCTTAGGCTCCAGTCTCCCATAACTAATAAAATCGTGTCACATGTATTGTTCATTTTTGGAGAGAATAAATTATTTTTATTATTATTTATTATTATTATTATTATTATCCCTCACTTTCTGGACACCCTGTATATCGGTTCTGGCTTTCGAAGCAAAACTGCCTAAATTTGAAACAAAATAATAAAGATACCAGACATCACAAAACAATGAAGACTTCTTTCTCCTTCGTTCAGTAATTTGCCTGTGTTGTCAGTAATCCAACCCTTCCTTCAGAAGTACATTAAATATGTCATAGTTTGAATGAATTCGCTTTTACAGATTTCGAAAACAAAGACAAACTTAACTAAAACTTGTAATTAGATCATTAATTAATACTTACTAAACTGGGTAAAGCTGCGGCTGCTAGGATTTGTTCTGCATTGTTCAAAAACGTTAATTTGTCGCCAACGTCAAAGTCACAAGGACACACAGGCGAAAAGAACGGCGGCATTTTAGAAATACATATATCCGAGCGAATAAATTAGATAACACTCGTTTCAATTTGAAAATATCTGGAACATGTAAATTGTTTAAAGTAACATATTTATGCATGTTTTAAATTAAGAGTACTTGAACCACGGCGTTAGTTGTGCTTTATATTGCTTTTTAAACGTATTTGTTGAAGATTTCGATAATTCAGCAAAGCATGTGAAAAATTATTGGTATTGGGCTAACCGTTTCCAGAAAGATGTAAAGTTCTAGACCTCCTAGTTTAAGAAATAAATAAATAAACAAAAATGCGCATTAAACACAAAAAGGAAGGCCGAAGGACGAACACCGTTACAACCAAAAAACATATTAATACAGAATTTAGTGCTCAATAAAAATGTATTTGAGTTACGTATAGTCTCAACTACATTTAATTTCGTTTTCTCTTATTGTTGGTTGGCATTCTTACTCTTTTTTTGCATATTTTAGTTGTATGTAAACTTGCGCGCCAAAGCAATATGTATTGCAGTTTAGATTTAACTCCCTTTCAGGATGTTCCATGACTGCGTTGTTTATGCGAATTTCACCCTTATTGTTTGCTAATTTGAGCCAGTTTAATTTCAAAGTCATGTTTGCCTTGGTTATATATGTTTTGCGTTTTGATATTGTTATTGTTCTTGCGTGGTTGAGGCTAAAAACTCAATCGAATTTATGGATGGTTAATTAAATGCTCTCACTAAAGTATTTTAGGACTGAATTTTACGATTTATTTTCTTGTAAACCGAATTAAATTGCTTTTTTTCTTAGAGATTTGTGGCGCGATCAATTAATTTATACAATTAATGAAATCTGTTTTTAAGGATATTCAGAATTAATTTAGAAAGCTGATCGAGTGAACTTAACCGGATGTATTGAAACTATGTCTTCTGTAATTAACATGAATTATTTATAAATAAACGAGTATGTATGAATTTGCTTATCTCCACTTCACAAAACCAATGATTCAAATAAAAATAAGGAAAATAATTATTTCATTATTTGAGTTTCTTAATTTTTTTGCATTCCACCGCGGTCAAAGAATTAGGACTATTTCAATTGAAACATCTTTTTATTACTTCGTAATAATTTGAGTTTAAAATACCAAAGCCTGGTTTTCTATTCCCTCGAATTGTTTCAGGTTGCGAACTCAGTATAATATATAAAAAGGTTTAATATTGTAGTTTTGCTAGTCGACAAAACATACACTATCCATTAATCTTCGCGTTGTAACGTGGTAACGCTCCCGAGAGGGTGGCAGTTCGTATCGGGTGTTTCAGCTTAGGGATGACTCTTACTGGAATGAAGTGGAACGAGGCTTTTTTGTAGTTTACTATTACTGCTATTTAATTATCTGCTAAACTAAATACCAGTCACTAAATAACAAACTAAACACTAGTAACGTACGAGTTAGCATTTCCTCAAATGAACGAACCTCATTAAGGGTTACCTATCAAAGTGTTTTAGTACGCATTGTTTTTAATTAATTCCGTGTCTTTTAATTATGACACAATAATCTTAAATTTAAATAAACTGGCTTCATAAATTGTTTACGCGAAGAAATAAAGTACCAGGACTGGTGACCAAGAAAGTTTTGTTTCTTCAGGACAATGCTCGTGTTCACACATCTGCAGAATCGATGGCTCAAATAGTGTTTTGTGGTTTCGAATTGCTTTCTCATCCCCCTTATTCACCTGACTTGGCACCTTCTGACTACCACCTATTTCCAAAACTAAAAAATCATTTAGGTGGAATGAAATTTTGTACCAATGAGGAGGTCAAAGTGGCCGTAGATGCCTTTTTTGAAGACCTTGACGAGACCTTCTATTTTAATGGGATCAAGGCTTTGGAGGACCGCTGGACTAAGTCCTGTGACCTAGGAGAGTATGTAGAAAAATAAATATAAAAAATTGCATTATTCCTTGTGTTTTCTTATGTAGGCCGCGAACTTTTCAATCCACCCTCGTACATATAGGCATTATGTGTTCTACTTTGTGGTTATTCACTGCGTCCGCTGCTATATCATTAAGTATTAAGGTGTACCTCGTTCCTTGCTTTATGGTATTAATTATTTTTATCTCACAACGAAAGTTTTCTGTGTTTAGTGAACTTCACATTATGTATGCACCCGATCTATGAGTAGATTTTCAGATCTTAGCATATTTTTTTGAGTTTACTTTATTTTGTTTATGTTTACAAAGAGACTTTTACACAATAATGGTAAAACAAAAAGTTTTGTATAGCTGTAATAGTGCTAAATTTACTTAAACTTCGAAACTAAGAAATTCGGGATAATATATTTAAAAGTAAACAGCGAAAATCCTTTTATACTATCGGGAAATTCCACATTTAATCGTAACGAGGTCGAGATCAACGATTTTGGATTTCACGACTCTTCAATGAATGAATATCTGTTTAAAAGATTTATATTACAAGGCATCTACACAACCGTATAGTCAATTGAGTTTTGCTGTATAGTAATACATTTACGGGCGTCCAGTTTTGAAATCTAATAATGATCACAGTTAATAATATATAATAGATTTGTTATCAAAACATTCTTCACAAAATAATTATAATTTGTAGTTTCATATTATTTGCTAACGTTGTTTTCTATTTATTCCTTTCAATTGGGCGTCTATTTGAATACAGAAATAATCCTTTCTGAATGCGAGCTCGCCGCTACACGCTGAGTCGCCTTTTGCCCGCTCAACAATTCTGTTGGGATACATATTACTGGGCCCCAACAGAATTGTTTCACACTGAAAGAAAGGACGTTTGTATGTAGATGTAGAGTGATATAAATTGATGGATCGGGACAGTCTAGCGGGATTTGTGATTTTGAAATAAACGTCCAGCTAAGTGTTCGATTTCAAGTCTTTTTTTTTAATAACACAATAATACATTTTTATTTTCACAAAGATTTTATTACTTTATTAAAGAGTTTATTAGAGGGGAAATCAAAATTCAGAAATCAATGCTTGATCCTAAATTGGTCCAAATGTATTGTTGTCACTCGTCAAATTACGTAGTATCTACGTTTTATAAATTAACAATCTAATCTAATCTAGCAATACATTCATAGCTCAAAAAAAAAATATCTCTCAAAATATTTCGACACAACTGTCATAGGCTAAATATCCAATACTTTTTTTGTGAAATTGGATTGAAATCTTTTGCCTACCACCCTTTACACTTGAGAGTACAATTTATTTCGTCCTAGACGCTCCATGGGTAAACAATTATGTTCAATATACAATGAGTCTAATACAACACGTGAAATGTATCCCGATTACACCAACATATGAACATAATTATGAATAACTAAATCACTAGAGATTTAAATCGTATATCTTTGCATCACAGCTGACTATTTTATTTATTTTATTTTATCGTTTTTGTAAATACATAAAAATACATAATAAAACTTTTAGATAATGTACAAAGGTACAGCTTATTTCTAACAAAAATCTCTTCCAGCAGACCTGAGACTAGAGAGTGTGTAAAAAGAGCAAATTTAGTGTGCACTAAATAAATATACACATGTAAAAAAAAATAATAAATACATTCACATATATGGCTTTATATCTATAAATCCATATAAAATACAATAAACTTACATACACACATACATAAATATATACAAACATACATAAATATATGCACAGATACATAAATTTATACATACCTACATAGATATAAATCAATAACTTGTAAATAAACCAGTGAAATAATGACAAAAACTTAAATATTCGACAAGTAAGGTTCTCTTACTCATTTCTTGAATGAGGATAGAGTTTTGGATTCCCGGATTTCGTAGGGTAATGAATTCCACAACCTTACCGCATGTATTGTGAAGGAGTAGGAAAAAAAGTCTGTTTTATGTAGTTTTAATTTTAATAAAGTTCGCTTATTCACTCTATAATGCTCATCTTCATTGAGCGCAAAGGAAAAACGGTCACTCAGGTAACGTGGAGAGCTTGGGTTGTAAAGGACGTTAAAGAATACATTTAGGTGGCGGCGTTTCTACGATATCTTGTGGCAAGCCATCGAAGTCTTCTACGGTATTCAGAGATATGATCAAATTTCTTGAGACCAAAGATAAATCAAATACACAGATTCTGTAACCGTTCTAGTTTATTTAGAAGATACTCAGTAATATCCAAGTAACAGACGTCTGCGTATTCGATAATTGGTTGGATGAGGGTTTGAACAAAAGAAATCTTGGTCTGAAATGGCAGAAAACTCCGAAGACACTTGATCTTATGATAAGAATAATATATTTTTCTACTGATTTCACTGACATTTGCATTCCAAGTCAGACAATAATCAAATATAACCCCTAAGTTTTAAGCCGTATCAGTGAAATCAATAGCAGTGTTATCAAGGACAACAGAGGGAAATTTCGATGCAGCCACGCATATGCCGACTGCCAATACTCATGGCTTTTGATTTGCTCGGATTTACACACAAGCCGTATGACTTAGCTTAGTTACTGATGCAACTAAGATCTTCAGTTATAGCAGCAATAGTAGCTGAATAATATAGGACATCAAAATGGTGGTAAATCAATCATCAGCGTAAAGGTGGAAATTAAACGAGAGAACTGTGGTAATAGAGTCAATAAATACTGAGAAGAGTAGACGGGAGAGAACGCCACCCTGAGGCACGCCCGCTACAAGATCACACCAGTTAGAGTGAGACTCACCATGGCGAACCCGCTGCGATCGGCCTCGAAGATAAGAGTTGAACCAGGCCACTGCAGAAGGACAGACGTTTAGAGTTGTTAAAATGCCAAGAAGAATGTCAAAGTCGACAGAATTGAATGCGCTGCTAAAGTCAGGTAGTACTAATAGTGTAAGAGATCTATTTTCCCTGGCCCATCGAATGTCATCGGTGACATTTATAAGCGCAGAATTTGTGCTGTGCCCTGGTCGGAAGCCGGATTGAAAACTACTAATAAGGTTATTGTCTTCAAGGAACTTTGAGAGTTGAGCGTACGATGTGCGCAAGCACTTTGGAGAGCAAAGGTAGGATGGATATTGGACGAAAATGGGATAGAGAACTAGGGTTGGGAATCATGGGTAGCGGAATAACATGAGCATGTTTCCAGGAAGTTGGAAAAGTCCTGGCTGTAGAGGAGAAATTAAAAATATGTGTGAGTACTGGTAGCAGAGTCTGTTATATCAAAGTAATCATTTTTTAACACAGCTTATCCTCACCGACAGCTGGAGATGCTATGGAGAGAATGTACTTCTTAACGTTATCTTCTGTAACAATTTTTAAAACAAAAGGAGAATGAGTCGGGGGAATTTTCGATAACGATACTAAAGTATTATCTTTGATGGCAGAACTAAAAACAACAGGAGGTTGGGAAAACATTGGTTCTGATGGAGTTCAGTAGATTGAGATCTGCCAGTGCCAACGGACTTAAGAAATTTCCAGACGTTTTTGTTTTTTTTGTTCCCCTCCACGCGGAGGGCAGGAGGATAAAAAATGCATATTCCGCGCGCGCGATCGTAGTTATGTGGGACTCGCTCCTAGCCTACCAGAGCTCTACCCACTAAAAAACCCCTTGAATGACTCGTGCAATTTTTTGCCACACAGCCTTCATCTGAACGACAACCAATTGGAGAAAGAGGCCGCGCTTGCGGGGCCCAGAAGGGGTCACCCACTGGGATTTACATAGCACTGAAGATGCTCAAAGCACTGAAGGTGAATCCATAGCATTGGAGGTGCTTAAAAATTAATTAAAAATTGAATTAATTCGAATTTACGTTAGAATTAGAAGTTTCGGCCTGAAGGGCTTCGAGCTTTAGTGTTAATTGCGTGGGTTCGCCAGTGTGCGCGTTTCTCGGTCTAGCTACTTTGAACTTCGAATCTAAAACAGGAGTAATATATGAGACTAAATCTCGAACTAGAGGATTGGGATGTGTTTCGGAGCGTTTGAAGAACGATTCTGAGAGTGTTTTGAGGGTCTGTTACACTGTAGGTAGTTCAAGATCTCTGTGCAGGTCCGCGTTACGCACGTACCAAGGTGCGTTTGTCGCCCTGCTGCAGAAGAGATTTTGAACTACCTGCAGTTTGTGCAGAACGGAAGGTTT
Organism: Marasmarcha lunaedactyla; assembly: GCA_923062675.1. Taxonomy (NCBI): domain Eukaryota; kingdom Metazoa; phylum Arthropoda; class Insecta; order Lepidoptera; family Pterophoridae; genus Marasmarcha; species Marasmarcha lunaedactyla. The sequence continues at coordinate 11,320,323 of OV281364.1, read as the reverse complement.
GGCGTGGGCAAAGATTGGCGAGGCATATGTCATGACGGGTTTAACGCAGGTCTTATAAAGTGTACGTTTATTTCTGAAAGACATTTTACAATTTCTACCTAACATGCTATTTAGGCGGCCTAAGTAGTGACGGGCGAGTTTTTGAAACTCTGTCTATGTGTGGCTTGAAAGAAAGCGTCGGATCTAAGGTGACGCCTAAATATTTTGTAGTGCGCTTCCAGGGGATGGGAATGCCTTACATTCTAGTGGAGATTGTCGGCGATACGACGGCGTTTGCAGTCGAAGTAAACCGCAGAGCTCTTCTCTGGGTTCACATCGATACGCCGTTTTTGAAACCATGCACCAGGGCATTTACAGCCTTTTGGAGTCTGGTGGTGAGACCCGGGATACTGAGGCCTTTGGCGTAAAAGGCAGTGTCATCGGCAAAGAGGGCGAGTTTGACGCCTTTCGGCGGGACGGAAATATCGTTAGTGAACACGGTGTACAATAGAGGGGCGAGGAGTGAGCCTTGACGCACTCCAGCCTTTATGAGACGGGGCACGGAAAGCGTGCCTTCATGTTTAAATCGAAACGTTCGGTCTTTGAGAAACGACGCGATTATTCTAACTAGGCGATCCGTTAAGCCTTTTTTGTAGAGTTTATAAACGAGACCGCTGTGCCAGACTTTATCGAAAGCCTTGGCTACATCAAAGAAAACTGCGACCGTTTTAAAACGCCCTGGGTAGAAGCCGTCGAGTACGATTCAATGGACTTGCTGAGGGCAGGAGTGCTTAGCGTGAAAGCCAAACTGAAAGGGAATAATGAGAGGATCGCCATCCGTTGGAAACAGATGGTTCCGCATTCGAGAGAGTATGACTCTCTCGAGAAGTTTAGACATTGCCTTGAGGGGGCTGATGGGTCTGTGATTAGCCGGGACATTCAGAGGTTTATCTGGCTTGGGAATGCCCATGACTGTCGCTTCTTTCCAAGCTTTTGGAAAGTAGCTGTTCACACGAGTGAACAGGCATCTTAGTCAGCAGAGCAGTGACCTACCAAAAACATAGCAATTTTTATGCAACATTTGTAAATACATCAATTGACGTATTTTACATTGTACACACACTACTGTAGATAGATTTAGTATAAATAGCTTTAATTTTTATAAATAAATTCTCTTTGGATTTGGACTCAACGCTGTTTCAATTGGGCAACTCTTGACAAGACGACTATCAAGCTGAGCTAGCCACGACGACGCCTTGAAGAAGTACTACGACGTGACTGGGCTTACCTGACGACTACTGGACGAGACCTGGACTCTCTATGACTTGCAGCTTCCTCTCACTGTGGCCAAGACACCTTTAGCCATCGAACGATCGGTCTTGTGAGTCTGCTTGACCGGCAGTGAGAAAACCTTTCCAAACCTTTCATCCCTTTCTCTTCCGCCTATTGCCTTAGGTCTCACGGCAATAGGTATCCCGCATCTATTTATATATACGTGGTGTATGGATAGGTTAGGTGGTTAGGTAGGAAATTAGGGTTATTTGTAGGTTACAGATTTAACCTTACCCTTTCCGGAACAGTCGGCTAACTATTACAGCAGATTACAGTTCTATACAGTCACACTAAAGTTAATATTTTATACAGTTTTTATTGATCACACGACATACACATAACACTATACAATAGACACGTGAAAGTAGTTAGCTGACCGTACATATGGTCCTTCGATATTAATTTTGAACCAAAACCGCGGCCCTCTTTTTCCCCCCTAGGGACTAGATGACAAAGACTGACTGAACGTTTCGTGTGCGACCGGCTGGTGAACCTACAACGCATCAGTTTGTTGCATATCGAGACAGACCTAGTGTTTCACTGTAGCCTATAGACATCCCTCGTCGGTAGCGGATCGGTGGCTGGCCTTCCACAAGCGGACCTCCCCAGTTCATTGAGAAGGCGCATAATACCGAGCCGAGGTAGTAGGCAAGGTGGGCACTGACGATAGGGTAGCTGGATAGGAGTAGGGTAGGGACCATTAGGGCATTCAAGAGCGATGAAAGAATACACAATGGACGTAACAGAGATCAATGAATTAATAAAGAGCAAAGAAAACGACTATCTAGAAATCAAAAGAATATGGGATAACACCAAAAAAGACTCACCGACTAGGAAGACACAGAAGTACGTTAACGACAGAAGAGCCCTGTTGAACGGCATTTACCAGAGAGCACGACAAAACCACCATCTATTAGAAGAGCAAGAATTAGTAATGACTCACAGATATATGACGCAAAAATATTTTGAAGTAACTATACGACCTAGCAACAGAACACCTTGACCAAGTAGAGGAAAAATTACGCCATGTCGAAGAGCTCTTCGACATCAATTTTCCTGTAGAGACCGACTCAGACAGCGACCAACAAACGACTCCCCCAACTGTTCAGCTCGACGACAGCTCCGACGCAAACTAGCGACAGCGGAGAAAGCTATTTGTGAAAATAAAACGTCATGGCAACTACAATCTATAACAAAACAACTTGAAAAATTATGGCAAGAAATCGACGACGCACATATACAACTATTATTAGAACAAAGTACACTCAGCCACGAGTATTTCCGACAAGACCTGCACATAGACGCGCAAACGCAATTCGACACTATTATAGAAAAACTACAAGACAAAATTAACGAATCAAACAATCAAAGTTTGAAGACTTCGACTAAGTTGCCAAGAAATACCTTGCCAGTATTCACAGGAAGTTACGAATCTTGGAATTAATTTTTCGACTTATTTAAAAAAATTATCGACGACGACTGTACTATTTCCACGACTGAAAAGGTGCAATACCTAAAAGCCCATGTACGCGGTGACGCCGAAAAATTAATAAAGCATTTGTCAGTTAATGAGGTCAACTATAATGCAGCGCTAACATTATTAATTAATAGATATAAAGATGAACGACTCATTGTACAAACGTTCGTAGACAAATTATTGGATTTGCTTAAATTACAAAGTCCGATCGCAAAGAATTTTCGTGAAATGCACGATACAATAAACGAAAGTTTAGAAGCCCTGAAAAATCAAAATGTTGACATAATGACCTGGGATCCGATTTTAACAAGAATAGTTACACGAAAGTGGGATCAAGACACAAATATGAAATATGAAGACCAATTAGACGAGCCAAACAATTTGCAAGAATTTTCAAAATTAATGAAATTTTTAGACAAACGTAGTAAAAGCCTGGAGTCCAGTAAAATATCGCAAGTAAACACTCAACCATATATTCGGTCAAACAATCAATATCTAGAAAAAAATACCCATGGACATAATCATAACACTCCTTTATTATACTCGCAGTCGGGTAAAAAAGGTATTTGCTGGTTGTGCAATAACGAACGTAATATACACCAATGCCCATTATTAAAATGCATTAGGAATGTGCAAGAAAAGCAAATGTGTTATAAATGCCTCAAACCACAAAATAAAGACGACCTCATATGCGAGAAAATTTATAGCGATACAACGACAAGAGACCCACAGGATGGGACCTATACTGTCAGGATTCCATTAAAAGACCCTTCCATTGAATATAGAAATTCGCGACAAAAAGCCGCCGCCAGACTCATACAGTTTCTTTTATTTTTTTATTTTATTGTAACAAAAAAATAATACAATGAGAGTACAAACTCTGACTGCTGAACTAGCGTAAGCTGTTTGTCGGCAGTCAGTAACTTCACAAAACAAGAGAAACTTATTAATTTATCACTTATACTAAGTTTAAACATAGTAGAAAACACACTCGTAAAAACACCGGATTTACGCCAACAATACAATGCAT